>OZ023173.1:22011492-23376777 GCA_963678695.2 Diplodus puntazzo | reverse complement strand
TTCCCTGATATTTGACCTCTATGGTTTTCTATGATCCAGGAAGTAGCCAAGCACAAACTAGGACATGAGTGTCCTTTAGAAGTGCCAGAAGGCATCAATGACAGGCAGGGACTGGAGTGCAGACAAAATGACCTCTGCCAAATAAAAACCTACAAGACCGCAGCTTGTTAGTTGCACTCTCACTTCCTATTTCATTACCTTCTCTTGGCTGACTCTCTGTGTTTTCCCACTGCTGAGGGTAATCCATGTTGGCCATAGCCAGCGCGATCTTCTCGTCCAGCTGCCTGAGACCGATTTCGTCACCTGAACGTTGTCTGAGCTGCACATCTCCCTCGCTGCAGTCTGACACTTCAGCAGAGAGCTCCTCGTCAGCTGTCCGCGTGGAAAACCTCTTCAGGACTTCTAGGTAGCTCCGAGGGCCGAGGTGCTCCCTGTTTGCACTCAGGTACTCTGCGGCCTCCTGGGCAACGTCCCTGAGGTATTCGAGACATGGTTCACCCTCGCATGGCTTGACTTGATCTTCTGTGTAAATGTAGGATGTGACAGTGACACTTTCCACACGGGCATGACCTACGGAAGACAGAGAAACTCGTGACACAAGGCCAGGTGAAGAGTGACATCTGAGTGTTATTAGAGGTCGACATACCGGGAGCTGTGAAGGAGAGTGTCATCCCGTCATCTCCTGTTTTCGCTGCAGTCACATGCGAAAGTGTAGAGCCCTGTACAACCACATAAAACTCGGCATCCTCAGGGGCTTTGGCTTGTAACCTTACGTGGGCCTCCACCTGTCCCTGAAATAATAATAAGAAAACACCTTTACAACACAACCAATATAAAATCCACACTAAATGATCACATCCGTTGTCACAGCTGTTTACAGACGGCAGGAGAGCTCAGATTACGTTTTTAACTTTCAGGGTTAAAAACTGGATTCATCTTCACTCCTGTTTATCAACCTGACTGCAGCAGCAGTCCCTGGTGAGTGCTGAGTCGAGTGAGAGGTTGAAACTCAATTCAAACACAGACAAAAACCCTCTGTGTTTGCCGTTGCTCGCTAGTTTACAGATAAGGTACAGTAATCTGGCTGTTTGGCGCAAATAATGAATCATGCGAGTAGCACAAATTAACACAAATGATCCCACGGTCAAATTTGCAGCATGGGGCTAAAATGTGCTTCCCTGGTGGTGAACACAACATTTAACAACCCACTTCTGCTGATAAAAAAACATTTATCTGTTGTGACTCAGCCACAAATGTTCACAGATGAGTTAATAATCCTTTCTGGAAGTTATAGCGAAATATGACCAAATTAAATGTACCAATACCTTGCAGAAGTGTTGCAAATGATATCTTAAAGTGAAAGGAACAAAGTAAAAATGACCAAGAGCCCTCGATATACAGCTTTTCGCTAGAAAGAAACGTTCTTTGCTATCAAAGTGCTGATACATTCACGCTGGGTTCACAGTACTGATCGTACTGGATGGAAGGAACAAAAATGGGGCAGCGGGGAAGAAAAGAAAAAAAGACACCCGCTCTTTCCTCCCAGTGGGGGGTGAGCTGCAGCCTACCGAGCGTCTACTTCATCGTCCACCTTCATAATGAGATTATTAATTTCTGTTACATCACTGACCTTGTTTTTTTTTTTTTTTTGTTACTGACCTCATCTAAACTCTGCTTATTCCCACATCATCGTAAAGACACCCATAAATCCCACGACTGTCTCCGATCCGCTGATGACATTGAGGGCGATTGTGCGTGAACGCAAACCCCAAACTGCAATTTGCTGCATCCGATACGTCTCCGCGGCATTAAACCGCTGATTGCAGGAATGTCAAAGCATTGGGTTAGCAGCACAACATGCTGGAAGAGTGAAAGTGGAGCCTCTTAGTCACTGACAAAACAAAGTAAATGTTTTTCTCCTCATTATCAATATAAATCACCAAACACAAACCACAAGATCTACTTCCCCTCTCCAGTATTATTGTCCTCCGCAGACTGACCTCCACAAGAGGGGTTAGCGCAGAGTGTCTGTCATGTTCAAGAGGGATCACATACTTGGAGTTTCATGCTTTTGCAATATCCTTATCTTCTGTTTTCTTGTGCTCAACTTAAGGGTTTTATCTTTTGATTTATGGGTCTATTCTCATTGTTAATATTTTTGGCTGAGGCATCCATCATGTTAAAAATGTATTTTTAGGGCCTCAGTTTAGCTTTACATTTGCAGAACGTGACCTTTTCCCTCTCAAGTCTGCATTTTGTGGCTTCACAGTGCTGATTCTGAGTCTTCATCACTGTAACGTTGCTCAATAACAAGGGGCTGGAGCATACGCAGCTGATAATTACACTTAAGACTGTGAATGGATTAAATGTCATCTTCCTCATTCTGCGTAAACACGACTGAGCGTCTACTGTAAATCCACAAAAGAAACTGCGAGGCTTTCTCCGCTGACATCAGCACGCTGACATGCTCAGACAGACAACGCCTCCGCGCTGATGTTTAGCAGATAATGTTCACCATGTGCACTGTGGCCTATAGTTAAGCATGTAAACATGCTGACATCAGCCAATAATTAGTACTTTAGCCAAACTGATAAATGCATCAGATCGGATACATTGATTAATTGCAACATTTGACTGAAAACCTTAAACGTTAGCCTCAAGAACCATGAATGTGAATCTACTTGTGATGGAATGTAACTACGTACATTTACTCAAGTCCTGCGCATAGTAATCTGGAAGTACTTTACTTCAATATTTCCATTTTCTGGCCATTTTCCACTCCACCACATTTGGGAGGCAAATATTTTACTTGTAACTCATATCAGTCTTCCATTTCTTTGCTTTGCCCCGAGACTTCAAGAGCTGCTCCTTGAGTCCGGCCCCGGAGTGGTTCATAGGTACAAATGTGACTGACCTCTTGTGCTAGCACGCTGTTGGTTTTGACTGATAACAAGAGGTCTGACTCAGACATCGGCCAGTTTCTCAGCTTGTTGTGAGCTGCTAAGTGGTTAGCTGCTGTACCACTTAGTGCACACTTACCGCTGTTACCGTTATCGCTGATTGTTTTTCCACCGCACAACCAGATAAGATGTCGATCCGCGGTTTGTGCAGCCTTTCCTGTTTTCTTTCAAGGATAGCTAGACAGGACTAAAAAAAATCTTTATATTTTCAAAGTAACCAAGAAATGTTATTTTATCTTTTGCAATGAAGCGACTGTTCACTGGTGTGTTTTGGACAAAGATCTGGATTTTTTGTCTATATCTGCATCGAGTAGCTTTCTTTATTCTCCATCTTTGGTGTTTTATTCTCTTAAAATCGCCCCTCAGCTAAATGTCTTTGAGAGACACGAAAAAAACACATGTGAACACTTATTTCTAATATCTCCTGATATTGTTTTCACTCCTTCGGGGAGGCTGTAGTTTCCACTTAATCCTCCCAACCTCAGATCATATTGGTTTTCACAGGCACAATGTGATCAGACTGGATCCCGTCTATATCTCCTTTGCCTTGGGGAGGAGGATGGATGGCTGGCTGGTGGTAAGACGTCAGACCGATGTGATCTATGGCCTTTTCTCCATGGCGTTATCATGACACAACCTGATCCAGTAACAATGAAATATTCAACACCTCGTGGTTTTACCCCATGCCTCCCATATGGGCAGGTTTCAGGTCAGACATAATGTGTTAACTATGGAACGTAAACATAAGGAGCGTGGTATGAATCTAAAAGACAATCGTGCTGTGTGAATGATGATACAATAAGTGGTAGGTATTAATATTTGTTTCCATTAGAACACCGAATCAAATGATACACACCAGCGACATGATTTTATAATCTCCTCGTGTTTTTGTCCATTCAGCTGGGAAAAACAACATCAGATCTGCTGCCTGTGGTCTCCAGGAAACCGGCAGTCATCAGCTTTAGAGCTCTTTGCCGTGATCTCCTGAGTGCAACACGTAGGTGACGTCAGGGGAGCAAGATCACTGCCACTTCAACAACAAAAACAGCTCCAATAACAGTCAGCCTCCTCGGTGAGAAGACGGCCTGACGTCAGGTGGGGTATTTTTTTAAATATTAGCACGTTGAGAAACCGACACAAATGACATATTGTCTCATCAAGAAGAGAAGTGTTGAAATCATGATATAAAATTGAAAAAAAAAAGAATCCCGTCACTATAAATCATTATAAATGAACGCGCTAGCTTTGATCATAGAGAGCGAGAGAGCTGAGAGAAAGCGTTTTGTTTGGATCATTCAACAGCTTTCCACATGCTCAATCAATTTAATACGAATTCAAACAAGCTAAAACATCAAGAGAAGCCTTTTTCAAACTCGCAGGAGTGTTTTAAAGTGAAAACACTTTGAATATTTGTAAGTTAAAATGTACCAAGGTGACACGTAGGGCAGGTACTGTATATCGGAGCTGAAAGAAACTCAGCGGACCAGAATCTCATCGCAGTCTTGAGGGTGACAGCTAGGATGGTGCAGTAGGCCTTTTTCTCATACTCAGCTGACGCACATACCTCTGATTTAATCTGCTGTGCAAATGAGACATTAATAACTACTCTACATGTCAGATAATGCTGTCAGTAAAGCTGGAGTGCTGCCACACACATTTAATTTCAAAGGAAAGGGGGGGACACAGACTCATTTTTACATAATAGCAAGAAATGTCAGGATTTTGTGTGAAATGTTTAGTGAAATCATGAAGACCCAGGTTGATATTCTAGTTCTGTGATACGGGAAAGCCTTTTGACTGAGAGCACATGTCTGTTTGTTCAAGCGAAAGACTTTTTTTTTTCCTCCTCTTACAATTGACTGGCTTATCAAACGTCAATAAACAACTGGCAGGGTGGGGTTTTTCTGCTGGTTTGACGTGTGAAAAGCTTGGCAAACACATTCACCACAGCCCTTCCAGGGGAAAAAACCACAGAGATACCCACTAGCTTAAAGAGCACGGAGAAAACTATCACTATCACATCATACTCGCACATGAACAAACATGGAACAACATGGAAACAGCTAATCCATCTCCATTCATGAACATGACGTGCTGTGTGCAGGTGATAGCTGCCATACAGACAGAAGACTGTCTACAGCCACTCAGGCCTAGAAGTGTATTTGGCAGAATGCTAACATCATATTTACCCTGGTCATTATCTTTGTTTACAGTGTTAGCATATCTATTCCTGTTCCACATTGACAGAGGCTCCCACAGAAAACGCTGCTTTTGAATCACCTCGTCAGTAGTCCCGCCTTTAATCACGTGACTTTGTGACATCACGCTACGTCACCATGTCACATATTTGTATAATAAATGACTCGAAGCAAATTTGCCACGTAAGAACTTATTTAGCAAAGCTGCTCTGTTGTTGTCAGTGGTGCTGGCTCAGGCATGTAGGAGCTGACCAATCCGAGGAGACTTGGAGGAGGCGTCTTAAAGAGACAGGAGCTTAAATTAAGTGTTTCAGACAGAGGGGGAATACAGAGCTGCCGCACTGGACAGTCTGAGAAAACAGGTGTGGTTTACTGGGCACTAAAGCATGTAAACCTATTCCAGAAAATGCATTTATGAACCTTAAAAAACTTTTTGCATGATATGTCTCCTTTAAAGCTGGGACCCAATGAATGTAAGGCCGGCTGATATTCAGCATTTTTCGATTATCAGTATCAGCGATTTGCCAATAGAATAAACATGTTTTAATGTGCTACTTTGGCAATCCGTCAGTTGTTAAGATATCCTAGTCTGAAAAAAAAAACAGTGGACTGACCAATAAACTAAAGCCAGTATTACCACCCCCAGAGCATTGCCACAACAGATGGTTGAAAATTGAGAAACCCATTTGTTTTGTGTATATTTCTCTCTTACAGCTCTCACATTCCTTCTCACCAACATGTTCACACAGTGTTCTTGCAGGGGGATAACTTCTACAGGACACATACACACCTGGTTGAACAAACTCCCTTTGACGTGAAATCCTGCACTGGAGCTCAGTAAAACCTCCTCAAACACAGGAACTGCCGCACAATTCAATGCAACCATTTATCCATTGATCCTTCCTGACAGTACCTGCTATGGGCCTAACACTGTGTTGCATGTGTGGAGGTGCACCATAACACTTCTAAGGCTGTTACAATAACAGCCTTTTATATGACAGCAGTGCGCTGCTGCCTGCCCACACAAAGCCCGGCATTGAAATCTGGATCTCATTCAGCAGTGAGAGTTGCTCCTGTTGAGCTGTGACCTTCGAGGGTGGAGACTCCACTTCCTCTTAATGCAGAGAGGTGTGTGTGCGAGTGGTGGAGCTCGTAATGATTCACATGCCTGGGTTTTTCAGACCAGGTCCTCAATCAGCCTCTATGAGCGAGTGGGGGTTTTGGAGCCCTGCCCCCCCTCCTCCCAACCCGTCTGAAACTGGTGACACAGCAAAACAAGCAGACACTCTGCTTACCAGAAATCTGGCAACGCTTCAGTGATTGGCCCACCCAGACTTCCACACACACAGGAGAATAGGGGCGAGCAAGAACAGAAAGAAAGAGAGAGAGAGAGAGAGAGAGAGAGGTGAAGGATATAGAGGAAAGGGAAGGCAGATGTAAGAAATGAAAGTAATTGAGTCAAAAAAACAATAATTCAAACATGCCTGCACTCTAACAAGCTTCCAGAAAATGGGTATTTATTAAGTTCACCAGCTTCATTCTGGCTCTAGCCGGGCTTTCGGTAGAGACTTGTCGTTTGGCGAGCAGGCTCTGTAAGGCCCGGCTTCCCCAGGGACTGAAACCCTCCTGGCTTGGGTTTCACCTGCGACACAAGGCTTGCCAGTCAAACCCAAATGCACAGTGGGACCGAGAGAGAGAAAGAAAAGAGATGGCTGGAGGGGAAAGACTAGAGTGCTCTAATTCTGGTGAGAAAAAAAAAGAGAGAATTGGGTCTAAAAGTGGGAGAAGAAATATCCAGATAGACCACACACACACACACACACACACACACACATCACACACTCACAGACTGGAACAAAAACATACAGGCACTTACATATAGAGGCACCTCTCTTCTGTTCACCTCCATTTTCACTCCATCCACCACGAGCCTGGAGAGAAAAGAGTCATATTACTACAATTTCAGGATAATAAAACCAAAAACTTTCAAGCTTTTTACCACATAGTTCTTTGCATTGTATTGATTACTTGAAATTATTCATAAGGTCTCGAACAGTTTGCTCAAAAATGTTGAATATTCATTGTCTCTTATAGCCAAGTGTTATTTGATGTTTTTTAAACAGTGAATACAACGAAACTTGAGGTCACTTCCAGGAGAAATGTAATATGTTTATGATGCTTTGCTAACAGCCTTCAGGTGACTGAGGTATAGCTTTCTGTGCAGAGGAAGCTGCAATAACTACAGCACAGTGTCCAGTGGTTTGGGGCAGGATGCAGCAGTGGAAGAGACGGTAACTGTATCATCAGCACACACCTGATCTGCTGTGACTTCACTCTCAGCTGTGAATAGTGCATGACTTCAAAGCCTAACAGTGGTGTCTGTCAGCTGGGCAGGTTGTCCAGACGATCATTTGCATGAGCTGGTGCCACCCAGACGAGCTGTAACTGTTTTTCATTCTGTGGCTCAGAGAGTAATAAGCACAAATCTTTCCTCTCAAAGGGTCCCAATTACTGTAAGAGTGCAGATAATAATTAGCTTGTTGATTGATCTCATGATAGTTTTCTCTACTGATCAATTAATCATTTGGTGCACATCACTTATTGTAGCTAAAATGAATTGTCTTGAAATGTTTTTTGTTTTTTTTTATCCTTTATCCTCTCTATCCTCTTACTCGGGGTTAAAGCTCAGATTTCTTTATATTGAAGAAAACAAAAGTATAAAGTGACACAGCTGACTGACAACAAGATCGGGATCCAGTGTCTTACCAGCGCGTCCAGTCACGTTATACTGTAATACACTAACCGATGTCCTCTGGATATGTCTAACAATAATATCACTACCACGCTTGCGTGCTGTAAAATTGTTTCCAAGGGACATCTTATCAATAGGAGAGCACAATGCCACAGGCCTGGGCGTCCATCTCTGTTTTTAATCCTGCTTTTATCAATAGGGCCACACTGTGAAGTGAAACTAGAGAAGCTTCACGTGTCATTTCGCAGGATAAACATTATCCTCGGTTGGCAGGTTGCACCCCATTACACCAACAAACGTAAATATTGAGCTATGCTTGTGTTTATACAAGGCTTAATCTGAATCCACAAAGAGAGAATTGAGATCCGTCTTGATTTGCGTTTCTTGAGTTCAAAGGTGAAAAAAACTGCTGGTGAATCATCTAGGAGCAAACAAAACTGACCTGAATAAGGAAGTTGTAAGGACAAAATCTAGATGAGAGTATTTGTGTCAGTCATTGTCCTCAGCCTGACTTCAGCCTTTGACATGTTCAATGTGAATGAGAAACCTGAGCTGGCTCGTGGCCACGCACGCCAGAACAGAGCGTGAGAAAAGAGATTACACATAACAAGAGAACGCACGCTGTCAAAAAGCATCTGGGAAGCTGGTTTTGACATCTACGTATGTGATTCACATATTTTGCAACGAGGGCGAGTCGATCATGTTGTCCTGGACATTTTTTCAGGTGATGCATGATTGAATAATTTAATTCGTCTCACATGACAAGCTAAAATGAAAAGGTGCGTTCCTGCTCTCAGACCTTTGACATGCAAGTTGAAAGTTATAATTTGGTGCACAGAGATACATTTGGCACCAGAGAGTCACTTCTGAAACTTACACAGATACCACAATGAGCAACACACTCAAAAATGTGAGACCATTTTCTTTGAGGTACTCAACAATCATAGTCATACTGACACAAATACAGAGATATTACAGAGAAATAAGGTTTGAAACAATTAATTACAGCCACCTTTTCTAATACCAATCAAGTACTGTACCTCACTACAATTGTGAGGTATTTATACTTTATTTCAATGTTTCCATTTTCTGCTAATTAAACAATTAACATAATGTGAAGAATTAAAAGTTTGATGTTGTGATGTTGACTTATTATTTTACAGAGATACCAACTGAAGCTAGCATGCTAAACAGCTAGCCCAAGCCTGACCCAGTCCAACGCTCCTGTGTTAGTGGTGTAAACATTGACACTACCTCAGTGCTCCAACCTCTGGCTCAGGGCTGCTAGCTGCACTGCTACATATGGCGACAATTAGCAGTTACACTACCAACATGCTGCCCCTTATTTGTTTTGATCTACTGAAGTTAGCAGGCTAATAGCCAGCCAGTCTCCTGTATTAGTGCAGCTAAGTGTTGTGCACCAACTTGGAACTGCTAGCTGCACGGCTAAATGTGCTAACTGGCTAACAGCAGCTACATATAGCAGCATTTAGCGGTTACACGACCGATGCTGCCCTCTATTTGTTTGAGTATGAATTAAACAGATGGCCAAATATAACATATTAGACCTCTAATTAAGCCGATAAACGGATGGAAGTGGCTTGTGCTAACTGGTTAGCATGCTAAATTCGGTATATATCCTTGCAACACAATACAGAGACATCATTACAATCAAAACTGTTGATTCTTCACAATCGGTTGATAGTTTTAGTTACTTTTCTAAATGTTTTCAACTAAAAGTCTTACATATTGTACATTTAAAGGATCTATTTGATGGAACAGTTACCTGACCACACCTGACCGGGTATCTCTTCCAAAAATGGACACTTTGAGGTTATAGGAATTTTGATGAATTGCGAGTGAGACTTAAATATAGTTTTCTTTTTTGTTTCTTCTTTTTGTTGTTGTACAAATAGGGCTTTTAAGATCATTTCATTTCAGATATAACACTTTTACTCAATGACTATTTGTATTAATGACTTTAACAAAGTATCAAAATGTATGAATATCATCTACATTTGTTGAAATATTACTTCTGGGTACTTTTCATTACACTGTTTAACACAATAGGGGGGAAAGAAAACCTCTCTACTGTCACTGGATGAACTGGTCGGTAAACCCTTAACACAAGGAAATGAAAACGTTATCACGACTCAAACATTTAATACTGCAGGAACAGTAAATGACCTCTACTGCTTTCACCGGGAAGTGAAACTCCTGCAGGCAAATACGGTCCCTAAACGCAGCGGAACAAAAGGGTTGGAATCGCTCGTTTTACCTGCGAACGCATCACTTGATCGTTTATGAATCAATACAAGGACATGTTTAAAAAAAAAGTCAACATGAACATCATCTACAATCTTACCGCACGGTGTTGCTTTCTTATCGCCTGCATTAAAATGTATCATGTTTTCAGCTGTAGATGAATAAACTTGCCATTACCTGCTGCTGTCTCCCCTCAGCTCGTAGTTGCTCGCTCCGATCTGCTTTGTGAGCTCAAAAACCGCACGACTCAGTTATCTCTGAGAATAAAAGTTCCGCCGCTGCTTCTTCCTTAATGAGCACAAAGACTTTTCACAGCCTTATCCCGCTGCATTACTCCTGTGTAGTCTGAGCATTCATCCGTGTCTGCGCTCCGGCAGAGAGTCGGTTTGTCTGCAGGTGTCGTCAGAGTTTAGTCTCCTCTCTGCAGCGGTCCGCTCCGCTGGTCCAGCCCCCCTCACACCGACTCTCACCGGGGCTGCAGCACTCGAGCCTCTCCGGGGGAAGGCAGGGACACACTCACATGATATCACATGTGCTTAATATCATCCCTATGCATTTTAAATCCTCTGTAGGGTGAGTTTAAAGTGACATTTCAGGCTTTATAAACTGTGCGTTATGCTGTTGTAGAGCCTTTGCATCAGGGGAGAGTTGTAGGTTCAATTTCCTCCAATCAGAGGCAAGTTGGAGTGATGTCACTTTGACTTTGGGCCAGTTGCACTCAGGGCTGTGGCCAGGATTTTTAGAAATACTGAGGTCATGCCCCACAATCCCACAACCCCCCACCCATCCGTCCAGAAGGTTTTGAAGACTATAAATCTGTTTCATTTCTTTGCATTCTGACAGGATTGTAATCGTTTGGGAAATAAAATCAGTGCCAGCAAACAGATGAAAATGGATTGAATGGAGGGACCGCTTCACTTCGCTGGCTCCCTGCACGCTTTCCGATCCATTTCAAGAGGTTATTGTTCACCCAGGTGCTTTTGTTTGTCCCCAGATCAAAGCTGAGCCCTAAAACTCTGCAAGAAGTTGCCTCGACATGTCAGGCTGGCCTCCGCACTGCCTGCTTTTAAATCCCGTCTCAAAACACATTTTCTTTATTCCTTTGCTTTTGCTTCAGTGTGATGGTTGCATTTCATGTTCTTGCCGTCTTTGGGATTTATTGTGTTGGTTGTTTTGTGCTATTTTCTGACCGACTGCTGTTTTAAATGTGCATTATGAATTAATTTGGATTGGAGAAGTAACAAAAACAGCCAATTATGACTTGAATTAATTAAACTTAACTTAAACCATCATTAACATGTGGTAAATTATTATGACAGTTTTACCTTTTTTTTTTTACGACTTTTTAAAAGATTTTTTAAGTAACTGTATCAGAACAAACATTTTAAATAACCCCCCAATCTCCCATACAGGTAAACCAAATGTGTTCAGTCCTGAGAACATTAAGTGCTTTACAGACTAGTAATAGAATGTTAAAGTCTGTCTTTTGACACACAGGGAGTCAATGCAGCAACTTAAAAAACACATTCAACCAGAACTGAGACAAACACACAGAAACCATTCTGTGCAGACTACGATGAGGCTGCGTAACGAGCATATAAACTAATTTAGCTGCTCAAAATGACCTTTTATCCGCCTGCCTCCTGAAATTACAGGCAGCACTTCAGGTGTCAGAGGCTTTGTAACATTCAGCCGGCATGAATTTAGTTTTTCTGCCACTAAGAGGCAGCAGAAACAAGCTGTGAACACAACACTGCCATTTTATCACATGGATTTGATATTGTGAATGTGTTGGCACACATTACCCAAAATGCATCTCATTTTGAATCACTCAATCATACTTGTTGTGCTCGTAGAGTCTAATGTTGCAGAAATTAGATAGATAGATAGATAGATAGATAGATAGATAGATAGATAGATAGATAGATAGATAGATAGATAGATAGATAGATAGATAGATAGATAGATAGATAGATCTATCTTCTCCCGGCCTCATTCATCGAAAGCATCCTTGCAGATAGAGTCCTTATTTTGAAAGAGTAAAATCTTTTTGTATGTCACCATAAAAACAGCTGTTATATCGCTCTTGCTAAGTAAACCCAAACTATACTTACAAAAAAGGTCATTTTACATCATAAAACACACTTCATTCAAATAAAACTCACAAAAATGCAGTATATTCATCTTCCTACTTTTCCAACAATTACCAACGCTGAAGTGAACTCACTGCATTTGATGTAAAATAACTCTGGCTTTACATGCTGTTTACCGCAGCTGCTTCCTCCTGCTGCTCTCCCAATATTTTCACCCCTAACTTAGTAAATTAAATGTTTACTTCAACCAGACTAGAGTTGATGAATGGTGAGTTTTATCATGTTTGAATTCAGCTTGATACAATTATAGTGGGGTGCCTAGGCACTCAGTCATTTCAAATTGATGCAAAAGTTTTGTTTTCTCTTCTAAATTGAAGATAAGGGTCTATAGAACAATTTTGGTCCGAGGGCCAAGAAACCAGATAGAAAGAAAATATTTGTTTGGCCCATTTTCTAAAATGGCCAAAATCGAATTATGAATTTTTTTAAAAAGGTCTTCATTTTCTTACATTTGCTATGTAATTATATTTTTATTGCTATTGCAAGTCAGTACTATGTGGGGAATCAACTGTTGCTCAAATACGTTTTGAAAAGTTTTGAAAATTATGGTATGGCAAAAATCTAAGGTGGCTACCAATTTTCATACCTTTTTGAAATTAATTATATTAATAGCTATAGTAACTTTGGAGAATGTCCTGGGTATTGTGAATAAGGGAGGGTGTTTATTATTCATTCCATTTCACATACAGTAATTTACAATAGGCCTGATGTATGTCAAGAATATTTTACAGTCTTACATTTCATGCCCTTTAGTTATTTATCTATTCCTCATTTTCTCTCTTCTACTACTTAGATAAATTAAGCTCATTCGTCTGTGCGCCTCATTTGCAAAGTCCATTCAGTCCATGTAGGAAGAGTGAATAAATGCCTGAAGAATACAGTAATTCCATTGTGCATTTTTATTGATGCCCCTCAGTGTTCACAATTCACTGAACCGCTTGGCTCTTTACTGGATAAGTTCTCATGGTACTGTTATTTTGAAGTGACTGCCTAACCTGCAATGTACATAAAAGGTAAGTATTCCTTCTTTTACCGTTACTGCTGAACCAACAGAGAAAGAGAAAAACAGGTATTATGAGATGGCAGGGACAACAAAATAGCAGCTATGCATTCTGTGCCAAAACCAAACAGAGGAAACACGTATTTGCCCTCTTGCTAATTCAATTGTCAGTCATAGAGAGGGAGCATACACAGAAATGATCAGCCTTGCAACTTCCAGATGACTGGACAGGTTTTGTGTCTGCCTGGCACAAAACCTGCCGTAAGCTTTACCAGCCAACAACCCTTGACAATGCAAAAAAAAAATGGTATTCTGAAGGATTGCTTCCTGCCACAAGAAGATCCTGCCGGACTGGTGCACCTGTTAATCGTAACATCTTCTGTGGTGATGAAGCAAAGGCAGCAGACCATTCTTGCCAGAAGGCAGAACTATCCCATCAGATACATGACAAGGCAGTTGCACTGGGGGAAGATCGTATTGTGGCACTCCTTTCAGAGGGAGATCTTGTCGCTATTGAGGCCAAGTATCATCGTAATTGCTACACAGGGTTCAACCGCCGTTACAATGCAATTTGTAAATGAGATACAGCTAGTGAAGACTTTGAAGTCACAGCAGAAAATGAGTTGCTCCAATTCATACAGGAAGAAATTGCAGGAGGTCGCAACATCTTTGCATCGCAAGATCTGACCGATGTGAGAGATACGGAGAGATTGGAACAACGTGGAATCCGGAAGACTGTGAACTGGACACGCCTAATGAAAACAGTCCTCAAACACTTTCCAGGTTTGACGGAAGAGAAAGGTACCAGTGACAGAGTTTTCATCTTTTGTTCAAAGACTGCCAGGAAGATCATCAGTTGCATCTCAAACACCAGAAGAGGAAGCACATACATTACTTATGGCAGCATCCATTCTCAGAAAAGCCGTTTTGAATCACGACCCTCCATTCAGGTCTGATGGTTCACTTCCCAAAGACTGCGAAGAATCATCTGTTCCACGACGTAGGAAGTATTTCTTCCGTCATCTCCTTGCAGGACCCAAATCATCACCCGAACAAGAGAATTCTCAGGAGATACTCTCTGTGAGTCAGATGGCCATGCTAAATATTACTTCTCTTTCCTCAAACTTGAATTGTGAGCCTCCACTTGCAGTGTTCCTGGCCCTCGAACTGCATTCACAAACAAGAAGCAAGAAGTTGGTCAAACTCTTACACAAATATAGTCTGAGCGTGTCATATAAGAAGGTCCTCAGCATTGAAGACAGCGACATTTAAACTTTACGAGGGAAAGGCACTCACTGAGCTGTGGGCGGGTCTTACTTTGCGCACCAAAATGAGCTACGCAGCACCTTTTGGCGCGCACCACCTGCCGTCGTCACTGGGTCTGTGGGCGGGACTTAATTTGAACGTGAAATGAGCGAGACTGCTAGGCTGACTTCCATACTGCCTGTCTCAAAACACATTTTTTTATTCCTTGGCTTTTGATGCAGTGTGATGGCTGCCTATCATGTTCTTGTGGTCTTTCGGTTTTATTATGTTGTTGTTGTTGTTGTTTAAAATATGCGTTATGAATACATTTGGATTGGAAAAGTACCAAAAATGGCCAATTTTGATTTAAATGTATTACATTTAACTTAATCCATAATCAATATGTGGTAAATTATTAGATTATTCGAGTAAGTAATTTCAATGTTAAGAGACAATGAAATGGTTCATAAATCAATTGAAAGGTTAAAAACATCAGTCACAACTCTCTCACGGTCATCCAAATAATGTTTATAAATGAACTACACGGTATTTTATGAACCGTTTACAAAATATTATGAACGTGACCTCAGTGTCCTCAGTGGTAGCTGGTCCCTCGGTGACGTGACGTACTGTAAGTGGACGTGGTTTTATCACAGTTTAAACACAATTCCCTATTACAAGTGACACTGTAGAGGTATTATCAACAAAAAAACCTTAAAGTATAATACGTCTGCACTTTCGCTCCGCTTCAGTATAATTTTTAATGCAGGACGTTTGCTTATAATAGAGTATTATATTTAAACTATGATGTAACCACTTCCACCTAAGTCACATCACTGAGTACCATTTCCACCACTGACTTTTTGGTGTTTCCGACTCAGGAAATGTCTCATTCACAGATAATAATAGTTTGAAACATTTGTCAGAAGTTTGTTCTGAGGAATGTGCCGTTCATAACATTATGTAGGTGTTATTATTATCTCATGTCTATTTATGCTGTCTGAGTCTTTGTCACAGTCCACATACAGATGAATTCGCTTCTTGCTTGGCTAAAGATAAAGATTCAGTCTCAAGATAAGATGACATCATCACTTAACAACTGTTTATTCACAGTTGGTTGAGTAGAACTCATTGAGACAAATTAAGTAAACTTGATGATTAAAATGAGTGGACCGCCCTTTTATTGTTCGGAGCTAGCCGTAAGTGATATTGCTGTGTTGATACATTGCACACATAATTTTCTTCTTTTATTGTCTGTTCTGTTGACCTTGTTTTCCTTTGCATATGTTTGTAAAGTGTGAATTCACTACACTCGTGGGTTTTCCTTCCGACAGCCTTACTTGGCCTGGTTTGACCAGTCACTCATGGTGATGGCTGTTGTTAGCTGATCTTATCGACATTTAGGCTCAATGACTTAATGACTCGTGTCTGCTCGAGCTCAACTATGTTAAGCATGTATTATTATCATGCTTTAACTGTACAATCATAGAGCTAGCGGGCCTACTGATCGTATCATTATAACATAGATGCAATCGTGATGCTAAGCGTTGACACTCAGCAGCAGCTCACATCGAAGTATTAAATGTGCACTATGCAGTTTTGGGGAAGAGATGTTAATCATAAGAGAAAGATCATCATTGATGGATTCTTTTGGCCAAATGAACAAACTTTCATGTTTCAACTTTCATGACTGAATAAACAAACTGCCACCTTTCCAGCTTCAATCAGTGTTCTGGGGACCTTATTTTTTTCTCTGAGAACAGCTTGTTTAATTTGTAATGTAAAAGTTAAAATATCTCAGTTTGTATTGTAATTATTTAAATTCAGAGTTTGAATTTCTTCTCCAAAACTACACAGTGCCCGTTTAATTAGATTCATGACTCATTATATCATTAGATCAGTCTATCTGGGATTTCTTTCGGAACCTATAATATAATGAGTTATTTTTCTGACATTTTCTTATCATGACTGAACCATAGCTAGCTGAAGTTTTTAATTCAAAGAAGGAAGTGAAGAATCAGGTATAAATGAGTTGTGCATTGAGGGGGAGGAAACAGCAGCGCTGCTTCATATCAGTGTTCAGTTTGCATGAAACACTTCCTGATGATCTGCTGCTGGATAGAGATCTGTCAGGCCTCAGTTGGACCACAAACACACAGAGAGGACACTCAGACGTATGACGGGAAGCCAGAGGAAGACTTTCCCACCCTTCCTGCTCCCACACTTATTCCGCTGACTGATAATGAGCAGCAGATTAAAATGTCTGAAATGAGGCCACAGCTGACAGCCTGCCACAATGCAGTCTTAAATTAAACACAATCAGCAGTCTGAGTTAATTTAGACTTTCTCGCGGACAGTTTTGTCTTTCGTAATTGGGGAGATTAGAGGATTATAGACCATTTGGAGAGGGAACAAAGCCTTTCATATTTGCCACACTCCTGTCAAACTTTGGCGACATCTCCTGGGAAAAATCTGAGACAGTAAAAAAGTGAATGAAGTGACGATGCTGCCATCATGTGGAGGTTTCCCACACGACAGTCAACGCACAGCACATCATCTCGCACCTCACACTTTCTCTAAATAAGCTGCACAATGCACCACAGAGTGACACCCACAAGGCCGAGGAATTATTTGATGCATGCTGATCTTGTTTTTAGTGTGTGGGATCCGGATGTCCTGTAGATGGCGAGAGCGGCCCAGTGTGGAAATCATCAGCCGCAGGTGCATGCATCTTGATCTTGGACAGGTCACGACCTTTGACCTCCTCGTCAGAGACTCCGACAAACAATCAAACAGCAGCAATGGCGCGAAAAGACACCTCAGCACTTCCATCCCTGTCTCTCTCTGCAGTGCCTGGTGGTGTGAAGCCAGCACATCCGCCGTCAGACTGTTTCAATCCGGCCTTTTTGCTGAAAAGACATTCCACATGCAGTCCAAGAATAACAGCTTACGACTCGCTGTGTGGTAATTTTTTTATATTAACAAACTGAGCCGCGAAAGCCCCTCCTGACCTCTCGATCACACCAATCGTAAAAAATTCAGGCCTTAAGTTGAGATTGAGGGATTTGAATTTTGCAACACAAGCCTCCTCATTCAAAGCAATGTTTTAAACTCTTTCTTTGTTCTCTTTGTTCTGGCGTTGAATGAAGGTTTAATTCCAACAAAAATGCTCAATTTCTGGTGTTTCCCCCACTTGTGAGTGTCTTTTACAGTAAAAAGTCAATAAAAAAAGGACACAAAAAGTAAATTAAACCTTTTATTTAGGAAGAAGAAGGGTTGTAGATACTCCAATCCATTTGAAAATCGCCACCTTGCACCTTTCAGGCCCCAGAGGGTCAAATCAGAACAAGTAGGCCCACATGTGAGACACTGCGGACCACTCACCTCCTCACCTCACCTCAATTCACATCAATTAAACAGAAAGAAGGCTAATGCCATGTTTATACCATTCAATAGAGGGATTTGAGCAATTCTGAGAAAATAGTTGCCGTAACCTCTAAATCAGATTAATGCGTTGGAACCTCGAGCAAAGAAAATAATCACTGCTGGAGTGAATTTGTAATTCCCCGTTATTAATGTGGTAAAGCGATCTAATAGAATATCAAACAAGCTCAAACTCTTTCTGCTTTGTTGAACTTTTCTCATGTAAGCCCCCTTCCTGAGGGTACAGTGCCGCTATTTGATTATTATTCAGAGCATCTGCTCATCAGTGGTCAGTAATTACTTTTACACAGCCATCAGTTGGATTTAAAGTCGTTAAAGGCGTCAGGACATGCCAGATGATCCTGGATCGGAGCCGGTAATGATGTCAGTTACTGATATACTGGCTTTAAGTAATTACTGATTGTACTGAATCTTCATTTCGATATATATCTGTTAAGTGGTTCCTTTTCATTTGAGTCTGTTTAATCCTTGTCATCGTGATGCATACCTGCGATTCCATGTTCAACTTGTTTCTTGTTCCATTGTAATCAGTGTTGTAGAAAGTACCCAAAAGTCACAACATGAGTAAAAGTAAAGATGTTGTATTAAAATTTTACTTTGGAAAAAGTCAAAGTCACACACAGGTATCAAAAGTGTAAAAAATAAACTGCATATATATTTATGAATGCAAACTGTTATGGGTTGTTGATTATCAGCCTGGCTAAATCAATTTTAGCTACTTTGGCTCTGATACAGCATGAAATCTGAAAAGTAACTAGTAACTAAAGTATCAAAGGAAAGTAGCGGACGAACATTTGCCTCCTAAATTCAGAGGAGTGAGAATAAGGAAAAGACAATGAAAATCCTCAAGAAGAAGTACTTAAGCACAGCGCTTGAGTAAATGTACTTAGTTACGTGCCATCAATGGTAGTAACTGCACGCATAGTCATCATAGAGTCAGGCGGTGGATCATTTATTTTGCAGGTAAGAAACTCTATGTTTCTTCTCTCTATGTAATTGAATTGTAATGAATTGTCTCAGGACTGGTGTTAACAATTTAGTGATTGGCAAACAATTGTATTTGGCTTTTTTATGCACATTTTTCCGAATTTGTCTCGAAAACCCCTGAAACCCCTTCAACTGACTGTTTCAAGATAAATCACTATTTCCACTCTTAAATACAATATGTGTGATGAATCCTGTCAAAAGGTTTTTATCTTGAAACCAGAGAAACCATCTACAGAGTGCTCCTCACTTAGACCAATAAGCCTAATTGGATCTGACACAAAAATACTTTGCAAAGCCCGAGCAACAGACCCCGGGTCATGGGCAGGTCCCAGGGGGCCAAGCCATTCAGCATTTCTGCCCTCCCGGGAGAAATCAGCATTACTATTGTTATCAACTATCCTGTGACATTGGCATATGGAATATCATGTTTTTAATGTGGGATGAATGTCTGAAAGAAAATTGTTTGCGTGTGTCTGATATGATCAGAGTTGACCCTCTGCTGGTGATCCACTGGACTGGTTTGGATGTCAGGTTCTGTCAGTTTTGCGCATTTGTCTTTAAGGTCCCATATTGTCACATCCTTTAATGTTCAACACACATAAACACATGAATCTTTCCTCAAACCTGACCACTGTCAGCACCTCTAGTCACTCTCTTCCTGAGTGCTCAGTTTCCTTAATGCTTTATTTACATTTTCATTTGACTCAGATTATGACTTGTTCTTTCATTTTCCATTATTTTCAAATTCAGGTTTAAATGTCATTATTCAACACAAGATTGTATAAATCAACTAGAGGTGTGGTTCCTATATGCTACTGGAAGTCATAAAAATAAAACTACTTTTGTGGTGGAGTGTGGAGGATGAATTCAGTAGTCCCACACTAGAACATTTCAGTAAAACTTGTAGTTCAGTTTTTAATGTAATTCAGTTCCATGAGTTTTGTGTCCGATTTAAATAGAAAAAAACTTTAATCTACAATGATACTGTGTTCTGTGAAGTCCTTTACCATTAGTGATGCTGAAGTAACATAAAGTTTCTTGAAAAGTGTTTTTTTTTTAATCCAATTGTTGTTCATTTGCAAATGCCACCTGCATATGTGCCTCAGATCTGTCTTCAGGCTACTATTTCAGTTCTTCTTGAGCACTTACAGCACTTTATTCCATTTGTCATTTTGTAAACAAGCTTCAGGCTTCATTGGAAAATAATTTGTGCAGGAATTATTGGTTTTTACTGGAACAGACTTTTGGGGGGATTGCATTCCTTGCACCATTAAGAAGAACAAGCCTGTGTATGTAAAAATACATCTCTTTTAATTGGAAAATAACCTTGAATGATTTGTCTCATTATGTCAGTGAAGATATCAAGAACATCTGATTTGAGCACTCTGATGAACTATTTTGAAGTTCTAGCATTTCACTGATGTGTTACAAAAATGTGAATTACTACACTTAAAAGGAAGTACTTGTCTAAAATCACTATTGATTTTCGATTTCACTATGCTATTTTGATGATCACATCATGGTTTCAGTTGTCACCATTTCATGTCTGCTCAAAGTGAATTATTTCTGTTAACATCGCTGCGAATCTTGATAGCATTAATAGTGAGTAAGGTGGTGTGTGTGCTGTATAATCCTACGATGATAGCGAGATCATACATTTGGCAACTGTAGGTTCCGGAACTAAAAAGGGGGAGGCTAATAGCGGACGGACCACATTGAGGACGCGAACACGTGCGCATGCGTATACCTGTCAAAACACCGCTACGATAGCGGTCGCTGCACGAGGATATTCAAGAAAAACAATGCCTTTTCGAGTAAGAAATGTCTTCGTTTTTATTTATTGGCCTCTTTTGACGTCTAAGCTTGATGTGTGTCCATGTTCATATATGTTTGTCACGGTTAGAGAGTGTGACTAGCGAGGTTACGATAACAATAGCTAGCATGCTAACTGGTAGCTAACAGGCAGTTAGGCATTTAACTAATATGTAGATTTGCGTCGTCAGCTGAAGCAAGCTAACGTAAACGCTTTAAGTAAAGTGAATTGAAACAAAACACCGACTTCTGTTTTCAGTATAAGTTATCTCCGCATTTCAGGCGTGCAGTGGCCTCAGTTCAACCTCAGTGTGACGGTTCAGTGTGTGAGCGGAGGATGGACAGCGTTGCAATGTCGACCTCGGATGGGACATCTGAGTGTCCCCTGGGGTCTGAGGACATGGAGGGGATCTGCGTAATGCCGGATTTGAGTGCCATCAAGACTGAGCAGTCGACGGGAGATGACCCAGGCACCCAAAATGTGGCCATGGGCATCAAATTCATCCTGCCCAACCGCTTTGACATGAATGTGTGCTCGAGATTTGTCAAGTCGCTGAACGAGGAGGACAGCAAGAACATCCAGGACCAGGTCAACTCTGATCTGGAGGTGGCTTCTGTTTTGTTTAAAGGTCAGAACTCTGTTTATATGGCTCCAAAATTAGAGTTACTCTAAATGGCGTTGACATTTTAATTTGGTTATGTTGTGATCATGTTGTAACCAACAAAATGTCTCTCTCGCTCTCTCTTTCAGCCGAGTGCAATATCCAGACTTCACCTTCTCCTGGAATACAAGTGCGCCATGTTTACACGCCTTCCACCACCAAACATTTCTCCCCCATCAAACAGTCCACCACACTCACGAACAAGCACCGTGGCAATGAAGTCTCCTCCACACCTCTTTTGGTGCATTGTAAGTACCACAGTTGTTCTGACTTCATTTATTACAGTGTTTCAAAAAGGAATCAACATTTTCATCAATATATGCATGTTCTTTCCTCTCAGCCTTGTCCATTCATCAGCTGGCGGCCCAGGGCGAAATGGTGTTTCTGGCCAGCAGGATTGAACAAGGTAGGCAGTATGTAGCCATGTCGTATTAACTATATATGTTGAGTGGATGTTGCCAACTAAAATTCGCCAAAAAATGAAATTTCATTATCTACTTGTCCCTATGTCTGCGGACAGTTGGATGAAGTTAGGCAGTCTATCAGACATTTCAAAAGAATCACAGCCAAACAGTGTTGTAGAATTCTCTCAAGTAAATGAAGTAGATGGTGACTTGTTGTTTTAAAAATTAAAAAACACCAACAAAATGAAAGGGCTTGATGAAGCTAGTCCAGTCTAATCAAAGTTTTGGGAAACTAGCTCATGGGAGTGAGTAGATCATGACTTAATTCTTATTTTTGGGTGAATTTTTCTGTCGTTTTTTTCCGTTCTTTCTTGATCAATTTAGTATTTTGTCAAAAAATGTCAGAAAGTGACAATTGTCCTAACAACAATCCAAAAAACAAAAAAGAAGAGTTTGTTGTCATGTGAGAGAAAGAAATGGCATATCTTCAAAAAGAATTTTAATCTTTAAAAAAATTACTCAAATTATTTGATCATCATAATAGGTTCTAATCGTTATCAGCTTTACTACTCTTATCATTTGAAATAAATCCCATGCTAAGAGGCAAATGTATACTTTATGTATAGTATAACAAGAGTAAGTTGATGTTATTATATAATAGCAACTGTCTGATAGTGTTTTCAAGCACCCAGATAACATATTTTGAAGACACAGAGTAATAAACAATAAGAGCAAAAGGATCTTTATTGCAATGTTGATATTACAGAAGTTCATGAGTCTCGCCCACTGTCAGCTACAATCCTGCAAAGTTTAAGTAGATATAGGTGATGGATGGTGATGAGAACATATGTAATGTTTACAGTGTTTTATCTTGTTATATATCATTCTTATAGAAACTGTGATCAATCTCCAAGATGAGGAAGGCTTCACCCCCCTGATGTGGGCAGCTGCACATGGACAAATCGCTGTCGTTGAGTTTCTGCTCCAAAATGTAAGGAAAATTGAACTTCAGTGTATAATTCAAATATGAGAGCATGCCCTTTTTATTTACTCTCTGGTTGTCTTTCTGTATCATTGTTCACTGTAGGGTGCTGATCCAAACCTCCTGGCCAAAGGGAGAGAAAGTGCATTGTCCTTGGCCTGCAGTAAGGGATACACCGATATTGTGAAGATGCTCATCGACTGTGGTGTTGATGTGAATGAATATGACTGGGTAAGAATACTCAACTTCTGTGAAAAAACAACAACAAAAATGTGATGGGGGAGAATCTGTGCAGGTGGTTTATTGTTGTTGATGCTATCATGACGTCCTGTGGAGGCGTCAGTCTTCACGGCGGCCTGTTGTGATGTTCCTCCTGTGGTTTTCAGAATGGAGGAGCCCCACTGCTGTATGCCGTTCACGGGAATCATGTACGCTGCGTGGAAATCTTGCTAGGTGAGGATGAATCTTCTACTGGGGTAATTTTTTATTTGCACGAACATATGGTTAGATACAATCACATGATGGAAAATGATGGAAGTTTATTTTATAACGTAATTTGGGAAAAAAAACAAAAAGTACCAAATATCAACTTAAAACACACAAACAGAATTAAACCAGTAGACAATGAAATAAAATAGAATACCTAAGAAAATAATACAAAAAAAATGTATAGACACGTGCAAAACACATTAGACGTCATGAATTAAATGTGAGTTTTAATTATTTATAAAAAGGATGAGCTCTTAACATGTTTTTTTAGAATTCTATGATTGATGATATCTGAGGGAGGACTGGGATTTCATAGCACATAGCTATGAAAATGTCATACACTGACAGAATGTTCAGTTTTCTGAAAAGGGCTGCAGAGGCCTCACAAGAGTTTGATCTTGTAATCTTGCATAAAAGAAATCTTGCAAAAAAAAATGTCTGCAGTCAATAGTTTATGTAGATTGGAAAGGAGTGTTTGCCCAAACAGTATTGCCATAAATCAACCGGGGATCGATCGTGTGACATATCCACCAATGCTAACACTTTTTTAAGAAGAAACATGGGATTTTTTTTGCGTTCATGAAATGTGTTGTGTCCAGAATAAACCTGTAAAATAATAAAGTCTTGGCCTTTTTGTATGTCTTCCAGAAAGCGGTGCCGACCCTACTATTGAGTCGGATTCTGGATTCAATGCAATGGACATGGCCGTGGCTATGGGCCACCGGAATGGTACGTGTAAAATGAGCACATACTTGGAGCTGAAAATCATCTAGGTACACAGGTTTATTGGCAACTTACGCCACAGAGATGTCCCTGAAGTTTACAATCAAGCAGGTAAAAAAACCATCTGATATTGAATTTGGAAGCCCTCTTCAATGTCCCACCTGCAGAAAAAACACTTTTACCAACAAAAGCAAACTTTTAAAAGTATTTGGCAGAATTAATTGCAAATCAAAATGATTTCTGCGCACATAAGTTTGGCATATTGAGTGTCAGGATCCCAGTTTTCCTGTTCTTCCTGCTGATGCTTATTGCCTGTATCCACTCTGGTCTGTGAAGGCTGAGTAGATTACAAAAATGTAGTTCTTGGTTCTTTAACGTGTAGCAGATTTTAGGTATTTTTCTGTTCTTCACTAGCAGATGGAAATTACAAAAAAGGTGATACAGAGTCAGTGGAGAGTGATGAATTGTTTCCCCTTCTATTTTCAGAAATGACACATCAATAAATTACTGTATTTATTTGTTTTAGTTCAACAGGTGATGGAGGCACACTTACTGAAGTTACTGATGGGAATCAGAGAATAAACTGTGACACTTGAGGAAGACAAATACCGAAGGCACACCGCTGGGCTGTGGACAATCCTGTAGCTCGCCCAGGCTGACGCCCGACAGGAATATTCAGTTCCATTAAGTGACATTTCAACAGCATCGTACCGTATCAACATCACGTTGTTGGAACGATGCACATGAAG
Source organism: Diplodus puntazzo (assembly GCA_963678695.2). Taxonomy (NCBI): domain Eukaryota; kingdom Metazoa; phylum Chordata; class Actinopteri; order Spariformes; family Sparidae; genus Diplodus; species Diplodus puntazzo. The sequence continues at coordinate 23,351,952 of OZ023173.1, read as the reverse complement.
GTTTGTGCTGTGTGAATTTTCAATTTTAACCCTCTTTCAAACTATTTTACTCTGCACTTTTTTCACTTTGAATGTGGAGCAGCAAATCGGATCTAAACACGCTGATTTCTAAAGAACAGGGAAGTCAAGTTGAGCACTTCACTACAACCCAGCATGCATTGCACTCCACCTGTAGTCAGCTGCCAAATGTGCCGTGCAGTGTAGATAGAATGATAGATTTAGCTTCAACCAAGCATGGAGGTTTTGTTTTGAACCTTTTTAATATTGCATATTGAAGTACATGCCATCAGTGGCTGTTGGATCATTTGTCCCATCGTGGCAAATGTTTTTTAACCCATCATAAAAAGACATTTTTAAGAGTTAAGAATATTAATGTTATACGTTGAATTGCCTCACATGGTACAGACTGTGCTTTTATGACGCTGCCAAGCTGTTTGTTGATCCTGAAGATCTTTGTGTCGCTTGTCGTGTTTATTTATTTGAATATTTTTAAAATTGTGTCGTGATCAAAGCTTCATATTGATGTAAATCTGTTTTGTTTTTCTGTATTGTGATACTAATGTGCTTTTGCCGCCTCACACCTCAGCGTCCCACAGTGTTCTTGTGGTGCTGTTTGCCACTGTTTAAGGGTGCTCGTGTTTTATACCAGTCAGACTGTAAGTGGTGTGTCACAAAATAACGTGTAATGACCTTAGTGTCAGTCTTCATTCTGTACAGATATTTATCTGATTGCAAGTCAAAAAGGTCATATTACTGTTTATAGACACTGAAATGGAAGCTGTTATTTAATTAAAAGATCTTTTTAAACCTCATTCGAGAGTCACAGTGATGGGGAGAAAACACACTGTTGGGTACTGTAGAGAGAACAAGTCTATAAATGTTATTCATCCTGCATTTTTACACAATTACTCCTTATCAGGTTACTTTTATTCCAAAATTGTAATTTTTCCAAAGTCAAAATAGAGGCTGTAAATGCAATTTAAAAAAACCTGCAATGACTAAATTTGAGTAAAAAAAGCATGAAACTAAAATATTTCATTCTTTGTTCTAACAAGACCTAAAGCTATGCTAGCAGCTCTGTGCTGTACATGCGATATTATAAGCTTATGAGCATAAGGAGGAAGAATAAGAGGATGTATTTTCATCAACATCATTACATTTATTGTATCTTCAATCTGCATCTTTATAGTGTACCAGGAAAAAAAAACTATGTTGCAGGTAAGATCGATATATAAACACCCTGGTGATGGAAAAAATTGTTTCAAATGTAGCTCAGGTTTTTCAATTGAATGGTCAAAGATCAACTGCACACTTTAGCATGCTAACCAAGTTAAAGATGGGCAGCTACAGAACTTGAGCTGTGGAAGAAGAACCAAATGTACTAGAGGGAAGAAGAAAGACAGAAATGTGGGCTTTGTATTGACAGTAGCAAAGGTTTATTTCCAGATACGGTGGTTTGAACGAGGCCACAAAGAATTAAGGTTCAGTAACATGGAGGAAACAGATGTACAGCAGGAGCCTTAAAACACCACATTTGACATGATTTCTCACTCTTAACTGGACGTTCAGACCACAGAGCACAAAAGCATTTGGAGGGTCTGATGGAGGAGAAGAGGTGGAATGAGTGCTGAAATACAGCACACTTAAATACTGCTACCTCCCAGTTTTTAATACTTTAGAGTACTATTCTACAAAATTACTCAAAAATAATTCACTTAAGGGTATGCAAGTACTGTGTTCAAATTTTTACAGAATGCTCACAGCCAAAAAGTTGACAGATTATCCATCTTCTCAGGTACTTCACTGAACTTTCCACCTCTCGAAATAGCCAGAAAAACATCTTGTGCCCCACATGGTCCTGTCAAGTTTTGACACTCCACGGAGTCGCCCTTTTCCTCTAGTTAGCCTCATCCTTGGATGCTTCATCAAAGTTCTCCACCAGATCTGAAACAACAAAAGACTCAGAGGTAAATTGATGCAGTCAGGAGGCTCTCAGAGGTGCCAGATCACAAATCAGGAAAAAGTGTGTTTATGTGGAACGTGATTATAGGTGTAACGCGATCCCAATTCCACGCTCATCTCTGCGCTCCACATCTGAGGCCCCTCGCAACTACTGAAAGCAGCTGTAAAAATTATGTTGTAAAGCATCAAAAAGTTGGCTTCAATTACGCCGTGAAATGTGAGTAATCTGCCTCTCCAAGTTTTGGGGTCAAAGGTTAAACTGGAAACAATCCAAAAGGTCTGAATAAACATGTTCCTTCAGCGAGAGAACAAAAAGGAAACTTAACTCCAATAACAACATGATGGCAGTGGCTGTTAACCCTGTGCCATCAGGGCTTTCGAGCGCTCCTATAGCCGAGTACATGTGTAATCGTTTGTTACATTAGTGGGAACTGAGGCAACAGGCAGAGAAGTGCTGGGAAAAGCCGAGATTATTTTAATGGCAACCTCATGTGTTTGGCCCCGTTTTGCTCGCAAAGAAAAGCAAACTGGATCTTAAGATCTTATAAACAATGAGCATGAGACTCAAACTCAAAGCCCTGTGTTGCACCATCACGGAGAGTCGTTGATGAATCCCCTTCATATGACCCCCGTTTTCACAGGCCAAAAGAAAACAAACCTGCCGTGATTGTTTAACAGAGAGAAATGACAAAAAAAAAAAAAAAAGTCTTGCACATTAATGGACGAGTTTAAAGGACGATTTCCAAATAAGAATGCAGAGGCACGCTAAAGAAGTCTGTTTTTGTGAAGGGTCGAAGTGTAGCGCAAAATTAAACAAGTAAGCCTCGTCCACACAGATAAGGATAGAACACCTGTTCTGACACCGATACCTTTATCGGAGACGCCCGCGTTGCTGCCTAAAATGCTGGATCTGTCTTGAGAGAAGTCTGATCCAGTGCTACATAATCTATACATCAGAAACAGGAGCCTACTTCGTCCCAGCAGCGTCCCGTACACATGTACGACACTTAAGTAGCCAATATCCAAAAATAGCAAGCAATGTGTGTTACTTCAAGCACATCCGTAACTAGGGATGCACATTTTTAATTTTTTTTATGACCGATAACCGACGCTCACTAACCGATTAATAACCGTTATTACACGGCTCTTCCTAATGCTGCATAAAGCTCCATTCACTTGAATGGAGTGGCCTTTTTGCCTCTGATTCGCGTATTTCGTATCACTCCGCGCTCTAAAATCTTTGCTCCGCAAGTAGTCCCGGTCACTTATCACCGCAGCGTCTTCGTTTGCTAAGCGACGTCAGCTGATCTGTAGTCTACTTCATATGGGAAAAAACTACTCCTATGACACTAGTATGGATGAGTTTCACATTAACTTTAATATTTTTGGTAAATACGGTGATTTCGAGTCTTGGTAAAAGGCTGAGTTGTCATCAAAGGTCAAGAAAAGACGAAGAGGAAAGTAGCGAAGAGGGAGAAGCGAAACGGCGTCGGTTTGGCGAACTATTTCTCTGCTGAAAAACACTGAACGCCTGAACGGTAACAAATTAATTGTAAAAAGACATACTGTGTGACGTTTTTTTTTTCCGTGTTGGCAAGTAGCCGTGTAATAAGCGGGATAATATATAGAACGGCGATCATTATCGGGAAAATAAATCCCGACAGGACGAACCAGACCGGAGATTGTCCCACACAAAACTCCTTTCTGCTTGCTTCATTTTGCTGTGAAGTGGGCTGTGGCGGAAAGCACGTAAAGGCACGTGTGGCACACGTCGACCCATGAGTTGATTGACAAGTAGCTAAACAAATTTTTAACCAATAGTATTAATCAGTCAAAGTTCCTGTTATCGGTTAACGGTTAACCATGTGCGTCCCCATCCGTAACACAGCATCCATACAAGGTTAGTTAGTAGAATACTAACTAATGCATACTGTATTTATTAAATGCATCGGACATTAAAGGTATCGGATTGGTGCTCAATATCTGTGGGTATCACAATCAGAAAGGAAAAACATGCTATCTGTTCATCTCTCAAGGATATTTTGCAAGACAAACATTTCTCTAAGCATTTGTGCCCTTTCTTTCTTCATATGAGATTCTTATTTCAAGCATCACAACATTTTTCCAGAACTCCAGTTCATGTTTATTCATGTGGACTCGGGAAACAATAACATCGCCGCTCTCAATTCGTGCATGCCCGCTGCTGCTGTTTGGTGTAATGAGCATCCACCTGAAGCAGCAGCAACAACAACAATGGCGGAGCGGTTTGTTTATGTTTGTTTAGCACCACTGCGAGTTTCTCTGGTAGCTTTGCTCGCTCTGATTACAGGTTTACAACATAACATGGTGGGTTTCTACAGTTTCGGATCACTTTATTCAAAGTGGAAACGGGCAACAGTTCCCCTTTGTTGACGGTGAAATCGCTTTCGGTTTTCCTCAAAGAAGCAACCACCAACAAGACGGCACAAAACGTGAGTTTATGATTTCATACAGATTGTGGTGGAGACATGAATACAGATAGAGATGCTCCCAGAAGACTGGATTACAACATAGCCTTCCTTTCCCCAGGAGACAGTGTGCCCACTGGCAGACAACCTAGCACAGTGAAAGCGAGGTTTATATGGAACTGAACTAAATTCCTGATGGTGGTTGATGTGTTGCTGATGTAAACCCTGATGTGGCACATACTGGCCCTTCATGCTTTTTTTAAAAATAAAAAAAGAAATTTTCCTAATGGAAGGGGAAAATGTCCGTGTGAACTCGGTACATCATCACTCACCTGGAACATCGTCGTCTTCCTCTTCTACTGTTGCAATCGGCGCTTTTCCATCTGCAGCTGTAACAACAGAACAGATCCGTGAGAAACTTGAAGAATATTTTATTTCGGATGAATCAGATCTAATCAGAAGGGCAACGCCGGTCTCTTTAAACCTGTTTGACTAAACAGAAAACTATGAATCTATAGTGTGATTAAATTCTATATCACAGGGTTGGTGCAGAACCCTGATATTATAACCTCATTCAGCAATAACTGTTATTATCACAGGTTACTGACCCTGCTTGGGCAGTGCCTCTGCGAGTCTCCTGAGGCTCGTCAGACTGTCGGCTCCCAGCTGGTTCAGGATGCCCGGCAGCATCTCGGTCAGCTGCTTGGTCTCAGCGTGGCCGGTGATGGTGAAGGTGTTGGCTGCGAGGGAGGCCTGCACTTTGGGATTGTTGAAATGGATGACTGTCCCTTGATTTGTAAACATGTTAACCTGTCAACACAAAAAAAAGTTTCACACCATTAACAACAAAATAACAGGGAGGTTAAAATCACAGTGAGACACCACACAGTTGAAAGGTCACGCCTACCTCCTCAATACCAGAAATATTGTTGACGCCGAGTTTCTTTAAGGAGAACTGGAGCTTCTTGTCATCTGCAGTTGCTGTTCTGTGTACGACCTTCTTCTTTCTGCGAGCACTGCCCTGTAAAGACATTAACACGGACATACTTGTTTATAAAATCCCCAGTTCTTAATGATCTATAACAGCATCGTCTTCTGTATGCAATATCATGTGTAGGCTGGATGGAAGTGCAGTCAGAGCATGTTTCTCTCCATCTTTTTTAGCGTTTAAGCTCGTGGCACAGGATTCAAAAATAGCGCACAAGGTTGTGTGTTTGGCAGAAAATCGAGCATTTCATGTAATGAGTGAAAAAAGCAATTATTTTTTCCACTCACCTTTCCGCCGATGCGGACTTGTGCCTGTAGTTTAGCTAGTTTTTCTTGATTCATTATTTCTTTCATCTTTAAAAAAAAAAAAAAGAACATTATAAGATTATGTCAACACCATCAGCAAAGTTGATCTTATTAATAACTGCCTCCAACTTTAATAACTTGTTTAATAGTAAAACCATCACGATTCTGTGACTAAAAACTACAGCCAAGGCAGAAAAACGCGTCAAACTAAATATCACGTTACAGCAAGCAGGCACGAAGACACAAAGCACACCATGCAACACACTGAAGATCTTTGTTGTCTGACATGAAATTAAAAAAAAAATGTTAATCATATTATTATTTTTGTGTTAATGTTCTCCAGAATCCTGATATAGTTTTTGACTTTTGTCTGCAGTCAGTTTAATCTAGGGCTGTAACAAATTATCATTGTAATTGTTTGGTCAATTAAATGTCAGAAATAAATGTTTTATTTTGTCCACAACCCAAAAATATTCAGTTTACCTTCATAGAAGAGTAAGGAAACAGAAGATATTGACAGTAAAGAAGCTGGAATCAGAGAATTTTGACTTTTGTCGTTAAATTACTCAAAGCAATTCAGTCGATAATGAAAATAATTGGCTTTTAATTGAACACCTGACAGCTAATCTATTTATTGAAGCAGCTCTTACGTGATCAACTTAAACAATCCTCTACAGAGCTGCTGTGCTACATCCCAGCAGTAGCTGCGATACGTAAAGCTACACAAATTAATGAATTGATAAGCCAGATGACGAACAATACAGCATGCAAGGGATATTGTAAATACACAATGGATGGTGGATAAAATCAGGTGAAAGATCTTTGGCTTTTAACAAGAATGTGTTCCTGATCCCAAATCTGTTTGACAACATGAATTCTGGTAATGCAATCACACCTGTTTCTTGCAATCACACCTATTTTCCCTAACAACGACGAGTCTTGCAGAACAGGTTGTTCAGTTTTTGGTGCTGCAGCAGGAGAAAGCCTGAGGTGATCCACCATCACCACTGCTTCTTTACTACTACTACTACTACTACTAAGAAATGTTGTGTGCTTTCCCTTTTTTGCAAGATTATGCACATAAAATAAACCAGTAAATGAATCTGTAACATCACGATATACACATTTACATCAAGAGACACACTGTATGCACACAACACAGCTACAGCTCACACATCCTAGTGGTAAACAAGGTGTAAACAAGTGATGATCTGTTGGGAAAATGCAGCTTCATCGACACACACATGTAAACACACACAGGCGCTGGTGTGGGTGTGGTGCTCGGCGATTATGAGTCTTATCAAAGCGGTAAAAAGACGTTAAAAAGCCCGGTGAGGAGCTGTCAGTGCCACAGCCAAATGTGCCGAGTTGGGTCCATTAGCTACACAAAGCTAGCTAACAGTTTAGCTTATTTGTTGTCTGTGTTGTGGTCACAAGCGATGGCGGACAGATAACAATAAGATACCGAACAAAATCAGACAAAAGCTCCTCAACTGACGCCAGGTGGCTTCAAGCTAACGGTTGCTGACTAACTCGGCCAACCACTGTGTCGAAACAAGGTGTGGTTTTAGCTTTTGTGCAACAACTTGTTCGGCTAACTTTAGCTAGCTCGCTAGCTAGCAGCTAGCCGTGGACGGCCTGTCACTCACAGCCTCTCACACAGCAAACACAGATTCGCGGATCACGTTAGCGTCAAACCGCGGCGGAGTTCAGCCGCCCGGACAGAAAAGGCTTTCGTTTACCTCTTGCCGTCGGATCGAGGGGAAACAGTGCAGGGAAGAAGGTATTTAAAGCTCCTCACTGACCTGTAAACTAACAGCAGACACATGCGGGGAGCAAGATGGAAGCGAGAGAGGAGGGAGGAAGTGACGTACGGCCGGAAGGCGGAATCGACCAATCGGTGTTTGTGCCCCGAGTTTAGCCTCGCAGGCAAAACTTTTTTTTCTGTATGTATTAGCTCTTTTTATTATAACTTCTATATTGTTCTCATTATCAGTCTTTCATGAATATATAAACACAAAAAACTAAAAAGGGAAATGTAGTCATACTGAAGCCTCCATCTTGGGTCAAACCAAGACCGATACTAAGATGTAAAAGAATCAGATATCAATATATTGGCTGATATGTGCATACTGGTTACACTTGGGGGATAAACTGGGACAAATATAGATAATGGACACAGGGTATTTGATCAATTTACCATCTCAGATTTCAGCTTTTGAACACCTGAGAATCAACAGGTGCGTAGGAGAAGACAAAAGGGCGGCAAAATCAGGAGAAAAAAAAAAAACCTGCCAGCACCCAACTGTCATTATTAGGTTATATAAGAGTTTTTTTTGTATTGGTAAACCAATAATAATTCAATCAATCTGATTAGATGCCTTGGTAACACCTTCAGGTAGGGTTGTCACGATACCAGAATTTCAGTAGTCGATACCAATACCTATGAATTTCCACGATTTTCGATACTAATTCGATACCACGAATTGAATTCTCTAAACAAGTCGGGGTGCCTGTCTTTGAGGTGTTTGGCCAGGTTTGACGTGCTTCCTCCTTTCGTTTATAAACTTCTGAGGCACTGTTTGCATGTCGGCTTGTTTGAGTCTAGAATTGCTCCGTATTCATCCGCCTCGAATGCAAAATATTTCCACACGCGACTCTTAGTACCTGTCTTGTCGACGAGCCGACGTGTTGTGCTTTCACTCTCACTTGCTGAAGCCATTTTTTTCTAAGACGGCAGGTTTTTTTCTTTAGCGCCGCTGACTGCTCTGTGCTGCTCACACGCGTATACTGCCCCCGTCAGTTCCGCCAAGAATCGACACGGCTCGCCGAGTGAAAAGTTGTATATTCGGTTCTGACGGTACCAGAAAAAAAGCAAGTATCGAATTATTTTTTTCATGTCGGCATCGAATTGGTATCGAAGTATCGGTTCTTTTGACAACCCTACCTCCAGGAGTCTCCAGAAGTCTCTCTATGCAGCACAAGCAGGTGCACGAAACAAACAAGACGAGGATGAGGGATGACGGTCAAGTTCTCTTCAGGTTCATCTGCAATCCGTAGGATTTCAGGCAGGAATAATCCATGAAGGAGAAAATACCTGAGCGCTGAAGTGGATCAGCTGATAGGTTAGGGATGGAATAAACTCTCGCCTCAGAGGAGATTAATCCAAAATCCATACGAGTTAGGAAACTTTTAGCTAACTTGTTTATTGTCTGCTGGTGCAGCTGCAGGCTGATAGTGCTTCCTGTCGATGGGCCTTTGGGTTTAAACACATAGGGAGCTGTTGACTAAGACCAGAACCAGAACCATACTGAGGGAGTGTTGCCTGTTTTTTGATGATGACAATGCCTAATTACCAGAGACGAGATGTTTTAAGATGTAATTTGTAGTTTTGGGGGGAGAAATTTGAATCAGTTTTTTCATTAAGTGATCGATTTTCATGCCTGAACAAACTATTTTTGTTTTCATGACTGGATAAACTGAACAAACAAATTGACCTTAAAGGACAACACACCCTCATCCTGTTTCATTTTGTTTATATGTGGCGGACCCTGCGACTTTTCGAGCCTCAAACAGTGTTCTGGGGAACTCACTTACCTCTGAGAACAGCTTGTTTATTCACTTACGGAAAAAGTAAATATGTCTGAGTGAAAATTGTGAGTTTTAATTACATGGTGCCCCTTGAAATGTGAACTTGTAGCCTACTTTACCCTGAGTCGACCCACTTTAAGCCATGTGCAGTTTATTCATGGAAGACAGAGAATGACACTTATTTTTTCACAAATTGTTGTAATTTATGGAATTGTGTGGATTACGTCTTATCCGATATCAGATTTGTGTTTTCAAGTGATCTAAAGCACCAGTATGATCCTCCTCTTGTCACTTACTTCACACCATTATGATGGTTTATGATGACAAATAAAAATATCCCGTAACCACGTTAAGACAAACTGTGTCTCTTGATATTCAGACGTGCACGTGGTGACGCTCCTCACGTCTCCTCGCCGGCACGTGATCCTTTCACCTCTTGTCGTTGAGTCTGAGCTCGTCTGAGAGTGAAAAAGCTTTTGGACGTGCTGCACTTGTTGAGTCACACAGCAGGCCATGATATCAGTTTGCGAACTCTCTTTGAAAATTCACCTCAAATCATCTTTAATCCGGCGGATCAGCCTTCTGTGAAGTTTTCGGAGCACTCCAAGAATCATTCCGAGGCTACGGGACTGTGCTGTCTTTTAATATGTGTGTGAGTGAGCTTTTAATCTCAGCCAGCTTTGACCTCCAGGGAGCAGGTTTCAAGGACTCCAGCTTGTTGCATATAGGTAACAACAGAAGAGCTGTAAGAAGACAAGACTCAGGTTCCTTTTTTACCTGAAACTCCGCCTGTCGTGTGAACATACTGTTGTCTGGTTTCGTGAGGGAGCTGTGCGATGAGAAACTACTGAAGATTTCTGTCAGAACATGAAAATAGAAATCAGTAAATCCAGAAAAGAAGCATTTTGAATATGATACGACAACATGACAAAATGTGAAACCAACTTGACACACAGCAGTTTCTTGAATTCAAATATAAATAAAAGGTATGCTACTTGCAACCTGAGCTATTTTCCTAACAACAATGTGTAAAACACCTACAAAATAATGAATAAATGAGATTTAAAATACATTAATAATAACAATAATAAGGGATCAGGGACGTGGTTTATATTTATCACTTGATTGCACATGAAGCACACACACTCCTCATATACCTGACAGAGCACTGAAACATGTCCAAACAACACATGTTTGTTTGAATATTTATCATAAACTTGCACATATTTGCATAATGCAGTCCTCTGTACAACCTATAAGACACTGAAACATATCCAATCAATACATTTAAAAGCAAACATGACAAATAAATCAATTTTCCGAGAGGTTTGACTATAAACCTTTAGGGAACATACAACAGGTACAACAGAAAACAAATAGGATAGACATTAATATGTATAATTAAGTAAGTGATAATGATGTAACTGCAGTTTTAAACTCCTGTTTGCACCCTCATGAGGATCACATGCTTTCCCCCCGGAGACCCCGAGGCTGCATCAGGAGCCTTTGGTGCAGTTTAAGGAACTTTTTAAGAGTTTTAGAAAAATGTACGCTGAGAAAATGTCCTTTATTTTTCCCTCATGTAGAAGTCAAGAGTGTGATTTCATATCTAAATTAATGAACGCCCCTAAAAAAGCTATCTTGTCTCCCTCACAGTGATTAAAAGACAGTAGAAGCATCACTTCCTCTGATTACTACAGTCTTTTTTTGCATTTCCTTTCCTTTGATGCTTCTCCCCCCCGTTAGACCCCGAGGCTGCATCAGGAGCATTTGGTGAAGTTTTTAAGGGTTTTAGAAAATGTTTTCTTGCCTTCGTCTCCAAGAAAATGTCCTTTAATATCCCTCATGTGGAAGTGAAAGAGTGTGAATTCAGTCTAAATTTAAAAGTTCTCTTTTCTACCTCATGGTGATTAAAATAAAGTAGAAGCGTCCTCTCCTCTGATTACTACAGTCTTTTTTTTTGTGCTTCCTTTCTTTTGATGATCACGTACTTTCCTCCCGTAGATCAGGAAACCTTTGTTTGCACTTTAAGGAACTTTTAAAAATGTTTTCTTGTTTTCATCTCCAAGTTAAACGTCCTTTACTGTCCCTCATGTGAAAATCAAGAGTGTGAGTTCACATCTAAATGAATGAATGCGCCTAAAAAAGTTCAATTAGCGATTTAAAATCAGTGATTGATTACTACAGTCTTCTTTTCCGGACACAATTGGAATATTTGGGCGACACATTTCTAATTAAGCAGCTCTGAGTTTCAACATTTTTAGGAAAACTTATGAAGATATTGAGACCAGCCCACTGTAAGAAGCTTTGCAACATGTTTTGAGCACGTTGTGTGTTATTTCTGAGTATTCACATTTAGATTCAAGGCAATAAAACAAATGAATGTCTTTTATTTAATGTGTCTTCATCTCCTCTCTCCTCTCAGTGTCTTTGGCTGTGTCTGGCCTTTCTCCTGCATGTGATCCACAGTAATCACATCACATGCCCCCGCGGACCCCTCGCTCCTCTCTCGGCCTCGTTTTTTTTTTGGTGACACTCGTGTTTTTTTTTTTGTTTCTGTCGGAGCGTTCAAACAGTTAAGTGCTTTCTTGGTACCCCGTGGCACGGAAACAGCATCGGATCGCAGAGGGGGGAATTTTAGAAACACTTTAGAGGTGGTTTACCACACGTGCGAGGGCTGATCTCGTAAGTGTCGCCTCGAAGAGAATAATAATAATAATAAAAAAATGGCCTGGTGTTCATTCATTTAATGCTTTTATTTTGTTTAATGATAGTGTCTTAAATCTGGATCTGGCTCCACAATATTCAGCTTTAAATGTAAATGCAAATAAAATGACAGATAAAAGCATAAAAGTTAATGTTTAACTCACTCATCATATGAGTAATAAACAAAAAAAGTGGGAATAAACTAAAGAAGCACCTCAGCTTCTTTTACTTTTATTTGATTAATCCACGATTGATTAGTTTAGTCTGCGGTCCCTCCTGCAGGGAAACAACAGGCCCACAACACGCTTTTAGATCATCGCACAGCCGATACAGGCTCGTTATTGATCACTGAGGTAATACCCTATCAGTCAGGTCATTGGCCAAATCGATTAAAATAGCATCAGTCTGTGCATGAGCACCTCTCGTCCCAGCCCCTCTTAGCGTAACGGCATTTTATTTTGAAAAGCTAATTTAAAAAAAAAAACACAATAAAAGTCAGGATAACTTTCTCTGACAACGTTTTATTTCATTTTATCACAATATATTTTGTCCATAAATTAAAAACAAATGACAAAATGTAATTATTTACTTTTCATTGTATTTTCTTATTTATTATATAGTGACCGAGAAACTACTCTGTCACTCTAAACATTCAAAGTGGCAGAAGTTATAGATAATAAATAAGAAAACAACTCTCAGGAGGTTTATTGCATTCATTAAAGTGTGAAAAATGAATTACAAAAAATTCTGTTCGAGATTTCTTTTCCATCCGAACTTTCCCATTAAGTTTACAACAGATCCGTTACATTTATTTACCTGTGTTTAAAAATATATATATATTATTTCTAAAGCCCATGTGCAGGTTAGAGCCTCATGCTGGAATGATACTTCACACCAAACTCTGTAGTAAAAAAGGGTAATTTAAGGGAAAGTTAGTGCTGTAATTCTGGTTGTGACACATCCAGCATGCAGGAGTTTGTATCTGTGTTTCAAATGTGGGTGACAAGTTCACCGCTAGATGGCGCTGGTCAAATAGAAACCTCTGAGAAAAGTTAGAGAGTTGCAGCACAGAGTACATCTGGAAGATGGGCATTAAAATAATGATAAACCAGAATTAAAGTTTCTTATTTGAAGCTTAAAAGGTGTTTGAGGACAGGTGCGTTCATGAAGGTTGGCTGATTTTATTTATGGAGCAATAAAACAAATAAATACATTAAAAAAAAACGAGCAGTAAAGTGCACAAAAGTTTCTGGAAAGTTGTTTTTACACTTTTAATGATTTTACTCATATGAACATTAAGTGTTTTCGGTGAATTTTCTTGTTTTGTTTGTTCCAGAATATTTACGAGCTTGTCCGCTTTAGTCCCTGATTGAATATAACCAGGAACGAAATCACAACTAACCAAACACATCAGTGACGGTCACATGTGGAGGCCAAGCTGAACGGCAGAGAGAATAAAAATCACAATAAAACACAATATTCATAATTTATTACCTGACTGTCACTCATGTTGACTGATTAGTCTAACAGGCTAATGACGAAACAGCCTGAAGCGCCAATAATAATAATGACAATAATACAAATAGTAATAAGATAGTAAAATGAATGATTCAACACGTGCTTTACTTTTAATTTTAATATAATATATTATCATAGTTTCTGAGAGGCCTACACACACCTTCACTTTTCTTTTATTCTGAAAATATTTTGAGATTTTAAAAAACAAAAACACAAATGAGTGTTCCCAAAAAATAAATATAAATATAATAAAATAAAAAAAGACAATAGAATTAATAAAGATATCCCACCACACGCACACACACGCACGCACACACACACACACACACACACACACACACACACACACACACACCTCCACCTCCTCCACCTCCACCACACACACACGGCACCGTGCTCCAGACGCACGGCAGTCAGAGGCCTTATATGTGGGGCTTGCATGCTCTGCGTGACCCGTGACTGATTCGAGTTAACAGCTGACTCTTTTCCATTACAAATGGCTCGCGGATAATCTAGATAACTACCGGATCACGCAAACATGAGCTGCCTGGATGCGGTGCACTGGTCTCGGGCACTACTTGCAGAAGCCCCCCTGGTGGTATTTAATTTTCTAATTTTTCAATTCGCTTTATTTTAAAGTGTTACGCCCGAAAACCAAAACCAAAAAATCTTATTCTAGTGTTTTTCCCTCTCTGCGTCTTTAAAGATATTACAAATTAAAAACGCACATGCGCTCTGCTCACACTCGTAACTAAGCTTAAATAAATAAAACGGTCGTCAAAATATCCGCTTCGATCCCACACCAGCAATTAGACTTTCCCTAAAGATGTTTTTTTTTTTTTTTTTTGCTTCCAACTTCTATTTTTTGCGCATAAGCACCGGGCTGGAATAAAAAATGAAAAAAAAAAAGCGCTTGAGATCAGTGCGGACTGCAGGCCACCGTGAGTGACCACTAAAAAGGATGCAGGCCACACCAAACTTTTTTCTTTTTCTTTAAACCACTCACAGTTAATTTTCAAAGACTCCTTTTTGTGTGTGTGTGTGTGTGTGTGTGTGTGTGTGTGTGTGTGTGTGTGTGTGTGTGTGTGTGTGTGTGTGTGTGTGTTGTTGTTATTTAATTTTTTCTCTCTCCTCTCATTCGCCTCGGTGACGTCTCTCTCTCTCTCTCCCCCCCATGTGACCAGGGCGGCGGTATAAACACCGAGGTAAGGTCCGCCCCCTCCGCGAGTCAAGGTTTGGACCCTTTTGCAGGTTTTCCCGGCACATTTTCTCAGCACTGGGCATCGACGGGGGCCGCTCGTCAGCGGGGCGATTTAAAAAAAGCGATCACCCCTGCAAAACATATGGAAATAGCGAGAAAACAGGGGGACATCTCTCTGTCGGCGACACGTGCTCCTCTCCTCTCTCCCCCCTCCTCGTAGGAGTTGTTGAAGAGGGAGGGCAGGGCAGCCTCAGCGTCTTCCTCATCTGGCGTCGGGAGGGCACAGCCGTGTGTGTGAGCCATGACTCTGAGCTCAGAGATGTCGGATGCCTCCATCCTTTCGGAAGAGACCGACATAGACGTGGTCGGCGAAGGGGAGGATGGGGACAACCAGACGCGCTCCTACGTGGACGAGGTGGCGCAGATGCACGACGGCATCCTCCTGGACGGCTCTCCTCCTCCGTGCCTGGACAGCTCCACCTCCTCCAGGGATGCCTACAAGCCGGCGGGCAAGAACACCCTGGTGAAGCCCCCTTACTCCTACATCGCCTTAATCACCATGGCCATCCTGCAGAGTCCCAAGAAGAGGCTGACCCTCAGCGAGATCTGCGACTTCATCAGCAACCGCTTCCCGTACTACAGGGAGAAGTTCCCGGCCTGGCAGAACTCCATCCGGCACAACTTGTCCCTCAACGACTGCTTCGTGAAGATACCGAGGGAGCCCGGGAACCCTGGGAAGGGCAACTACTGGACCTTGGACCCGGAGTCTGCTGATATGTTTGACAACGGGAGCTTTCTGCGGCGGAGGAAACGCTTCAAGCGGCAGCAGGCGCAGGACCTGCTGCGGGAACACAACAGCTTTATCCCCGCCGCCGCCGCCGCCGCGTACGGCTACGGACCGTACGGCTGCGGAGGATACGGCATCCAGCTCCAGTCCTACCACACACACTCTGCACTTTTTGCTTTCCAGCAGCAGCAGCAGCAGCAACAGCAGCAACAGCAGCAGCACTCCAGGCATTCACACTCACACACGGGAACCATTATCCCCGCGCCGTCTTTGATGCCCACCACCACGGACTTAGCCCGGA
Organism: Diplodus puntazzo; assembly: GCA_963678695.2. NCBI lineage: Eukaryota > Metazoa > Chordata > Actinopteri > Spariformes > Sparidae > Diplodus > Diplodus puntazzo. Next base: position 23,336,146 of record OZ023173.1, on the reverse strand, counting down.
GTAGGTTTTACCCGCAGCTCAGCTCCAGTCTGGGCTCAGCCAGCGTGCAGGCTGCAGCCCCGGCGCAGAAGTCCAGCTCCCCGGTGCAGCGGTCCCCCTTCTCCATAGAGAGTATCATCGGAGGGTCGCTGAGCCCCTCCAGGACTTCTCCGGTCGTTGTCCCGGTCATACCGTCCTCTCTGGGGCCCGCAGCGGCCGGCCAGCCGCAGAGCGTCCACCCCGGAGCTGCTTTACACCCGGTCGAAAACTTTCCCAACAGAGCGGTATCCGGCTCCAGCGGCTGTTAAATGACTCAGAACTTCTTTTTTTTTTTCTCAAGAAACTTTTTTTTAAAAAAAACACACAAAACAAAACAAAAAAGAGACAAAAAACGCCCCTCTTCGAAGGTAGGATTATTTTTGTATGTTTGTTTGATAGCACGCAGCTGAATGACGGACATGACCAACACTATCTGTGCCTATATTCATGCTGTTTCTCTTCTTTTTAAAAACAAAATATATATTTATGTTCATTTCTTTCGGTGTGAATCAAACTTTTTTTTTTTTTTTTTCTTATTGGACCACAAACTTTTCCTTGTATTTTCCCATAATTCGTTCCCAGTCACTGTTTAGGGCGTCTCAGGATATAACGACTTAATGGACAGCTTATAAATGATCACATGTTTAATAATAATAATTATAATAATAATGATAATGACAAAAAAATAGGCTAATAATGTATTTGTGTCAAACACATCCATGTTTTTTTTTATTATTAGTTTGGCAAATCAGAACTTTTTTCTAAAACAGTTTTGATTTGAACTTTTGTATTAAAAGAACACAGAGAGCGAAGTCATACATTTATAATAATATGCAGTGTGTGTTTATTTCAAGAATAATAAAAAAAAAATACATTGTACATTTTTCTTTTTTGTGTAATTGAAGTGTGATATTTTTACACGGTTCTGTTTTTTTTTCAACCAGAATAAATTTCGTTTTGCAGAAAAAAAAGAAGAAAAAAAAGAGGAAATGTTTGGAAAATAAATTTATTAAAATAACTCACAGGAGCCTCCTGGGCCTTTTCTGCCACCTCAGGGTTCACGCTGAGGGAGGTGAACATGAACAATGTCACCAAAAACTTAAAAATTCAAAGTGTGTTGAGCTTTCATGGGTATTCAGCAAACATCCATCCAGACAGGCTGCAGGTTGAAGGCTGTGCGGTTTTGGGTTATTGGTGAAAAGTTCCCAAAAAGGGAGCAACTTTACGCATCCTGTGATCAGACAGTGTTGAGATGCTGCCCACTCTCTTGTTATCAGTGTTGGAACATGCGCACATGCGTCCTGCGTGTCCACCTGACCTCTCTCACACTCATCCTCGTAATTACGCTGAGCGGACAGGAGGGTGTCAGCCGGGGTGACACCGGGGGTATATCCTGCACTGCTTCAGGTCGCTGATTACACCGGTGCTGCTGACCCGCACACTCCTCATCCTCATATTTCAGTATGTGCTCTTATGTGACAGGGGTTTTTTTTTTCTGGTATTATTATTATTACGCACGGAAAATGAGATGTTGTGGTGCGTGGCCCTGCAGGGTGGGACAGAGATGTCGAGGAGGTTAAAATCACCTTCATCCACTCAGCGTGTTTTTTTTTTCCCCATCCCCTCTCGTGTTTACTCACCTTTAATTCTGGCCTTTTTGTTGCCCGACATTGGAAGCAGCGTGACATTTGTGATGTGCGTGCAGCCGGTGGCACAGAAGGGGCCGAGTGGAGTGCAGCTTTTTACGCACAAACGCAGATAAATGAGCAGATAATTAGACTCTCTGAGGAGCTAAAGTAAGACCTCTGCTTAGTATTTATCCAACTTCTTCCTCTCAGCACCTGTGTGTGCGTGTGCCAGACCCCCTCTCCCCCCTTCTTCTTCTTCTTCCCCTTTAATTCTTCATGAGCTCTGCATGCATGCATGTACGTAGGCGAGCCCCCTCGTACTGTACAGCCGCGCTGCTTCCGTGACTGGATGTGTGTGTCAGCCTCCCCTGATTCAATGCATCGTGTGTGTGTGTGTGTGTGTGTGTGTGTGTGTGTGTGTGTGTGTGTGTGTAGTAGATGGCTAAATTGGTGCAGCGCTTAGAGCCAGTTCACTAGGCCACGGGAGGACAGCTATTGCGTGATGATGTAACACGCAATGAGAGACAGACAGGCGCACGCACGCACACAAACACACACACTGAAGAGAGAGAGAGAGAGAGAGTAGCAGGAGAGAAGGAGGTCAGTTGTACTGTATGGGCTTGTTTACAAATAGAGAAGGTTAAACAGGGGAAAGGCGAGAAGAATTCATCCAATGAGACGCGTTATAATAAAGGCTGGCCTGTCAAAATAAGAGTCCTGCAAGGGTTTTTTTTATATTGTGCATAATGTATTATATTTTTCTGGCACCAATCTGACTAAACACTGTAAATATTGGTTATTACGCTTCTTATTCTAATTACTATTGAAGACTTTCTCAATCGCATTAGTGTTTTTTGAGAACGTGTTGGTTTGTATCTCCAATATCTGTCCATGTGGTGCGTTTGCGGCCCTGTGATATTCTGCAGGAGCTCCTGTATGGAGAAAAAAACTCAACCTAGAGATAACCCAGCCGTCTCTGTAACCTATATTATCCGTGCGTGACTGCTGATTTGGTCAAATATTCGTTGGGGGTCGATGATGACGTGACATGTCGGCTGCTATACGCACGCGTCCAAACGTGGAGGCCAGACTATCCCGGAGTCTGAATAATTCACAAACCCTCATTTGCAAGACGGCGTTTTTTTCATTCATACCAAGCGTCCCAAAACACCAAGATGGTTTGAAATAGTCGAACTCGATGCTTGATGGCTTTCAGGCCTCCGGTCCGGGTGATACTGCGTTTTATTATGTGGACGTGGTAATCTGTCATTTTGTCCAAGCGCTCCTTAAAAAGAAAAATGCAGCACAAGAGACTTCCGGTTTCAAAAAGACGCAATACAGAAATATTAAAAAATAAAATAAACGCATGCGCAATTGGCGATCGTTGCGGATCTATCTATCTATCTATCTATCTATCTATCTATCTATCTATCTATCTATCTATCTATCTATCTATCCGCGGAAATGTTTGGTGCCTAGTTTAGCTGATTATCAATTATGTAGTGACAAATCTAAACAGTTAAAAAGTAAAAACGCATTTCCGGGGTGCTCCAGCAGCTGACCCGCCTTATTACCTTAATAACAAGCGTATAAATCTTTGAACTTAAAGGTGCAGTATGCAGTTTTTAACCTGAAGAGACACAATTAGCTGTGTGACTGTTTTTATTTGCAGGGCACATCTCAGGGGACGCCCCCCCTCCTTCCTTTTTCAGTGGATCTATCTATCAAATAAATATTTCCAGAGTTTCAAAACTACGTACTGCACCTTTAACAGCATCTTTTTCTGATTTTCATTCAGAGAGAAAGTCACCCGATACTCAATTATTTATCAGTTAAATGACATTATTTATTTCATTATTATTACTATAACTACCTAGTAGTAATATTAAGTGTCATTCAGCTGTACAAAGTGCTGTGAAATAGAATTAATAGATGATTAAATAGACTGATCTGACAATGTGGTGCCTCATATTTAAAATAAAGAGCTGAGAAAGTAATCAGGAGCGTTTAAAGACGTCGACATCGTTGAATTCAGCCAGAAGAAAACCAGACGACTCTCTGAACCTCAAACTGACAAGTCTGTCCTGATCAACTAACTCATAACTCGCTTCATTAGCCGTTTTGTCGTGGGCTGCAGTGTATCAGGCAGTCCTGCAGTTTTGGAAAAGAAAAGGGTTCTTTTCATGGAAATGTCACGGATCATGTGGACATCAGCCTTCTTGAGCATGACTGAAGCTCAGTTAGCAGTTTATCCTGCTGGGTCAGAGGTCATGAGGAGAGGGGATAAAGCACAACACTCAGCCCATAAAAGACACCAGGCTTTGGGTAAATGTGTCGGGGCGTTCAGGGCTGTGAGAATAATCTATATTTCAAAGGAAGTCGTAAAAAGTCGTGTGGATACTTTAGTTTTTAAACACGGGGCCAGTAAACAGTTCATTCGGGCCACGCTCGGACACCTGAATGAGTCTCATACTGACTTCATCGGCTTCACTTGAGGAAGCAGCAGAAGTGTTTCTGTAAGGACGTAAAAAAAACAACTGGCAACAGCTACTGAGAATATATCTGATAGTTATACCAGCTGGATTTGGATAAATGGGGACAAAGAAGTTTCCAGGCTTAAAATGCATTCAGCTATTAAATCAAACCGATGAAGAAAAAATGCACAATTGTTCAAAAATAAAATATAAAGCTGTATATATTTGTGGCTGTATTATACAAGTTATATTAACGTCCGTCTGTTTCTTTGATGAGCTTTTATTTTTGAATAAATAGCATCAACACTACAGTGCTTCAACTTATTTCTGACCTCATGCGGCAAAGTTTAATATCTTGTTTAAAAAAAAAAATGTTTTTCCTGCGTCGAGAAAATATTTCAAGGTTCATAAAACTGCTAAAAACGTCGACAGCTACACTTTTCTTTTTAACCCTTCACTTGTAAATAATAAATGCAAGTTGACCCGAACGATCACTGAAGCTGAGACCGTTTAGCGAACAGTGTGATCGCAATAAAAACCTTATAAAGCCTCCATAAAACGTTTCACTTATTCATAACTCCACGCAGGTGCATGAAACGTAGCTGGAAGTCGTCAGCGAGGTGAAACAAGCTGTTTATAATTATTGTTTTTCTCTCTCTAATAATAAAAGTCGACATTACCGTCACAATAATCATTATTTACAGCACAAATACGAACTAATTCAACATGTTTTCACTTATTGACAATAAAAAAGTGAATATTTACACTTTTTAAAAGAGTGTGAAACTTTTAAAACTGCAACAACAACAACACAAAGTTACAAATACTTAAGGTTAACAGTAACTTATAAGAAAACTACATTAAAATGTTCTTAATAAAAGCACATTAGGTTTTAAATATGTCCATAATTATATTTTCATGCTACCTATTCATTATAATAAACCCATATGGTCAAGAATGTCTTTTTATTCCCTTTGCTATATATTTGATCCCAATTAAAGACCAGAAAAAAATAATAAAATAATGCAATTACAATTCAACTTTCAGTCGGTCTTATGCTTTGTTAATAACTGATTTACAGAAGCAATATAAACGTGCCTGTGTCGGCCTTCAGACTGAATAACAACCCTCAGATCAGCTTATAGCAGACAACAATGTGACTAAAACCTTCCAACATGTGTTGATGTGAAGTGTGTAGAACAAAAAGAGGAGACATATAAGAAAAAAAGAGAGCAATTGTAAAAAGAAAGAAAGAAAGAAAGAAAGAAAGAAAGAAAGAAAGAAAGAAAGAAAGAAAGAAAGAAAGAAAGAAAAAGGGTGAGTAGAAGGAATGAAATTTAAAAAAAAAAAAGGAGTAAAAAGAGTGAATACCTCCCAGGGAGGTGCAGAATCTCTCCATCTGCTATTCAGCGTATGGAACGAGCGCTACACTTATCCCCTCTCTCTAAAAGGAGCTCCGCTTTCCACCCCATTAAAAAGTTTGGGAACTAATGCCACCCCTGAATACTGGCCTAATTAGAGGCTGCTCACAACTGCAAGGACCTGCTACACAAGAGTGGCTTTGGGATGGATTCTGCTTTTCCCCTTTTGTAACGCCATCGTTTCTGCTCTCTCTTTTTTCTGTTTTGTTCTGACCCATTACTTCTTTCTTTCTTTCTTTCTTTCTTTCTTTCTTTTCCTATTCGTGGTTGAGCTCATGCACCGTCTTTAGACATTAGTGCACGCTAATGTTTTTAGCTTAGCAGCTACAGAGAAGTTTAGGGGGTAATTAACGTCTTCTCGAATCGATTTTGGATCTCGGGGCTTCCAGGAGCTGTACGAAGCCATTTTAAGTTTTAGTCTCCATCTACTTCAGTTGTTTGGGAGAATGCTGCGACGGCGTTTCTTTGTGAAGCTCCCGAAATGTTTTGTGACCTACAAAACTTCATCCGACCCAGTAGACAGTGGCTGAATTTCCATTTTTGGGTGAACTTATTCTCTCGGATCTTTTCCTCAAGGGAAATTATGAATCTCAGCTTTTCAGAAACACTTTTGTTACAAGTAAAACTCCTGTTTTTTAAAAATCTTACTTCAGTTAAAGTATGTAGGTAAGTCTAATCGAGAGCATGTAGTTAGATAAAAAGTACTTATTCTGCTGCCAGATGGGATCTTTAGTTCTTATATTACTAAATATTATATTTTTAGAGCAAATCTATTGATGCAATGACACGTACAATGAGTTTTAATGTTAAAGCTGGCTGTAATTAAGCGAAGTGTGGTAATTTTTATACTATAAGGTGGTTTCATTTCTTGTGAAATCTTATAGGGAGAAGTATAAGCAGAGAGTATGAAAGTAATCACCTCAAAATCCTTAACTCTTGAGTAAATCCAGTGTTTCTAAATGTTGTTAAAAAAATAAAGATATTGTTTTATATTTTATATATTTAAGAAGTGAAAGTCGCCTACACCAATGGTACTTGAGTACAAGTGTCCCTTAGGTGTCCTTCCTTCCTTCCTTCCCTTTCTGATCCACCCTTCAGGGACAGATTGATGGTTCCTTCAGATAAAGCAGTGATGATCACACGCACATTTACGGTAACATCTGTACAGATGTGCCGTTTGACAGTGGAATTAAAGCCTCTGGCTCGGGGCCACCTCGCTCCAGAGTCAGACAGGCCGGGGGAGAAACGCCGAGCTCTTTTCACCACTCCATGAAGTGCAAGCTCATTGCACATAATTTATTTAGCCGAAGACTTTTCGAGGGTGTTTTTATTTGTTCTACATCTTTTCCCTGTCTCACCTCAGTGTGAACTCGCCGATCCGGGATCTGCCACAGAGTTATGTTGCTGCGTTTTTCACTTTTTTAGCCCCGCGCGTGTTTGCTTTGGCATGCTATCCGCTCATGCAAACAACCGGGGGCCCGTAGCTTATCCATCACGCCTGTGCAGAATGTGATGATGAAATAACAGGCGGCCTGAAACAAACCATTTGTTACAGCAGGATTTATTTTTCTGTCCACTTGAAACAAAGTGCAGAGGTTACCTAGACATCTCCTACTTAGGTTAAAACAATAAATAGAACCAAAAAAAAAAAGGTCCCACATCCTGGTGACTCCAAAGGCTCCTGACTCCAGCAGCAGCTGCGTGATGTCACCGCAACATCCGCTGACCATTTGCATCCTCCGCATCATTAAGCATCATCGCGTTACCGTTCGGAAGAAGCCCCCCGCTCGCGACTACCAGCTTCAGGCTTGATTAGTTACATGCAACAACGCCTTTCGGTCATAAACACTTCATCGAGGCCCAGCAGCCCGTTCATCATCGTGGCACCCGCAGGTAATGCACACCAGCGGCTGCAGCTGACACAAGGCAGAGCCCAAACATTTCCTCCGAGCGGGGCCGGCTTCTAAACACAGACTGCCAGCCACCTATACGGCAAAACCAGGCAAAACCAGAGACGGGAAGAGAAGCTTTTGGTGTTATTAAAGGAAAAGTTCACCCAAAAATGAAAATTCAGTCAGTTTTGTAGTCCACAGCGTTGCAGCATTCTCCTGGACAACAGAATGAGACAGGGACTTGTTTTAAAAAAGCAGATAAAACTGGAAAAAAACTAATGGCTCCGTAAGGATTGTCAGGCAGAATCCAACTCTCCAGAAGACCCAAGATGCCATTTTAATTTGAAAAGACACTCTGGATTCAGGGTCGAGCTCACGCACCAGCTTTAGACAGGGTGGAATGAAGTTTTCACCTTAAAAAAGGGTGTAAAAAACGTCTTCCCCAATTAGCTTGGGATCTCGATGCTGGATGTATGGAGCCACTGAATAGTAGTAAAGCAAGGCCTAGTCCTCACGTACGCAGGTATTTTATAAAAAATGCATTTTTTTCCTCCTCTGGTTTCAGAATAAATTCTCGCAGGCTGTTTTGCACACACATTAAAATCTTTACCTTCATCACAACTAAAGTCATCAAATAAATGAAGTCAAATGTAAAACCTTCTTACAGGTGTAGAAATAGAAAGTAGCATACAATTAAAACACTCAAGTAAAGTACAAAGAAAAAGTCACATTTGAGTACAAGTAAAGATACTGTGTTAAAACATCACTTTGGTTAAAATGAAAATCGCCCATAAGATGGTTAACGAGTAGACGTATCTGATAATCAATGTACTTAAATATCAAAAGTACATTTGTGGCAATACAAGTAAAAGTAAATTTTATGGATGTTACCCAAATAGTTGCGTAAAAATCTTCAAGTATAAGATATTTAATTAATCAAAGGTTATTTATTGGCAATAAATGTGCACATAAAAGTAAATTATGCGTATATTTACATGTGGCACTTTGGCTCTGATGCAGTAACTAGTAAGTTAAGTACAATATTTGGTGTCTAGATGGCTGCAGGCTAAGTTCAAACTCTCTCTTCCTCTGGGAGCCTCCGAGTTTGAAACTTCAGTCTGCCTCCTCTGCGTTATGTCATCGATTTCTCAATGACGACGGCGCTGTCACTCAAAGGGAGAAAAAAAAGCTAGAGAACGTCAACAGTGGAAGCCACCCATGTAGGCCCATTCACTCCTCACTTTTCCTTCCCTAAATATCCTTCCCCTCTCCTCCTCCTCCTCCTCCTCCTGAAACATTCCCTTCTGTTTGTATATTTCTTTCCCTCCATCCTCCTCTTTCTCCAGCTCTCCGCCTCATTGACTCGACCACAAAGTGTCTACGGCAGATGATCTCTGAAAAGGAGACGGCTGAGCAATTTAAGTGGTCGGATCGAGCCGCCCCGCCTGCTTCCCCTCACGTCTCTGTGTCTTCACGGAGCATTTTGGAAGTTCGCCCGACTCCGTCTCCATATTTGACATACGTGCCTCTTCTTACGCAGCAACAGAAAACGACCCACAATTAGATCCAGAGATTTTTTTTTTTTTTTTAGGATGCAACTCTCAGATTGCTGCCAAAATGTGAGCCACATGAAAGACACAAACCATGACCCTCTGCAACACATTAAGGATCCGAGCTTTGATTTCCCCCCGCGATCACACGGCTGCATGGTTATGTATGACATTGTCGAGGTGAGGAAAATCCCTCGGAAAGGACACGCTCTTAAATTGTCTTCCCTTGTGAGTCATTGTGCCTGGAAGAAGAACAAAAGAAGAGAGTGACGGGAAGTAAAGTGAGTGAGTATCTGAGTGTCAATTTCCTCACATCTACTGTGTGTGTGCATGTCGCTCACTGCGGCCTACAGGGACGATCAGCCACCCCGGTGCCCCCATGTTGGAAAAAGACCATCCTGGATGCCATTATGGTTGATAAAACATGATAACGTTCTTTTTTAGGTTCCCATCCAGTGAATAAAACACAGTAAAGTGGCCTCTCTTCATCATAGATATATCAAAAAACAAAAAGTACAAGTGGTGCCCTTTGTTTTTTTTGCCCCTGCCCCTCAAACATCCTGATTCCGGCCCTGCTTTCAGTTAATCTCGCTTTAGAGGAATTTTTCTGGAGATTGATGGACGTTTTTTCTTTTTTTTTTCCCAAACCCCTTCTCCATTCTCTTTTTCTTCCCCCCACAGGTTTGACAAAATACCAAAAGAAAACATACACCAAGTGTGCAACAACAATGTTGACTCTCTCGAAGGGAGGAAAGAAACCGTAGAAACACTTTATATCCTCGCGAGGTCCCGCTGAAAGCCCCCCCCCTTTTTTTTTGTCTGACAGAAAGACATCTAACTGGCCAGATCTCACCAAAAGTGGAAGAAGAGATGCCGTTCTATTTGATACTTCCTCCCAGGGCAGTAGGCACTTCCTGTTCCCCGTCACAACATTTTTCAGGGGGCCTCTATCAAAGTATAGCTTCGGCTCAGGGGGTGTCCAGCCGCACCCCTGCTGCGCTTCAGGGTGGTCAAGCCCGCCAATTTCTGAACGGATCTCCGTTGGACATGTGAAGCGGCTCCACTGGCAGGTAACTGGATACATATTCAGGGCGCAGCAGGGTGCTGAAATGTAGCCTAACTCCAGTGTTTAGCACAGGCTACCTTTACCAGCTGAATTTTAAACACAATTCCGCCTTCTAACACAAGCTAAATATATCCCCCACGATCAAGAACCCAGAAAGCTGCACTCCTGCTCCGCTCACACGGATTGCAGCAGTTCACAGAGTGGTAAAGAGGTCCATCTTGTGTGTTTACTGAAGTTCCATAATCCGATCTCGCTTCACGTTGGAAGCTAACAATCACTCTGGTTACAGGAAGGGGTGGTGGGGTGGTGGGGGGGTTCATATGTTTTATCTCCGATGCTGAGAGTGGCTCACTTATGCTTCCATTTTTGCCCTCTCGTACACGGCAACGCTGGAAAAGTGGCTTTTACACACCCACATACCCTCGGTGCACACACACTCTTAAATGTGAACACGCAAAGACTAATTACCTTCCATCCAATAGTGGTAATTCAGCGAGATCATTATGCAAGCGGAGTTCTCCAAAACAGCAAAATATCTGTTTTATCCACGATTTCAGCGCTGCTACTCTGACTCGATGATACTGATGAGGATGTGGCCGCCGGTTAAAGCGGCAGTTGACTGTTAAAAACTGTGTTATTTCATTTTCATATGTACGGTGTTGGCATTAATGGGTTACAATCAATTCTGTGATGGATGTAGGACAAAGGTGGAGCCGTGGAGTCGACGTTAGAGGGGGAACGAACCTGCCTGGGGGTCAACTGACAGCGATGTGACCTACATGACGTAAACACTACATCCTGGTTTTTTTTAACTTTCAATACATTTGACAGAAATGAAACAGAGTGAGATGTTGGAGAGTGATTGTGCAGTGAACGGGTTCTGCTGGGCTACGGCAACACCATTTGGACAAACCACACACAGAATGGTAGATGCAGTACATGACAGTAGACGTGGTATGACTATTAATTATGTACATTTCTTAAGTTTGGTTATGATGTTATGATTTAATTTGCAAATAATTGTTCTTTTATATCACTATATTTAGGATTTGGGACGATTCAGTTTTTTAAAATAAAATATCTTTAAATTTCATTGTTTTGTATGTAATCTATACTGTACATGACATCTTATTACACGTTTTTAGTTATTTATTTATGTCACATTTGTGAAATATCCAAGAATCACACTGCTTCATGTTCATGTTTGAATTTTCTGTCCCATGTTTTTCCTCTCGTAGCGTTACAGTCCTGGCAGTGCAGAGGGAGTTTCAAAAAAACACAATTACAGAGTTTAGATCAAATAAATTGGGATAATTAAAATTAAAATTGACTTGATCAGAAAATCTTCTGATAGCAGATCAGAAGTTTCCAAAGAACGCTACAATTAATTTTCTAACAAAAAAGGCGGCCATTGTTTCCAGTTTCTAACAAAATGCATTTGCAATTGATCAGAAAGTTTACTTTCCAAGGAAACTCAGACACCTGAGATCTGCTTCTGAATGGCAACATTATAATGCAAGAAACAATAATACTTGTTGCTTATATTAGTAGCATATTGACACATTTTAAAGTCATTTTAAAGCACTTATCAATGCTTTATTCTGCATGTAAATCTTAACTAAGCGTTTACCCACAATAATCTCCTAATTGATAATGAGTCAGGACTTTTCCCATTTCTCCCATAATAACACTATGTACGGTATTTCCTCAATAAATCACAAAACTACATGTGTTAATACTGTAAAATCCCTCTAAAATACGACATTTCTCTCTCAGAACATGTTCCTCGTCGGGGTCTCGCTCATTATTAATTCACTAGCAGCACCTGTGTGGGTTAATAAATGTCAAACTGCTTGTGAATTAGTTATGAGCAGGACCTCATGGTGATTCGTGTACAACAACTTCTTTGCTTACTATCAATACGGAGCAGTGAGGAGGTCGTTGAAGGAAAACACTTCATTAACGTCCCTGCGGCTGGAGAATCCGGTCATGCAGAACGAGGCGTCTATTAGTGACTCATAAAGAGCCAATATGCAACTAATGTGAATACAAAGCAGCTAGTTAACGGTGAGTATGTGTGACCTAATGCAAAGTGTGGCCGTAATGTGTATGCGGGTGGTTTTGGCGCCGGGGGGAAATGTGGATTTGTGACATCAGTACGTCTAAAAACAACATGGAAACAGCCGACATGTCCTCTCGTAGTGAGTTCTGGTATTTTCTTATAATCAGAAGATAAAGATAAAAAGCCGATAGGTCAGCTCTCCTTTCATGTGCCGTGTTTGGTCAGGTGATTCCTCCAAGCTCTCTGCCGTATTCTCCTTGTTTCCTTTCAATTAAGAGACCAAACACGAAAAGAACGCCAAATGAATGACAACAACTTCGAACCCTAACTATATATGGCATCTAAAACATTTTGACGTCCCTCTCGTCTTCCTTTAACAATATTTTCAGTCCGAACCTTATGCGGTGCTTTGCTAATTGTGCTCCGCTGTCCTCGCAGCCTAAGATAACAACATCTAAATTTGTTTTAAATGTCTGTATTTGTTGCTTTAGCCGAGGAAGTTTCTCAAACGATGCCCTGGACGGTCCTTCAGTGGCTGTTTGTTCTGCAGTGACTCATGTACGGCGCTGCTGCCCCGTCGCCGCCAACTCAAACACGGTGGAATAATACATTTGGAAAGTTTCAACAGAACGGGATTACAGAGTGGGTTCTTGTTTTTAAAGTAAAGATATTAGGTGCCGGATAAACTTATATTGAGAAATTTGATAATAAGTGAGACGGCTTAAAGGGAAATTTGCTTTAAAAAAAAAAAAAAACGAGCCTGGTCTGTTTCCTGAAAGTCACCAGAAGCGAAACCCCGCTGCCGCCATGTGTTCATTAATGAGAGACGCTGCCCTGCTGTGAGTTAAAAGGGAATGAGACACTTAAAAGTATGTTAAATCACAAAAGAAACAACAAACCCACAATCCCAACTGAACGCCATGCAGACAGGATGCAGACAGTAGCAACAGCTCTGACAGCTGCTCTGCCCGCCCGCCTGCCCGCCTGCCTGCCTCGTTGTTTTTACAGTAGCTTAATTGATTCGCTGGTCTCCTCTTCTTGATCTCTCCATCCTCTCCCGTCACTCTGCACTCAGGTGGAACGAGGCGGCAGGGGGTCCAGGGGAGGACGTGGGGTCTCGGTCCGGCATCGGCACATGTGCTGCACAGATCAGTGTGTGTTTTCCATTTGTCTGCCCGTCACCAGAGGGGGATTGGGTTACCGTGTGCCGATGAGGGAAGAGGTGGCGAGCTGCAGCGCCGGTCGGATGGTGCCGGGACGTCACAGAGCGAACGCATAAATCTGCGAGTCTGAGCGCTGGTCGTTTGTTAGCTGAGGGACTTTTCCTCCCACATGTGCCTCGTATTTTATCCAACGCTCCTCCTGCACATGCAACAGTTGAATAAGCTAGTTTCTTTTTCTACTTGCTAATAATATAACACATTAATTGATTCCTTTTCTATGTCCATGTATAATTACTAGATATGACAAAGAATTAATATGACTAGGGAATGTTTCTAATTTACAGAGCAACCGATTTGTTGTAGGTTTACATGTCACCTGGGCGCATGAAGGCAAAAAGAGTTCCTGTCTTCTGGATCAAATGCTATCCAGATCAAGACCTTTATCACTAGAGGTGGCGGTGTTCATACCACTTTTGTCCACAGGGGCCGCCAGAATCAACGACAATTTAAAGCTCCTTGTAGCAGCTTTAAATGACCCGCACTAGCGACAAGATGGTTCTTATCGGCCTGGAACATTTTTCACCCGTCGAGTGAAACAGCTTGAACTGGGATGTTGTGGTGGAGACATGTCTCTGTAAAGATGTACACACAGCAGTCACCGATTTTCCGGGTTTTGGCCAGCTTGAGGAACAGAGCCTGTAAGTAGAAGCCGCATTGACTCTTATCTTGACTCGGCTGGTCAGGTTGGATGGTTTAAAGATGCTGATGGCAGAGAATCCAAAATGTGCTTTCTTCTGAGATGCTGATGAATTTGTTTCTGCCATAAAGCAAAACATCTTTCACCAAAAAAGCTGAAAAAAAAAAGAAAAAAGAAATATGACTGAGCTAACGGCTGCTGCATAGGCATGAGCCGCTGTTGCTGTAATCTGGCTAGCTAGCTTGACTCCTTGAATGCTGCTACCAACACCTTAAAGCTCACGTGTGAACCCTCCTTCAGTCTTTATGTATACATCTTCTCATCTTACTCTTGGTAAGAAAGCGAACAAGCATCACACTCTCCATATGAGCATCGTCTACTCTAATGTACACACATTTTAGCATCCACATACGTTCACTTTTCGATGTATTTTTTGACCAGGTTGGCAGCTGATGAAGAATCAAGTGTCCTTTTACATTTTGACTTTTATAAATTTGATCAAGAACATATTGATTTCTTGTTATTTAGAGGTTTATGCGCTTGTTACTGAGCGTTTTCCTTCAGGATGAAAGCACTTTACACTGCTGTCACCTGATTTCCGGGCTCCGAGTCGCTCGAGCTGACAGCTAAACAGCCCGACAGATTCACGCTCTCTCGTTAATACTTAATGACTTTCCCAGTCTAAACAAATAATCATTCTCTCGGTAGCGGAGCAGGGGGATTCACGGGGGCTATCAATTCACTCTTCAGGGGTGTAAGAAGGGAGGGATGAAGGGAACAAGGGGCTGATGGCTGTGGAAGAGTGGAGACTGAAGAATTTATCCTCCTTGTCTTTGGCTGCCACGAGGGCGGTCAGTGTGGTGACCTCTCCCCCGGTAGGAGGGGTCCGCCGGTGACCCCTGTATTCCCCTGCATCCCCTTCCAGCCCCGGCTCAATGCGGGCCATTCATGAGCGTGTGTTTATCCTAGTGATGCTCCGCAGGGACGGCGCTGCTATCCACTGCCATTTTATGAAGCCTGAGGGGCAGGAGGAGCGAGAAAGAGAGAGCAATGGAAGCGTTTAACTACTTAGCTCGCACTTACTCACAATAACATTTCTATTCACCCCTTTTGTTTGTTTTTCTGCTCCTTGCCTCGCAAAAAACGGCGTTGTAACGCACTTGATTCCAGATATTCTTTTCCTTTCGGCGAGACACCTTTTGGCCGCGTGAAAGTAGAAGGATTGATATGCGCTGAAGAATAACACAAACTTTCACTCTCTCACACTGCCTTAGACAAACATACAGTGGAGGCGCACCCACCGAGAGCGAGAGCGAGAGAGAGCGGAGGAAGTGTTGAAATATGTCTTACGGCGCTTAACCAAGTGAACCTTGAAGTTATTTAGCTTCCTTCAAAACCAAGCATCTGGATCCCCCGCCACCCCCCAACCCCCCAAACCCGACTCCTGCAACCGCCTCGCCAACGCCGGCCTCCAGGGACCTGCCGCAGGACAGGGCGCGGAGGAGGAGGAGGAGGAGGAGGAGGAGGAGGAGGAGATGCGTACACGCTTTGTTTTCGCAGCTGAGGTCATTAAAGTCGTACGTGCAGGAGTAGACAAAGAGCAGAACGTGCTCGGCGATGTCCTCGAGACGGATTCACATCCACAGGAAGGAATTTTGCAGACTCATGACATGCGAAACAAGCAGTGCGTTGTGGGTAATCTGCAGCGTGTGCGTGAGACTACTTGCATGTATGCATGCAGCAATGCTCTGTCACACCTCTGCTCAGAGGGAGGCGTGAGTCTGACTGAGGTGTGGCGTTCACACCGACCACCCACTCTCTCTCTCCAGCACTTTCGTCAGGATGAACGTCTCCCCACACATCAGCTATAATATACAGCGCAGGTGATTTAATGTTTGGATCGTCCCGGAGCACTGCCGGTAACGTCACCTCACATGTCTTCAGCTCATCATGTTTCACATACTCGCTCTGACCCTCCTTATTCAGTGTGTTGACAATTTGAGCCTGAGCCATCCACCTTTTTACAGATACTGGACAGGAGCGATGTATCAGAATTTATTCACTGAGGAGAGATTTGTGTCATATTAAAGAGGAAATTTGGGGATTTTAGACGTTAAGGTGAGTTTACAGGTCTTAGCAAATACTGTGTGTGTGTGAAATGTGTGAAAATGTGTGAAGGTTAAAGCCTTTTTGCAGCTTCAGTCTGGAGGGAGCTCTGCAAAGTCCAAAGGCTGCACTTGCCACTACAAGCAAAGCTGAACTAAAGATACATTATGTAACATTTGCACATAGAGTACATGATCAAAAATGTGTTCCATCAATCTTCAAATGCAGGGAGATGTGTTTTATGTTGTTTGTGGTACGGTGCGTTTCATTTGGTCGCCGGTCACTGTAACTCCCGTGGTGACGGCCGGATGATTCATCAGAGGGCGAGGAAGGAAGTCAGCAAACGTGACTAAACGTTACATAAGGCATGACGTGTGTCTGCGAACCTTACGTCTCCAACCAAACTCCCATGATCCCACACTTCTACACCACATCATATAACTACTTTTATTGTTTTGATAAAGAGACCCCTAGTGGAAGAAAATACACGATACTATAACCTGCCAGAAGACTCAAAACACCTTAAAATGTGGGAGATTAAAGTAGAAGATGTGTTCAGATTTTTAGCTTTCCATCGTGAGCCTGACAATGTTTAAACGGCCGAGCACTCTTTTTATTGTCACTGTGCGCATACTGAAGTTGGTAATAATTTGTTTTTGCATTTCAGCAGCATTTACACTCTGGACGTTCTCTTGCTGAACTCAGCTGCAAGGTGTCAAAGGTCACGTGACACTGTGCAACACCTGAGGTTGCATTCACTCGACAGCCTATATTGACACTAATCACAATAATCACATATAAAATCATCGATCATGGATGCATCGCAGACAGACGGGTGTAAGCGCTGAAACGAACACAGAAAGATTTAGGATTTCCTGACACACTCCACATATCATCACATTCACAGCAGAGTGCACAGCATTCTCACAATGACTGTCGCCATTTCGAAATATCTGCGGTCGCCTCTCATGTGGTGCGGCTTAGATAATGCTTCGCTCGAAGGCTACGTTAATAACCGTAAATTTAGTTTGTGTCTGCTGCTCTGGTTTTTTAAAAAAATGCCTTTTATAGCCTCAACACCAGTCCAGATGTCGGTCAAAACATGAAAATATTGGGCGAATTCAACAGTGTTTTCATGTCGGAGTCCATCTGATGAATGATGGACTCCGGTTACCTCAGCGACAACCAACCAGTTGAATCATGTCTCCTCGAGATGTTATATCTGACAAACCAAAAAACAAAAAGTTTTGTTGTTTTCAGTCGTGTTTGTACCGAGTGTGTGTCCTGGAGATCGCTGTTCCTAATAAACAGAAGACATAACAAACAGCCTGCTCGCATTAGTCTCGTTCCACTGGCTCCCACGCTGCATTAAAATCAATTTGTTTAATTATCTTAATTACCATTACTCAGCAAGGCCACACAGCACATTTATGTCTGTGGTCACCTGACTCAGGTCTCCTAGTCGTCTCACCAAGAACATTTAAAAAAGGAGACTTTAAACTGTTTTTGCTGTTGATCCTTCTCGCTCTTTCAGTTTTTCAATCTATATTGACTCAGTTTTACTCCTTTTCTTAACCACCTAAGTACATTTTGCTGATGATACTCACATTTCATAAAAGGAAGTTTCATTTTTTGTTGATTCTGTCGGCTGATGTGGAGAAAATCTGCACGACCACCTCTGTGTAGATAGCTTATGTGGACATAGTAACCATAACCAGTTCTTCTAAATTATTGTTATTTTCTAGATGATATAGTAGTTTTTAGTATAAAGAAGTAGTAGCAGTGGTATTTGTTGTTCTTGTTGTTGCAGGCGTGTTGCCATGTTGTTTCTGCCACATAATAAAAACCGTCCAAATTACCACCAGGCAGTAGGTCAGCACTGCGGGAGTCGTCATGTCACACGACTGATGAGTCACAAACGTCCTCACAGCCCGAGGAAAAAAACAAAAAACACGTATTTCTACAACTGAGAAGGGACAGCGTGAGGTGAAACTGACGGCACTTACAACTTCGGTAAACATATAGTCGTTTCCTACAGTAAAATCCAACAGATGCTCTTAAAAGTCTGAGAGAGAGAGAGAGAGAGCGTGCTCCGTATGAAGGTACTGCGGTTTTAAACGATGCCTCGAGGACGTTTGTTTTAGAAGCCCCATAAGTGAAGCCGTCGGACAACGGCGAACCACAAGCAAAGCGGAGGAACCTGCACTTTGAGGACGTTAAAACAACCAGATGAGAAAACATCACACAGCAGCCATCATAACGAGCCCGGCGTAAAGTTTGGAATTTCTGTTTCAACTTCTCCGAACGTGATGATTTTGTTTTTTTCCCTCCTCTCTGGTGTTTTCCTTCCCGCCGGCGTTCCTTCCATCACAATACAAACTTTCATGCGGAACCGCAAAACCGTTTTTCGCAGAATCACATAATTAGAAGGCCGAGCGTCCGCGATTGTAAAAAACAATGCGAGCAGATCTCACATTTTTCGGTATCTATCCGAAACAAGCTTTAACTTATACGCATGTCTTTCGTCGCACACATGCATTTTTACGGCGCTGCTATCTTTAGCTCCTTGGGAATATCGCAAGAATGCCGAAAAACCGGCCACTTCCATAAAAGTCCTGCTGTCGTCCTCCCACTCTGAGGTTTCTGGCTTTAACGTGCTCTGACATACTTCAGTGAATATAATTTACTTTATTTCTTATGATTATTTCTATACCAAAGCCATGTTCTTCAAAGGTTTCAAGTCTTTTTTTGCCAACCCCCCTTTTCTCTCAGTTGTTGAGTGTATTGCCAGAGAGCCATGACGTCATGCTGTAATTTCAGTCTAACTCTGTTTGGTCGGGTGGGGGGGGAACTCGACAGAGCGGGCCCCTTGATTCGAGACCAGAAAGGTTAAGAAACGACCACTGGCTAATAGCAGAGGTAGGGATGCTTAAGAAAATAAAGATCACTTTTTGACCTTCTTTACTTCCTCTTTCAATTGCGGCGCTCAATCATTTTTCCCTCTAAACGCTCGGCTGCACATGTTTTCATTCATGAGAGATTATTCTGAGGACGACTCGGCTGCTGTTCCGCCGCTGTGAAGTGAACTTTACTCATTTTCGCTGCATCCACACAATATACACCTTCGAGAAATTGGCCTCTTTTGCTTTCATGCTGTAAAAAGAGGGAGAGAGAAGACTGAAACCACTTGCACGTCTGTACAGTTGATATGAAGCTACAGCTGCCGGCTCACTCTGCTCAGCACAAGAGTGGAAAACATGAGGAAACAGCTAGGCTGGTAAAGATAAAATCCATCTGCTAGAATCTAAAGCTCACTAATCAACACAGTTAAAGGGCCAATCTGTAAGATAGTTAATCATGAGTCTCACTGATCTACTACGTTTTATAATTGAGTCTGAAGAATTGTAGAATTACAGCATAAAGTTTCCACGTATCCGGTTTGCATGAACGCAATTGCCAATGTTTATTCCGACAAATGGTCTGCAAAAAAAAGGTTCAGCGTTTCAGGAAATTTGTCCGTGAAGTTAAAGAGAAAATATTTCTCATGTCTACATAATGAATATTATGCTACCCCTAAGTTAGCTTAGCATAATGTCTGGGAACAGGGGTAAAAAATCTAGCCTTGCTCTGTCCAAAGAGAACAAAATCTGCCTTCCAGCATCGCTTAAACCCACAAACTACCACCTGAATACCTTTGTTGGTTTTATACAAAAAAAGGTCAGACTATTTCTTGGCTTTACATAGATGACAACCAACCAGTGGAGACTCCAGGAAGCATCCCGTCCAAACCAAGAAAAAGTCAACAACTTGTTTTAACACTTTTGTTTTTCTACATACAAATTTAAACCAAGAATTAGTCTGCAGCATGAAACAACAACTTTCCCAATCTGGAAAGAAAGCGAAAAGACCATATTTCTCCTGATATCTGTTGAGTATGAGTTCACACTGTTACTTTAAGAGCCATGACCATTTACCGATAACACAGTCACTCCATTTGGAAAAAGTCAGTTTACTGTAATGTGCAACAAATTGATTCATAATCTGTTTCAGAGGGACCTCCTGTTCCAGACTGATCTAATTTTCAGGGTTCAATTCCAACTATGTTGTGCCTGAAATATGCACATCTACTCACTGGCTGTTCAGCGTGACTTTGTGTGCCAACTGGACTTATTTTACTTCCTCTGTACGTGGAGTTTATGAACACGCTATTCCACTTTTTGAGAGGTTTATCAATAAGAACTCCCTCCTGATCTCATAAACTAATCTCAGCTTTTCGTTCTCCGCACCTTTCCACTAAACCACCATATAGAGACGTGAAAGTCAAATTGCTAAATCGAGGAAAACGCAGAAATCCACCCCTAAAATCGGCCGAGCCTGGACTGCTGCAATAACAGGAGGATGGTAGAGAAGTATGGAGAGGAAAGAAAAGGAGTTTTGTTCTTCAACAATGAGCAGAACAAAGGTTGTTGAAAAATGAAAATGTGCATCACATATAGGAGGTCTCAAACCATCTTGGCACAGAAGAGGAGGAGGAGGAGGGCGGTCTCGTCGGAGCTGTGAGGTGTACAGGGTTGAAGTCTGGGTGTCAGTCTGCTGTAACTGGCTCAGCGGTAATGAACCCACCGGCTTGGGCCGAGTGCCAGTTGAGCCACCAGGCCGCAAATCATCCACCCTGGACCCAAAAACACGTCATCAGAATGAGCCAAAAGAGACACATTTCTCTGCCTTTCAAAACACTCGCCATCAAATATTTCATCCTCCTGTTGTTCATGTCTGCGGGAGACGTCCTCGGCTCCCCTCTGAGCGTTGTTGTTTCCCCGGTGTGAAACTCCTCCAGGGTTGGACCGAGGGCTCATGACTCATCGCTCGCCCCCCCACCCCCACCCCACTCTCCTTTCTTTCTTTTTTTTTACTCCAGGTCTTCAAACCTCCCTTTAGCCCCCCAAAACACATCTGTAATCCCACAACGTGTCTGCATGTCTATTTCCATCACACACACACACACACACACACGGCCCTCCTCCCCTCTGCTTTTTTTGAGACAGCGGGCTCCTCCTCTCCCACGTCCATTCATCTCAATCCTTTGTCGCTGCCATTTCTCATGCTATCCCCCCCTCATCCAACGCGTCAGGTGATATTTCAGGGCTTTTCTTTTTTTATCAGGATGTAAATAAAGGAAAGTCCCTTGAAGCTCATTCGCTGGATGATCAAACGTATCTATTTCATTATTTTTTTTTACAGGATGCGGCAGAGAAAAGACAAAGCAGTCAGGACGGTGATGCACAAAAAAACTGTATATCTGAGTTGTGTATTTGTGTGGAGAATTTGTCTGCGTGGTCAAACAGGAAGCCCTCCCTGTACGAGCCATCTCGTGCGGAGAGCACTCGGGGACACTAACGCCACACGCAGCGTTTGTGAGAGATTATTAGAGCGAAAGATATCGAGTCTGCCGCTCTGAGAGGAGGTTCCTCGAAAGACTGAGCCAATGAATGGAGATGGAGCCAGCATGTGTATGTGCACCATAGGGTGGAAGTGTGTGTGTGTGTGTGTGTTTGCATAGTGAAGGGGGAGGGGCTCGAGCAATAGTATTACTTGGCATTCAGATATATAACAGTAACAACATATGTTTCCATTGTGACAATATTATGGCAGTGATAGATTCGGTGCCATTATACTACGTAAACACACAGCTGATGCTCCAATAAATCACCGACGTGCAGAGCAGCGCCTGCTCAGCTTCAGTCTGGAGAACCGTCGGAGAGCAGAACTGCAGCTTCATCACTTTGTTTTTAACATTTGATATTAAATTTGATTTTAAAAAATCATATATTAAGTATTAAATGAACAATTACAGGCCTGTATACATCACCTAAAACAGTTGATTCATAAATGGTTTTCACTGTCTTTGTTGTGAAGTTTGTATTTAAAAATGATTTCTCCTTAAGTGCAGATAGTTTCTGATATACTGAGGTCATTTCTCCCAGTCCTCCTGATTCAGCCCCTAAAATATAAAAGTTATTTATCCAGTCAACTGTTCAAGGACATGTTCTGTCAATTTAATTTCAATATGAATATGAATTTTTGGTAAACAAATATCTTAAATTATGTTTCAACTTTTGAGTTGTGTTACACCAAACTTTGAAACTAACTTCAAATTTGGTAAAATCTGGATTAAGTCCTTTAAATCTAGTTTTACTAAACTCTGATTAGACTAAACTTTATTTAGACCTCAGATGATTTAACATTTTTGGAATCTTCAACACATATACGAGTAGATAATGACGGGGGAAAATAGATTGCATGCTGAAAATAAGAATTAAGTTAAATTCCATCCGTTGCTTAACATTTTCCTTTGTGTTAAGTTACTAATTATAATAACACTTTTTAAAATTGATGGGGATAAAACTGGTCATTTCAAAAAGTTGGTGGAACCCTTTGATTAAAGCAAGTGTTGTATAAAGTACCCAAAAGTCAAACTTAAGTAAAAAGTAAAAATATCATGTCAGAATATTACTTTGGTTAAATAGTACCGGAGTAAAAGTCTTATAGTGTCTGAATTCAAATGTTCTTAAGTATCCGAATCAATTTTCTGGTAATTAATGTACAAGTAAAAGTAAATTCTACATAAATTATAATATATCGATTATCAGAACTGATACAGCATTTTTTAATTTTTATAATCAGTGTGTTTTTTCATCTTTAAAAACTTTTACTTTGACTCTGATGCAACATGAAATCTGCAAAGTAACTAAAATGATCAAATAAATGTAGTGGAGTAAAAAAAAAGTACAATATTTGCCTCGAGTAGAAAATTAATATTACTTTGGTGAACGTGGAAGTAACTCACACGAATAGTACTTGAGTAAAAGTCTTAAAGCATCCGATATTACATGTACTAATCAGTGTTTCTAGTTTAAAAACCTGTACTTATGATTAAATAACTGCAGTGGGGTAAAAGTATATTTGCATATAGACCACGAGTAGCAGGAAGTAGCAGAAAAGTGAAATATATTTACTGAAGTACAGGACTTGAGTATCTGTACTTGGAAGCTCCTGAACAAATGCAGCAAATTAAAGAGTAGAAGACTTTCTGCTGGTTTAGAGTTTATATAAAAAAAGTACCTTCAAATGTACTTAAAAGTAAATGTACTTAGTTACAAAGTGTTTGTAATACCTGTGTGTGAGCCACTGTCAGACTTTTTAATAAAGAAGTGTCTCAGCAGCCAGTTGTTACTCCAGCTGGGAGACTGAAAAAGCAACACTGCAGAAACCGAGGGAAAAGTACATGAACAACACAGCTAAACATACAAAAACAGCCTTTGTCTCACACACACACACACACACACACACACACACACACACACACACACACACACACACACACTGTCAGCACTGTTCTCCATCTGTTCATGTAAACCTGCAAAATGTTTGTTTCTCTTGTTACGCACAGAACAAGTGGAGGGGGGGTTACAGAAGAGGAAATGCGACCATGAGACACCTCAAGTCTGAAAACCAAAAAAAAAAAAAGGGGGAGAGCGAGAGAAAGGAGCTCCAGAGAGCAGAGAGCTAGATAAACTCCGGAGGAGGGGATGGAGGTGGATGGGCGGGGCTTTCCTGCAGCGTGAGTGAAGGTAAATGACATTGGAAAAGCCCCGGTCCTGATTCCGAGTGCACCCTTTGCTTTGAAAGTTTGCGTGAGGCAGCTTAACGGAACGCCGGGTTGTTTTTCCGCTCCACTGCTCTCTGGACTGAACTATAAACTAAAGACGACATCCTCTCATTAGTCTGCCCTCTGTAGCAAAGCCAGGCCATTTAGTGTACCCAGAATCCCATTGTTTAATTGTGCGGGGTCAAGTCAAAGGTCAACCAAAATATTGATGAACTTTTTTAAGGAAGGAGGAGGAGGAGGAGGAGGAGGAGGAGGAGGAGGAGGAGGAGGAGGAGGAGCGAGGCTTGAAGCGGCGGGGAGGCAGCCGAGGGGCAGAGGTGCAAGGGCCACAAACACAGCTGTACTGCGGCGCACACACAGATCCGGTGGGGGGGGAACTGTGGAAAAAAAACACACAACCACACATTTTCACATTCATTCATACAGGTGTACGAGTGGCGACACGGGGGGGAGCAACGGTTTCACGTTTCGCAGACGACTTAACTTTAAATTCAAACTCTTTTTACGGCGTGAAATTGCAGCGTGAACCCGCTCCAGGACGATAAAGCCACTCGGAGCGACGACACAGTCATAACAGCGAGCAGCAGCAGCAGCGGCAGCAGCAGGGCTCATAACCCGAACGAGATGGTGTGCAACGGCTGAGTGTTATGGATTACACTGTTTGTTTAAATCCATGTTAGGTGGATTATGCTCCTTCACTAAAGAGGGCTGGCTGGGGTCAAAGGCCAGTGAGGCAAAGGCTGCTAAGAAGGTCCTCCAAACACAGCTTTCTCTCTGACCTGAGGGAATTCCTGCAAGACACCACTCTTTGTACTCGTGACCCAAGTTTTGCTACGACCTAGAAAAAAAACTGTGGAGGTGTGCGATTCAGACCGAGGAACAAGTTAGAGAGTTGAATGAAATCTGAAGAAGTTGTTTTTCTCTCAGGCTGCTGCAAGTTGGTGAAGACAACAAAATTAAAACCTGGAGGCGGTACAAAAAAATAAGATTAGTGTTCAGGAAAATCTACTCAAATCTAAATATAATGACAATACTCATGCATTTGTTTCTGGATTTACTCATTTCTGATTATTTTCATGTTTGCTGCGACTTAAAAACTGCTGTAAAAAGGTGGAGGCATGTGATTCAGACCAAGAAACAAAATGTAAGAGAGGTGTAAGGAGAAGTGTTTGTTTTCTCTGAGGCGCCTGCAGGGTGGTAAAACAACACGTTTAAAATGTGACGGTGCCAAAAAAATAAGAAGATTATCTTTCAGGAAAATCTATTAAAATCTGCATGTGGTTTTATCCACCAGATTAACTCTTTTTTTTTTCTTTTAACTGTTTTCTTTCACAATCCAATCAAATCTTCCTCAATAAGCTCCTCCGCTTGTTGCACAATGTCTTAAAGCATGTCTTTGCACTCTGTAGTTTTTTGGGGACGAAATTGTAATCAGAAGAGAAAGATCATCATTGATAGAAAGACAAATAAATATTTTTGGGCCAAGATTTGAATTGCAGTTTACATCCAAAGTAAACCAGCACTGATTAAGTCAATACGGCTCATTAAAACTAAAAATCATAAATTTCTTAATGGAGTTTGGTTTGACATGAACCCTCTCTGCTCTCCTTAGCCAGTCGCTGTAACTGAGAAGGGATTCGAGCACACAAAACAAAAACAAAGTGGTCTGTTATTATCATCATCATCATCATCTATTGTATAATTACCTCATTGATATTGAAAATATTGTATATATTCTTTTTCAAAACTACATAGAGCCCTTTTAAGTTTTATGGTTCTTGTATTAATTTCGTACATTTGGAAAATAATTAATTGAATACTTGATAACCTTTGGGTCAAAGTTCAATAGATAGATAGATAGATAGATAGATGGATAGATGGATAGATAGATAGATAGATAGATAGATAGATAGATAGATAGATAGATAGATAGATAGAGATGAATTAATATTTGTTTGCAAAGATTTTAATTGCAGTTTACATCCACAGTAAACCAGCACTGATTAAGTCAATATGGCTCATTAAAAGTAAAAATCGTAAATTTCTTAATGGAGTTTGGTTTGACATGAAACTCTCTCTGCTCTCCTCAGCCAGTCGCTGTAACTGAGAAGGGATTCGAGCACACAAAACAAAAACAAAGTGGTCTGTTATTATCATCATCATCATCATCTATTGTATAATTACCTCATTGATATTGAAAATATTGTATATATTCTTTTTCAAAACTACATAGAGCCCTTTTAAGTTTTATGGTTCTTGTATTAATTTCGTACATTTGGAAAATAATTAATTGAATACTTGATAACCTTTGGGTCAAAGTTCAATAGATAGATAGATAGATAGATGGATAGATAGATAGATAGATAGATAGATAGATAGATAGATAGATAGATAGATAGATAGATAGATAGATAGATAGAGATGAATTAATATTTGTTTGAAAAGATTTTAATTGCAGTTTACATCCACAGTAAACCAGCACTGATTAAGTCAATATGGCTCATTAAAAGTAAAAATCGTAAATTTCTTAATGGAGTTTGGTTTGACATGAAACTCTCTCTGCTCTCCTCAGCCAGTCGCTGTAACTGAGAAGGGATTCGAGCACACAAAACAAAAACAAAGTGGTCACTTTATGCCCCAGGCGCGTTTTCTGGTGACATTTAACAGCAAGGAAAGCTATTTCCTTTTACCATTCAAAGCCAAGCGCTCTTAATTGCACGAGAAGTCTGCAGCCGTTTGGGAAACACTTTGTGATATCCCTTCAGCTTGATCTCTGCGGTTCACTCGAGTCTGTGTTTATTCCTGTGCGGAGGAAAATTGGTTTACTCGAGTTGTAATTTTGATATGACACTGAAATATTCCCTTGAACGCGCACCATTTGGAAGCCTTTGTAGTCCTAATGGCCATTCATTATGGCTTTTCAAGATAAGTTTATGTTGTCATTAAATGTGACTAAACACAGAAACAAACATTTCCCAAACGCACCTTATCTTTGCAGTGGAGGGAGGGAGGAAGGGAGGAGAGAGAGAGCAGGACGGCGAGCGGTGCCTGAAGGCATCACCAGGGCTGCGTCGAGCTCGATCACTCGGCCGATAACAATCTTGGGAACAGTTTTCTTCTTTGCAAAACTTTTAACAGCACATCGCTTCTGTGAGGCTCCCACAGGGGAAAGTGGAATGTCCTCGATGCTTTATCACAGCCTGAACATCAGCATGCATGAAGGACACGAAGAAGAAAAAAGAAAAGACTCCACGTTGAAACTCCTGCAAAAAAAACAAAAAAAAAAAACACGCACTTTACAAGTTATTTTAACCTCTTACCAAAGTATTTGAAACAGGAAAAGAAAAGGAGCTGATCGTCGCTGATGTCATTTTATGTGTTGGGAGAAATTAGAAACAAGTGTGAGACAAATGAGGGTTAGAAACAGAGAAAGATCGGCTGGCTTCTGTCAACAAACACCTGGTGACACTTGATGGGAGAAAAAAACAACAAAAAAAAACTCTTAAATCGACCCAATTACCCAGCATGCAATTAAAGAAATATACTTAAACTTTATTCTACATGAAACCGCGTTTTTAAAGCGGAACAAAAAGTCGAGTATTTATTCAATGAAGCGACTTAAATCAAATAAATGTGATGTTTTAAATTGAATATGAAGCTTGTTTTAATGTTTCTCAAGTGTTCATATATTATTATTATTATTATTATTATTATTATTATTATTATTATTATTATTTTTACAACATTTCTGTATTTCTGTTATTCCTCACACTGTCCAATGTTCGGATCGTGTGTTTGAACTGGGTCCAGATCGAAGGCGGAGCTGAACTGTACCGGACCCAGCAAGCCCCCTTTTTTTTAGTTCAGCTGAGGTAAACCTGCTGACTGGAGGATTTCCAGTTCAAACTCTGCAAACTGGCCTGATTAGCAGGAGTTTAGCGGGTCTTAAGTGAGTGGAGCCAAAGCGAAGTTGTGATGCCTATTCCTGGACCCGATCCCGAACCTGGGCGGGGTGGGGTGGGGGGGGGTAAGGACCCGGTTTCTTCTCCCTAGCAGGCCTCCGTCGAGGCTTCTTGAATGAGTCTGACTTAATCTCTTCAAATTAAAATATAAAAAGGTCAGAAAGAATTCGTCAGCTCGTTTTTCAGCTTCTCATATTGGATTTAAAATCAAAGCAGATTTCACTCATGGCAGCAGCGTGACGTCATCAGAACGCGGACACGTACAGCACATAATCAATAAAAGTAAAGTGAAAGTCAACCACGTGGAGTAAAAAGTCTCAAAAAACCTGATATTACATGTGCTGAGCTTTCAAATGTGCATGCAAAAGTTGCCTAAATTATAAAATACATTTACAAGTATGTGTATAATATTAAAATTAAAATGTAACTAAGTAAATTTACTCAATTACTGTGATTAACTTCTTTAAACTTCCGCTACATTTAGGAGGCAACTGCTGAGCTCGCACTCCACCATGTTTACTTTATTACTTTAGTTACTAGTTACTTACAGATTACATGCTGCATCAGTGTCAAAGTGATGCATGTTTAGATTAAAACTTTTTATTAGCAATCAGATAAAATTACATAAATATATATATATCCCAATAATTGATTGAATCCATACTCAGGATTTCCTCCGATCATTAAGGATCAGTGCAAAGTAACTTGTAACTAAAGTTATCAAATAAATGTAAAGTACAATATTTGTTGTTATTATTAATGTTGTTGTTTTTTTCATCAGCTCTTTATTCAGAATGTTTCCAATTATGCAATCAAATTTTAATTCTAATTTTTAAATCCGATTTATCTTCATTGGCTCTGATGCAGCATGTAATCTGCAAAGTAACTAGTAACTAAAGTAGTAGTGGAGAAAAAGTACATTTACCTCCAAACTGTTGCTGAGTGGAAGAACAAAGCTGCAGAAACTGAAAAAATACTCAAGTAAAGTATAAATACTTTAAAATTGCAGCTATTTAAATGTAGTACTTGAGTAAATGTACTCAATTACATTCCATCACTGAATAGTCTAATATTCTTTCATGTGTAACTGAGTACATTTACTCAGGTATTTCTATTTTTACCTACTTTCTACTTTTTTCACTTCATTCAGGGGGAAATGTTGCTGTTCTTACTCCACTACATTCAGCTGTAGTTACTGTAATCTATTACATACATAATGATGAGAGTACAATGTTTATTTTAAGTAAATAAACAGTGCGACAGTAAAATGCTGCAGGATGCGTCAACATGGAGCACTTTTAACAACTCAAAGTACTTTTTGTTGACGATACTTTTATGTCATGCGCTTGTAATCGAGTATTTTCTCACTCTGGGGTTAATTCTGAGTATTTCCTCCTCCTTCTCTCTTCCTTCTCATAATTTTCTCACACAGTCAGAATAAGTCGATCGCTGTGTATGAATTATTGATCGCTCGCAGCTGCTTATGGTTTTATAGTTTGGCATTAAAGCTCAACGCGCCCTGAGCGCAGAGCGGAGCGGCTCTTTTCCTGGTGTGTCCTCTTAAGCAGGATTGTGCGTTCGGCCTCTAATTATTCATAATGCCCTCTGCGAAGAAAAGAAAAGAGAAGGAGAGTGAAAGAGAGAAAGAAACAATGCTTTCCGTGCAAGAGAGGATTGGCAATAATGAAAGAAATGTGGCAATTTAAGAAATTGACGAAACTCGCCACCTAGAGTGACTGGACAGATTTATCCGCAACACGTCTGAGTCACTGGACTAAACTGCGCTGCTTTGGCTTTGGACCATCACAAGTTAAATATTAATGCCGAACAGTCACGTTGATGGAAAAATGAGTTTAAAAATGGATGTTTTGTTTTCCCATGAACTCAACTAAATATGTTTCTATGTGTGAGTGTGTGTGTGTGTGTGAGGGGGGAAACTCCATGTGAGGCTGAGTCGTGGTGGGAGGTTTTTAGGGGCTAATTGATGAAAGAGAAGAGTGTGTTTCAGCCCCCCGAAGCTAAAAAGGAAGCTGTTCCCCTTTTCTCTCTCTCTCTCTCTCCTCTCACCGCCAAACACACGATGCGAGACTCGCAGTTTGCACATCAAAGTCTCAGCGAAGGTCTTTAAGCTCCAGGAGCGCAGAGTGCACAAGTGTGAGGAGGATAATATCATCACCAGGGACGTTTTAGCATCATTAAAGTTAAGGGAAAGTCATTTACAAATCCAAAGCATCAGTAATAAACTGTGCATTTGTAGTTCGTTAAACTTTAGTTCATAGTTATTAACAATTAAACACTATAATAAACAATATCAGGTGAAATAATATGCACTAAAAGTTTATTTAAGTAAATATTTACCATGTGTTATTCATGCATCAGGTGCTACCTCGCTGCAGAGCACTGCAAACATTAAAGGGGCGCTATGTAAGTTTTTGTGAAAAGTAAGGATTTTAATATTTACAGTGTTAACAAGCTGCTCTCAGAGGAAAATAGGGTTGGAGTTAGAAGGGTGGCAGAGTCCGCCACACGTAAACAGAAACAAAAACATTGTGAAACCTCGTTGTCCTTTAAGGTCAGTCCGTTTAGACGTTCAAAATTAAAATTCCTTCCCCAAAGTTACGTACTGCACCTTTAAAAAACCTGCAGGGCGGAAATTCAGACTCCACTTCAAGGAGATCTGCACAGCTGCTGCCTTCATATGAGGTTGAAGTTATGATTAATTAGAAATGAGCTGTTTGCAACCTGTTTCTGATGAAGCTGACACTGTAACAAATGCAGTAAGAGGCTGACTGATGCCTCGTGTGCTGCAGCACAGAGCTCCCGGTGCTCAAGAGCCCTGATCACAAGTTTTCAAACCCACAGATGTTTTTTATTTTTTTAAAAAAGAGACAAAGATCCAACAACTCATCACTGTGGAAAGTTTGTTTATTTATTAGAAATTACAGGAAAGGAAGAATCAACTAAATGAGCAATTTTCTGTAAGGAAAACCACAGCTACAAAAAGAGTTTAGGAAATCATTGGAAGAAGAATTAATTTTGTTTTAATTATGAACATTTTTTTCCTTTACACTTGAAAATGTGTTTTGCTTTTTGTTAATTCACCAAAAGAATGAAGACTTTGTTTGTTTTTTTACGTTAATCTGCTTGAGGAGGAAAGTTTTCTGAGTCCACCATGAGATGATTTTGTGACATCACAACTAGTCTGGGAGCCCGTCAGTCCTGGATCCAGTGTGCCGCTTCTACATATTTGATGTGGAAACTTTGAAACCTCGAGCTGCACAAACACTGAGAGCTGAGCTTTCAGTGGAACAGGAGACATCTTGTGTCCAATTATTCCACTTCTGACATGAAAACCAGATTCTGATTTGTTCAAAAGGTGAAGAAAAATTCACAAACATTTTTACTGATTTATTTTTGTAGGAAAACACACACACACACACACACACACACACACACACACGAACACGGAAAGTAACTGAGTACATTTACTCAAGTACTGCACCTGAGTCCTACTTTGTGAGTTTTTGTTGTTGTTGTTGTTGTTGTTTAGTATTAAGTCTTGAAGTTTTCCTCCACTATGATTATTCACTAACTTTAGTTACTTTGCAGATTCTCATTAATAGTAATAATAAAATACTTTTATTAAAAGTAATTTATTAGGAGATTTTAAAGTTATTAAAATGTTCTCTATCTCTAAGTTATAAACACATTCATGCATCAATAATTACAATCCTTTTGGCACTTTAAAAGTACATTTTGATGCTCATACTTTGCTACTTTTACCTAAAATTTTAAATAAAGACATTTTTTTTACACTGTTGTTTGGCTACTTTTATTCAGACAAAGTAATCTGAGTACTTCTTCCACCACTGACATAAATTATTACTAAAAACAAAGCATGTCTTTAAGCTGTGCGATGCGTTTAAGGTCGGAAGTTAAACCAAAGTAACTCAGTCATGTATAAATATGTGAACTATTATAATCGAAGTTGTCAGTTTATATTGATTAAGTCGTTTTTAATTGTTCTTTAAGTGACGCTCGTGCAGGAATATTAAGTTTGATTGTAGTTTCCTTGTGTGAAAAAAATAGAATCAAATAATCTGAAAAATGAAAAAAAAAACAGCAATAAAAGTGTTTAAATGTAAAGTAACGAGTAATAAAAGTAATACCGTGTGTGTGTGTGTGTGTGTGTGTGTGTGTGTGTGTGTGTGTGTGTGTGTGTGTGTGTGTGTCACGCGCGCTCGGACGTGTTTATTGGCTCAGGGGCTGAGGCTGCACGCGATGCTCGTGTTTGTGTTTTCTCTCCTCCTGATTGACCGTCAGCTTCATTTCGCTCCGTGTCCGCGGGGGAGACAGAAGCTCTGGATGTGGGCCACAACTCCCCGGAGAGGAGGCGGAGGGAGGAGGCCGAGAGGCCGGCCCGAGGAGCGGCTCGGTCCCCGCCGAGAGGAGCCGAGACTCCAGAGCGTCTTTTACTGCAAAATACAAGACAGAACCGAGAGTTTAAACCTTTAAAGCATCACTCCAACTCCACTTCCCTTTCCAATGAACATTTTAACGTAAAGATTAGATGCATTCTCTAAAGCACAAGTGACATTAATCTGATTTATTCTGATTTTATTTTGAAGTTTTGGGCGCGCACACTTGAATTCCGTTACATCTCGCGATAAGACAGCGAATTAAAGTCGTGATTTAGGCGATTAATATTCACCTGATGCCATAAAAAAAATCTAAAAGTTTTTAAAGATGGAAGCTGTAGTTTCCTCTTGAATCATTAATGCAATGTGTGTTTAATGGATTTAATAACAGATGGACGTGTGCTTAAGTACAATCACATTTACGTTAATCCACATGCATTTCTTATAGCCTGAGGGAAGCCTGCTAATCCTCTGCATTCCCTTCACTGCACTGTCAGTACATTGTGTTATGAAGACATAGGCTTTTTTTTCTGGTTGTTGTTGTTAAATCAAGTTTATATGAGTGATTCTCTTCACAATAACTGTGTGATTCAACTGTAAACTGAGAAGAAATCAGCTCTTCGACACCATAAAAAAGGTAAACAACACAATGAGTTTTTCCGAATTAAACAGTCAAATGTGATTGAATATGTTGTGATCCAGAATTCTCTGGGCACCAAAACAAAAAAAAAGAGAGAGAAAGAAGGGGAACATGGTGCTTTAACCTCCTGAAAGAGGTTGGAAACATGATGTCAGACTTCTCCACATCCAAATTAACCTCCAGCCGCGGGCATTGATTTGCAAATCGCTGCCGTATAAACCTCCGGTGACTCCTCGTGCTATTCAGTGCATCTAAGTTCAACGAGCGCTGGTGCTCACCTGCTACTGCTTTGACTGCTGCTGCCAGCTGCCAATTAACACCTATGGCATGTTAATTAGGCCGCAGAGTCTACCACTTCAGGAGACTTTTCAGACCCCTTCACCACAAGGGCCTTTTATTTTCACAAGAGCTCATGTGCAAATCTGCATATGCATCTTGCATTGGGGAGGTGAGGTAGGGGTGGGAGGTGTTGGGGTGGGTGGTGTTGGGGGAGGAATCAGGAGGAAGCCAGAGTGGGATTTAAAGCTCGGGTTGAGTCTTGTGGCTGCAACATGTGAATCAGTGGACTGAGAAGTATTTGGAGATCATGTGCAGTTCAAATGATTTAGCCCAATTAGACTATTGAGGGTTATAGATTTATTATAGTAGCAGCGGTGGGACGAGGGTAATTGAGTTAAGTAAGTCTGAAAAGAGATCTAAATCCAAATTAAACCCCCGACTTTGATGAGTGCAGATCCTCGAATGAATCACATTGTGAAGCAAAGAAATATTTGACTGGCAGATCAAAGTGCGGTTTTGTATTAAAGGAAAAGTCCACCCCAAAAAATGAAAACACAGTCGTTTATCTACTCTTTCCCTCGCTGAAAGGAAGTCAGGTGGAGGTTTGAAGTCCGCGAAACATTTCTGCAGCGTCTTCTGCAGCAAGACAGTGGTGCAACGTTCACTTAAACAACTGATGAAGACGGCGACTTGTCTGAAAAGGTATTAAAAAAAAAGGGGGCAAAAAGCTGCAGCATCCTCTTAAACAAGTGAAGTCGGTGGGGACTTGTCTTCAAATGTAAAACCTTAAATGTCTCCTTGCAGCTCGTACATCGTAAACCGAGTCTCCGAAAGTCCAGAGAATCTAAACTTGATCTGAAAAAACTACTCACTCTCTTTGCACTGTAACTGCTAAGCTAAAAGCATTAGCACGCACGCCATCTGAAGCTGGTACTTGTTTCAAACCTAGAAAAACAAATGAAAAAAAAAAAAACATAAAGTGGCTCCATACAGCTCATCTGGTGCGAGCTGAGTCTACTGAAACACAGACATCCCAAATTAATTAGCAAAGATGTTATTTACACCCTCGTCATGTGGTCCAGCTTGTGCACCGACGTCAGACAGGCCGCATGTCTTTTGTCTCTTGTCTTGCAAGTCTCCAAAAGCCCCCGAGATCCCGGTTTGATTGTGAAAAGATGTTATTTTCACCCAAGAGTCATCGTAGCTGCTAAGCTAAAAGCTAAAAAGTGTCTGACGTGGATGCACGAGCTCGACCTGCATGTGGAGGGTGTAAATATTTTGTTTTCTAATCAATTTGGCCTTCCAGAGACTTGGATTGAGCTGCACGGAGCGATTTCATGTTTTCATTCAGGTTTTTTTTTTTTTTTTGCTTAAAAACAAGTCCCCGTCTTCTTCAGGTGCAGAAAAAAACGCTGTTTTGCTGTGAAGCTCCTGAAATGTTTTGAGGACTACGCAACTTCCTCCGACCCTTCACGCGCCTGAGGGGAGAGTAGATGACGACTGAATTTTCAATTTTGGGTGAACTCATCCTTTAATAACTTTATTACAGTGGATGTAAGATAATCGTCTAGGTCCAACTTGATGTATAATACAATAGAAAAATCAAAGAAATGTGTTTATCCTATAATATTAACAAGGGCATCTCTACAATATACACATACTGTTCAGATTCTGCTGCTGCCTCACACACAAGCGCACATGGATGAGTAAGACAAACAAACCTCGACACAAATTAACAAACGGCTGGCTCTTCTCACGCACAACCCATCGTGATTCCTTCCGCGGAAATCTGGAACCAGTCAAGCTCCGAGGTAAAAACCTGCAGAACCTGCTGCTGGAGCCGCTCCTCCAAAGTCCAGAGGAATGCTTCAGACAAAAATCAGACAAATGCACAACATGGCATCATTAGTGCCAAAAGGGATCCTGGAGGTGAAGTGGGTGTTTGGAGGTGGGGAGGTGGGAAAGTGGTGTGTGTATGTGTGTGTGTGTGTGTGTGTTGGAGGTGGTGGTGGTGTGGAGGGGTGGTGTTCATGAAACGTTACTCAGAAAAGAAGAAAACCACCTAAAAGGCTCGAGAAACACAATGACACATCAAAAGGAAAAACCTGAAAACCCATGGTGCATAATAAGACTCATGAATAAGCTGCTCAGATCCGAGAGGAACAATGTGTGTTTAAGTGTGTGTGTGTGTGTGTGTGTGTGTGTGTGTGTGTGTGTGTGTGTGTGTGGGTGTGAGTGAGAGAGAGAGAGAGAGAGAGAGAATTAGAGTGTGTGTAGAAACATCTGTGTGTGTGTCTGAAGCTGTTCATCCGTCTCTTTTTTTATAAAACGCCTCAATTGCCTTTACAAAATCAAATTGTGTGTGTGTCTAGAATCATCGACACAGCGGGGGAACGTCCATTCGCCACATTAATGATTCCACACGGTCGTCTCGGCTCTTGTCTCTGGTCGCAGTTCAAAGATGAGAAAACGTTTCATGTCTTTGATTCACAAGAAGGAAAAAAACTTAAACTGTGATTAACAAAAAGTGGGAGGGAAAAAAAAGTGCTTTGCTTTTTCTTTTCTTTCCTTTTTTTTTTTAAGAAGGAGGCTAAATGTTTGCAGGGCGCTTTAAAAAAGAAAAGTGCTGACGAATTTAAAGCATTCACTGCTCATTCAGGTGGTGGGTGTCTGAACGAGCGTCAGGCCGGCAGCTGACAGCAACAGAAACACATTTCAAAACACGGAAAATATTCACCTTTAGTCAAATATACATGCTGTGACATGTTAGTGAGACAGTTAACAGTCTTTATACGAACTTCTTGCTGTTTAGAAGTTCTCACTCCATAAACCTGAGGCTGCAAGCAATGTTCAGACTTTGGTTTTTTGCAAAATATAAATTTTAAGCTGCTGGTCCACCATGTTGGTCCACACTGAAATATCTCAAACAACAGCTGGATGATCGCGATGAGATTTTGTAGAGACATTCATGAATCCCAATGATCCTACTATCACCAAATAAACCGACTAAATGATCTGTGTCCGTATCCATTTTTGGGGGGAGGGTGGCGCTAAAACTTGTCAATTCAAGGCTGAAAGTGATCTGGGTTTGTTCAGAAGTTGCTATATTTATTATTATTTATTTGAAAACTATGTACAGAATGGCCTCAGATCAACTTTTTTGTCAACAAGAGAAAGAACTATTTACAGAACGAGTCTTTACATAAACAGCTACCCACTGAGGAATATCTTCTACCACGAATATGCATTTTACCACATTTTTCTCAGATGACACAGAAGGTTTAATGTTAATGAGTTAATGGGTGAGAAAAAAAAAAATCAGGATCACTGCCGCTTGTGATTCATCCTGAGGAGAAGATGAACATCCAAACAGAAACCGCTCGTGGTGCCACCGGAGAGAATGGAGCGGTTAGCATTGTTTATCCTCTGAGGAACACGTCTGTTTGGCACAATGACTTAAAAAAAAAAAACCTAATTGCGTTTCCACTACGATGGCGAGCACATGATATTACCATCTCATTATAACATTTTGCTCAAAGCACCGCTTCTCCTCGGTGGGATACAACCTCACAGAACTGCTAGCGTGTCTGAACACTCTTGGTCTTGTGAATGAGCCTCTTGCATAAGCTCCATAAATCTGGAGCCGTTAATCTTGTTGTAAAAGGATAAATGTTTTTCTAGAGCAGTGTGACACAGAATACTGAATATATGTTTGGATGATGCACGACATCCTTTTTTTTTTTTTTGTTGGTACTTTTGTGAGCGAGTAACTGACTGACACCGCTGTATATTTCAGAAACTTGAAAAATGGAAGTGCATTTCCACAGGAGGATGTTTTGTTAACGAGCACATACTTCTGATTAAAACTTTGGTTCTCCAGATGCCGTTCGAGAAGCAAACGCGGCGGCGGAGGGCTCAAACACGGAAGAGTCATCTGGGTTCTGTACGCTCGCACACAGCGCTGTGACTCATTAAACTGTGTGCTTCATTGTTTTTCTGGAGGGGGGGGTAACACAATTTCAGCTTTTCCTCTGTTTTATGGTTTGTCAACAAATAAGTCGTTCGGAGTGGCCTCTGCTTTTTTTTTTTTTTTTTTTGAGTTTGACCCCCTTCTCCTTGTGCAAGCATGACATCATTTCCCTGTCGTGAAAGGCAATTACTGCTTTGAATCCAAAAGTCCAAAAGGAGACGGTGCCAGAAGTTAAGGGATACAACTTCACTCCCTCTTGTAAACAGCGAGAGGCCAACCTGCTATTACCAGCAAACGATAGACATGTTCGTTGGAGGGGGGAAAAAAAAAAAGCTCTTTTTTTTCTCCGTTGTGTGTATAGAAAAGTCCAAACCCAAAAAAGACAAAATCTTGAACGTGTTTATTGCACGTGTGAGTGATGTGGTCTCGCGGAAACGCATTCACTTATGAAATATAGTCAAAGAGGGGCAGAGACAGAAAGAGTTATCGGTTATGATTTATTGCTTTTAGACGGAAACACTTAAAGCGTCATCAGTTTCTCCGGTCCTACATGTGTATTGTCAGTATTTCTACAAAAGATATCATAATTGTCTGGATGGTTGCCACGTTCGAGGTTGTCATAGCTGCTCATGTGTTGAGTTTTTCTATGAAGTTGTTTTACAGCCCTTTTCTGTACTTTCACAGCATGTGACGAGTGAAGTCAGCGCAGAAATATTTAATTTCTAAGTGTGAAGGGGATTATACTGATCTGTTTTTCGAAAAAAAAATTCCAGCATGAACTCATCACAGTTCGCTTTGTTTTATTCCAGGGGAGAGCAGCGAGAGAGAGAACAGGGAACGTTAGAGTTGATCAGGAAGTAGATCAACACTGAGTCAACTTTTACTCACATTATAAGAACTGGCTGTCATGAGCTCAGAGTGCAACAGGTTGTCCATCTTAATAACAATCTTAATGGGGAAAAGTGACAGAATGCTAATTTGGTGATTCGACCGAACCGCATCACGCCATCATGACGACAAATCCAATAAATTTCATTTATGTAGCCCGAAATCACGATCACATTGCCTCGATGGGCTTTACGATCCAGGTAAAGTGAACGACATCCTCTGTCCTTAGACCCTCGATTCGAGTGAGGAAAAACTTGCCATGTTGATGCAAAAACCTGATCGAAGCGGCGTCTCTGTCGAGCGCGGGCACTGACCGGCATCTCAGTTTTATCAGAATTCACACATACAGCTGAGTGTCGTCCACATAGCAGTGGGAATGATTGACTTTATGATTGACGACAGGAGATAGGACAGGAATCCCCTGGAGTTTAGACACTGGTGCGTACCACAAATCATACGGTGGTGAAGGAAAGGTCTGAAAGAGGGATCACGATAATAAAGTCAAACAGTATGTATTAAACTGCTGCAGTATCAAATACAGATCAAAGTGACGTAAAATAAGGGTTTTATAACGTGAAGTGTCAGAGAATCATTATAACTTTAAGGGGCATCATCTGAAAATCAATCATAAAGTTATCACCGATCAATAAGTAACGGCCTGTGGAATAAAAACAAGGATTTCAATAATTCTGTCCACCTTTAAATGTGTTGCAAAGTGGTGGTATACAGTCATTTTCTTAACTCCATTCCAAAAAAATGTATGCCGGCTGGACTTTTACCTCATGTGGACCTGAAATCATAAATAGTTGTTTTTTTTTAGAACATATATATTTTTGTTTTTATTACTTAACACGACTGACGGAGAAAAACACTGTTGAAAATTGGTTTATGTTACGGTCTTAGATCTGACAGCGTGCACGGTGTGTGAGTTTCCACGCCACACACTCACACACACACACACACATACAAATCCACGCACACATCTCAAAAGCGCAGGACTTAAGTGGCAAACACTCTGCAGGCCTGCCCAATTTTCAAGGGGATTTCCTAACTTGAGAAAGAAGCAGGCTGTGAATAATTGTGGCGCTCTTCATGCCTGTGATAATACTGTTATTCTAAAAGGGGTGAAAGTGGTACAAATGGTGGAAAAAAACACTTAAGAGAAAGAGAGAGAGAGAGAGGGGGGGGGGAGGTAGGAGATGTGAGAAAACCACACACTCTTATTTCCTGCCAAATTACTCATCTATCACAGGGTTTCATTTACTCTGACAATTAAAGCAGCGTCAGGTTTTCAGTGACGCCCGTTTCTTTAAACACAGAGACACCATGTGGAGCCGAACACCAGCGAGCTCCAGAAGAAGAAAAAAGACTGTTTAGACTCTATTTAGATGTTTTGAGAGGTCACTGTGAGCACACGAGCGAAAAAAAGTCCCCGCTTTACACATGAATGGTCTTTTCTTTTTTTTTTTTTGGATTACTGTTACAAGTCATTTTCTCACCCAGACGGTGAAATGATGTGAAGAGTTCACAGTCAGAGGTCACTCACTTAAATGTTATGCGATATTGTTTGTCTGCTGTTTTTTAAAGAGCCAAAAACACGACAGCGTACGCCCTCAGTGTTAGCACGTGCGGCTAACACTGAGGGCTCACTAGCTGCCTGCAGTTGAAACGGCAGCGTTGTATAATCTCCAAAACCTAGGAGCTCTTACTTTAAGGTGCTACTTTAGGGAAAGCTAGTTCTACCCTACAATATGTGAATATTCCTGCTTCATGTCTTCTGTGGACCATCAGCTGTTGAGGACGTTGACTTTTCATCTGGTACATTTCGCCTCAGTCTGTTAGCATTATGTAACCATTGTCTACTTATAGTTATAATATGTAACAGTCCTGCAAATGAACTTAAATAAACAACTAGATCTTCTGTAAAATCTGTATTTTGTTGTGCCGTGTACTTGTACAATGTTCAAATGTGCAATTTTATTTCAGGTGTCATTTCATTTGGTCACCTGTAACTATACCCTCCGCTTAATTACATCCAACAAGGCTGCCGAACAGACGACCGGAGTTCGAGTCACAGGAGATTTCCAGCTGCTTTATTGGCGTCACCAAGTGTTTTTTAAGGTGAGCAACGAAGGTTTCCAGTTGCTTTCGTGGCGACCAAGAACCGCCATTTTTTTCCCGTAAGTCGGTCCATTTCCATCCGTGAGCTTGAAGACGAAAAACAGGCATTTTAAACCAAATCATGAAGCTTTCCAAACCTTAAACGAGTGGTTTTTGTCTCTAAACCTAACCGGAGCATACGCACAGTGTTGTGACAAATGGAAAATTGCAGCATAAAGAGCCTGCTTTTGTGTGCCTTTGAGCGAAATCAGACACTCACCATTTAAAACAATGACCAAATATTTCAAGTAGTAGTATAAATCTGATGCTGCTATCACTGAACAGAGAAGAGTTAGCTTGACAACAGCTATTACACCTGAAAGATACAGTCAGGTGATGCAATATAACAGACAAAATAAGATAAAGAAACCGCAGGATTGAAGACGTACAAGATGGACGGAACAGGCTTCAGATTTTATGAGATCCGTTCATGTTTGACCGTGGTGATATATTCTTTTCCTGCGACTCCTTTTTCTTATCCCACTCTCAGCTCTCCTCCTCAAAACTCTGGTGTCATCATTCCAGCTATACTGTGACATCACTGACTGCTTGATTCCTACTGAAAGCAAAGATCTCAATGGCGGCCTCTGTAGACATAAACGTAAAATGTTCTAATGCATTAGGATCGCGAGTTGTTGCCTTTACGGTACGCGAGTGGAATCTGGTCGGAAGGAGAATGCAAAATTGAAACCATGAAATCAGGAAATCGTGATAAGAGAGCACATCTGCTGCGAGTTCATGCTTCCCGTGGAATCGAATGAGTAAATAAGCGTGTTTCGCTTTGTGTTTGTGTGGGTGGGCGGGCGGGCGAGCGTGTGTGTACCTTTGTGTGAGAGGAAGCATGTGTGTACGCTCTCAGTGTTTTGTCTGTGGTTTAAGTGCCCAGACTATTCTCTCATTCCGTCTGCGTGGACGTTTGTGTGTGTGCGAGTGTGTGTTTGTGTATGTGTGTGTGTGTGTGTGTGTGTGTGTGTGATGGTAATACCTCAGAGAGTGCTCTACCGGCTGTCTGTGTACGAGCTGAATAATGCATCAGGAGATTCCCTTCCTCTCTGCCTCTTATCTCATTTCTTCTCCCCGTCCCCTTCGATCATCTTAACCTCCAATCTCTCCATCATTGGCTTGTTTTTCTTATATTCACCTTAGTTACGCGACCTGTGTTCTGTGTCTCATCCTCCGCCGTCAATCTACATCATCGTCCCTCCACACCACCTCCTCCTCCTCCTCCTCCACCCCTCCACTATGCTCCACTCCCCTCCCTCCATCACTCAGCCCCTCCCAAGCCTACTCATGCGTAAGGTAGTGGGGTGAAAATGCTATGCTCTCAGTGCAGCCTCTGCACGCAATAGTGCTGGGATCGTGTGAGAAGGCCGGCAGACATGATGCAGCCCCACATGGCTGTGGCATGGAGCCACGGAAGAGAGGAACGGTGTGGAGGGGAGGGGTATATATATAAAAAAAAAATCC
This sequence comes from Diplodus puntazzo, assembly GCA_963678695.2. Taxonomy (NCBI): domain Eukaryota; kingdom Metazoa; phylum Chordata; class Actinopteri; order Spariformes; family Sparidae; genus Diplodus; species Diplodus puntazzo. The sequence goes on along the minus strand of OZ023173.1, from coordinate 23,294,616 downwards.
CCACAGTCCCTGTTAGCTGTGACCAGGGGTCTCGGCTCAGCTGAAACCATGGCAACGTTTCACACTGATGAGGGATTTTTTTCACCGCCATCGCCGCGGTCAATCAGGCGGGTCAAGGTGAAATGGCTGCCACTCACGCAATGCCACTCTTGAAAGTGGGGGGAAGGGGGCTGGGGAGGAGCAGTGACAGAATGCAGCGAGGAAAAACAAACAAAGCTGAGCGACTTTCCTTTCATTTGGGATCGAAATCCCGCAGCTCAGAAATCCCCGAGCATATTTCATTTACACACGTTTTAAAGAGGTGATTAGTGGGAGGAGGAGGAGGTCTCAAATCGAACCCATCGCTCATTCTCCTTTTGATTTTCAGGGCTCGGTCCTCAAAGGCCATCCAGCCTCGCTCCCCCTTTCCCTCCCTCGGGTCCCCCGCGGCCGCGCTCTCCACACCTCTGCCGTTGCTGGTCTAATGTCAGGGGCGGGTCATAATGGAGTCCTTGCCCTCTGATGTATGTTCCTCGGAGGCGGCGGGCCGTGTGGGCCGAGCCGCTGAGCCAGCGAAGGCCTCTCCATTACAGGCGGGTTAACGTCTTGTGTCAAGCTCCGGCCGGCGCGGCTGCAGTTGTGATAACAACGTAATGACTTTCTACCTCTGATTACCAAAGAGTCCCAAATATGCAGGATCAAAGTAAATAAAACAGAGTAGCACCTTTGGCTGGAATAATAAACTCCCTCAGAAGTGGTGCATGCTGGGAGGATTACTCATATTTTTTCATCTAATTAGGACAATACATCATTTACATTTCACATGGTGGAACGGGGCCAAACGGAGAGGCCCGGGTTACTCAACATGGGGCAAGTTAAAGCTCAGCGGAGCCAAGGAAAATGAATCCAATACATAAAATATATACAGAGTACGCTCAATTATTTCAACTAAAACATGAGCATTTTATCGTTAATGGATGTAATTGTACTTGTAGTTTCCATCTTGAGTAATATAAGACGGGAAATCAGTCGAGATCCATCGCGGTTTTTCTTCTTTAAATAGACAACGGAATGAGGAGTGTGTGTCGTTCTGTTTGAATATAGGGTCTAGATCTGAGTGTGTGTGTGTGTGGTGTGTGTGCGCATGTGTGTTCATTTCAGAGGCTGCAGGTGTCTGTGTGTGTGTGGTCCCCACAGCGGAGGTGCAGGCGGTATAAGGGGGCTTTGAGTGTGGAGGCCCTCTTGGAGAACCGTCACTCGCAGGGTTAATATCTGTTTCCCATCTTTTCCAAGTGGCTCTTGAGGAACGGTGGGTTCCCTCCGCCCCCATTTCAGTTTCAAAAAAAGGGCGAAGAGAGGAAGAAAAAAAAGCCCTCTCTTATGAAATTACGAGTATTTGAAAAGATCTAATGTGGTCTTAATTGTCTCGCTGCTTTTGACAATGGGTGCGGAGGGAAGCCATTGGGGTTGTAGAGGGGTTTCTCAAGTATGTTTCAAATTACAATGGGGGGGTTCTACAGAAAACGGGCTCGGCTCTGTTGTGTGGCTTTGTTGTCTTGAACAGGATGAGGAGGTGCAAGACGAGGCAACAAAAAAAAAAAAGAAGCCTTGAATCTAATGGTTTGGCCTGATCGCATGAGTGTCACTCTGCGGCACAACACGCTGCCAAAGTGTGAAGGATTAATGCGTATTTTCTTGCAAGGCCAGCTTGGAAACATCTGAGGTTGTACACACATGAAAACCGAGTATTTGTTGTTTTTTAAAAAGTCCCAGAATGACCTGTGTAACGAAACCTCACGAGGACCTTCAGTCAACATCAGGGCTGGAAAACAAAACTGAGTTTAATCCCTTAATGCGAATCATTGGAGAGTCTCACAGGCTGAAGGGAAAACTGCTCTGTAGTCTGGTGGTAAGGCGAAGGAAACCTCTGTATCTTCAGCAAGACGGCAGCAGGTTGAACAGACTGTGGCCGGGCTGGGTGCTGCCTTTAACCACCGATAACACCCGTTCGATTGAGTGATAACATCCAAATCGGGTGGAAAGCCATGAATCATAGAAATTCGATAAAAAAGGATATAAAACATGTTGCAAAAATATGTTTTCAAAAACAAAAGAGCTGCACAGTGCTTGAAACAAAGAGGCTGGAATGCACAAAATATCAACCGAGGACTGTGCTAATGTTTACGGTATCAAGTATCAAGAACATGTGCGATGAAAATAACAAAAATGTGTGTAAACGCTGGTGCGTTGAGTCACAATGCGGACGTTCCTGTGATGTGTGGTGTCGACGGGGAAGGACAGTTTGGAGGATCATCACAATACGGAGTTATTAGCTTAAGCCGACGCTAAATCGGAATAAAATAAATCCACATGAGCCTGTGTGAGAGATCTGATGGGTTTGTGATTTAGCTTTTAAACAAAAAACGATCCTGCAGTCTACTCGTGTCCAGTGACACTGACCGGTGTCGCCTGAAAGGAACCCAACATCCATTTGATTGTGTCCGCAAGAGTAGAGTCATAAGATAAGAGTCCTAAACCCACCCAGGGATAAAAGGTATGAAGGGAAAAATAAAAACGAGACTGCGATTAAAGAAACAACAGTCTGAAAAAATGGATTCCTCCAACATCTGAAGTCTTCTCAGTCCGGTAGCAGGGTTGTGTCCTAGAATAGCAGTTAACTTTAATGCTTTTGTGTGTGAAATATGTTCGATTGGTCAACATTAGCACAAATGAAAACCCAAAAATGAAACTAAATTAGCATCTAAATTGATTTATGAGTGTTTATTTCCCAGAAAACAGGGGGAAAAAAAACCTTCTTTTAAAAAGATCTCTCACATGTCGATCTCTCGCACCTCAAACACGAACAAGTGATTTCTCTCCGGCTTTGGCTCGCAGAACCCACAGAAACCGAGACCGAGGCGATCCCTAAAAAACTGACTGAACCGCTGGAGTATGTACGGCCACCCCTGCTGCCAGGTCTCTCCTTTTGCCAGCTGCTGTAGCCTAATTAGCCATTTCAAGAATCACCACGCCAGAAAAGATGTGTTTCCCCCTGTATGTGAATTCCACGGCAGTCATTCGCCTCGACAGTGTTTCCCACCCTTCTCTCCGCGGCTACAAATCTGCATATGGTGCACATCTGGGCCTTCATTCAGGAACATTCATGGTACTGAGGTGGTTATCTGATGAGAAGGAAATCTGGCAGGCCTTTTTCCTTTACCGTGTGACCGGCTCGGTGTTGACAGAGAGGTGGTTTGAGAACTAAATCTGTGTCGGACCCCACAGAGCACAAATCGATGTCAGTATACACACACACACACACACAAGTATTTTTGTGTTATTTTCCAGTGTGAAAAGCCTTTGTTGCATCTTGTAGCACGAAACTGTAACAAAAGGAGGCGTTTATACCCCGTTTGATTATTTTAAAAGTCAAAAGAACAGCCATTCGGACAGACACGGTAAACACAGCTTACGAAAATAAAGAGACAGATGCACACATACACACACAAACGCAAACAAAAAATCATCTCTAATTGGATTAGAGCGGCTCTTTGGGCCGATTCACTGACCACGGAGGCCTTGTCCTCTGATAAGTAGGGATCTAACCAGCGCTGGTTGTCTGTGTACTGACCTCCACAGTCGCTGAGTGTCCGCTGACACCTGACACAGCCGGCTTATTCTCCCCCGCTGGAGCCTAATGTCTGCTGATGGCGGAGACCACCATCCCCTCTTTAGTTTGGGTGCAGTGGGCCGCGTACACATAGGCCAAGCAAGTCTGTCACCCTCCATCCACCCACCTCTCATTAGGACGAGACAACCTGTTTCTGCGCAAATGACTCTTGCTGTATTCAATGCGGGTGGTGGCACAGGGGTTTCCCACTCACTGGATGATAGATAATAATTAGACCCTGGGCTGCGCTGAAATACCCTCAGAGTCTGGTTCGGGTTGGATTTATACAAGCATTTAACATTATGTGGCTTTTAGAACAATTTAGAAAAATTATACCCCACTGTTAGTGGTCTTAAGTTGTGGTTTTCTCCATTACGTAGAGCATGTGCACAGCGAGAGCGCGTAGCAGCATGAAGCCTGCATGATATTAATAGTATGCACGGCAGCAAATTTGGCAGGGAGGCGGCTGAGAGACCCCACCAACAGCGCTGTGCACTTTTCCCAGGCTTCATACAACACATAACCTACAGCCTGACTGATTTATCGCTAACAGGTTTTTGCAGAGTGGGTTAGCTTGAAGGTATGAGATGATTTAATTGTTCTCGTGCTTTTTTTTTTTTTTATAAGAGCCTCAAGTGGAAGGATGGTGTTTTATTGGGTAAATTGAACAACTCAGGCTCCATTAGTTGACTGGAAAGAGAAGAGATGTATGAGAATGATTGGACACGTTTCATTCATGCGATGGGAGGGAAATGGCTCATTAATCATCTTTCAGTGAAAACATCTTCAAAAAACTTGTATAAATAGTTAATCCTCAGAAAAACCCAAGTAAAACGTGAGGAAAAAGTCAAAAACTTGATTGTTTTACAAATGTGAGAAGCTTCTTGCAGGTTGCTAAAAGGGGTCTGGCTAAAGTAAAAAGTACAATACTCATAAAAAATAAAAACTACCGTTGGAGAAACAGTACAGCGTACCTGATTACTCAAAGTACAAGATAGAGTAAGTTAATGTCATTATCTTCAAAGATTAAAGGTGTAATTTGTCAAATATGGCCATAACTTCCGCGTATCACCAGAGTAACAACAGCACTCTGTTACCTATCTTTGACTGTAGCTAGCTACTTAGTTAGCTCGTGGCTAAGTTAGCCGTAGAGCCAGCCAAGGGGCCATTTTCAACTACTCGTTTAGTCATGTGTGTCACTCTGGGCTTTTGGATCACAGATAATTTTACTGAACATTTCTTACATTATTATAAATGTGACTTTGCCGCTTTGTGATAGACGGAGACGATGTCAAAACACCCATGAAGTGTCTCAGTAAAAGTGTCGAGGCACCACAAACCCGGCTTAATTGCTCCTTGGTCTATATTTTACACATTTCGTGAGCCCTTCTGCAGGGATAAACACCATTCTGCCAAAAGATATTCTCTCATTTGGTGTTTTGATGATGGTGGTGGAGATAATGTGTTGCTCCAAAGTCTCCCACAGGGGTTCAACTGATGATATCTGGTGAGTGAAAAGGCCGCAGCAGATGATTCACATCGTTTTCATACTCATCAGATCAGTCAGCGACTCCTCAGGGCCTACAGTTAGTAGAAAAATCTGCATGTGCGTCATGTCTCCGCTCTCATTTATTCAGGTTTTTTTTAAACCGTTTTAGTGGCACAGTCCGAGGTGGTTGCGTCAGTCGATCCATCACGTTGTCCAGACATTCATGGGCAAAACCTGATGACTTTGGTGATCCTCTAGCTTTTCCTGTCGTGCCACCACGAGGTTGACATTTGCGGTTTTTGAGTGAAACACGTCAACAAATATCGAATGTTCACGTTCCCCGCGGGATGAACTGTCATAACTTAAGCAGTCTGACTCACCGGATGAGGACTGTTGTTGTTGTTAGCCTGCCACCAGCCGCCTTTTTCCTCCCTTCCACTTTCAAATAACAACCTCTGTGTTAGCAAACTACACACTGAACATGGCGTGTAAATATCATAATCTTGTGTTTGCCACAGAGCTTTTTTTCCAACCATAATCCAAAATTCTGTAAGAAGACCCAACAGGCTTTTTGGTGGAGGGAAACAGGCCGATGCTAACTGTTTGTTAGCATACAACAATACGTCACCTTGATGACCTTTCTCCAGCACGGCACTCTGGAGACTTGGCTTTGCAAGATTATAACTTTGGTGATCCTCTGACTTTTCATCCTGACATCCTCATCAGCCTGTACTTGCTAACATGACAAGCTAAGATGGTTAACAAGGTAAACAATTATACCTGCTTTGAGCCTAAGCAACCACATCTACCAGAGATTCAGACTACCTGGGACTGTCTGGTCATGAATGCACTCATCTTCACACACAGGCACACACCACTATAAAAGGATTAAACATAACATACACACACATCGGCTCGTGCGCACTTCTTACACACAAAATGACTAAATTGAGTTGGAATTGGCTTTTGGATCTATATTTTATGATGCTTAATGGTTCGATGTCATGACTGGAAATATGAAAAACAAAATAGGAAATGAATGTTGCGGAGCGCAAACGTTAACCAGCAGTAATGTTTATCAGCTGCCTGGTGTTTTGCCTCACAAGTTGGTACAAATACAAAATTCATCAAACGTAATCAAGTGCAACAAGTAGATGGTATAAAAGCGATCAAAAGTAAATCGATTGCAGCTTTTTCGCAGCTGCGTATGGAGGCGCAGCGGGCCACATTCGGAGACGGGGGGGGGACGGGACGCTGTCAGTCGGATCAGTGGGAACAAACAGCCAATGAATCATAACTTCACAGAGGGGATAGTCCGTCCTGCCGCATGTCAACAGATCGACATCAAATGTTAACAATATTTTGCTGTTAGAAAAGGAAATTTATCTTGTTCCCCCGTTTTTTTCTTGGCACGTAGCTCACCAGCAAAATGTTAAATATGATCAATCTCTGTTTTTCTGCACATGCTCATCTGACAGTCCCATCCAATTATGGTTAGAAGAAGCGGGAGGGGGGATGATGCGCTTTACGATGGGTGGAGAAGCTTTCTCTATTCCCCTCCTTCACTTTTCTCGACAGATGCCATAATTCATAATGCAAGTGGAAGATTGGTGCACGTTAAATACCGAGCGTAGCCTGCGTGCGCTCTCCCCCCCCCCTTCGACTTAGCTGGTGGTCCGTCTGAATTATGGTTAGGGAAATGTTTTGTGCATGTGTGTGTTTTTAAGTTTTAAAAGGACAGAAAGAACCACTCTCGACAAAGCTATTCTAAAAGCATCCATTATGTCCTGCCTCATGTGCTGTCTATGAACACCACATGTTGCTGGTCAACGGCGAAGGGAAAATACGACTTTCTAAATCACTTGTGGCAAGTTTACAGTACACTTCCCTCGCTGCGTGTCTGTCCTGCTCTCCCTGTGTCTGCTTTTGCACAAACACGCACATAAACACACACACACATACGCAGTGGCCGGCGAGAGACACCATCGTTCAAGTATTCAAGTAGATAAACTGAATGTAGTGGGCGGGGGACGACATCTTTTTTTCTGTTCAATTGACATCATATATGAAGCTGACAGCTGTGAATCACCGGGACGTTTCTATCAACATGAATTTAAAACACGCGCTCTATAAATCTTTTTTGTTTTTTTTTACATGGCATTCAAATACTGTAAACTAGGACTGACATATTTTACAGGATGGACTTGGTGATAATCTGTCTAGCCAGCAAATCCCATTCACACGAACAAAGAATTCAAAAAACAAGCATCTTCTATGTAGCCAAAGCCTAATTTTTCTTGTTTCTTTATGCCATAGAGCTCCATTGTTGTCCAGAAATTATTACAAACACATGAACGAGCCACACGTGGCGCTAAGTGACATGTTCCCTTTAGATGATCAACACGGGCTCTGTAGTTTGTTTGGAAGTCAAACCTTCATACAGTGACATGTTGTGTACAGGATCTGCAACTGGAAAACAGTCCCCAACAAGTTCACTGCTCAAAGAGGTCAAATTAGTGAGATTGTTGATTGCAAGGTCTCACTACCCAAATTATTAAATACTGAGCATCTTTAAATGGTCTGAATTCCATGGCACAAGTGCATTTAGGGTGTGTCCAACTCTCTTTTACTAGTTAAACTGGTGGATTATCTGGGTGCAAAGTAAGGAATGACAAGGCAACAGTCAAACAACCCAACACGACGGATACAGAAAAAAATGCAGAAATTTGAATCCGTTCCAAAAAAATTAAATATGGACGAAAGTTTTGGAGTCAGTATGTGACTGAAGTTTGAAAGCACTGAAAGATGCACTAATGCATTGTTGGTTTTGGTCCTCGCAAAGTATTCATTGACAATAAGAAAAGTATCCCCATCTCAAACCAACTTTACTTCCATATCAGTGCAGGAAGCTAGTATCTAGTCATGGGTAAGATGCACTATAAAAAGAAGCTAATTGGGTCGGTTAACTGAAGAGAAAGCCATGTTTACATCCCATCACGAGCACTACTCATCCGTGAGTGGTCACGCATCCTTCTATCCAGTGTTACGGTGTAGTTCGGTAGAAAGAAAAGAGTTCCTACATGAAACTGCTCAAAACAAGGTCTGTGGATTGTCCTAAGTAAAGCGACATAAGCCAAGTGCCATTTAGTTCCGTTATATTCGAGAGAAGACAGACACTTCTACGGCCGATATCTCCCAAAAAAAGCAAGCTGGATGCATAAATAAGACTACAGGTAAGAGGAATAATATGTGTTATTGATTTTGGGATGAACTGTCCCTTTAAACACCCACATACAAGACTCAACATCAGCCGTTATATGGAGTTGGGCTTCTGGCCTCACAAGTCAAATATTCCCTATTTAGCTCTGTTTGTTCTCCATCAGCTCCTGAAGGAAATGTCATTAGATTAAGTGATATCTCCATTTGTGTTGCTTTCTGTTGTGTACACTGTTGTGTATTGCATTGTTCTAATCCCTTCACTTAAACCAGACTGTTTTTTAACCATAATAAAGACCTATATTGAGCAGAGTTATAGTATAGCTTCTTCCAGCCAAGAACTCAAGCTGCTTTCACTGTTCTTCCCAGAAAAAAAGATTCTCTCCTTCCCACAGAATAATTCAAAATTTCTGTGTTAAGCGTGTCTAACCTCAAAATGGGAGCCAGCCCTGCTCATTAAACCAAAGAATAAAAGTTCAGTGAAACCTGATAATTGTTTGGTTCAATCTCCCTGCTAAATAATGTTTTGAATCAGTCATCTCGAGCAGAAAACGTCCTCAAGAATCTGTTTGATTGGTTCCCGTTGAAAAGAGTCAAAATCCACCGCTGCCACAGACCAATATGAGATGTAAATCTGTGTCGCCATGTGTTGAAACGCCCCATCGAGAGAAGTGACCCCCAAAAAGCCGAGCATCTTTGGATCTGGAACAACACTCTGTTACATAAAAACTGGTGCTCCCACCGTAGGCGATTCTGTCTGTCGCAGATCATTTTGGGTTTCTGATGGTTTCCTGCCCACTGTCTTACAGACGGGCAGAAACACCAACATACCCACTGAGTGTAAACCATTCATTCATGCAGCAAGGAAAAAAACAACCTCAGTGCCATGAGGTTACGGCAACAAACTAAAAAAGCAATGGAACCCACAAAATATAGTATATCTAACGCAGTTGAGAGGGGGAATCTACCCCCAAACCTCCTCCTGCAGTGATCACATAGTGAAATGGGTGGTTAAATTGATGAAGACACTACTTTTGCTTTGGTAATTTGGCTTTTTGATGTGGCTAATTGTGATTTTAAGCGGTAAGATGGAGCGTTATGTGCATAAATGTAAGAAAACTAATATTTAAAGTATAACGTGTCCAAGAAAGTCAAATCAAAAGGATGATTTCTTCGACGGCATTTCATTTGATGACTATTAATTAAACCACAGGCATGTTTCCCACGTATCATATCAACATTTCTGTTTGGATAACGTTCATGTGATCTGATCGTCTCATCAAGAGTCAGAGGAGATTGTGGACCATCATTCTCTTCCCATTTACTTTGTAGCTTTGTTAGCGACAAAACTAGTTATTTAAAATGGGTTTTGTGTCATAGTTATTTGTAGCAGTACATATATCAATATTCTTTTTAATTGGCCGTGTGTGAGGATTGCAACCCGACGTGAAAAATTAGACGCTCCCCATCTCGGTTGCCTATACAAGCAATTAGTTGGACAATTAGTTTAAGCAATTGAAGTTGTTAAATGCTGCTGGACTGTGGCTTTTGAAGGACCCTGGTCAGATTGTCTGCAACAGTCCAAAGGACGTGACATTATGCCTGAGTATCTCGTCTTGGTGACTCTCCGCTCCGCTAACAGTGAGCAACAGTAGCTAACGTTAATTTAAAAAAAAATGGATTCTGCTAACCTTAAGTAGTTTTTCCGTGTTTGCAACTTACTTTAAAGAATTGTTGTGAATGTAAAGGAACATACAGGTTCAACATATCACTTGTTTGCAGAAAGGCAGAATGCCAAGTTGCAAACGTGCAGTTACTACAATAACTCACAGCTGAAGTGCACCAGCCTCAAGGTTTGAGGGATCGCACAGGCAGTCCTTTTGTTTACTGGTTATCTTCCACCACTGATTACATTCATTTACAATTTAATGACATGTCTAGGAGGTATTTTCCGGGAGACTCCAGCAAATAATTCAAATAAGGAGTTTGAAATCTCTGTAATTACAGTTTTATTGAGCCCAGAAACTGAAGTCACGTCTAACAAATGATAAACATCTGAGACTCTTATTATGACATATTTAAAACTATGATAGCAAATTGATCCGATTATGAAAGAAAAACTAAGCAGATTTCATTAAAGTTATGGATGGTGGCTAAATGTGGTCATACCGGGGAACAATGCATACTTCCACTGAACGGGAACTGGAAAATAAAACTGTGACGAAGGGAAAATGTGGAAGAGAGGCTATTGATAAAAGAGAGGACAGAATAATGTAAGTGGCAGATGAATTGAAAACAATATCCCGTCCACTGGGCTCACCAAATTCAGTTACGGATTTCAGCTTTAACCTATTGGATCCCTGGAGCTGTTTTGAAGGGAGTGAGCAGGAAAGCAAACAGTATTAATCCTCAAAAAGTTCAAAATATCTTCCTGTCATAACAAAGGATCGAGCCCTTGTTCTGCACAAAGTCTGCAAAATAATATTAAGTGCAGATGTGAAGGAAGATGGAGGAATAAACACCAGGCCCTGTCTTTTCTAAATGTTTAAAAATGAGCCCTAATGCAGAAGGGCTGCGGGTATTTGCCCAGCTGTTGGATAAATAAGCAGAGAGATTCAAAGGCTGGATAACCTCCGCCAGTGCCCATCAAACCAAACAGATGAGAGGCTGAAGTAATCGGCTCCATTCTCAAATGGGACAACACTGACTCCAATTAGCCTCCAGTCCCAGATCCACAGTGGGAAGAGGGCGGAGATGTGAAGAAAAACGAGAAGAAATGCCTCGAGCTTCCTGACATTTTATTGAATGCATTCGAAAGATAAATGACAGAATAAACTTTTTATTTCCTTTAGAAGTGCTAACATTAATTCCCCTTTTCAACATTTTTTTGCCCCGTCTTTCAAGGCTAAACCGCAGCAGTCAATCAAATGGAATCAGCTGTTTTCTTTTTACAAACACTGATGTCCAGGCCTTCAAAACTTTCTCTTTAGTATAGTCCCAGAACTTTCCCAAATACTGCCCTGAAGTGTGTGTAAGTCGTGCCAAATTGAAAATTACCATCTATAGTTGTTAGTTAAAAGTATTAGAAGTACTTTTACCTTCAAACTGTACTCAGCTGAAACTGTTTCTGTTTTCACAAGTCCGTTAGCTGTAAACTATTTGCTCCATTAGCTCTGTTAGTTCCGATAGCTGTATGCTAATTACTCCATTAGCTCTGCGTTAGCTGTAAACTATTTGCTTTATTAGCTCTATTTGTTCCATTAGCTGTATGCTAGTTACTCGATTAACTCTGTTAGTTCAGTTAGCTGTAAACTATCTGCTCCATTAGCTCTGTTAGTACCGTTAGCTGTATGCTAGTTGCTCCATTAGCTCTGTTAGTTCTGTTAGCTGTATGCTAATTACTCCATTAGCTGTTAGTTCCGTTAGCTGTAAACTATTTGCTCCATTAGCTCTTTTAGTTCCATTAGCTGTATGCTAGTTACTCCATTAGCTCTTTTAGATCAGTAAGCTGTATACCATTTCTCCATTAGTTCTATTAGCTTTAAACTATTTGCTCCATTAGCTCTATAAGTTCTGTTAGTTTTAGACTATTTGCTCTGTTAGGTCTATTAGTTCTATTAGCTGTATGCTAGTTACTCCATTAGCTCTGTTAGTTCTGTTAGCTGTATGCTAATTACTCCATTAGCTGTTAGTTCCGTTAGCTGTAAACTATTTCCTCCATTAGCTATATTAGTTCCATTAGCTGTATGCTAATTACTCCATTAGCTCGAAGTTCTGTTAGCTTTAGACTATTTGCTCTGTTAGGTCTATTAGTTCTATTAGCTGTAAAGTATTAGCTCTGTTAGCTCCGTTAGCCAAACACACGGCAGGAATCTGTCTCGAAACAGTCATCTAGTGTCCCTCCTGATTTTACTACGTCCCTTCAGATCCATAGTAGTCAGGCCTTGGTTCAGTTTATGATGCTCAGCGATAGTTATACCCATACATGTGCACCAAGGAAAATCTCTGTTCGTCCCAATAAAATATTCTATCATCCCTGGGCAGACAGGACTCTGTTAGTCTCAAGCCCTGCTATTCTACTTTTGGCTCTATGGAGCATCCTGCCCCATGATAACACATCCACTCATCTCGGCTGGCTGTTGGTTAGCAGATGAGCGGCTGTTCCCTCACTCGCATTCGGAGCGAAAAAAAAAAAAAAAAAGTCTTTGATGTGCAGAAATAATTGGCAGCAGGATCCCTCTGGAAGTATACAGGACATCTTTCAAGAGCTTCGAGAAATGTTTTCACTACCGTTGAGCTCACTGGCGCTCGCTCCGCTGCTGGATCGGAGGGGACGGAGTGCACGGAGCGGTAATTAAAGCGAGGTGGAAGAAGTGAGCCGACATTCATCAGGACCGAGGGGGAAAGCTGATGCTGAGCTCTCCGCGCCAAACTGCAGGCCTAATTCTTCATCTCTAGTTGTTTTCTTGGCCTTTTCTCCGTCTGAAGTTTGTTTTGTCATGGTTTTTTTTTTTTTTTTTTTTAGCCCAATCTCATACTTCCACATTTAATCCTCACTATTGATTGTACAAATACAATTTTCAAAGTTATTAAGTAATTAAATGTATGTTTTGCTGCTGGAAGCTTGAAAGGGCCCGCTGTGTCTGAAGACATTGCTTACCCCTGATGTAATCATTTCCCTTGGATATTTAAAACAAACACATTAGGTCTGAAAGAATTCAAAACTTGTCTCTGACTATAATGCCGGGCTTTTTGATTGGCGTGAGGCGTGGAATGCCATTTTTCAGTGGAAAACCCAATGGCCGCCTTTAACAGCCTGCGTTTCCAAGCTCCCATGCAGTGTAAATTATAGGATAATAGGGTGCAGGCGATCGCAGACTCTGTTTATTCAATCCATTTCTTCACACAAGTTCCCATTGCCTTTTTCCTTCTCTCTGCCGTGTGTGTGGTGGTCCTCTGATCCTGCTGACCCTCGCCATGTGTTTTCACTTTCGGCTCTGATCTCAGCTCTGCGACCAGCAGGGAACCAAATACAAATTGAACAGTAACCATTCACAGGCCGCTCTTTTTCATACCGCCGCTAAACCCGCTTTGTCTTCCCCCAGGAGGAGCTCGGGGGGGATGCGTGTCCCCGCTTTTGTCACGGGTCTTCAGCCCATTCCCCAATGCGTCCCATCGGGTCTTGTCGTAGACATCCAACAACAATGCGGTTTATTGGAGCTCACAGCGAATTTGACATCTTTTTAAATCTGCATAACATTATTCCCTTAAAAGAACCACCTGGCCACGAGACGTAAGCAAAAAATTAGGAGCCTTTAATGTGCTCATAGCTGCTAGAACGACGAGCCGAGGCCCCGAGAAAAAGCACTGCCGAGAGGAACAAATCGCCAGTGTTTGGGTGGTGTGCTTTTTATTATTTCAGTAAAGGTGAAGTTTTCATTAGTCCCATAAGCCCCCCGCCCGCCCTTTTTGAAAGCGAGCCCGTTTTTCTGTGAAACACGCTGGACAGCAGCCGCTCGCAAGTGGCAGGGTATGTTTGTTCAGCTTTTATAGGGAGATGTGGTTTGAAGAAGTTAAAAAGAACCCTTTTGTTGTTCTTGGGGTTCATATTTTCTCTGGAGTTGCTCCATGCGCGGTGTTTGTTCCCCCGGCTCGAAATAAAAAAAAAAAGAAAAAAAACGGGTAAAAAAAAACCTGAATGCAATAACTCACCTAAAAGTGAAGACAAACTCTCAGAAGACTCCACGGATAATCTCTCAGATAAGATATAAATCAAGCGGGGGTGAAAACAGTGAGCTGCAGGCTTTTTTATTGGAGGGTGGCTGCCAGAATTCGCGTTTAGTCGGTTCAAACTTCACGCTTTAAGTACCTGGCGAGGACTTAGCGAACAATTTGGGCGACCTATCATAATGTAATCCACCCGGACTTATGCCAAAGCCGTGATGTTTGATCAAATGATACGGTGCTGATAGCATCTACAGGCTAGCACCATTAACATCAGTCACAACAGTTCATGCAGATAGGCTGCACGTGCATTAAAGTTTAAACATCCATACACGCGGGTTTGTTCCAATAATCTTCTCCTCACTTGGATTCTCCCTCGGAGCCTCTTTATTAGAGTTAAAACACATTCATCACCTGTTTCACATTAAAGTTTCACGCATGCAGCCCCAACCCCTTGTATCTTGTAAACTCTGCTTCGTTTACTTAGCCTGGCTTTCATTGCGGCCATTCTGCACGGTTTACCTTTGTTTAGTTTATTAACCCAGGGGGTTACTTAACCTAAACATCACAGCCCAACGCTCCGGCTTTGGGTTTCAACGTTTTTAACAGAAGTCTTTTTCATTTTTTTAACAGTGTTGAAAGTGACAGAAGGGTGAAGGATGACGGACATGATGATCCAAACCTGATGAATGGCGAAGGTTGTCAAGTGGGAATGTGATTGGTCGATGATATAATAAAGCTTAAAAATGCTCCTTTTATTTTGAAATCAATTACTCTTTAAACTGTTCTGTTTCAGGAGATTTGATGCCGGAACGTCCAGATCTGAAATACATATTGAATTTTTATTTTGACAATTATTTTTTTTTAAAAAAAGGGTCCAATTTGTAAGTTTGATGAGTTTGGAATGAGACTCAAAAATCACCTAATACTGATGTATTGGGATGGAGGCTGACCCGTAATGAGACTCAAATATCAACTTTCTCACAATTTGAACCTTCTGATTAAACTCTGCTTAAATTAAAGAATTAAGGCCCAATTCTCTCCTTTAACTCGGACATTGATCCTTGTGTCAACACCGACAAAACTCTAAAAATACATCTCCCATCGGGGCTCCCAGGCTGCATCACTTTCAACCGCACATGTCTGAAGCTCTCAGAGGACGTTTCTTAAACAAATAAAGGCTCAGAGCTGCATTAGCGAGACGCAATGCAGCCCCTGAAAAACCTGTGCGTGCACTGAAGGTCGAGTGAGACCGTCCTCATTTGCTAAACCCAAAAATATCCCCCGGTTTAAGGGACCGGCTCCTCGGCTGATGCCTGGCGCTCGGTTCCCATGCTCCAGCATTGTGCTCTTCCAGCTGCAGCCGGGGGGGGAAAAAAATGGGGGGGGGGAGGCGCACTCATGGGTGGTCCGCCCCACATGGTCCCACACTCTTGCGGTTTGCGCCCTACATCTGATAGCAGTGGCTCTCAGCTGGGGCGCTCTCATTCTCTGTGCCATTTTAACTGCAACAATCTCGAGCTCCAAGGAGGAGGCTGGAACTGTTTACCGAGCAATATCTTCATCAGAGCGACACGCTGCACAGCTGGCTCTCCCTGCACACCGACACTGACTTCACTCCAACGAAAGGATGTCATAAAAGTCTTCTATGAGTTCGTGAAGGACCATTAATCAAACGGATAATGGTTCTTCGCGATTAGAACTTTTATCTTTTTTACCCACTCACGCCTGCATGCTGCCTTTTCCAATAATACTTCTAGTAATCGACACTTTTATCTACTTTTATCAGCGCTCAGTGGAGTGAGCATTAACTACTTGTCCCGCACCGTAACCATTACTCTGCGCGCATTTGGCTTAAAGAGACTCTCACGCGCCCTTGCTATGGGGGTAATATCGATCATTTCTCAGCCAGAAGGTTTTGCAATGTTCACACGAATCGTGCTGAAAATTTTTCGGGTCCCAAAAAAAAAAAAAAAAAAAACGCCGCACACGCAGTCGAGTTAATAAGTGAGGGGGCTGTTAGATCATTTAGGTTGAAGTGGATTTATCCTCAAGCCCACAAATACCACATTTTATTGACTTTCATGCGCTCGCCAATCTGATCTGAAGTACAGGAGCACAATTAGCTTCATGGTAACATTTTATGGAAATAATCGATATGGAGCCGAGCGGAGATTTTTCGGTCGGGGGGCTTCAAGTGTGGTCTTCTGCGCACTACAGTTCTCATGAGCAGGGAGAGCCAACATGTTGCAATCATCTTTTAACCCGACCGCACACATGTGAAGATGGATATTGCTAAGTCCCCGCCATTTCCATCATAGGAAATGGGATTTATGATGGCGGTAAGTTGGTGCAAAGGTGACGTTCGCTTTTCAGCACTTTGCTCCATTGTTGCAGGTCTTCATAACGTTTTTATGAACTTGAACATACGGTTTTGGTGCAGTCGTTTGTTGTGCAGAGTTGGTGCTGATTTTATAAAGGTCGGTTTGACTATTTTAACCAAAGTGCTGCTTCTGTTGCTCCTAAAGTCATGTCGTCACCAGGTATAAAAGCCTTGCTGATGAATTTGTTGTGTAGCGGGTTAAATACAGGTCAAATTCACCATCAAAGAAGGTGCCTAAACACCCAGACAGACTTTCTCTCGGGGGACTGAAAATGATCTATAGCCATGGCGCAGAGAGTGATGCTCGGTGAGTGCAAACCATTTTTGAGAAACTCCAGATGCAACTCGATTATGGCCAAGTGTTTCTCTGTGCAAATCAGACGGCTGGTTGCACATTCTTCCACTTCAGAAGCTGTTGCTCAAAATGTTTTGTGCACAACGTGTTTTGTGAAGGGCAAAAAGTGATGTCACTCATTCTGCAGTGTGACAAATAATGTAGAGGAAGATGTTTCAGCGCCTGTAGATGATCAAGTGTGAAGTTTTTAAGGACATCTGATGTGTTTCAGAGGGTAATTTAGCGGGATTAGCTTGTCTAGTTTTTGACAGTAAACACAATTGTGTATCATCAGGACATTGAGCACCAGTTTCCACACTGGTGGAATGTAACCAAGTACATTTCCTTAAGTAGAAATGTGTGGTACTTTACATCGAGGAGGTTATGTTTACACCTGCGTCCCTTTTATTGGTTGGTTTGTATGCTGCTTTACACAAAAACTACTGATCAGACTTCCACAAAACTTGGATGGAGGATGGGTCCTGGTCTAGAATAGAGCCCAATAACTTTTGGTGCAGATCCATTAATTTTATTTTCACTTTCGTTAACATTGAGAAATGGGAAGTTTTTCTACATTTTCGTCAGTTTCTCAAGGAATAATGCATGGAACTGGAAAAGTCAGGCTTATTTAGGTGGCTGGGGTATGAAAGGGAGCTGTTGGGCATCTCACGACTACTTTACAACATTTATCTGACAGTTTGGGTTACTAGATTCTTTTGAATACATGTTTTTAAACCCCTAATGTCCAGTGTAAACCACCTCAAATATTGTAATAGAATAAAGCATGAAGAAACACCTTTTTTAAGGCTTATTGAGTTAAAACCTAAAGTGATGTGAGAGAATATCTGTTGTTGGTCACATTGAGAGAGATTCCAAGAGACTGTGGCACTAATATTAAAAACATTCTTTCCAAGATCAGTCCTGGCATGACGAGAGAACCAACCAGTCACTGGAGCGAGTTAAAAGTGGACCATGGTTCCCACCGGACAGCCATGTTACAAACATATGATGACTTTATAGAATGTGATGCTCAGCAGTGGGCCTACAGTACTAACAACAGTGAAGCCCTGGCTGAACATTAAATCAGCCATTCTTCATCATCAATGAAAACATCTTCCTGACAGAAGCATCAGCTGCCATCGTGCCAAGAAATCCAAGCCAGACCATCCAAGAATCCAGTCAAACAGCGGAAACAAGCGGCACGTGTTGTCGAGCAACAGAACAGGGCCGCATGTCTCCCCATGAGGACAATGAAAGCGTGTTAAATCACAACACATTAATTTCTGCTCACCATGTGGAGAGACGGCTAATTGTGAAAAGCAGCAACAATGACAGTCATATGATACAATGTGAAAAACATACAACAAATGTCATCAGATGAATATCAGACTTGAGTCTGGTTCTAAGGAGCTGTGTATGTTTGGTTTTGATTATAAAAGCAGCTGATGATGTTTCTGCTCAGGCCTGCAGGAGCTGACCAATCAGAGCAGACTTTTTTTCCAGGGGGGGGGTTTAAAGAGACAGGCCCCGAGAAAGGGAGCATTCATACAGGATGAATACAGGTACTGCAGCAATAAATGTTGGTGATGTACGCTTTTGCAAACCTGTCGTGCAGGAGCAGGGAAGGCGGGACGCAAACGCATGAGACGGGCTGCTGAGGATGAGGTTTAATCGGACCAAGGCAAAACACGCCAGGAGCAGGCAAACAGGATAACAGAGGCTAAGCAACATGAACATTACTCAACAATGACTGAGCAAAAGACTGGACTAAAATACAAAGTGAACTAACGAGGAGACGAGGTGCAGGTGGAGTGAGGCGGAGAAAACACAGGTGAGGGAAGAAACACTGGAAGGAGGGAAAGGCTAATGTGGGAGGTGCAGTGTAGGTGTGGAGGGAAAGCAGACAGGTAAGAGGGCTGGGCTGATTAATCAGATCCAAGACAGGTGTGGAGGGCAAATCAGGCTGGTGGGGAGCACAAAACAACAGGAAGGAAAACAGGAAACTTAAAAAACGGCAATAGACACCACAAAAAATGGAAATACGGTGAAACTGAACTGAAAAGACTATGACAAACGTTGCGTTTCTTTTTGCTCACTTTGTAAAAATTAAATAAAAAAAGATCACATTTTCGCTTAAAATACCTGTTTTGGTCGCCACAAACATGACCAGAGATGAGCCGACTGTTTTGTCACAAGATATCTGGAAATCGGCCCGAGGTCTCCTTTAAACAAAATCCGGTGGTGACACGTTTACAAATGTTGAAATGCCAGATCCCTTGTCAGAAATATCCGGTGAAGCTCTTGCAGACGTTGAAACGCAGACTTGAACTGTGGTCGCTGGCTTGGCAGCCTCCTCCCCTGAAACTCCACCAACCATCGCCTCCACCTTCCTGATATGACAGTCATGTCGTCAACATGTAGCGTGAATGTGATATGATATGAAACATTTTGGCTGGCAAGGGACAGTGTGACAAAGACACCTTCAAAACATGTAAACACTTTGTAGTGGACACCTGAAATAAAGGTATGATCCTGAAAATGAACATAATATGGGTCCTTTAAACAGAATACCTTGTTGTTCAATAAGGCTTGCATCAAAAATATATATTATTAGTGTTTCATGAAGTAAAATTAATCTTAAAAACTCCCACTAAATCAAATGTCATTACAATAGCTCTAAATCCCACACAGTCTGAAATAAATCGAGGGATTTTATTAATGCTTATCATGTTGGTAAACAGTCATTTCCTCTTCCCCCCACAGCTTAATCTGCACTGCAACGTTGAACACATCACTACAAAGAAAGCCGTAATTAAAGGGACATGCTGAGAGGCCTTCTTAGACAATTAGATAATAAAGCAGCGGGGATTAAAGGCCTCACACGCGCTGACAGCCTAATGAATATCATCAGCACGTATGATGAAATGTTACAGTTGTTAATGGCAGATTTACATGCAAACAATGCTGTGCTCGCTGGCGGCACCTCAGTTGAACCGCTGGACTCATTTTATCACCGTAGCGTTTGTGAGTTGCATTTTGGTCCCGAAGTGACACTTTTCTTGCTAAATAATCCAAATGACTCAACGCTGAACAGGGTGTTTTTCAAAAAGGACCGTGAGAAAAATGTGTTCAAACTTAACAGACTGTCTCCTCTACATCTGATAATGATCAACGTTTTTTTTTTTTTTCTCCAAAAATTGGTATTCAGCATTTGGGAATATAACTCTTCATTTCCTCATGCAAGTCTGGACACCAGGAGAACTCTGAAGAGTATCGGTTTCCTTTGTATTTTTCACGTCTTATCACACTGGAGCTCTGAGCAGTGATTCCTGCGACAGGCTGAAAGGTGAATCCTCAGATGTTGCAGCCGATGCAGCTTCTTGGAAGGGAAAGTGGCAACTGGCTGCTCTTTCATCCTGGAGGATTTCTGCACTTATCACTTAAATCTGTCCACAGTCTTCAGTTCAGCTGGCAGAAGCACAAAAAAGGTCTTCACATGTGGGTTCAGAGGATGTGGGCTCATAACGCGATCGGAGTCTATCACAGTGCAAGTTAACCTCGTGAACTCTTGATTTTTCCACATTTGTCCTTGTGTGTTTCTTTTTATTTGGAAAGGGAAATTTCACGGTGTGGAACAATATTTCATGCGCTGCATATTCTGTGCCCGTTTGTTCCAAACATTGTGTTTAATGTGTCGTTAAAAACAGAGTTTCTTCCACCAGGAAACTTGCAGGTCACATTGACGGCTGCTTATTTCGAAAGATGAAAAGTTAGATTTGGGCGATGCGAAGATTGTTGTTACACATTTCTGCATGAAAATGTCTAAAAACATTTAGACATTTTTCATATATTTCTGTTGAGTTGTGTACTTCGATCATCCAAAATGTTTCCAACAATCATATCGGTGATGTTATTTAAGGTAGTGGTGCGTTTCATTCGGTCACCAGTCTCTATAACTTCTGCAAAAGAGTCTGGCGAGGAAGTTGGCGAACACAACATGAATCAAATTTATAACATTACCTCATCCGTGAACACTTCTGTCTGTCTGTGTTACGTCAGATAGATTTTCACAAGTAACGGTAGTTGACAACAACTCCCATGATCACACGTTATTTGCATCTTTTGTTTTGATAAAGAGACCCATCGGGGCAGAAATTACATAGTGCACGTTTGATAAGCCAAAAGTCTAGCAGCTCTCTGACACTGTAATCAGTCACAGAAAGGCTTTTACCTTTGGTCTTATGAAATACCCTCAGCAGAGTGTACATTTCTGTACAAAATGTCAAGGCAATCCAACCAACAGCTCAGTGGTTCGCAGACATTTTTGGCCTTTACCTGACTACAAAATGTTGCTTAGAAAACTGCTAGAGAAAGACATAGTTAGCATGTAAGATGTGAAGAGAATAGAAAATACTTGCCTACATTTTTGTTTGCATGTGCAAAGTTTAAAACACAAGTTATCACACATCGAAAGAGGACATCAGCAGAGAAATACACAGGAGCTACATAAAAAGAGCTGCAGAGACTTGTTTTTTATGACTGAATAAGATACAAAAATTAAATGATAACCCACCTTTTCAAGAATATAAGAATAAGAAATGGAGTGACATAGTTGTAATCAGTGCGTCCACAGCAGATTCACAGCAACACTGTGGATGTAACATTTTGGTTTGTATGTCATTTTGTTACAGACAAAACGGCACAATAGCAAATAACTGTTCTATTCAACAACACTTGAGTTATTGTTTAAAGTTGGTCTCACACACTTGTCCACATTCTCTTACGTAAAAACCCAGAAGTACCACCGCACGCCACCTTTTCAGAAAACACTCCATCAGCTGAAGATACATTTCATTCAAAACCACAAACACAATAAAAGTTGGAGAATCGCTGTCTGTCTTTGCAGCATTTTGTGCCAATCCGCCACCGCAGATGTTGAGCAACTTGATAAGTGAATATTTGGCAAAATTGTGAGAGATTTGGAGTCATAAGGATTCATTTGCTCGGGATCGTTACTTTCAAAAATGTTGTCACAATTCATCTGTGAGTTGTTG
The DNA here is from genome assembly GCA_963678695.2 of Diplodus puntazzo. Taxonomy (NCBI): domain Eukaryota; kingdom Metazoa; phylum Chordata; class Actinopteri; order Spariformes; family Sparidae; genus Diplodus; species Diplodus puntazzo. The sequence goes on along the minus strand of OZ023173.1, from coordinate 23,272,767 downwards.
ACCATAAAGTGACAACAACCTAAATATGGTCTCTAATATCTGTTGTATTTATGTAGATGTATGAGTGCAGATGTCAGTGTCCACTCACGCACATATGTATTTATAGGAATTTGTCAGAGAAAGCTTTGTTTCTGGGTGTGTGTGTGTGTGCTGGGGGCGGCGGCAGCGGCGGGCGTGTTTGATTTCAAAGCACAGCAAACGAAACCTAAAACTGGGGAAAAGCTGACAAAACATACCGATCCCAGGTGGTTAATGGGCCGGGAGAAATGACCAGTTGACCAGCATCATAGACGACCCCGCTCCGATGTGCCCTCTCCGCCAGCTGACCCGCCATCTGATAGATATTACACCTACAACAACTCTTCTGTTTGTCCAACGTATGCAACAGATGGGTGGTCTTGCGATAACACAGCGTGTCGTGTCACTGAATGACACCTTTCCCCCCTCGCGAGGCCACCAGTGCGGCGGGCTGATGACAACCCCACTCATTACTTCACGATGCCACTTTGATGCCCGTCGCTGGAGGGAATCTTTTTTTATCTTCTTTCAAACCACCACTGCAGCTCTTTAATCACCCCGTCCCTCCCAGATGCCTGAGGAAGACACAAAAAGAAGAGTAAGTCTGATTCAGAGAGAAGTCTGCGCTCGGGGAGCCGACGTGAGAAAGTTTTCAGGTGTCAGGGGTGAGAGGTTGAAGGTCCCAGTAGTGTGGGTGGTTCTGATGAAGCCCTGTTGGCAGTTAATGAGGGCTGAACAGACACACTGATCACCCCTTGTAATTTGCGGGGGGCTAATCGCTGAATATTCCCCTTTGACAAGAGAGATTACAAGCGGAGCCCAGGGCTGGACAATAGAGATTTGCCATGTAATGTCTCCACTATAGACTCGGGACACAAAAAAAAGAGTGGATCAGACCGTAGGAGCAAGGAATTAGAGGAGGACGAGGCAGGGGAGGGGGGGGTCGATGTGACATCGGCCAAGAGGTACCACCTTTGGGACAATGTGAAGATGGGGAGGGGGCTGGTAGTGGGGCAAGGAGGGGGAGGGGTGGTGGGGCAGGGAGGGAGCACAAAGCCTGGCATCACATGGGTCAGCTTTGACCTTAGAGAATGACCGTGTGTGCGGGGTGTAATGATGAGATTAGAATGCTCTATTTACTTTTGTTTCGAGCTTTCAAGCCGCTATAATCCAAATTTTTATCACTAATGGATCACATGACTAATGGCGGCAAAAAACCCCACAGAAAATCTCTCGTTCTCTCGTCTCTCAATCTTTCATTATCTTGATTTCAGCAAAATAAAAGCTCAAATAGGCCTGTTGCGCGCTACCTGTCCAGATAAAGGGGAAAGGCATTTGAGGAGCTAGTATGACGGGCTAGACTAGGGCTTGCATGCTGCTGGCTTGCTAGCGACTTAGCTGCTAGCTCAGCAGCTACAGATCACTACATCATCACACCTGTCTCTTTAGTGAAGGCAGTCCAGTTTCTGTGTCCAGCCTCGATCAACAACACTGCTATGATTGTAGAAATCATCTTGATGCTAATAAAGACATTTTCTGATCAGATATATAGGTGTATGTATGTCAATGTGCATGCAAATATAACACATCATATCTGTGAGTCATAACACATTCATTTATATGATGCAAATGGCTCAAAATCAGTCATTTGGACCACTGAAATTTGTTGTTGTAACTTATAATCACCCATGATGCACTGCACTTTTCAATGTCGGAAAAACAAGAAAGACAGCGCCAACGGCTAAATCTAAAGCCGATCCTCATGATAAACCCAAAACCTCATGCCATATTCGGTCATATTAGCCTATAATATAAGTCTCTAAATGTAATGTACATTACACAGACCACCGAGGTAAGTATTTATAGTGCATTCACACATGTAAGAGTCCTACGCTCCTTTTCGTGTGGAATAATTTCGCCTCTGTAAAACTCATCTATGTCACTGAAAACCACAAAGGCGAGCTCTGCCTCATTGAGTTATGAGCTTTCCATGTGCTTGATGGATTGAGACCTCAATCCTCCCCTCGGGTCGTCCTCCCAGAGCCAAAATGACATTCATGAGGCAAGTGGTTGATAAACACTTAGCAAGCAGCATAACATTTAGTGAAAATGTGACACAAAAATCCAAATTCGAGTCCTGAGAATCTTCCAAATGTGCTTTAACTGATTATTTAATTGCTCGGGGACAGCAAAAGACGCTGTAAACAAAACATTGACTGAACTCAACGGTTTAGAAACGAGATGCCGCACTCGTCGTCGCCGTCGCACCTTAAAAGTGCACAGCTGAGGGGCTGCAGTCGCTTGAATGGATGTATTAGGAAGGGTAAGGGTTTATAATTACACAGATCCTCCTCAGAGTTTCTTCATCAGGGGGCCATAACGCAAGTGCACCAGAGACTCCCACTTGCCGAGCCGGTTAACTTCTGATTTAGCCTTCCGCTAACTTGAAAGGGGATGAAAAATTTAATCGAGAGGCTTTTCTAGACTTTCCTGATGGTATCAGACCAACAATTAACCATTTCAGGGGGGTTGTAACATAAAAAAAGTATCCACCATTTTACTGTCGCCCATGACTGCGTTCATACTTATACAACTTTTAGCAGCGATAGCTGTTCCAAACAATGAAAAGATGTTTTGCTGCCTTTTAATTGCTGCTTGTTAGTGTTGGCGAACTGCGAGTTTCACAAAGTCTACCAGCATCTTTTAAGGTGGAACGATCTCTTGCATGTTACCCAAACGTGAGTTGACGTCATGAAAAAAATCAGCAAACTTTGAATCTGTTTGACCATGTTTTTTTATTTTGTTTTCTCCAACTGTGGACATTTTGTTTGCTCACCTCCTCACGGACATAAAGTGGTAGAGCGGCGCCACAGTGCACTCCAGCAGCGATACGCTTGTGGTCAAGACAGTTTGCTACACGATGCAAAGTTAATCTCGACACTGTTTGCCGTGAGATTGTGTTGTCGTAAATGCTGGCGTGATCGGGCCTTTTATAAAGTAAAAACAGTCACAGCGGGGAGCGTTTCCAGGATAGTGAAGGGGCAACATGTGACGGAGGTCGGGCTAAAGGAGGCTCAGCCAGGCGCCATATTGTTGTGAATCAGAGAAATGTGAAATCTAAAACTACAGCTGCTGTTTCTTTTTTTATTTGTCTCCTGTTCTGTGTTATCTACAGCTACTTTAGCCCACTTGTTGTCTCCTCTTTTGTTTTCCATCTCGCTTTGACATCCTCCGTGTCAGTCATAACTGAGACGTGCGGCTTTTTGTTTTGCCAAAACATCCTTTGGGTTTGGCATGAATGGGGAAACCAAAGGATGCATGCAACATGTTGTACGACTCGGCGAAGACAGCCAGACAGCTTTTTTTTTTTCATTCCCTCCCTTCGCCTTGGAGGGGACCACCAAAGACGTCAGCTTCAAACTCAAATTAATTACGATCTCGAGGATGATCCAACATCGTCTGACTTCAGCTGCGTGTTTCTGTTCCCCGAAACTCCCCTGCGTGTGTTTGTGTGCATTTACTCTTCAAGCGCTATTTCCGCATATCTTCTCATGCACTAAAAGGAGCTCGAGTCCCAAAAGGCTCGGCGACGGTCATGGGAATCTGCGGCTGCACATTGAACGTAAACTCCCAGTGGCAGTCCTGATGCGAGTCCGTCCGCTCTGAACATGCACGGTATAATCTGTGAAGCTGCGGGCCGTGTCGCTGGCACTTCGGGGGAAATGTTACTCCGTCTCACGCACAGTTTCGGGGCACAAAGATGAAACGCGAGGTGCCAGGAGGGAGACGAAGGGGTAACATGCTGGAGACCTAAAGGTGAAGATCCTGTGCCTTGATTTAACAGCTCAAGTTTTGAAAGCCCACTGCATATAAAAGCCTGCCATCAACACATATAATCTCTTAGCTGAGCCCATTGAAAGCTGGGTCCCAGGGGTTAATTCTCCCATCACTCCATGTTTGAATCAACTCCTGACTCACATTGAGATGAAAGCCACGGAGTCCCAGGACTGAGCCCGGACTCCGAAGGCCCGCTGATTCTGGACGACTGGAGCAGATTATTGCATGTTCGTCTCGTCAGACCTCCATCGGGACAGGAAAACTGAAAAGAAAAACAATAATTAGAGATAATTGCTTGTGTCCAAACATGAGCGTTAAAGCCCTCCTCCCTCCCATCTCCTTTCGTAGTATGTGAGGTGGAATGAAAGGGACACCCCCCTGTTTTGACAGCTGGGCAGGCGAACATAATTTGTGACAGCTGAACTGAAACGTCTTTAACCGCAGGGACAGACACAGAGAGAGGAGAAGGATTTGGGCCGAGGGAGAAAAATGGGGGAGAGAGAGCAACAGAGGGAAGATCAGAAGGAAGAAGATGTCAGAGAAGTGAAAAAAAGAGACAGAGAGAGAGAATAGGAGAGAAGTGATTGCCATGTAGAGGGTGGGATTACAGCAGAAAAAGGGATGAGGGAGGTTAAGGGGGGGGGGGAATTAGTCACACACCATAAACTTTGAAGAGAGGTAGAATTTAAAATAACCCACAAAAAAAAAAAGAGAGAAACCGGACAAGAGGCGGCTTAACATCAAATGCATGTGAGTGGAAACGAGAGAGAATATTTAAACAACAGAGCTCGGCTGAACATGGTGTCATGCCAGGTTTGACACATTGGGTTAATTTGCTGCTCCCTGGAGTTGACCCTTGAACTTTGGGGGACTTCGGGGGTCGAATTGAGCTCAAAGTGAGACAGCCAAAATCATGTTAGTCTGAGGAGCCGGGTCATGGGTCACCTCTGAGATCCTCGGTATATAGGCCAAAACAAGGACCATATGTGGACGGAAACACATTTGAAACAAAAATAAGTTCGCGTTTTTTTTTTCCGTCCACACTTCTTCCCCTCTCCTCTCGACCCACCGCAGACTCTCTGCCCCCTAATTTAATAAAGTCGTAAATACTGCCGTAACGGCAAATTGACATAATGTTGGCTGCGCGCCCTTTAAATTGTCAGCGACAGAAGTTTTCCCAGAGGTGGAATATTAATACAAACACAGGATTTCTTTTCCAAAATAGCCGGCTTCCCAAAGTCCTCCCGTGTTTACTTTTCTCCGCGCTCCTAATTTCTGTTAGTGTGAAATGTTATACTTAACTGTTGTGTTCGCTGACGGGGGGGGGGGAGGGAGAAATGGAAACCTGGGAGACGGTAGAGTAATCCTTATGGGGGGGCATCACTCAGGCCAAATAAGTGAGTCTCTGTCCTTTCAAAGCTGGCCGGGAAAGCTGCTTTTCAGTGTCTGGAGAGTTTGAGTAAATTGCCAATTAATCACCTTCAACCAGTTAATACACTGACCATCAATAATTTCTCGCGATTTGTTTTGTGTTTCAGGTTCTTTCACTTGTGCTCCAAATCGTAATGAGTCATGATTCCCCCCCAGATATATTCAATATCATTACTACACTGCTTTTCACTCGTTTTAGTGACTTGGTGTCATCACACTGTGAGTACGTCTGTTTTTATTCCACCTTTAAGAGCAGAATCTTGCAGTGTGCTTCGGGATTGGAAACAAATAAGACATCAGACGTTTTAACGATCTCAAGACGAGTTAAAGCAACATAAACAGGGAGAGAAATAAAAACTACATGAGGCAACTGAACAGGTGGGTCAAGGTTTGAAGTCCTGAGGGAGAGAGTTCTCAAGTTAGGGTTAGGAAATGGAGCTTGTCATTCTTCCTTTTTGTTTTGTTATTGCTGGTTTAATGGCTCGGAGCCTCACTTCACAACAAGGATCAATCCACTGATAAAGACTGCGAGACGCAGGTGAAAAGCTCCAGATAAAGCTCGTAAATGGACCTTGAGTGAAGAATAAAGCCTCAAAACACCACTGCTACTTATTCCTGGGTCAAGAAAAAGGACTTAGTGTTATTATTATATTATTCTAACGGTTCAGAAAGTCTTCGAAAAAGGAAAAACTGACCATAAACTGCGTCAAAAAAGTTTCTTAGTTATTAATATTGGTGTTGGGTTACACAACCCTGAAAGTTCATCCCGTGATACGGACATATTTCTGACACAAGGGAACCTCGCCTCCATTTTTCAATGAAATCCACTTTATAACGTCCCACATTTAAAGCCTCGTACTTGTTAAAGTCATATAAAACTCCCATAAGAGCCGAGGCCACTTATCATACACAAAATGAAATACTGTTCTTACAGCAAATCTAATCGTCTCGCAACTCTTTTTCCACATGACATGTCCTCCTGCGGCGTGACAAAGCACTGACCCTTACAAGAGACACATGTAATAACACTCAGAACACACTTAAATCCACTGCGGTTGCCCTCAGAACACATATATGGTTATTTCCAATAAGGCAGCAGATGAAGCTGACCCCGCGGAATGAGCCCAACACCTGCTCTCTGAGGTGAGCCGGGGAGGAAGCGCGGCCGTAAAACACTGTGAGGGGAAAGTTATTAGAGAGGGAGGGAGGGGACAGAAGGGGGAGATGACTTTATCATGGCCGCGTACAGTCGCTGGATTACAGTCAATAAAAGAGAGTTGATTGTAGCTGATAGTTTTGCCACATTAGCTCTGGAAAACGAGGAAGTTGTATCAGCGTCCATCTCGAACAGTGAAGGGAAGGTGTGTGTGTGTGTGTGTGTGTGTGTGTGTGTGTGTGTGTGTGTGTAGTGGTGTATAAAGTACTTTTTTAGATATTACCTTGGTAAAAGTGAAAGTCACCAGTATGAATAGTACTTGAGCAGAAGTCTTTTCTGATATTAAATGTAATTGTCAAAAGTAATTATTTTTAAATTTTTCAGCCTGTTTTTTATTCTGATTCTGATTTTTTCCCTTATTATTATTTATCTGATTGCAGATTAATTAAATGAGTAACAAAGTAATTAGTTACTACAGTAAACTTCAAATCAAATACATGTAGTGGAGTAAAAGTACAATATTTGCCTCCAAATGGAGTGGAAGCATAAAGTAACAGGAAATAAGTATAATCATCACAATTAGGCCTAAGCTCAGTACTTGAGTAAATGTACTTAGTTACATTCCACAGCTGTGTGTGTGTGTGTGTGTGTGTGTGTGTGTGTGTGTGTGTGTGTGTGTGTGTGTGTGTGTGTGTGCGTGTGTGTGTGTTCTGCACGCAACTCAGCAGCTGTTTGCATACACAGTGTGTTAGCATGTCTCCAAGTAGCTGCACGCAGAACCTGTAAGCCTGCCTGTGCATATGGTGTGTGTTAGATAGTGGTGGAATTGTGTTTTTCCTCTGTGTGCGTGTGTGTTTGTGTGTGTTTGTGTGTCTGTAGCCCAGCTCCGAGAAGAGGATGAGTATGTAAATGGGTTATTATGCCGAGGAGGTCTGCAAATCATTTCCTGTGGGCTGACTATTTATCAGATCCCCTTGAGGTTTAGACGCTCCTCTCGCAAACTTGTCTGCTTGTGTGTGTTTGTGTTTGTTTGTGCATGTGTGTGTGTGTGTGTGTGTGAGGGAAAAAAGAAGAAGAGAAACCCCAAAATTAAACAAGTTTGTTTACCCTGCATCTTAAGTATAAAAAGAGCTGATAATTTGCATTTTTCACCACCTTCACCAGAGGAAACACAATAAAAAGTGCGAGGACTTTTCATCTGAAAGTGACAAACCAGTCGAATCAATTTCAGACTGACAGCAAACAAAACGGTGAAGAAAAAAAACACCAAGTGCATGTGTGTGTGTAGCGTGTGTGTGTGTGTGCAGTGTGTGTCCCTCCACCTTCAGACACCAGACCTGCTCGCTGGGTGGTGACACTGCTGGCGAGCGAACTGAAAAACTGCAAACGACAAAAGCTGCAACAACAGGAAGATAATTCAGATTTGATTGGTTTCACGTGTTCTTCATAAACAACAAAGTTTTCCTGTGCCTCCAGCGTGTTTTCCTGCAAACATGGAATCCATTTGTCCCCCGTCTTCGTGCCCTGCAGTTGCAACAGGGCTCTTACGTAGCAGCACACACACACACACACACACACACACACACACAAACAGAGAGAGAGAGAGAGTGAAATGAAAGCAGAGCGAGCCCACCACTGTGGCACTGGGAATCTTTTGATATACGCTCAGGAACTTATTTTGAAAACAGCCACTTTCAGACGCTAAATATAATCTCGAGGGGACTCTGAGACGAGAAATGTGAATGAGGCTCGCCAGATCAGCCTCACCCCGTCAAAATAAATGTCCTGACAGAAGCCCGGAGGCCTTTAATGTCATTGTAGTGAAAAAAGTTTTTCCTCTAAGGCAGCCAGCTCCACACATGCATGTACAGAGTGAAGAGGGCATTTAAAGGTCTAGTCCGCTCAAATACAAGAAAGTGAAGAACTGTGATCACTCTTAACAGGACATGTTGCACAAAGTCTTTGGTCTTTCATATTCGTATCTGTATTATTACTTCTAATATTACTGACTTTGTAACCTGCTTAGGCTTACTGCTACTATGTTTGCGTGGTACATGTTGAATTAAAGTGCTCGGAGGAAATACGACTTTGGGTTCTAGTTGTCCAAGTTTTGAGATATCTGTCTGACATTTCTATACAAACTACGTTTTGTTCTGGGTACTCACATTTGTTAATTAAAAATATGTATATCCAGAGACATTTAAGAGCAATATATCTTTCTAGAAAGTGTCTCTATTACTCTAAAATAATCCACAAAGCACCACAAGATGTTCACCCTGATACACAATTCTTTTTTTTTTTAATAAAAAATTAATAATAAGTTATATTTCTCAGACTTCTCTTTTGTAAAAAAAGAAATTGTAGTTTTACGTCTTAAGGCCTTTAAAATCTTTCAAAATAAAAGATCTGAAATGAGACAATCAGTCTTTGACAGAACTGCTCACATCATATAAAAAAAGAGGATTGACTCTCCAAATGCAGCTATCAAACACTTTGAAATGTAACCGAGGCAGAATATTTATCTGTGATATCTTCCCAGTGGTACATCTGTCAGGATCTGGTCACGATTGCTTTTGTATTAAAGGGTCAAGAAACTAAAACATGTTGGGAACGACTGCCTGTGAGCGTGGAGGTTAGTAGGAACATTTTGTAATTTGGGCAGACTCCTCCTTTAATGCAAGCTTGGTTACTTAAAAAAAAACAAATAAATAAAATGTCTGCACACATATGAAAACTTTAATAAAGTACATTTTCTTGTGGTCACTGCTGACTTCTGATGATTCAGTAGGTTTGTTAGCTTTTAAGAATTAAGCAAGGGCGTCGCTTTGTGATGAAAAGTGGTGGAGACACAGAAAACATGCCATGAGTTATGTTTTAATATAAACACTTCTGAAGGATACAATTCAAAGACCTCTAAAGCACTTTTAACAGGGAAATTGTTCCAAAATGAAGGGTCAGTAATCAAAAATACATGTCCATACATACCATTGTAACCCAGCACAGAACTCAGTGCTGTCAATTGTGCTCAGATGAGAAAAACAGCATTTTTAAACGGATATATGATTTTAGGTGATGTAATGAGGTGATCGTAGGTCAGAGGAGATAATAAATGCATAATGCCACATTAAATTTCATTCCATCAGATTTGTTGTTAACATATCATTTTTTAAATAATTTAAAAACAAATGATGCTTTTAAAAAGTGGTGGGGACACTTTTTAAGAAGTCCCCAGTGTAAATGAATGAATGCTGTGCAATCAAACTTAACTTTAAAAGCTTAAAAACTTTCTAAAGACAGTAAATACGGTGTGTCAAGCTTCATTTTGAGGAACTGTGAATTAAAAATGTCTCTTTTAAGGATGCTTGAGGATTCCAGTCCGTGTAAATATCAGATACACGATATGTAAGACGATACAGAATTTGAAACTTCACTACAACACTTGTAAAAAAGAAAATCAGAGATGACACGTGACAGCTCTTTCGATAACAAGGCAAAAAAAGGAAGAGAAGCCCGAGGCGCATAAAACAGGACATATTTTCACAGTCGTTTAACACATACCAGCACGTGTAATAATCAGAACCAGAATCCTTTTTTTTTATTGGCCAAGTATGTGAACACATATCAGGAATCTGACTCCGGCTGGAAACAAGGACAAGACTGAACAGATAAGTTAAAGGTAGAAAAAAAGAGTGTGTGCAGGGAAAGTAAGTGTGTATACAGAATATAAAAAGTCAAGTGGACTGTGAAGAAGCATCAGAAGTAAAACAGACAAGTAAACGTTGGATAAAATGATTCTAAACGATGCTAAATACAAGAGGCGGACAGATTTATGTACATTAAAACCAGTTGGGAGTTACTAATTACCTCTTAAAAAATGTATTCAGTAATGTCACCCAAGTATCGCAATATTAAAGTAATGTAACTTGATTACTTTCCATTATTTGATGTCATGTGTGAGCATGTATGTGGTTACAGACTAGCAATATCATTATTCTAACATTGTACTCCTGTTAGTTATCACATTTGTACTAGTTACATCTAATTTCCTGTCACTCTAACAGAATACAGTTACCTTTAATTGGATTGTTACATGTATTCAGTCCCCAGGCCTGACCGTGAGCTTGTATACGAGTGTGAGAGTGTGCAGGATTCATACTGATCGTGACAGACTTCTGATCTCAGATCTGTTTTTGTCGTAGCTCCTGGACTTTCGGTGGCTCGTGCACACTCAACATTAGTTTGGCATATTGGGATTTTGGTCGTGCAGTGTTTTTGCGCATCAAAAGTTTCCGTGAAGCACAACATACAAATTCAAATATGTCAACAATCAGGTGAAACACAGAGTAATGTAGCTTTTAAACAAGGAAGCATCAAGGTATTGATACTTCTGACAACCTTCATACAGAATATACAAGTAGACAGTGTGAAATAAGACGCACACAAGGCGGAAGAGAAGTGGTGAATGTCATGTTAAGAGGTTAAACCAGTTCTTCTGTGTATGTTGATTGAAACCTTGGAACAAAAAAAAAAAAACTCCCTCTGGAGCTTTTTTTCCTTCCACACCATCAGACACACAAGAGTTTGCAGCTTTTTGTCAGTCAAAACAAAGACAAAGCTCCTCCAACGCTGCGTCACAACCAACTATCCCCACAAACGACACAACCAGCTCAAGTTACAGTCCAAACACACACCGGCCTCAGCTGTTTGTGAGTCTCTCAAGTCTTATTAGCAATGCACCATATGGGGAGTACGGTGGCGCAACAATGCATCACACAAAGCGCTGCAGAGCGAGGTCACTGCTAATTACTCAGCAGTCTGACGGTGATTTCCAGGGATTATCTGACCCCCTTTGGTATTTATTCTGTTTTATTATTTCAAAAGGGGGAAAAAAAAATGCCATCTCTGATGTTAGTTTCCAAATCCGTCCACAAATGTTTAGCTGGGAGCACATGTGGTTTAGCTGAGAAAGGGGGCCCTTCCTCCACTTCACTGTAGTGGCCCCACAGTACACAAGCGCGTCCTGGAAAACACGTGACAAAAAACTACAGGAGAAGAAGAAGCTGATGCAAGTCCAGCAGGGATGGATGAATAAATACACACAAGTAAATAAATAAATAAAGGGGGGAAAAAGAAAAAAAAAACACCTGTTGCCTTCAGAATAAACTCGTTTTGAATCGTTAAAAGAAAAAAAAATCATTGGACGTGTTTTTTTAAAAAAAGCAGCCAAATAATTTCCAACGAGAGCGTTTTTTTTTATATCTTTAAAGCACCTCCAGCTGGAAATAATAAAAGTGGTTTCCTTTTATTATTAACCACAAGATTACTGATAGTAATCTATTCATAACCTTAAAGAAACTCATATCAGGACTCACGCGCTCCTCTCGAGGGGGATTCTGTGGGCCACTTTTCTTTTTCTTTCTTTCTCTCTTCTTTCTTTCTTTTCTCGTTTTATTTCGGAGTTGTTATCGTTCAGCATGTTCCGTAATACTTTCATAAATCGTCTCCAATGCTCCATGGATGGTGATATAATGGAGCAGGAGGAGGAGGAGGTTGTCGGCCACCCGCGTTTTTTTTACTGTGCTGTAAAAATAATGAAAGTCATATTGCGCTGCGGTTTTCAGATCTGCTCAGGCGAGCGGCGCAAGTTCGAAGGAGGTCCTGAGATGTTTTCTAAACTGCTGTGAATTTTCATTTTTCCACTTTTTTTTTTTTTTACTTAATTTTTTTCTCTTCTCCTCCAAACTTGTGCGTGTGTTTTCTTGGAGAACAGCCGTCGGTTAATTTAGGAGGATTTGATTTAAGTGTTGGAGACTGAGAGAGATTTTTTTTTTTTATTTATTTATTTTATTTAGTCATCGAGATAATATTTACTGATCCGAGAGCAGCAACATGTCATTTCTAATTTAAATATCTAAAGATGAAAAAAAAAAAAGAAGCACTTTAACTTCAGTTTCAACAGTCAGTTTGTGAATAATCAGTAATAAAACGCTCAGTGTACAAAATTAACTCCCAGATGTTTCAGATTTATTCGGCTTTATTGTAAATATTTTATTTTTGTGTCATTTTGAGAGTTTTAAGAGGAGCTGATGTCACTAAAGGAAAAAGTTTGAACCAGTTAAATAAAGTTTAAATAAAGTTTTTTTTTTTCCCTAATTCAATCACAATCAGGCTGAATTAATACATCACAGTCTTATTAATGAATTTATCGATAAACACGTGAAGACAGAAACTGATTCTTATTTCTGTGATCACGGTTTTAAACACCGGCTGTGTGTGACGCGGCTGTTTCTGCGCTCCACCGTCACATGAATCATTCATTCAGCCAAATTCATAATCGATTCAATTTAATTTAATTTTCTTATTAGGATTATCAGACAGTTACTGGCTGAAAAAAATAACGAAGGAGGGAATTAATTCACGGATTACAACGATTGTTTCAGGCGAGTTTATTTGTGCATCACCTTCAAACAGCAGGAGGATTAAACGAAGAGACGTATAAAGGGAAAATATAGTTAATAATAAGATTTAATACATTAAAAATAATAAATACAGGATTGTTAAAAAGCAAATGTTGAATTTAACAGAAGGATAAAAGTCACGGGAAGTTACAAAACCTCAATAAACATTTACTGATTCAACTATTGTTATAATTATTATTACTGTGATTATTATTATTATATTATTATTATTATTATTATTATTATATTATTATCATTATTATTATTATTATTATTATTATGACTTGACTGTGTGTTCCTGCACTGTCCCGCTGCAGCCACCTGACCTGACCCTGTGACTGGAGGTGTATTGATTTCCTCAGTGTTTCTGCCCCCGTGTGGTGCAGCGACATGTGTGTTGATCCTGCAAACAGCAAACTACACTCAGCTGCACGATCCTGCAGGAGGACGAGAGTACAAATACTCGATTACAAGTTCTGCATTCAGAATGTACGGCAAAAGAAAGTCGCATCGGAATTTACTCTGAAAGTAAAACCACTCATTGTGAAGAAAATATACATGTATTTTTGTATTAGGTCACATTTTATAATAAGCAGCATGAATAAATGGTAAATTCTATAGTTAATTAAACTTTATTTAAACGTTATTTTACTGTTAACGAGGGATGAAATGCTCTTTAAACCATTAATTAATAAATTGTAAAGGTTTTTGACAATTTAAAGAAAGTATCATGTGCTTAGTAAAGAGTTAATTAAGCATGTGAAGCTGTAAATGTACCATATATTATAAAGTGTGACCTTGGTTCATAATCATTGATGCATCAATATGTAAAAATACCTTAAAGCTGCAGAATTGAGGGATCAATAAAGTTTTTTCTGACAACAATACATCATATTTTATTGGCTTATCATATTTCATGTTACAAATCTGAAAAAGTAAAAGCTTGTAATTGAGTAAAAAGTAGAAACATTTGCGTCTGGATTGAAGTAGAAGCAGAAAATTGCAGAAAATGGAAATACTCAAGTAAAGTACATGTGACTCATGATTGTACTTGAGTACAGAGTACTCAGTTACTTCCCATCGTCAGCGCTTTAAACTCGTTTTAACAGAGGTCTCCTCGTGTCGAGGTGATCGTCCTGTGACCTCCACGCCGTCTTCAAACGCTCCACACAAACATGATAAAATGCTGCCAATATGTGAACAATTACAACTCAAACTAAATTAAATGGCTGTTATGACTTTTTTTCCTCTTTTGATGTTCATTTTCTCCCAGCAGGAGAAAACAGTTCCTTGTTTTTTTCAAAGGACCTCTGCTAAATTGTCCCCATGTTTGTTTCGGGCCATGGCGGCTGTCTACATGTCAACATTTCCCCCGCCAACATTTAATGGGCATGTACAGCGGTTTGAGCAGCTATCGGGAGACAGCGAGCGCTGGATAAATGTGTGTGTTTTTATGCTGAATATAAATTTAGTATCTTTAAGTTTTTTCCAAAAAACCTTCAGAGCCCTCAGATAGAGCCGAGTCTGTCCATAAATCTCCATTTTAATGAGGTTTACTTCTTCCAGGGAGCCTCATCTTGGTGGATTGTGTGACTTCATACATAATTATTGTGGTAACTACATGATAACAGCTGTGAGAGGAAAGTGAAAACCTCATCAAATCACTTTGATGAATCATCTGTGAACCTATTGACACGCAAAGAGGAAGAGAAGGACGTGAAATTACAGGGATTTCAGGAGGCGTTTACGTCCGATTGTGCTTTTGGAAGGAAGGGTAGATGTCCTCGTATGCAGGTGGACGTGAACGGGTAGAGCCGCTGTCGCCGTCGCCGTGTCTTTCCTCTTCCGACCTACAAGGGAGCAAACAAGGTGTCTCAGGCGGGATGGATTTAAAGGACAAGTCTGCCTAAAGATCAGAATTCAGTCTTTATCTGCACATCAGCATGACAGTGGGAAGCAAAGCAGCGTTGTCTTAAACGACTGAAGTACAGGACAGAAAATGACCTTGGTAAAAGTCCCAAATTGACTTGAAAAGATGCTATTTACACTCCTACGTGCAGTCGAGATTTGTGCACCCACTTCAGACAGTCCGCTAATGCTTTAAGCTTAGCATCTCATGGCTACCGAAGACTCAGATTACACCGGACGAGCTGTTTGGAGCCCTTTTACTTCACGTTTTAAAACAAGTCCCCATCTACTTCAGTTCTTTAGAAAGTTGCTGCTTTCCTGCGAAGCTCCAGAAATGTTTCGCGGACCACCAAACCTCACCTGACTTTCCTTCTGCCCGAGTCGATAACGGCTGAATATTTCATTTTTGAGTGAACTTATCCTTAAACTGAACAGCTGGCTAATATCCGAGAGTTAACAGGCCCCAATTGGTTATGCTTAAAGCGAACGCTAAGGAAGCCGATTGCATTTTAAAGGAAAAAAAGAGAGCCGAGCGAGCGATCTCCGCCTTGATCCTTCCTCGCTCTGGCGTTAACCACTGGAAACATACGGAAACAGGTCAGAAGTTGTGACAACATAAGTGAGAGCTGGTGAGCGGAGCATGTGTTCATACGATCGGGTCAGCAGTTTATAGTTATCCTAGGTTAACTGTATTATTCCTGCTGTCTGCTTTTATTAACGCAAATTACTTTTCCTGGAAACCTGCTGGGAGTAATCGTCTAAAAACAATAAAAGAAAGTGAAAACTTGTAACTTTCCACTAATGGAGTGCAGCTTTGTGTTCGGGCAGGACGCCGGTCCAGGGATATTTGATTGGATTTCAAATAAATCCTGCAATTATTGGAAAGAAACTTCTTTTGTATGACGCTGCATGGCGTTATGTTTCCCCTCCGCATTTTTCGGTTCAGGGAACAGGTGGGAACATATGAACAACTCCTGCCACAATTTGCTTTTCCTTTGCAAAGCACATATACACCATGAAATGTGTTTGATATGATGCTAGACTGCTAATTCCACATTTCGATGACACGGCACAGCACGCGGTGATTAAATGAGAAGACGGGCAGCTATCACGGTCTTAATTGCGCTCAATCCAATGACACAGGCTTATTTTATTACATGAAAAAGGGTTTAATTTGGTACTTTTTCAATGCGACAATAATCAGTACATAATAATCAAAGTACAGTAATTTATGTGACTCAACAGCCAAGAAGACTTTGGGCCAAGTGGAAAAAGGGATCGTGTGGTTAATAAGAAATTAACTGTGGCACACTGTGTCTGTTTTAATGAGCACTGCGAGGACCTGTGACGTTTTAACCCTCAAATCGGATTGAAGATTAACCATCTACCTCTCTGGCTGGCTTTACTGACGGCAGTGTCTACAAATGGCATGCTGGGTAAAAAGCAAGACTCGGCCTCACTGGGATCCAGTGCGTGTGGTTAACCTGTGGTAACAGCAAGTCTGAGTAATGGAGGAGCCCAGCAGGAATAAAAAAAAAGTGTTTCTGAAAGGTTCCTTAAAAGTTTGACAAATGTCCGTCATGTAAGAGCTGCTCCCCGGTGGTGGAAGAGGCACTCAGGTCTTTTGCTTGAAGGGGAAGTCTTGTGTAAATGATTCATTCTCAGTGGAGGTTTTGGAATTAGTCTGATTGATTGCCTCAGCTGGCGGCCGCAAAATGGCTGCAATGGCTGCGATGTAATCCTTTGGGGCAACTGCAACAGTCAAAGTAACGGCAGCTAAAAGTGCTTGTTTATGCCACTGACATGCTGAGGTTGTTATTCTACAACTGGCAACGTTACGGAACTGTTTCTTACAGAGACGGGCCTTTTATGTTAGATAATAAGATCATTTTCGCGAACAGAAGCACAAATCTCGTCTCACTCTGAAAAGACAAGAGGTTGAGCTAAACGATTAGCACAAAGCACACAAGCCCCTGAGCTGAACAGAACCACGGCAGCAGCTACAGACTTCTTCGGCGTGCACGTTAAGCAGCTGAAGCACCACTTAAGTGGCTAACATTAGCAAGAAGCGCACAGCCTCAGAGCCAAAGAACAGAGCCACTGCAGCAGTAACAGCCTTCTTCAGAGGCTAACGCTAGCACAAAGCACACACCCATAGCTGTGAGGAGTAGCTGTTGTGCTTGGTAGCCTCTTTGGACTGACATACGTTCATGACAGCTATTTTTTGTGTGTTTATATGATCTGATGTGATATGATGTATTATGCTAAAAAGGCTAACAGAGCTTGTTACACATAGGGAGCTAACCGCTAACACATCTCTACAGCTGGCCAGTGGGAGCTACATGGCAGCTGGTGTCGGTGTAGTCAGGCTGTTCACGTTCATGTGTTTTGGAGGAGAGCTAAAACTGTACCAAATCCATTTTTAAGTAAAAGTAACTGAGTAGAAATACTTATTTAGGTGATTTTTTTCAATCAATTTCAAAAAAGAAATTCAACCTACCATGATTTCCACAGGGAAATGTCGTTTTTCTTACCTGCTCATTCTGTGACCTGTTCCCGTGTTGCCAGCTGAGCTTTCTTCTTCGGCAGTAAAAGCTGCGTTATCCATACAGCACACAGATTCATAAGAAGGAATAGATGCCAGGCGTACTTCCTGGTTTCTAAAGTCATACACAGGTGGAACACACAGCATTGTTGTGGCACCACTGAACAGGACTTGCTGGTTTATGCAACTTAACGTAAAAGTGTGTCCTGTTGAGGTTTCCTCTATCACGGCCGCTTCCTCGTCCTGCTGTTTGCAGGACCAACAGGAGAGGATTCTGAACTTCCAGACACTGGTGACAATCAAAGTGCCTCCGGTGATGATAATGACGGGCCCCAGGATTTGGGACCACTCAAAGGTGCCGTTGGCTCGGTAGTGTTCCCAGCCCGTAACAGTGAAAACAACACCCACAAGGTCTATGAAGATTCCAGTGAAGAAGAGGGTAGCTCCGAACTTCATCCTGTCCAGCAAAGTGTCAGGACTTTGAACCGCCATGTTGGACAAGACTGTTTGGGGCGCTGATGCTAGTTGTTCCATGAGTCCCCTGGTTGTTGTGTGTGTGTGTGTGTGAAGACACTCAAACTGAGCCACGGCGAACGCCAAGTCAACCTGAACAAACACTGAGTTAAGAGGAGTTAAAGGTTAACCTGCTCTTGAATTCCGTTGGCCATACGAATATTCAAACGGCAACTTGACGTCCTCAGCACGTAGGAATGAACTGATCTGGACGATTTAGGGCAGAATATGTCAGAATTTTCAAAGGATGGAACAATTTTAATGTACATACCACTTACATGCAGTCAAATGACGGGACTATATATTTAAAGTAAAACCTGTATGCTTTGTTGTTTAAGGTCTGATGGGGTAGAAAAACAAGAAGATTCCCGGCACGCATAGAACGAGATCCGAAATCCAACTCGTCACATGTCATCTCACGCGGACACGTTTCCCGTCTGCCCCCGTTATGCATAACTTATTAGCAACGGCTCGTGCCGCAATAGCTGAACAATCAGTCCAGCATGTTAAGTGGAAAGGCTTAAAAACACATCACGCTATACGTGTTACAGTTCAGAGGGGTAAATGAGCTGCACACAAAAGTGAAAACCACACGTAGCACGCAGACATCCCACTCAACACTTCACTGAGGGTGTCAGAGAGGAGGCTGCTAAAGCTGACTGCTCTCTCGATGTATGGCACGCCTGTTAGTTTCATGGTTGTGTGACAGTAAGGGCAGAGTTTTATTTCATTGTTTTTTAAGTTTGCCAATCTATTCCTTCACTATAGTCTCATTCAGTCAGCGTTTCTCCTCCATAGGCTGCAGCGGAGCTTGTCTGCAACACAGCGAGACATGTGTCTGTGCGCCTCAGTGAAAAAAAACAAAAGAAACACGTATGTTCATGAATCTTTAATTCTGAATGCAAACACAGTGACATGCAAAACATGTTTTTTCAGTTGCATTTCAGAGCAGTCTGCTCCTCTTCTCCCGGCGGACAGCTTACGTTCGCCTGCATAAAAGCACATCCGCGCTCGCATTGCGTGTCTCAAGCCTGCTGCTCAGGAAAGCAGGATCATGCGCCGCTTATGGCAAAGCAAAACAAAAGTTCTTCAGAGGGGAAACAACCGACTATCAAACACAAAATGCCAGTGGCTGATCAAAACCTAACCTGTGTGTGTGTGTGCGTCTGTGTCCTTGAATGCGTGTTTGTGTCTGTCTTTGTTTACCATGGCCACAGCTCATTTCACTTGGCACTAATGAACAAAGGGACAGATAACTATACAAAGAATCCATATGAGTGCAGTGTTTAAAAGAACCCCCCAGAATCGAAGCTGCACAGATTCTTTCAATTAACAGACTCCAAATATTTATGGACTGAACATTTCCTCTCTGGAAGGAAAAGCAGAGTTCTTTGTGTTTCCCCTGTTGACTCACCCCGGGGTGTATTGATCCCCTGGGCTTATGCTTCATTTCACTTGAGCTCTGCCACTATCCTTTCAACCACATATGTCCAACATCTCTACAGCGCACTGTCTTTTTTAATTTTTTTTTTTTATTATAAATGGTCAAAAAGTAGCTCCACGTCAAACGAGGACCACTAATCAGCATTAAATGATGACGCCGGTTCACAGATGATGTCCTTTAAAGGATAAGATGCTAACAGATATGGGGAAACCAAACTCCGCCCACATACCTCCATTTCTTTCATGCACCAAAGCATCAAATCTGCACACCGTGGCCCCGGATTCACCCCAAATTCCACCTGGTTGACTCTGGAGCTTTTAGGCTGTGTAAAAAAAAAGGGATACATAAAATCCTTGTCTATCTTCCACTGTGTGAATAGTGTCCTAGACTTTCTCGTTCTGTGTAAATGGTGTCCATCTCGCTCTCCTTCTGTGTGAATGGCGTTCATGTCATTTGTCTTCTGTGTGAAATGTGTCCTTGAATCTTCTCCCTCTGTGTGAATGGCGTGCTTGTCTTTCTTGTTGTATGTGAATGGTGTCCATCCAACTCTCCTCCTGTGTGAACAGTGGCCACATATCTTATCCCTCTGTGTGATGGTTTCCCTGTTTCCGTCCTTCTGTGTGAATGGTGTACTCATCTCTTCTTCATCTGTGTGAATGTTGAACTTATCTCCTTCTGTGTGATTGGTTGCCTATGTCTTTTCTCTCTCTCTCTGAATGGTATCCCTTTATCTCATCTTCTGTGTAAACATTGCTGTCATCTCTTTTACCTCTGTGTGAATGGTGCCCATGTCCATATCTTCCTCCTTCTGCATGAATGATATCCTTGTATCCTCTCCTTTTGTGTGAAAATTGTCCTTGTCTCTTCTCCCTCCATGTTAAACAGTGTCCTTGTCTCTCATCTTCAGTGTGAATTGTGTCCTTGTCTCTTATCTTCAGCATGAATTGTGTCCTTGTCTCTTCTCTTCAGTGTGAATTGTGTCGTTGTCTCTTCTCTTCGGCATGAATTGTGTCCTTGTCTCTTCTCTTCAGAGTGAATTGTGTCCCTGACTCTTCTCTTCGGCGTGAATTGTGTCCTTGTCTCTTCTCTTCGGCATGAATTGTGTCCTTGTCTCTTCTATTCAGAGTGAATTGTGTCCTTGTCTCTTCTCTTCAGCGTGAATTGCGTCCTTGTCTCGTCTCTTCTGTGTGAATTGTGTCCTTGTCTCTTCTCTTCGGCGTGAATTGTGTCCTTGTCTCTTCTCTTCGGCATGAATTGTGTCCTTGTCTCTTCTATTCAGAGTGAATTGTGTCCTTGTCTCTTCTCTTCAGCGTGAATTGTGTCCTTGTCTCTTCTCTTTGGCGTGAATTGTGTCCTTGTCTCTTCTCTTCAGCGTGAATTGTGTCCTTGTCTCTTCTCTTAAGTGTGAAATGTGTCAGTGCATCTTCTTCCTCTGTGTGAATGTCTCCTTTCTTCAGTGCGAATTGTGTCCTTGTATCTTCTTCCTCTGTGTGAATAGTGTCCATTTTTGTTCTTCATCCTTCGTTTCCATCCTTTCTGTCCTTTCCCATACAAGGTTTCCCTTTCTCATCTGTATCAAGGGTCTAAGGGTAAATGATGTCATATGATATGCAGACTACTATGCTCCTTGCAGTCAAATGTGTTCTTTGAGATATTGGAAGTTTATAAATAGAATTAATATGACCTGACTAGTAAACAGCCAAGATGACGATCTTCCCATGAGGATGATTTTCCCCACATATACTTTTTATAGTGTGTTCGCCTGAAATCATAAGGAACTCGAGTGTTTATCATATTCACAGAGGGAGCGAGACAGTTGCAGTGGTATATTCTGCTGGGCCAATAAAGAAAGGGCGAAGGGATCACCGCAGGAATTAAGATGTGACCATTTCTCAGTCATCCCCCCTCCCCCAAACACACACTCACTCACACACACGCACACTCACACACACACTCACACACACACACACACACACACACACACACACACACACACACATGCTTACCATGACAAATAGCCTGTGACGTGCCTCTGTGAACATGGCACGGAAGGGTCCACTCCCTCTCCCCAGGGCTGTGGAGTCTATCAGTGGACGGGACTCTCAGTGTCTCCTCGCAGCATCTCAATTTTACCTCTAGTGAATCATTTCTTCTTTTCTAGCAGCACTCGGGAAAAAAAAAATCTGTGAGGAAATCACAACAGTAGCATTTCTGTTTGCGTCGGTTGCCGGGGAAGAGCAACTACACCCACTGCAGTGCATCATGTTTACCAATCACCTGACTCAGCGTCTTGAATGTGCAGAAGAATAAAAATAAGGGTGAAGGGATATACGGCACAACTGGTCACTGTGAAATCAGTCAACCTCCTGATACAGTTTAAGAAAATCAGTAGTTTTTTAACGAATTTCATGGTAATGTGAGTTTGTAAAAACATGGTGTGGTGGCACACTGGTTAGGATGCACAACACGTTACTGCAGCATATCTGGCTGGCATATCTGGCATGTCAGCACACTGGGGATGATTTGCTGTATCGTGTGTGATTCCTCTGTTTGCTGTCATCATCAAATAAAGATAACAACTTCATCAGACATACACAAATCGATCGATTAGCTGGTGTGATTTGCAGGATAACAGCAGCCTTCAGCAGCCATAAATTCCCTGTCAGTTTTGTTAACAGTGAATTGTGTTCATATTTGTATTGCCGTGGGGGAAACGGTCGACGGAGTTCTGCTTGCCGAGTGGAAAATGTGACAGATGCCTTTGGATGTGAGCTTGACGTGTTCGGAGTTTTGAGTTATTCTAAAGAGGTCTCCTGGGTTTTGGGCCGAGCGAGAGGAGCGGAGGAGAGGAATCCATATTAATGCAATAAACTTACACCGTCCTTGTTTGTCCAGATGGTTTTTCTCGTGGTGAAGAGAGAGATCAAATGGGCACATCAATTATAAATTGTCCATAAATGTTACTGATGTGGGGCTCGCTTCTCTGGATTGTAGAATAACTCAACTCTATGGCTCCGCCGGGCCTTTGGACAAACACAACTGTGATGGCGGACAACAAAGAGTAACTGCTCCCTCTGCTCCGACTGTTTCACAGACGTGAGTCTGATGTTCAGACTAACTCAATCGACACCAGACACAGGCGACTCTGCAACATAAAAAATTCCCTCTGTTTTTAGGACTTGTTTGTCATTCTCGTTTGCTTTCTTGACAAGACTTGGATGAGGAGATCGATGCCAGTCTGTTGCCAACGTTAAGTATGTGGCTGTAGCCGCTGGTTAGCTTAGCTTAGCATTCAGGTTATTCTCAAAACAATAATACAGGGGTCATGTGCAGGACTACTCCACGGCAGCACTGACTGTCTGGACTCTTGTCATCACTGTTCCCAGCCAGGAAACAGTCCTGAACAATCAAATGTCATTTTTACACTTCAGTTTTTGTACAAATGGGATAAAATGTATAAATTAGTGAGCTTTAGTCGTGCTGAACAGAGGCTAGCTGTTTCCCCTTTTTACTCCTTGCTAAGCTAAGCTAACCAGCCGCTCGATTCATATTTAGCATGCACACATGATCAATCGTCTCATCCCTTCGCCAAAATGGAAAAACCTGGGTTCAGGAATGGTTGACTTTTACAGGGGGTTTCGTGCAGGTCTAGTTCTTGGCAGCATTAACCTCCTGGAGTTATTTCATCGCTGCACCCAGCCAAGAAATAGTTCCACATGTGGAGCTATTACGTTCTTGTCATTTTAACACTCCTGCTTATGTACAGATGGGATAAAACATGTAAATCAGTGAGCTTTAGTCGCGCTGATAGGCGGATTTTGGCACCTTTGGAAAAAGCTAGGCTAGGCTTTTGTCCCCGTGTCTCATGCTTAGCTAAGCTAACCAGCTGCTGACAGCGATATCAATCTAATCTTTAGCCACAAAGTGAAAAATTGTGTAAGTGTTTAACTTTTTTTTTTTTTTTTAAGATAGCCTTGTAGAACAGCTCATTCTGATTTTTTGCACTTTAGGTTTTCTATATGATAAACAAGATAAAACATGTTTATTGAGCTTTTGAGGTGCTGGTAGGTGGATTTATAAAACTGAGCCAGGCTAGCTTTGTGCCAAGCTAACTGGCTATAGTTTCATATTTAGCATTCACTACACATATGACAATGGTATTTAACTTTTTGTCTAACTCTTGGGAAGAAAGTAAATATGTATATATATATAAGTATTCCTTTACGCTCTCTCAATAACGTTCCTCTTTGTTAGTCTGCTACCTGCACAGGCCACACACTCACAACTCCCTGATCCTCTCAAGATGTAGAAAATGTCTGGCCACACACACACACACAAGTCTACATATGGACCAACACAGTTTTTTGGATGCGACTCCAGCTCACATATCTCACTTTGGCCTTTCAGAGAATAACATCATACACCAGAGACCCTAAGATCTCTTCCTCTCTGTCTGAGTGAGGCAGACGGGGGGGAAGTAGAGTCAACACTGATGGCTCACACATGTGGCCGCGAAAAAGGAAGCTCAGACTTTGTAATTCAAACAGCGAGGAGGAGGTCTTCTGGCGGAGGGGACACAAGGCATGACTGAGTGTGTAAATATGCACAAGGTGTTGATGTAGTGCTGAGCGTACACGCACCGTCATGCATACATCCTCCTCAGCGAGGCGCTGCATGAGGCTCTCGCAGTGCAAACATTACATTAGTAACACATGTATGGTGGTGTCTCCGAGCTTTGTTTTCAAGCTGTATCATCCTGCATGTCCTTAGAGGGCTTAATACAAAGCTTTAGACCTGGATTATAAGAATAAAAAAAAAAAATGACAAAAGATTTGCTGTTTTTTATCTTGTGGCTGCTCAACTTTTGACTTTTCAGTTTACATGTTTTCATCAGTAAAATCTGTATTTTTTTAAGGGGATTTAGGGGGCTTTAAGGGCCAGTTCAGCACAGGATGCCCCCCTCCTTTTTTTTTTACTCTATCCCCGACTGCAATATATGTCAATTTAGGTCATTTCAGTGTGATTTTCAAATGTTCAACCTTCCCACTGAGCACAGTTTCCTGCCAAAGCACATCCTCCATGTGTCTGCACACAAAAGCAATTGGAAAGTGTTCACACAACCTTTGTTGATTAGAGTGTGGGGTCATATTCTTTTTTATCTGAGAGGGATGTTGCTGTTGAGTCATTCAAATGTGATTTTTGTTGCTTTCTGATACACTGTAATGCAGTGAAAGCCACACAATCGCCTCTAAAAAGTACAGCAGTCTACATTTAACTGTTTAAATTGAGAAATACTGGAACTTTCTGAGTTAAAGAAAAATAGAATAAGTTGTATTTCCCTTTTGAGAGACATATTGTGCCTCCCATGATGACCTGATAATGCAGGGGAGTTACTCAGATGGCATTATGGTCTCTGTAAGAGCTGTTCAGCTGCTTATTGTTTCAGGAAAACTGCTCTCGTGTTTCCAGATTCATCATTCAAGCTCAAGCATCAGTACATTTGCTTATTTTTCAGACATCTTCTAGACTTTTAAAATAAAGATGGCATAAACAACCTGACCATGATCAAAAACCTGTAACTCCAGTACCTTCAAACATCAGCAGTGTCCAAAATTGCTCTACTCTAGATGTATCTTAAAGGGTAACTGCACCAATTTCACACATTAAAGCGTGCTTACATGTCTTGGGGAGTGCTACTGCATATATGGAAAAAAAAAGTTGTATAAAGCCTCTTGTGGCTCCAGAAGAAGCTGCATGAAATCTGATCAAATGCCTCTACTGCTCTGTCATTCAGTGACTAAATAGCATTATGGGTAATGTAGGCACCAGGTGCAGAATAGAAAACGGTCTCTATTTTTATAATGTATTTCTAAACTGTCCCAAAAATGTCCAACAGTGTTTAAAGAGTGCAAAGCTAGACCAGTGGACTGATTTCAAAACCTGGTGCCTACATTACCCACAATGCAACTTAGCCACTGAGTGACCTCACTAACATTTTCAACACAGCGTAAATGCTAGAAGGATGATGTTTAGTAGCAGGTATGTTTACCACAATCACCGCCTTTGTTTCTCATGTCGCACTAAATACAAGATAATCGTTTTTTGCAGGTTTTTGCAAGTATTAAGTCATAAATCAAAGTATTCAGCATTGAAATGTTCATCTGATTGTGGTGTGAGATAAAAAGGAAGGTCACCACCAGGCTGGTACACAGTAATGTTGGTAAGAATTGTCTGCTAATCCAGCTAGATATTAAAATAAATGCACTAGATAAAAAGTCAGTCAATCACCAGGCTCCATTTCTGGGGACCCGTCTATGAATGTCAGTTATCGAGACACCAAATGACACTATCATCCAGCAAACCCAATCATTATTGATGTTCTTACTTTTCTATCATGACAAGGTGTAAAAGAATCACGCAGAACACATTTAGTCATTTTAATATATTTGTATATATTCATATATTACACATTTAATACAGGCACAATGAGAAATCATAAAGTAGAGACAAAAAGTGGCTGATATTGGTAAAAATGTACAATTTATGAGAATCATTTACACAATTTTTTGCTCTCTTTAAACTCTGTTTAATACAACATATAAAGACAGAAAGACAGAATGTGAAAGTGACTGAAAAAGAAGCCTTGTGAGTTTATTTTTGAAAGATTTTTTAAAAGGGACAGCAAGAACCAGCTTGCTAATACAGAAAACAATTACAGAATCTGTGTACTCGTTTTTTTTTTTAATGCTTTCGACTCATCTGACCAAAACCACTGACGTAATTAAACACTGTAAAAAAAATGTCTGTTGCTACAAATTTTTTAGGATTTCATGTAAACATGTTCATTTAAACTACCTCCAAACATTTGGCTGATTAAAGTTCAGAGTGAGATAGACAATTTTAAAACAGACAAGATTCAAATGGACACTTCCATCATCTATTTAAGGAGTCTGCTTCTAAATGATCATTAAAAGGCTTGAGTTAAACCAGGTGTTGTACAAAAGCATACAAAACATGGTTATCACATATAATCACCCTGGTCAGATATGATGAACGAAATCAAAAGAAAGGATTAGTTTCCAAGAGATCAACTATGGATATGAGTTTAAATGAAAAACTACAATGAGCCCCGTTTCACAGCACAGCGGACTGTACAAAATAAGCCTCGCGTGAGAAGTTATTTCCTAAAATCTTATCTGAGAGGTCATTTGGCCGTGTGATGCACAGTGTACGAAAAAACTCCTGCCCTGAAAGGTTTCATCAACTTTCAATCACAGCTTCCAGGCAAATAATCGCATCTCCCAGACATGTCACAAACCAACACAACTTAAGGACCATTAACATGGTTGAGGTCGATGAAAAATGTCCTACACAACATAAAAATACTCCGTCAAGAAAATCCAACAGCCTCTACAGCAGCAGCCTTCATTAGTGTAAGACAAGAATGAAGCACCAAGAGTCAAACGTGGCATTTTTCGGCCCAGTCGTCAGGATGAAATGTTGGCGGTTAACGTTTCTGCGAACCAGCGATACGTTCACATTTGTGCATGTCGCGTACATATTTATGTCCTGGCTTTTAAATCAAGGGTGGAGGCGATGGAGTTTCAACATTTGTAAGCGCACTCCACTGGATGATGTCAAGGAGACCTCGGGACAATTTCCAGCTGTTTGTGATGACAAAAACCTGATATTTACGACGGGGTGTCAGGCCATACGTGGCTGCGTTTGTGGCAACAAAACCGGGTGATTTAACAAGACCTCGGGACACCTCTGGCTGCTTTTGTGGCGACAAAACTGGATATTTTAGATGCAAAGTTGGGTCATCTTCAGCTGAGTGTGTAGGGACAAAAATGGATGTTTTTGTGACGTCTACAGACGTGTTTGTGGCGACAAAACCGGATATTTTGGACGGGGAGATGGGACATCTCCAGCCTTGTGTGTAGTGACAAAACAGGTATTTTAAGCCAAATCCTGGTTTGATTGTGCCTAGAGGATGCGCACAGCGTTGTGAATTTAACGTAAAGTTGCGACGTAACGACACAAAGTTTCAGCACACCTGTGGTTTGCAAAAAACGATAATTTCCAACATTAATTCGGACGATCGTTTTGGGCTTTTTCTCCTCCATCCATCCATTTTCTGAACCAGCTTGTGCTGTTTATAGTTCCAAGAGGCTGTATCCCAGCATGCAAAGGGCAAGAAGCATGGCAGGTCACTAAGCTATCACAGGGCAATGGCAGAACTGTCACAATATCAAACCACAGTAAACAACACTGGATTACTCAGCGTCGAGCAGTTGTGTTAAGGCACGTCCGTCATTAATTTGGCCTTATTGTGCTACTGCTCACTCACATCGTCTACTGCACAGCGAGCTGGTGGGAGGTGGAGGTCACCTTACGAGCGTTGAATAGAAAAAAAGGCGCAATATAATAGAGTTCGATGATCAAACTCAATCACAGAAGGCAAAACATGACTCATTCATTGCTGGAAGACAGTTGGGTCGTATAAACAGTTTCCCTTCAACATCCAAATAAAGGTGTAAAAAAAAAACCACAACTGGCACATTGTTGGTGCTATTCTCATTAACTGTGCTGTAGTAGATATAAAAAGAAAGATTAGAGAAAAGTTAACAATCAGGCACATTTCTCCATTAATAGAGCACAAAAGCTGGATTAAAAAAACACTGCCAGGTTTTTTTTTTTTTTTTTAAAAAAGGCTTCTTAAATTTGGGTTCATATCCCTTGATTTTTTCTGAAAGCATCTAACATTTGACACAATGTTTTACGGTCAAGAGTGCTGAATTTTCTTCTTTTTTTTTTTACTTTTTTTTGTGAAGACTAAAAATCAAATCTTTAAAAGTGTAAAAAAGACGAGCCATGACTGAAAAGGGGGGAATTTACAAGTTCAATTCTACAAAATTGATTGTTCAGAAAACGTAGCGTAAATCAGGAGATCCAAAGTCGGGTTTAAAAACATTGACGCACGTGTGTTGCCATTAAACCTTAAACCCACAGTATAAGAGGAGGCACTGAGGTCAGTATCTGTTTTTTTGTTTTTTGCATTTGTTTGAAAGCACTTGAATGTTATTTTAAAGGTCAAGCTTGTGCCACAGGTTCGTGAGGACTGTCCGAGACAGATTCTACCTTCATTGCTTCATTGCACATGATCAAAAAAGACAAATGGTGAAGAGGAGGAAGAAAGGAAAAAAAAAAAAAATCAGCAAACGAAACTGATTCGAGAGTTGAGTCAGAGCAGAATATTCAGTGTTAATATTTACAGTTCAGAGGGAGAAACCTTTTGATTTTTTGTTTATAATCCTTGTAAGGCTCTTGAGAAAATGAATATAAGAGGAGAAAGAGCATCTGAAAGATTGTTAGTGCACTTTTTTTTTCTTTTTTTTCATGATTTTTCAAATACAATATAGATTTATATAAAATCCATAAATTGTTTCTGACTGTACAAAAGTGAATTGATCAGAAAGCATTATTAAACTTAATATCTACACATTTCCTGAAAGCTCATCTTCTTTTTCTTTTTATTCATTTATTTATTTTTTTCTTTTCTTTCAACAGTGTTCAATACTCAGTGCTGTTTTATTGTAGTGAGATTCTCGCCTCCTGGGCAGAAGCCTGACTGTGCTCAGATGGATCCAGAGGTCCAGGACGCCTCGCAA
The DNA here is from genome assembly GCA_963678695.2 of Diplodus puntazzo. NCBI lineage: Eukaryota > Metazoa > Chordata > Actinopteri > Spariformes > Sparidae > Diplodus > Diplodus puntazzo. Next base: position 23,243,786 of record OZ023173.1, on the reverse strand, counting down.
AGTTGCAAACCTTTGTTTAAGGCCAGATTTGTTTTTTGTTTTGTTTCAGAATCAGAGTGGTGGGTCACCTCAGCAGTCTGCCATGTAACGTCCTAAAGGAAACAGATGTGCAGTTTGAGTTGTTGATGCATTAATCATACCAGTATCAGTTGTGCCTGGATGTTCTACCTACCTGTAGCAAATCTCTTCTTGTTGAGAGAAAGTCTGTATCCACTCCCCAGCAGCTCCATGTCCACTCCTGACAGGGTGCTCCCGTCGCTCATGAACTGCACGGCCAGGGTGGAGGGGTTCGAGGGTCCGTTTGACAGCTCAAACTTGGCCCTCAGGGACCCGGCGCCTGGAGTCAAACACAAACAAACACACTCACTTGGAAGCAACTAACCTAACTCTTCATTCTTTAGGAGTAGGATTTCAAACAAGCTGTCTCAAAGAAGAAAAAAGATGATTTACCTTCATTTTCAGACTTTTCTGAGATGTCGCTCAGTTTCCACAGACATTTATTTTGCTCTGAATTCCTAAAACAAAAGAAAGAAATAACATCTTAAGCTGTTTTTGTATATAAAGGTGCAACATGTAAGAATTAGCCACCTGTTGAAGGTCGCTTGGAACAAATCATATAGCATATCACCGGAGTGGCTAACTGCTGCTCGCTATACTTCTTGCTGTAGCTACTGCTGTTAGCTTATTAACTCACTTAGCTGTACAGCTAGCAGCCCTGTCAGCTGACTGAGGAAGCTTGGGCTAATAGTTAGATGCATTGAAAGTGTTTGTGTTTGCACCACAGGTAACAGAACTGGGCTCAGGAACCTCCCGCTGCAGGATGGGAGCACAAGTTTGACGATAAGCAAAAAAGCACAGAGGTGATTTACCAGAGTCTGAACAGGACTCTGACTCCAGGGTTATTTATATACGTTCTGTTGATAATGTTAGTTCAACTGAGATTAGAGAGAAAATTTTAAGCATATCACACTTTATATCCTCTTGATAAAAATGTTGATGTAAGAAGTGTCACGTCTTACCAGATGGAGTTGGGAATAGACTGCATGCCGGTGACTCCTCCATCAACAGGCACTAAGATCTGCACATTGGTGAGCGGACCAGGGAAGGCCATGGACTCTGGGTTGTATCGGTAGTCTACCCGCAGGTCTGATGTGCTCGGTGTGCACTTCCAGTAAACGGTCAGGTTGAGAGGAGTGGAATGGATCCCATCAGACAGCACCTGAACGCAGTGCGCAGAGTTTGCAGTCAAACTTTAAATATGAATGAAGCTGCTTTGAGTTGGAGCTATCAGGGTGATGTTCCCAGTGTCCCTATGAGACCATGCTTGAAGTAAAATAGAAGAAGTCTAACTCTCAATTTTCAACATGGTTTTGCCACAAACATGTTTAGTTGGTTTGCTGAAAGTGCAAAAAGCAACTTAAAAACAAAACACTCATGTTCTTCCAGAGCTTCCTGGAAAGCTTAAAGACAGACGCCAAAACAAAAAACTGACTTTGCTTCCATCAACAAAACTCTTGTTTGTTGATCTGAATTCACGGACTGTTTGTTTTACACCTCGGTGAGCTTATATTTCAATAAATACCTACATGTCTCGATCTGCCACATGTAAACTAAAATGTTATTTGTGAGGAGAACTCCAAAAAAAATTCTGATTATGGGGTGGCAGGACAGCCTTTAGTGGTTTGTGAGGTTGTGTGCAGAGACTGGAGGGCCAAAGCTTGATGCTTGATGACAGTGTGGCCAAACCAGCTGAAGATTTCTTCAACAAAATATTTAACCCTAACCTCCTCCAGCACGACAGCCATATGGCTTATAAATAAAATGAGAAATTATGGATCAATATGTATTTAAATCAGTGACCAGATCTTGAGGTTGCTATTAGGACCATGGCCATCTTGATTTTTTCTGGAGCCAGAAGTGACCGTATTTGGATGAGGGTGGAGCTGGAGAGGATAATCTGATTGCCATGGCAGCAATCTGTCAACCAGAAGGTAGCCACGCCCTTAAGTCTGCCTGGCTTTATCCTGTATTTTACTTTAAATGGGAACTTAATTTACAAAATGAACATCATGCTGTGTTGAAGAAGACTAGAAACTAGAGATCAAGACTGTAAACTCATTAGGAAACTGTTCACTGAGGTAATAAATCAAGTGAGAAGTAGACATGTTTTCTCATAAGCTTACATGCAATCTGACTTCTTTTTGAAACCACTGGAGCCCCCAGAGGATTTAAGGCCTTCCACATTTCAGAACTAGAAGCTAGTTCCATATTTTAAAAGGCCAATGATGCAAATAAAATAAATTATAAAAACAAACATGACACTGAGCCTTCGGAGACGTAATCATCACTATGATTTCTTTTTACCCCGTTGGGTTTGTTTATTTCTTTTACTTTAATTTCCCTCTGCTGCTGGAAAAGCTCTTGGGAACAACTGCGTTCTGTGTAAAGTGCTAAATAAATAAAGTTGAGTTGAGTAAACATAAATCCTAATTTCACCAGTATTATAGAAAGCAGGTTTACTATAAGACCCTCTAGGGACACATGATGAGAGGATATTTAAAAAAAAAACCCAACACAAAACAAATAACAAATCAGTCCCTTAGACATTACAGCTCAGTAGAGATAAACACTAAAGATGGAAAAAGGTTTTATAGTAACAATACTTCAAAATGGTGTCCTCTGATTGGCAGGTTTTCCTGGGTTAGTACTTGTAGCCTGTACACGTATGGTGCTGCCAAGTTGGATTCTCTGTTTAAAGCCTTCACAAGACAGTCTTTATGTAGGAGGACACACAATATAAACTCATTTCATCGTGTCAATAAGCCAGCTCGAAGCTATAAAACAAGCTTTATTAGGGTTTGTTTTAAAGACGATTTTATCTCGAGGTGGCATTTCACCTGTGTGTTTGTATGACATGAGGACTAAGCCTACAATATGTCGCTGTGAAGGGTTCAAACCAGATGGGTGCAAAGTTTTAGAATAGTAAATCCAATTATAAAGACTGGTGCAGAAAGATTGTGGAGGCTGTGTGAAACGAATATTTTCAGCTCGAATCATATTCCTTTTTTTATCATCACTGAGATTGTTTAGGCTGCGAGATCTTTTCTCTTTATCTTCGGAACATGGCTATGAAAAGTTAAAAAAAAACAAAAAAACATTCTGCTTGTATTTCCACGATATTCACTCCCTGACACTCACGTACACTTTTTCCTTCTTTCTCAGACTCGCCTAGCGGGTGAAGCACGTTGGGAAATGCATTCTTCCAACTACAGTTATTTTATCTGGATTAGGTTCTCGGCTCGACTTTGGCTGACTGACCTGGTATTTTAGGATGTCCACATTATAGTAGGAAGCTGATGGATTCTGATCTGAGGCTTTTCTGAGGTAGGACGTCAGTGCTTGCATGTTGAACCAGAAGTCCTTGGTATTAGAGTCACTTTGGGAAGGATCACTGGATAAAAGACAAACAGTCAGGAAAGATACACACATCCACACACACACATTCACACACAAGGAATAATCAGAGGCTCAATTATTCATTGCTCTTCTTGGCTTTGTGTGTAAAGCTCCGATAGCTTGGAAAAAATGACCCTGTAAATCCAACCAGCTACTAAATCATGAATTCCATTTGATTCAATTAGTACAGCCATGTGGTCTTCATGGATATGAGACAAAACAGAGCAGAAAAGACGCATTAAAAACAGACAGAGATGTTATATTTATCTTTACTTTTGGGACTGGATACAAACAGGCCGCATCGAGATTTAAAATAGAACCAGCATATTTAAATATGCATTCAACACATCTGACTAAAGAGGTGAGAGGGCCGTTAAATGAGGCAGCTGTTATACAGAGTTTGCTGTTCTTTGCTATTTTAGGGGCGTGAAGTGTTTCAGAAGAGACATGGGCTGTTGAGAACCTGGCTGTTAAAGTCTGGTGGAAAATACTTCCTCGACAGCGTAATGATAGGTTTATGTCAGATTACTAATTGAATTTCCTCTCACTGACGCAGACTACATTTCCTCGGTCCTCGCTCGCATCATCGGGTCCAGATCCCACTTAACCACGGCCGTGACAGGTTATCAACTCATCAGCTCTGCAAAACTCAATTTCACTCGCAATGCGATATGTTCAAGCTGTTTGCGGGGCGACGTCTCACCTGTATAGTAGCTGTTGGTTGGGCAGGATCTGCTCCAACCTGCTGGTGTTCTTCAGTTTGAAGGTGAGCACGGCCGGGGAGGGGTTGTTGGTGAACACCTTGATGATGCCCATGGGGAACGACAAGGTCATGTCTCCCGTGATCTTCACAATGCACCTGGGGGAAGCAGCCAGACGAATGAGTGACGTCATAGGTAGCTGCTGATTATTTTTTCCTTTTGTTTGTCATAAAAAATGTTGATCAGTGTTTGCCAAAGCCAAAGATGATGCGCTCAAATGTCTTGTTTGTCCTCAACCCAAACATATTCCATTCACTTTTACTTTAGAGAATGTGAAAATGTGAAAATATTCACATTTCAGAAGCTGAATTTTGGCAGTTTTTCTTAAAGATATGACTTAATCTTCTCATCTCTAACATGTCTGGTAAGGAAGGGGATGATATACGGGATAGAATAAGGTAATTTCCACACTCGTTACATCTCTTCTCTATGTAAAATATCAAGATCACTGTTGGACCATTCGAAGAAGAAATGTGTAATGTTGCGTTGGAGTGTGTATGTGTTACTGGTAAAAGCTGGTAGTGTAAAAAATGTTTTTTTTTGTGTCTTATAGAATATCTATTATAAATATAAAAGAGTAAAACATTTTTAAATTTGAAGCGAGTGGAGTAGACACATGGCTTTAAGTCACAGATGTGAGACATCTCCATTTCTACTTTTCTTAACATTACAGCTGCACTGATCGATTGATTGATTGATAGAATAATATAATGAATGCCTATTTTGCCAATCAATTTCTCCCTTCAGTCGTTGACTGAACATATATATATATATATATATATATATATATATATATATATATATATATATATATATATATATGAGGATATATACAGATATACAGCTTTTCTTTGCCATTTATGACAGTAAATAAAGAGACTTTCGGTTTTGGAACATTGTTTGGAAAAAAAGCAGAAAAGTGAAGATGTCACTTTTTGACATTCTATAGATTAAACAGTTAATATTGAAAATAATCATTAGTCGCAGCCCTACTTTATACACGTCTGTGTGCTTCTACAGTCTAATATACATTTCTGACAAACTCTGGGGCGAGATGAGTCTTCCTCCAGTTGCGGTCTGCCTGTGCGGCGGTGGTTACGGCCCACAGCGGGTCTCAACCTGCATTGCTTATGAAATGTTCCATTTGCTAATCCCTGCAAAAATAAGCCTTTTGCACAGCAGCAATTTAGCAGCAGTTAACCAATAAAAGGCTGTATGTTTTCTCTGCCCTGGACTATAATCTGCCCCATGTAGGTTATCCACTATGAAAGAATGGTGTCAGACTAACGTAAAACATTCCACACATGCAGAGCGAGACGGAGATCCACTCTGCAAAAAAAAGGTCTACCGAGTGTAACGCACATCAGGCTTGAGACGAGTACGGCAGCGCGTTGTGTGCAGCTCATAATGTCATACGTGTTGTAGCTGAGGTTCAAATATGGACAAAAATGTGTATGCGTGCAGGTCCATGTCGGGGCCTTTGAGCAGCAAGGTCATGTGAGACTCACTTAGTGGGATCAGCTCCTTTGAAGTAAGCATTAACCGACTCTGTGAAGGCCACGGCAATGGGCAAAGCATCTTGGGATGCCAGGGTCACAGGGCTGGGACCGCGAGACGTCCCTGAGAACGAGACAGGCACAGAGTTTGAGGTCTGTTGATGCAGCTGCAGATTGGACTTTTATAACAGCGGGGTCCGGAGCTCACATCAGAATCGGGAAGGTTTCATCATGCAAAGATGCATTACATAATATACAATATCTGTATTACTGCATTTCATGTAGTCAGTCATTCATATGTTGCAAATCAGTACATTCTGTTATTTTTCAAACAAATAAAGTTTTTATAGTAGATCGTGCTACTGCTGCTTTTAGTTCACATTGTTTTAGTTTAAAAGACAGCATATTAAAGGAACAGGGTGAACTGTTTCTTTAAATTAATCAAAAAAATCTTTAAAAACAATTAAATCTTTGCAATGTTAGAAGTCGATGCTGTTGACAGTAAGACTGATGTGAGAAAAGGTGAACACGGAGAGGAAACAAGACAGAGAAATGAAATCACTGCAAAGCAAGAGATCCAGTTGTCCAATCCATCTCATCCGGCAGACTGGTGTTAGTTTGAGTTAAACACAGAGGAGAGTCCTCTTGTATGAACTTCAACTGTACCTGCTGGTGTTTCACACCGCTTCTCAAAGGTAGGCAGCTTCGCTATGAACACATCATCCTCTTTACGCCAAATTAAAAAGGCACAAAGAAGAGACAGAGGAGACAAACAAACCCAGAGAGCACAAATGTGAGAGGAGAGATGAAGCCAGCTTCCGAAGTTGAGCCCTAAAGCTGACAACACTGATATGATTGCACAGAGATGAACGAAGAGCTAACACTGCCTAATGATGACATTCTTAGCATCAGTGAAATGTATGCAGAGGAGAGATGACTGACACCACAATGAAACACCACAGAAAGGAGGAGTCTCTTTTACGGAAACGAGAGTTTGGAAAAGGCAGACTCACTTTGGCTTAGTAGAAAGAAAGGAGAGAGGGAGAGCAGCTCTGGCTCTGGGGAGGAGAGGGAGGGGGCAAAGGTGTGCTCGCCTCCTGTGAGGAGAGGAGTTAAGGAAGGAAGGACACAGGAGTGAGAAGAGAGGGAAGAGGTATGTGGCAGGTTGGTGAAGAGCTGAAGAAAAGGAGAAGAAATAGTCAAAGAAAAGGGAGAATCTGTATACTCGCAGGAGGCGTAGGAAGCTTACCAACAGTGGGCGTGTTACCGGCGCTGAGCGAGGCATTCGAGGACAAGGAGGAGGAGCTCTCCGCCCGGGCGAGTGGTGCAGTAGGAGGAGGGCTGGCGTTAGATGACTTGGGTGGGCTGAACGGCCGTACCTGAGTGAAGGGAGTCGATCAGAAAGGACGATGTTATCGAATATCAGAACAGCAGTCAATGCTGTGCTTCACCTACAAGGATAATTACTCACAATCTCATTGATTCCTGTGAGTTTTCCAGTGGGGAGTTTGGGCCTGGACGAGGGTCGTGGTGGCGGCACCAGGGCTCCAGCTGTCAGCGGGGTTGTGGGTCGGTTTGGTACTGGCACTAAACGGGGAATCACATGAAAGTTTTACTGGTTAGTGGCAGTAAAACACCATGGGAATCTGGAACAAATAAACATGTATACACGCGCTGCAACTGTGCTACGTTCAAGTAGATGCAGAGCAAACATGCATCGATACAAAACAGCAAAACATTTCTTTACAAACACGAAAATCATAAAAAAAAACGCATTCCACAAATTAAATTCACACAACTCAAAAAGACGTGTTGCAAACCAGGCAGAGTTAGATAAGCATCTGTGACATAAAATAATGAAAGAACAACAAAAGAACAAAACTGTCAACTTCAAACTGAAAACAAATGCACAATATGAAACAAGTTCAAATAAAACAAAATATAAAGCTAAACCTCAAACCAAACAAAAGGCTTCAGCGTCACTAATAATGTTACCAGTGAATATTTTGCTTGATGAAGCAGCGCCCCAATCTGTAATCCCAGAGAAGACATCAGAGAAACCGCCGTCCTCTCTGCTGCCCGACGCTTTGCAGTAGGCGTCGGTGGAGTCATCAGAGAGGAAGCGACTCGACCTGCCGGAGCCGGACGGAGGCCTCTGGACTTCCCTCACAGATGTCCCTGAGCCCTGCCGGCGAGGCGGGGCAAAGTTATCACTGAAGGCGATCCACTGGCTCTGGGACCAGGACACGGAGGAGAAGGCATCGACGCTCTTTGGGGGGCTGGCGGCAGGTGAGCTTCTGATACGGTCGACCGGCTCAGTTGGCAGGGTGATGGGGGCACTCTGAGCCCTCGCTGGCGCAGGCTTGAGTGCTTGGAAAGGGTTTTCAGGTGAGTCCCAGGGGGAGGATGTGGTGGAGGAGAAAGAGGAGACTTCTTTGGATTGGTGGCTCTCCACCAGGGGAGGAGAGCACTCCTGTCGTGGTGCCGTCTCAGCTGAGGGGGGGCGATGTGTTTGACAGAGGCGATAAACATTACAAAAAGTACAGAAAGGTAAACTGATCTGACAACACAAGAAAATTACAAAGCGACCACTTTAACAGTTACCGGCACCTTATTGCTATCACTATATTGAAAATAAGGAAGAAAAGCCAAATTCACAATCACATTTTTTTTGGATTAGAATTTGCCTCTCTGTTGTTTTGTGGTTGCAGTAAAGTAAAACCATCATCCAAAGTATAAAAGTGTCCCTCAAGCATAAGAGAGAATCCAAAAGCAACAAATTAAACGTCTTTGCCGGTGCTGAAAAGACGTTCAGTGGAGAGCAAGACTGAGGTATTTTTGTCATCTTTTGAAGACGTCCTTGCAGGGTTCATGGTAATTTTAGACATCTTTTCAACTTCAGTCACAGTTTTTATAAAAGCTCAGATTTACCTCAATGCAGCAAAAGCTACAGGGTCTAAATCTCAGTAGTCTGAATGAGGCACGCACTTTACCAGGTGAGCTAATCATCAGCATTATTGCATACCATGTTTTGGTCATCCAACTTTCATCTAGTAGGCTAATAGTCCAATGTTGGACACCCAAAATAAGGTATATAGTGAAGCGGATGAATAGCTCACCTGGTACAGTGCATGCCTCTTTCAGATTAAGGAGGTTGAGGGTTGCCAGGGTTCAAATCCTCCCCGTGGCTTTTACTGCATGCAATGAAAATTAGCTGTCATAAAAAACGTTCATTCTGGCTCCCCACTGGATTTCTTTTCAACGTTTCAGACCTAATTTCTGGGTTGGTACATGGAGGCAAAATATCAAACGGTTCATGAAAAAAAGAATGTGAGCTTTCAAGAAAATAATCCACTGCAGCACGAATTGGTACAGAGCCGGGTCATATAAGGTTTCATACCAATACGTTGACTCTATGTATGTACAGCACTGTCTTGTGTGTGTTGTTCCTCTTTTTTTCTAGGCTCATGAGGATACGCACCAAACACAGTCGACTCATCAAATAATTCTGCAGTTTTTCTTCTTCATATCAAGCATCAGTGTGGACTCGGATGATTCGGCCTGTTTGGAAATCTTATAATTATCTCATGTTGCTTCCAAAATGACATTAATTACGAAGCAGCAGTAGTTACATTTTATCTAAGCTTTATAATATTACCATAAATGGACGTTTGGGCAGTTGAAAACTTTATATACATTATTAAAGTTTCTAATTCACACTTTTCTAGTTGTAACATGAAAAGGGACTCACAAAGTATGCAAGTCAATAGTAAGTCACAATATGCCCTTACAGAATTACGATGCCTATTTGAAACTAACACGTCCTTGTATAAGGATGCACATCTTATTAATTATAAGTCAATCTGATTGTCACACATACAAGAAAATTCCACGGTTTACATGGAATAAAACAGCAAATCAAACATTAGTCCCATGCAAAACAGGAGTTGATGAATGCTTCCCCCTTTTTTTCCTTGAAAGCGCCGTCACACACATTTTTACCTGATGCCTCTGGCAGAAAGACGTCTGAGTCATTCGTCAGAAAAGATGGAGATGGAGGGATTGAAAGGAAGATAGAGGCAAGGTCTAACGAGAGAAGTTCAAATGAAATGATGAATCAAACCAACAGAGCATCCAGCAATTGATTCAAACTCAGACAATGGCACAGAAATGAAACAAAAAGTAAACAAAAACATGTAAATGTAAAACACAGAAAAAATAGAAAAGGAACACACGATGAATAAATACAATTTATAACATACATTAAATAAAAAGAATCCACACATTTTTGCAATTCGTTCCCTGTTCAGTGAGAGTTTAATCTCTTTAATTCCTCTCAGACTGGACTTGTTTAATATGTCATGTGTGCATTGGGAGCTGCTAATTCTGCTGCACGGTACACAGAGAGATTTAACAGGCGGTAAGCGGGCACTTAATTCCAATCACCGTATCTTAATCAGGACACTCTCCGCTGCTCTTTTGACTTTTAAGCCGAGACCTTTGACAGTAACGAGACACTGTTTGACAACATACGTGCCAGTGGGCTTTATAGCCGACCCCTCTGACCTCCACTAGGTGCCAATTAACTGTGGATTACGCTTAACCTAGGCAATGGGTCAGCGCTAATGTCACTCTGTTTAAACACTGGTGTCATGCACGTAAAGCCATGAGAATCACACTATCAACACTGTGTGTGTTTCAGAAACACTGAAAGTAAAACAAACACTCAAACGTCTCATTGGGGAAAGTGACTGGAAAAACTTCTAGAGGATTTATAGAGAACAAAAGGAGAGCTCACATATATAATACAGAACTGGGAATACTTAAAATGAGGCAGAACCGTTTAAGCTTAGAGAAAAAGTAAGTTACTGGAGAGCTGTACGAAATATAAAAATGATTTAAAAAGCAAACTGAGATAGAAAAAGTCTGACATTTTAATTCCCTGAAGTCGAATATTCTGTTGACCCCTCGGGGGTCAGTTTCTCCGTCTGGGACGGCCCTGAGAGGAACGACTTCCAACTGAGCGACTCGGAAAAAAGAAAGAGAGGGAAGGCGAGAGACAACGTAGTCATAGAGAGATGGTGAGATCAAGGAACAGAGAGAGCAAAGAGGACAGGACCACAGGCTCAACAGAGTGAGTAAAACCAGACTGTTTGTAGAGTATTATCTGTTATCTGTATTTACTGCAGTCGGCATTTGTTCTGCAATTGCCATTTAACATATTTACATTCTATAACTCTCGGTGTTGGGGAGGAACTTGTTACATGTGACGTTGTCATTCAGTCACAAAATAAATGTGAATGTAATCTGTTAGAGGAAAAATATGTTGTTAAATTGCAGTTACAAATCTTAATGTTGGCTTTACATCTGAATATCTTGTTATGCAAAAAGCTGAAACATTCAGTCTGTTGCTATGCACCTTGTGGGTCAGCAAAGCCATTGAGACACATTTTAGGGCACCACCATCAATGGTAGGATGGCAGCCTAAACGTCTAGACAGGCTCCACTCACTGGGCAGCATGTGCTCAAACTCTGAGCGTTGTGTTCTGTTGGTTCCCTCTTTTAAATCTGCACCGCCTCTTGTGAGCCAATCAGACCTTTTCTTTTAGCTTTACTGTCAATTGTCATTGTAACAAGTCTTTCAGAGGGATTCAGAGAAAACGCTGAATGTAAGTAATCCAGGACATTTTATTTTATTGATATCAGCCTCAATGTTTATTGTTCACTCTCTGTACACCGTGTCAGAGATGTATATCTACTTCTAATATAAACCCAACATTTTCTTGCTGCTTCACATTAAAATCTATAAATGGCAAAAAAGTGAAGCAGTCAAAGATGATGAGTGATGACCAGTCGTCAAATGTGTATCTACAAAACAAGACATTTTTAGCATTCTTTCATCAGTGGACCATTTTGAACCTTCACTCAGCAGCATGGATGTAGATCGCTATTGGATTTATTACCGACTGACTTCTTCATTAAAACAATGTGAGTTTGTTTGGCTGCACTGTAAACAGATACACCACGTGTTCATCTGTTGTATTACAAAGTAGCTGCTCAACACATGTTTGATGCAGCTTTAAATTTGCTGTTACCACCTGCAACCACGAGTGTCGCCAAACCAACCAAAGACTCAAATCCAAGAAGTACAATTTTAAAAAGGACTCACAGCAATCCCCTATTGGTGTACACATTTTGTTAAGGGATACTGTAGAGATATAAATCCTTGCGTCGTGGGGAAACACATGTCCACAGTAATCGAGATGAAATGAGGTGTTACCTGTTGATGACGACACCGAGTGAGAAGAGCCTGCTGCCAGAGTCGGGCTGAACGGGTCCAGAGACAAAAGGTCGTTGTTGGCCAGTCTGACGCAGGACAGAGTGAAAGAGTCGAGTCAAACTTCATTACATCTCAAGCTAAAAGCGGCACAGTTACCTTCAGAGTCAAAATATGCACAAACATATATAAAACAGAAAGTAGCAGCAGTCATGAGTCACTTTCATACGTACTCGTATGATGTTGGCACTCTGCTTTTTGCCAGCTCATCACCTGCAGAGAGAGAAAAACAAACAGAGAGTTAGAGACTCACAGACCGGCACAGAGCGATGACAGCACATACACTTTCAGAGCAACTAAAGAATAAAATAAAAGCCAACAGAAGACGGCTAGTGTTCAGTGACATTTGCCAAAAGTCATGTTTAAACTACATCACACCTTAAACCAGAAACATAAACTGAGGTTTTGACTCAGCAAGTGAGAACCAGCATCTGCCATGAAAAGTCATAGAGACATATTTGCAGTGAGATTTGGGTTAGATACAATATTTTTCTTATTTTTGCCTCAAGCAGTAGATCCTTAAAGGGACAGTTCACTCAAAAATCAAAAAATCATATTTTACCTCTCCTGTGGTTCTATTTATCCGTCTTGATTGTTTTGGTGTGAGTTTCTGAGTTCTGAAAATATCTGCTGTTGAGATGTCTGCCTTCTTTCTACGGAACTACACCCACTAACTGTATGGTAGTGCAGAGGGAACCATGCATTTACTCAGACAAGAGGGTCGTTCCTGCTCATGGTGTCAAGCTACCATAGCACTACATGTCAATCTGTCTCTTTTAACTACATCTGCCAAATGTGCTGCACTGCAGAAGGTAGTGTCAATATCTCCACTCACACCAAAATAGTCTAAATGGACAAACAGCACTACATGCAAGATGAAAAATATGTATTTCTGCTTTTGAGGTGAACTGTCCCTTTAATATCTTACCCAAATACTGCAAAGGGTTAACTTTAAAAGTGTTTTTTAATGTGATGGTAACACTTTACAGCAGGGGATGGACTGATTTTTGCGTCCAACAATAAAATAGCGTTTAGTTATTTTGTACCCCCTTTTTAAAGTGTTACAAAACATTGCAAAGATCCGTAACAAGCATCCTGAAGCAGCACCAGAGATAACAGGACCCGAACATAAAAAAAAAAACAAAAAAACAATAAATATAAATATCTCAAAATGAACTGAAAGATTGCAGTGAGAGGACACAGTGTCAGCGGTGTTAGCTTGTGTCAGCTGGCTGTGCGAAAGGCTCCAACGAGGGGACACAGATGAGGGCTGTGGCAGATATTATGAGGGGAGGGGAAGGCAGGGTTATAGGCCAACTACTGTAGTGAAAACATACTCACCAGGCCTCTGAGCCTTAGAGCTTAATGTAGATACTCCTGTGATCCCTAAGCGTATGTAGAGTATACATCTATCAATGCAATACCTTGTGTAAATTGATCTCAACTGTACCAGTGTTTCATGTGCAGAATGTGTGTATTATTACCATCTGTTTACATACGAACATGGTATGTGAGAGCAGCTTTTCAAAAGAAGAAAAACATTAACTTTTTAATGTACTTTTTCCAAACCTGCACCGAGTCCTCACGGAGCATGATGCATGACCTGTACGTAGAAGGACTCTTTAAAAGCATTTCTCGAGCGCTTGGGCAAGAAATCAAACTCTCGAAAAACAAAACTTCCCTTCAACAAACTGTGCCAGTTTGCAGAATGGAAAAGATAATTTCTGACATGTCTAAACATCAACAGCTAATTAAGCGGTTAATCTTATTTGTACCGTTGGGAGGGGAAATATCCCTCAAGCTCACATTTTACAGAAACGAACACTTATTTGCCTTTTTCTCGGGACGTGTTGGTTTTGGCTTCGGTTTCTGGATTTTCCCTTTTTTAAAAAGACAACCTCTTTAAAAACAAGCCGTGCCAAGAAAAATGTAGTTGAGAAGTCGCAACAGTCGACCCCCCCCTTCTTTTTTCACAGTCATCCAGCAACACGCGGATACAGAGAGGTCAGACAGAGAAAATACTCACTGGATTGGTTCCTCCGCATCTGTCCCTGAAAACAAAAACAGACATTAGTTAATTAATCAGAGTCGCAGGCGGCCCACCAAGAATTTTCAACCTTTACTTGCCAGAGGTTCTGCTGGACTGACATGATTTTTACAAAGTGAAACAAAGTATTTTGAGCCTTGAGACCTTAAGCCTTTGATTGTGTTAATATAACAATATATATGATTTCAACCACAATGAAAACAGGACGGTTGAACGGTATTATTAATTATTCCCAGTGGCCGAGGGAATTTTCCACTTCAGAGTTGAAGACAGTAAATCACAGGACTACTCTCGACTCGCACATACCAGACGTTAAACCTAGGGTGAAAAATTCAGCGGCGCAAAACCGTGCGTGGAAGCCCATACACCGATCAGTGAGGGACAACACAGAGCGTGCCCCCGACACTTCACCAACTTCCTTTACAGAGCCGCCTTTTTTTTTTTTTCTTTTCAGCAACATAAATCTGCCGTGTCATGCTGCGTAACACAAGATATGCAAGATACACTCCTGAGGGTCACCAACCCGATGGAAACTTAGAGCATCAATTTCAATAAAGAATTTATCCGCACAAGGAGAAACGTTGGGGGAGGTTGTCAAAGCGAAGGGAGGGGGGAGAAAAAGAAACAAAATGGGTTTAAGGAACACAGCAAAAGCGTTTAACCACCGTAGAGCTGTGAGGCCAGGGTTTAGTCCCACAGGCGCTAAGCGGCAAATGGGTTCAATTACGGCTCTTGCTGGCCACACACACACGACTTCCATTGCTATTTCAATAAAGGGAACACCGCAGAGGGGGAACCGAACAGGAGGAGAAATGAAAAAGACAGAAAAATGAGCACGGAGGAGGGGGAAAAAAAAGAGAAAAAGAAAATCTCCCAATAATTCACACCAGATGATGCAACATTCGTCATCACCTTGGATGTATGTTTTAACTTCCAGAAGTTTCTTCGGTAAATATGAAATAGGAAAAAAAGGGTGCAAAGCAGAAATGTGAACAGACACAAGAAGAAGGCAAATTTTATGTAATGACTATTCTGGTATTTGAATGCAAATCAGAGTCACAAACAGCGGTCTGTGTTTTTTTGTACTTTTTAGGATGAGAAAGTAATTGTGGGTTTGAGTCTCGACGACAAACCAAAAACCAAACAGCAATGAACAAAGTCAAAGGTTTAAAAGAGAACATCTCTTCCTCCTGAATCTTGTTACATTAAAGAGAAAAAAAACATCCTCTATAAACTTGTAACTTATCTTTTGTCATTAATTCCACGGGCGGAAAAAAAAAGCAAACATTTGTAAAAACTAGGCAACTAAGCCCATAAAGTATTCATAAATAACCACAACTGAGTCCTGTCTAGAACGAGTGGGCTCCTATAAAACACAAAGAGTGAAAGCAAACAAAGAAACAAGGAGAAAAAAAAAAGGAGTGAGGTACAACACAAACAGTGGTGAGAGCAGAGGAAGGGAGAGGCTGAGCTGAGAAGATGCCGTGACTCTCGTTTAATGTTGCAGCCGGTGAAACCCACTAGACCCCCTTCGCGACACTGAGCGTGCCCTCTCAGCCGCTCCACAACAACATTAACAACAACAGCGGCTCAGTGTGCATGTTTGCACACAAGCTGTAGTGGTTTGAAATTTTAATGGCAGCGACTATTTTCATAGAGCGGCGGGGCGGAGAGTGATTCAGAGATTGAGTGATGGTGTGGGACGAGGAGCTGAATGAAGGGCTCCATGACTTATGTCGCGGATCAGACTGGGTTCTCTGTGTGTGTGTGTGTGTGTGTGTGTGTGTGTGTGTCTTCCCTTTAAGTGCCTACAAGGAGGGCAGTGTGTGCGAGTCTGCAGTAAAGGCCAACAACATCAGAAACTTAACTCAGAAGTGATTGTTTCTGAGTTCTCAATATTTTCTCTTTGAGCAGAAATGTTGTTTGACATGAAACTGAATTCGGAGGAAAAACAAAACGTGAAGTGTGAGCAAACAGGCATCTCACTGAATCAGGAGCCAATCTGCCGTTTGAAATAAATTGGACATAACACATATGCCTTTCCAATGTAAATAAAATAAGCTTGAAGAAAGAGTGACTAATGGAGGGATGGTACGGTTAAACAGCGTTTCCCATCCACCCCAACAAATGTTAGACATTCTCCTGTTGCCCTCTAGTGTTGCAGAGGCAGAGCAGACTTCCCCTGCAGCAGAGCAGCACAAGACATGCAACAGGTTTGTGTTTTTTAAAAGTTTTTGGTGTGTTTAAGCCGTACCGAGGTCGAAGGCGATAAGATGATGTTTCCAATGGAGGCTTTGAGCTCGTCGATGGTGGCTCGGTTCTGATGCGTGCCGTTGTTCGGCTGAACGGGCTTGATTTCTACGTGGAACTTCCTGGGTTCATCTTCATCCTCTGAGTCGCTGGACGAATAGAAGGAATTTTCTTTGGCATGTGAGCGGAACAAAAAAGTTAAGGAGACAACAGGGACAGAACAGAAAAACTAGAAGAGAGAGGACGTCTACAGTCCATTTTTATCTAGCACTCAGACTGTGAGCAGAAAAACAAATAGTAACAATTCCTTGATGCCTTGTGAAGAGAGTGAACCAGCATCAAGATTAATGTAAAGGATATCATTTTCATTGGCTTCTGGTCTGATACAGAAGCCCTCTGCATCAACTTGGGGAACATTCTGCAAAACACAAACAGAAAAAAACAAAGTTTAGAATCAAACTTTGTTTAATTAACACAAAGTTAACACATTATGTTAGTCGCTAAATATAAAATTATATTCATCATTCTTAACGTCTTGAAAAGGGATTTTATTTATCGTCAAACTACATTTAAAGTGATACAGTCATCATATTTTAGGCAAGAATTTTATTTCAAATGGATTTAAATTAGTCCAGTAAAATAAATAATATCATTTAATTCAAAATACTGTTCATAATCAATTAATTAATTAACTGGCAGGCACATTGAATTTATCCATTAGTTTATTTGTCAGTGTCGTGACAGTAACATGATACAGATGTGCTGCACATTGGATTTATAGCCGAGGTTAATTTGCGACCTCTGGTCCTGGTTGTGCCTTTCTACTTAAAACGGGTCACAACACATCATTATCACCAAGAGTCCATTAAATCGAGGTTGATTAAATGAAGCATATAATAAATAATGACTTCATCATATAAATACAGTATTTACATAACATTGCAATAATTCTACATGTGTTGTTTATGTGTTTTAATGATTTTGTGTAAAGGGGGAGATTAATATGCAAAAAGAACAAAGTCAAAACTTGTTTTTCATTGATTTATTCATTCTCATTGTACTTGCACTGTCTTTCCCTTACTTTACTTATTTACAGATTAAGTGGCCTACTCTACTTTTGTATCTGTTTAGAAATGCATCCTCAACTTGCATTTAGTTTACTTCATCGAGAGAAATAATTTTTCCTGCACTGTTTTTTTTCATTGACTTTTTAAATCAGCTCACTTTTGCAATACCTGTACTGTTAATTTCTTCATGGAAGAGGTTCAACTGCACTTCCATATGCACATATTATTTTATTATTTTGTTTCCTGGCATTTTCTAGAGAACTTCTGAATGCCTAAATTTGCCTGAGGATCAATCATGCATCTATCTATATATAGCCACAAAGACGAAAGCACTGGAAAATGTCCAGATAAACATTTTTACAACTTCATCATAAACATTTATACATGATACTTCAGAGGAGACATGGCAGTTAAAATCTTTAGGAAATAACTACCCTTGTGTTTTTTTTGTTTTTTTTCCTGTATGTTTACAAAATGTTGTGCTTTCTTTTAATGTAAAAAGTCTGGATATGATATGATTACTTTGTGTGTCTGTGTGTATTAGCTTGCTTACAGCATTCTGGATGTCTATTGCCCCGTAGTATCCAGGGGGAGCGCCATTGGCAGTGTTCTACAAGCGCGAACAGAGAGAAATGAGTGAATGAACGAATGAGCAAATCTACAAAACAAACAGGGGGGAACGGACGGAGAGAAAGTGAAGAGAGTCACATGTTCAAGCTGCAGAATACAAAGCAGAATAACATGAACTGGGCACTTTTTCTACCGCCTCCTTCTGTTTGAACATAAAAAGCTGAAATATAAACTGGAAGATAATGAGAAACTGGTTGTTTTGATGAAAATTATACTCACAGCAGCTTCGACTTCTGTAGACTCCCTGGAATACAAAAGCATCACATCGTGATTAGAGATTATTTTATTTTTACTGGACGAAAAATAGAAATATGTTGCGTAGATTGTGTCAGTGGAAATCTTCACTCACGTAGAGTCTGTGTCCTTGTCTTTCCTCCGACCAGGGATGCCAAATGGTTTTCTCTTTCTGGGTTTGGCACCTGAACACGAAAAACAAACCACCAAAATAACATTAAATCTGTTCCTTCTGCTGATTTCTAAAATTTGAGATTTAAATTGCTTTAAAAATTCAGGATTCAAGATTGCACATTGGCCAAAAATATCTGTGAAGTTCCAAAAGTATTATTTTACTATTAAAAAATGTATGAAAGTATTAAACAAACACCAACTGAGTGTTTAGATAGCTGCCTCTGAACAAATATTAGCCTATAAACATGTTTTCTTAGATTAGATTGGAAACTTTAATATCAATTAATGTTTTTTAGAATAATCAAATAAAGTCTGAAGTTGCCTGTGTGCTTTTACTTCAGTGAAGAAAAACATATTTCAAAAGCTGTATTCCTAGTTGCAATAATTTAAATATTAAGTTAAGAAATTAAATTAAAATGCATTAATGGGTGCACCCGAGTTATATACTTGTGCACCTAAATGAACGAGCTTGACCCACTAGTGCAAACAGTGTTAAAAGTTAGTCAAATCTTTGGCTTGGATGTGTAAAAGCAGTCAAATATATAATTGCTTTAACCCTTTTATTATTTTTTTTAAAATATTCTAACTTTCTTAATTCAAATACCACTTGTGTATTTGTTTTCTTTTTTCCTTTAAGTAAATCTTGAAATAAATGATAAGGATTACCTTCAGTAGCGATTGCTGTATTGCACTCCTCAAACTCAATGGGTCCTAATGAGACAAAGAAAAATTCATTTAGGTTCATTTGGCACAGAAAGGGTCAATGACCCACTGCTGTGAATGCTGTGAATGTACATCACGCAATAATCACACACACATACACACACACCACAAACACACTATGGCAAATACACAACATGCAGTCTGGCGTGCCATACAGAGTGTGTGTGTGTGTACAAACAGGGCTTGGCTGGTCCCAGAGGGCAGACAGGGTCAATAGCAGAGTCAACTGTGTGTCTGGTGGCCCTCGCAGAGAACTGACACTCCCTCCTGGGAACACAGAGCGCTACTCGACAGCGAAGAGACTTCCTCACATATAGAAAACCCACCTGAGACACCACAATCATCAAACAATTCTACATCAACGCAGGAGCTCGGGTATTCACAGAAAACAGCAGGTATTAAGACTAAACTCAGCTGAAACTAAACCTTCCCACATGGGACACGCAACAACTCGCTAACCCTATTACAATAAGACAAACAAGTCCAAGATTACATGCAGTGAAGTGTTTAAAGCCACATGGACAAATCTGCTCTCAGGCTTAAGAGATGCCCTTCTCCCCTTCCTCCTCTCTGGCATGCAAAAAATGACCAGAAAGAAAGAAAAAACAAACAAACAAACAAAGCAAATACCACTGTGACCTCGATTATGAGATCACATTAGCAAACTGTCATATCAGTACCCGCCCACGACCGTAATATGACTTGGAGCAAAACCAGCCGGGGATTTGTCTGAACGAAAAATAACATTGCTTTTGGTTATTCGAATGTGTCATTCAAATGACGAGGAAGCGGTGAAAAACAACAAAGTTTACACTTAATTTAATGCTCATCAATTATACACATTTACCTCCGAGGCCCCACACTTGGATTGTCACGCGTTCAAGTGTGCCTCCAGAAACCATTATGGAGGCCTTTCAAAGGGAGCTCTGCCTTAACATACACATGCTCTCACACACACAGAGACTAAAAGCTGTAGGAAAACCAGAGGCAAGACATGCAATGTGTGTGCATGTCAATCAGAGACATCCCAGAGGTTGGGCTGTTTGTGTTTGTGTGATCTTATAATCCTTTAGTCCGTTAATCCATATGTTTTACTACAAAATTTAAACCGCGGTTGTGTGACCAGAACTGGCGGCTTGACAAAGCAACAACACCTCAAAGATCAAAAGATTTCTTTCTTAAAAATCTCTTAACCTAGAAGACACGCAGTCAGCGTCTGTTATTAGCTAGACAGATACGCTGCGTATAACTAGAAAGCTTAATAGCTTGCGAGATGAGCAGGAGGGGAGCGAGATGGGGCTGGACCCTCTGGCAAGATTTCCGATACACTAACATGCCATGACCTGAAAACAACAAAGCTAATGATATTTTAACTGAAAACGTATACAGTAGCAGCGGTCCAATGCGCTCTCCCCAGAGGAGGCCAGTCGCTAGCAGAATTGACGCATTGTTTGGCGTGTGCAATGCCGAGTGAAGCGCAGGGAAGCGGCGAGTCACGAGAGGCATGCATCACGCCAAGTGAAGTGGATAAAGTACACCAATGACCGATCTACTCTACTGTGCAATATCGGGCCTCTTCACCGCCGGCGAATGCACAAAGACAGCACGAACGACTGCTTGTGTGTGTGTGTGCGGTTTTCATGCCAATCAAAACAAAATTGGCATGCTCATTCAGGAACTTTCTCTCATGGGAGGAAGCGGGAGAGACGGTAATTTCACCGCCGCTCAATTCGATCACTGTACTGACATAAAACAGGTGAGAATGTCTGAACTCCTGAGGTTTGTCTTTTTCCTGCAGAGGAAGCTCATAATCTTTATCCAATTTGACATCATCATTCATTAAATGCATCACTTGTCAAACAAAAGAAGGAAAAAAAAAAAAAAAAGGGACCCAAAAGCGGGGAAATTACTGGAAAATTACGAATTGCATTCTTTATTCGAGCTCTGGGATGTTTAACAAATGCTGTCGATCTGAGTCAGGGCCCAAGCAGAGCAGGACCTCTTAGCCGCAAGCATCCAGCGATTGCATCTGACAATATTTATGCACCCCAACTGCAAAAAAAGTCCAAACACCAGACATGAGAATATTACCTAAATCTGGGCAGACATTAGGAACTGTTTAAACATCTCCTAAACAGACAGACGACTTTGTTTATACAGGGGAAGATGTTTCTTTTCTTTCTACTCTCTGTGAGGGAAGCATGCAGTCACGCATGAGAGGAGGATGGTTTTTTAAATTGCATATGCTTCACATGGCACTGGGAGTGGGAGGGGGGGGTTTGCGTGTCTGGCCCACCGCCAGTTGACAGCTCAGCTGGATATCGTTGAACACTCCGAACCCCCCTGCCTCGCAGCGTGTCACTTTGGGATTGTTTCCGCAATAGAAAGTTTATTCAACCTCTCTCTCTCTAAAGGCACTGGACCGGCCATCCGTTCAGCTATTTAATCAGGGGACAGACAGGTTATTTTTCTGACAGGGCCGGGGCTGCTGCGCAATCCCTAATGAACAGCTTGATACAAGAGGAATTTTCTGACCGTTTTTTTAGCCTCAATTAATTCTGCTGTCCAAACAAATGAAGGCCACCACTCCTCGGACGCAGCGTCTGGACACAGGGGTCACCGTTTGTGTACACACAAACACAGCAGAGGTGAACCCTTTGTGCCCGTGACCTGACGTAATATAGTACAAGTACAGGGACGAGCGAAGTAATTGGATATTTACAATGAGGGCTTTAAATTTACTCACGTGCATCAGGTTTCATAGACTGTTTACTATCAATAAATAGTGGTGACGGTGTAAAAATCAGGCCTCAGAACTGCCGGAGTAAGTGACTAACTATCAATGAATGAGCTGTGTGTGCGTGTGTGTGTGAAAAAGAGGGAGGCGAGGGGGCAGAGCCGAAGGAGTCTGAGGAGTATTCCCTTGATTATTGTGGCATGGCAAAGTTTACACAAGAGTCATTGTTGAGCTCTGACCTCCTGAAAAGGTTGGTTCTGCCCGCTTAGTCTGCGAGCACAGCAAAGCCCCCCGTGTGTCACATGCTTACTGGAATGCCGAGCCTGCCTACCTTTACAGCAGATTACTATGATTGACTCTGATGGCCCTCTCCTACTTCTAATTGCCCCTCTCTATACACGCCTACCCTCCCCATGAGGCAAGAACAGGCAGAGGGGGCCTGCTAATTTATCTAAACACGACACAGACACTAACATTTATCATTGGGATAAAACACATAAGGCTCCGGCGGCTTACCTGGTCTCTCCTTGCCCGTTCCTTTGCTCTCTGCCAGTTTCTGTATTAGGCTCTCCACTGAGGTGTTCTCGATGTTCCTCACAAAT
Organism: Diplodus puntazzo; assembly: GCA_963678695.2. NCBI lineage: Eukaryota > Metazoa > Chordata > Actinopteri > Spariformes > Sparidae > Diplodus > Diplodus puntazzo. The sequence goes on along the minus strand of OZ023173.1, from coordinate 23,221,272 downwards.
TCGTTGTGGACCTACGAAATACACAACAAAAAATAAAATTTCAATTTAAGGGATAGGAAACAAACTTAAATGTCTGAAGTAAGTTTATTTTTTATGATCTCTGATATGGATTTTTTGATTGCCATTAAAATGTTAATGGCATATTTACTTTTTAGGGCTGGAGGGAAAACATCATCATAATGTAACACTATCGTCCACAATGGAAAGACGTCCTTAGCGATGTCTTTTACATTTTTATTTTTGTACTTCTCCATTTCAAGTGTGTCAAATAAACTGAAGAGTCCTGCTTGTCTGTTGTTCAACTGATCTAAAATCCACATCCTTTTAGTGTTGAGATGAATAATTCACACAGTTAAATGTTGATCAGTTTGTTCATCATGTATATTCGCTGTAATCAACTAATGAAAAGGTTTATTATGGGCCATTTATCAGGCTCCAATTCTCTTACAGGTAATTTAATGATTGCATGTGCACTGACTGGACAGAGGTGTTTAACTGAGTGAAACTAAGTACACATCTTGGTACTGGTAGTGGAGCTACATTCAAACTCACCAGTAACGATAGAATGGCACATCATAAGTGTAGCCTGAAAAAGGCATGTGTTTTATCAGGTGAGCTGTTTAGGCTCAGGGTTCGAATTCACCATGTGGCTTTTGCTGCATGGAGTAAAAATATGGCCGTCATAAAAACTTTAATTTTGAACCACAAGAAGTTCCTTAAACAAAGTTGAAAAGATGTCTAAAATGAAATTGACAAAAACTTTCATTCTGGCTCTCCAATGGAACGTCAAAGTTGAAATGGGTCTTTTTGATATTTTCTTTTGTTTTAACCCTAACCCTCGAGAAATAAGGACAACAAGATAATCTTCACTGCTTGAAGCAGTCTGTCGTGTGTTGAGTTTTCACAATGAGCAGAATAATTAAACACATCAGACTTTTTGCTGGATGACGGACATGAAGGTTTACATGTAAAGTGCTCGGTGTGATTACTTTGTTGATAAACAGCACGTACCACAAATGCAGTTTGTTCCCCGCTAACTCCCACTGCTTCGCCTTCAGTTGGTATTTATAACATTTCTTTTTGTAATTGGCCTGTGGGAACACACTGTACTTTACTGTCATTCTCTTGTGTCAGGTTGAATCATTATTGTTGGCAGAGAGGCCCGCTGTTACCCTTTGGGCAGTATCAGGGGAAAGACGGTGTTTGTTTGCTTGTTTGTTTTGGATGTGTATGTGTGTCTACTGAGGGGGAAGTGAAAGCAATGTATAGGCATGGGGATGAAGAGCAGCGGCTCACTGCCATCTCACCAAACCATTTAGAGGTGCGTGATACTGTACGCTCGGAGTGGCTCCACCATCAAACAAACACACACGCATACACACACATATGTGTCTGCCCCCCGGGCCCCTGTGGCGAGGTGGAGTGCATTAGCCTTCTGTGCCCTGGCAGGAGAGGATGTTGGAGGGGGGGGTTTGATGTGGGTGAAGGTGGGGGTGGGTGGTGAGGAAGTATGCTCAGTGCAGCACACGCGATCTTGTCAGGTGCTGCTGCCACGACGGAGGTCATCAACCTGCGTGGCCCGCTCGCCTCTCAACATACACACTCACACGAACCTGAGCCCGCGGAGGCTTTCGACCACATGCTCAAAACATGTATCTGCCTTCAAGGGATCCTCACACACACACACGCACAGACACAAATGCTCACTTACAAAAACAAACACAGCACGCAAGGTAACAGGCACACCTGCACTTCCATTCCATGAGTTAAAAGCTCTCTGCACTTCTTTCGACTCATGTTTGAACTAAACATATCGCTATAAGGTACATTTTCCTTTCTTCACACTGCTCACTTTTCCCCCCTCCTACCTTTTCATTCTAACCCTCTTAACCTTCAAGCCCACTGATCGTTTACCGGCTGACCCTTGACATGGTTACTTTTTTATTTCAGTGACGCCTTCAGTTACGGGTTCACTTTGGTTTCATTCACTACACTTCCCTGGGATCGCTCGTCTTGAGAGGTTTTATATAGACGTCAACCCCTAACTGACAGCAGCTCCAACACTGGACTCATTTAAGAGGAAGAAGTATGATTATTGCTGCTGCATTTCAATTCCTAAAATTCCCTTGTGTACTTGTCAACCTCCAAACTCCTCTGCTGGGGGAGTTTAGATGGCCATGTCTCCTCTGATAAACATTTACACATGGAGTCCCAAGCCATTCATATTCATCTGCCAGTGAGGAGGAACACACACAAACAGATTCATGCCATCTTATCCCACTAATGCTTTAATTGTCCGTCAGAAGTTACAAGGGCAGCAACAAGGATATTGCCCCTCACTCACCATTTCCTCATAAAGAACGCCATCAGTTTTGTTTGACGATAATAGTTTTTTCTCTCTATGCCATAGTAGGGGCAATAAAATATATTTTAATCACTATTATAATGGTAAATGTTTATAGAGACACTGACAGTCGTATCTAAATATGTTTTACCTCGGTGGTATATCCAGAAAAATGTTGATTTCTTAGCACGTAATGTGATTAATAACCTTACTTCCTACCTTAAAACAGCTGCTAAGAAATTGCTGATGATACCACCAGAGTTCACATATCTTTTCTTCCTCACAGTCTTGCTCACATTACACTCAAATCCACTCAACCTCTGACAGTTTGATGGGAGATTCAGGTGTGTCATGGCAGCAGCCTGCTAATTTAGCCTGAAGCAGAGACGAGGAGCGGGCTGCAGAGGTCGGGTGATCTCACTTCTATCAAACTCTTCACCCGCCGACTGTTTTCATTGTCAGACTTGCTGTCTTCAGACCCCAGCTGATGTTACCTCAGGTGATATCGCTTAATCAGATTTTGTGCATCCCCCTCTGAAGCCATAACGTTTTCACGTATGCAGCAGTCCTCCAAAAGGTCATTAAACATGTGCAAAAAAGGTTTCCCTTTGAACACTATCGAGGCAACTTGTTTGTTTGTTTTTCTCGAAGATGTTTCCGTAAGTCATTACTCGCAGGAATCAATCAAATATTATGGGATTCATCTAAAATTGTTTCAATAAATCATTACACAAAGGAATTCAATGACTTTAAGGGAGGCAGAGTTTCGTGATCTTCATTTTATAACGTTAGCGTGGATTTAACGAGATGATAGTTCAGTGATCTCCTTTGATTAATGAATGTCCTTGTTTACCTTCAGCATATCTGCACTCCCTCAGCACATATACAGAAGGGAACATTTTGTTTACTTTCCTTTTCCTTTAGAGAGACAAAGCTTGTGTTGTTATTCTTCACTTGTACACCGAGTACAGTTAATGCATTTGTAAAATGTGCTTTTTCTAAATAACTGTACAAGGTGTGTGTGTGTGGGGGTTTTCATCTCACTGCCATGCTCTTTAAAATGTTGGAGTAGTTTTAATGAACAATCTAGTACCATATGAATAATTCAGTTGGGCTAAATGCAAGAATAGTAACTGAGTTTCAGAGGTTAATATTGTTGCTCAAAGAAAATAAAGGTTGAAATGGAAAGTGGTGCTAACGTCAATAAAATGACTCCTGACAGCACAGCACAAGGGCTGTGCGTCTTCAGTATGTGGTTCCAAGTGTGTGTGTGGATGTCTTACTGCTACAGCCCCCACATATTATTAAATTTTGAATGCATATGTATGATTTAGTCAGACATTGTGTGTGTTTGTCAGTATGGGATGACTGTGGGCTTAGTGACGAAGCAAAAATGTTGCAGAGTTGAAACTGGTCCCAGCCTCCTTCACCCTCCTCTCTCCCTCCCTTCTGCTTCACCCTTGTCATAAAAAATATTCCCCAGTGTACCTCAGATTTTTCTTAAATTACCAAATAATAGTTTCTTTGACTGCTCCTGTTTTTTTCTGTGTTTGGAAGGCTGACCAGTTGGTCTTAATTTGGCTCAGCAACAGGCAGCAGCACCGGCCATCTCCTGCTCAGAAGCAGGAACTGTGAGGCTGAATAACCTGCGGTAGCCTGTCGCTCCGCATTCTTTCCAACTTGCCGCACGAGCTGCAGGCCGGACTGAGGGCCTGATGGTGGAGCTGTGTCGCCCCCTATGGACAATAAGAGAACTACAGCATCACTGAGCAGCTTCAGATTAATGAGCAGGGCAGCAGAGGGTAGTTAGTCTTCAGTTATTCTATGTGGCACTGGTAAGTATGATGGCTGAATAAATAAAACTCTTGTTAACAATAAATGCTGATTAATGTAGCTGTGAATGATGTTTGAAATCCTTCACAAGTGGACCTGATCGAACCCCCATTTTCTCAAACCAAAACACTCTCTTACAGACACAAACAAGCCTGTGCCGCACTTTTAACTATCACACACAGTATTTGGCAAGTGTTTGGACTTCTGGAGGTGTTTTAGATAGGCTGAGAGGGAGTTTTGATCAGTTTTTAATTGCTTGGCATAAATGGCTGAATGGACCATTTCCTGGTTCTCAGTTAAACGATTAGCGAGATCAAAGACGACACTAATTGATATGACACACAGTGAACCCAATGAGCACAGCCTCAGGTCAACAAGACACCTACTCCACCCACAGGAATGCCTGGGAGTACGTATGTGCGCATGTGTGTGTTTGTGTGTACACACTCACCTCTCCTATTTGAACGTGCGTTTCGTCCACAGACTGCGAGTACGACTGAATGATCGTCTTCATGTGGAGGATGTGGTTTTCTTCAATGTCTTGGAATCTCTGCAACACATGGAGAGGAAGGTTTACGGCACGGTGGTACAACAAATCAAAAACTACAAGAGACAGTTCACCCTAAAATCAAAGACATATTAAAGTTGTTCAGTTTAATAGGTATCGGCTGTAGAGATGTCTAGCCTCTCTTGAAGATAATGAAACTAGATGGCACTCAGCTTGTGGTGTGCAAAACAACAACAATAAAAAACACTTTAAAACTAAAAAGCAACATTTTACACTATGTGGTTACCCAAGATTCTCAACAGGCCATTAAATTCGTATACATTTTGATATTTCTTTTTGCTCTTTATCTTGTGTGGCCTGTCCTCTTTCAGGTCACCACGGTGGAGAGGAAGTCATGTGGCTCTGGCAGCACTTGGCGACGCCTCAGACTGCTTGGTCGTCCTCCTGGATCCTCACTCTTCATATATAGTTTAAAAATCTTCTCCTCTGTGGCTCTTCCTGAGGTTTCTTCCATTTTTCCTTAATACTATAAGGGATTTTTTGGAGGAGCTTTCCTTTCTCGAATCGATGGTCTAAGGACAGCAGGTGTCATAGGTTCACTTCTTAAAGCCCACTGAGCCAATGTGATTTATGATTTTTGGCTATATAAATAAAACGGACTTGCTGTGAGTAGTTCTATGTAGCAACAACTTTCCTCGACCAACTACACCCACCAACTGTATCACCACACAGGGGGGAGCTGTATCTGCTCATGGACTAGAGTCCATTGGAGTTTTTTTAAATGTACTTTTTTGGCGCTTTGAGCTTCTCAACGCCAGCACCATGAAGTTCCATTTTATTCAAGAGAAGGCAGACATCTCTACAGCAGATATCTCCAAAATCAGCAACTCACACCAAATCAGTCTGGATGGATAAACAGCACAAACAGCGACAGTTAAGACGAAACTTTTGGATTTTGAGGTAAACTGTTCCTTTAACTGCATGCTAACAGTTCTTAATCATGCTGTCAGATCGTTTTGACAGGCATGAAAACAAAAATAGGCATAAAGGACAAAATGCAGCTGAGGAATCTCCACTTCCTTATTCTGTCTCCACTACTTCCTGTTTGTCTGTTTGGGTGGTCTATGTTTCTCACAGTCACACACAAAGACACACACACAGACGTACACACACACACACACACACACACACACACACACACACACACACACACACACACACACACACACACACACACACACACACACACACACACACACACACACACACACACACACACACACACACACACACACAGACACACACCTCTTCCCGTAAGATGTAAATGGCTTTGAGCAGCAGTCTGGTGCACATCACAACCTTAAATGCTGGTATTTACTTCCATTTAAGTCTAACTCTGGGCTTCTGGGGTTGACCAAAGAGAATGAGTATAAATAATCATAAACTGGAAAATCACAGTGTGGCTGGAGAGGAAGATGAGCCTCTCTGACCGCAAAAACACACAGATGAAGGGCCACTCTCTCCTGCATCTACACTACAGAGACACAAATAAAGAGGACGCTTTTGTCATTTCACCGCGATAACAGCTAGCATACGTTCACATGCAGACACAACAGACACATTCAGACAAAGAGAACACACATGCAGGAGTGATGTCAGAGAGCACATGTGTTCAGTGTTTATAACTCCACATGTGCAGCGTTTTGAGATGAGCCGTAGACTGTGATCCCGGGGGGGAGGCAAGCCTGCAACACCGCTTTCTCCGGGGGGAAAACAACAAAAAAGAAAATGGTCGGCTAACTGGAACCATTTCTGGTGGCGGAGCTGCTGCGGTGCAGGAGGATATGGAGGCCAAATTCTGTTGATCTGATTTTAATTTGGAGTTTATCTAATCAGTCGTTCAGATGGATCCAATCAGGGCTCTCCACTGCGATTCCGTTGCAGAGGAAAAAACACAATCTGGAGATGATACAGGGCACAAAACGTGGAACACACACCCGACAGAAAGATTACACAATGAAAGTGTTGCATACCACAGCGACCGAGTTTATGGAGCACATCTTTCACTGAGGCGCACACAAACAGAGGAGAGGTTCTATCTGAATACCTGTGCAGTTTCTGCCATCTTCTGTTCAAACTCTGACTTTGCTGTGGCGTATTTCTCCACATACGACTTGTAGGTCTCTGTGGCTTTTTTGGCTTTCACTCCAGCCTGTAACAGACAGATAAATGGCTATCATTAGTTTATACACTTCACACAATGGGCCTCTGTTTTCCAAGATCAACCAAAGAATCAGCAAAGGCAAGCGAACTCCGCTGTTCATCTGAAGGCGAGAAGCTTTTGGGGTTAGGAGTTTCTGTATGGAGCGAAGCGTTACGGCACTTCATCAAGCCTTATTACCATACCATGATTATGTGGGTGCGTGTATGTGCGAATGTGACCTCCCACCTTGTCCACATCTCTCTGGGTGGCCCCCTCTTTGCGGAGGCGCTCCTGCTCCACGGTTTTGGCATTGTAGATCTCCTTGGACTTCTGCAGAGCCTGAGAGGTGGTCTGGATGTTCTGAACGGCCTCCAGGGTGGACGCCACCTCCTCTTTTGTCTAGCAACACACAAATGTTTTGTATAGTTACTCAGCTAACAACGGGCTGAATAATAAGTGTCAGTGTCACCCATTGCTCTGCTAACTACGGAGTTGCATCTCGCATAGTTTGACGTTTACATAATGCAACACTTGTCCTGGAATTACCCTTGTTTGTTATGACAAAACAGACACGATGTCAGTGAAGACAGAGGTCCATTATTACTCTGCTAAAACACTACTGCAGTTCCTCTGTGCGCAGTACAGCAGACGCACTTAAAACGATACAGAGGCTATTAAAAAATGGATATGACTCTGCATTTGTTCCATCTGTACAGCTCTTTACATCCACTTACCGGAAGGACATAAAAAGAGAAACATAATCAAGGAATAATAACTTCAAACCTCAGCGACCACACAGTAAGTCTGGTCGTTCGTTTAACTCATCATCATCATCATCATCATCATAAATCATCACTGAACCCTCTTTGCTGCTCATTTTGACGCAGTTACTGTATAATGTAAACATCACCACAGAGAGCAGAACCGAAATCCTAAATTATGTACAAATTTCGAGGCCCTCCTCCATGACGGGTGTTTATTTTTCATTATTCACACCGCTTAACTACAGTATGCACTGCGTCTGCAAGCCAAGCCAAGACAAACAGTGCTGGTAGGAAGCGGGGAGTGTAGGGAAGCGACAGAGAGAAAGTGTGACAGCCTTTTTGTCATGCTGAAAGCACAAACGCGGCCCCACCAACCCCAAGCTCCTATTTTTTACTCAGTGTTCTGTGGCTTCATGCATGAGATACGAGCTGATGGTGTGTTTCAGCAGCAGGGACGAGAGGATGACGAGTGAGGTGTAAAAAAAATAATGTCATACAAGAACACTGCACGCTACGATTTCATAGCATGGAATCAACTATCGAATGATTTCCCTTTTTTTTTGTGGATGTCTGTCAACTTCTGCAAAACAGCTCTTTGACATTAAAACAGCGAGTTTAGAATAAGTCTATATTTAAACAGTTTGTTTTCCTAAAGAAGACAATCTTGTGGCAACACTAGAGCATTAAACTACGTGTGATAATTGGGAGAAACACATTTCGAGGGAAAGTTTGACAAACACATGTGTGCAACTTTTATGAGAGCTGGTTATCAGATGTCAGGGATGGGCAGCCGATGAGTCAATATTAACAAGCTTCTTTTTTGCTGTTGATCCCTTTTCAAAAAGTAAAATGATAATTCTCGAAATGTGAGTGGCTGCATCACTTCCAAATATTTTCAGTACTTTTGTGTAATGTTTTTTGGTAAAACGGCCCTGACAGATTTAGCTCGCCTGTGTTTCTTGACCGAGAAAAGCGTGACGTGAGAACTCTGCATCAAACTTGTGAGAAAAGAACAGCAGTAGATACACCTGTAGATAAAAATACAGCAAGATGCACCTTTTGTGGCAAGAATGTGCAACAGAGCAGCAACGTGAGTGACGGCTTAAAACATTTAATAACAACACAACCTTAAAATTATTGAAAAGTGTTTTTTGAGGGCGCAAAAGGGTATCCAAGCACAGGCAGTAATGTTATTACAGTTATTTCACCTTTATTCAGTTGCACTTACATTTGCTTTTGAAATAAATCTGTTATGCAATATGTGTCATGTGACACGCCTTTAAGTGTGATGATTAAGAAATTATTACTTTTTTCCTTAAAAAAATCATATTATCATGTTTAAAATGATCAGTAACTGTTTTCTAAAAATGTTTACAAAAAATATCACCATCATCTCAAATTAAAGACGTTTTGCATCGCCCGACTCTACTAAGAATGTATGTGTTTGATTTAATATACGTGCCATATACCAAACGCAGGCATGAATGAATGAAACATCCTTCATCACAAACACCTTAACATTGGCTACCTCAAACAGTAAAGGCCCTCTCTAGAGTCAGTTTGGTTTGTCCATGCTGGGCTACTGTAGTAACATGTAGGACTCTGTGGAAGAGGACCTGCTCCCTCTACACGCAACAATTCTTAGCTTAAGGTGAATATACACTGACGAAAAGATAATTCTATACATCATTTTACATTTCTCCCAATAGATCCTAAATCCTACATACTGGATATTTAATAAATGCTGTAATAATGTATTTTATTTTGGCAATGTTTTTGTCCAGCTGCTGTGAACATTTAGGATCTTGAGCGAATTATAAAATAATCGGGGTTGTATCAATACCAATACTCAGTTAAATAAAAAATAACCCACAGTTTTCCCCAATTCTTCATCGCCTTACCTTTTTGTGTGCTTTGGCCTGCTCTTCCACATACTTCTGAACCTCCTTTATAAGTTCCTGTAGTTTCCTCACTAGCTCCATGTGACAGCTGGCCAGCTTCTCTGTTGAGCTCTTGAACACATCCCAGACTGGAGCAAACGTCCTGGGATAAAGGATGACACATCAGAGGCTGGAACACGGCAAGACCTTCTGACACGAATTCATTCTGGTCTCTTCTTTGTGAAAACTTGAACACGGATTACAAAAGATGGAACCATTCAATGATTCATTGTCAACTATAACAAGGCGATAAGATACAAACACATCACTATTCTTTACTCCTCTATGACAATAAACTGAATATCTTTGGGTTGTGGACAAAACAAGACACTTGAGGACGTCATTTTTCACAATTTTCTGATATTTCATAAACCAAACAAGACATTCATAGACAATGAAAATTGTCTTTAGTTGCAGTCATACTCTTTAAACTCACCCAAGCTGAGAAAAGTTGCCAGCTGACTTGGCAAGTTTGGTCATGGACCTGGCATAGGCCTCTTCAATGGTACTCCTGGGGCAAAATTACAACAAAAATATTTATAAATCCTAATTAATCATGACAAACAACAGCTTAATTAACCCACAGCTAACAGTTTCTTATGTCAGTGAGGTCAAGATAACAATTCATCCTTTAAAAAACCCTTTTAAAGTGTAGCATTACAAAGTTTTCCAGAGTTTTCGCAACTGGGTTGAGGCTCAAACGGGGCACGCCGCTGCACAAACTGGTGATCTCAGCCAGAAAACACCCACTTAGAACCCCCCAACATAAATGTTTGACCACACGCACCGTGTGTGGGCAAATAAGTGTGGCTTGGCATGTGATTTGTTCATAAACCTCATGTTGAAGCTGACAGAGTATGAAAGCTAGTGTTTGGATTCCCTGCTTCTCTCAATTTCCCTTTTTATTCCCTCATTCTGCAGCGGAGTGACAGGAGTTAGAAATAAAAACAAAACCGAACAAAAAGAAGAAAAAAAAAAAACATGTGGCATAGTGAAAGCCTGAATTATGCATGTCTCATTTAGCCAGCCTCTCTCTCTCTCTCCCTCCTCTGTACAGTTACTTCACAGGAATGAGGTCAGCCAGGGGGAAACAGGACAAACGTGCACACACACACACACACAATCCATCATAAACATACAGGTACACACAACCAAGCAACAAGCAACAACACAGAGGATGGATGGGAGAAGCTAGAAAATGCATTTTAGCCTTTCCACATGTGCGTGTGAGCCCAGAACGGCAGGTTATTTTTATACTTTATCAGGTTGTAAATACTGCCAGGAGTAACGTCTGCCAACTTCCAAACCAGAGCTCACAAAAGTAGAAGTTTAAATTGTGTGTTGGGGCACTGCAGGAAATTATTCTTCTTCATAAGTCCGCTGTTGTATTAGTCTGACACGTCCCCTTTGACCTCGTGTACAGAAGGCGGATGCAGACGGGCCACGCCGCTGCTGCTCAAAGTGAACTTGACCGACCTGTTTCTAAATATTTTGCTTGTAGCTGGAGGGTGTGTTTCAGCAGTGGAATATAATTAAGTACAAATTTGAAGTTCGTTCACTTAACTTGAGTCTTCACTTTTCATTCCACTTTATACTTCTGCTCCACGAGCTACATTTCATTTTGTAAGTTCCCCTTACTAAGGTAGAGATGACCCTGACTTGATTATTGTAGTCCTGAATGTAGTCTAAGATATTTTTAGCTATCTCTTTCATTCTATGTGGTCAGGACTAACAATTCTTTGACCACGGACGGTCTTCTCAAGATGAAGAAAGTCAACCATGTTTAACTGCAGACAAAAAAAAGCTTCTACTTGAGCTTGGAAGCAATAGTTTGACTGAAATATCCTTCAACAAATACATCTTAACGGACTTGGAGCACATATTCAACCATACTACTTTTAAGCAGGTTCTGAATATGTAATGTGCTCAAACTTGAACAGTCTCAAAATAAAGAATCCTAAAAACAGTGAACAGATGAGTAACTAATAAAGTAAATAAATGATAAAATAAATCAGCTGTTTCTTTTGTGGGCTGTTGACTGACGTTATTCTCCCATAATGCGATGAACAAAAGAAATGTAGGAGCTTCGCACAAATGCTCTTAAGAGCATACAGTTGTGACGCTGTGGATATATTATAGAGTGCACAGAGCTCCTTTCTCCACCAGGGGGAGCCACAGTGTAGTTTTTCAGAAGCATAAAGATCACTCAAGTCTGTGAAGAGAGAAGCCCAGACTGGAAACTGGCACAGTGAGATCAGGGATATGATACGCCTGAGCAACATGAGCAAATGTTTAACAATGCAATAAATCAATGTCTACCCCAACGTCAGTCTCCTTCACCAATGATGTATCGATTCATTTGTGTAGTATAAACAACCACATTCCTCCAGACTGCAACAGTGTTAATATTTAAGCAAAGTGAGAAGCTAAAAGCTGATTTATTACAACAAAATGAGTCGGAACAGTATAAACAGCGACGGTAAACTTAACAAATGGGGCACTGACAAGTGTTCGCCAGGAATAACTGCAAATGTGCTGAAGTCTGGTGTGAAATTACTGCTGTTTTCTTTGGGGATTGTGCGATAATTCTAATGTAAAATATGTAAAACAACATTTGAATTGTCATCATTCATCATTAACAAGACTTTCCAAAAATCTTTCAATAACCAGAGCTGATGGAGTCCATCACAACCTGCAACAAGCTTGTATTAAATTATCTGAGTCAAAGTCAGGTAGGTGAGGAATCCGCAGCTGAATTCCAGTGGTAGACCATCTATCATGTGGTAGCATATAAACACACACCTCTGACAGGGTGAAGCTAATCTCTGTGGAGGTGGAAAGATTCTGAAAAGAAGCTGTTATTATGGTATTATCGCGCTTGCCGACACTGAAGGTGTGGAACAAAATGCCAGGTTACAGGTGGGCTTAGACTTAAGCTTCTTGCACAAAGGGATCACGTTTGCATAACATTCACACTCATCCACATCTACCTCCGGCCACAATGTCACACTCACCGACCAAATTCACCGCCTAATTTTCAAGATAAATGAAGTGGAGATTCATCTTGATGTTAGCATGAGAACACAAAACAATTAGTCAATTAGGCGATTAACATTCTTTTTATTGTCATAATTCTTAGCGAACCGAGTATATTGGGTTTCTGTGATTTTGTAAGACAACAACAGGGTGTCTTAAGGAATTAGACACTTAAATTAAATGCTTTTAAGGCTGGATTAAGGCTGGGTCATCTCTTTTTATTCAAGCATTACAGCTAAGTATAATAACGGTAAGTGCTGGTGCCAAGGTAGAATTTCTGTAGGAATATGGTCATTAAAGTGGGTGAGGTTAATCAAGATTTTGCCAACATAACAAGTAAAAATACAGTTTTGGGTTCAGTGGTAGGTTTGGAAGATTTATAACAGAAATGTTGTGAACTTTTGCACAGAAAAGCTTGTATTATTTTGACAATAAGTAATTAAAAGATGGAAAGAAATAAGGTCAAATCTTTGTGATCTTTTGAATTTTAACTTTTAAAGGACTTGCAGATGACCTGACAACATTTCAAGACACCACCATGTTGCAGTTGAGTTTTTTAGGAACTAAAAAATAGGAAATTAATCAATAATCTAAAAAAATCAGTTGCCACCCTAGTGTGCTAGATGTGTGGCAATAAGAGTGGATTTTAGTTTTGGTCTCTGTGAAGCTTCTGGGTGTTGTCAAGCACATAACAACTGCATGAGCCAACTTGGGAAAAGAACGTTTTTTTATTCCAAGAACAACCACAAGACAGGTAGGACATGTATTGACGAGCCAGACACATTGCAACAGGTTAATGATTACTGTCTTGTGTCTACGACATTAACAACAGCAGCTGATGTGTATCTGACATCTTACCTTTCTCTGATGAAGTCTGTCAGCTCCTTGGAGGAGATTTGGCCATGCTTCATGTTGTGGTAGAGCACATCAAAGCCATTATTTTTTTCCCCCTGCAATCCAGAGACGGATAGATCAGTCAGCGGAACAGGTCGAACAAACAACAACAGTGCCTCAGTTATTGATCGGATGTGTTACCGTGAAGGCTTTCTCTACCAGCAGCATTCTCACTGTCTGAGCAGCTTCCAGGTGCATCTGCAGCAGACTCTGGTCAACCATACTCATCTTTGCCATGTTTGAGACGAATTAACGTTAAAAATGTCTAAACCTGTGGTCTAATACGAGCGTATGATAGAAGAGATAGGCAGACAACTGCGTGTCTGTGTTGCCGTAACCATGCGACTGGGTGACGGTGTTCAGTTACACTGAAACTTTAAAGATGCAAATGTTGATCTGAATAATTAAACGACTGAAACATGTCGGGTTTAGCTTTTAGACCCTTGTGACGGATGTAGTCACATCCTCCACCCTTTTTTTTTTTTTTTGCCCTGTTTTATCTTGTCTTGTTCCAATACACAACAATGGCTTACATGCAGAAAAATAAACAAAACGATGGAAAAAAATTTGAAATAATAATCAGAATTCTAGCAAGCAAAACAATCTCAGTGACTCCAAAGAACAATGAAAATAGGCTTTCTCCAATAAATACAGCCGGCCTGACGTGTCTATATTATTGCACATGAACAAAGAGTGTCTGTGTGTCTGACGGCCAATAAGTAGGAAGAATCTGTAGAACAGACGTGTCTTACAGTGTCACCTTTACATAGTTTGTCAAACAGAAAGCTCTGAAAGGTGAATATCTTCAGCTGTAAAATGTTTTGCTCTCTGTGGTGGGCAAATAAAAAAATCTATTTCCTAAATGTATCACGATTCTGTCTTTAAAGCTTATGTCTTGATGCAGAAAAGTCCAAAATTAACATATTTCTGGAAACGTAACAGAAAAAAAAACAAAAAACATACCAGGTTGTTGTCGTTCATGCCAAGCAAGGCTACATCACGATGCATCCATAAACAAAACCAAATCTAATCATCTGATCTGATCATCGTAAAGTGCTCTGGCTGCATTTTTCTGTCTGCAGGAGAGTAATCAACCCAACCCAAACTGGACATTGTTAATGTAAACTGAATGAATGTTTGCTAGCTGCACAGTAACAAATGTTATTTTGCATTCAAAGCATTGTCACATAAATAGAAAACCCCGGTAGGTCCATCATTTAATGACACTTATTCCTTATTTTTCGCACTCTAGTTATCTATTTTTACACTATATTTTCCACTAAAAGAACTTGAAAGCACCATGTCGATAGACGAGGCTGAACCTGACCCAAACCTGGACATCATTTCTTAATCTTTGCCCAACCCAAGCCCAGCCTGTCAGGCCCCCGATGCTCTCGCACACAGAGATAACAAGCAACCAAATCTAAGTGATCCATATAAAGATTATGTGTTTTCAATGTTTTCTTTATATATTTATATATACTTCAACATTATAAAAAGTTTTAGCCTCAAATATCCAGCATCTGTCAGGCTATACAGTTTAATAACAGCCTCTGATATCAAATGCTGAGTGTGATGAGAAAGACGGCACATGTAAAGTAGACTGTAATCCATATCAATCTGACACTTGCAGAAGCAGATAAGAATATTCATTATCAACTTCACTATTAGAACGGCCTCAGGTGACCTTTGCTGTCATGATGGGGTGATGGTGCTGGTTTGTGCTCAAGATAAGAGCAATAATAGTTTGGATGAACCACAACAGATCGACGTCTACAATAGTACAGTTGACAGGTCAGGTTTATTAGTCATCACACCATGTTCACACCAATAAGTCATATTCTACACACTAAACTTTTCACAACAATAACATTCTTGGCACGCTTTCAATTGAAAGCTTTCACTTGTGAGAAGAGAAGAAGAATCACTTTACTTCCTCATCACCCTCCCTGAGACTGTTTCTTCACCGAGTGAGGAAACATACAAATCATGGCTTTAAGCTAAGGGAGTGGCCTTTTTTTTTTTTTTAAAGACACAGATTATAACTAGTGTCCAACAGATGACAATAACAGTCGCTGAATTAACGGTTTTGATTGTGACAGCCTTCTTAGGATGATGGTAAATTATCACAAATTCTGCTCATCAGCAACTTCTCAAGAAATAACGACACTGTCACAACACCATTAGCTGAAGTCAGCTGCAGTTCATCCTCATTCTTGTCCAAATCAGAGGCCAACTTTGTTTCACCTCAACCCGAGACTGTCACAGATATTTCCTAGTTCCTGAGGCCATCCGCTGTCAGCAGTTTGGCGCAGGGGCTACAAAATCTGTCAGTGCAGCTTTAACACATGGATTTCTGGCCCAGTTATTCCACACTGACAAATATTAAAGGTCAGCGAGTTTGTGTCAAAATGAAGATCGGACTAGCTCCAATCGGGTTGTATTTACAGAGCAAAGACCGGTCTCGTGGGCTACGGCTCACTGGCCTACATTTTACCCCAGCGATGAGACCACTGAGACATGCTTCCTGTTCCTGTGTGAACTATTAAAAAACATACATGTAAACTAGTGCACACAAATAGATGTCAAGACTGGAGGGCGAGACACAAACAACTTTTTTTTAACAGTGTATGTAACACTCACATTATACTGAAGCAAAAATAAGGAACAAAACACAGGAGACACATTGACTATTGGCCAATCAGTCGACAAAACAGGGAAGTGCAAAGTGAGTGAAAACACACAGAGCAGAAAAGCGACAGGAAGAGAGTCCATTCTGTGCAACAACTGTGCTCATGTGGAATGTGATATCAATGAATACAAAGAAAAAATAAAAACAAACACAGGAAACGGCTCAGGGCGTTTTTGACTTCTCTTCAGGTTACGAAAAAATAACTCTAAACCCAGAACAGAACCCAGTAACCCAGAACAGAAAGACGTGGCCTCCGAGGTTTAAGAGTTAACTTCTAATCTCTGTACAACTGATTCTACACGAGCAGCAGCAGCAGGAAGTGATACTAGAAGTGCTGCACAGTTTCTCAGTGTCCTCGTCTGGACACTCATCGATGAAAGCCCTCGTGCTGCTGGGTGTTTAATATTCCAACCACACGTTGTCAAATTCAGAAGTGCTCATTATGCTCGGATTTAGACGGAGAGGTTTTTAAACTCCCTGCCCCACCCCGGAGGGAGGACGGCGTGCTGAGAGGTTAGCACACATGTCAATCACAGTTTGTTTGAACAACAGTTTGCAGCTGAGACAGCCGACAAGAAAAAAGGAAGGGAGAGATTCAGTGTGTGCCAATAGTATCGCCGGCAGAAACAGATCCCGGCGGCTGTGGCACACTGCGCTGTGTCTGCACTGCACAGACTACAACTGAACCCAGTGTCTCTGTATGCTTTAGGCAGCCCAAACTCAAATGTAGGTAATAGTCGGGCAACTAGACAGCTTACGTCATGGCTGAATGTGCACTAATGCTTTTGCTGGGAAGGGTACTTTCGCTCACATGCACGAAGAGGAAGGCGAGCTTCGATGGAAAAAGCAGCAGCCTTGCTATACTATTAAATGCACAGTTTAATATGAAGCTATAAAGTATAACTTCAGGTTATAAAGTGGCATTAAAACTGAAAGAGGTCTGTTCTGCTCCCAGAAAATAACCCTCCATCACGAATCAGGTTCACTGAACTCTGAACTAAAGTTGTAATTATTGTGTTATGATTATAACAAAAGCTTAACGTGAGTGAAATAGCTTTGGCTCTTCGATCTGCCACCTGTCTCCTGGAGACAATTTAACCATTTCAATTCTAATAATCACCGTCACTGCAACGTTAACATGTCAAGTTATTTACTTTAGTGTGACTACAGGACAGTTTAGAGAAAATGTTATCTAGTTTCTTTGGAGTGGGCTACATGAAGACGAAATAAACAATGTAAATGAGCTTCTCAGACAACACAAACGCACAAAACGAAGAAGTGTGGCATTAATTCATGTTGTGACAACGCTTTGCTTATGCTCTGGTTAGGTTTAAGCACAAAAACCACTTGGTTGAGCTTAAGAAAAGTGCACGTTTTTCCTTAAAATACCTGTTTTGGTCGCCACAAACAATCACCCTGAGGACCGCTTCAAAATATCACACTTCTGTTGAAACGCTGTGGTCCCTTATCAAAAATATCCAGTGGTTTCCCTCTTACAAATGTTGAACAGTGACCACGGTGTTGGCAGCCTTTCCTCCTGCAACTCCACCATTACCACCGCCGCCACCTCTCCTGATATGACAATCAGGTCAGAACCATGTAATGTGAATGTGATACGAGACATTTTGTAGATATGTCAATATAATGCGGGCCTCTGACGTATCAGTGAGTTACAGAAACCCAGTTGCCACCATTTTATTCTGTCTCTAGTCTTAAGTTACGGTAAACCTGAATATATTTGAGTTGTAGACTACCACTCGGTAGTAATCAGTAGTAGTATTAGTAACTAATTTTAAATAAACAAAGTGTGAGATACAGGCAGTGTTATAATCAAAGGACTCTGCTCAGTCTGTGCACAGTGAAGACATGCCACTGCTTTTAAATATAAACTGTATTGTGTTTTAACACACGACAATAACATCGATGTAATTACAGAGCCAAATCAACACGAAAGGAAACTGTTACTTTACTGCCACCCCTAATCTTAGATACCACCTTAAAGATAAGCAAAACCACAGTGCAGCAGTTTATCATGTAACATCTGCCCGGCAGAAGAGAAAAGGAATCCACGCTCGTTCTGTTCAACTGCAGCAGACAGTTTCAATATCCTGTGTGTAGGGGAATCAAGTGCACTAATGAAACGCAAGACACAGAAAGGTTATCTCTTAATAGCATACTGCCTTCTTCTTCTTACAGCAAGGGAACTGAGATGAACTAAGCTAACTTCAGTATGTTGAAGGAAGTCTGCATGTAGGGCTGGAAAAGGCAACATGTTGTCTCATTCATACCCCTTCTGCTTTACGCCCAAAAACTGGCAGGCTTCCATTCTTAGAGAATAAGTCCTCCATGTGTGTTTGTTAAAGCACTGTGTGCATGCTGCTACGTCAGGCCAATTAACCTGCACTAGCCTCCGCCAGTCCAGTCCTGTTCCCACCTTGTCAAATATTGACGCATGTCATCTCCGCTGCCACGACAGCCCAGCGTGCATTTCTTTCTTCTTCTCCAAAATAAAACCCTGAAGTTGCCATAACAGCTGTACGATATACGTGGAAAATTATTAGACCAAGCTGAAGCCCAAGAAGCAGATCTTTACGTTTGAGATGCTGGGCCAAGCATATTTTTGAGAATTTTGCTTAAGAAATGCCTGAATGTGTTGTTGTTATTGTTTATTAGCATTATGTTGTCTTAGCTCTATCCGCTACAGTGGGAAATTGTGCTAATAGCAATAAGACTGATTTGTTTCTCAGAAATTAAAATATTACACACACTTCTTCTGAACAAAGTGAGAGCTACATCATTGTTAACTAGAACACAGGCTGTGAAGAGGAAATGCTTTGCAAACAATTTGTAAGAGGAAACAAAAGCAACTTTAACATTGTTGTATAAAGTCAATGCTGTAGTGTATGTAGCATGTGCATTCATTGCATAATGGTGAACAATACATCATGAAGTAAATGTGCTTTATGAGGTCTTAGTCTGCGTAAACAGGTATCATAAAAAATATTGGTCTGAGCTGACACGACTCCTTTTCAGGTTGTAAATGTATGTTCAGGTCGAAGTAGTGGAAAGAAGTGTGGCTGCACACTTTCACTTAGGAATTTAGGATTAGTTAAACAAGACTGGCTCCCTCCAGACAGACTGTAAACCACGGCCCTGCAGACCCCAGGGCCTCCAGCACAGAGCGGGTAGACGGCAGGATGACATCAGAGTGTCTGGCCCAGGTCATGTGACCAGACAGGCCTGGGAGTGGTGCAGCGAGCTGTCAGATCCACAGCAACACATGCAGTGTATGTGGTATAAGGTGGGTCGGGCTTTGTTTGTGGTGCAAACATTAATATGAGATCTTGACAACTACTTTAATCTCAAGGATATGACATCATGTGCATGGCTACTGGATAAAGGCCAAAGGACAGGACAGTGTGTTTGTCACAGATTCAGACGCTTCTTAACTTATTTTCACATAGGAGATTGAGACCATGTGTAAAAGAAGAGAACAACAAGCAGCTTAAGGCAGGAACAAACACAAAAGTCAATGTTACAGGCCTGCACTGATTCTCATGGCTCTTTGCTCACCTCACTGTCACTACTTAAATACAACATAGCTGGTAGTCATTGGCTACACAAGTACAACATTGACATTTGTAGCAAACAGGACATATCATGATAGCATTATATGCTTATGAGCCAACAGCCGACCACAGTTGGAGTCACACCGCTGGATATTTCAAAGGATATCTGGGGACACTTCCAGCCGTTTCTGTGGCAACAAAAAACAGCAATTTTCACAGGCAGCCGGACCGTCTCCATCCTTGATTGTGACGACCAAAACAGATATTTTAAGCCAAACAATGAACTTTGTCTAACCCTAACCAAGTGGTTTTTGTGCCTAAACCCAAGCAGAACATAGGCGCAATGATGTGACAAGAGAGAAATTCAACCTAAATGGACGTAAAGTTGAAGTCTGGTGATTGGTTTGATGAAAGTTAATTGAATTTCTTTGGGCTGAGGACAAGACAAGACATTTGACTTGAGGATGTAATCTTGGACTTTGGGAGAAATTGATTTTTGCTCAGTGTCGTTGATGTCGTCTCAGTTTTCCCCCCATCTTACCTTTATTTTTGAAGCTAGTGTATGAAAGTCAGAAATCCCTGTATTGTGACCAGACAAATAATCAACTAATAGACACAATGATCTACAA
The DNA here is from genome assembly GCA_963678695.2 of Diplodus puntazzo. Lineage (NCBI taxonomy): Eukaryota > Metazoa > Chordata > Actinopteri > Spariformes > Sparidae > Diplodus > Diplodus puntazzo. The sequence goes on along the minus strand of OZ023173.1, from coordinate 23,200,860 downwards.
ATGATTCATTAATGAAAACAGTTGTTAGTTTCAGTCCTATAACATATTCTAAATGAAAAAAAACATAAATGGAATAAAACCACACTACCAAAACAATCACTACAATACTAATAAATGCTTAAGCGCTGCACGTAGGTTTTACAACGATGGGGAAAACCCTGCTTGTGAGTCTGACATTATATTGGCTTAAACGTCAGTGACATTTTTATGTAAACAAAGACGCAAACACCACTGTATCGAGGTCATGTAAGCTGATAAGATGACACACATGACACTGACATTAAAAAAAACAATCTCAACAACAAATTCTTCTAAAAACAAACGAAGGAAGGCAACGTGGTGGCCTGTGATTGTGCATTTGAGCCTCAGTTGGAGAAAAGTGCCGGCTGGAAGGAAATATGTCACCATTGTCCATCCCTTCTTCTTACTTCAGTCTTTGCTGCATTATGCATTTTTTGCAACACTTCACACGTCTGACAGTAACTTGTGGGAGAGTAACTGACTGTGAAACTTCCTCGCAGTGAGTGAGCTGTGTGTGAACCATTTAGACCACACACACAATCACAATACAGACAGCAGGGAGAACAGGGCCATCCCCGGGGCTGTTGGCTGTATCAGCACTGTTTGCTTATCACACTGCCATTTTATTTTCCCATGACATGCTGGAGGCTAGCAGACTCCACAATACACACAAGCTCATCACAGATATAGAGCTAAAACTCGAGAATTAGGCCAACTACTGTTGCCTTTACTAACCGGACATGCTAATCCGTCTCCTGGGAGTTTTTTTTTTTAGCAGATTTGGGGACTGCCACACATTCAAATTTTCATCAACAGGCCACAGTGAACTACTAGCTTACTCACATACGTAACACATGCAGACGAAAAAGGAAATAGTCATTTGAGATGTGCAAGTAAGAGAGGAAATGTTGCAGTGACCAAGCCCGTGCTGCAGCTTCGACATGGCAGTAACATGTCTGGCTCTTAATTCCTTAAGAACTTGTTTATTCAGCTGAGGGGAGGCTTTTGTCCGCATCAGAGATTCAAGCCAAGATTACATTCGAGGAAGAGAACGAATAAAAATGTCTCTACAAAGGCAATAGAGCCAAAGAGCCCAGGATGCAGACATGTGTGCTAAAGTTTCAAATATGACAGCCTATTGTGTGCGTGTGTGTGTGTCTGTGTCTGCTTGTGGTGATGATTTGTAGTCAAGTCAAAGAGAAATGGATGCATCTCCTAATGCCAAGTGTGAGTGTGTGTGTGTCCTGCATGTTAAACACACAGCTGATCTTTGCCATCACTGGATTCTCTTGTGGCTCCACTGCAGGGCACAAAGGGCAGATTGAAGAATCAGGAGTGACTCGACTCTCCTCTTCACCATTTAGTTAATGATGAAGAAGACTCCTTCAGAAAAAGGCTTTGGAGGTTGAGAGCATTGCACATTCTTCATTACTTTATCAAGGTATACTCTTCATATGCTTTTCAGTTGCCATGTTCATACTACCAGCCTGAGAAGATTCCCACATTAGGTTTCACCACCTGGAGCTGAAATGTTGGCACTTGCAAACCACTGACACATTCAACATTTGCACATGTCACAGGCTACGTGGCATATCGCCTTCAACAAAACTTGCTATATCACTTTCATCACACAAGTCTTTCATGTCTGGAGGTGGAGGAAATAGTGGCGGCGGTACGAAGAGCGACGCTGTGTTTGTGGCGACCAAAGCAGGTATTTTAACACAAAACATGACCTCTTCCTAAACATACACAGGTTGTGTTCGGGCCTAACCCTTTGCCGAGCATAAGCGCAATGTTGTCACAAGACGAAATTAAAAAAAAACTTGGACCCAAAGAAATGTTGCAGAAGTTGCGCAATAAAAACTGTGACACAATATTATCCTGAAAGCGGTCAAAAATATTCTTGCACACTTCACATATCAGTGGTTTTGCAGATATGTACACTGCCAACATTTATTCTGGCGATTGGGCTGGCTGAGATCAACTGAGGCTGGAGACTAAAGCTGTATTTCCGGCCTTAGGGAAAACAGGAATATGAATGGAGGTCACTTCGAGCTGAGGAACAGGTTTACAACTGCATGACAATACTGCAACTGCCTACAAACTAGACGTGTATGTATGAAATTCTTTTTCAACATAAAAGCCCTCCAGCCATACATTTCAAAGTACACCTGATCTTTGAAAAACAACAGAGCAAAGCCATAACACATTTATTAACACTACACAATCTCCTTTATTGACTCGTCTCATTTGCTTATGGCTACAATCCAAAACAAACTGAAGAGACCAGAGCATTTAAAACTGTCCAGATGAGTCAATATAAGACATAACATCCAAAACATGACCCATATTTGCTGCACAGGCTTAGCTTAGAGCCTTAGCCCGAATAAAGTTATTGTTTCGAGTTCTAATAACACTAATAATGGATTTAGTGGTATGGGAAAAGCAACTGAAGACAAGGAGGGTCAGTGAAGGAAGAATTGAGAATGACAGTAATGCCAGTAATGGATACGTTTACGTTCAACCTGCTATAACACAGCCACGTCAAAACGGAAGAGAAATGACCTTTCGGCACTAAATGGACAACAATGTACACAGTACTAATAGTAATGTACATAATACAGCACTGGCTGTTTAAAAATATGAGCTAAATGCCCAGAACACTCAGGGCTGGTTTGGTGTGTTTGTGTTTTTGAAAAAGCTGTTGTCTAACTTACTAAACATCTGGCCTCTCACCGAAACTTCGTGACGGAAGAAAATGACGCGTACGGCCAAGAGCTTTGACTGACAGCCGCAACGTCCAATCGCATTCCAGGAACTGACCATAAACATTCCAAGCAAGTCTGAGTGGGCCAATTAGCCGGAGCAAGGCAGGATTCATTGAGCTTTCACGTTAGTTAGCTTCACAGAGGCCCAAAACCCCGGGGTGGCAAAATAATAATCGCCGAGGAAAATTAACGATGGCCGGCGGGCTGCTGACCAGTAAGTGTGGCGGCTACCGGACACCGCCGACAAACGACAGTACACCGACGAACCAGAAGGCTACCTCTGCAACATGATTAATAGCTGACTTACTGGCTGACATGAACATGATAGGGAGGGAACAGAGCAAGAGAATAATAAGGAATAGCACCGGTGTAAACACCGCGAGTGAAAAGCAGCACCTACCCAGAAATTCTCTAGGAAGTACGGCGTTATCATCTTGTTTTAATCCTCTTCGCCGCAACTCTTCGGTTTGTTGTACAGCAACTTTTAAAGCGTAAATCATCCACCGTCCTCCCCCCGTTTCTGTTGTATCTGCCTTTCCCCGTTTTCCTCCTCTCCCCTTTCTTCTCCCTCCCCACCTTCTGACTCCACCTCCAGTCCAGTCGGCTCTCTGTCGAGTCTCTCCCCGACGGTTTCTTCCCCTATAAACTCACAGTTCGGTTGGACGAAACAGCGCTGCCAGTGGCGGTTGGTAACAGCAGCGAGCGCGAGCCATCGCAGGGTAAAATGCTGCCTTCAGGTGCTCCACGTAAACACCCGAACTCTTGCCGACTGAAATGTCGCAGAGACACATTAATGAGCTATAAATTATGTGATTTTTTTTATTTGCTTTAATTTTTGGATCAAGTAATGTATAACGTTATTGAATACATTCTGGCAAAGGGTGTTTTGTTTGTATTTTTTCTTTTAAATTTCAGCCACGTTTGTATTCATATTTGTTTCTAGTTTGTATATATTTGTAGTGTGTATATTATGAATATAGTATAATAAGTGTGTATTTATACATAATATAATATTTTGTTTATTTCATACTAGTTTATCTTTATATTTCATCCATTCATCATATTGCTATTTATCTCTCTTTTAAGTTTTAAACTTTTAAGTATCTTTTGAGGGCCTAAGGTGCATTTGCTGCACATTGTGTCTTATGTACTGTGTATGTGACATAAACAACTTTGAACCACGAACAGTACCCCTAATCCCCATAATGATGCCATGTCATATTTTAACCCAGCTGTGGACGCAACTTGGGAAAATTCATTTAATCATTAAAAAATTACTCTTGTGTATTAATTTGTCTGTTGACGGCTTTAGTTGCCTATTAAAATGTTTTTACCCACAGAGATCCGGAACATGAAGGCAGCACGGATTCCACAAATATTGTTCCAAAGAAGTTGAACATGAATGAATTCCCAGAGATCTGTGCAGAATGATGGCTTTTTAGCTTTATGTTAGCTGTATGTATGGGAAATTATGTAGATTTATGCCAGGGCAGCTCAAAGTGTGGACCCGCAGGCCCAAGTTGGCCTGCTGTAGGGTTCAATTTGGACTGCCAGATATTGCTAGCAAAAATAAGAAAAAATAAATCAATCGATGGCAATGATATTTTATTTATGTTGGGTGGAAATTATCTTAAAATAAGTAGGGTAATTATTAATTTACATAACTGAGCAGAGTCACTTTGTACAGGAAGTTAGGCATTAAAGCAACTAGGGATCAAAGTACTATTTTGTTAACAATACAATACCTGTTTGCTTTTGGCCCCTGACACACTGTTAACTTTCAGTTTTGGCACCCATAATCTAGGCAAACACCTATATAATAGTGTAATTTGCCTCACTAATTACTGCCCTTTATCTCTATCATTTTTGAGGTTGGGTAATGCAACACCTTGCTGTAGGCTGTGACCTACACGCAACATTTGATTATAATCGAAGAGCAGATCCACATCGAAATGAGTACGCAAAGTCTAATGCAACATAAAAATCTAAAACTGGAATCTAAAGCCGGTTAGGTGACCTGAGCCAAGCAACTGACAGAACTGATAAAAGATGTAGGCGGCCACAGTGACCAGGAAGACCTGACAGATATGGTACTTAACATCCCAGTTTCTACGTTCCTCTGCTTCCTTGCATGTTAATATTGTGCAGCTGCAGCAGGGAAAAACGCTCTGTAAAGCTGGAGAAAACACAAGACAAATGGCCGTAATAATGTAAACAATTTATTGGAACAATGTACAGATTCAAGCAATGGTAACCAGTCACATCCACTATATCATCTTACAAATATTACAAAATTACTACAGTACAATATAGATTCTTTGCATGATCCAAAATATTTGGTGGCCCCAAAAGTATTACTTTTTTTAAAATTCAGCAGCTCATTAAAAAAAAAGAAGAAAAAAATCAAACCATGTCTATCAAAATGATGTTTTTGCTTTTACTAGCAAAAAAGATGAAGGCAGATAGTCTAATCAAGATCGAAGGCTAAATGAGAATACAGGAGTTCTTTGACTAGACATTCCTTAATATTGGTGGGTGCTTTATAAAATACAAATTTTCAATAAAGCTTCATAGAAAGTCAAACATTATGTTTGTAACAATATGTTTATAAATTGTCAACCTATTTCTTTGCTTTTAAATTAGGCGTTACCTGTTTCTCCAGATACAGTATACTGTATATCTATTGCAAACTACCAATAAAACCTCAAAATATTTACTCTCAAGGCAATGTGTACACATTACACTAAGTGTTTACTGTAGTCTGTTAACAATCACTTTTGACAAAAAGCACATTAAGTATGTGCAAGTTACCATTTTATTCTCCCCCCGTCTTGCAATTGCAATCACATTTGACAGCTAGCAGTGTTTCACAAATAACATTAATGTCAATTAACACCCACGGTACTCCGTTTCTAATATGCAGGGCGATAGTTTTACTAATCTTTAGTTGTTGAGAGGAGATGCATAAAGGCATACACATTAGGGAAATGATAACAAATAACACTGAACACAGACGACCTGAGGTTAACACATAGAAAACACATATTCAAGTAGTGAAACACAACTACGATGTATAGCAGCAGTCGAGTCAGAAATACAGCACAGTGATGGAGGGACTGTGTTCTAACGTGTGTGTTTTATAGACCTAAACTCTTTCAGTGAAAGAATAACAGGACTGTGTATACACACACCCCATCAAGCCGTGATTACTCCGTTTTTTGCATGCCAAACAGCTGGAATGTGACAGACAAAATCACTCCAAAACACAAAATGATGTGGCACATACAAGTCTTCGCCTCTGTATTCCATGATGCCTTAAATTTACCACTGTTCATCTGATAAATGTTAAATCTAAGAGTGCCGTTACATATTGGATATTGTAAAAGTTTATCTAACACATTAAACTACTTTCACAATCTAAAATCACCCCATTGCATCAAGAGACTTATTGCATTAGGTAAATACATTTTAGCAGCAATTAACACTAAGGTCGTATTCTTAAGGGGTTTGGCTACATCGTTAATTTTAAGCACTTGCGATTTAAATTTTGAGTGCATGTCATTAAAATACTGCAGTTATTACTCTGGCCAGCAGAGGAAAATGACTGGCTGGGCGTTAAAAAAATAAAACAATAAAAGAAAGAAATAAATCATCCCATCTCTCGGACACATCATGGAATACATTCAGGCTTTCTGTAACTTAAACACTTACACACTTTATAAAATATAACAGCGCAAAAACAACCAGAGACAATAACATTGTTGTAGTTTCACAGCATTTAAAAACTATACATCCAGCTATGGGGGGGGAAAGTTTAGGGCGAACACTCCAGCAAGAAAATGTGAAATTATAAAAGTCCCAGTGTTGCGATACATAAATGTTTACTATGTACTCGTTAAACCTTTAGTTTAATTGAAGCTCCCCTCCCTCCCATAATCCTCTTCCCACTATATGTTGGGGTGTGAGGGGCCACCAACATGCAAGAGATGAAAGCATCCAAGTACCCCACAATACACAACCACCCAAAACATTATACAGTCATCCTCAAGATCATGCTTTTAGCACAAGAAGCCAAACACCCAAGGAAAAACAAAAAAAACTTCAGTACATTGAGAAATAAACATATTCAACATTCATCCGATGGACTGCGTGGTTCTGACAGCCAAAGTCACAAAAAATCACTAAGACAGGATTCGTGTCGTGGTGTCTCTCCTTCATCTCTCCTTCATGAGGCTCAGACAGTATAAAGGATTGTAAGCATCTAAAGCTTCGCTATGCTTGTTGATGAATGTCCACGTCAACATTCACACCCACAAGACCAAACTGGGAGATTCACTCCGACGGTACATCACAGCCAAGATTTTTACACACTTCCTAAGTTTCGGCGTGTTAACCCAGTCATGCTACGCTACAGCTGATTGCTGTAGTAATTCTCTGGTAGAGGAAACAAAAAGTACTGTAAATAGATAAATTACAAGGTCAAAGAAGAACCTTATCACAGGGCAATGACAGCTGTCAAATGCAACACACATCACTAATGTTCCACAGCTTTTCACAACGATACAAGCATGCTACCTATTCCCAGAAAAGCTGCTCTTTAAAACGTAAATCTTGTGCTCTCCAGTGACAGTTAACAGCCTTTGCCCTGCTAAAAAATAGGAAATAATCTGATGACTCTAAAGGTAAAAACTTATTATTGGTGATATGCAGCAGCATAAAATTAAATCCAATAAGATGCAGTCTCAGGATCAGCTGCTATCCTTTAGTTTGAACCTCTTTGTATTAAGAGAATATTTCTCTTGAAAAAAAAAAACCTTTAACTTCCTCTTCTACTGGTGGAATTCAGTTGTGATGAGAGCAAACACATGCCATTTACTTGACTGACATGATTATAAATGCAGATCAGCTCTGAAGACCATTTCCTGTCAGTGCTCGCAAAGTTTTTCTCCATATTTGCGTACATTTCTTTTCAGTAGTTCAGGTAAATAAAAACAACATGTTTGGGGACTAAAATGGAGAGAAAAAGGGTGATCGGTTTTCATTTTCTGATTGAGATGTGATTGGATGAATTTTCCTCCCATGATAAGGTTGTTCTGCCAGCCCCTTTGCCCCCCGTTGCCTGTGCATGGGGGCAGTGAGCGCCGCAGCTACCACCTCCCTCCCACCCCGTCCGTCAGGTCGGGGAGGGGTCCTCACCCCTTCCCTCCCCTCAGCAGGCAGACCCTACCCCCCTAGTAAAGGGTAACATGTTCCCTGGGTAAAAGAGGTTCCCTATGTTGTCTCCCGTAGTGAATGACCTGCACACAGAGAGACAGAGAGGCCTCATTAGAATGTGACACAACCATACAGCGACAGTTCCTTTATATCATAGTTGGAACAACAAAAATCACAACAACTTCACCATTATGTAGATTTTTTTTTGTTTTAAGAGGAAGAGGAAGATCAATCGCATCTTTTTTCTATTGTCTATATGTTGCAAGTCCAGTTGGACCAACATCCAAAAGTGGAACAGGACACTAAACATTCATCTTAAATTTAAACCATTGTAATGTACATACAAAATGTGTATGTATATATTCTGTGTTTATAGGAACATTGGCCCAAATACTGTCAGGCTCTAGAACTAGTAGTCATTAAACTGTTATAACATTACTGAAGGGATCTGACTAAAAATATACGTGAATATATTTTACTTTGCTTTCATGTCAGACTGTCTTTTTGTGAGGATATATTGCTTTATCATCATAGAGTCATGAGTTCATGTTTTTGCCTGGATTAAATAAACGAAAACTGGATTCAACAGGTTTTTGCATGCATGTTCTACAATAGTAAGTGATATCGGAGAGGAAACTGACCCCAGTGGCGAGGTACACTGCTGTGGGAACAGTTACACCCCGTAGAAGGTTGCCAGCCGTTCCTTCAGTGGCATGGGGAACTGATCTGAGAAGCGCCTCCAGTTTTCTTCGCCCACCTGGTTCTTAAACCCGTGAAGGATCTGAAATCAAACACCCGGACAAGTTCATACCAAGTTATAACAAGATGTTGCCTTTCAAAATAGATCTTGGGCATGACGAGTTTATTATCAGACACTGCCATTCCTTTGTTTGGCCACAAGGGGACAGAACAGATGAGGGCGAGCAAATCTTCTACAATCATGAGGTTAAAGTTAGATACGTTTTAACGGTCAGTTCACTTCGCGGAAACTGTACTCAATCTAACTGTGATTAAATCCAGTGCAATTTAGCAGATCATGCTTAAAAACAGCAACTGTCAGCGTTTACCTTGCAGAACATGTCTCTGAGATCATCCTTTGGATTTACCCAGGAGGCCACTGCGTCACAGAAGAATATAAAATCCTGTTCCAGAGAAGAGAGGTGAGGCAACGATTCAAGTTGGGGTGCAACTGACAACATCATGACCACGCTACCAATCGTATTGCTGGGCCTCACCTGCACTACACCACCTGGATTTACACTGATCATAGTGCAAATTCCTCTGAATGCAGAGTCTTTCTCCTCATTGTCTCTTATATTTCGTAGAGAGGTGCACCTGACAACAGGGACGACCAGATTTAACATCAGACATATCAAGTTACAAGCTTAGAAACTAAATCTACAAACTGGCACTATTATATGAATGACTACTGCAAATACCTATAATATTATAACCTATTTCCATCTTTAATACAAATGTAGTGTTTAGGTGTTTTCTTATCATATTCCTTATCAGTAAATACATTTCACTCTATGTATACACCTATGTGTGGAGAAAACTGTGTCTATCATGAGCTAAGAGATAACCACAACAAGTCAAGCATGCACACAAAACAGATTAAAAAAAAAACAAAACATTTTTACTTTTAACAAAACTTCTCCGAGCTCTTATAACTTCACTTTATTTTGTCTATGAGCAGTGTGTTGAGCAACACCTCATCTATAGCACCTTGAATATAACATTACTTTTTGGAAGGATCGACTAGAGAAGGTTTGGAGTTGTTTTTTTTGGGACAGGCACATGCAGCTGGGGTGACTACTCAATGAGAAAGGGATTTAGGAATGCTCTTTTGCAGCATCCTTTCTCTGTCGTTGAACCAGCAGGCATGTGACAAATCTGATCCCATGCATCTTTTCGGTTAGCGACAATTAACAATGACAAAAGACTAGAAATTAAACAAATTAATGTATAATACATGAAGGTGCTACTGAGGCAAAAAACAAAAATCACAAGTAGGACCTAAAAGAGGACAGGGTTAGTCACATGGTTGGCAATGATTACAAACTGATAAGAAAAAACAAAACCAACTGAAAAGACTTCTTTTGAGAAGGAAAAGTGAGGAGAGGAGAGCAACAGGGGAGAGAAAGGGAGCGACAGGAAGACAGACGAGAAAGATAGGAGGAAAAGCAGAGAGAAGATGAATTAAATAAAAGATTGAATAATACACACCAGGGTCTTATAAACTGCTGTAGCATGGGTGCCACCTCTTGAGGACAAACGTAACCAAGACGACCAATTGTTATTGCTAAGGTAACGCAATCACGGTTACACACCACCAAACGCCAACCAAGACATGAGCAATGAGGAGGGGAGGAGAAAAATAAAGAAAAAACAAACAACTCAGAGACATAAATCAACAGAATCTGTGTATGATAATAAATAGAAGAGTTCACTAGCGTTGATTATCACTGCCCCCTCAGTCATGGGGGAGGAATGTAAAATGTGACACTCTAAAAAAAATAAAAAACATACAACACGTTTAAGGGAGAACACATTGACAACTTTGACAGGACATTCATAGAAAAAGGCAAACAATGGCATCTGCTTTCAGAAATCATATGGATCCAACATCCAGATCTATGATTAGAAAATCATTAGCTTGATTTTAAAAAAATGTAGGTCTCAATGGAAAGACACAGGCTAAATAAGGGTGCATCATGTGTATGCAGTTCACTTGGGCTTACAGAGATTTCTCCCTTAAACTCACAAATGTTAATTTTTACATAAGAAACAGAAATGTTGTCTTTTTTTTTGTTGTTCTTTTGAAAGGAAATGACAGATTACTCCAAGCCAACTACATGGAGGGAGACTAGAATCCAGCACAGCAGGTTCTTATGAGGCAGAGAGGAGGGAGGACCTAAGTTTAAAAGACACAAAACTATGCAACATTCTCATTAACAAACAGGCATTTATGAACAGTCCAATGACACATGCAGAAAGCAGATGGTATGCTCATTAGAATAAAGTTCAGTGCAGGATAAGCTGATCCAAGACAAACTGCAAAGTGTTGCCATGCACTCTCCAACAATTCACTGCCACAGCCACCTTTTAACTGACGGTGGTGTTACACGGCTGCCCGTTTAAATTTAGTCCCAGTGGTAAACTGGCTCTCTTATAACAAACATAAGAGTTACACAGGACCAAAACATTTGATTTTGTCAATTAATTTCGTATCCATTGGTTCGCTTTAGTGTTTTCAATTAATATACTTCAAACATGCAACAAATGCAAACATCTTAATAAAAACTTGGCATGACACTATTACGATTATCATGTATCCTGCATCAAACATTGGCCATTCTTAACAACATTTAACATCTATTGGCAGATATGCATCCACATTTAAAGAACAGTAAATAAAAGCAACAAATAAACTGACAGCAAACAAACAGGAACACATCTACAGAGTCCCTAGATGCTCTTTCATTTAGGCAGGTTACACTTCACCCTTGCATGCAAGTTTTTGATGAGATGCTGTTTGATGTTTCCAATTAGATTAGATAAAAACAAGAGCACAGTGTAACCTTCTCTTTCTTTTAAATGTTCTAGGCTAAGGTGCCCTGCTTCTAGTCAGTTTAGGTGTTCTCTCAATCATTTATGAGCAGTTATTGTTTAAGCGTTGAGAAAATGTCTGACAGCTAACTATGTGAGGCTGTGAACTTACCTATCTATCTCACACACTGCCTCGTCTTTGCATTTTCAGTATTCTACCTCACCTGATGGTGCACAGTCAGTCCACATGAGTTAATGCCAAGACTGGGCACTTACACGGCTCGCTTGATTCAAGAGTGTCAAGAATTTCCCACCAGGGTTTCGTTTTCTTTTATGTCTGTTTACAGGCCAGGCTGCCAGATTGCAAATCAATAGCTGAAATATTTTGAATGCTTTGGTGAAACCAGCGAAACCTGTAAGGCTCATGGCTTGGGAAGGGTTTTTGGATAGAGATTAAAGGGCAGGACAGGCACCCTAATGAGTGTGGTGAATCCTGACTGAATGGACCTGAGTGTGTGAGCACCTCCCTGTGTGTGGCAAGCTGGCTGGCTGGCTCAGCACTGCCACCGAGTGGTACCTGTGTTCTCCAGTAGAGTCTTTGGGGTGTTGGGTCTGTTAATGATCTCCACCAGCTGGTGCAGCACCATGGCAATGTATGGCTGCATTTCAGGCCCTGAGGGTGTAAAAACAAGAAGAAATCATGGAAAGAACTCTGTTGACTGTTTACTCTGTGATGCGGTAATAAAACATACACTGGGAATATTTGTGAAGCACTCACCCATTTGTATAGAAATCTCTCCAATTGCCCATGTTGCATTGTTGCACACTGATATTAATTCTGGGTTTAAATTTGTACCCAGTATTGGCATAAAATCAGCTGGAATAAGGAAAGCAAGTCAACTTAGCAACTGACTAACGACATATTATCAACATGTTATTAAATGTTTCACAGTTAATTCCACAGTACATACCGATGCAGGGTTTGACGTGTTGGAAACACGCCTTTGTCAGATCCCCCAGCAGAGCAAAAGAACTCTGACGCACTTCTGGCATCTTGTCCTGAACAGACCGAGAGAACAAAAGGTGAACAATGCAAGCAAACGTTATCAGTTTATCAGATAAGTGGCATGTTTGACAGCTCTTCACCTGCATGCACTGGTACATGAGAGTGAGGATGTTGCTTCGAGCAACCAGCTGCTCAATGGTGTTTCCCAAACCCTCAGCAAGTCCGCTGAGAAGATCCAAAGCCACGATCATAAAGTCTTTGTCAGGGGCTTCGTACTGGTCTGGCTGTGACTGATGAAGCTGGAAAAAGAAAAGAGGATGAGAGTTGAATTAAATCAACACGAATAACCACTAAATAATCAAATTATAATCATTGAGCTATATAGTAAAAAGTCAGCCCTTTATCCTGAACATCCCTACATTTTCCATACACTGTGCTTGTGACTAAAAGGTTTGTTTGAACACCTGTTCATTAAGCCTGCAATTATTTTGTTTGGCCATTTGAGGGCAGTACAGCAGCTTAAACACAACCATGACATACAGCATATTCAACAAGATGATTTGGCAAAGGTCTTAGCATACAAGAGACACAAAGCAAAACTCGCATTTTGGAGTCATTTTTGTCTAATATCTGATCTCCTTTTAGCGTGGACATGTCTCCACACATTTCTGAGGGAATATTTGGCTCTTTAGTTGCTAAATACGTCACAATGTTCACCAGCTAGTTGCTAACTCTGTCTCTGTTATCTATTTGTTGCTATCACATAATGTACAGCTTGTTTATCTAGAAAGGAAGTTGATGAGAATGCAAGACTGAGCAAAACAGTTAACTTGTGAGTCATGAAAGCAAAACAACGAGCTGAAAGAGGTTTAAAGGATCCATAGAGCTAAGAGTCAGGTGATAATTCTTGGTTTTGTGACCATGAGCAAATCCTTTCAAAAAACACATTAATTTGATCCATTGTTAATAGAAACATTAATTAAATCAGCTGAATGTTAAGGCTGGCTGTACAAGAAATAGTGTCAAGAATATAGAGGTTCAGCAATTCAGATTTTCTCCTTTGGTATGTGTATGTTTGTGTACATATTTAAGGGTCCTACACACTCACCATGGCCTGAGCCAGGGTCTTCTGGACCAGGTTGACACAGCGTTGGTACACAGGCTCACAGTATGGCAGGAATCCACTCTGCAGGGCAGTGGCTACTGACGACAGACACTAAGGAAGGCAGGCAGGGGGTGGATGCAGTCAGCGTTCTGTCTGTACAATGTTCTTATCATAGAGCTCGAACTGACTCACTGTCGACCTAACAATTTGCGTAGGCAGTGACTGCACATTAGAGACTCACTTCTAGTAAAGGGAAGAGATCTTTGTCTTCATCTTTCAGCTGGTTCCACTTCTGAATCAGTGGAGGCATCAACATCTGGATGTACTCCTAACAAATAAAACAGATCAAATGTATCTGTAACAAGTCTTTGCACAGTATCCAACAAGTAGTATGATAACTACAGTTAACCCCCAGAACACCAAAAGTTCCCAAATCCTACAGGTAACTTTAAAAGGCAGGTTTTTAAAAAATTCAAAACTACACCAATTGTAGCTGTAAAAACTGAAATTATCATCATATTTTAAATTTTCTGACAGTCCTTGAACCACCCACATACTACCGATGCCATTTTTTTTAATGATGCAATTATAGCTGTGTTATATTGCAGGAAATACTGTTTTGACCGTGTCTACTTCTTGCCAATATTTTACCATTTACATAGAGATGCAGGACTTGTCACAGGAAAATAAATTCCAGGAAACTGCTTAGGTTTCAGAGGGTTAATCCACTCATCCATACATTAAAACAACCCAAGGAAGCATTGTGGATTTGCTCATGCTTGTTTACCTTCAGGTGATGGGCTTATAACTATAACATCCCCCCAACTAGCACTACAAAATTGAAAATGAGAAAGAAAACGTAAATCTAAAATGTAAAGTGAAAATGAGTCCATGTTTCTGTTCTACTTACTGGTTTATTGAGATGGTGCCCAACTGAGTCTGCGAGTGTTCCTATGGCATCATATAGAATGAGCAGATTCTTGTGCTGGTACTTGCTGAAAGCAAACACCAGTGTGTCCAGGATGAATGCCAGGTAGGGCACCAGCTCTGTGCATGCCTCTTCCTCCAAAGTGGCAAAGGCACTGGTCATGAGGGATCAAAAGGAGGAGAGGGAAGAAAACATGATACAGTAGGCAATGTGTGGCTATGAACAGCATGAAGACATCTGGATGTACCTGAACACCCGAAGGAAGAGTGGTGTAGATAGCAACAATCCAATTGCACAACAGGATTCCTAATGTGCCGTTAAATTACTTTTTACTCACCTGCAAGCGGCCTCCTGCACACGCTTGTTGCTATCCAGGATTCTTTTGAGCAGCTCCGTCATTAGAGGCTTCAGGTACGTATCTGGTGGCTGGCTGACAACCCAGTGGGCATAGCGGCTCAGAGTCCAGCAGGTGATAGAACGCACCAGGGCTTTCTTATCAGACAAACACTGGACGAGATGGGGAATGAGCTCAGGCAGGTATGGGATCATACCCTGCATGCAGCCTGGAGATACGGATAAAAACAGTGATTCTATATCCCCTGAACACCCTACGTTTTGTACACACTTCTTCTTTTTCTTTCCCTTCTTACCTTCAGCTATAGCCCCCAGCACAAGGATGCCAGACTCTTTGACTACCCACTCTGGATGGAAGAGCAGCTCTTTGAGGAGAGGCAGAATGTGCAGCAGCAGGTCGTCCCTGAAAACGTTAGCCAACACGTCCAACGCTGCAGCTGAACACTTGCCTAATGTTTGGTGAAACGCAAAGAGACATACATACAAACATAGAAGTGTGCGGACAAACGTACAGACATTACAGGTACAGTACACACATACACACACAAGACAAGTGATCAATACATTGTACGGTTCCTAGCTCTTTTTAAAAAGAGCAGGAGATGAAGAAAAGGGACATTAATAATGATATAGAGGCGAAAGTGGGAGAGCGAGAGAGCTCCATCTACACAAGCGCTGAACTCACGCAGGTTCCAATCAGAGATAGTATCATCATCATCATCCAGTTCATCATCCTCATCTTCGTCATCCTCGATCCCATCGCCCTCATGCTGCTGGGCGACAGTGCGGGAGCGATGGAAGCGCGGCCTGATGTCCTGCTCATTGTCTGGAATGGCTTCGTCTTCCTCGATGTCTCCCTGATGACGAATGTGGGTGATGAAAAAATGTATTGTACGTATTTTGCAACCACATTATAGTTAACAAATAGAAATAGGCAGTAAAAGTGTGTAAAAGCAAAATCTTGCAGTGAAGTGAAAAAACTCATATGTTCGGACACCACATAGTTACACAAACAACTTAACCCATTTGTGTCTGCGACTGAAATTTTTAACCCAACCTAGAGAACTTGTATTAAATCATTAAAAACGTTGGACAAGAACATGTACTTCTCAGTCATACTACATTTCTTTTGCTTATTCTAGGGCATTTCTACCATTTATTGAAAAAACATTTATATGATATGAAAATGGCTGTATCTCAAATAACTACGAGGTCCAAAATAAAATACTTTGCATCTTTGCCCGTAATAACTGAATATCAAAAATAAGAACATATTTCCAGAAATATTCTCTAAATAAGACAAACTAAATTTCAGCATTTTCCACATTATCTCAAAATTCTTGACTCTTGAGAGTCAAAAGTGTGATTTTTCATGTGATCTGAAAATGTCAAAGCTGTACTCTAACATACTTGCCAAAAGTATGTCAGTGCCAAATTTCAAGACTTAAGAGTAATCAGAACAAATGTTTTGGCATTTTTTTCCTTTTCAAACTAAATATAGTCTTTGGCACAAATGGGTTAATCAAACAGACACCCTGGGTCAGAGTGCAATTTATGGTCTGGCTGGGAAGTACGAATATTATGCTATATAAACTGACCTTGAGCAGGATAATGTCAATCTCAGAGTACTTCATCCCATTGACAAGCACCGGAGTGAGCCTGGAGAGCAAGCAAGAGGAAAAATGATGAGAACAAAGGGCAAGGACAGGTCGCAGCCAGCAGGCAATCGCTCACATCTGATCCGTGCTGTGGTCTCAGTTTAATGTGACAGTGTGGTGACAGATGTTACAGATGAGGTCAACGGCCAGGGATCTTAATCAGCCGTCCTGAGGTGTAGAAGAAGAATATCATTCTGGTACAAGGTCTGCAGTAACTTACTCCCAGGGTTGCTATGAATTTACAGCTTTCAATATTGGCACTGGGGTGTCAGCCTGTACTGTATGCACATTTGTGTATGTGTGTGTGTGTGTGTGTCTGTGTGTGTGTTCTTACTGGGAGAGATGTCCACACAGCACCTCCTTACACACTGGCTGCTCCGCCAGAGTAAGCCAGAACTCACAGGCCTCCAAGGCAACATTTTCATCTTGGTCCTGAGTCCTCTGCAGCATGTACTGAGACAAATTTGATAAGAGAAATTGAATCTTATGCTCTTAATTTACAAATCAAATATTTAATTGTAAATCATGACTCACAGGGGGTCATCAGTGTGCGGTGAGTCTATTATCATCACGTGATGTATTGTATCAAAGTTAAAAATTCCAGTATGTTGACAACACTACACCATGTAACCCTTTAAAATCACTCACCTCTATGATGTTATGCATGTGTGGCAGGAGACGGTCCAGGCGAACTTCCAGCAGCATGACGAGAGCTCTGCACACATTCTTCCTCACTTCTGGTTCCTCATCTGTCGCCAGCGCAAACAGGTTCTACAGAAAATGAAAAGACCAGGTTCAAATGTCTTCTTAGCACAGTGTGAAACAACAACTGCAAACAGTAATAATAATGCTACAGTAATAATAATTACATGGCATGTAAAATACAGGGTATGTACCAGAAGAAAAAAAGAATGCAGGGGACAAAGCCAATGCAATAACATATCACATTATGTTTTCTTGTGATACACATACAAAGACCAGTTCCAGTCTTGCACCAACATTTTATTAAGTGTTCTGTCTGGACTAAGTGTCCATGTGGAATTACTGTGCGATACTGAAATCTTATCTCTGTAGCTGTTCTGCTACTGTGTATTTCACCCTCTTGCCGCTTTATTACCTGCTTGACATTTAAGGGATGGTACATGTTGCTATTAAAAGCATAAAACCTCCTGGTATTGTGTTACAATGTTATATACAAATGTTAGCCTGTGTATAATATCAAACTAGTATTTTATTTTAAGTTACTGTTCTGCATCTCCATTTACAAGTCTTATATATATAGAGAGAGAGCAAAAATAGGAGATTAAATCAATACTTGATTATTAGAACTAATTCCAAGGCTAAAAAAAAATAAAATAAAAAAAACAATCATGACTTGAACCTTCTAAAGCACTTTTAATGATTTTCAAAGGGAATTGAAAGCAACAAGTTGAGCGGTAAACCACAGACAAACTGTCAGTGCAGTAATTACTTTGAGAGAGATATTGACCTGAGGGAAGGAGGTCATCCTCACTGGAGACAGACCATCTGTCTCTCAGATAGTACATATTTATGTGACACGACAAGACAACAAAGAGCAGTCAGACTTGCCTCAATAAAAGGGTCGATGTGCAGCATAAGAGCCTGAGTCCTGCTGATGATGAACTGATTAACACACGCGATGGCATGAGACCTGCAACACAATAACCACCAGTTAGTAGCAACACAGGCATTCTATCCTCACATGTTGCACGCTATGAAAGCAGCTCCTGTTTTCTTCTTAGCTCTGTTTCCATTGAGTTGGCCTACATGAGGAACTTATGAGGAACTCTTGTCTTCTGTCAGTGGGCTGTTGCTTAATGACAGGCTGACATTTCAACTGTGCAATTAATGCAGAAAAATCATAGGAAAGGGACAAGAGGAGCTAAAATTTAAAGATGTAAATAGGTCAAACTTTATGCTAAAAATTCAATAAATGTTAAAGCTATGATTCATGTCATTAGAAAGCAGCACACACAAAAATCATAAACCAATGGCCATGTCTCAATAAGTAAGTATAGTGAACACTTTAATTGAAATGACATCAATCTTCTAAACCAAGAAAGCAGTACCGGAAAGACTCAAACAAACAAACAAATCTGATTTACTTCATAGTCAACAAAAAAAGTAGTAAATGTATAGTAAGAGAACTTTGTACCTAATCTTTGGGCTGTTGTGCTTGAAAAATTGCAAGAACTTGGGGATCATGATGTTCAGAGGACGGTCCAGCATGTCACTGTCCAGGATCTCAGCTGAGTCCTCACAGATCTTCTGCAGGGCCCCAAACGCTCCCTGAGGGACAAAATAAAATGGGGAAAAAACAACAGATAAATATGATCAAATATGTTTTCAAAACTGTATATCTACATTTGTGGAACAATGCCTTTTTATGGCAATCTGTACATATCTAATCAGGGTAAACAGGCAAGTTGTAGCCATGGTAACAACTGCATGACCTTAAGATTGAACACACTGCTTAACTATCAACTCCACTGCTTTTACTTTGCCATTTCATCCATGCTACAATTGCAACTGTTAAGGAAAGTCACTATCACTGTGCTCATTCATATTTTAAGATGCTACAAATTAGATACAGTTATAAAAAAAAGCCTGACAAATCGGCATAAAAGTATCGAGAGTCCTTGCAATTGAGATGATACACAGTCTTGTCTCGTCGCATTAATGTAAACTGGCAGTAAGAGAACGCCTGTCGAGTTCGGGTCAGGCTAGGTTAGTACTCTCTGACTTGACCGGGTTCAGACAGAAAAATGCGTCCCGAGTCGCACTCTAGTCTACATCTGCCAGTAGGCCATTAGGACAAAAGCAAGCATGGTGATCTGTTTATTCCCCTCCAGGAAAGACTTGGTGTTCTCTGTAAATAGGTGGGGGAAACAAAAATGTGCATATATTGGTAAAAATTCAATACTGCGCATCCCCATTTCAAAGATCTCAAAAAAGGAACTTCCGTTTTTTGCACAACCCCCACCCAACCTCAGAGCAGGTTATACTGCAGCTACAGACGGGGAATGTGGAGGAGGAATGCCTTTACGTTTCTGTTTAGCTTCTTTTGTTCTCGGTCATCACATTTTTGCAGAACAATCTCAACATATTGTCAATATATGTTCATATTTTATAGGCCAAGCATAACATCACACAGTACACTATTTGTTTATAAAAGGAAAGGTCGTATAGATGATCTCGTTCCAGTTTTTGCAGATTGCGACTCAAAAATGTGCTCATCCATGATCTTCAATAGGATTCATCCACTTCTGCTCTAATAACCTTCAAACGGTTGGCAAGCAGTCACACACACACTCAAATGCACACACACGAACACCCGCCCCTCTCTCTTCGTACGAGCTGCTCGGCTGATGGTTAGTATGCATGTTCACAGTATGCTGCAGACTTCAGCATCTCTCACAGAAAGGCAGTCTGAGGGGCAGATACAGAAAAGCGCAGCATGGATACTGACGCTGTCTGAAATGTGTTGCCATGGAAACCGCTCCCATGCCAGCATTCCTTTGAGATGACAGATAGAGAACAGTCTCAAAAAAATAAAAACACACAAAAAAAAAAAACACGAAGGAGCCAAAAGGGATGCAATGAGACGAGGAGGGCGAGGCTGCGACTGTGTCAAGGTCAAAAACAGGAGGAGACCAAGTGCAACTCATTAGAATACAGATGAGTCACTTTCACCTTGCAGGGGAGTGTGACATGAACAAGACAATAACATCACTGTTTCAGAGCCTGAGCAGGAGATTTCCTTATAGAGTTTTTGGGTGAAACAAACAATATACATGACACTTCGGGGATTTAAAGCGCAGACTTACTGCTGTTGAGGTTTAAATTAAAATATGAGATTCAGACGTGATGTAGCTGAATAGCACATGTTTTAATGTACTTGTCTACAGACTTCTGTCAGATAACTGGAAACTGAGCTGAAACAATTAACTGCAAAGCTGACTGATAGCTAAACTAATTGGCAATTACTTTGATCACTGATTAAGCGGTCAATATTCAAGAAAAAAATCTAAAAAGCTGCTTACTCCAGCTTCTTAATTGTAAAAAAAACGTTGCTGCTATTCTGTATTTAATATCATTGTTATCAACTGCCAACTGTTAATATCAACCATTAATCCTGGATTCTTGGAAATTATGAAAGACATTTTCACTATTTTCTGACTTTTTTTAGACACGATTGGAAACTAAATCATTGGATAAATCAAAACTATTAGCACATTAAAATTCCACTGAATTTTTTTAGTTGAAGTATGAGGTCACAGCACTGTTGCAGCAGCAGTGTCATCCAAATGGACATTCAAATGGATTAAGCCACCTTTATGGAAAGAAAATCTTTTTTTTTTTTTTTTTTTTTTTACAAATTAAAACATAATAAATGTGTGTGTCATGTGTAGGCAGACATTTTGAGAGTTTCCACAGCACATTTTGTGTGTCCACTTTGAACAAACAATCCTAAGCATATTAAATACAGTTACTAGTCATTAATGGGTTGAATGCTGTCCCTTGTGTAAGTTAAAAAAAATATGTAGCAGCCTTATATCTTCCAGTCAATACAAACTAGAAGCAGAATACTATAATATTTATGCTTTTTGTCAGATTAATGAAAAAAATCATGCAGCATCAGATGCTGAAATATAGCCACATCATTACTTATGATGACCATGTGATAATGTACGGAGCACAACTTGAGACTGCTACCACTGTGGTGTGTCAACAGAAAAGGGCAAAGAAATGGGAGTGGCCTTCAAACATTCCAGTGATTCCTAAAGTGTAATCCTCCCTTCGAGTTCTGCTATGGAAGGTCATCAGATGCGAGAATGTATGTCATGACAGATTACAGCAAGCCAGGGCAAAGAGAGGTATGCCTTTAGTCAACTGAACAACTCTTTCAGACTCAGACGGTTACAAATAAGCGCTTAGGTGACAAAACATTTTCATACATGGTTGTCGGCCCTCAACTTGACCCTCACAACACCATCGCAATAACTCTCTAACTGCCATATATCAAAACAGTAGAACTGCTTGCAGGCAAAATCTATAAAAAGCCATCCACCATCATCATACTTGGCATCCAATACACCTGCTAGTGTCTTTTAATAGAGCGTGCAGAGAAGGGTACAGTGTGGCTGCACAGGGGGCTCTTCCTACAACTGCTGCTCTTAAACCACAAGAGAGAACCAATGGTACAGCTGCATGTCCTCATGTTAGCATGGCTATAGACTGGTGGTTTATTAATTGCCAACTATTTTGACAATCAAGTTATCATTTCAGTCATTTTTCAGGCAAAATATCATACAATCACTGGTCCAAATTCTAAATTGTGAGGATTTGCTGTCTTTCTTTGTTCCAGGGTTTTGGGAAATTGTACTGAGCAATTTTAAGTTAAACAATAGACCAGAAAATGTGAATGAAAACAATTGTCAGTTGCATCCCTAGTTTATGTCATTTCTATATTATGGTACTGCATGTTCTAGTGCTGTATATATTAAGCACTTAACTATGAAAACAGGCTATATAAATAAGACAATGAAATAACCTAACACATTACTGAAAGCTTACAGCTAATATGCAAGCATCATTTTCTGCCAAACATCAGCTTAGTGTGGGTGAGAGAGGATTTAGTAACAGAGTGATGAGAATCACCTTGCAAAGATTTACTGATGTAGCCCGATCAAATGGCCCAAGGCCAACATGTAATCAAACATAGTTTTCATTGCTTGGATTACAAAGTGCATACAGCTCAGAAACTGTATACTGGCAGCCACCAAATATATCCCAAAAATAGATATCAAAGTGCAGGTGGCAGTAATGGTGTGGGCGAATTAGATGTCTCTATGGCAACAGTCAACACCTTCAAAAATGAGTTTCGCAGGACATGTTCATTTGCTTTCTCTTGTAAATTTACAAGGTTTGCTGTAGAGGGGACAATATTCATCCTAGTTGGTGCACATCTGCAGACACCAACATTAATTAAAAAAAAGCAAATTCTAAATGAAAACTAGTTGTCCACATCAAATGACATTAAATCTGCTAAAATCTCAGTGCATTTGTAAAATCTCCTCACATTATGTTAATTCTTTAAGTTCTGGTGCAAGGCATTGGACAAATGAGGTATAATACAAGCCACAATAGATCAAGAAGCCTTTGAGAATAAGTGCTGCAGTACTCAGATTAAATGTTCAGTCCTAGGTCGAACATGGCACTAAATATTACAAAAATTGCAAAAAGGCCAAGTGCAATATCAAAATCGCAGAAGCAGTAACTCTTTTTGATTAAAGTGTCTCACAACATACCATTAAAAAGCACTGTGGTGATACAGAGATGACTCAGCCAACATTTGATATTCTCCTTTCATAATGGAAATATTCTTCAGTGCAAATGGAATGCAAAAATTACCATTCCCACAGAAATCGTGACTCATATCACAATCCCAAATCTGTCAAAAATACTAATATGACTTAATAAAGAATAACTTTGTATTGGGTTTGACAAAGTATGGCTTAGCATAACAGAGATGATTATGTAAAATACCACCATTCATCTTTTTTTATCTTCAAGAGATCTCAGCACTGACAACCCTCTGATTCCCTGCTTGAAACTGCAGTTGTTTTGTGCTAAAGAACAGCATAACTTGTATCTGTTGCCTCCTTCAAAACAACATGGTGATCTCTTTTAACAGTTTCAATTAAACGCCATTTCTACCATCAATATTAGCGGGAAAATTCATCACATTCATTCAAACAAGACTGAAAATACTGCTGGCTCAGACTTTAATAGTATCAAAAACACTTAATGGAAAAAGCATGAAAAGAACTATGGCAGTGCAAAATGCCTTTGTTTCCCTAGCGGGCAACACTAAACATAAACATTGCAATCAATAGCAAAAAATACATAAAGCCTTTAAATAAATATTTTGCAACCTTTACCGCGAGATTAGAAGACCTTTTTGTCATCCAGCATGAACTTAACCATCTTCAACATCAGACACTAAGAAGCTTTCCAGCCTCCAAGCTGCTTTTCAAAATCATAGTGAGTTGCTACTTTCGGTCGCTGTAAGCCTCGTACACACATACACTTCAAGATCCTCCGCAGTAAATAGCTGACCTAAATCGCAGCATCAAAATGAGCTTTATAAGCGGGACGGGCTGTGGTGTTACTGGGGGAGCCATTTTTTTCTGTCACACCTCTTCCTTAAATTTCAGATAGTGCAGCTCAGTGAAAATCATGTGAACATTCTTGCTGCAAGGGGTGGTGAGTAATCCTGCCAGGATACATTTGAAATGCCCTTCAACGCAGCAGAATTTAGCATGACAGTTTAACATGCTACTTAATCTGTGCATGTTCTCTAATGTAATGTCTCCCTCCAGCTTCCCTATAGCAGCTGATGTCACAGGCACATGCAGCAGACAGCATATTTTAACGAGAAGGAAGTTTATGTAAGTCTAAGTATGGGTGCGGCCCCATTACACAGATCAGATGCTTCAACATCCACTATAAGCTACTGTGTTGTAATTCTAGTGGTCGTTGCAAGGGAAGATTTGTCTGCATAAGTGCTGATATTATCAAAAACGGCAGACATCAAGCACTTCAACATAATGTAATCAAGAGTTCTAGAGCTGCAACTAAACATTATTTTCTTTTTCAGGACATAAAAATACAATGCAGGCATTAGATAAGAAACTATCTTGTGAATTTGAAAACAATCACACAAGCTATGCATATGCAAAAATTAAGAGAAATTAAGATAATAGAATGCAAGCAGTACAGTTATTACAGAGTCAGAATAAATAGGGGAAAAAACAAAACAGAAAAAGAAAAAACACTTAGCATGTACTGTATAAATGGAGATATTCAGCTTACTGTCATAAATGAGTAAATAATCTAATTTATTAAGTTTAAATGAGAAAATATTGACTTTTTTCCTCTGTTGATTTCTCATTAAAAAAGCTGTTGATTAATTTAATATTTGAGAACTAATCCATTAATCGTGGCGGTTCTAAAGAGCTCATTATAAATATTATGCTGTAGAGCAAAAAGAAATGTTAAGGATATTTTCCAAAATACAAAAAATATACATAATAATGGACTATTGAGAAAAACAACAACTTGCAGAAAAAGACAGAACAAGACTGTGTTGTTTTCTACTCATATGCACATTGTTTAAGCTTTTCCAGGAGATGTTGTGCGTCGAGGCAGAAAATGAGGTCATAATGGTTTACTGGTAAAAAGGATAGAAAGAGAATAAATGATTCCACGTTGAATAATCTGTAGTTGTGGCTGCTGCTCCAGCTGTGAGACGGCCTTTAGCTCATCTGGCCAGCAGGATGCTATCCAGATGCTGCTTATGGCTGACCCAGCTCCCCTCCCTCTCCCCCATAAATAAATAAACAAAAAAACAGACGAGAAGCCAGCGCCGTGTGCCCAGACATGCTTACTTAAAGCTCAAGTGTGCTCTGACATATGATCACAAATATGTGTGTGCTTAATCCCTCCCTCACAGACACACACACACACTTGCAGACAGCTAGGACAAAAAGCTACTTTTTGCCGCTAAACAAATTATACCGGCATTTTTTTTATCAATATATCCAAATACAGCCAAGTGTTATCCTTAAAAGATACTGCCATACAGATACTGGTTTTGCCATCCCCAGTTCATTTTTTGGGTTCAAAGCTTGCCGATTAAGCTGTTTTGAGTTGGAGAGCCATCGAAGTCAAACTTATGCACAAATCCTGACAGTTCCCTTTAGGGTGAGAAAAACATGAATACATCTAGCAGCATTCAGGTCAATTTTAAATCCATCTTAGTTAGCATCATCATGAGTTTCAAATGTCATCCAACATCTCTGATGGAGAAAATGTTGGATACATGCAAATGTCATCTCTCATGTTATGACAGAATTGCAGATTTTTTGAGGCTATGGCATTTCTCTAATCCAATTTTATAAGATCTTTTTTGCCACAGACAAGCATTCTTGTCTGGATTAGGGTAGGGCGATATGACAGAAAAATAATATCGCAACATTTCAGGGTATATTTGCGGTAATATTCTTGATGGTATGACAAAATACTGGGAAATCTCTTTGGTTTAGAAGTCACAATATCTGTTCTTTATTAACAATCTGGTGCCAAACAGAGAAATCAGAGCCGGTACTGGCCTATCAAGGGTATATCGTATTTATACGTTCCTTGCAGGATTTTTGGCTCCCCTCATATTCAACTAGGTGCTTCCCTGCTTAAGGAGGTGAAATAATTTGTTTTATTACCTCCATTTGTTCCTTACAGTCTTCTTGCACTTCTTAAATTTTACCGTAATTTGATGTACATATGATCTCTTTAATCCAAAACACTTCCACATGAGTGAAGTCGCTCCCCTAATTGAAGGCAACTTTCACTTTCAGCCTTGAAGTTGCTGGCCGTAATGGTATGTCAATATGTCATCAATGCAAAACACTGCCATTATAACAATAGGACTTTTTATATAATATTACATTCTAAAACCCTAGTCTAAATGGAGAGTAAAAGATACCCCTCCATACAGTAGCTGCTGAATAATTAGCAGAAAATCAAGTCCCACAATCACTGTAAAGATCGTCCTCACCTCACATGTGTTGTAGTCCTCAGAATCTAACAGCTGGCAGAGTTTAGGCAGAAGCTCCGGCCAGTTTTGTAGCTCTCCCTTGGAGGCGATGGTGGTGATGAGGATCCCTGTCATGGAGAAGATGTACTATAAGCTACACTGGTGTGGCAGGACTATCAAGAGTGCACACACACAGCTTTCATAGTGATCAAAACAAATCCAAGTACAGAAGCAAAATACAATCAAATGCAGATGTTCAACATTTTGATTTACTTATTAATAATCAACATGAACGGGTTTGCTTTGTACAAATATGTATTCAGTTAGCACTGTCTCAAAAAACATGCAGCATGTTTCCGTTCCGTTATCACATGTAAAACTGAATACAGCAATAGAAACAGTGAGTAACTGGGGCAGAATGAAGGGATAGTATTTGACAGAGAATCGTAGAGCCTTTAACCTGGTTTGTCTGTATATACTGCAACCACTAATAAAATCTGATATATTCAAATAAGCAAATCTCCACCACCAGAGAACAACAGAGGCCAAATAATGCAAAGTACATCACAAAACACTGCTTCCTACAGTCCTACAGTACAGCACTAGGGACAAGAACAGGCGAGTCGTGGAGGGTGAACTCTTCATGTGGCAGCCGAAAAGCAAGACATCACATTCAGCCGACCCAGAGGAGGCAACTTACCCACAGTGGCCCGGATGAGGGGAGACGAGTCTCCGATGTTTTGGAGGCACTCGCTCTTGATGAAATCTGACACGCCATTAGGGAAGTTCTGATAGTGGGCTTTTACATTGTTCTTCAGTATCAGCCCACTCAGGGAGCGTGTGGGTTCATCTTGGTGGGTGGAGAAAAGACAGATGAATTAATTCTATCTGAGCACAAATACACTGGTGGAGTCAGGACAAAAGTTAATGTGTTGTGATGTTTGGTAACTACTCACATTGCATTAATTTATACCATTTATATATAAACAACATATATATATTTTCAACTATCTAAACAACATATATTACATAAAAATAGTTAACTAATAGACTAAATAAAGGACTCATCATTATCATTTCTAAATAATTGTGGCTTGTTGCATCTCACCTAAGAGCAATATCTTAACACCACTTAACATTTCGGTCAGACAGTCAAGCCAACAGAAGAGCGGTGCCAGGAATTAGGTTTAAAATTAGAGTGACCCATATTCTGAGTGCCACATCATCTGCGGCAAAGATGCCATCGGGTCAGCCGAGTCATGGCCAAACAGACCTGTCAGTGAGCAGTTACATAAATATAACATGTTCCCTCTGTCCACTACCATCGGAGGATCGAGGAACGCGGTACACATGCGACAAAACAACAAACAGAAACAGACAGAATGAGAGCTTACCTTCCGATTTTAACTTTGTCAGAACAAATATCAAATAGTTGTTGAAGTCTGGGTACTGGTTGAGCTGCTCGAGTCTCTGGGAAAGGTGGTTGAGGAAGACAAGGTGCTAACTGAATGTAGAGCGTGTTAAAATGGTGTGAGCACATTAGCACCAAAATCTGTTCCATGGTTATCACTGCATGTCTTTCGTCTGAAGAGATGCAGAATGAGTGTTACGCAAAGAAAGAGCAGACGCTTGTGTGCCCAAGTGTTGGTGTAATGTAACAGTATAGCTGTGTGTATGTGTACATTTGTAGGGGTTCGTAAATATATCATATGACGTGACTATATACTGTATGTCCCTGCCAGATGACGTATCTAGGGATATAAGAGCAGCTCGTCTGTGAGTCAATGATGCAGTGCATATGAAGCATTACGTAAGTAAATCATTTTGGATCAGCATGAAAGCAGACAGCATGGAGCAGCAGTTAACAATTGTTCCCTTGTATAAATGTATGTGGTGACTTGTACAAAATACTGTTGCACAGAAGCTGTAGATCAGATTTATAATGCGCTTAAATTAAAGCTCGAATCAATGATGGATTTTTGGGATCGAAGCTGACACCGTCATTCGGGAGTAAAAGAAAATCCAAAAGTTATATATCAGTCAATATTTTTCTGTACACACATTTTTTTGCAATGATCCCTCAAATGTGGTTATCAAACACGGGTGACAAAGACATTCAATAAGTAAAAAACATTTTACAGTAGAACAATAACGTTTTTAGAGCACGACCAAAGTATCTATTGGCTGACACTGTTGCCCTTTACTGGCCTATCAATGATACAATTTTATTTTGGGAGATTTGGACTCAGGACAAGACACCTGAAGTTATTTATTTACTATATACTGCCTCCGTTACATACCTTTGTCACTAGTGCATTGAGGATTCACTGCAAAAAATGCATGTATAATAGGCGATATATTGTCATATATATATATATCAGTCAGGCTCTACCATTTTTTCACTGTCCTCAAAAAACTGTACATTTTTGCATGCTGGTGCATTTATCAAATAAAACCAGTCATTTCATGCTTTTATATCTTGATCTTTACACAAAAGCCAAGTGTATAAATTGCATTTTAATTTCCTGACATTTCATTTAGAGACTGATGGTCTAATGTCAATTGATAACATCAATAATAACAACAGCTTTCTAACATCATTAATAGATTATTCATTACATAATAATTACAACAATTGTCTTGTTTGCTTTGAAATCAGACAATGTATACTGAACATAATGTTCAGCTATATGCTCACGCAGAGTGAACTAAACACCCAGACACATTTGGTTTATTTTGGGGAGACTAATGTTTTGTTATTAGAGAACGATGATTAGAGCCAAAATATTAACATTTCGCTTCCATCATTGACCCAATTTTCATTGCATCACCATTAAAAAAACAAAACAATCTACTTGCTTTGACATTTCACGAGTAAAAAACGTGCCCTACTGAAGTGTAACATTAATATGATGTTTAGCCTTAAACTCATTTCAAGGTAAACCGAACAGCACTCCGTCTAATGTTGTCAGAGGATTAGCTTGAGGATGATACACATGAGTGCTGCATGAATTGGCCGTTAACTTAATTAAGTTTGATGGAGCATAATAATGCAAAGTGAGGGTGTGTATGGAGGCGATTAACTGCAGGATCAAGCTTACCGGTACATGCGACGTTTTGGTATGAACTGTGATATTACCCTCGCCTTAATAGACCAGTTTCTAGCGTTATAAGTGGGTTAGACATGAGTTATCCAGCACGGCACGGCCTGCTTAGCTAGCAGCACGTTGAGCTTGTTAAAGACAATAAGCACCAAGCGGTCAGCAGCACCTGCGTACCTGCTTATAACGGTACCCAGCTCGGCTAGTGTTAGCTAGCTAGCCTGTTGAGTCTCCCTGACATTAGTATAACTAACAACATCCATGTCTGCCTTAGCCAAAAAAAGGATACTTGCTGGACGGATCTCTGCGTGGACGTGTCTGGCGACTGAGACTCTTTCAGCAGCTGTAAGATTTGTTGGAGTCCTTGCTCGTCTGGCTTCCACTCACACTCCATCTTGCTCTGCTGCTGTTGCGGATAAAGAAATAACACTGGCTAACACATCAAACGGCTCGCTAACGCGTCACCCCGAGGGACAAGGAGACGTTAACGTGACGTTAGCTGGGCTCGTAAGCTACTTCCAGATACAAAGAGGCGTTTTACCTGTTTTCTCTACGCCGACGTACTCGAGTGAAGCGGACTTAGTGGTGAAATGTGACCGTCTGTCTGGGTTTTCAGACATGGGCCTGTCACGGCAGGAACATCCGTTTTCGCAACAAGCTGAAAAAGCTGCGGGCCATACAGGCTCGCGACGCATATATGTGGCTGCCTCGTCAGCTGACATACGGCTGAGCGGTCCTAGTGCGAGACAAGTACTAGTCAGACGTGTTCAGGGATCAGCAAGCTGTTTTAATTAATTATTATCCCTATTATCATTTACAGGTCATGGGTTAAACTTATTAAAACACTTACTTCTATTTTTCTTTACTTCTGTTTATTGGTGATTTTCAACATACATTTACACAAGCTATACACTGTTCATTACAGTTATACACAATACAAGAAACATATTAATTGAACAAACAGAGTACATGATGTGAACTATGGTAAAGATGAATATGAATAACTAAGTGGTAACCCATCTCTCGTGCACCCCCAGGAAAAGGGGGGGGGGAAAAGAAGCATGATATACGTTCAAACCGTCAGACAAAGTGGTTGTGGAAGACAGGAGAAAGGTTTGGAACGCATATGTCCGACAGCACGTGAAGGCAGCACTTGCTTGAACTGTAAGCCTTGTGATGTCACTGTTGTGTTCAAAAACCCTTTTATAATGAGAGTAAACGTAAAACTGTGACATCTAGCGGAAGTTTTAACTCCACAACGACAACTTTACAGGATTTACAAAAAAAAAAAAAATAGTAAACATCTACTTTGTTTTGCATGCAATTATGAAAGCAAAGTGCTACAAAATATAATCAATCTAAACGAGAGTGTGTAGAAAATATCCAGCGGACACAAGGAACCTGAGTCAGATTTTAAGTTGCACTCAATGTTTTTACACACAGATTCCAAAACAATATATATAATATATAATACACATACAGCTAAAAAAATGAAGACAACAAAGCTGCAATAAAAATTACTTTCATTATTTTCAGTTTTCCCAAACTAACAAATGGGGTGTGAGGTCATTATTTGAAACAGTTCAAATGAAAATAATCTAGAAAAATTAAAAAAATAAATCATAAAATAATAAAAAAAAACAATGAATAGAATATATTGAAAATATACCAACAACATTATGACACAAATTCATTAAACAAATACAGTGCAATGGTATCATCAAAATCTTGACCAGGATGAAAATAATAATTTAAGTAATAATTTCGATGACATATTTTTGAATGCACAAAATAAAGGGACCATCCAAACCACAGGGTGTGAATAGACTGTTTTTTTCAGTATTAATATCAGATGAATAAAAATAAAATGAAATGAAATTATTTTGCTCACAGATGACAGCAAATTCAGCACATTCTCAGCTTCGTTTCTTCTGTACAAAATCGTTTTAAAGTCAAACTGCTGTGTTGACCATTTCTGTCCACTGGGTGGCAGCACGCGGCAGAAGTGCGTGTGATGTGCCGCGAGCGTCAGGTGAAGAAGTGAGCACTACATTCAGTGCGCTGCTGCCTCACAGCGTACAGAGCAGCATCCAGTGGACCAGTCTGCCTGTACAATTCACTTATTTCCTTTAACACCAAGGCGTATATGTATTTCTAGTGGAGTCATATTTAATTTGTATTTTACACGAGGTCCGTTTGAGGAAGCCCGAGAGGAACCCGCGGACGTGTGAGGGGGAGTTTGAACAAACAATCCCTTCGGTCTGCCTCCACTCTGCTTGCCAGCTTTTTTGCCAGGAGAGTTATTTTCTGCCAACCGAGGAAACATGAGCTTTCTATTGTGAGTTCTGTCTAAATCTTCAATGCTTATTTTACCTTGTCATTTAGATATTTGCTCGGAAAACCTCAGCGGTTTCTGCGTAACACAGCTAGCTGGCTAGCCATAGCATAATACGGGATAGGGCTACTTCCTGGATTCAGCTCCGAATGTCTAATGTGTTTCGTTTTGCTTTCTGTGTATTACTGTGAAGATTAACATCAGCATCGATGGTAGACTGTCTGTGATCTATGAATACCTTCTATTATGTTCCACCTCCGAGCTTGAAACCCACACAGCAACGATCCTAGAGCAAATGTTTTAACTGTGAGTGGCTCACAGTCGGGGTCTGGATATGTGCTGGCGTAAACACTTTGTTGCCACGGGCTAATCCAGCCTCGATGTGACAGTACGCACCACCAATCCATCCTTTCACCCACTGTTTTATCAAAGAAACACGACCTGTCGATGATTTTTTTTTTGTTAGCTACACAACATATCTGTTTGTGGATGAAATGAAAAGGCTGGACATCAACTTAAATACGCGTCTTTTTAGGTAAATGGAAGAAGAGATGAGTTTAATAGGTTACCTCTTTTTACTTTAAGTTTGATTACATTACTGAAAGACTCGTCTGACATTTCCTGTAAGCTACACAGCATATATATCATCAGAAAACCCTCATTTTAATGTGTATAATCAGGCTTTTTTTTTTAATAAGCTATGGTTGATTCCTAGTTGTTTAACCAAAGGCACATTTCAGGCCATGGACAGCATTTTATTGCAATGCCTAGGTAATTAGTTCAACCACTCTTCTGGCACAAAAGGATACAGTGACAGAAGAGTCTGTCTTGCTTGTAAAATTAAATATGAAATCATATTGAATGTTCTAGAAAGGTTTTAGTAGATGTTGTTGATGCTCTGTATGAACGAATGAATAACTGTGTAAGTGTGTGGCCCACCATGTTGTGACTCTCATAAATTCTTGTTTAATTGGGCAGCGAGAGGGTTTGAATACTGCACCTCACCAAGTGACCTCATTAAACACACAGAGAGACATAGTGTTCTGGCTCCTCCACCCCGAATCTGCCAAACTCATCAAGTCATCGGGTGCTCAACTCCCCCTTTTTCCAATCAAGAATCTGACTTTTTGTCTGCAAAAGTCCCTCGCCTAGGGGGTTACTGTGTGAGCTCACGGTTTGTCATCGTCTTATCTGTCTCCTTATTTATCACACCGTTTGTCTTCCCTCTTTGAAATGTGACTCACAGTGGAAACCGCTCATCCAAGACGTTCAAGCCCAAGAAGAATATACCGGAGGGTTCTCACCAGTACGAGCTGTTGAAACATGCAGAGGCTACGCTGGGAAGTGGAAACCTGCGTATGGCGGTCATGTTGCCCGAGGGTGAAGACCTAAATGAGTGGGTCGCAGTCAACAGTAAGCACCAGTTTTACCTTTTTCCCCCCCTCCTTTGTTGAGGCAACTTTTTAAGTTCAGAGTCCTTATATTCCTTTTTTTAACTGTCACTCTCCTCTCGGTCTTTCTTTGCATGCTTTCTCAGTACCGCTGTTCCCGAAATCTCAATTAGTCCACATCAAGAATCAGTTGAGGGCGAACTATCAGGCTGTAAGATCTTGGCATTCCCTCTAAAGACCACGTGCATTCATGCTGGAAAAACCACTGTGAATGTTAAATAGACTTTATTGTCTTTGTTCCGAGAGCCTTGTTTACGTAGGTCTAAATCGAGACAAGTGGTCGGTCAGCAGAAGATTAATATCCTCTTGCGTCAGAGTGCCCTCCGGGGTTTTGAGATGTCCAGTGTCTTTGCGTGTTAGGAATTTAATTAAGTTTTTATTTTAAGTCTTTTTGCTGTTAAGTGGGGAGGTTTTGGATTCTGATCTGACCAAATTGATGCAGGACACTTAGAAACGCATCGAACGCATCGTTACGCTCTCTTGATTTTGCTGTTGGCCTGTCATTTGATGCTCTTGAAGTTAATTGCAGTTGACGTGGGTGGACTGTATTGCACGGGTCTTCAAACATTTGGATGCATTTTGGAATCCCTTTGTAGCACAAGAGCATAAAACATGAAGCAGACTGTGACTGCATGTATCCACTATTATCTACTCGGTTTACTCGACAAGTTCAGGCATCCTCTAGCTTTGAGTTTTTGCCCGAGAGATGTCTCGGCTATGTCAGTCATCGTTGCAATCCCTGTACTCTCCGGTTTCATAAAAGGTCGGTGGAAATGGATGGATGTTCGTCACTGCCGCATGAGCTGTTCTAACTTGCACAATAAAGGGAAGTTAGAATAACTTCTCCCAACACCAAGTCTTTATGACTTTCCTCATGATGTGTGTTCACGAGGCGCAGTTCACTTCAGTTTTTTAAGAAGCGTTGTGACAGATGAGGCTGCTCGAGGACGATGTAAATCATCATAATGATGAAGATTTTGTTCAGTACACAAGTCACGATTTTAAACACGATTACTCATTGACTTTGGAAACATCATGAATTTATTAAATAGATGTATTCAGATGTATTTGATACTGCTCTCCCTCTGTGAGTTCACTGTGTATTAAGAAGCTGCAACCAGCAAATGTTTGTCATCTCTGCTTAAAAAAAAACAGCTGAAAGGGTTTCTAATCTTTCTTGTTGACCAAAGGCTTCTCATCTCGTCTTGTGCTGAACTAAACATGCCACAGCCTGGCTGAGAGTGAGTTTAGGGAGGGGTGAGCGCTATTAAGGAGAGGGGTACGCTGAGCACAAGACGAAACAAGAGCTTGATTGTGGAACAGAACTCATTTATATTGTTTTCATAACCGTTTGAAGCCAAAATAATAATAGAAAGTAACGCTTGATTCATTACCCAGCCCAATAATCGTGTGGTAGCATTTGAAGCAATAAGCCACCAGTGGTTTGTGCTTTATAGTGACTCAACAATTCTTGCAATACCATCTTTATAGCCGGAGCGTCTCTGATGTTCTGAGGCTCGGCTGTCTCTTTGCATACACATCTAGCTCAGTCTAAGCTCCAGGAAAAATCTGCCATGGTGACGACTTTGGCGCCTGTCATGGCAACGCGTTGATCAGCTGAGAGCACGGCAGAGGCTGCAGTCATTTCTCTCTTTTTCCACCTCCACCTCTTCACCATTGCGTTTTGCACCTTTTTACCAGACATATTCTCGATAAGATGTGGCTGTATCTGCGAGTGTGGTGTGAGAATGGTAGACAAAGGCTGTTAGAGCAAACAACAGTTTGTTGATCTGCAGTTCCGAGTCTTCCTGATGAATACAGGCCACTGCTACCTTGTTGTATGGAGGAATATTTCCTCTCACGCAAGCGCAGAACATGCAAGCTAGTTGGCCGTCGGCTGTAGTCTTTTTGCAGCTTTTTGGCCGAGACGCAGGCGATGTGATGTAAAGTAACAGCTGGCCTTCGTTGACCCTTTCATACCAGTTTCGTTTCTGTATTATGGCTGATAGCCGATATTAAAAGTTTCCCTTTTGATTTATTCGCCTGATATCAAGCTTCACATTAACTTTAAAAACTTGGCTACAACCATATGGACGGCACTTAATTTGACAGTGTCCAATATTTGATTATAGGGTGATATTTTTTGAAGTTATTGTAAAGCCTTGACCTCGTCGTGAATACAAACGTTTTGGACAAAGATACCTTCATTGATCACCTTTTTAAACAGCTCCTTTCCACAAGACATCAGCTGTTCAGTGTGTCTTTTTTATGTGAGATTTCTTTTCCGTAAGTTTAGCAGCAAGAACACTAACTCTGCCAACACTTTAAATAGATATCTCCAACTGAAGGAAAGCCAAAGTTGGCTGTGTGCCGCTGGGATTGAGTGATAACGCTTTTTGTTGGAGATAACTGGAGTGCGCCCTGCTCTACAGTTTGAACTGGGCAATGAAGCAGAGGTGGAGGGCTGTGGGGAAACTTGATGCCAGCTATTTTTGCTGACACACGTCGTGTTTGGTCTCATCTATTCTTGATTTAAATATGTTTTCTTTTTTCCTTCTTCTCAGCTGTGGATTTCTTCAACCAGATCAACATGCTGTACGGCACCATCACAGATTTTTGCACAGAGGAAAGCTGTCCAGTCATGTCCGCTGGTCCTAAGTAAGTTCATCGTTGTAGATCCGTGAGGTTCTAGTCTAATACAACCTGCTCATCTTCGTCTCTCAGGGCTCAGCAGGGGCATGGAGCAGAGGAGGGGGTGGGGGTGATTAAAATCTAATTGAATTCATAATGCTGCCTGCGTTGTTGTCGTGATAATGTGAAACACCTACCTGCCTTAATCAGTAGTCTGGCCTCCTGCTGCCAGGCTCATTTCATTCTCAGTGGATGTTTTATGTGTTGGTATCGCTCGGGGAAAAACTGAGCTCACACAATTTAGATTGGCTCCTGCAAGTTTGAAAGGATCTATGTGAGGAAGATGTGATGGCGAGTTGCATCAGCCTCCTGAAAATGAGACTAGAAAACTGTTTTCATTATAAGACATCTTCTACCTGTGTTTCCTGTAGGTACGAGTACCATTGGGCTGATGGAACCAACATCAAGAAGCCCATCAAATGCTCTGCTCCCAAGTACATCGATTACCTCATGACCTGGGTGCAAGACCAGCTGGACGATGAGACACTTTTCCCTTCAAAGATCGGTATGACTCACCTCCGTTATCTCTCATCTCCTGTCGAAGCTGTCTGCTGAGTGTGTGGGTTTTATGGGTTTTGTGTTTTTTCTATTAGTAATCAGCTATAAAGAAAAGCAGCTTTCCTACACCTGCTGAATGACTAATGATCAGATGTCCAAAGACAGTTTTTTACCCAACAGCTGTAGTCTGTTGATTTTAAACTGCCATGCAAAGTGAATGGATGTTGAAACTAATAAAATGTAAATTATACTCGTAGATAAAATGTTGAACCTTGGAGGGAATGTACAATTACATAGCTTGAAATGCTAATTTAATTGCATCTGCAATAAAGTTGGAGCCGTGTGATGTGAAAGAAGGGAAAAAATATTACATAGTGGATGTATTATTATTATTATTATTATTATTATTATTATTATTCCAGAGGGGACACTTTCTAGGCCGCCAGCAGGAAAGCACGTGAACATTTCATCTGTTTGCTTATTTATGAATCCACGGAATATTTCACAAACACATCCAGATTGAAATTGTCAGAAATAACTGGGTAACAGCTGCAATTTACATAAATACCAGCCTAGTCCTCAGCGTCCCAACTAGCAGAGGCTTGTGCCATCTAAGGTGGAGCTTTAATAGGGGTGGATGGCAGCCAGCACAAATAATTATCTCATCCATCCTGAAGTGCGTCTCAGTGATGGGAGCAATGAACTAAAGGTGCTCACCTGGAGTGTGCTTCAGTACCACGATGGATAGATCCATGGTAGCTATCATTTGGTACCAAAGAGACTTCAAATGATCTGTCAAAGACTCCGGGGATGGTCATGTTTGTTTCTGAATGAACAAGATGTGTAGAAGACTGGACACTGTGCACGTACTGTGTTGCAGCTTTATTAAAGAGCTCCTTGTCCTGTCTGTCACCTGCTCCCTTTGAATAATTGAGTTGCACTGTAGGTTACTGTAGCTGTGCTTGCAGGAAGAAGCTCTCTTCCAGACGTCTGCACTCGCTTAACGCTCACTGAATCATAGAGAACCGCACAATCTGAGGTGTAGAGAGCAGTGCTGTTTTAACCCCATCAGCATTCCCCACCTACAGATGAACCACGGAGCTACGGCGATGTGGTTCCGTGCCGCAGTCATGATTGTTTGCACTCCCCTTAAATCGTGCCGTGACCTGCCTGTGGAGGCATTGGCAATCCAGAGAACATGCTGTACTTGCATCTTTCTTCATTGCTCTGAGCGTTTGGGGCTTATTGAGATTAACAGTGAGACGAAGATGGATTGAGTGAACTTTAAACATGTGTCTTCTCGGCTCGCTGCAGAGAACAGCAGATTAACTGTAGCAACCATTAAATGTCACCCCTTTATCTTTAGACACATTTCTTTTTTCTTAGATCAAGCCTTTTAAAAAAAAAATGTGTGTGTACTGGTGTATACTGAAGAAAATTAGTGTTGAAACAGTTTGATATACTCAGACCCATTATGTATCCATAAATTCATGTTTTTGACAGCACTGGTTTATGAAATATCGATAATATTTTGGTATTCTAAAGCTCTAAACATCCTTTATCTGAAAGTGCTTCCACAAAGCCATTAACTCAATGACCGTCCTAGCCACGGTTTATCTTTGGCTGTATGTTTGAATAACAGCTTTCTCCTTCTCGTTCCCAAGGTGTCCCCTTCAAGCGAAACTTTATGTCGGTGGCGAAGACCATCCTGAAGCGGCTGTTCAGAGTCTACGCTCACATCTACCACCAGCACTTTGACTCTGTCATGCAGCTGCAGGAGGAGGCCCACCTCAACACGTCGTTCAAACACTTCATCTTTTTTGTTCAGGTACAGAATCTCTTGACATTTCAGTACCAACTTTTCGGTGCTTCTTGGCAATAATGTAATGTAAGCACAAAGTGAGAAATCTTTCCCTTTTTGTCTTTTTCAGGAGTTCAACCTCATTGACAGGAAAGAGCTGGTCCCACTACAGGAGCTGATTGAAAAACTGACAACCAAGGATAGATAAACAGCATTGTAATCCTTTATTTTATTGGTCTTCTAGTTTTTGCACAGATACCCACCCCCACCCTGGCTGTATGTATGCAGTATATATACTATATATTTCCATTTGGGGAAATGTTTTTAATAAGGCCAGGAAGAAAGGAAGGGTCTTGATAGGTTTATGGCACCAGGACTAATGCAATCAGGGATTACACACTTAATTGAATAAACCACAGATTAACATATTGGAGAAGATGCTCTTAGCTGTATGTAAAGATCCCCAGTATTCAGTCAGGGCTGACATTTAGGATATTATAGAAATATGTTCATTAGTTTTCTATTACGCTACACAGATTTCTTTGTTTCACTTGGATTTATGGTTACAGGAGGCATTTCCACGCTCTAGGACGCGCAGGGAAGAAAAGCATGTGAGCGGAGTTGCTGTATCGTTATAGGAGGGCGTTGTTGGTGTCGGTGCGAGAATTTAAGCCTTTTAAGTCTGTTTAAACGACAGAAGCTCGTTATTTAAGTCACTACGCTACATAGAAGGATCTGGGTTGCAGACTACTACTGTCTACATCTGTAACAGCCCACATCTGTTAATACAAAAGAACCCTAAGTGCCTAGCATGGCTCATAATTGCCCTATATCAACAGTGAGAACTGTAAGACGATAAAGGCCATATACCACTAACTCGATTGACGAAACATTAAATTTTCCACCTCACCTCGCTTTAAGTTTCCACGCTTCTTAATTCTCTCTTACACCACTTTTAAATTTCTACTGTAACTTGGTTTAGATGGTATTTTCAGTGTAAAACCATAATACTCACCAACCTTCTCCTTATTTAGTTATAAAGTCTCTTTACCAAGTGTTCTGTGCAGGTTATGATAAAATGAATGTGTTGAAGGATATAGAAGTGAGGCTAGAATATTGTCATGTTGTAGCAGGGACTCAAATTAACTAAACTTTTAGCTTTTTCCTAGTGACCTGTTTCTGAGTACTAGTTATTTTCCCCCGAAAAACTTGAAGTAGAAACAGAATTTTAGGAAAAGTCTTCAAGGGATCTAAAACCTTAAAGGGACAGTTCACCCCCCAAATCAAAAATACATATTTTTCCTCTAATCTTTGATGCTAATTATTCATCTAGATTGTTTTGGTTTGATTTGATAAGTTTTGGAGATACTGACCATAAAAGTATCTGCCTTCTCTTGAATATTATGTAACTAGGTGGCACTTGACTTGTGGTGCTCAAAGCGCCCAACAGTCCCGACCCAGTCATTTAAGTAATCCAAAGATCTTGTGGTGAGCACTTCAGTGTGAGAACTATTCTTCCTTCTGCTAAACTACACCCGCCTAACATATCACCGCTTGCATCTAGTCATGATCCGGAGGACGCCTTCGGAACAACAACTCCGGATGTCGGAGAGCATTTCGGTACACGAGTTGACGTCATACGTGGCTGAAACATTGCCGACTGATGCTAAGAAACTTTTACCAAAGTGATGTATTGTGAGGACACTGTATCATTTCCTTGATTCTTCCTTGTCACTCAAATTCTGCAAACAGCTGTCAGTGTCTTGCACTGAGCGATAAAATGCAAATGAGCAGCCATCTGTTTCTATCATATTCGAGAGAAGGGAGACATTTCTACAGCTACGCTGCAACTCACACCAAAGCAATCTATATGGATGAATAGCACTACAAGTAAGAGACAAAAAAACGTGCATTTTTGATTTGGGGGTGTGAACTGCCTCTTTAAATTGTAAATAAACGTTTGCAAATAGAAGTAGAGACCTGTGTTTAAAGTCACAACCTCCCAAAAAATACAAGCATTTTGAATCGGATTCTGCTGCGTCCCTTGTTATCTCACGAGCCATAAAGCACTTTGAACAATTTTCCTGACCTCTCTCGCCTGAATGTTTATACTGCATAGACTGTGCTTTGTGAGAAGCTGTGTCATGTGACTGATCATATAGTTTTTTCCTCCCTCCATATATTTCCCCAAATGAATGTTGAATCGCTTAACCTCCGCTGGAAATTGGCTACGATAAGGCACAAGTGAGATTTCTTATGCTTTTGTACGGTCGTTTGTTGCTGTGCTCCAAACAGCAGATGCATGAACCCCTCCCCAATCTCAAAGTGTAGTTTACTATGCAATAATTGACACGAAACACTAAAAAGGGTTACCAGTCGGCTCATTCGTTCGTTTATCTAATGTTGATTTTCCTCTATAGTGCTTAAATTCTGGTGTTTGATAGAAAATAGAGTTGCTTCTCTTTCAGGTTTGGTTTCGAAAAAAACATTTTATATATCTTCTTATCTGGAACTTGTCAGAGAGGTGTAATACTTCAATGCACACATGTAAATACTGAGGGTTAGACCTGTCTTAAAGATACTTTTCAGCGAGCATGGAGTGGTAGCGGTTTTTTTTTTTGGTTTAAAGAATGCATCGAGTCTTTTTAGAGGCTGCTTCCCCTCCTTCCCTTATTTGGATATTAAAATTTTAATTGTTTTTAATCGTTGAGTATCTTTTTTTCCCCCCCCACTTCCTTAGCTAGCTATTATGAATGTTACTGCTCACCAGATATCTGAAAATGTAATAGAAAAACCAGTCATCCTGAAAGCATCTCATCCTTATGAAATGCCCGTAACATAGCCTATTGCCTACAGTTTTTTTTCCTCCTCGACTGTAATAATTGATGAAATGTTTGTAAATAATGGCTTGGTAGGGGTTTTCAATGCTACTGAATTGATTTATGCTGTTTACAAGGCAAATAAAGGTGGTCTTGACTCTTTAAATCCATTGTATTGTTTATTGTTTTGTGTGAGCTCAGTGCAGACAGAAATTAAATCAGTGTAGTTTTTTTTTATTAGATCAGTTCATCATTCAAGTAACATGCTTTTTACTTTCTCTGTTGTTTTAACTCCATATCATGTTAGTTGAGACAGTTATTATGAGAAATCATTCCAACATATGCCACATGTTGTTATTGATTAACTGATAATTGACTTACTTATGAAACTTAAGTGGGGCTGTGACTTAGGCTCTATATTGTGTTTGCTGCTGTTGTTTTGGCCTTTATTGTTTATCAGAAATAAGGTCCCATGGGGGGAAACCGGACGAGGCGTGACTTCAGCACTCTATAACACAGTTGGACACATTATGGAGAAATGATCAAAATGTATTCAGATAAACCAGAGATATCACCTTTTTTAAAATATTATTCCACATAGTCTTTTTCCTTTTCAAAACCTGGTGCCTACATCATCTACGCAACTTGTGCCGTAAAAAAAAAATATATACTTTTGTTTTTCTACACTCCCCAAAAACCTGTAAAACCATTTTTTTTTTTAAATGTACAATTGGTGGAGCTATCCTTTAAGTACTTTTTACACATTAAAACATACATAATACGTATTTCTACTTTAACTAGGCTACATTTTGCTGTTAATATTAATATGCTTTTACATTAATACATATACATTTGAATGCAGGTCTTGTACTTGTAATGGAGTAGTTTTACAGTCTGCTCCTTTAAATACTTCCTCCCATCAGCTGCTACTTCCGGGGGGGCGGAGTCACATCTGTGCGGAACCGCCACTTCCTGACATCTGTTACCGCCAAACTTCAAACTGCAGGGAGACGTCCAGCAGCTGCAGCAGCCGCTTTAATCAACAACTAAACACTTATTTACTAGCTGGAAAATGTCTTTTACTCCGAAGAGGCCCTGCCCGGAGCCGCTGAACGACTCAATGAACGACTCGATGGAGAGGAGGATAAAACGGATATCAATCGAGGGAAATATCGGTGAGTGCAGCTGCTTTTGTTTTGGACGGAAAAGCGAAAATTTGCAGATTTAAGGTAGCTATCTTTAAACCTCAACCACATCCAGGTGGTACGTTAGACAGATTTAACAATCCTGAGACCATGATTTTGTAGTTAGGACTGTTTTATTACTCTTTTAGAGTCGAAATGTGTTACCATTAAAATCTTACCCGCCAAATGTCAGACTACTGTCACTTCCTCCACTTGTTTATTAGCTTGCACACTCGGTAATTAATAAAGCATTCATATATGTAACTAGGTGACTTATAAGATGTAATTTAACCTAAATGTCTGAATCCTTTGTGTTCAGCGGCGGGCAAATCTACCTTTGTGCGCCTTTTGGAGCAGGAGAGCGGGGACTGGGAGGTGGTACCAGAGCCGATCGCCAGGTGGTGCAATGTCCAAACGAAAGGCAGTGACTTCGAGGTATTTTACATACTGTACACTCACATTCCTGCATTTTTAAATACTGTTAATAATTCGGCCTATCAGCTGACACCCATAAACAACTATTTATTTTTAAAAAACGACGTGAATGGCTTCAGCTCACGTATCTGAGCCAACTCTAAAAATCACGAATTTCCTTATGGAGTTTGGCGCGTCAGAGGAATAAGATCCTCCAATCCTCTCTGCTGTGGCTCAGCGTGCACAGGACACGTTAAGATGACTGGGAGAGTCTTCGGCTGTATTTAGAGCGCAGCTGCCATCTGTCCATATATCTGCACTGGTCACTGGTCACCAGCTCACATCCAGAGCAACAGATGGTCCCACACTGGACAGATGAATGTGTCATCATCGGGGGCAGACATCTCTAACCTCCCACACAACTGCAGGCCCAGCCCCACCCTTGGGCTCAGTTTCATGGGCTCAACACACCTATAAGCTTTCTGAAGCTTATCATGGAATATAATACTATGTCATGATGGGTTAGTCGGTCTCATGATGATAAAATGCTTATACAGCTGAATAAAAGTCATCAGGGATCAGTTGTTTTATAGAGTCAGTTAGTTCCTTGATTTTCATAGTTTAGTGTCTAAAACATTAGAAAATGGAGAATAATGTATAAAAGTATACATATTTATTTTGTCTGGAAAAGTCTAGTTCACTGTCACGGGGAAATAAAAAGAAAAGCAGCAGATATTAACATCCAAAGAGAATTTTTCACATCTTTTGCTTGGTAAATCAAAGTATTCACCCATTTCTAAGTCTTTCTGATTATTTATGTGATGGTCACTTGACTAGTTTTATAGAAAATGTATGTATTTAATCTTTTTTTTTTTTTTTTTTTTTTACATGTAAGCTAGTAAAAACGTAGGAATGATAATGTAATGTTAAAGTCAAAATATTTTTTTTGTCAGTACAGTTTTTGACTGTGCAGAATGATACTGTACACTGCACTCAGCACAGTGTAAAGTGATAGTAGAGGGGTATTATCAGTATGTGCAACTGCTGAGTCCTCTAACAAGGCTGTTGGATCTATTCTGTGCAACTGCTGTAGTTTTTGATCATGCGCCCTCTGCTGATCGTGGGACAGTTATGTGATGTAGCAGCTCATAAGGAACAAGGTGGAATTTGGAAACATTTGATGGTTTATGGGGTTTTCTATTTTTATTTTATGGACTGAGAGAGTTTAAGATAAGCCCGTCTTCATTTTTGGTGTTGGATTTCTGCACAGAACTAATATTTAATTGTAAAAGATTTATTGATCCCAGTGGGGAAAGTATCAGGTGAAGACACCGTTTTAAATTCACCCTCATCCCTTCTGTCCTAGGAGCTGACCACATCTCAGAGGAGTGGGGGGAACGTGCTTCAGATGATGTATGAGAAACCGGAGCGGTGGGCTTACACCTTCCAGAGCTACGCCTGTATCAGCCGGGTGCGTGCCCAGATCAGATCGGCCAATGGGAAGCTCCGAGAAGCTGAGAATCCCGTGCAGTTCTTCGAGCGGTCCATCTACAGTGACAGGTATCGACCAGTATCAAAATATTTACATATAGAATATATTTCCAATGCAAAATATTTTCTGGTTTCTTTACTCGTCTATGACTGTTAACTGAAAATCTTTATCTTGTAAACAAAACGTGACATTTAGGAGCATCGTCTTGTGCTTCAGAAACGCTAATACACACATTTTTTACAATTTTCTGACATGTTACAGACCAAACAACTGATCAATTAACTGACAAAATCATCAAAAATAAAAATGAATTGACGGTGCAGCCCTATTTAACTGAATATTTTGGGACTTTAGACTGTTTGACAAAACTGATGAGATTGTGTAAAGGCATATTTCACTAAATCTGATATTTTATACCCCAAATTGTCAGTTATTAGAAAAACAAGCAGCAGTTTAATTGGCAATGAGGGAGTCAGTGGTTGCAGCCCAGCTGTTCATCCATTCATGAACTGCACATTTAAAAGTATGTTGACAGCAGTGATGCCGATATGCAGCTTGTACTGAAAGTAAGGAATTACTGATATGGTCCAAAATGCTTGTCTTACTACCTCCTCTTGTGTCCCAGGTACATCTTTGCAGCCAACCTCTACGAGAGCGAGTGTCTGAATGACACAGAATGGTCAGTCTACCAGGACTGGCACGGCTGGCTGCACAGCCAGTTTGGCAAAAACATCGAGCTGGACGGCATCATCTACCTCAGAGCATCACCAGAGGTATTCATCCTGACCTCCCAAACCTCTACGACTGTATTGCTACTTGTAAATGGAAAGATTTTGCTTTGGAAAATAGAGGTTTTCATTTTTTTTATCGTGAG
Source organism: Diplodus puntazzo (assembly GCA_963678695.2). NCBI lineage: Eukaryota > Metazoa > Chordata > Actinopteri > Spariformes > Sparidae > Diplodus > Diplodus puntazzo. The sequence continues at coordinate 23,155,975 of OZ023173.1, read as the reverse complement.
ACAATGAAATGTTCCTCGACAGATGTCAGTAATTTCCCTGTGTGTGCTTCCGCGCAGAGATGTTTAGAGCGGTTGCGCCTGAGAGGCAGAGCAGAAGAGCAAGACATCCCTCTGGAGTATCTGGAGAAGCTCCACTTCAAGCACGAGAGCTGGCTGCAGCACAAGACCATGAAGTGAGCACATGTAGACACAGACAACAGATCTACTTGTATCTTGAAAGAAAAAAAGATGTTATATCTGATATTAGCCACAAGGAAAATATCCCATTAATGGAGTAACCTGAGGCTGAAACCGTTTTGGATGCATGTGATCTGCATCTGCCACAGTAATGTGTTTTTCAGAAACGGATGGGGTCGTTTTCCATAAAGTAACAGAGCATCATCACTTTTGAGAGAATATGTTCAGCAGCATGAAATGGGGATGCCGTTTCCTGGATGTGAATTGTTCCGCGTCACTAACTGTTTTGTCCCCCTGCGGCCCACAGCATGGAGTTCGAGTATCTCAGTGACGTGCCGGTCTTAACCATGGATGTGAATGAAGATTTTAAGGGGAGTAAAACCAAGAGTGCTGACATGATTGAGAAGGTGAGTGACCGTTAAAGCTTCGAAACGGTCAAATAATGTTTACTGATTGGTTTCCATCCAAATACTCCCACAGGACATGGAGGAGAAATGTATCAAACATCCTGTCGGCCTGTTTTACCCACAGAGATGTTTGTATTGGTGTCCAATAACCCTCCAATAAAACGCTGACAATACTAGATTTCAGAGGGAAAGATCAAACCTTTCACTTTGTTCGTGTCACAGCTGTAGTAAGTAGTTGGTTTGGATTTTAATATATTATATGAAATAGAAAATGAAGTTGCATTACAAAATATCTGAGTCCTAAAAGTGATACAAAGTAATACAAATAGAAACCCGACAGGCTGCTGCAACACTATGCTTCCTCTATAATAAATCAAACTGGCTTTACCAGGCGTGAGAGCAGCATGTACGTGCATGTGGTGTGTATGTCACAGAAATCTGCATTAGGAGTGTAAAAATAGGCCAGTCTTGGAACTCTAGTTTTGCACAAAGAGTGTGCAGCCACATTACACAGAAGGTGTCAGAATTTTCTTTTAATGAAACTAGTTGATAGGTTCTCAGTCATCCAGGTCAGGGTGATTCTGAGGGCTGTATCGCAGGCAACTGGAGGGGCGTTACAGGCTTTAGGGCGTTAAGGTCACATGTGAAGTTTCAGAGTCGTTAGGGCCACTTGTGAGTCTTTCGGGGTGTCGGTCACCCTGTTGGCATTTAAAGCAACATGCAACTTTTTCTTCTAAGGCTTCTAACTGAATCTCTTTTAGTTTCTCTCGTCCTGTTTGTACTTTGAAACATCATGCTGTGTTTTACTGTTTCATCCTGTTCGCTTCGATGTGTAGTTACTGCTGGTAATTGAAGAAGTCATAGTTAAAATTAGGGATTCTTCCATAGGGATCGGGACAAGGGAGTCATACGTTTAAAACACACCTTCAAGCAGGTAGCTCAGTTGTGGTGAAAATGCAAATCCCTGCCATGCCGTGTCAAAAAAACGAGTAGAGCCAGTCCAGCAGATGTTTCTGCACTATGAAACTTAAGTGAGCGAGCAGGATCACAGTGTTGCATACATATTTATGACAAGATACAAGTGTTCAACACACATTATTGTTGTGAGGCAATGAGTTTTGTTTGTGGTTGGCACCTACATTACACCTGACAAACCTTTACAGTATTTGATAGGCGTGTTGCACTTACTGATAGTAATTCTAAATAAGTATACACAAACTCAATGCTAAAGCCCTTAAACATTTTTAAACTTTGTTGTTAAAGGGAATAAATGGGCTGAAATAAATGATCTGGAATGTATTTTGGGAGTTTGTACACACTGTGCTGTGTGATCTCTCTGATACTGAGACACACACATCTACACACCTGATGGAAATGAGTCTTGAAGAGCTGCTTATGTAGCGGTTTCATGTTGATGGTAAACACGGGTGCATTCAAAGGTCTTTAATAATAAATGGACTCTGCTCTGCACACTTTACACAGATGGTGAGACACCAACATGTTTTTCCAGTTAGTGTCACCAGGACAGAAGCAGCTTGTGACTTTTGGTCCTGTTGGTATTCGCTGATTCTGACTGTTGTGGTTCTGTTTCAGGTGAAGGAGTTCTTGAGCACTTTGTGAAGGTCACCTGGTGATGGAAAATCTAATCTGTGCCCACAGGAGGAAGAAGATAATGTGTTTTACTTTGTATACAATGAAATGCCTCAACAATTAATACTCTTGTTTTTATACAATCATTATAAATGATCTAACTTGTTGCTTTCTTACATTTGCTGTGTATTTATAAATATTTTGTGTGTAAATGAGGATGTGTCCATTCTCCAGTGACAATAAACTTGAAATGATTTGTGTCGTACATCCAAATACGAAAATCTTTTGAGCTTTTAGTTCTGAGATCCTGTGAATATTGTTTCCCACATGAAGTATTAAGATCACAACAGGTGTTTATGTCGCTGCTCTTCCAGCAGATGTCGCTATTCTCCATCACAGCAGTCCACTCAGCTATTTTTGACTGCTGAGCTTGCCTTTACCTGGTAGCTCCAATAGGATCTGCTTAAAGCCACCTGAAATAGGTGCTTTAAAGGGGCACTATGTAGTTTTGGAGAAAGACATTAAAAACTCGTGATTTTAATATTTAAAGTATTAATGAGGTAATGATACATGTTAAATATTTTTGTAAAGTTATTTGTTTCCATAACTGAATGAACCAGCTGTTCTCGGGGAAAATTAAGGTCCCCAGAGCACTGTTTCGAGCTAAAAAAAAAAGGTGGCAGGGTCCGCCACATATAAACAGAGTGAGAAAGTATGAAATTGTGTCATACTTTAGGTCAGTTTGTTTTAGTTTATCCAAACACAAATCTTTAGTTTGTTTAGACATAATTAAAATGAAGACCTTTGTCTTCTGATTAATATTTATTTGCCAAAACTTGAGTAAACCTTTTTTTTTTTTTTTTTTTTACTTTCAGAGACAATTCACAGCAAGCTGCAGCTCCAAAGTTAGCTTTTGTATGCACATAAAAAAAACAAAAAGGTGTTAAAATCAGTACTGACTGTAGCTGATATTTAAAATGTGTGTATGAGACAAAAGTCTAGAATGAAAACACATTTTCTGCAGAAGTGTATGTAAAAAGTGATAAAAGTGATGAACTTGTCCGAGCTGTTTTGATTGACAACCAAACTCAAAAAATGTTTTGATATTTAGAGTTTTCTTTATTTTTCTCATATTTAATAGATGAAGTGAAACTATCACTCCCCTCGTTCAGATGCAAAGTGAACGATACACGCTTGTCAAGTTGAAGGACTTGCTGCGCCACCCAAGACAAACTTTCTGACCTCCACCCCCTCCTGTGGCGTCACGCAGGAGGAGGGATGGCACTTTAAATATGGAAAAAGACACGCTGCGCTCACAGAGGCTCTCCACACGCTGCCAACGAGACTTTTCCTCACCATGTCACCGAGGAGCGATCTGGAAGAGTCCAGCACGATGTGAGGATATCGCGTGACGAGTTCAGTTTGATTTGTAGAGTCGGAGAAGTCGCTTCCAGCCACATAGTCGCAGCTCGCTCCTCGACTTCTTTTTTGTTTATCCAGTTAACAAAGCTCGACGAGCAGAGTGGGTGAAGATTTCCAAACGCAGACTACAAGAGGGACTTGGAACGAGCAGAAGGACTGCTGATCATCTGTGAGGTTTATCACCATGAGTTCCGACAAGAAGTAAGTTTATGATCTCTCCTCTTTCCTTGTTAAACGTGTTAAAATGTCAGCGTGCGTAAAGAGCATTTCCTGCATCCTGGAGGAGCCCAGGTGGGAAAAGTGTGAATTACTCCTCAGGTGGTTGGACCAGGTGTATATCAGTCACATGGAACGTGTATTGTCGGGTTTTATTAGATGCCTTTCTGTGCGTAAACCTCGCCACACGATGCCATGCCTCTGGTAAAACTCCAGCGCACTGTCGACCAGGCTTCCTATCAAGCCAATAAACGTTTCCATTCATTGGAGTTGCACCCTTGGCAGGCTAACTAAGACACTGTTGCCTCACCGCTGTGGCTATGAGCGGCCGGTAATCTATTTTCCATGAAGCTGTCACTCTCAATTAGAGAGAGGCGCAGGGCGCGCAGGCCAAGTGGTGGAGAGGTGTCTCCGGTGCTACTTTAGTGAATAAAGCCGTGTGCTCGCGCCCTCACAGGCCATGTGGTCCACGACCTGACACCCCCCCCAAGAAAATCAACAGCTTCGGCTACCGTGTGCGTCCACGTTGCGCATGACGCGCCGCCACAGCCGCAGCGAATCAGGCCGAATGGTTGCCATCAGACACGGAAACGCGCTCATGAGTCTGTGTGCAGTTTCCTGACATGCACCTGGAACTCATCAGCTGTTTGATTCTCATCTGCAGCTGGCGTGAGCTCCTCCTGGCATATTAGGATTTACAGTATCAGCCTCATGTTTACCCTGAATGTGTCACTGAAACCTAGAGTTACTTCTCAGGAGTGTCAGCCCTACCCTTGTTTTACAATGGCAGCGGATAATGTAAAACCCTGAGCCGATTCCTCATTCTTCTGTCTTTTGTACTGATTGTGAAAACTGGGTGCAACAGGGAAATGTTCCACTCTAACTGGAATCTTGTGTGCTCCTTCGCTGCTCTGCTGAGTGATGGTCTCTGCACAGAGATCCGATCCGTTTCCTTGTTTCTTCAAGTGCTGTCGGAGGACTTTCCAAATGTCCAGGCACACCTGAGGAGCAGAGAGCACAATTCAGTGATTGCGTAAGAGATGCATAATCAGGGGATGACATGTGTCCTTTGCCACCTCTGACAGAGACAGTTTTATAGAGCAGAGACACTTTGATGAGTAAACCAATAAACTGCTGCCACGATGTTCTGTAGTACAAAGTCTTTCAAGTGAAAATACTTCAAACATGTTTCATATCCATCAGGAGCGCTTCTTCACAAATGCAGGTAACACTAAACAGGTGCTCTGTGGATACAAGTAAATATCAAGAAACCCCCCAAAACGACAGAGGTTAGACTTTGAATCTGCTTTGTGATCAATAAGCCATACGCAGAAAACACCAGGGCACACGGCCTTTGGAAGAAAATTGAAAAAAAAAAACAACTTAAATATCAAATTTGTAGGAAAGATGATTCCCAACTTGTCAAATACAGACACTTTCAACTTTCTCACAAACTGTAGAGCGCATACCTCCACCCTGACCCAGACCGAACACTGGTGAAAGCGTAACCTCCCTGTCAGAGGCAACTCGCTGTAAAAGTGGCTATAAAACAAAGTTTCCTCTCCTTTTTAAAAGAAGTTTCCACAATAAGAGTTTCTTTCAGCATTTTAAGCCTTCAGCTTTTCACCCACAGAAGTCACGTTAACTGGCTGAGTCCCTGCTGACTGCCGCTAAAAGTTTCTATCACAGGCCCTCATGTTTTGAGCATCTGGCATTCAAAAGATCACTTTTGCCTGGAGAATCACTTTGACTCATCATCCGGAGAACCATCCCTGTACTGACGGCGGAGTGCAGGGGGGGCACCCAGCACCGCGGTGAACCTGGCCGGTGGGATTGGGTGCGTCACTCTGTGAAGAGATGGGGATGATCCCTGATCCCGAGCAGCTGATCCCGGCTCCTCACGCTCCAACAGGTTTATCCAGCCTCATGAGGTCAGCGAGGAGCAGAAGCAAAGTGAGAAGTTCGCCATGCAGACGCTCTGACCCTCACTGGGCTTCTTCTTTTTTTTTTCACATTAATCAGGCCGAGGAAGTCATGGCAGGAAATGAAAAAGGAGATCAAGGAGATTTCCTGCATAGACAATGAAGTTAATGAGAAGACGTTGGGTCTTGTCTACCTTGTTTTCATACAGAAGATACATATGTAGCCTCTGTTTTGCTTTCTTCTACCTGGCTTTTACCTTTTTTATATGAAGTCTTGTAGACATTTTCAGGTTCATCATTTGATATACGGTCACTACTAGAATACGTTTACATGATCTGAAATGCTCAGTTTTTGCTCCTGTCCCCTTAAGGCCCCCCTCCCGAAAACCTAGTCTCCTCTGATTGGTCAGCTCACACATGCCTGAGCCAGCATCGTTCACTGTGTCTCCAGTTTACTCTGTCTTGTTTTCAGCTTCCCGTTAACTTAATTTCCTCTGCCAATAAAGGCAGAAATTATGCAAATATGTGACATGTTGGCTTAGTGTGACGGAATTAAAGGCGGGGCTACTGAAGAGGCGTTCGGGAGCAATATTTTCTGTGGGAGAGTCGAGCTTCATAACTTTTAAATGCACCAGAACTTGTATAGAATACTGAAGGAAGGAGGTAAAACGCGTCTCCTTTTTAAGTTTCTTATCCTCTTCACATCGTTTTATTCTTCCTCCTGACTACCACTCAATTCGAAACAGGAATTCCGATCTCTTCTCCTGCGTCCTGCGTCACTGTGCACCACCTGTGGTATGTTTCTCATCATGAGGGTCCCCCCCCTCCCCCATCTGAGGCCTCAGCGTGGAGTGATTAACATGGCTCCATTGACTGGCTTTAGGCTGCAGTAAACCTGCAACATGAGCTTCCTCTGCTCTCCTGTGTGGCCGACGGTTTTCTGAAGGCCTTCTCGCTGTGTTACATGACCCGCCTCCGTGTGCCCACTCAAACCATCAGCAACACTGTCGCAGAATTAAACGCTATACGACCGAGCCGAGTTCCTGGAGAGCTCCTCAAGTGCATTTCCCCACGCGTGCAATTTTTGCGTTAAAGTGGCACTGCCTGTTTGTTCTTATAGATCTTGAATATGTGTTCTCAGAGACACTATAGGCCGTGTTGAGCACAAGCTCTTCACACAAGTAATTCCCCAAAAGCTGTAGCTGTTTCCTGTATGTTCTGTCCTGGAGGAGTGCAAGCCGAGCAGAAGACAAAGAAATCTGGAGCTAGACGACAGCGCTCGCCTCACACTGCCGTGTGGGAACTTGACCTCCCTTTTTTTTTTTTGGAAGCAACAATGGCCAACAAAAGGAGGGTACAGAGGCTAATCACTGTATTGGTATTGCCTGTAAACTTGGCCCCGAGCCCGGCCACTCCTCCATCACTCGTCTGATCTCGGAGCTCAGCATTACGTCTGCTTATCAGCCTTATACCTCCATCTCCCTCGAGGGCCTGATACCATATCCACCGGGGAAATTCAGATGAGCTCGCAGTGCAATCGGAGGAACAAGTTGTGTCCTTCCTGACTTTGTTTATTTAGCAGTTTGTGTACACAGCTCCCATCCCCTCGTTTTTTTCGGACTGTGTCGTCCTCAGCTGGGGATTGTTCGGTGGCAAACGCAAACTGTCGGTGTGTTTATTGACATTCTTGATATGCATCCGAAAATCAAATATTTATTTTTAGTTGTTTAACAAAACTATTCTCATAAGACGGTTGGGCAGATTTTGCCAGATGATTTCCTAATTTGATACTCACACGGTTATGTAATCCCAGAACACTCACTTGGAAAACACAGGCCTCAGTAGAAGTGATACAAACTTAAGCTTTGCTCCTGATATGATGCAGTATTAACCTCAGAAGTCAGAATTCTTAAAGGGTAACTCCACCTATTTCACACATTAAAGTGTGTCCACAGGATTCGAGGAGAACTACGTAAAAGTAATGTGAAGACTTTTGTGGCTCCGAAAGAAACTGCATGAAAATCTGATAAATGGCCTCCAGTGATGTCACTCAGTTGATTAGTTGCATTGTGGGTAATGTAGGCATCGTGTTTTGAGAAGGAAGAAGAACATGTCAAGTAAAGAAGGCAATATTTCTGGCTTTTGTTTTTGAACTTTCCACAAAGAGTTCAACACTGTTCAGTGAGTGAATGAATGCTAGATCAGTGGACTGCTTTGCAAAACATGATGTCTACATTACCCATAATTCAACTTGGCTCACTGAGTGACATCACTGGAGGCAATTTATTACAGATTACATGCAGCTTCCTCTTCAATAGCTTCCCATACAAAAGACGCCGTATAAATTTGTTTCACGCATGCAGCCGTACTCCTCTAAGTAAACACATTTAATGTGAATACTTCCTAGTTTCCTAACTCCTCTGTGACCGTAGACTGAATGTTTTTGTGGTTTGAGGACGTCATCGCACAACTCTAATCAACATTTTCTGACATTTTGACGCTTTTCACGCTTGAACTTTCAGCTCACAGGATGCAGAACGTGACAAAACTAAGAAAAATGTTTCATAAAAAGGCACATTATATCACAGGTACTGGCAGTTTTAATGTAAAAACTTTTCCCCTGTTTAAAATATGCCTTATTTTTTTTCTCCACAACCATCTGGCAGTGCCTAAAATCAACTTGTGTTCCCCAGATTGGGAACCAATTGACTAATCAGCAGTGAGTATAATCGCCAGTTGCACCCTTACTTTGGCTACTATTAATAGTTTAATTCTGAGATAGTTTGAGGCATGTTGTGACCTAAACAAACGTTCGTGGCCTGGATTAGTCCACACTTTGCTGCACTGGAGGAGCCACATTCCTTACAACCTTTCCGGTAAGGTTTAGGCTCATTGATCGAGGGAAACTCCAGGTCACGTTGGCCGTGAAGATGCCTCTGACGTCCACGGGACCAGGAAGTAAACACAAAGCCCTCTTTGTGCAGTAGACAGTCCAGTGTGTCTGTCATTCAAAAACAACTGATGAATGCGTCTTACAGTGATCTTTAAAAGTCTTCTGCCATTCATACATCCACTCACGGAGGAAAAAAGAGCTTTTGTTTTACAAATCTTAGTCACGTTGTGTGCTGAGCTGTTGGTGGAGAGGGACTTGTTGCTCATGTGTGGGTGATTGACAGAACATCAGAAATTCTAATGCTCTTTAAAGCTTGCTGGATTAATTGCCACGCAGTTATTTGTCATGTTTTTGAATCGTTCATCTTGAACATTTCTTGAAGTGCAAGAAGTACAAGAAAGGCGCTCACAGAACCCTTTTATTGTATCTCTTTTACCATTTTCTTGTTTCAAAATCATGTTGACGGTACGGTGTCTTGTAATGGTGTCTCTGTCCCATATGACTTGATTCTGCTCTGTGAAATCGCCCAAGATGCCAATTTCTGCATAATGTTGCTTTTAAATTAAATACTGCTTGTGACACGCAATGGTCAAAATCGGTTATTTAAAACAAAACCACGATGGCACTAGAGATTGTAAATCGCTGGGAAGCCAACTCATCTTGCACCTGGATGAGTCAAATGAACACTTTCTTAATTTGGCTCCATGCTGCTCTATGCAGTGATCCACATTTTAATCGTTTTTCTCCTTTTGCCCTGCAGAGTGGAGGACGAAGCAGTCTTGGACAGAGGAGCGTCCTTTGTCAAGCATGTCTGCGATGAAGAGGAAGTGGAAGGTAAGCTCAGTGATGAGAGAGAGAGAGAGAGAGAAAAAACCACCAGCACATTATCTAGCTCATGAACACGAGATAAGCTTCAACTTATCTCATGATCTGCCCTGTAGAAAACTCTAGTCCTCCCCCCCGGTATCGGCACAGAATTGGATGAGTTATTTCCACTTTAGCACGACATGTCTGCACAGGAAGATGTTACTTCAAGTGTTCTTGTCCTGTCCAGTGCTGGCTGTCGGCTAAAGATATAGAAGAATTTATCTGGAGACGCCCACTGATATTTAAGGGTGCACATATTAAAAAAAAAAAAAAAGCACACAAGGGATTGTGTGTAGTTGCGAGACCTTAGCTTTCCCTGCGTGAGATTAAAATGCTGTGCTTAGTGTGCACCTCAGGTATTATTGCAAGTGGGAAAACCAAGAAGTGTGAAATATGCCATTAAAAGACACAAGACATAAAAAAAAAAAAATTACTTCGATTTGGTAAGTTAAGTCTAGTGTTTGTCTCTGTCTATCTCTAATTACTTCCTGTACACATCAAGTCATCATTTCCTGTACAAGCCGCTGTGTAGTAGGTAGTTGGCATTTATTTAATTTGACAGTTTCTCATTGACTACAGGGTGTATCTCTTCCTGATTGGGAAATGAGCCACAAACTATCAATAGATTATGTTGTTCGACATCAACACGAGCCAAAAAAACCCCCACTGATGTGTCAAAGCAGCAGACGTTTCCCATCAGATCACGCCGGGAGAACCAGTTCTCCTTGTGTTTGTCCCTCCGGGCGGTGATATGGATTCCCAGAATTCGGGATTAATGTGATTTTCCTTTTTGTTGTTGTTGTTGTTGAGTGTAATCTGATCTGCATCCCCTCTGTTGCATTGTGTCGTGGCAGGTCACCACACCGTGTACATCGGCGTGCACGTTCCCAAGAGCTACCACCGGAGGAGACGCCACAGACGCAAGTCCAGCCACAAGGACAAGCGGGAACGAACCGAGCACGGCACCGAGGGATACAAGTCAGACGGGGAGACCGCCGATGAAACCGTCACCAACGTCCTCAAGCCACTCAGTGAGTTCTGATGAAGTGCATGAGGGAAAGCATCACATTGGTAATTTGAAATCTGTTGGGTGACGTCCAGCAGCAGTCGTCTGTAAATCACAGCTCACGGGATGTCAGCGCTCCCGCAGTTAAGGACGTAGTCATTCAGTGGGAGCGGGGAGGGCTGGGTGGGGTCGGCAGCTAAGAAAGCAAAAACAAAACCACCAGGCAGAAACCAACACTCAACAGATTTAACCGACCGAGGAGGATGGGAACATGTCGAATACTAATCTGAAAATTACACCGGGATTGGCTTAAAGTGTGTCAAGTAAATACATGGGGGGGGGGGTATTATCTACCACCTCGATGATTAACACCGGACTTTGTGGGATTTGTGAGGAAGGATTCTCTGAAGATAAAGAGAAAACAAGTAGATTGAAGGAAAAGAAGTAGCAAAGCAGCGCAAACCGCTGAAATATCAAGATGCGTCACGAGCCGGGGGAGGATATTGTTGCAGCAGCCTCGTTCCTTCTAGTGGCTTTGTTCCAGACAATGATGGAGGTTGGAATTTTCTGAGTTAAAACTTCCAACTACGAAGCATTCAAGGTGCAAGACGCCAGACAGACCGTGGCAAAATGACTCCTGGTTGGCAAAAGTGCAGCCTCTCGTGTTATGAATGAGTAGAGGAGGAAAAGCAACACATTAGGTTGCAGACACAACTTTTGTATTTTATTTTACAGCACTTTACAGCATTTTATTAACTCGCTCTATAGAATTACTGTACAACTGCTCCTTTGTTAAGTCAGGGTAGATGGATGTGCTGCGAGTTTACTTGTAGGACTTCGGACTTTGAGTGGCGTTCCATTATTGAAGATTGTTTCTTGTAGAAAGAAAAAACGCAACCAATGGGCACAAGAGAGTAGTGCACGTTAGACACGCTGTACCATAGGATAACGCTGGCAATGCGTCTCCTTTCACATAGTTGCAGCTGTCAATGTTGTCAGTATCTTTCCGGACATAAGGTCGCATGGGGCCCACTGGAACAGGAGAGACTTGGCCTCTTTGTACTGAAAGGTGCTTTTTGAAAGAACACGAAAGCACCAAATGTGCAGAACAGTCCGTCAAATGTTGCTAAACTGAAGTGATGACGCAGAGATCGAACGCTAAAAGAAATGCAAAATGCGCATTGAGATTTATGTCCTTCTCGGGAGTTTACTTCCTGCTGTCGGAGAGCACACCAGATGTCTTTCCTTATATAGAAGCTTATAGGAAAGTGGCATTATAGCAGCATTAATCCCAACATTGTTTCCTAGAACAAGAGGAGTAATAATATCAGTCTTAAGATATAAATCAGATTGAACTCATCTCCTCCTACAAGAAGGGACTTTTGTTTTTCTTTTTCTTTTTTTTGTCTTAACATGGAAACACAGTGGGAAAGCATTAAACAAAGATTTAGCCTCAGTGTACAGTAAATGAGCCATGTGATTGTACGGGGATTCCCATGTTGCATCTCTAAGCCTTGATAAAGGCTCTGTACCATCACACAAACCTCTTGGGTGGGTTTTTTTTTTTTTTTTTTTTTTTTTTTTTCCAGAGGCACAAAACATGACAATCTGGTTAAAAGCCATTTTGCAAGACATACAATTATCACAGTGCTGGAGTTCACCTTAAAATGGCAGATCCTCAGATGGCATAATGGGAGAGTATTTACACTCTGCTTTAGTGCTGGTGGAGGTATCCATTAAGGTCTCAAAATGGGATGGAGATGTGGGGGGAAAAGGCGAGGGATTTGACTCCCACATCACGAGGGCATGCGAGGGCGACGATGGAAGCGCCGCATACCTGAAGATAAACCACTGCAAATCAGAAATTATAAGAGATCACAGAAACTGGTAATTAGTTTGAGTTCAAATACAGCTTAAATGCGATATGTTTTTGAAGTATGGCAACGGGGAAAACAATGCATAGGCGGTAAGAGATCAGAGATGCCTTCAGGAGAATTTGGGTTTTTTCTGGCAGCTTCTGCAGACGAGTGTGCATGAAGCAGTTTGTGCTTTTGTGGACAATACGTAGGGAAATCTGAAGTTGGCTGCAGGCTGCAGTGGGAGGATGGTTTCAAGCAACACCCGAGTAGCTGATGGATCAGGAGACGGTAAGGCATGCCAGAATAGTTGTGAAGGCAAAGTAGCTACGGAGAAAAAGAGGCTGGGAAACTGTCTTATTCCTCACAGGAGCAGCCCAGGCCTGATCAGATCCTCTAACGATGATTAAAAGGATTCTCGCTGACCGTTTTTTTCCTGATATATTTAAGTGTTTGACCGCCTCTATGATCTTTTACCCTACCGTGCATTTAGACAAAGGTGGAGCGGCACATCCGCCCGCTGAGCCCCGTTAATCAGCGCGAGTAGCAATTTGATTTAAAATCCTTAATCACGGACCAGTTTGCCCTCTCTTTCCCATGGATCTCTGCTTTCCTCGTGTCTGCCGCTCGGCTCTCTGTCTCGGTCATCGAAAGAATCCAAGACGACTGCTTTTTCCAACTACGGCCGCAATAGTTTTGTGAAGTTTGTCGAACGTCACTTGACGGCATCGGCGGTAGGCTAACTCAAACGTCACAGTCTCCGCTTGGACACGCGCCCAATCCGGATGACGTCAGTTGCAGCACATAACTTGTATTGCAGCACAATATTATCACACCGAGCACAGGCACAGACGACTTCTACATGTGCTAATCCAAGATGTTATGGTTTTCTTTCACACGATGATTAATTTATCAATGGAGGAAAAAAGTCACCACACCCTAGAGCAGCCGGTGCTTTCCTGTTTGTTTATGTCAACAGCTGAGGGGCCAAGTCGAAACTGTTATCTCTCTTTTGCTCGGATCCTGTTTCAGGATGCAAAATTAGCCGACACCGGAACAGCAGGTAGATGCAATTTGCTGCATAACTCGATGTGTAATTGCTTGGCTGCAGGAATGGATGGAGAACATTGGCAAAAAACACACCTCAGGGAGAACTGGGTGCTCCTTAATGGATTGGACATGTTGGTATATTACTATCAGCTATTGGACACAGGAGGTCTGTGACGCTGTGTGTTACGGATCAGGCTTCTGTTGCATCAACTGAAAGTCTTTTTTTTTTTTCCCATGCATCTGTTGTTACAGCTGAAGGTTGTGGCATATGATTCAGCATTAATTCAGGATCGGATCAGTCGAGACGAGAAGGTCCATGTTATGGCGGTGCCTCAACATTGTCTCTTCAATAGCGGTTTTAATGTCTAGCACAAGAAATCCTGGATCACGGTTGGATAAAAACTGAGATTAGAGGCGACGATAACGGAAGACGTAAAGCACAATCGTGTCAGACGAAACTCGAATGCTGCGGCTTTCAACCCACCTGCGATCGCACCTTTCTCGGCCGCGCCGGCCTCACATCAGACCCCCTCGCAGCAGACAAGCACTTGATTAATCCTCTCACGCTGCTAGCTCCCCTGACGCTGTAATCCTCCTTTGTTACACCTCATGCTCAGGTGTGAACCGGTCTGTGTGCTTAGTCATCTGAAGGTGCCATGATATGAGTTCTTAATCTCTCTCTCTCTTTAGACGTCTGAGTCGAGGTTTGGTTGAAGGGAAAGCTACGTTGTAACGGCACCAGCTGCAGCTTCCCAGTCTTACAGAAGGCATTGGAGCAACATATCCCAATATACTGTATCTACAGAAGGCTATTAGATTAAGTGTTTGTTGATATGATGACAGCTTTACAACTCTTCACTTCGCGTTATCAGTGTCGTAAAGCTCCATCATTGAATGCGACTTTAATGTCGGCAGCAGTCAGCCTGTTCCTTCAGGGCCTTTTCCAAATCTCTCTTTTTTTTGAATGATGGCCTTAATTTGCCCTGTAGCATTTTTAACGTGTGTACGATTCAAACATGGCAACATTCGTTTAAATGCACACAGTGTCGCCGGTTGTTCATCCATAGACTCGGACTGTACCATGAGCAGGCGGCGGTGGAGCAGAAGTGGAACCAAAAGTAAACACAGAAGCAGGTTTTTTTTTGTTTTTTTTTTTAAACTGTACAGTCGTTCACTTTTAAATGCTTCCTCCCAACACACACAAACAGACGAAGACTCTGACGTCCTTCTCATCCGTCTGTATCTCTGTAGATCTGAACTTTAAACGGTCCTGCACGGTTGACTGAGAGGGCAGAACCAGCTGTATGACGAGGATGCGGCCACTGTTGGGACAAACAGTTTTGTCCTGTTGAGCAGTAAACCACTTCAGTGAGCCATTGCAAAAATAACATTTTTGCATATAACATTTTTGCCCTTTTTTATCTAGTAAAAGTGCTTGTTGCTTCCTACTGCCCATGTTCTGCATCCACCTGCAGCTCATAGTCCCTCTATTTATACCTGGTGTTGTAATGGGGCATGTTATCTGGGTAGTAAATGATCAGATCATGCCTTTGCGTTTACACTTTCTATTAATATTTCATTGTCATCGTTGAAATCCGATTTCAGCATGTGATTTAATGTGAGGTAATGGCTAATCAATCCCAGACTCCATTTGAAAAATTATTAATTTTGTGAGTTGTTGAGTCAGGGAAAACATTTTAAACTTTGAAACATTCTTTTTACATGTATTTAAAAAATTTGTCCCCTGTTGCAAATTCGGCATACGTATTACATGAAGTTACTCCTTGTTCCCGACGTGGTGACACACAAACAGCCTTCCTGAGGGTGTGTTCGAAGTTCCCTGAGAGCAGCGTCTGTGAAAATGTCGATGGGCTATAGCAACACGTAAACATACTTACGTGATGGTACTCGGAGACTATGGGTAGCGTTCAGGCCGACCGACGTGTGCCAGACGGCAAAAGCTCCAATTCAAAACACACACTAAGAGACAGTGCATGGTGAGCCCTCCACTTGTTGAATTTTCCGCTGTTTTGCCCTCCATCTAAATCCCCATAATCCTGTTGATTCTGCCAAACCCCGTGGAGGCGTCCACTTAAAAGTTGTGTGTAACCACAACAAAGGCCTGGTTTTCATTGATAACACCAGTTGTGAGGCTTAAGAGGTGAGTGGTGTTGTGTACACCATGTGGCGTCAAGAAGTGTCGCCCTCTGTTAGTCAGCCGGCCAGCTAAAGGACAACAGAAAAGGCCCTGTGGTCATGAGGATCACTGAAAAGATCCCCTGAGTTTCTGTGCATGGATCAAGTCGGCTTGTGCGTATAATGCAAAACAATATTGGTATACAGGATGACGATACGCCGAGTGGTCAGTGCTGTATCTTGGAGCTGTTTTCTAGTGTTTCCAAGAAATCGATCTTGTCCTTCGTGTAGCTTAACATTAGATTTTCCCTCGGCAAGAGAAGTGTACTATTTTTAAAAACAAGCATCCTAAATTAAGCTTGGCCGTGCTGTGTGAGGATTAAAAGGTTACCGGCACTGTTACGTTGAGGTATCGACCTGCGCAATCCTGACTGGTACAGTATATCAAGAGAAGGCTTCGGAAATAGCCTCTAGTGACTAAGCATTTAACCTTCACTTTGTGTCACGGTTGCACAACTTTTCCTAGAAGCGTTAACAAGAATAAATAGTTCTTTAATGCACAACCTGTTTTTGATGTACTTGGTATAAAACATTCTCATTGTCGTTGTATAACTTGGGCTTTATCAGGGTTTCGGGGCGAGCATGCAGAATCCTGCAGGTCGTAGCTACTTCCTGTGTCTGTATTGTGTGAAGGGGGAGATAGATTTAGTGCAAGTAACCGATTTTCACGGGTCAGCTTGGTGACAGAGATCTTGTCACACCGTTCTAGGAAGGAAGTAAACGTTTTTATGGGAGGGAAATGTTACTCTTCATGAGGGTGTGTTGTCAAAGTCTTTCCTTGTAGAGTGAATACCAGTGAAATTTAAAAAAACATTTTTCAAGGGTTGAAGTTGCTCAAGAGACAACGCTGTCCAAAGTGTAGTGCAAAACCACACTTGAGCTTTAGTATAGAGTTTAGATGGTCGGTAATCTTTGTTGCCTGTGTCAAATAAAATCATGACTGATTTGTCGGTTCTCAACTTGTTTCTTTCTCCCTGCAGTTTCTCCCGCTGAGAGGATCAGGTTTATCCTGGGAGAGGAGGACGATGGTCCCCCGCCGCCTCAGCTCTTCACTGAGCTGGACGAACTCCTCGCCGTGGACGGGCAGGAGATGGAGTGGAAGGAGACGGCCAGGTGAGTCTCCTGACCTGAGTGTCTTTATAATCTGTCCTACACTCTTTCTTTTTTTCACATATAAGAGCCCATGGGCAGTGTAGTCAAAAACTTCCTGCTTCACAGTCCCGGTGCGGTCAGCGGAACACAATCCCTTATGAATAAGAGCGTTTTCAATGTGTGGGGAAACAGGCCGTACTCCAGTGAACTCCCAGTCTGCTCTTATCTGATTGAGGACTGTAGTACCTGCTCTGTGTGACCAGGAAAGGGCAGAAACTCCCACATGTTCAGAATGAGACTTCCAGTAAACTGCAGCACACGAAGTGGGGAGATCATTGTTTAATGGGCGTTAAGTGGCTTTTCTGTCAGATTACACAAAATCTGAAAACTGACCAGTGCATAAGAAAGAAACGTGTTTCTTTTCTGTCCGGCAAGCACCTGAGAATGTTATAGAAGTGCATTTTTTTTTTTAAGATTAACGTGCTAATCGAAGTCCACTGCATGCTATTCAAAACAAAGAATATTTACAAAGCACACAAGCACAGAAGTTAAGTGCTGTGGCAAGTTGTGTGTAGTTCGCTTTTTTTGCCTTTCTTGGAGTAACATCGACAGCCGTAGTGATGAATTTTGCACACTCGTGATCAGTATTTTCTTTTTTATCACCAGTCCCAGCAGCTCTTTGTCCTGTGTTGAGAAGGGGAAATGGGGGAAGTTTATAAGAAAGGGAAGATGAATGAACTCCTTCAGGTCGACAGAGGCTCCGTCGCCTCCCAGTAAAGACGGCTGGTCACAGACGTGTGGACCCCAGCCAGAGGGACACTCTATCCCCCTGAGGAAACCCCATCCTCAGGCCTCGGGAGAATGGCTCTTTGTAGTGGTTGACATGTGGGGCATTATTATTAAAAAGAATCCTTGTCCTGAGTCTCGCCTTCAAGGCTAAGCTCGTCCATGGTGGTAGAGCAAGTCACGTTTTCTTGTGCTCAGCCAAACGGTTCCTAAAAGTCACAGCACGGCATGTATTTCCTCACGTCTGCTTATTTTTGTACTTCTACGCTGTTCTGCATCCCCTATCCCTGCCTTGTGAACTGCGACTAATTCAAAACACCGCGGCGGTGTTGTGTAAAGAAAAGAGAACCCATCTTGTCTCCTTTTTGTTTGGAGCCTCTATTTGCTCATAAACTTATAAAGCCACTATTACGTACTTTTTTTATTTATTTTTTGCAGTGACCTTGACTGAACTTGTTCGAAAGGGACTAAAGAAATAAAAGTGAATACACACAAACGTAAGTGCATCTCAACGCTCTACCCCATTTATTTATTTTTTTTGTCCAGATGGATCAAGTTCGAGGAGAAAGTGGAGAAGGGCGGCGAGCGCTGGAGCAAGCCTCACGTGGCCACGCTGTCCTTGCACAGCTTGATGGAGCTGAAGACGTGCATCGAGAAGGGCACCATCATGCTGGACCTGGAGGCCGGCACGCTGCCGCAGGTCGTCGGTGAGTAGACCAGATATACCATGACAGTTTTTAGAGGTTTTGCAAGAACCCGAGGGTGAAATCCTCAATGTCTCCCTCCGACAGAGATGATCACAGACAGCCAGATTGAGGCCGGTCAGCTGAAGGCGGATCTGAAGGAGAAGGTCATGTACACGCTGCTACGCAAGCATCGCCACCAGACCAAGAAGTCCAACTTGCGCTCGCTGGCCGACATCGGCAAGAGTGTTTCCAGTGCAAGTAGGCTGTTTTCCAACCAGGAGAACGGTAATGACACCTGAACAAATCCTCCCTTTATTTTAAAATTCTCTCTTTATCTTCTGATGTCAAATCCTAAAACACTAACACCTGTTGGAGATTTTTTCCTTTTTACTAATCCAACCTCTCACTTCCTTTCCTTCTCTGCTTTTCCCTTTCCCAACCTTCTTTTTTTCCTTGTCTCTTTGTTTCCCTCTCTTTTGGGTCTGCACTGTCTTTGACCTCCCGCCACCGGGACGTTTATAGCACGCAGCCCCGTTGAGCACCCTGTGCCTTGTTTAACCCCACATGACTCAGAGGAACCATGTGAGGTCATGAGGAGCTCCAGCATGGGATACCTCTGTAAGTGAGGTTGCAGCTACTCAAAGCAGCATAGTTGGAACCAGACTTGATGTAGTTTTTATCAGCTTTTGAATGCCTAGTTTTAGTTTAGTTTTCGGCGTATCACTTGAGGCAGTTTGTCTCTTGACTTAATTGCAGGGAAATATTAAAAAGCACGCTTCATTATTGCCCAACGACCTGCTCCCAAATGTAAAACTAGCAGCAAATATGAAGTGCAATTGAGGTCGCCTTCAGTCCATCACACTAAAAAAAGCTGGACATGTGTTTATTCAATGCTGCAAACTAAAACGATAACGGTCCAAAAGCCTTACTCATTAACTCCGAATGCACTTAACTAAATATTTATGTGGCAACCGAAAGCTAAAAATGTCTTAGACTCTGTTCTCCGGCATTGTCAGGAGCAGCTGATGAGTAAATGGACCGCATCAGACTGAGATCCAAAGTTTACATTGTCACATATTTGCCAATAGTTGCCTAAGCAAACTTTTGCTGACACGTATAAGCAGCCGTCCCAAGAAGGGCCACAGCTCTCTTCTCTCTGAAGCGTCTGAATGAATGACCATCTGGCATTAGACCCAAAGCTTAAGCCTTGCTACATTTAGTTTTCTGGCTCTCTTCTTGTACTTTCCCTGGTGCCCTTTTCTTTTCTGGGACTCAGCTTTCCCCTCAGTCCATAAATGTCTCATTTGAAGCTCTGCAGTTTCGGCCGGCCTCTCTGGTCCTAACCCTGTCTTCTACCTTTTTGCAGGTAGCCCAACTACTGCCCATAGAAACCTCACCTCCAACAGCCTGAGCGACTTCTCTGACAAACCAGAGAAGGATCAGGTAATGTGTTTGTGTCTCTCTGTATCGGTGCATTGAGATATGCAACTATCCTGGGACCTAATCATGGCTGCAGCCGTCGAGTAAACATTTGGAGGAATAAATCATAAAATTTGGGAAACACTCATGTCCTGGTGTTGTAATACAATAATGATAAAAAATCATTAACACATGACAGGAAGCTTGGGTAGCTTACATGTAGGTTACAAACAGCTCAGTTAGATAATATGCATACAAACAGCCCTGTTAGCTAACATACATGCAAACAACCGTGTTAGCAAACATAAGTACAAATAGCTCTTTTAGCTAATGTAATGCAAATAGCACAGTTAGCTAAAGTACATTCAATTAGCTAATATACGTATAAACAGCTCTGTTGGGTAACTTGCTCTACAAATACGTCCTGTAGCTAACATAGGTACAAACAGCTCAGTTGGCTAACATATGTGCAAACAGCTCAACTGGCTAACATGGGTACAAACAGCTCTGTTGGCTAACATACGTGCAAACAGCTCTGTTGGCTAACATAGGTACAAACAGCTCTGTTGGCTAATGTAGGTACAAACAGTTCAGTTGGCTAACGTAGGTACAAACAGTTCAGTTGGCTAACGTAGGTACAAACAGCTCAGTTGGCTAAAGTAGGTACAAACAGCTCAGTTGGCTAAAGTAGGTACAAACAGTTCACTTGGCTAACGTAGGTACAAACAGCTCTGTTGGCTAACATACGTGCAAACAGCTCAGTTGGCTAACGTAGGTACAAACGGCTTAGTTTGCCAACGTACGATCAAACAGCTCAGTCAACATGCCTCTTCCCAAACATGCAAAATAATTACAGCCCTGACCCAAAAGGAGAATATTTGAGGTCTCCGTTCACAAAGCAGCACTATGCAGGGTCATGTGTTTGGCTGTGTGTGAGCCTCACATACTGATAGATGAGACCCCTGGCTGTCTCTCTCTCTGCAACAAAAGCTCATTGTTTTTCCGTCTTTGAGTTTCTGTCGTCGACGCACGCAGTTTCTCTCACTGTCAGGACTCATGATCGATTAGCAAGTGGTAGATGGAAGATCACAGCAGCAGTTAAACTGTAACAACTGGAATTGTGTTACAGCGACAGTTAATGAAACTGTAGACCTGTGAAAACGTTCTGGCCTTTGGCATAACACCAATGTCTGAGTTAATCATCTCCCTAAGAGTTTGTATTTTCATCCACAACTGCTGTCCAGCACATAATTCTAGGAAAGGGCGGCTACTGCCTGTTCTTATGTGCTTATAGAGCCTCCGCTTGCCTTATCTTAATCACCACAATTATTTATAATGTCACTTCTATTATTGATCGCACTGCACGAGACAGGAAAATGAAGCGAGAGTTTTTCAGTGCGTGATTCCCCCTTTCTCGTGTCGTTTTCATCTTCTGACTTTATCTTTTTTTCTTTCCCCTTCTCTTGCTCCCAACAGCTGAAGAACAAGTTCATGAAAAAGTTGCCTCGCGATGCAGAGGCGTCGAACGTGCTGGTTGGCGAGGTGGACTTCCTGGAAACTCCCTTCGTGGCGTTCGTTCGTCTGCAGCAGGCCGTCATGCTCGGGGCTCTAACCGAGGTCCCAGTGCCCACAAGGTACAGAACCATTGAGTGAAGAATGATCCCCCAGCACTTTTTTATTCTATCTCCATGAACACGTTGTATAAAATGTGCTGTTACATTTCATCTTCTTCTTGTTACTCAGGTTTCTCTTTGTCCTGCTGGGGCCCAAAGGGAAGGCAAAGTCCTATCATGAAATTGGAAGAGCCATCGCCACCCTGATGTCAGATGAGGTACTTTATTACTGTGCTAATCTGGTATTTGTCAGGTTGCATTTACATAAAATACGTTTACTGTACAACTAATTTATTTTTGATGAAGGTAAAATGGTTCCCAACCACATACCGGTAAAAACGAAGCATTTTGGTGCTAAAGAGATGCCCCGACCTATAAAATCATACTCTCCAAACGTAAAGGAACCTCTGTACTAAATGTCATGGCTATACATGTAATAGTTTTTTTCTCTCACAACCAAAGAATGTAAACCAGAATTCTTCCTCTGGGGACCCTGAATGTCAGAACAAAATGTCACATGAAGCCATCCAAAAGCTGTGGAAATAATTCAGGCAAAATATCAAATTTTCTTTCCAAACATATTGATTCTGAATATTTAAAAGGGGTTTTAACGGATACACCAGAACCAGCTTCAGTTTCTCGATCTCTGTTCTCTCCGGAAGCGTTTTGACACTGACTATTTTTAAAAAACTTGATCCAAAGAGAAAGACAAATTCGACTTTGACTGTCTGCAAATCTGAAATTTGATACCCTCAGTGTTTTCAGTTTTTCCCTTGGTATTGAAAATGTTATACAACTTTTGATATTTGTCAAGATATTGTGTCCAGGTTAGAAATTCCAGTATCGTGACACTTCTTTGTCTTAGGCCATCATCAAAGCGAGCTTAAAGATAACGAGATAATCAATACTGATAGTTTCGTGTTTGTTTATAAGGTCCAGTTGCACTGAGTGTTAGAGGCCAGTCCACCTCCAGCACTTGTCCTCTTGCCAAATCTCTCAGCTCTCTGGATATTGCTGTATTAATGATCACAGCAGTTTGCCTGGCCAGTCCTGTTGGCACCGGCCAACTTGTAGCTTAATTGTTAAGCTTTGTATTGAGGTTGTTTTGGTTAGAACTGAATAAATGCAGTAGAGTACGGCAAACAATACATTTTAAACATTTCTTTTCAACTCCTTCGACACCCTCAGCTCTCTGTGTGTTCGATGTCTCTGCTGTGTACTTTGGTTCTCCTGCTCCAACATCTCCGTGTTGTCAGGAATGTTAACGGACGGCTCATAAAGTCCTTTAACCCCCTGAGAGAAAATTCCCGCGGGCCTCAGCTCTTCCCAGCATGTTTCATGTGTCAACATGGCAGGATGGGAAGTGTTTTTCCAGGATTTCCTCAGGTTAAACTTTAACCTCTTGGCCCTCCTGTGACAGCTGTGTCGCCGGTTCGTCAGATGTTTGCCCGGTAGTACTCTACCGGCTTGTCCCTGGAATCCTGGAGAACACACAGATAACGGCTCATTATTTGTGTACATTGCGAAAGAGTTCATGAAATATTCTTGTCAGTTGTCAATATTATGGCGGGGAGGTTTGTTGCCATGATTTGCATTTCAAAGACGAGCGTTGGAAGTGAGTAGGACGCGTCCTTCACTGAGTCAGTGTAGTTGTAAAGTGTTTACACATAAAACATGTTTGAGTGATTACTGAAACCTTTTGACATCAGTCAGTCAAACATTATGTACGTGGAACCTTTCCAACAAATCAAATGCAACTCAGAGGGCGTCACAAGTGATCGACAAAACGTAGGATGTTGAAAAATAAAAGCATTTAGAGACTAATACACCACAACAACAACAACAACAACAAAAAAAACCCTTAACGTTATTTACGATATGATAAACTTTATTGTCCCTGTAGGGAAACTTGTCTCTCATGACTCATAAAAAACAAAAAAAACTAACCCATGAAAAGAGCACATTCCAACGCAAATGAGATATATTGCACATACTATACTATACATACTATATATTGACAATAATGTATAGTAATATAAATATAATTTGATTTATAACTAAAAAGGGTGACATTTTAATAAAATGCATAATAATGACCTTAACATGTGACCTTAACATGCTGATAAAACAAAATAGAATACATTTGAATGATTATTAAATTATAAATAACTTTTAAAAGCACGTTTTTAAAATGATTAATGTTTCGAGCTCTTCTCTGATCATGTCTGTTTTTCTGTGCAGGTGTTCCACGATATCGCCTACAAAGCGAAGGACAGGCAGGACCTGCTGGCCGGTATCGAGGAGTTCCTGGATGAGGTCATCGTCCTGCCCCCCGGGGAGTGGGACCCTGACATCAGGATAGAGCCGCCCAAGTCTCTGCCCTCCTCAGATAAGAGGTCCGCTCTAATCCGCACCACCTAATCCAAACGTGTGAAGCCACCGCACATAAATCTAATACAAATCCATCCAGTGTGTGACATCAACGCATATTTGACAGCCAGAGAATCTTCCCTACGTCGCCTCATTCTCTTTTCTCACCGCTGTGTTACATACCCGTTCTGTCATACGTACTATTGAGTATGCCAGAAACAAATGGTTGTAAATGTAGTACGCCAAAAATACCAGATGTCCCACTGAATCCAGTTTACTGAGCGAGCTTCTGTGCACGACGTAAGATACAACTGAGCCGCCAAGACAGCGGGACAGATGCCAGCTGACAGTTTAAGTCCCTAAAAATTACATACTTTTTCTCTTCACTTCAAATTTGCAAGATCAAAGTGCAATGTTATGATGAAGTAGTACATGCCAGTTGTGTACTAATACATGCAACAGTACGTACTTTGTGAGACTAGCTGTAATATGTACCAAAGGTGAAACAGAAAAGTATGCAATTTTTTTTTCAAAGGAAGAACATGTACGCCGGATTAGAGCCGCCTCAGATGAACGGCGACACTCCCCACGATGCGGGACATGGAGGGGGAGGACACCAGGTCGGAGAGGAGCTGCAGCGCACCAGGAAGTAAGTTAGGATGTCACCTTGTTAGAGGAAATGATTTTCAGTGCAGTGAATGTTTCGGTCTAATCGACATCCTTATTTTTGTTTTTAAAGCACAGCTGTAACATTACTGTGATCGATATACTACTAGGTGACTTTGTGGCCCTCATGAGGGCGTTATCGCTCGGATTATGATCCTGATGGCAGGTGAAGATATCTGTCGTCAAGGAAAAGTCATAACTTTGGAAAACATTCAGCGTTAGTCTTCCATGACTGCAGAACAATGAAGCACTTCACGACTCGCTAACTAAATGTTTTCCTTTGCATTTCGTCTGACCTTATGCAAATCAAGTATAATTTCAATTTCCACAGTTGTGACATAAAACTGTTTCAGCCACTAACTCGACTGTCCATCTTTAAGGTTTTGTGGGGGTCTCATCCTCGACATCAAGAGGAAGCTGCCATTTTTCGCCAGTGACTTCTATGATGCGCTACACATCCAGTCTCTGTCCACCATCTTGTTCATCTACCTGGGCACGGTCACAAATGCGATCACATTTGGAGGCTTACTTGGTGACGCTACAGAAAACATGCAGGTAACACCTCCACCCGCCAGGCTCTTCATGTCTGCTTACTTTCAGCACACTGACCCCTCTGTTGGAAAGTCTCAAGCCAAGATAAGAGTTACAGACATGACTGTTTTTACTGTTTTTTTCATGATCGGTAAACTGATCACGCAAAGTTGATAAATCACTCCTAATGTGATGTAATCTCTTACCTGGTTTGTTACTCAGAACCATCTGGAAGGGAGCCTTAAGTTATCTTTAATCAATCAGATCAGCGGTAGGAGAGCGCTCCCAGTGAGCCCATTGGTAAATCAGACTTCTGCTGAAGCCAGCTGAGATTCATTGAGGAAACTTTTAGTGACGTTCTTTTAATGGAATATATTGCTATCAGCATCTAGGCTAACATGTGTAGGAGTTGGTTTTCACGCTGGTCGCCACACCTAGACGCACTCGAGATGGCATGATTACATGGTCTTGCGCAATCTGCAGAAGTGGAAGTTAAAAAGCACTCCGCCTGCGAGACAACAAAGACCATTTCCTCAGAAATAACTCAGTCTGTAGTCGTGTCATTTCATCGTTTTCCAGATGGATTCTGATGCTGACATTGGCTGCGCGTGTGTAAAAGTTCCCAGATTAAATTGATTGCTGATGAGTGGTAAATTGGCTCTTACGGACTTGCCCATGCCAAGCTCTAATGTCAGAGGGTAATGGCATGAGACTGAGTCTGTTTATAAGATGCTGGCTGTCCGTGTTAAGTCACAAACTAATGAGCAACAAAAAGAGTTCACTTCAGCTGATAAGCCACGCTAATGTGGAGCTCAAAGGCTCATACTGCATCCATCTGTTGTACCTGCTGTTGACGGGGCCGCATGTGGAAGAGTTGGTACCATTTGTGGTTTAATGGCGAACGCTGCGGTTGCCCCCGACGACCAAATGCCTAATGTTGCCCAGTCACTGCAGCACCGTGTCTTGGCCTCCCTCCTAGGAAAGAGCTGCTTCCCTGTAGACCTGCAGAGCACCAGCCTGGAGGATTTACCCAGGCTGTAAATAACCACAGATCCAGATTACGCAGTCACTGTAGCCTCGTCATGGCTGCATTACCAATGTCCCTCCCCTCCCCTTCCCTCCACCACCACCGCCACCACTGTAAACCCCCCACGCTTTTCCACTCAGAGCACAGCGGAGGGAATCCCTGCCCTCATCTGCCCTCTTCTCAGTGCAGGTCTCAGGTGATTGACAGCTACAGTAGGCCATTCTATCTGCTGCAGCGATGCATTAGGCCTGTAAAATACTGTCTGAGCAACCAGTGTTCAGTAAATTTACTAATCCCACGCTGTGCTCTGATACAAATGGGAAGTATAATCAGGAAACTAAGTTTTAAAAGTAAAAGTACACGATGCAAAAATGTGTAAAAACAGGATTTAGGATGTGGCTTGGGGTAAAAAAAAATGAACGAAAGACTGCAACCGATTATCTCCATTAATTAATTGATTGTTTTGTTTCTAAAAATTTTAAAAATGGTGAGAAATACCATCACAATTACTCAGAACCCAACATGTCACCTTCACATAATCCCCCAAATATAGTACCAATGATTAAAAATGACTAAAATGATTGAAAAAAAAGATACAAATGCTCACATCCGTAAAGACAGAACCATGGCCGTTTTAAAAATGTTTATTATACTAATTTGTCAATCAACTAACCCAACAGGATGCACAAAGTGTCACATTTAAATTTTTTTTTAATATAAATTGTGTATATAAGCTTCATAAGTAAGTGAAAATCTTAATGCTACTTCATATTTTGTAACAACTTAAGTTACTTTAAGTGGAAATACGTGATGACTAGAAATCAAACGGCCGGCCTCGCAGCTGTGTGATGTGTGAGGGGAAAACAAAGCATCCAGCTGAGTAAGTAGAATTACGAGAGTCATGTTGCGAAACTTGGAAAAAATGTGCATAATGATGATGAAAGAAAGTGTCTGTTGAGCAATTTCTTTCCAAAGCAATTTGATATCGAGTTGTGTCTGACGTGTGAATGTGCAGCCTGACATGCTCCATGAGCTGCTGATTTAAAATCTTTCTGATTAAAGATTCCAACAAAACCGTTTACATGGATGCTGAATAAAGTGATTCAGTGAGGTGTTTGTTTACACAACCAGAATATTTCCACCCGCTGTTCTTGCAGTGGTGTTATGCTATACATTTGCAATATTTTCCTATTGAACTGATTATCAAAGCTTTACACCATCCCTCTCAATCTGTTTCTGGTCTGTTTTTAGGGATTATTGTTCTTATTATCATTGGAATTTTAGGATCCATGTGAATGCAGCTTATGTTTTTTTTTCCTGTCTTGCAGGGAGTGTTGGAGAGTTTCGTGGGCACGGCACTGACAGGAGCAGTGTTCTGCTTGCTGGCTGGTCAGCCCCTGACTATTCTCAGCAGCACGGGCCCGGTGCTCGTCTTTGAAAGGCTCCTCTTCAACTTCAGCAAGTGAGTTAGCTTCTGTTTCGAAATCTTACGGTCGTATTGGCGAGGGGTGAAGTAGAGTTCACAAACGGCAAGAAGAAGCCTGGGAGGTATTTATAGAGAGAGAGGGTTGTCTATCCCCAGAGGATAGATGTTTGTGTGTTAACAGAGATGCTCTGTGCATGAATAAAATCAAAATAAAAGCATTAGAAATACAAATGGTTAATTCACATTTACAGGAGGTTGGCAGCTTTGCTTTAAGGTTTAATTTAGCAGGATCTCTCCGGAGCTTACTCTAAATCTCATGGCAGGTACAGATGCCAGCTGAATGGTAAGTTCCTAAAGAGCAACACCACACGCAGCCTTTTCTAGAACCAGATGCAGTAGTGTGATGAAGTGTGCTCAGCAAAAGGTTATGTCTATATTTCAATAAACACATACATGTTCACCTCAGGGAAGCAATAATGAGCTTGTTAAATGCCGACTTCTCCTTCCTCCTTCCACTGTACTCTCTTCCTCTCCCGGAGTCTTCTAGCATTACCAAACACCATGCTGATGATGTTCCATTATTAATAATTCACTCTCATTTAATTTTACACTGCGAGTGAAGAATGTCGCGGCGTCTGTGTCGTCCAAATGTTTCCATGTCGACGGTTGCCGAGTCAGCGGCAGCTGCAGGCCGTTCTACAGCTGTTGTATACGTGCACCACGCATATTTTCTATAGAGAGGGAAGGCTATGATCGTTTCTCAGCTTCAAAATCAATATTGTTTTATTTTGAAGTGCTCAAGAGCATAACTAGCTTTGTTAAAAAACACTTTAAAGGATAACATAACCAAAATTTTTTTCTAAACAGATGGAGAATTGTTTTAAAATGAAATAAAAATAGCTTCAGACAGTATGTCCGGCATAATCTATAAATCTCTGGAATGTGAATGTACATCATTTATGCGCCCATTTCAGACGGGGTGCATGCCAACACTATTGGCTTAGCTAATGCAGTGAATATATTTCAGGTTTAATTCTAAAGCTCACAGTTAACCTGTCCCTTTTCCACAGAGACAACAGCTTGGACTACCTCGAGTTCCGGCTCTGGATCGGCCTGTGGTCGGCGATATTCTGTCTGGTGCTGGTCGCCACAGACGCCAGCTTCCTGGTGCAGTACTTCACGCGTTTCACCGAGGAAGGCTTCTCAGCGCTCATCAGCTTCATCTTCATCTACGACGCTTTCAAAAAGATGATCAAGCTGGGACACTACAACCCGATCAACGCCGGCTACGATACGAACCTCGTCACTCAGTATGACTGCCGCTGCATGCCTGGTATGTAGTCTTCACATGGCTGGAATGGCCACGTAAGGATGGTTGATTTGAGCCATTTGTACCGTCTCCAGTACAGACAGTGTCTGATAACACCACTCAGTAATCTTAAACCATCCTTTACTTCAAAACTCATCTTTGTTGATTATTTCAGGGTGCCATCAGAAACCAGACAGTGAAAGCTGAACGGCCGTATTTGGTTTAGTCACATTTGGCAGTGATTCCACTATTGTATGTTGAACAAAGCTTTCATCTTATTCCTGCCGTGTTGACAGTGGAGATAACAAATGATACTAGTACGTGTTGGCCTTTTGATACCACTGTTTACTTTCTCAACAGCCCTATCAGTTTTCTGTGTCGCAAGTGACTTGGCAGGATTGTTGGGGACAGTGATGCCGACACAGATCCAAAGCGGAATATGTGACACTGCGAGTAATTCTCATGTTGGTGATAAGATATCATTTGTTTCTCTTCGCCAGGGAACTCTTCAGAACTCCTTGATCTCTCCTCCTGGACAAACAGTACTGATCTGGTATGTTGTGTCCTTCTTTAGAAGTTAAACTGTAGTTCAAATAATTAATGTAGCTGTTTTTGGATCCATATATTGTTGGTTTGAGAGACCTTTTTGTCCTCGTCTCTGCAGCCAGCGAATGCCACCTGGGCTTCGCTGACCAAGAAGCAGTGCTTGAAGTACGGAGGGCAGCTGGTCGGAGAGACCTGTGGCTACGTGCCTGACATCACCCTGATGTCCTTCATCTTGTTCTTTGGGACTTACGCCTGCTCCATGGCTCTGAAGCAGTTCAAGACAAGCCGCTTCTTCCCCACCACAGTGAGTGATGGCACCCCGTCAGTGGATACGTAGCAATTCTGAAATGACATTTCGGCATTATAATGTCTAAAAACAAAAACAACAAGTAGAGTTTTGCAGGAAGTCGCCGAATGTGAATGAACCTTAAAAACATTTCCTCGTCTGTGAGCATTTCCTCATCAGCATGAGTCACGTAGATTTTCATCAGCGACGGTGGTTGATTCACAATGAGATCGACTCCCATGATCGCTTTGCTTGACAGACTCAGTTTCTAGCGGTAGAAAATGACATACTGTACATTTTTTAAAAGTGCTTGAGGTAAAAAAAACAAACAAAAAACTGGTTTTGTCGACAAAAAAACTCCTGAACAGATTTGCATGAGAACTTGGATGTAGGATGATACAATGATGATCCCTAAACATGTTGACGTTAAGCAAGTTAATGTTCATCTCAGTTTTTAGCATGCTAATTAGCACAAAACACAAAATATTTTGTTAAACAAAAGTATTGACCAATTAGATATTATTTGATTATGGTGCTGTCTGTAGCGAAATATAATGGCAATGCATCCAATAGTTGTTGAGATATTTTGGAGATATTTTGGTCTAAGAAGCAGTAGGCTGATATTGCCGATAGCGTGGCGAACCTTAGCATTTCTGGATGCAAATGTATAATTTGCATAACAACCGTCTCCGTTCGCTCACTCGCAAACAATTCGAGTGGGCTCTCTATTAGCTTTTGGGCTGCTTTAAAACCCATTAAGAATGAGTCACCTATTGTTGAACAACTGTGTTTACTTACCATAAACGACACACATAATTGGACTGACAGAAGCGAAAGCACACAGATACAGTGATGGCCGAAAGTATTGGCACCCCTGCAATTCCGTCCTATAATACTCAATTTCTTCCAGAAAATGATTGCAATCACAAATTCTTTGGCATTAATATCTTCATTTATTTTTCTTGCAATGAAAAAACACAAAAGAGAATGAAAAAAAGTCAAATCAAATATTATTTTACACAAAACTCAAAAAATGGGCTGGACAAAAGTATTGGCACCCTCAGCCTAATACTTGGTAGCACAACCTTTAGACAAAATAACTGCGAACAACCGCTTCCGGTAACCATCAGTGAGTTTCTTACAACGCTCTGCTGGAATTTTAGACCACTCTTCTTTGGCAAACTGCTCCAGGTCCCTGAGATTTGAAGGGTGCCTTTTCCAAACTGCCATTTTGAGCTCTCTCCACAGGTTTTCTATGGGATTCAGGTCTGGACTCATTGCTGGCCACTTTAGAAGTCTCCAGTGCTTTCTCTCAAACCATTTTCTAGTGCTTTTTGAAGTGTGCTTAGGGTCATTATCCTGCTGGAAGACCCATGACCTCTGAGGGAGACCCAGCTTTCTCACACTGGGCCCTACATTATGCTGCAAAATCTGTTGATAGTCTTCTGACTTCATAATTCCATGCACACGGTCAAGCAGTCCAGTGCCAGAGGCAGCAAAGCAACCCCAAAACATCAGGGAACCTCCACCATGTTTGACTGTAGGGACCGTGTTCTTCTCTTTGAAGGCCTCATTTTTTTTCCTGAAAACTCTGTGTTGATGCCCTTTCCCAAAAAGCTCTACCTTTGTCTCATCTGACCAGAGAACATTCTTCCAAAATGTTTTTGGCTTTCTCAGGTAGGTTTTGGCAAACTCCAGCCTGGCTTTTTTGTGTCTCTGGGTCAGAAATGGGGTTTTCCTGGGTCTTCTACCATAGAGTCCTTTTTCATTCAGACGCCGGCGGATAGTACGGGTTGATACTGTTGTACCCTCGGACTGCAGGGCAGCCTGAACTTGTTTGGATGTTAATCTAGGATTTTTTCCCACCATCTGCACAATCCTTCGCTGAAATCTGTCATCGATTTTCCTTTTCCGTCCAGATCTGGGGAGGTTAGCCACAGTGCCATGCTCTTTAAACTTCTTCATGACACTGCGCACAGTAGACACAGGAACTTCAAGATCTTTGGAGATGAACTTGTAGCCTTGACATTGCTCATGCTTCTTCACAATTTTGTTTTTCAAGTCCTCAGAGAGTTCTTTGGTCTTCTTTCTTTTCTCCATGCTCAGTGTGGTGTGTGTGTGGCACAGGACAGAGGTTGAGTCAACTTCAATCCATTTTAACTGGCTGTTGGTGTGATTTAGTTATTGCCACCACCTGTTGTGTGCCACAGGTGAGTACCAGGTGCCGTTAATTATTCAAATTAGAGAAGCAGCACATGATCTTTCAAAGGGTGCCAATACTTTTGTCCACCCCCTTTTTATGTTTGGTGCAGAATTATATTCAATTTGGCTTTTTGACAATTCTTTTTTGTGATTTTTCATTGAAGATAAATTAAATGAACATTTTAATGTCAAAGCATTTGTGATTGCATTCATTTTTTGGGAGAAATTGGGCCTTTTTTGACGGAATTTCTGGGGTGCCAATACTTTCGGCCATCACTGTAGGTAATATCCGCCAGTGTTTATCTACAAAAAGTTGTTTAACAGGATTTAACTATTTGTCAAACCAATTGTAGAGAAATGCATGTGGAGTACCTCATATCAACACAGGGTGGGGGGTGAAAAAACCTTTGTCAAACCTGCTGTATTGTTTCCTCCCTCCAGGTGAGGAAGCTCATCAGTGACTTTGCGATCATCTTGACCATTCTTCTCTTCTGCGGCGTGGACGCCTTCGTTGGTGTAAACACTCCAAAGCTCATAGTGCCAAGTGAATTCAAGGTATACACGACACACAGAAGAAGTGCTGAATTTTTTTGTCAGGTGAATGATAATGACCAGCCAGGTGCAGCTTCCTCTGATTACACTGATAATGACCCATGTTTCTGTCAGAAAGCTGAAAGTTAAAAATCCCAATATAATGCTTTCTTTGTAGTTCGCCTAGTAAGTCATATATATTACCTGAAACTAAGGCTTAGTCAGTCTTGGAGATTGCGAAGCTCAAATGTTCCTCAGCCGGCGTTCAGGCCTCCCCCTGCCTTGACACAGAGGAAGGGAGTGATGGGGTAGAGGAGCGGGTACCTGCATCGAATAACAACTTGATTATAGGTGATGTGAGAACACAGAGGATCTGGTGGTTTGCGAGCACAGAGCTAGCTTTGTTCGACCACAGAATCTTAAATCACAGATTTCTGTCAGGTAATGATGCTCGGGTAATTTCAGACCGTTCAGTGTTAAGATTCTCAGAAAGTGTGGAGAAACCACTTTGATATTCTGTTCTGTCTGAGATGTTATCCATGTCCACACAGAAAGAGGACGATACGCTGGATGGTTTCAGGTCACTTTAACAGTCTCGTTCTTCTTCTTCTTTTTTGTCCAGCCCACGAGTCCACTGAGGGGCTGGTTTGTTCCTCCTTTTGGAGGGAACCCCTGGTGGGTGTACCTGGCAGCCACACTCCCCGCTCTGCTGGTCACCATTCTGATATTTATGGACCAGCAGATCACTGCTGTGATTGTCAACCGGAAAGAGCACAAACTCAAGGTTGGTAACCTGCCTCAGAGTTGTAACCTTTCAAAAAGTTCTAGGAACAATGAATAAATATCTTCAAGGATTAAACTGAAAATAAAGGCCTGTAGCCTGGATTCAGAAGTAACCAACAGCCCAAAAAAGACAGAAAAAATGCCATATTTTTGATGTTAATTCAACTGTTGAAATATATTTTCTGCAAACTTTACATCTGTGTGTGTTGAGAAATCCTCTTGATGCTTCCTTCACCTGTGTTAACTGTGATCTCCTCCCTTCATACCTGTGCCTCCCTCATTATTCTGCACTCTCTCCTCATGTCTCCTTTCAGAAAGGGGCAGGCTATCACCTGGACCTGTTCTGGGTGGCCGTCCTGATGATCATCTGCTCTTTCATGGGCCTGCCGTGGTACGTGGCTGCCACTGTCATCTCCATCGCCCACATTGACTCTCTGAAAATGGAGACCCAGACGTCGGCCCCTGGGGAGCAGCCCAAATTTCTTGGTGTGAGGTGAGCATGATGGTGCAAAAGTTTCTACCCCGTTTTTTTTTTCTTTTTCTATTTTCCCAGAGTAAGCACTTGACAGTTCCAGGGAGTTAATTACAAATAGGTGGCAAATAGGGAGACAAAATTATTTCCAACAAAAAGAGAAATAAGCAATCCCTCTTCAATCTTTCAGGAATTCAATTAGGAAAGATAAAAACAGAAGAACACAAAAAGAATTATTTGTAAAGCCCTTTTTATATATAGAGATATACACATACCTGCACATCAGTTGTGCTTTGGAGAGAGTAGCTTCTTTGGAAAACATAACAAAAAAAGCACAAAAATGTTATTTGGTTACAATCACTGCAATCTATACAAAGCCTAAGCACCAGGACTGTGAACCAAATCTACTCCCTTTCACATTCATGAGTGTTATTGATCATCCTTGTGTTTTTCCACCAATCCAGGGAACAAAGAGTCACCGGTATCTTTGTGTTCCTGCTGACGGGACTCTCTGTCTTCATGGCCCCGATCCTCAAGGTAGTGCTCCAGCTTCTTAATTCCTCCATGGAAACATGGATTACTGTCCGCCTCTTTTAGGACAAACTCCTGTCACCCCTGTTAAGATTGCGAATAATTTAAGATCTTTCATTCATCCGATTAGGGACTCCCATAGTTGAAGTAATGTGATGTGAAATAAGCATGTTCCTCAGGGCTTAAGCTCCAATTGCAGCTGAGTGACTTCTCGAGTTTCCATTCCCACATTAAGTTGCCAAAACAGAAATGTGAAGTCGCTGAGCGGTGGTTGTTGGAGCTGCTGCTCCCTCTTGTGGACAGTTTGAATAATGTCCTTCTGGTCCAGTAAATAATTTTTTTTTCTCTCTGGGCTGGATTGCTGTACAGTGTGTGTATATACAGCATTTACATTTTGGGACAGATGCAAAAGCTTAGCATAATCCCCGAATTACTCTTTCAAATGACTTTCCATCTTTCATCTTTATGTTTTTAGACAGCAAGTTTCTGCACTTGCTTCCCAGATTGTATTAGACTTTCTTCCCCTCTTTTAAAGTTCCATAACACCGAGTAACTAGTTGCTAGTCGCACGTGCACTGATGGCAGCCAAGCGACTGATCACACCTGTGTGCAGACTACGCAAACGTTCTTAGAAAAGCTGCTTGTGGACTATTTTTAAACTAAGCAATGCTGCTCAAAATAGACATTCTCGTTACCTGTATGAAGAGAGCGGTGCTTTCTGGAGCATCTCTTACATGTTGCATGTTCTCAACATGAACTCGGGTCACATAGCACGCGAATGACTCTTTTCATTGTTCTTTGTCCTTCAGTTCATCCCCATGCCTGTCCTCTACGGTGTGTTCCTCTACATGGGTGTGGCTTCACTCAATGGTGTTCAGGTGAGTTAAACCTGTTCCGGTACTACAGCAAAACAAAATTACAACACTCGTTACTTCACTTTTGTTTCATTACTGTATTGAGCTCGAGAATCTTGATAATTTATATGTTAATATATGATGTAAGACATTATGCTTTAATAAGCATTTTTTTTTCACACCTCATCAGTCACTGTTCTGTGATACACGACAACCATCCACCAAACGGCGGCTGAAGTTAAGACGCAACATGTTTTTAGCAAATGAGCAAAGCCACCGGTGGCAGGTAGAAGCCAAGACGCAACATGCAAGCTACTGGTGGACAGTTAGCAGTTAAGACATACTGTCTAATTAAGACTACTTACCCCACACTCCAGACCCCTGAGCCCTGAACTACATTGGCCTATTTTTTCATGGTTAGGCCTAATGACATGTTACTGCCTCTCACTGCTGCTAACAACTCAAATTTAGCCATAGCTTTAAAACTGTCTGTTTGCTCGTGTCAGTTCATGGACCGCCTGCAGCTGCTGCTGATGCCAGCCAAGCACCAGCCGGACCTGATCTACCTGCGGCACGTCCCCCAGAGACGCATCCACCTCTTCACCTTCATCCAAGGCCTGTGCTTGGCCGCCCTCTGGATCCTCAAGTCTACCGTGGCTGCCATCATCTTCCCCGTCATGGTGAGAAATGGCTGCCGTCTCTGATGCAGCTGAACATAAACACTCTACCCGGGCATGAGGCTAACCGAACTCTCTCTCTGTCTGCAGATCTTGGCATTGGTTGCCGTCCGTAAGGCGATGGACTACGTGTTCTCCCAGCACGACCTCAGCTACCTGGACGATGTCATCCCGGAAAAGGACAAGAAGAAGAAAGAGGACGAGAAGAAAAAGAAAAACAAGAAGAAGGGAAGCATCGACAGTGAAATCGAATTTGTAAGTTCTTTCATCCTAAAAATGTATATGTTAATAGTTTACTAAAACCCGGTGTTGTCATGTGATTGTCTACAGCCTCCTGTAGATCATTTAAGTCCATAAGAGTTAATGTTCTCCATCCCTTCTCCCGCAGTCTGACTACCCGTACAATGACAATATCCCCACTATAAAAATCTCCATGGATATGATGGAGCAGGAGCCCATGTTGGGCGACAAATCTGTGGATAGTGAGTACTGTACTCGCCAGGGTTTTTGCTTTGCCAAAGCTTTCGGGGCGGCTCCAACTTCTCTTCTGAAAG
Organism: Diplodus puntazzo; assembly: GCA_963678695.2. Classification (NCBI taxonomy): domain Eukaryota; kingdom Metazoa; phylum Chordata; class Actinopteri; order Spariformes; family Sparidae; genus Diplodus; species Diplodus puntazzo. The sequence goes on along the minus strand of OZ023173.1, from coordinate 23,120,012 downwards.
GCTTCGTGCTCACATTCTCTGCTCTTCTCACACTGGCCCTCTTGCATGCACTTAGAACATTTAAGATCAATACGCTTTTTCAAACTCTTCTTTATCGGCGATCGAACCTGCTAGTTTGAACCTAAAAGCAGCTTCGCCCTGTCGCCTACTTTTCTTTTTTCCTCGCTTTTCTCTGCTGGTCCATACAACAAGAGCTTTGTAAAGTAAGTCTTTAAATGTGCATTTCTTTTCGTTTTCCCCCCCAGGAGATCAATCCCAGACTCTCCTTAACACGCATTCACCGTGCTGAGCGCTACTTTGACTCTTCCACGGTGGCCGAGTAAGTGAGTACCAGCCGCCATTTCTCATTCTGATCAGTCTGATTTCTCTTGAGTTCATACAAACCATATTTATATTATTCTATATCCCTGCTTCTTTCAGTCTTGACAGAAGTTCCTACGCAAAAGGTTCGCCTCAGATTCGAATAGAACGGGACCCCGAGGACAACGGTTTCGCCTGGAGGAAGGGCTCTGAAACAGATCTGTGAATGAATTATCCAAAGATGCAGCACAACCAGCACGTCATAGTAAACGTCCTCTTTTTTTTTTTTTTTTTTTTACTTTAGTACCCCATCCTGCTGGTGTTTTTTAATCTTCCTCAATTGAGGATTTTAATCAGAATGGCTGGAAGTATATGTCATAAATTTAAAACACTTTGCTGGTACAGAATTTTAATGAGGGCTATATTTATGTTTGCGTGAGGTCTTGCAGAAAAACAAAAGGGCTACTCAAGGTCACCTGGATGCAGTTTGTTTTATGGAACATAAATATCTTATGAACACTTAGCTAATAATTTATAACGAGCGTCAAGCTTAAGATGTTTTCATCGTAAAAGATTTCCAGGAAACAGTTGATTTGTTGACTAAATATCAGGATACGTTTTTAACAGTTCCTAGAAATTATTCCTCTGACACCAAACAAAACCAGCCTCTCTTCCTGTTTTTATATAGTCGGTGTTGAATTTGACCTGTAGATTTGACACATAACTTCTGGAATCTTGAGATTGAAACGTTGAGGGTGTACTGCATTTGAAGGCGAGCACAGGAAGTCCTCCTTTTTACTTGTAGTGAGCAAAGGAGCTACGGAAGGTCATCTGTGCAGTCACGAGCAGATTTAATTTTGTATTTATGGGCATATTCATTATTTATCAAGTACCCATCTAAGGCTGCATGTTCATTAAACACATCCAGAAGGTAATGAAAGTATGCGATGTTTGTCTCCGTATGGTAAGAAGTAAGTGGCTCTCAGCGCCATACAGACTGGAACTTTTTTTGTTTTGTTTTGTCTCTTATTTGTCCTTTTATTCCATTTTCTATATTTATTATATTTAAACTCTCAGCAAAAATAAATTGCTGTTGGAATCCTAAGTATGGCTTCACCATTTGACTTCCCCATTCGCGCAAATTTGAAGATTCTTTCTGTGGTCTTTTTCCCTGTTTCAGGGAGATATAGATGTATTATACCTGTATGTAGCTCTACCTCTTATGTTTCTGTAGTTGCCAGGCATTATATATATTAAAATCATCTGTTGTGCAATTACTTGTGATCAAACACTGATTCATCTTTTTCAACTGGCACTGCATATGACCTCTGAATCTTCATTTCGAGTTCCTTTATTGCTCTTGATATGTTCTTTGTTTTATTGTTTGTCAAATTGAAAATGTGATGTATGATTTTTGCGGTGTTTTTAAAGGTTAATCTCACTAAATTTATTTGTATTTTTGGTCCACAAAGCAAAATATTGTACTTTTTATTTATAAAAACTCCAAACTATCTCTAGAGAAAATCTAAAATTGCATCATCTGATAAGACAACATCATATATACATTTGTTTTTAAAGAGTAATTCCACCCAAACTTTTTTTTTTTGACCCAGAAGCAAAAAAAAAAAATTCTTTCTACAGATGGGGAGAAAAAAAAAATCTGAAATCACATTTTCAGATAACAAAACATTTTATGTTCTGTCTCATGTACTAAAGTTGGAGGGGAAAGCGATGTAACCCATCTAAATGAATGCAGTTTAATGTCCTCACACACTTGACTGTGAATGCAACCCTTAACGCCTATTTGAGTTGATTGTTCCTTTTCAAATGTGATCATATTTAAAAGCTGTTAATGTGATACATTTTCAATATTTTGAGTAATTTTTTTGTTTTTGTAATTCTGTGACGAGTTTTGTTTTTTTATGCTAATCAACAAACAATCACTGTGAGGCAAAGCAATGTTGTGACTTCCGTCTTTGGTAGAAGTGCAGCTTTGTAGTGTACAGGGTAACACGGCTTCATTTTAATCGCTAGACACTATCGTCATTGCATCATTCTTTAAAATTCCGTTAATTAACAGTTTGATGAGAAATGTCTTAAGTTTTTTTTCTGTATTACTCAAATGATCTGAACTGATCCAGCTGATTTTAGGATATGAATTCATATCTGTGTGTGTGTGATACATCTCAATCATTTGAAGTGTACATGTATTCCTTGGAGGAAAAAAAAAAGGACATTCACAATCGGTGCTGTTTCTTAATTGGGGCTTTTAATTCATGCTTTCACAATCGCATCAATGTGCTGTCAAGATTGTCGTTGAATATATTCTCGAACCAAAAATCAAAAAAACCACATGGTCTTCCACTTTTTTGTTCTGTGATCTGTATATCTTGACTTTTATGACTCTGTGGTACTGATTCCACAATAACTGTAATATTTTTCACATTATAACTCTGAAACCAGTTTTGTACAAGCATCAATAACCATTGGTTACTCAGAAAGAAGGAGATGTCTCTGTATTTTTTTATGGAACAGTGTTTTGAAGGAGAGCAATAAACCAGTCCAAATGATTCTTAAAAACATAACTGTGTGTGTTTGTTTTGTTTATCATAAGGATAAGAGTTTGGACCAGGAAGCTCTCCAAGGATGACTGACTGCAATAGATATGATCAGTATAACCCCTGAATATACCTGTCACGCAAGCGTTCGTGTCAGTTAAGACGTAACAAAGTGTTTCTGGACTTCTGCCGGTGTCGCAACAATTAGGATTTATGTAGCAAATATCTGGTTTGAGAGACACGTGACGTGCACGTGTGTCTTCTGACGGGCATGACTTTGGTCGAAGAGCTAAGCCACCAGCACCATCATGAGACTCGGAGCACAGATGAGACAGGAAAGGCTGCATAGTTTCTGCGATCACAGGACTTGGCCGGCTGTAATGAAACTAATTGGCTCATTACTGTGAGTATCTGTGTTCTCGCCACTGCCAAGATGTATGAAAGAAAATGTGTAATTAACTCTTCCTGCGAGAGGGAACATCACTGCTCTCAGTGAATATGGGAAATGGTGTCACAGCCCAGAACGGGATTACCTGACTGGAGTGTCTTTAAAGGATAAGTTCACCCAAATGAAAGTTCAGCCCTCCCGGGTCGATTTTGGTTGACATTTTTGTTTTGTTGTCTCACGCGAGACCAACTTGTAAAACAGCCATCAGGTGTCATCTGCATGTCTCAAAGGGCCGTATGTGTTGACCAAGCAGTTTAGTGGTGGCCATTAAAGGAGTTAAAGAACCCTAAGTTCACCCAAAACTGAAACTGATATTGTGTCTGCTTGCCTCCGCGCCAATAGAAAGTCGGGTCGGCGTTGCAACATTCTTCTAAACAACTGAAGTGGATGGAGAGGAATAAAAAGAAAGCCAGCATAAAATGGCTCCATGCTGCTCCTTCAGTGTAATCCAAGTCTCTCGAAGCCCCAGGAGCTCAAATTAATTTGAATAATGTTCTTTAAACCCCTCAGTGGCTGGTCGAGCTCGTGGACCCACTTCAGACAGGGTGCGAACACTTTCAGCTACAGCGAAGTGTTCAGCTTTTAAAAAGTTTGTGGGAAAAAAAACTGCTTTTCAATCAAATCTGGCATCTCAGCGCGTCTGGAGACTGGACGAGCTGTTTGGAGCCATATTTTTTTTTTCTTCAGTTGCCGTTTCTGTTTTTAAACCACTTCCCCTCTACTTCATTTGTACTGCGAAGCTTCACCCGCGTTTCCATCAGCATGTTGTTGAGTAGATAATGACCGCATTCTCTTTTTGTGGCGCGAACTCATTCTTTAAAAACACGTTGGACTTCTGCTGATCACATGACAGGAGGTGTTCCTCACAAGTGAAATAACATATTTCGTAACGTCACATTCTATTTATTATTACCAATGTCGCATACACACTTTATTTAATAACTACTGTATATATCAAAAAACATTACCAGCAGATATGGTATGTAAATATGTTTGGATGCTTCCCATGCTGCATTATACTCCTGCTCAGGGGGGCAGTGTTGACTCTTCAGGAAGGCATGCAGCACATTCAATAGTGCTCCAGAGGTAAAACGCAACACATTAACAAAAGCACCCATTCTGCTCTGAAGGGTTGTTATGAAATCACTTTTATTCTGAGAGACATAATGGAAACACCTGTACGTTGTGATGCAATCCAACGCGCCAGTACTGCAAGTACAGTACACGCAATAGTGCTTCTCGAGGCTGTATTGTAGTCATGTACTGAACTGCGTTGTAGTGAAAAGTGCTTTAATATTTTTCGCTGTTCCACAGTATTAGAAACCCATTTCTTTGTGGTGTAACACTCTTGCAATAGCTCCTACCTTTTTGAAGAAACCACAGCACAACATACCATACTGAGCTCTGTATTTGTGATTCAGATACATATTTTGCATTCGCAATGACAAAAAGACCTGACCTTAGGTACAAGAAATGTCGCTGTCTGATTTCTATGAGGCTTTGTGGACATTTTCCGCAGAGGAGGTCGCAGAGAAAGTTCTGTCCTTTGTCGTTTCTACTTCTTAGAATGACGAAACACAGTAAATGTTGACCCTCGCTTTCCAATGAGTCATTAAGTCCGGAAGTATACAAATTAAAGCCAACAAAGAGCAGAACAGTTTAAAATAATCAAGACTACAGAAGTTGTTATTAAAAGTGATTTACGGACCTAGAGACAGATGAGGCAGGAATCTCTGATTGGAATGCAGAGCACCTTTTGTTGTGTGAATATTTCTTGCCAGATGTTGGATATGAGAGTAATTTAAGCTCTGCAAAGAGAACAAACGTATTAACATTAATGAAAAAAAAATCTCTGCAAAAATGATGTTCGACAGCAACTTAAATCAAGTACCATGCTCATTACCATGGGGACTTTAGGAGGAGCCCCCCTTAACACTGACCCCCATCACCGTACTCAACAGCACTGTGTCTGCTGTGGAAACCATTTGGGATCCAAAATCTGCCGAACGAAAGTGCACTTAAAAATAAATGTACTGTTAAAAAACAGTGACTTTGAATATTAAATTATGCACTTTTTTATCAATTTTTTATCATGCCAGTGTGAAGTGTTGCACTGAATTGAGTGAATGTGAATATATTAAATAACTCGGATTGCTTTTGATAATTAAATGCAGGCTTGGACATAAAACTATTGTTTTTATTCAAATCAAAAGTTACGGGGAACTTTTAGAAAAACTGTGTTGAAGTACGGAAAATAAAAGTTATACATTTTATAGTTCTCTCTTCTGTAATAAAACCAACATTAGTTGTTTATAATACATATTGACTCAACGTGATTGAAAAAACGTTCAGATGTTATTAAAATACAAATCATTTGTGATGATTGGGCATCCAACATCAGCCCAATCATCAAAAAGGCCCAACAGAGGAACATCAAGAAATTCCTGCTCCAGCTCTGGAAGTTCAACCTGCCTCAGGACTCTGCGTCTCCGTCACCCTCCAAAACCACCAGACAGTCAGAACTGCAGGAGGAATCGCTGGTGTCAACCTTCCGTCTTCCAGTTAGGACTTACACAGTGTCAAGAGTCAAGATGCGAGCAGGAAACTCAGTGCAGACTCTTACCACCCGTTCACAACCTGTTCCAACTTCTCCCCTCTGGTCTGTGCTAAAGAGCACTGTACAGCAACACAACCAGACACGAGAACAGTGTCTTCCCACAGGCCATCACTGTGATGAGCACTACAAAGGATCAATTATATATTTTCTTTTTAAAATACATAGATTATTGTAAAGGTCCCATTAGTAAGAAAAGTAGATTTTTGAGTCAAGTCCTTGTTAAATAATGACGGATCTGTTGGCCGCCATCCCCAAGCGTCATTTTTAGCTGAGTTTAGAGTGAGACTCAAAAATACATTTCTTACATATAGGTCTGTTAACACATCATCCATTACCGTCAACAGGAATCCTGCATGCTGCATTTCACTTATTTTGTTTTTCTGAGACTTCAGGCTGACAGGTAAAATGAGTTCCTGCTGTGTTAGACCTGCTTAAATGAGGCTGAGTGCCCATTTGTACTGTACTATGTTCCTCCTTCACTCGAGGGGAGAGGCAGTGCTCTAGTTTTCATTTTCACCATTACTGCTTACTTGAACAGTTTTCACAATGTTCTTTCATTATTTTCCTTCAGTTCATGTTAGGTGGCACCGCTGACATTTTCTGCGCTTATGTTTTTTATCTTTTCCCTCAAACTACACAGTGCAAAAGATGCAGTTATGAGTTTGTAAAATGGTTCTAAATACGTAAAACACAATTACAGGACAAAATATCAGATTGTTAACACAATACTGGTGCTTCCATACAAACTCTTTATCTATTTGTTGCTTGCATAGATATTTTATGTTTGCCATGGCTACACTGGATCTTTATCTGTTCAGCTTTGTTGTCCTTGTTGTCTTTTTTTAGCCATTTCCTGATTCATTTTTAGTGATCTCTATTTCAAGTGGAACTGTGCGTAACATCGAAAGCAACACCATTTTTATATATATATATATATATATATTTCCTTTTTATTGTGTTTTGTTTGTTTGTGAGTGAATACTTTGGCCAACAAAGTTGAATCTGTTTCTGATATTAAAAAGTAGAAATTCACTACGCTCACAGAGCACAGTGCCAGTCAGCTGCAATCAGCTCCAGCCCCCTGCGACCCTGCAGAGGTTAAGCAGGGTTAGCTAATGGATGGACTTCTATAACTCTACATTTAAGGGTTTGTCCAAAGCACTGGAGCACAGTTGGGGACAAATTAGTGATGCCACCCCCATAAAATGCATTTGGATGAAAGGCGACTGTGACTAACTTATCTGAAGATGTCAAAACTATACGTCTGGAAGAACAGTCATCTTTTGTCAGGGGGGGAAATAGATGTGCTGCTCACTGGGTTCGTCACTCTTAATAAAGCGACAGTGCCCACGCTGGCTCTCGACACACACTGTACATCCCCGATGACATCGTCTCCGGGGTTCACTGTCTGTCCAGACTCTGCTCCCAGCGTCATCCCTCGGGCGAAGGGAGCCATTAGTGTTTTCTCCCTCTGGGTGTTCCAGGTCGGTTTGACAAGTCCAGACAGTTTTCATATCAGTAAAGTGTCCTTTTTATTTGCCAGCCAAGGCAATCATAGATGTGTTATTTTGCCACAGTTACTAAAAAACAATCTAGTCTCCACCAGCCCTGCAGCAGCTAGCCTCCACCAGCCCTGCAGCAGCTTGCCTCCACCAGCCCTGCAGCAGCTAGACGCCACCAGCCCTGCAGCGGCTTGCCTCCACCAGCCCTGCAGCAGCTTGCCTCCACCAGCCCTGCACAGGGGTGGACTGGGACAAAAATTTGGCCCTGGACTTTTTGGTCCAGACCGGCCCATTACAATCCGTGTGCAGATATTGTGCCCACTCGCCCCGTTGATGTACATACAAACACACAAGCTCTTAATAACACCACTATGCTAAACAATATCCCTTTATATTCTGAAGCCTTGAATAAAATAAATGATAACTGCACAGTGTGTTTGCTCACTTGCTCTTAAGAAGGATACTGGAGAAAGGGTGTCTGGGTTGGGACGGGTGAAATAATCTATGGGTGGGCTCATTGGGCTGCTTGGGGTCTCTGGTGAGATCATCTCCACAGGAGATCATCGACTCCTCATCATTAAAAGTGATTGGACGAGGGGGGGTCTAGAACATGCGTGGGTGAGACTCCTGGGCCTCTGTAGCCTCTCATAGGGCCATTGGGCCAGGTATTCTTTAGACAGACAAGCCACTGGGCCAATCGTCACCTCTCTGCTGTGTCTGCAGCTGAGCACTGTGGGCCGCCGAGGCGATGCATGTCTCTCTCCCCGGGCCGGGAGAGTTACAATAGTTACAAAGGCAAGGCGAGGCATGGCAAAAAAAAAAAAGTTAAATTAATAAATAAATAAAAATAAAATATAAAACGGCCGTCCATCGGCCCATTAGTGAACGGCCCACCGGGAAAAGTCCCAGTACTCCTGATGGCCAATCCACCCCTGGCCCTGCAGCAGCGAGACTCCACCAGCCCTGCAGCAGCTAGCCTCAGCTGTTGTTTTTCATCATGGGAAATGTAGTGCTTGCTCTTCTGGCTCTTTTCTCTCTGCCTACCATCAGCGAACTTGAAGTGGTTTGGAACAGTTGGCTTCCCACTGAATACGGGGAAGACTGTACTGTTTTTAATCATTACTTGTTTCCCAGAAAAAGCACTGGCTGGGATACTTTTCAAGTTCTGTCCCACCTGGGCCGTGCATTGTACTGATGATGCTATTTTGCCTTACTTTGTTGTATTATTTAGTGCATATGACTGGTTGCTATCGCTCTATTCTTATTCCCCACGTCCTAGTAGTCCAAGGAATAGGTATAGTTCTATTCAACCAGTTCCTACACACCCAGTAATGAAGAAATGTTTTATTTTTCCTTTGCTTTTACTATCTGGTAACATTGAACTCAACCCCAGGCCAGATATAAACTGTCTGAGTACTCCAATTGAATCCAGATCAGGGCTTGGTGTTGTACACCTAAACGTTAGAAGTCTATTGCCAAAACTTGACCTGGTTAAAATCTGAGTTAAATCGACTGATAATGACATTATTGTCCTATCTGAAACTTGGCTAAAGAAATCCATTACAGATAAAGACATTGCTATTAAAGGTTACAATGTTTATCGTTGTGACCGTCCCAGAAAAGGTGGTGGCATAGCGATATATGTCAGACAGAAATTTCAGGTTACTGTTCACTTCAGTCATCTCTTTCCCTCAGCAGGCAATTTGAATTTCTTGCCCTGAAGTTGGAGCTTCTGCCGGTAAATCTGCCAGACCTGACAATCTTGAGCCTTTCTTTTTGAGGTCAGCTGCAGACTTTATAGCAGAACCTCTGTGTCATATTTTTAATTGAATAGTTTCTGAAAATAATATTCCGAGAACATGAAAGTCTGCTTATCTTCTTCCCTTGCTGAAAGGTGGTGATCCCTCGGTAGTTAACAACTATAGGCCGATCTCTAAATTGTGTGTTCTCTCCAAAGTTTCAGAAAAGTTGGTGAGTGAACAACTTAAATGCTTTTTAGATGCTCACGGCCTCCTCTCACAATATCAGTGAGGTTTTCATAAACAGCACAGTACAATAACTGCTGCTGTCAAATTGGTAAATGACATCATAGAGGCACTAGACGGCTGAAAAATATTGTGCAGCTCTTTTTATAGACTTGTTAAAGGCATTTGACACAGTCGACCATGTCATCCTGGCAGATAGACTCCACAAGATTGGCTTATCTAACCAGGCTGTAAACTGGTTTTCTTATTTATCAGATAGGACGCAGTGTGTCCAGGCTGCGGGGTCTTTTTCCTCTTTCCTCACTGTCCCAAAGGGCGTGCCTCAAGGTTTCATGTTAGGGCCACTGTTGTTCACAATTTATGTGAATAATCTTTGTGATAATTTGTCTGATGCTGTGTCAAATTTGTATGCTGATGATACAGTAATTTATTGTTCATCTTCTTCAGCTTCAAAATCACTTGAGTTGTTGTTGAGTTCTTACTTGAGTCAGCCTTTGACACTGTTCAGTTCCGTTTGACTCAGCTCAAGTTAGTGCTGAATGCCGATAAATCAAAGACCATGCAATTTTCAAAAGGCAAGCAGCTTCCATCCTACCTTCCTAGGTTGTCAACTGTTCATGGGGTTGAAATTGAAATGGTCACATCTTATAAATACTTAGGCATTCTAATTGATGAGAACCTGGCCTTTAAACTGCACATTGATAAACTCGTTTCTAAGCTGAAATTGAAATTGAGTTTCTTTTTTAGAAATAAATCATGTTTTTCATTGCAAGTCAGAAAACATTTGCTCACCACAACTTTCTTAACCTTGTTGGACTATGGAGACCTGCTTTCTATGACTTTCTTCTTTAAAATCACACAGTGCCCCTTTGATAATTCCCAATTCATTCATGTCTCATGATGGGAATATAATGTTATGAAATACATGTTTTTTAAGAGTTCAACTCGGGTTTGGTTGACCAGCTAAACGTAAGAGAAAATATAAAAGCATTACCAAATGTGTCGTCCAAATGAAGCACAGGATGCGATATGAAAGGCTTCTCAGGGGGGCCTAATGAGATGAGGAGTGAGACGATTTAATTATGAGCTAAACGGAGAAGAAAACCACGCTGCAACATATTTGCTTTTCTGACTCCTGAGGCCTGTAATTATTGCTCCATTTAAACTATGAAAATTGATATTCATTTTGCTTGCTGTAAACATAGTGTTTACTCCATTCGAAGATTCAGCCATTTCCAGTCAGTGATTTGTCGATTTTCAATAGGGGAGTTGACCTGGTTTGTGTCGTTCACCCATGACTAAAGAAACTGACTCTTTTTTTCTTTCCTTTTCCTTTTTCCGGTTGGGGCCAAAGAGTCTAATCGGAAAATGGATCAATGAGTTATGGCAGGCATAGCAACCGCCTTCATCCTCAGTCAAATCACCTTCTTTTACAGGTTATCTCTCATATATCATCTCATCCTATAGATTATGGTACATTCTTATAGATTATAGCACTAAACAGTAAATAAAGATATCAACATTAGCAACAAATGAAGTTTACATATGAATCTGTCACAATAACAGTAGCAACAACAGTTTAATATAATAGCATAACACTCTTGATACTTACAGTTAGCAACATTTTAAAAAAAAAGTCAAATAGTAGAAGATTTGTTCCATTCTGATGTTGTGTCAAAGTCTGTTTCCCTGCTGATACGTGTCTCCTACAACTGGGACTCGTTCAGGTTCAAAACTGACATTCTGCCTACTTGATCAGAAGATTCTAGGTCTAATAAAGATTGTTACGGTTGTTTGTTGCCTCGGACGGTAGCCAGAATGAGAGCGGTTAGCCATGGTGCTGAAGATGTCTTTGCGTCAGTGGCGCCAACGGTAATAGCCCACCCCATTGAAATGCGAGGAGTATCTGATTTGAGACAACAGCTATGGGGAGGTCATCGTAAGTCATGTCCATATGTATTCATTCAGTAATCGAATAAAACAGTGATAAGGTCAAAACCCGTGCACTGACATTTACCTACAAAGTGAGCCGGTTCCACGTATCTGACCAAACTACAGTGACCACATCGTTTCTGCACTCAGTAGCCTCTACCAGCATGCATTGCACGGGAGGTGTGTTAATGGATAAGCTCACCCCAACAATGAAAATTCAGTCATTAACTGCTCAGCACCGTACAGATGGAAAGTACGGTGAAGTTTCGTAGGGTACAAAACATTTGTGGAGCTTCACAGCTGAACAGCTTTGCAGCATTTTTCTAAACTCCACGCAGTAATCGATGTCTGCTGAAGCCCTGAGGTCCAAAATTGATTAGAAAAGACATATTTTACACCCGTTGTAAAGCCCAAATTGTCTCTGTATGTGCTGAGCTACTGTAAAAGCTGTATGGAGGCATTTCATGTTTGTTTCCTGGTTGTTTCAACACGTTTAAAACAAGTCCCCCATCTGCCTCAGTTGTTTAGGGGAATGCTTGCAACTCTGTTTTGCTGTGAAGCTCCAGAAAATAACTTCTCCTTTAACGCCCCCGAAGAGGACTACACTGAATCGCAGGGTCAACGTAAAAGGCCCTCTCAGACATGCAGGTGTCAGCTGATGGCGCCTGAAGCCAAAACTGCAAGCAATTTGAATAGTTTCAGGCAGGAAAATAAAAAGAAGAAGTAGAAAAAGCTAGACTTCAGGGAAAATTAAAAAAAATGCCAACACCATCTTTTTTCTTCAGGCGTTCGACTGACAAAACATTAATGACTGCAAAATAAGTTTCCAAAACTCATTACTGATTCAGCCTGCCCCACTCTGTAAATGTCACATCGGATTCAGAAGCAGTCAGGGACATTTCTTTAAAAAGAAAACAACATGTGTTCCACGGCTTGACGGAGTCAGCAGTGTTACGTTTCGAAACATCTGAAAAGAGCTGTGCAGACTAAAAAACAATCAGAGGCGACGTGTAGTTTCCAGTCAAACAGATGTTCGCGTCCGTCGACTGTGGGAGAAAAATCCTCACAGATACAGAACAGACAGAAAAAAGACTCCAGCTGGGTGTCTGATTCAAACTAATGACCTTCCTGCTGCGAGGAAATGATATCGTCAGTGTTGTTAATTAACAAATGCAGCCATTTGCAAACACACATTTTGCTGTTCACTCCTTCACTTTGCCACACATGCAGTCTGCATTGTATGTATCAAACACGTCTTGTTCTGGCTGGCATTTGTGCTCGGCTTCCGCTTGTTAACGCTGCGATGCAAGGCCGTGCATTTAACAGCACAAATAGAACTCATTATGGTTGCTTTTTTTTTATTCCCCTGCAAGGTGCGTGAATGGGCAGACAATGACTGTCGGCGCGGCTTTGACTTGGCATTAATTTTGAAAAGCCCATTACAAGCGCAACAAAACTGCTGTCATTCCCCTCAGAAATACAGAAAAAAGGTTGCAGCCTACATCTCTCCCTCCAGATGACACTGAAAGGCTAATGCACATATATATATATTTTCATTAGCAGCAGAGTGACACTGTGTCTGCCTGACGTTTTTCAAACAAGAAGATAAAATCCCAATATGTCCTCCTGTGAGTATTGTATTTTTTTAATTCGGTCTCTTTTTGTCCTTGCTCTCCCCCTTTTTTTAATGGATTCACACCCGAGTGCAGACCAAATGAATAATGATCTTGGTATACTGCTTCAAATAATCAAATCGTATATTTAAAATTATTGAGTAAAGAAAAAAAATTCAATAAAGACACATGAACATTTATCCGTACATTGCTGTTGGCTAAATAGAGAGCCTCAGCGTTAATCAATCCCCTGCAGAGGTCACTCGTGTCAAATGAAATAATGAGCTGCAAATGACATAAGGGACGTCAGTGCTTATATCAGAGGGGAAAAACTGTGTGTGAATGGAAATGAAGCAGAAATGCAGCCTTGAGGGATGAAGAACAGGCAGCTGTGGAAAGTCAACGGAAGCCCTGTTAGAAGTTGTGATGGACACGTAGCCTTCGTGGAAGAAGAAGAAGAGGAATTACAATAACTTTGATGATCTGATAACTTGTCATGCCGCAACATCATCAGGTAAAACATTTTAAACTTCCCAATACGTGTTTGAGTGCAAATCGACTCCTCTTGGAATGATTTAGTATCATTGCACTTCTGGTGCCCTCGTCTCAAACTCGATGGATTTTTTTTTTTTTTAATGGGCTTTTGGTTAGAAGCCTGAAATAAAGTCTGTGGTTGACACAAGCCTAGGAGGTTTCACTTTTCCTAAGTGCTTGAGTAAATACCCCACTTGTGAATTTTAAAGCTCTCACCGTGGCTGAATGAGACTTCAGATGACGTCAGAGGCATATGCGTCAAACAAGGAGAGTCAGCCCCTTAGACCATTGTAACTCTGACTATCCAGCTTGTAGATTTTGCAATTTATTCTAAAGTGCGAATAGTATAATTTAGTAGGGAACCTATTGGTGGTGAGGTTGAAGTCATCCAGCTGGGATGCAGCTTGTTTCGAGCTTACGTTTTTTACTTGTTGTGGCTGCATTCACGCATCAAAACTCAATAAAAGTTGGTGTTCATTGGTGACGATTAGATGCGCAAGCATCATACATTTGTGTTTGCCTCAGATATTCATTTTCTGCAATTATCCACAATCCCATGGTAAAAATATTATTGGCGCACTGCTGGGTGCTGCAAACTGCCAGGTTAGCCTACAATGCTAGGCTAGGCTACGTCATCCCTGCGTCACTCTTCCAAAAAAAAAAAGGAATGACAGCCTGAGCGTTTTGCTAATTAGCAATTGTTAGCATTCTAATACTCTAAGCTGGGAGTGTGCCTGTCTGTTCTCACATTTCCTTTTTCATAAATTTGTATCAGATTTTATCCCCCTTTCTCCCAATTTGGTAGCCAATTAAACCCAACCTATTATCTGGCAGAAATGGACTACAGATGGAGTGTAGCTTTCTAACCCTCGCTAACACTAACCCTAACACAAGACCTAATTTTGAAAATGTCCCACAAATGTAGGAACATAGGGCCTCATTTTCAGAGAAAAAAAAAATCTTAAATGTGGGACCATTGGGCTGTGGGATGACCCCCTCTAAACTAAGAGGATGAACATGGTAAACATTATACTTAGCATTGAGCTCAAGGCTGTAGCTGTAGAGCTGTTGTATCCTTGACCTGGTTTGTTGTAATGTTTAATAATGCCATCTCTGTAGAGTCTTCAAAAGAAAGAAAGAAAGAAAGAAAGAAAGAAGAAAGAAAGGAAAACATACCCTAACCTATATTTATCTCTCCCTGTCCTGCCTTCCCATTTTCATCATCACAGAATAAAATCTGACTTTTAACAAAAACAACTTGATTGTTTTGAGGTGAAAACAAAACATAACCATAAAATAAGTGGAATAGTTTGAATTTAATTGGCTTTTTGTTTTGTCACACTCTTTGTATGAAAAATGCAGAGATGGGAAGAGTCGAGGGAATATTTAGAGAACGTCTTGTCGCTGTTGCCAACGCTATATTTGTCCTTGAAACAAAAACACTCACTTTCTGTTTATTACTTTGAGGGAAACTCTCATAACTTCACGTGGCAGCCATTGCTAAGCTTGGCTCTATTTTTAAATACCCCCATTTAATCTTGACAGAAACTCCCGCTGACAGTGTGTTCCCTCCCTCTCCGCCTCTCTTGCAGGTGACAACTCCTACGGTTTCGACAGGATTCATGCTCAAGGCGTTCGAACGTCTTAATTAATCATCCCGCAGCGACTGCACTTCCGGTAGCCTCGAGGGTTTTTTTTTTCTTTCTCAGATTTGGCGGTAATTGCTAATTTTGTTTAGCCTCGTTGAGCTCTATCCTCGCTCCTCCTCAAGTCAAGTATCAGCCAACCACTTATCGAGCGCTGGCCCTCCTCGCGCTGCTCCGCGGTGGTCAGGTAACACTCAGCTCAATCACTGCTCACCTCCTTCCTCTCATCTCCCGCTCCTGCATTGATTACGTATTGACCCTTCATTAACGCTCACTTCTGCTCCTGACCCCCTCAGCCCGTCATCTCCCTGTTGCCCATCACCTCGGCCCATTTTCTCTCACGAGTGTCATCAAACAGGAACTTTGTTTGCAATGTCGTGCATATTTACTGAGTCCGTGCACCCTGTAATTTGTGAAGCGCACTGCAGCCTGATGCGTTGGCGACAACACTGTCGCACACCATCACTAATTGGGTGAAAACTAACAGATTACAGCTCGATGCCGCCAAAGCGAAATGTATTGTGTATATATTGTGTCCAAAACACTAACTGCATGATGAGGACTTGTTCTTTACAGGAGGTCCATCTGTCTGGATTATGCTCACCACAGACATCAGACAGAGGAAAAACAGATTTAACGTCACTGATACAAAAATACATCTCATTTGATGTTATTTTGCTTAGAGTTGCTATAGAACATTTTTGTTCATTATATTGCTTCTGCCAGGGAGGTTATATTTTCTCCGGCGTCCTTCTGTTTGTTGGCTGGTCTGTCGGCAGGAAAACACAAAGACTACTGAACAGAGCTCCATTAAACTTGGATAGAAAATGAGTCTCGGACCAGAATAATCCTCCTTTTTTCCCCCTGTCGTTTCTTTTTAAATATCTGCATGGACTCTTATGAAAAGAATCAGCCGTATTTAGGTGGCTGGTATCTGTGAGTGAGTACGATTTGATGCAGATTGTAATAAAAATCTGGATCGAGCAGATTTAAACATGTTTTCAGAAAGTAGTTTAGTTTTTTTCAGCTGCTATTTCATCTCCTTTTATTTTTTAGAGTCAACCCAGCCGGCAGAATAACTGTCCGCCAAGTACGTTTCTGCAAAACCACAGATAAAGTAAATCTGGACGTTTCTTTATGTTGCAACTTTGAGTTTGTTTGGTTGGATTTTCCACTTTACTTGTGTTTAGGTTTAGATTAACACTTGGTAAAGGTGAGGAAAGCGTCATGGTCGGTTTACAATACCTGTTTCGGTCGCCATGCTCACAGATGGAGATGGTCTGACGTCCCATATTTAAAAAATATTATTAAAACAGCTGGAAATGCTCGCAGCTCGCCTTAAAAAAAAACCTAGTTTTGTCACCACAAAAACAGATAGCTCAAGTGTTTTAACAATATCCATTGGTGGTAGTCAAACTCAGGGTCGCCATGTTGCCCACGTTCCTTCCCTCCACCTCCGTAAGTTAACAATGGCTTACATGTGCATAATGTAAACATGATATAACATGTTTGGTGAACATATTAACCTTGGACGTTTCTGTGGAAGTGTCAACTCCTAACATAATCTCCTTGGCAACTGGGCGGAGGTCGTTGAAGGTGTCCTTCATTTACTGTGAAACGATGCTTCGGTTCAAAACACAAACATACAAATTGACAAACCAACTCAGTTAAATTAGTTACCGTATAAAACCGCACAGATCAACAAAATCATTATGGGAGCGAATAGGGACTGAAACATCACTACCACCAATGTGTAGCAGAGGAGGATTCAGAAAAGGTACCAATGGTGATCAGGCGTGACTGAGGTTTGCACTCCTCTATCTCATTTCTCTCATTCTCTGATCTTTACATTGTATTTTCTCGTCTTACTCATTTGAACGTTCACTCAGGTTGGATTCACTTGTAGAAGCACTTTCTTTACATTGTCTCCACTTGATCAGAGGGCTGTGGAGGTCCGTCACTTACTAATTGATGCCAAAGAAAACCAGCTCTCGTTGTCTTGAAATGAAAAAGCTCTGCCCCGCACTGGCAAGGAGTCATTACATAGTGTGACAGCTACATATATAATGTACTGTGCATTCCACATTCAATTCACACAACGCCTCCGGACGTGCATTGCTCTCAGCACCACCCGGCACATCGCTCCCAAGTGAATCCCATCTCCTCCTCTGTCATGTATAAGCACTACGGCATTCTCAGCCTGGCAGGCGGACGGAGCAGATGCACAGGGTCTCATGCACGCAAGGACGAGAGCGCGCTGCCTTTTCCTCTGAAAGAGCGGGATTTGTGTCCAACGGATATTTAACACCTCAAGAAAAAAAAAAGGCAGACGAAAAAAGAAAAGGGGATACAACTCAGATTGTGTTTCCTGAAAGGTAAGAAATAAGTGTCAGCTGGAGAATTATTGAGAGTCTTTCAACCAAGATGATCTGATTGTCACTTTCCATCCTGTCACAAAGATGGTTAATTATGCAGAGAGTGTCAGCTGTGCTTTTGTTGGTAAAACTGTGGAGATATTAAGGCTGTTTGACTGCACATTGGTTAAAAAGAAAGACTTTGTATTGGTGAAACTGAACTGAGAGGCACTGCTGTAACGACTAACGAACAAAACACCCATGAAGCACAATACATAAAATAACTTAGAAAATTAGATGTCTGTTGTTTCCACATAAAAAAAAAATAGATAAAGCTCTCTTAAAGTATTGATCTCCAGGAACTGGTTCTTGGTTACAGTTTTTCGGTCATTGAGCTCTTCTGTCATCCATTTAATTATTACAGGAGCAAAAGAGAGTTTTAGCATTTCAAGAAAATCAGTGATTTCTTGCAAAGATATGCCGATTAAAAGACAAACACAAGCTGATCTCCTCTCATTGTCAGAGAGTGTGAATTTCTTCTATTAACTACATTAATCAGTTCTTATTTTTAGCGTTTGCTGAAGTGTAACTATAACTAGTATAGAGTAACTTTGATTGTAAGAGCAAACAACTATATCTAGCAGTTGTGAATAATAATAATAAGAGAGAGAATCAACACAGCATATGGAGATAGAGAACATTAAATACATTACATTCAATGTAAATTCATTTATTCTTAAAACAAGCAATTGTGGGTAAAAATTCAACTAATAAAAGATGATGGTCTCAAATGCAATTGCTTATTCAAAAACAAATTATTGATTCATCACATGGCCTAATTTTCTCTATTTATACCGCAGAAAGTGGTTTTCGTAGAAGACAGGCTGCGCTTTGATTTCATTCAGCAGCACAGAGCTGCAGAACATCAAATAAAAAAAAAATAAAATAAAAAAAAGCTGGTTTAAACTTAATTGTCCTGCACGAGCTTCACCTCGAAGTACATTTCCTGAAACCCATCCCGCCGCGTATGAAAATATTAATCAAATCGCATTCTGTAAGTGTCAAAAAAATAATCAGAAGTCAGTTGTTATCAAATGTGCCGCCCACAGTGCTGGATTCAGATGATTGAAGAAACAAATTGGAAAGCCATCAGCCCCGCTGCTCCCTGAACAGATTGGTCATTTCAGTCAGCATGTTGTTTGTGGAGAGTGTGTGAGAGAGCATACACTTGACTGAATCAGCTCGCCCACAATGATCAAAAGGCACAATAATTGAGCTATTGATTTCTTGAAAAAGGGCTCTATTGTTTTATGTAATTAGCCATTGATTCCTTCATCTGGTTTGCACTCCCACTGGGAGGATGTGTGGAGTAATGTTTTGCCTCATAATTGGATGATTTTTTTGTTTATCGGATGATATTGGATTTTTAACCCAGAACATGTGCACTAACATGCCGAAAACGTAATTATCCGTTACACGTCCGCCCGTCTCCGTTTCTCCGTTGCTCTGTCTTCCAGGTAGCACCATGACCCAGAACCCAATTCTCAACACTACGTGGGAGGGCTTGACCTCCTCTAATTACTCAAGACTGCAAGAAAACTCTCTGACCCACCAGAACATCACATATGTCGACTTCTACCTCCACAAGCCCTCCGTGGCCGCAGTCTTCACCGCGTCCTACCTGCTCATCTTCCTGGTGTGCATGGTCGGCAACGGGGTGGTGTGTTTCATCGTGCTGCGCAGCAAGAACATGCGCACCGTCACCAACCTGTTCATTCTCAACCTCGCCATCAGCGACCTGCTGGTTGGCATCTTTTGCATGCCGACGACGCTGGTGGACAACATCATAACAGGTCAGAACGAGCAGAGAGCGACCCACGTTCCGCAGGGTCATTTCTTACTCACTCACTCACCCACATTGATGTTTCAGAAAATCATTAACCAAACGTAGAGGGACGTTTTACTCATTCTATAAACCATTGTGATTATTCTTTGCATGTCGACGGATATCCGCAGGGAATATTTTCGACCGGTTACGTATGTTGAGCCAATGGCAGTCAGAGGTAAACAGTAAAGCCGCCAAAGGAAGCACAGTGTGCGAATATTTCCTCCAGAGAAGCAACAAATCTATGTCAGAAATGGTGATTCTAGTCTTTTATTTGATAGCACTACTATTACCTGCTGGACCACAAGAAAAAAAAACGCCCTGCTTACATATTTGAAGATGGCTTGCAGCTAAAGCTCATGTTGCAGCTAGCCGGAGTGGGAGGAGATACGCTGCCAGTCTGTGAGGGATTGACAGAGTCAGTTTGGTTAACCACAAGCTCGAGCACATTAAGTCAGCTGGAGCCACTGTGAAACATGAAAAGCATCTTGGGGGAAAAGAAGGATGAGCTAAACGTCAAACAGCTAGCCAGTGTGGACAGGCTAATGTTAGCGCTAACAAATGGCTGTTGGAGAGCTCTCACAGGACTAACGCTAGCGTTTAAATTATCGATGCAATGTTTTATTTATTTCACACAATTTTAAGGTTTGTTCTCTCGTTTCCCGCAGGATGGCCGTTTGGCAGCGTGGTGTGCAAACTAAGCGGTATGGTTCAAGGGATATCTGTGTCAGCCTCAGTGTTCACACTGGTGGCGATAGCTGTCGACAGGTGAGGGCCGTACTACTATCGCTGGTGTCATGTGCTTGTGTGGGTGTGTGCTTTATCCTGCTTCTTTCCCTTAATGCGTCTCCTCCGATCCCCCTTTGTGTCAGGTTCCGCTGCATTGTCTACCCTTTCAAGCAGAAACTGACCATCGCCACCTCGAAGCTAATTATCGTAATCATCTGGGTCTCAGCTGTGTCCATTATGTGTCCCTCTGGGGTCATGCTCCAGGTGACGAAGGAGCAGAGGGTACGAATAGTCCTCGGCCACGACGACGACACCCGCCCCTTTTACTGGTGCCGGGAAAACTGGCCCAATCAGGAGATGCGTAAAATCTACACCACCGTCCTTTTTGCTAACATCTACCTGGCTCCTCTCAGCCTCATCGTCATCATGTACGCCCGCATCGGCTACACCCTCTCCAAGACCACCATTCCCCCGATGAGGGGCAGCGGAATTGGATCTGAAGACGGCATTGGCAACAACAAATCGAGCATGGAGGGTCGCCACACGATTTCAAGGAAGAGGACTCGGGTGATCATGATGCTGCTGGTTGTGGCTCTGCTCTTCATCTTATCCTGGCTTCCCCTTTGGACGCTGATGATGCTGAGCGACTACGCCAGCCTGACGGAGCACCAGCACCGCGTCATCAACATCTACGTGTTTCCCTTCGCTCACTGGCTGGCCTTCTTCAACAGCAGCATCAACCCGATTATCTACGGCTTCTTTAACGAGAACTTTCGCAGAGGCTTCCAGGCCGCTTTCAAATTCGAGTTGTGCTCGGCGGAAGTTGAGCGGCAGAAGATTCACTCCCATCGCATCAGAGGGCACGCCGTGCTCCCAGTCCAGCCGGAGGCCCTCAGTAGATCGGGCTCTGTCGTCAGAGCGGGGTTAGTGGGGAATGGGAAGTACTCGTCTCAGGAGGGAGGTCGCTTGTCTGGGAGAAGCGATATCAAAGAACAGGACCTGATCATGGAAGACCTGGAAAAGGTGTCCCAGATTTAGACGGACTGAGACTGTGCAGCGCCTAAACACTTTCCATGGATCTTCTGGTGTTGTATTTCAAGGACAATGAAAAACAAGCCTCTGAAATACAAGATTAAACTCTGTATTTGGTTGTTTTAAGCGAATGTACGTGCCGTCCCTCTTGAATGTTTACTGTGGTGTAAATAGCAAAGACCAGTATAACACAATATGGTTCAAAGAAAAATCTATTACAATTAGTATTTGTTTTCTAAGACAATAAATATTAATGACAAGCAAAACCCAAAGAAAGGTTTTGGAAGTAACATGCTGAGATATTATAATTAACGTTGCAGCACCCATGGTAACCGTGAAAACAGGACGTTAATGAAGGATCTTAGTCATCCAGGTCATGGTGACTCTAAGTGCTGTATCGTAGGCAACTGGAAGTGTTTCAGTCCAGTTGCCTACGTAACAGCAAACTGTGTAAACAGTGGTAGTGGTCTGCCATCTGTGAACCTGTGAATCAGCGGGTGTCTTTACAGAGCAGCCTAACGGCACATGTTGTGTCGATAAAGTAGTTCTCAAGACAAAAACAGGGCAAGGTAAAGGTGCTGACCCAGCAGCAGCAGCAGCAGCAGGAAATGTTCAGCTCTGATACCGCTGTGAGTCAACACTATCGAATGTGGCTGATACGAACAGAAACGGTGAATGACCGTTATAATGCCTTGGATGTGAAGTCAGTTTGAACCCAACGCTACCTAGATGACACACACAGGTCTTTCAGATGCTGGCTTGATGAACAGAAGATATGTCTAATGTCTTTTCTAGCTAGCAAATGCTCCCCATACTACGCACTACCTATGTTTCAATGTAACCCTCGCAGGAAGTATGTGTGCAATTCATGAGTTTCAAATGTAGTCCTACACCTGCCATGTTGGGGACCAACACAGGTTTTTCAATTTGAGTTGTGTTTCTGATTGGCATAGAACTAATTAATTAGTTTGAAACACCTGTGGGTCCCCAATATGGCAGGTGTAGGACTACATTTGAAACTCATGGATAGGGGTAACGATTAAAATAATTCTATAATTTACAGCTTTAAGAGTTAGCCATTCAGAAACTGCATGTTCTGACTGCATTATTACAAATACCACATTCTGGTCATTGGTCTACGCTTTAGTTATCCGTCTTGTGTCAGTTCTTGATTATCCTCTAGTGCTGTTGTATAAAGAGCGAGAAAAGTCTGAGTTCGGGGTCATTTGGGGGGATTTACTGGGTATGTACTGGTTTTTCCCTCCGGAGAGCGGGATTTGTTTTTTTTGTATGACTCATAAGTAACATAACATACCTAATCAATTAACTTATGTCCCATGAGTGACCACTTGCGTCATGTACGTTACGTGAATTTTGTCGCCTATGTAACGAGACTGTACATAGTTATTTAAGTATTTTTTGTGTATATAACCAACCAAACAGTGACGGTTTGACAATGTTGATAACAATCCAAAAGTCATAATATGTCATAATATGTGAGCTGTCCATCAATAAGCTTTGTTTTGAAAGTTCAACTGGACGTTGCTTAAAACTATTATTGCCAATCTGACCGCAGAGCCTAGAGACGTAGCTTGAGTGTCATAGTTTGAAGGTTACTGTGGACCAAGCTGCCGTTTTTGATGAACTGGGAGTGAGAACGTGTTCAAAACTCTGATCATCCGCTGTGAGGGCGTGGCTTAGTCAGAACTAATGAATAGTTACCGCCACCGCAGACGAGCAACCCACCAACTGTCACCCAATGTTGCTAAATTCGACTCTGATGTCGCCTTCTTATAGCTGATCCTTGCTTCTCTTCGAACCAGAGACAAATAAGAGCGCAGACGAAGCCCAACTTACAGAAATCTCATGTAAAATAACAGTCGTAATAGTTTGAGAAAACATGTTTTAAGGGCCTTTAAGATGAGAAAGATAATCTGAATGTCAATTATTTATCACAATGTAAAGATATTAGTCGGATAAACTGAGATTGAGGTGTTAATTGTTTGTGTTTCCATCGTTAACAAGCTGTCAAACTATCCAACAAATTCTCCCTGCAGGTGATATAATACCTGTGGGATTGAATTAATTGCAGCGTATTTCAGATTGACAAGGCTTTTATGATAAGCACAGTTAACATTACCGGAAGTTTGTAATGTTTCAGGGCATCTTTGGCAGTTGAAAATGCCGACATTAGAATAACACATAACTCTCGAGGGTGAGGTGTGCCGCGGTGCGATGAGATCTGTGTCAGCTTCCTCCAGTCAAAGTGCAACGTTCCGGCGCCCCGAGGCGGATTGGACCGGGCCAACAGCTGTGACATGCAGTGGCAGGGGAGGAGGACTGCAGGCTAATTTAGAAAGCCTTCTGTTCTCTGTTTTCTCGCGGGGCGCTGCGAAATCCAAACATTAAAACACTGCCATGTCAGAGAGAAGAAAGGTATTAGCAGAGGTAGGACTCAGCAGAGGAGCAGACGGGTGAAAAGTAGGACGACAACTCAAAGTGGGGCTGCAACTGAGTTCAATAAATCATTTTAACAGGTAATGAGTTAATCATTTACACCCCATCACACCTGGTGTTACAAAACCGTGTCCAAAACCCAAAGACTTAATTCGGAAACAGCAAACTTTTGTCAGTCTTGTTTGAAACCATGAACTGACTAGTTCATTATCAACTTACCGTTGCAGCTCTACGTGGAAGCAAAGCAAACACGATTACATGAGACGTGAACCAGAATCAAATCTCCTTTTTAGGTCAAGCGTGTGTTCACATACAAGGAGTTTGACTCTGGTTTTAAATTGCTCTGATACACATACAAGGAAAACAAAACAACAACGAATATGTTGAAGACTGGTAGGAATAAAGGCTGGTAAATGGTCCGGGTCAGAGTTTCACAGAGCTAATTCATTTTAACAGCCGTTTTTTTGCCCTGCACATGTTCTGAACATGACTCCTGGACTTAACTGTTCATCAGTCTACACGCTGCTATGCTACATTCAGCCTCCACTACATCCACTGTACATGTCGACTGTGAAGTATGCTCTACAGTGGGAGAACCGTCCTTCGGTGTAGCTATCACAGCTGTGAACAGGCCAGGCATTCACACATAATGATGGTATTATGTTGCTCTTACCACAAAGGCAATAGCTGTGTCAAGAATGTAGAACATTGTAGTCGAACGGAAGTTATTTTCTGGAGACTTTCCAGAAGCAGTTACACTTGAAACCTCATTGTTACCTCATCAACAGTGCCGATGGTGATACTGGAATAGAATGGCGTATATTGTACAGTTGAGAGTGCACATATAGATATATTTGATAGATATTCATTGTAAAAAAAAAAAAAAGTACATTTGATGGAATTCTTGTACTAATTTGTTATATAATGTGTATTGTTATGATTTTGTGCTAAAATAATTGTCATTTAATTTTTTTGTGGTCATTATTTGGCAAGCCTTAGTACACAAAGTGTTTGTGCCAAAATATTGAAGGTACCGTGTGGGTGCTGGCTCCGTCTTCGCACCGAGCACAAGGACACACATTCCTGCTGCTTAACTTTTGGTGGTCGTGCTACTGCAGGACACTCTGCCGTGACTACGTTTACATGTACACTTATATTTCACCATTTTTCTGAATATGATACGGGGCGTATTCCAAATCTCATTTCAAGCGCAGCATTTTAAGACATGTGGGACATTGTTTGTAATTCTAAGAGCATTCTTTGGACATGTAAATTCAATCAGCAGAATAAATGATAGCCGAGTACGTTTCTGCAAAACCACAGTTCAAAACGAATGTTTCTTTATGTTGCAACAGGTTGTTTAGGTCTCTTTTCATAAGGCTGTGACGTTACCAAGATGCCTTCCCAAAATAAAAGCTATTTCGAAAAGCATTATGGACAAGGACAAACATCATGAAAGCCTTGGATATCAACAGATTTTTGGATATGCCCAAATAATATCACAGCGACAACCTTTTCAAAAAGGTAGTCTTAACGACTGAATGAGGGAGGATGTGTTAGTGAATCGGAGTACACGCGTCAGCATGGAGATGGAAATATTAATGGAACATTTATTTTCATTATGCATGTCAGAAACTTGGTAGGAACATTGTCTCCATCTCAATAAATGCAAAAGAAAAAAAAAACAGAATATTTTGTGCATGTAAATAGAGCAATGTGCCAACAAAGCTAAGCTCAAAAGCAAAGCAAGCTGGCAAACACGGATGTTAACAATACTTAAGAAATCGTGTTTGTGCCCTTTGTATGAGGAACGAACCTCATTCATCAAGTTTGTACTAAAGGATGCATCCTTTAAGCTTTGGTAAATCATAATAATAAGGAGACATGTACTCCTCGCTCCCTCTGACAACCTGCTGCTAGTGTTATCGAGTATTACGAGATAATAAAGTTGTGTGTATTTTTGGAGTCTCTTTTTCAGTCGTGCTTGCGCATGCTTTTCCAACTGTATTAACAAGGAGCACATATGGTAATGTTCTTTGTGTGCGACGGTCATAGAAGCACTCTTACAGTAAAGAGAGTGAGTAAAAAGCCTCAGGGACTGAAATGAAAGAACGGACAGATCTGTGAAGGGTATGCAGTGTATACCTGATCTTATTTTTCCTGATTGTTATCCTTCAATCGCCACCGGAAGGACGTGAGGAGAAAAAAGTCTGAAGGTGTATGAATGTAATCTCATGGTATCTCTTTATTGTGCCAACCTGTCTGTGTACACATACAGTAAAAATATGTTTCAATATATATTCGGCCCCTGTTCTTGTTTTATTGTATACCTTAATGTTTGTGTGCCAGTGTTCTTTGCTGCTCGTTTGCAAAAATAGGAAGAGCGATTTCCAGGCGGTTTGCTATTAAAAAATTGTTTTGACAGTCTTCTTCATACCTTGCTGATAAGGCTTTGAGAGGGAAAGAGCATTAGAGAACATGAACATATTGTTCTCGTTTGAAAGGTATTTTTCGCTTTGCCACAGAGACGCATGCTAAACATATGCAGAGTATCTAAGGAAACAAGAGAGTTGTTCTAAATGAGGATTTGAACCCTAATTAGGGCCACTTAATTGTTAATAAAGTATGACTTTGTGAATGGTGTGAAAATGTGTGTGTGTGTGTGTGTATATACATATAAATATATATATATACATATATATATATATATACTATATATATATATATACATACTATGTATATATATATATATAGATATATATATATATATATATAGTATATATATATATATATGTATATATATATGTATA
Organism: Diplodus puntazzo; assembly: GCA_963678695.2. Classification (NCBI taxonomy): domain Eukaryota; kingdom Metazoa; phylum Chordata; class Actinopteri; order Spariformes; family Sparidae; genus Diplodus; species Diplodus puntazzo. The sequence continues at coordinate 23,093,610 of OZ023173.1, read as the reverse complement.
TATATATAGTACATATATATATGTATATGGGTATAGTTAACATTAATAGTCTTATCTGTTATAAAGCTCAAGTTTCCCGCTGAACAGTACTTAAAAGGTGCTGTATGTTGGACATTAAACATTCGGGGATTATCTAAAGTGATCAACAGAATGTGAAGAAATCGCACTTCTGACGTTATGTAAGAAGCATCTAACGAAGTAAGCATGCTAGGTCGTTAGCACTGGCCTGTCCTGTCTGTAGTAATTGGTGTGAAAACACTGTTGAAGAAGTTTGATGCCGAACTTGCAGTGTTTTATCATAGAGCGGTAAGTTAACAGCTGCTAATGTTGGTTATTTAGCGAAAGCTTATAAAGGTAGCTAATTGTGTAATATTATTGACAGTGCTGGTGTGCTTCCTAGCTACTTGTTGAAAGAAACAGAACTGACATTCTGGCATCTCCTCCTTGATCCTGATCTGCACCAAAATGGGATGTGGTCTGTTCTGGGTGGAGACCCATCCTCCATCCATGTTTGATGGAAACCCGTTGTGTCGTTTTTGTATAATCCTGCTGACAAACCAACCAATGAATAAACAGACACAGGTGAAACACTAATCTCCTTGGCTTTCTTCAGACTGAAGAAAATTATTTTCATCAGTGGATTTGGTGCATTAGTTTGTTTCTGGCAGAAGAATGATGTATTCTGCGATTTACTCCAAATAAAGAACAGTGCACTTTTTCCTCAAACTGAAGGAAAATGTCCTTGAGTACAATGTGATGCACTGCTGGGTTCTGAATTACTTCTGAACATTGATGCCACAGAAAAATAGGGCATTGGCTTCTCAGGGAGTATTTGTAAGAAGGACCAATGCACTGTTAGTTTTGGTCTTTTCATGGGATTTGTGGACATAAGAAAATTACAGAAAGGAGGATGCAGGGTTCAGAAAAATAGCAAGACCCCATAGAACTGCCAAGTATGCACTGTTCACTTTAGTTTCAATCAGGAAATTTGATTTTTGTTACCTTGCAAATGCAATAACTGTCAGATTACCACTGAAGTTAAGGAACATTGTTCCCCTCCACGGAACAATGTTGTGGCTTATGAATACATATTTTGAAGAAGAAGAACAACAAGAAGAAGAACAGAAGAACCAAAGGAACAAAGTATGATCTTTGCCAAATGCTGCTTCTGCAGCCTTATGACATTTTTCTGTTGAATAACCCTGACAGAACTATCATACAACCCCCACACAACCCTAAGAAAGACTGACTATATAACAGCTTTAATTGGCCGACCATTATAGGTTGAATAACCATTGTTCAGCCTCCACTGTCAAGTGGACCATGAGAAATTATTTTCAAAGGAAAACTTTGACATGTCCAGCTGACACTGTCTGAAAACCGTTAAATACCGGTACAGACATTATATAGTTATAAATAGCTCCACAGCGTGATACGGACCATGATTAGATCTCAGATCGCATACAATGTGTTTGAATTAATGCATAATAATGACTACTTTTAATCTTAGAAGTGGATTTGACATTTCATCAATTACTGCTGTATTCAACCATAAATGTATGCAGTAAATTAAGCTCCTTTGAATCTGGTATATTCTCAAATTATAACTGTTAATGCATGAACGTGTTCATAAGTTTAGGGCTGCAGAAGGGAAAAGGATGAACTCATTTCAATAACTTTACATACCGCCGGGTGTTTTCGTCATAATATAGCTACAACTTTAGATTATTAATATAAAACATAAATAAACTCAAGAAGGTAGCTAAACTAACTAGCTTTAAAATACATGTCTACATGTCGTGGAAAAAGAGTCTCATATTTGGCTGTCTCCACTAGAAATATATCACGACTTTCTGTGCGCTGGTTCCAACCCGCTCTTTTTATTTATATCGCCCAGGCCCCTCAAAAATCCAGAGTCCACCAGTGCTGGTGCAGTTAATGTTGTTGTTCAAAGGAAGTTGTAGCTAAAGTTGATTTACCAAATAGTGATTTTGCCGAAGAAGGTTCGGAATAAGAGCTTGATGCAAAATGTCGGCTGTAGATTAGGTTTGGAAAGGTTGCTGAAAACAAGACATTCAATGTGGCGCTTTGGCACCGAAATTTAGATGATTCATGATTAGTCTGAATAGCAGAAACAGTTGGGAATATTGAGCCAAATGAGCAAAAACGTACGGATTAAAACGAAAGAGGGATCGTCCAGCCTTCTCCACAGCCTTCTTCCACTCATTTACTTATCCCAGACTTAAACCTTTTAAATAAAGTGTATTGTAATACGTTTAAACTTTCTTTGAAGCATGGCGAGGAAGAGAAATTTTCTAAGGCTCCTGGAATCTGCTGCAAAGAAAACCTCCCCCCCCCGACAGGCCCCGAAAACCACATCTAGGACTCCCCCTTGCATATTACTCACTCACTAAGTAATATACCGCTCGCTGCCTTTCTTTTCTCTTCACACTTTAATATTCACCCATACACATTTATTAAATCTCAAAAGGGGAAACATCTCAGGAATCCTTCATTTACTTATGCCATGAATGTGAATTGTTAAATGAAGACGTATGGTCCCTTGTGCATCTTTTAATGGTTTAGAAATGAGAAGAAATGTGTGAGGGAGGGGTTCAATGTGTCTTTTATTCCTGCTATATATAGATGAGTAGATACAAGACAATAGAGGGGTATGTAGAAGACCCCAGTTCTTGGTCAAAGCAACATTGTCCTTTGCAACTCGGCACTGACGAGTACAGAGATATACATACGGCTGTGCTGATTGGACTTGAAAGACAGGGGGAAGAAGAAGGGATCACAGAGCGCTCGTCTATAGGACATTTCTTATGAAGAGCTAGCAGGAGTGTGTGGGATTTCCTCTGGAGAGCAGTGCTCCCCTGCACCTGCAGCTCTCTGATGCTGGGAGACATGAGCAGCTTGAGAAGAGAAGACGATGAGCACCAAAAGAAATTCCTCGACTTCCTGTGCAGTAAAAGTTTTTTTTTTCTTTTTTTTCTAAAGCAAGAAAAGGATTGTATTGTATGAAGTATTTTGAATTAGACTACCAGGGTGGTGGGTGCATTTTTACATCATTATGTTATCCCAGGAGATATGGAAATTTGGATTATACAGCGACTCCATCTCTTTTTTTTTTCTCTTTTTTAAATCAGGGATGAGCATTGAGACGGGGGTCAAACTGCATAATTCTCACATAAATCACCCTTCTGTCTGAACTGTAAGAATACGAACGATCCGAATAAATCATGGGTGAACCTCCTCTGGCTTTAACGAGACAATAATTTAAATTTGAAGACGATCGGTTCACTTGATACAGCTCAGTGACAAGCTCAGTCAACATAAAACCCATTTTCAGAAGCACCAAAACTGTCTGGGAATTATTTACAGCTCCGAGAAGGCAGTTTGTGCAGCACACCCCAAACAGTTACACCAACGGTGTTAAATCAGAAAGTTGGCACCTCAGGCTTTCAGAACATCTCCACTGTGACGCACATAAAATGCCTCAAACGTCACTGAAAACCTTCAACTGTACGGTGTACTGCCATCCGCACAATATAAAGTCAAGATGGCACCAAGGTGATAACGTGCACTGTATAAACTCACTGAAGCAGAAAACAACACTGGCAGACGAAACAAAGCAATCGAAATATTGACTTTTACATCCAGGTCATTATTCCTCAAGCTGCTGTGTCCAATAACAATATCCAACTTTTATGTGTGCTGTGACTGAAGACAGCTGATGTTTTTTTATTTATTTATTTATTTTTTACTGTGTTGTATAAACCAACTTGTCAGCACTCTTATTTTGAAACTCTGGTATTCAAAAGTTGGGCCTCCTGCCACAGAGGAAAGTCTGATGAAGTCTGTGTAGGTTTTTCAAAAGTAGTCATCGCAATCATCAGCAGGGACGGACTAGTCGAATTAACAAAATGAATGTACAGTGTCGTAGAAATGAAGAGAAACTCAAAAATCAAGGATACATGTCGGCGTTGACATTTTCCTACCAAGAGTGACAGTGGGAAAAAAGCAGTGGGGCCAAATGTGATCAGCTGATATTACAGGTGATTAGTGAAATGCGGCGCAAACTAACTATCTATTAAATCTGTGTCCCACGGGGTGAAAAGAAAATGGATTGGTCTTCTCAGCAGATTAAAGTCACCTTCTGGGTCTACTAATCTCCAAAAAGCCATTAGTGCATCCACCGTCAGCTGTATCTCTGTCCCTGCGTTTCCATTAGCTTTATGTGTCATTTTATGTGAGATTTTCATCAAGAAGACATACGTGCCACTTTGTTTCCCAGAGCTGTTTACTGTGAGAGCCCACGCCTTTTAGCTCCCCCCCGCGCTAAGGATGTTGTTAATCTCTAAACATCTGCGAGGAGCTTTTCACTTCGGACACTTCATTAAATGTGGAGTAGCATGTATCCTGACTGTAAATTGACTTATTTAGTTTTCATTATCTTACTCTACCAGGGGGGGATACCACACAAAAATGCTCTGACTGTACAAGATGATGGACAGTTTATATTGGATCTGGAACACGGAGACGTTTGAGTGATATTCTCACGAGCTTTCTGGGGATTGGTGTGGGATTTGAACACAGATATAAGGAGAACATGGCAGTAATTCAAAGATAAGAATATTATCGCTCGGTAGAACAAATATTATTTCTTACTGCACCTCTGCTGAGGAGGTTATATTTACACCCGTGTCCGTTTGTTTCCCAGATCCAGCAACTTATTCTCCCCGTCAACACTTTTGTTATTTTCTCGGGGACTAATGCCTGGATATTTATAACAAAGGTCAAGGTGTGTTTCAGTGGCTGGTATCTGTGAGCGAGTCCAATTAGATGCAGATAAAGAAGACTGTTGTACCTTGGCGAAGGTAAGTGTCATTCTAGTTTAATCGGGTAATCGTTTGTCTGTGGTGGCCTGCGAACTGAATTCAGGCGACGTGGTTGTTTTCGGTTAGTTTCAGGTAAAAATGGTATTGAAACGAGACGTGTTTCAGCCATCGATGACAACTTCCTTCCCTTATTTCTTTGCAAAAACAAAGCCTTTAGCCAAACAATCGGTCTCCATTCATTTGACCGTGCAACAGAAATCCTCTCCTATAGCTGCCAGCAGGACACCCCCATGGTGCTCTGACCTTCAGACCCGTGAGAAAGCTGTCAGAGAGAACTGCCATAATGAGCTATTTTTTTTTTTTTTGATCAAAATTTAATTGGAAGCTCTCAGATGCCATTTTGTGCTCGTCTATCAAGTCTACAGACTGGTGACACAAAACTCTAAGACACCGCTGTGGGTGTGTCTGTAAATGTCAGGTTACGCTGCCCGTATCTATAGAGAGACGGAGGTCGGGCAGAATCTGCACGACAGAAGTGCTTAATCTCTAAATCTGACGGCAAATCTCTGAGGATATCATTTTTCTTCTCTATCATCTACGACTGAGATTGTCAGGTTAATGTGTGTTCATAGCTTGAGCCTTAAGCAGTCTCACTTAAAATGCTGGGAAAGTGTGAGCGCGCATTAAAAATGTATGTCTTTTCCTGTCACACACCGAAGCTCCGGGCTTGAAAAGCTTGGATATATGAAGAGAGAGGAGGGTGTGTGAGAGGAGGAAGTTGCACCTTTCATCATGTGTCATGTGGGGCTTTTTCCTCCCCTGTGAAACACGTTGTGCTCCCGGTGAGGAGCTCCGACACGAATGCTCATTTCCACTTGAGTTGCGCTTCTACCGGGTCACCCTAAACAGCCTTCACGACGCCTACAGTATGTAATTGGAATCCACGGAAACCAAAAACAAGGTGACCGCCTCCACTCAGATCCTGGCGCTGATATGAGCTCCTGAATGAAAAATGAGACATTTGAATGCAAGCACACCTTTTTCCACCCGCCGCCCCTCCCTGCTCTCTCTAAACCCTGCACTGTATATTCAGACAGATATTATTTTTCTACGCCCACTCGCTTTCGAAGACAACAGCTGTTTGGAGCTCCGCCGAGTGGTATTTTTGATATTAACACAGACTCAAACGGCTCACTGAAATGTGAAAGGTCTGCTGAAGCTAAGAATCCTGCAGAGAATCAGCTCAGGCTGCAGCCAGCTGTCCCCACCTGTCCTCATGGTGAAATCCAGACGGCGGCTCACCCTCTCTCTCTCTCTGTCGGATATAAAACTGTTGGAAGCTGCTCTCACATATCCAAAAGGCCACAGTTTGCTGCAAACATGTGGTAGGCCAATTGAGTTAAACATCAAGGGGACGAAAGAGATGTTTTTTTTCTGGAATAGGTTGGATTCAACAGGTGGTCAGACAGAGAGCTACCATGGCACACCTTTTGAGCTTTTCCGCCCCCTAGTGGTGAATACAATGATGTAATGCAACTTTAAAGGGATTTTCAACTTTATGCTTTCTTATAATTTGCTTTCTCGGTGAGAGCCCTGATGAGAGAGCGCTTGGAGTTACTCTGAATCAATCACTGACGACAGTGTAAAAGCTGTACAAAACGGACATCACCTTTGTATGGATTGGTTCCCTACAAAGTCGTGCTTGTCGTGTTGTGCTTTTGGTCTGCCACCACGCTGGATTTCACCTGGAATGAAGGCATTGCATTGTTTTACCTGGCCGCCGCACCCCAGCTTATGATGAAACAGCTGGAATAATTGTATAAAGAGGAGCCAAAAAAAAGTGAAGCATGAGAGCGCTAGAAACTGAGGTTTTCACTTGATGGAGAGCGATGGTGTTGTTTTGAATTCTGTTCCCAACTTCATGTTTTTCCTCTCACCACTGGGACATGACACGTTTATTAGGGAAATTATTTAGTCTAGGTTGGTAAGTAGCAAAACCTGCCTGATTATTAATACAAGCTGGTGTTTTACTGCCTTCTTACAGCACTAAGATCAGGGATTCTGGGTCAAATTTGGATTCCTACTTTAGCTTTTCTTTTGCTTTGGACAGTAGTTCTGGCTTGCAACATCTTTAAAACCACAAGTTTTGTCATTAAAATTGTTTGTAGATGTAGACAAACAAAATGCAAAATGTTGCTGATTTGGAGGTGCTTGCAGGAACACTGTTTTAAACTTCACTCTACTTCCAATCTATATGCCAAGCTAAGCTAATCCTCTCCCAGCTGTTGTGTCATACACAAAAGACAGCTGTGAGGCTGGTGTTGATCTTCAATGAGAGTCCACCTCATAATTCATCAGTTACTTACCAAACCGATGACGTTCACTGTATATGATTATACCAACAACAGCAGTCACTACCTGTTGTGACCAGATGAGGATCAGATTAACCTCATCATTTTTGAGATTATACCATTAGTCATTGCGTTTATCCATTGATCTCGGTTAATGATCATCACAGAAACTGAATCGGTTTCCATTCATGTTACCCGCTGACTTACTTTAAAGTGAAGTGCTTTAGGGCTGGCTGGGCACAGATCGGCTGTGACTACGCCACAGATGGGTCCCAGTGATGCATGATGTAAAAAGCAATTACTGTTAGGATGGAGACTGTGACTCAAGTGTACGGGAGAGACAGCGCGAGCACGCGGGGCAAGGCCTCTTGCAGCTTTCTGGATGCTTGAACTTGCGTCTTTAATGGACCGGCATGTCTGCCTAAGGATGTGTTGTAAGAGAAATGCCCTGCTTTTTCAAGAAGATACACTAGACAGTGTGAGGATACATATAGACTACGGTCAAACAGTAGAGGTAATAACAATTAAAACACACTTTATCTTTAATATTCTTATCAATGTGTGATCGGATCTTATGTCCATATTCCACACGCAAACAATGTAACTGTTTCATGTAAAACTTGTGCCGAATTAACGAGAAGATCCAACTTGTGGAAAATTTGTTGTAGGCAGTGTTTTAAAAAGTTTAGAACGTTTCTCCAAACTCCACAACTCACAAAATCGAGCAATTTCTTTAGGGAGTCTGGGGACTTTCTCCACAGACCACCTCAGAATGTGATCTGAGTGCTCAAACGTGTCCTGAAAGCATCTCAGGGGTGTTCACACCTGTACCGAGAGCTGTTTACTTGTGATTGGATCTCACTTACGCACTCCATATGTGAAAAAAAGATATTGTTTTTTTTAATACAAATAAAGAATGTTTATTCATGTTTAACGTTTGCCCAATCAACAAGAAGGCTGAATTGTTCAGGATTTGTTGTTTCAAGTTTCAAGTGAGTCGAGGGACTTTCTCAACGGGTTTCACACAATATGTTCACATGTGGCACAGACCACCTCTGAATGTTAAAATGGGTCTTCGGAGCATCTTGGGGATGTTCACACCTGGACTTACAGCTGTCCACTTGTGATCGGATCTCACTTCCCCACTCTATATGCAAATAAAGACGTTGTTTTGCACGCAAATAAAGAATGAATAGTCATGCTGAACACTTACAGAATTAAAAGGAAGGCCTAAATGGTTAAGGGTTTGTTGTAGGCAGCATTACACAACGTTTATAAAGTTTCTCCCTACACAACAACTTACAAAATGGAGTGGTTTTTAAAGGGAATCTGGGGAATCTCTCCACGGGCACCAAAGACCGCCCGTCTGAGTGATTGCATCTCAAATGCATCCTGAGTGCATCTCAGAGGTTTGATCACACCTGCGCTGAGAGCCGTCCACCTGTGATCAGATAGCTCAGGATGCACGTTGTTAGCGGCTCTGAACAGCCTGAGAGGGAGAATAAAGTAAAACTGCAAACAACTGGGCCGAGACTTTACTGAAAGGTGACAGTGTTACACAAGCATGGGCTTAAATACCAGCAGCCCGAAATCATGAGACACTCAAATAGTTCTCTTGCACCACCTATTGGCACAGCGTCAAAAATACACATCACATGCAGCATTTCCACTGTGAAGGCAGTAATGCTGAACACCTGCTCTCCTTAATGGCCTGATAATGGATGTAATTTACTTCAAACCTTCATAATCAGGACTTTTTGTATCGTCTGATGACTAGTTACCTGTTCAAGATTGATTGTTAGTGACTTGACTACTTGGCTTCATCTTCTATCAAAAAAACTGATAATAATCACCGACCACTTTTTGGACTTTTTGGTAAAATTTATTTCGCAAGTGTTTAAGTGATACATGTTTCCAGGGATTGTCTTAACAACGATATCTTCCGCCCTCACCCACCCCCCCAAACAGCCAGGAGAGTAAATGAAAAGAAACTTTATTTTTTTTTTTTTACTTACTTTTCACACAAACTGTACAATACGTGAATAAACTGTAGCACAAGGGATACAAATGTCCAACTAGAGTACCCTTGATTAGACCAAAAACTAGCTCCATCAAGTACACTGTAGTCTCTTTAAACTTCATACTTCCACTGAGGTGTTTTTTTTTTTCCAATTTCTTTTTTATTAAATATGTTATAATCTCCAAAATCACATTCGGAGATTTTAAAACAAACTTACAGTGTTCATTTGTTCCTCTTTAAAAATACCTCCCCCGCCCCCCCGCTCGTGTGCCTCCATCCTCGTCAACATCGTCACCAGCTGGGTGGTGCTGCTCAAGGGGAGCCGGCATCAGGAGAGATATACTGTACATATCATGCTCCAAGACATATGAAGGCATTTCATACAATCAAATATATGGATTAAAAACAGTCATCGAAACTGGTGGGTTTTTTTTTTGTTGTTGTTTTTTTTTTTCTGAATATTTGCAGAAGCAATCACAGGGACTAAGGCAGAGATAAAACATTTTTTTTTGTAAAAGACTAGCTAAAATAAAAGAGCAGCACGATGTGCAGCGTGACGTGTCTGACTGGGATGAGTCATCTAAAAAAGAAAAAAAAAAAAAGCCACTGGTCCGTAAGTAGGCGACCTCTCTTTGAGTGATCTTTCCCCGTTTTTATTTTCTTGGACAATGACGAAACCGATGAAAAGGGATGCGGCTGAGATTACACATGAATGAGAATACAAAAAAAGAAAACTTGAGTGCCCTTCAGTTCAACCTTCATCTTTTGTAGTGTTATCCTCTAGATCCTCATCACTGTCTAAATCACTGTGGAGCCTCTTGGCCATGGTGTTTCTGCTTCTCTCCTCCTGGTTCCCTTTCTTGAACTGGACTGGTAACGGTTTCACTGGTAACGGCAAAAGCAAGAGAGAACGGGATGAGTCTGATGCAACAACACTGTGCTTCAAAGTCTGCAAGCGATTCAAAAGACAAGTTCAGAAAAGTGAGAACAGCCAGCAAACAATAATTTAAAAAGATTACTTTTTTTTTTTTTTTTTTTATCTTCTCACCTGCTGCTGGAACAAATTGGTCTTCAGCTCCGCCGCCATTATCGCCGTGACTGGCGCTAACCGTCTCTTTCTGTTCCTCGTCTGTGACAATTCTCTGTCTCGCGCTCTCGAAAACAGATTTAATGACAATTGAATCCTCATAGATCTGCGCGCACACACACACACACACACACATATACAGACACACACACGGATAAATAAACAGAGCATGGGTTGTTATTCACCACAACGACATCCAAGCCCATTTACGACTACAATAATAGAATGGAAACTGTGAAAAACAATTTTCTAGCTTTCAAATGAGAGAAGTCCTTCGGGTTCACCTGAGATCCCTCCAGGTTATAAGTCTGAGCATTGTGACACAGGAGGAAAATATCCTTTTCCAGATCCCCCACACTCCTGTACTTGTGATTACGCACACGTTCCTGTGAAGCAGAAGGTCAGAGTCAAAAAACCTCAGTGCAGCCACTGCAATAAGTAATCAGCCATCAATACAGCATTAAAGATAGGGAGCTCTTCTTTAAACCGAAACCTTCACTGTAGCTGCTAAGCTAAAAGTGCTAGCGTGCATCCCGCCTGAATTGTCAGCACGAGCTCGACTTCATGTCGAGGGTGCATATAGTCTTTTTAAGTCGATTTGGTTTCGCTGTGAATCTCCAGAAATACTTAGTGGACTATGAAACTTCTTCTGACATTGAGGTGAACAGATAATGACTGATTTTTCATCTTTGGGTGAACTTACCTATTTCCCTGTTTTCAGGTAACAAGTAGATGATTTGATCGTTCACGCTGTAGTGAACAAGCCAGTTGTTGTTGTTGTTGTTGTTAGCGACTTAGTTTTGGCTGAATGAGCAGGATGTTTAAGCTAGTGTTGATGGCTGATAGCTGCGTGCAGAACACAGTTTTAACCGTCATGTCAAGACATGAAGATGCAATCTTCTTTTTTGATGGATGGCCATCAAATTTAGTTTGAACATTTGTTGTTCCCAGAGCATCGATTTTTGTGATTTCCTTGACTTTTTCGTCTAGCACAACCATTCCTGTGTAATTATTCCAGTTATTCTTAAAGAGGTAATATTATGCTTTTAGGGTTTTTTTGCATTTCTTTTGTTGTGTTACGTATCATTTTTGTGCATGTTAATGGTCTGCAAAGTGAAAAGGCCCAAAGTCATACAAAGTCGCTGCGTTATTTTAGATCACACTACCTTGCGTGGCATGACCTGCTCTGCTCTTATTGGCTACTTTCTGCCATTTAAGTAATGCGCATGCACAATTCTAACCGAAGATTGAACAGAGGCGAGAAGTCTCACTCCGTAGCTAAAACGGAGCATTCAAGACACAGTGTGAAAACGGATGCTGCAGCTATGCACAGACAAATAATGTGCTTTTTGAAAATTAAAGCATGTCAACCTATTCTACCAGGATCCCCAAATAAAAGCATGTAAATATAACCTCTTTAATGCCTTTCACCATGTCAGATTGTGGATCAAAGTGGGTAATTCAAGGAAACAATAAGTGATATAATGAAAAATACATCAAAGTCTCAACTATAGTTGGGCTGAAGTTCTTTTTTCAAACTGATAGACATTTCAGATGTGTGTTATCTATTTGGCACCACACATGACTATGATATCATAAGAATGATATCTGTACGTGAGTTCTGAGGGTGTTTCACTTACCCTGATCCTTCTGAAGTCCACAGGCTTTCGGATCAGCTCGTAGTACTCAGGTACCTCTTTCTTGGAGGGAAGCTGCACAAAGCCTTTACTGATCTGTCGACCCAACCTGGATGAATAAGTGTGATATTTCACATGATCTGATCAAGAAACGGTTTGATCATAACATTCACAGAAGCCCTGAATGGCCAATAATGTATTGTTATGTGTTATAATGTGACAAGTTTTATGTTATAACAAGATATTTTCACATTATTAAATCACACAAACTTATCACATCATAACAAGAAACTTTACTTGTTATAACATGAACCCTTTTGCTGTTCCAACAATATGTTCTCATTATATAATATGAAACGTTTATGTTGCAACATAATACATTTGTTTGTATTTTGTAAAAAAACATGTAAATATCTTGTTATAACGTGGAAACAAGTTGTTATAACCAGAAACTTTTCGGGTCATAATATAAAACTAATCCACTTTGTTTTTTTCTGCTGTTAAGCAATACACTTCCATAATGAATGTACAGAAACAAGAGGAAAAAGAAGAGCGAACTGGAGTTTCTAGTGAGTTCTGAGTTCAGTCAGAGGCTGAACTAAACACAAGCACACACAGTTGGTGTGTCTGTTACACGTTTGTTGGACGTTGGGTGCACATGTTAGTACAACAACGTTAGCATTTATCTCAAAGCCCCACTGTACCACTACAACTACTAGCATGGCTGTAAAGTCATATTACAACATCTACCTCAAGGCAATATGGACGGATTCAATTAGATACTAATTATCAAGAGAATGTGAATAAATTATATTTTGACGTTTTGATGTTATGATGACTATTCATTGTGTTGCAAAGACGTTAGAAAGCCAACCAGCTAGCCCCAGCGTGCTCCTGTGCTCATGGTGTTAACACCAAACGCACATCCAAGTCTGGACCGCTAGCTGGACGGCTAACTGAGCTAACGCCGGCAACAGTTAGAGGCGGTTAGCTGTTACTCTGATTTAAAAGGTGGGATAGCAGAATAATGAATTAGGGAGCAGCTTCATTCCTCAGGCTGTGAGACTTCTCAATTCATCCTCCGCACTCCATCTTTAAAAATGGACTGTAAATGTAGCATAAAATGTCTCAAACCTAGTTTCATTTTTGAAAACCTGTGCCTTGTACCCTGTACAAAAGGAGAATTGAGGTAATGTCACACAGCGAGATCATTAGGACAAACATGGAACTCGGCCTTGACATGACAACAGCAGCAGCATCACAGTGACATAACTGAGTGCCCTCACCCGTCCTTGTAGTTGATGACCATGTCTACCAGCGTGCTCAGTGTTCTGGTGAGTTCAGGTGGATTTGGCGGCAGCTTCTCAGCCGGTGGGCGCCCTCGCTTCCTTTTGACCTTCTCGCCAGTCTCCTGCCCGGCCTGCAGTTCCTTCTCCCCATGGTTGTCGCTTTTACGTTTCTTCAGACTGATGTCCTCTTCCATCTCCACCAGGGACCCGTTCTCTTTGGTCTCAGGCTGCAGGGAGAGGGAGCGATGAGTCGGGACGTCTCAACTCAAACAAAACATACCAGGTGGAGGAACGTATATATCGTACGCACAGACACTGCTACATTCTTCTTTGTTGGTACTTTCATACCTCGGAATCACAAGGACAACAACAACATTTCAATTTATAAACCTCTTCCTCTGACTTCCCCTTGACAGTTGGGATGCTGCGATACAGTACACGCTTTCAGACATCAATTTGCCACAAAGACAGAAACCTGAAGCACTTCAGACCCTCAAATTAAGGCACTCACAGCCTCCAGTTAATTAGCAATACTGGCTGGAGTTTAAGCGTTCGGAATTACAGGGTGCGATTTTGTATTCCAATGAAAAGAGGGTTTATTTATTTATTACAATAGCATCCGAATTTGCATGGACCGGAGCGCCCCAACTGCTGTGCTGTCTCTGCAAATTTAGGGCAGATTATTTTATCTGGAGGCTTTGATGTCAGATGATTATGGAGGGGAGGCAGAGAGAATGGGAATACATTTGGAAGAAGCGGTTTACACCAAAGCACAGAGTCTAAAAAAAAAATACAAAATAAATGTTGTCATGCAATGGATTATTAACCCACATTTGCCTGGTTTTGTGCACAACACTGAGCCAGGATCGTGCGTTTTTTTCTCGGTGATGATGCACGCTGCATCCCGAGTTATTTTCAACCCCTCGCTCCCCTTTTTTTTTTTTTTTCTCGAATATCTGCTGCAACCACTGTATTTTCCACAAAGGCAATTAGAGGCCAGAAACATGAGTATGCATGCAGACAGGGGCAGCTCCAGCGACAGCAGCAACAGCAGCAGCAGCCCAGCTGGAGAGAATAAGGAGGAAATAGGGAAGGCATGCTGTCCAATCCTAACAGAATATTGATGCATCAATCACACAGGCTCATACAGCACACACACACAAATATCATGTAATGAAAAGCATGCGGCTTGTGAACATGTATTTTTGTCAAGGACAGAGATGAAAAGCAGGCTGAAATGTTGTATCCTGCAGAACAGTCACAGGAAAAAACAACCCAAAAATAAGAATTGTGATAGAGGGGGGGGGGGAGAGAGAAGGCATGCACTTCGGAAATAAAACACAAGACATGGCAGATAATTGACTTGGAGCAGACAACAACACTACAGAGGTAACAATAGACATCCTGCTCATCATCGGCTTGGCTCAAACGTGTGGCTTTGAAAGCCCCGCTGCTCCCTCTGAGGGGCTGCAAATCGCTCCAGCGCAGTACTGGAGGGGATAGAGAGGGTAATCCTCAAAGATGTATAACGCAGCCGAGGAGGAGAGCTGCCGCCTGATTGACTGTGCATGTGCCGAGCGGAGGGACTGTCAGCGTGTGCATGTGATGCTCCATGCCTGTGCTATCTCCTAACAAGCCTGCCTCTTCCCTGACTAATCTGGCAAAGATTCCCCCTCTCATCTGTTACAACACACACCTACACACACACACACACACACTTACGCTCCTCTCTCCTCTCTCCACCCCCCCGTCCCATCCGCTCACACACACACACGCGCGCGCACACACACACACACAGGCAAAACTCACAGCAGACACTCGCTCTCCTTCCCCCGGCGCGCGCCCGCCCGCACACACACACACACAAACACACACACACACACACACACACACACAAACGCACACACACACATTTTTTATCCATCTCTTCCTCTCTTCCCATGCGATGTAGCCTGGCTGAATCCTGAGCCCGAGAAGAAAAGACATGGAGGAGGATATTTACCTGAGTGCAATCTGCAGGCTGGCTATCAGGATCGGCTGCAGCTGTGGGGGAGAGAATTAGCAAGCCAGCATAGCGGCGAGCTGCTAGTCTCTTCATCAGCTGATCACTCAGAAGCAGAGCCCAGAAGGGGGGAGAATAAAAGCGCTATGTTTTCATATACAAATCATTGGGCTGGGGGAAAATAGAAATGCCATACCCATCTCCTGTCTGCAGCTGTCCGAAGTCTTTTTCCTGACTCTGGAAGGCCCCGAGCTTGTCTCCCTCTGCATGTTTTTAATATCGACTGCTGCCAGACGTGTTTTTTTTTTTTTCCCTTCTTCCTACCCTGCTGTTAAAGTTATCGGGTCCATTTTTTATTTTTATTTTTTTTAAAAATCATTTTTGTTGTTGTTGCGTTTTCAGACGGGGATGTTCCATTTACGATGTGATGGGATCAACTAACGCAGTGATCCAACATGAGTCCAGCAGGCTGCAGCCGGACAGGACATGCATGGTTCATACAGAGGGAGCAACACGAGTGACAGCGCGTCACCACAGGGGGGAGGCGGGGGGGTCATGTCCCCGACAATACATAAGTATATATCTACAATATAAAAAAAATACAAAGTTCTCTGCCCTCCTCCCCTCCCCAATGATGTCACCAGATTCACTTTTAAACCGCCTCTAAAAACACACAGGTTGCTCTTGGTGCTCACTGGACTCAACCACCGGACCCTGGACCGGTACTGGGTCCAGGAGGAAATAAGGGTCAGTGTCGTTTAAAGAACCCCAAAAGTCATTCTCGCTCAAAAATGTGACTTTTGTAAAAGTGAAAGACACCAAAATAAATGCTACCTAAAGTTTTAAATTGTCTCATATTAAAGTTGCACTATGTAGATTTTGAGGCGGATATTTTAATCAGCTGTCTTTGTTTTGAATGAACTGAATAAACAAACTGACCTTAAACGACAACACAGTTTCATAATGTTCTACTTTATATATATGTGTGGCGGACCCCGCCACCTGTCCAGCTTCAAAGACTGTAGTGTGGACCTTTTTTATCATCTGAGAACAGAGTTTGTATTACTACCTCATCAATACTGTAAATATAAAAAAAAAAAGTTAACATTTCTTTTGTGACTATGAAGACGTTTCAGTTTTTGTTGTTTGGAGCGCCCCCTTTTGACAAAAGCGGTACCATACCAGCGCCGTCTGTTGTAAAGATCTCTGCTTGGTTTAGAAAGCGATTGTCAGAGAGACCACAGGATGGATTGTGATGAGGTAATGTATTTATAGGTGATTCTTATATGTGATTTATGTGATTGGACCAGAGCACAATAACATTTACAGCTCTTATACATCATGGTAAAATATTACTGTTTTTTTTTTTTGATGTCTTAAACTAAATAAACAAACTGACATTAAAGGACAACACAATGTCGTACTGCTTTACTTTGTTTATATGTGGCGGACCCTGCCACCTTTCTAGCTTCAACCTCATATTCCTCTGAGAACAGCTTGTTTATTCACTTCTGAAAATGTTTTTATATCTCCGACTTTGCGTTATTACATCATTAATATTGTAAATATTAAAATGATGAGTTTGAATTTCTTCTCCAAAACTACATAGTGCCGCTTTAAATGTACTTACATATCAAAAGTAATTTTCTAGCAAGAAATGTGTATCGGACAGTGAGAATGATGGAGATTTTTTTTTTACTTCATCGCGGTGTCTGCGAAATGTTCCAGCTTTATACAGAGTAGACAGGATGCCGGCACCCCATGACATACATCTCCCCCCCCACCCCCTCTGTCTGGGCCCCCTAGTGGCAAGAGGGCTCTGGATATGTGCCTAAAAAGCCTGTGTCCAGATCCATCCCCGCTCAGGGGAATGGTTTTAACAAGTTGATGGTTGCAACAGCACCACTTTCACCAGGAAGGGATGAGAGTCGTGATCCATTTCGTGTATGAACACTTAACGTCCAGGTGGATGTAAACAGCAATGACAGGTGAAGTGATAATAACACGGTCGACATCAGCACATATGTCCATCCACCTTGACTGACTGTGAGTCCACCTCTCCTCGCTCTGCTGTTCTCCAGCGCTGTCGGCTCGGTCCATCTGTCAAATGCAACAGCTCAATCCGAGATGCTCTGGCGCAGACGGGTCGCCGTAAAGAGGCCGGCAGCGCAATCTCTGACTCGAGTCCCCATTTGTCCATTTCACTTCCCATCACCACCCTCTTCTCCCTGAGGCGGTGCGCCCAGTCAGGATGGATGGATGGTGGACAGACGCCATGGGCGGTGATTGATCAGTTTTCAATTTCCTTCCTTATTCCTGTTACAACTTATCAAGGTGGTGGAACTCTATTTGACACCAACTCTATTTGACACCAACCAGTGAATTCTGTAATATAGTTGTAGCTGAACAAATATGGGCACCTTATAATTCAAGGGGTCAGTTGGAGGTGCTGAGACAAAAAGTGTTACAACCATCCCTGGTTTCCCCTTCAGGCGCAGCTTCATTTACCAAATCAGCAACATCGACCGTTAATACCTCATTTTAATGTGTTGATTAATATTCTCATATTACTCGAAATTGAATAATTCCCGTTATATCTTCGCAGGTTGTATGTTTCCCCCTTCCCCCACCGCCATCAAGACTTCGCCCTTGTGTTTGTGCGCAGCCTCGAGAATTCCAGCGGGGTGATTAATGCATTAATATCATATTACACTTGATTTCTGTGCCAAGAGAGCGAGGGAAAGAAAAAAAAAAAATAACTCGGAGCTGCAGAGCTGAAACAATTGCTGTAATAACAGTGGACTTTTTTTTTTTTGTTTTATTTTTTTTGTTTTTTTTTTCTAGCTCTGGCTGACATTCAAACACATCTGGTTTCTCTGAATCAATTTGGGGTTTTTCCATGTGCAAAAGGGCTGCTGGAAAAAACAGCACACAATGTCAGCACTCACAAACCCAGGAAATGAAGGATACACAAGAAAACAGGAATCGAAATAAAAAGCTGCGTGTTTCTTCAAATGAGGTCAAACTCATAATGACTGCCCCTTTTGTACAGACTTGTGTGGCTGGGACTGGTAATTCCATGGTGGCAGAGAGAGACAGAGGGAAATGGTGATGCACACAAGTTGACAAGGCTATCCACGGCATTGTTTTCATGCCACGCCAGTGAGCTGATGCTCTAGCAGCTGGCCAAGGCCATTTTTCATAGCCTCGCTTTTACAGCCTCGTACACTTAGCTAGATTAAAAGACTTCATGCCAAAAAGAAAAAATATTATAGCAAAGGGTTGAATGTGACTGTATGAATCATATACGCTCCCTGAAGTCACTGAAAACAGGACTGATCAAAAACTGATCAAGCAACGGTTGAAGTTTTTGGGAAACTAAAACAAAAAAAATCACCGAAAACGTGATAGTTTGATCATGTTTCACCGACACTGTGTTGGCAAAATGAGGGAACGAATCCCCATCTTTGAGCCGCGTGTTGCTTAATCCTGATTGGAGCGCGGAAAGAATATGCAACTGATCCCAGCCCTGCTTCAAACCAGAGAGAGGGGAACTTTAACACAGAAGTCTCTCATGTGAGATAACCAAAGCTGTTCCCGCCTCGACAGGAAACACGCTGCATGGAAAGAAAAGTATTTTGGGGGAAAAAACATCTTTAGGGGCCTTTAAAGCATCATAAGGAACTTAAAATATCAGCTTCAAAATCATTTTAATGGTACAGTGTCTCTTAAAAGAATGAATGGTGTCTCTGTCTCAGCCTCTCTGCCCTCCTATCACTCGTTTCTGCTCTATGTAACTTCTGTCAGTGGGTAGAACATAAAGCACAGCACCAATAATCACTGAATTTGGTGAAACCGGATCGTTTTTTATGGAGAAAACGTTTCTGGTTTTCCCCATGATTTACTGAGTTTCCTGAAAAGGGAATGTTGGATGCCAGAATTGGAGCAGGGCAACTGATCCAGGCTCAGGCTATAATGCCAGAGACCGAAGACGAAGGAAGCTACGAAGGGAAAAGGGACTGACCGAGCAAGAGGCCAACGGACAGAGTAAATCTGAGACTGGCTTTATTTGTCGTTGGAGACAGCTCTGCTAAATAAAGGGCTGCAGACAGACGCTGAGGTGGTGAATAGTTTGCGGTTTGGTTAGGTTTAGGAAAAGATGATGGTTTAGATTAAAATAATAATGTTTCAGACGGGATTCAATGATCACAAAAAACAAAATATCATCTCTGTTTAAAGTTAGAAGCAACAAGACACCCAATGTAAGCCAAAAGGAACGCACATCAAGACCGCACCTGGGCAAACATAGTTGTGTCCAACGCTCGCCAAACCGGCTGCAGGGTCACAATGCCTGAGCACGCATTTTTACTTCCAAGACATTTTGTTTGTAGACAGCATGTAACGTAACATGACATGTGATATAAATATATTAACAGCTGTGTTGCAGTCAGAAATGGTGTGAAATGCCAAATTGCACAAAATGCAAATTACAACATAATGTCGCTTGAAGTCACACTGACGTCGTGGAAACTAAAAACAAAATCAGTTCTCGTCCAGTGCAGGTGAGAGCTGGTACCCAATCACCAGGTGATCCAACATCCAGATTCTCAATAGATCTTTATCGCTTGCAAACAAGAGCCTCCATCAGCATTACGCAGATCTGACTGAGGAGAGGCCGTCTCCTCTTGTTATTGATTTAAAAGGATGAAAAAGGAATGGGGGCTGCTTTTTGTTTTGCTGTTCAGGATGGCTCGGATGAAAATTCAGTTTTAATAAGTAATACGCTTCTACGCAGAAGTATGCCGACGAGAAGCGAGACAGGATTAGCTGACCCCTCGTGAAATAAAGATATCATCCTAATATTATGTTCCCGAGAACCGCTTGCTCAAAAACCCGCCGACTGTTACCATGGCAACTGCAAAAATTGTGATGGTGGAACCTTTATCATTGTATTTTATTGCTGTTGCTGGGAAAATGACTCGAGAGTGCTCTCAGTCACACATGCCCAGGCTCTCGGTAATGGGCCACTGTGACAGGCTGTAAGGAATGACAGCATAATTTTATACATTTTACGTCTTTTCATGGGAGCTTTTCATTTCATACACCCAAGGCACCGCTTTTCTCTGCAAATAGACAAAAATGTAAATCATCTGGTTAGAAGCAGAACCACCTTGTCCCCGCAGATGTTCCACGTCAAAAACCATCTCCGTGATTTCAGTTCTTTTGGCAGTTCTTCAAAGTAAGTAGAGGGAAATTAGCATTTCACACTTGAAAAGTTGGACAATGTCTTCTTTTTATGACTCCCTATTATTTATATTTGATCACATATTCATTGTCTGTCATTGTTCTCATGTAAAATTAAGCGATGGTGGTCTCTCAGTTGCAGGGCTGATGCAGAATTTAATCATTGTCCCACATTTAATGCCAACATCGTTCCACAGCCTTCTCTTCCAGGTCTCAGCGAACATCCATTGAAGCAGCCTGAACTTTAGCAGGGCGCGTATAATTCTGAATGCTTGATAAATGATTTATAGCTTAATCAAAGCTGAAAATTCAGCTTTAATTTGCACTGGTGCAAGCATGGATGGATCCCAGCCAACTCTGATTAGTAATCCAGGCTGTGATTTGCACTGTTGGGTCGCCTGTTGTTTTCTGAGAAGTTGTTTAAAATTTTAAGCAACTTGCTGCCCCCCGTCCTAATGAATAAGTCAATGAAAAAATGATAGTAAAACAAGCGAGGACAGGAGGACGGACACAGAGGAGTGTACCTGGTGAGGTGGAAGTAAATGAGCAGCGAGGGAGGCGAGCGGTTCCTCTCTTACAGACAGAGCCGGGTGTCAAAGGATGAATCAAACTGGTGTCTGCCAGACTGTTAATGAGGAGAAGAGTGTTGATGATGCACCGAAGGCTCAGCAGACACTTTTTTTTCCGGTTAGTTGAGAAAACATTTACCCAGGACTCCAACTTAAACCTGCTGAAAACAAAACTAGAATTACCACCTCACAGTTGTATGCCCCTGCGACCTCGTAAAGTTTACATTTAGATCTGTGTACAGTCCTTATTATACGTAACGGAGATTATGAAGAGAAAAAAAGCTATATTAGATATCATATACTATCATTTGTAGACAGCGTTTACAGAGGAGTAAAGAGGTCTGATAAAGAGCTTTGTCAGATGGTGTAATGACTATTACCTTGAGCTCAATGTCAGCAAGAGCAATGAGACTGTGGTGGAACTACAATGCTTCAACAAAATACAAATTCAAAAAAATGAATCAGATCGGATGCCTCCCACTCAAAGATCTCTAGAAGAAGATCTCTACAATCAGCATCGTTTTCCAAAATAAGTGTCAGTTGTTGAATAATGGCCAAAAATGTTGTCATAACTAAAGAGTGAATTCCTGAGTTATGGCCAAAAATCATGCTTGTGAGACCTAAAAAATCTGGTCAGTCAGTTCACGTCGGAAGAGCTACGAGCGCGGATCATTCAGCAAAGTCTTTTTCAGCAATTGTGACATGAAAGAGGTGTGATCGAACTCGTGAGTTGCTCTACCGCCTGCATTCCTTAATGTCATTTCACCTTCGTGTTGTCTCATTATGACACGTTATGAGCCACATTAAAACTAAATACATAAAGTTGTTTTGCTCATCTGACAGAGATGACAAAATGCAGCAGCAGGCTGTTGACTATACAAAGGACAGATGATGCAGCTGTGACACAGAAACATTTAAGTGAAGGCTGCTTTAAATTCCTTATCCGAGGCACCGATGTCTCATTTTGTTTAAAGCCTCCAATCTTCTCTACTTGATTCTCTTCTTTGCCTCCAGTGCCTGCGTCTCATGTCGGAGGGACGAAGAAGAAAGAAAGGATGTACAGGATATACAAACAGAAAAGTAAGTGGAGGGGCTCGAGTCCAAGTGGATATTTGTGCCAAATTCGAATTGAAATTCTCTTGAGGATTTCTGGAGATATCATGAGAATGAGACGTACGACCCAAAAAACGTGACGCCTCCAGCCACTACTGGCTCCTCACAAGCTTTAATCAGCGTTTCTGAGCACATTTTATTTGCTTAATTTGATCAGTGTCCAACACTAGAGAGAGACAAAAGCGTAGAGGCAGCTTGTTTATCCCAAATGTAATTTATGTCCCTTCATGAAATGGATGAAACTACTGCGTGGACAGATTATAAGGTCACAGTTAAACTTTTATAGATGTGTCTAATTTACAGAACAGAAAACGTCAAGTAAAGGAGGCGTTTTATGGTGCGTGGAAACTACGCTTATCTGCTTTCTTGCTGAGAGTTTGACAGTTTGACACAACTCATTTCGCTTTTATCCGTCTGTTGCATATGAAGCACAGCGAGCAGACGATCAGCTTAACTAGCATGAGGACTGGCTCTGACCCAAGGTAAAAATAAATCTGTTTACTAACACCTTAAAACTGTTTTTTTGTGTGTGTGTGTGTGTGTGTGTGACAGTAAAAGCATCAACTCAGAAAATCAAATAAATCATTTTTTTTTCACATATTTAAAATTATGTATCTAAAAAGTAAAAAGATTTTATGTTTTCTTCCAGAATAATGAACAAAATAAGTCCTTTAGCTGTTTGTAATATATATTTTTATTCATACATATTTGCTCACACATCTCTTAAGTTTGATGCTTCTTTACTGTATACTTTGTTTTATTCATCGTCTCATTCTCCTCTGCACTTATAAAATATTTCAACTATAAATCTAATTAAAACAATTGAAGTGATACTATATATTAGACATCTGTAGGATACAACATTGCCTATTATCTTTTAGGAACAAAGAATAGTAATACACTCTACCATGTATGTATTACCTGCTGAGTTACATTATAATACACTCTATGCAATGTTATGCAAATGCTCCACGAAGGATGCATCATTGTCACTGGAGAATAACAAGCACTCTGCAAATTAGTGAAAAGAGATCATTTTCCAACTGTAGGTTTAAAAACGAACGTTGTTAAAAATCTCCCCGATCCGTTCAGCATCGCCTCATTCAAAGAGATTTTTACCACCAGAGGGAAGAGACTTGCCGCTGTGACGAGCAGCTGCCTGTTAAGACACATAAACACACAGACACAGTAAACAAAGTTACACACATGTATACTTAGTTGTAAGTGTGAGCGTGAGATGTGCGACCAGCTCACCCCGCTCGGTCCTTTGGAGAAGTTGGCATGAGCGTAGAGGAGCACTGCGATGTCGTTATGTCCTGCCTCCAGTGCGATGGACAGCGCCGTGCTCTCATCCTGCAAACACACAAACTCATACACATTATGACGGGTTCTGCTATTATTGAACATTTACAGACAGAAAAGACATACTTGACATATTCAAACGGATCATTTGGAAGTTAATACTGATTGCACAGTGTAATGCTATAGAAAAATTTGGTCTGCTATCAGGCTAGGTATTTCTTGGAAAAACAAAAGTTGAATTGCGGTACGAGGGAAGACATTCCACAACCAACATTAAACTCTGTGCACATATGACCAATAAAGAAGTGATTAAAAGATGTACATATGCAAAATCGTTACAATGATCCCCGTTAATTCTCACAAATGCATGTGTGAATAATTGGAGAAATTAGTTCCAAACTATCGAAGTTCACATAAAGGCCCCCCTGTAATCTAGAAATTCAAAACAACTCAGCAAAATGTTTGATAGACCTATTTGCCGTCATTTACGCAGAACCATGGTGAAGGAAGGTAAATGTTTGGTTAATGGCGAGAAAACTTTTCTATTAATTCCCCATTCCATAGACGTTTTCAATACGTTATGAGGCTGTAACAGTTGTCGTCCACGTAGAGTGACTTGGATGAGTTAAAAAAAGTTATTTATTAGTATATAGCCTAATAACAAGTCAGGTAAAGCAATATTTTACCCGTTGTGGGGAATATACTGGTGCAGAAACTCGTCTTTTATGTAGTCTTTCCAGATTATGACTTGAAAGCTCATTAACAGTTGGAAGAACAACTTCCCAACTCAGGAATCATCCAGCTAGCAAGTGAATGCACTATTATATACAACTTCTACCACTTTGTCTCCCTGACATAATTACTGGAAATTACGATTATCCTCTGCTTCTGTAACACGCTATGTGAGATAATGTTGCTTCAGCCGCTGAGCTTGAAGCCACCGGGCTCACAGAAGCAATGACTCACATACACTGTCACTCAGGGTGGCATCGCAGTCTGGTTGTGCCAGCAGTAGTCTCACGATCTCAGCATGGCCGTGCTCGCTCGCGCACATCAGCGCCGTGGAGCCCTCGTCGTCCTGGAGATTGACCTCGGCCCCCTGCGCCAGCAGCGCCTGCACCATGTCCATCCTGCCGTGGCTCACAGCCAGCATCAGAGCCGTCTGACCAGCCTGGACGGCAGATGATGAGGGTCAAACAGGGAATAGGGGTGTGAGTATACACGTGGAAATCATTAAAAAAATTCAATCATGGCTTTTCTGTGGAATCACACTTTTTGAAGTTACACCTACAGAACATTTACCTACTGAAAAACACACTAATGTTTTGGTTAATGGTTCCAAATTTCCTCATAATAATCCAATAAATGTCCTGGACAGAACTTGGTTATTTTGTGCTAATCATAACAAAAATACAGACACTAATTTTAATTTACTTTAGACTGTTAATATTCATGCAGGCAACTCCAATTAACTGCCTGCATAATCTCCTGCGCAGTTCAACCAAACATGCAAAAAAATATTACTTTTCTCTACAGACAGGCAAACAGTTCAACAAATCTGAAAGAATCCTGTCAATGTTGGAAAGAGCTCTTCGGGACTTCTTCTTATCCCCCTTTCTGCAATAAAGTTTCCAAGAAGAAATGAATAATGAATGAGTATTAACTCTGGTTTAAACGGAGGAGGTTGTTAAAAGGAAAATCCCCCTTAAATCTCATTCTCATAATTAGTAGCAAATGACATCGTTCCTTCCTGGAAAACTTGTGAGGAAATTATTGGAAAATCACTGACCTACAAAATGAAGTGTTGCCAAAAATACATGCAGCACACTGGATGTATCATTTCACGTAGTTCCATTAGAACTGGTGATTTATTTTTCTGGAATTCTAGCGTCATGTAGGGACCCAAATTCAGCCCCAGCATGAAATAATTTATATTCAGTAATATCCACATTTGGAATTGAGCGGTTGTGAAAACTGCTTTAAAAATAACACCTGCAGGTGAAAAAATAATATTAACTTGACAGCGATGCACAAATGGGCAAAAAACTCAATTTGTGCAGGGCTTGTCTAATATTGCTGGTTAGCTGCCTCCCATAAAAGCCTGTTATCCGAGTGTCACTTTTCCATTCTCCAGTTTAATCTCATTTGTGCACAGAAAAACAAAACATTCTGATATTCAAGGAGGAAAAAAAACTTTAGGATTTACGAATCAACACCAAGCTGCAGTGTTCAGACAGTTTAGAGAAACAGCAGGACGTCGCATCCACTCCCTCTACCTGAGAACACACTGACCTGGCTGGCCTTTGCATTGACGTCTCCTTTTGTGAAGAGCTTTTCCACGACCTTCATGTCCTCTGGACGCTCCACCGCTGCAAGTGCAGCCAGCATGATGGGCGTGTAACCCGCCTTGTTCTGCTGATTAACGT
Source organism: Diplodus puntazzo (assembly GCA_963678695.2). Taxonomy (NCBI): domain Eukaryota; kingdom Metazoa; phylum Chordata; class Actinopteri; order Spariformes; family Sparidae; genus Diplodus; species Diplodus puntazzo. The sequence continues at coordinate 23,067,726 of OZ023173.1, read as the reverse complement.
TACACACCTCTGAAGTGGTGGTCAGATGGCCCGTGTAGATAAAAACAAAAGAGAAGAAAGTTTTATGTCCTCACTTATTTGTGGGTGATATTTGCAAAGGCTTCCTCTCTCTCCTGAGTGTACCAAGTTCTCCAGTCAGCCAATACAAAAGTAAAACCACTGACAGCCAAGTGAATAACAACTCTTTGCAATGCAATGTTCTGCTGGGCAAACACCCCGGATCTCATGATGAAGTGTACTTGCTCCGCAGCGATGTTCAGACATACTTGCTCCCCTCCTGACACATTTTTGATTGCCCTCTCCCAGCTTCTCGGGGTCACAATTACTTTACAATACTTCACAAAACTTTTCGCACTTTTAATGATCATCTCAAACACTGTTCAGCATGTAGTCTGCTGTAGTGTTGCGCCTCATCCGTCCCAGTGAGTGAGAGACGGACACAGAACTGGAGAGGAGAAAGAATATTTACACAAACTTCAGACGCCCTGGAGAGAAGAACTCCTGTTTCTCACGGAAAGTCTAAGAGGAAAAGTAGCTGTAAAATCTACCATGATGATTTTTCTGCCATTCACTGGGGTCACACCGGTTGTTTTCTGAGAATTAAGAGTAAAATTAAAAGCATTTGACTTAATAAAAAGTGCATTTTGCTTTTTTTGTTTTTTAGTTCTTTAAATGTTACCAGAGTGCAGACACACAGTCATGGGAGCCTCAAGAAATCCCTCTGCTTTCAAAAAACCTATTTTTGAGGTCTCAAGGTCGGCAACTTTGTGATTAGATGGTCAGAGAACAAAATGTTATGAATGCCAGGACAAAAGGTTCCCCAGCAGAACAATACACAGTAAAGACAATGTTATTTATTTCCACTGTCAGCGGTTTTGATGTTTCTGTTGATATTATAAGATTATAACATGACAGGACTTTTCTACATCAAATAAAACGTCCACAGTTTGTTCTAAAAAGCCTGTACATTTCGTAAGAGCGTTGTTTTTATTCTAGCATGACTCCACTCTGCACATCCTGTGACACATCAAACTACACTGAGTCACTCTTCCAAATGGGTTCCTTTTTTAAAATTGTATTAGACTGTTTTGAATTTCAGGGCCAGGTGATTTTTTGACGAAAGTCTTCATTTTGAGCCACATAATAAAAAGCTTTAGTCACGCTTTATCATTCGGGAACATTGGAAACAAAGGTAAATGCCTGTGACAACTGTTTACTTTTCCCTGCTGGTAATGTGCTTCTATTCTTCCTGCCGTCTGAACAGACAGAGGTGGATCCAATCTCTTCTGAAAGCTGCAGCACAGCTATTAAAGGTCCTTTATCTCCTCCATTTTTCTGCTTTTCTGTTCAATATATATTGATTAAAGCATCTGAATGGTCGTATTTCTAAATTTTGGGGCCACTGCTGGAGAAAAGGTTGAAAGGTTATTATGATTTTAAAAGTGGATTTCCAAAGTACATCTGTGTTTGGATGAATAAAACCTTCTGCACTTTCGGTTATTGAAAATATAGGCAGTGCAAAATGTTTACAGATCAATAAAGCTTTTAAACAACTACTCTCACAAGCCAGAAGATGTACATTCATGTTGTAAATTAGGTGTAATTATTAGGGCTGTCAGTTTTACGCGTTAATTAGATTAATCAATTACACTGCAAATTAACGCGTTATAAAAATTAACGCAATTAATTCTGATATCCTTAGTGGCAATTTAATGCGCGAGCATTTTAAATTTGGCCCATTCAATGACCCGTAGGCTACTTGGCAGTGGCACGTCACTTCCCACCTGCGTCGCCAGTAGGGCTGTAACTAATCGAAGCTGAAATGGCGACACTCAGATCCACGAACCTGTCTCGCTCTGTGAGAAGGCAGAATCGTAACACAACTTCCAGTCCAGATCAGCCCTATGAGCTGTAACCACATTAACACCGCAGCAGTTGTTCGCCAATTCTCCACCTTTGTTCGTTCACACAGACTGAAGCATTGCTGTAAAGACGAACCGCTGCGTAATTTACACAGAAAGCGCCGCTGCGGCTCCTAAAGAGACGTGACGGTACACGTCATGATGATGACGTGTGTGTGTTTTCAAGGGGTTTCCCCGGTGTCTCCCCTGTCACTCAAAACCGACGGAGACTGTCTTCCGGGGTAAAGTTCACTGAAGTCTCGGTCCGGAGGGCTGACCGTCGCTGAGATTTTTTTTCATCAGAAACACTCGGTGAGGTAAAGTGTTTTTGCATGGCAGAAATGTGACGAGGAGTCTGTAGGACGGGCGGGAGGAAGGACGCTTCTCCACTTACAGCTGTGGTATTTTTAACTTGTTCCCAAAGACAGTTACAGTTACTATGCTACCTTAGTTTGGTTCTGTAACGTTGTTTTGTGGGACATTTCTCTGTATTAAGTAGAGTGAGGGATCTGTGCAGTTAACAGACCATCAGATAGACACGCCCTCCACAATACTAAGTATCATATGTATCATATACATAAGTTATTGAAATGTTACATAAATAAAATGTTTAACTTAGAAAGAAAAAAAAATCGAGGATTGTATCGAACCGTGAGTCAAAAATTGTGAATCAAACCGAATCGTGAGTTTGGTGTATTGTTACAGCCCGAGTCGCTAGTCAAAGCAGGATGACAACAGACATGGACGCGACTCAGGGGAGCGAGGTGAGCACATCGTTGCTCGGGCCTTTGAACGGCAAGTTCTTCTCTTCTTAGTGTATTCAATTGATTAGTCACGCAATACACTTTTGTAATGTCCTAGAATTCGAATTCTGTATTTGTGTACCTTTAGCAGATATGAGATTAAAATGCGATTAATTAGATTAATTAATTACAAATCCTGTAATTAATTAGATAAATTTTTTTAATCGCCTGACAGCCCTAGTAATTATTGTTTTTTTGACAGAAGAGCTCTGAGAGCATAAAAAAACATTTCTCTTTGCTGGTTGTGCAACAGTCAAAATAAATGTTTTCTCAAAGCCAGGAAGGACAGAAAGGACAAAAAAAAAGCAAAAATACATGATGACCTCTAGATGCACCACGAGTATTACCGTACCTGCATCAAGCAATTTCTTGACGATGCCAAAGTTGGAGTGAGACACACTGTAGTGCAGAGCTGTATTTCCATTGCCGTCAGCCAGATTAACGATGTGTTGCAATACGGAGGGTGAAATGGCCCGATATGTAGTTAGGTGGTCCTCCACGGTGTCGGCGGCTGCTGACTTGTGGCTGGACACAGAAAACCATTCTTGCTCGAGTGTTTGAAGACAGTCATGCTGCAGGGGACAAAAAAACCCAGTTACATGTACATATATATATATATATATATATATATATATATATATATATATGTATATGTATAAAGACATCAAAATTTTTTTTAAAGCATCCTCATAAATGCATCACAAGTGCAATTATTCAGTGGGTAGAGAAATTTCAACCACGTCTTCTAAATAGATAGGAGAAACTACTTATTATAGGGGTATGAATGAAAGAACAGACAAAGAGCGTAACAAAACAGCAACTCACTATTAAAATCTCAAAAACATCACAAAGAAAGAAAAAGGCTCTGGACTAATGTGCCGCAAAAGTTTGTTTGCAGTTCTTTCACTCACAAAAGTCCTTGTTTTTAAGTTCAAGAAAAATACAATGACAGAAAATTACAGAGACGACACAATGCTGCACTCTTTGTATCAAATGCCAAAGTCGTTTCTTTTTTAAATGACATACTTGAACACTTCCTGGCTCAGCGTCTGTCCACACCCATAGCAGTGACATACCATTAAATGTGCACGCACACACACACACACACACACACACACACACACACACATGCACGCATACAAATTGACCTTCAATTGCTCTCACGCTGAAGAATATAGTGAACAAAACATACCATTTCCTTGCTGGATAAAGCTGTGTCATCACTCAGATGCATCTTTAAGGCTTCACAAGCAGAAAACACCTTTTCACTCAACTTAAACCTGGAAGGAAGAAAACTCTACGGGTCACATGATGCAAGTTTTAGAGCTCAGAAGTTTAAGTCACACTGTCACACATCTCAGATGAGATTTTTGGCCTTTAAAACCATCTAGACTATATCATACCTCTGTTGTGATTTTGAAGACCCTTTCGATCCCTTGTTGGAGCCACATTTGCTCTTTTTTGCTTGTGTTCCATCTTGAGAGGATTTTTTGTTTCCTCTCCTTTCCACTTCCACAACAGTGTTAGCCTTCTCACTGGCAGGGAGCTCGTAAGATGACATTGGGTCCAATCTAACGTCAAACCGGATTAGTTAAAACACTGGTAATTTTTATTAAAGGATAAATTCACCCAAATGTATATAAATTATCTATTCACAATGTAAAGTTTCATAGTCCTCAAAACATTTCTGGAGCTTCACAGCAAAATAGATGAAGTATTCTCCTTGGGGACTTAAAAAAAACCTGAAGATAATATAAAATGGTTCCATACAACTCATCCAGCGTACTCCACGTCTCCGGAAGCCCTGAGGTCACAAATTAATTTGAAAAGACAATATTGTACGTGCAGTCAAGCTTGTGCACCCACTTCAGACTGGGTGCTGGCCCAAATTGTTTCAGCTCAACAGCTACAGTGAAGATTTCAGCTCACAAAAAGATGTACAAATGTTTTTCTTTTATTGTTTCTTTAAGTTTTGAAACAAGTTCCCATCTACTTCAGTTGCTGAGGAGAATCCTGCAACACGGTTTTGCTGTGATGCTCCAGAAACGGTGTGCAGACTATGACACTTCACCCGACTTTCCATCATCACAGGGGTGAATTTTAATTTTATATTAGTTTTTGTTTATATTATTAGTTTAGGTGTTAGATGATATTAGTTTAGATGTTAGATGATTACCCTGTGGTCACCCTCATAAACTTCATGCTCTTCCTGGTGCTGCTACAGCCTTGGTCACCATTCTGTTTCTTCATGACAGATCGCAGCACACCGGCATGAGCTGAACTGTCTAGAAACAACAATGCAGCACATGCTTCTGAATCATACATCTGACTTAATTCATCTATTAATGTGTCAGCGATAGTGTATTTTACTTAACACAACACATGCAAAGAAACAGATACTAGCCGACTAGATCAATTTGGCCGGGACTAGTGAGGATATTTATTGACTCACATCATTACCATTCTAATCAAACAATTTAATGACATAGCCGATACAAAAGCATCCGCATTTGTCAAGTTTCTCCACTCATTCATTCCTATAATTTGTCACCCCATCTGTCCTTGTGGTGCTTTAAATAGTCTGACTAATGTGAGGGAATCATTTTAAAAGTGAAAGCTTTCTCTGACGCCAGCTCCTCCTACGAAGCCATTCAATTTTAGACCCCTCAGCCACAAACGGGTATGTGGTACGAGGCGCCTTCCAAAACCAGATATCATTCCAAGCATCGCAAGTGTATCCCTCAGAATGCAAAACTCGCCAAGCCAAAGGCAGCCACTTCCTCTGAACCAAACACAAACTTAAACTGGGCCTTGGGAGTGGTCTGGAAGTAAAAATATTTTTAAAGTAAACTACTTGCACACATTCTTACCCAACCAGACGTTTACAACACTTTTCACAAAGATGAACTTAAAAAGACATCGACATACAAGCATGCATGTTTACCTTGTAGAGCTGAGGATGTCTGTTGTTCTAACATCTGTATCATTCTTTTCACCTCTGACTCGTTGCCACCCTGTTGGCAGATTCCTGGGTTTGCCTTGTCACACTTAGATGCTTCAACTGAAAATTGGGATGGTGACTGAAACTCTCTGTTGACTGTGACAAAAAAAAGAAGATATTAGTGATATTACTGAAGAGCATCGGAATGACATTGCTGAAATGACATACAGTATATTGTATAATGATAAAAGTCCAACTTTAACAGGGAGTTTCTGACCACTAGAGGCACTTTGGAGAAATGCTTTGATTAGTGGGTCTCCATTTGTCTGTAAAAATGGATGATGGTGTTGGTAAGATGCCAATGAATGTAGCACTTAACCAGCAAACAAAGGGAAAAACCAGGCTGCCATATTATATATGCCATATCATTGTCCCAAATTGGATGTGAGATAATTGCTTGTTCTGAGAGTGGCAATGCCTTCTATTTCCTGCAACTTGTGTGTTGCAGGCAGCATCCTGCAATGTTCAGAGGAGGACTACATTCTATATTGTAGATAAAATATTCACAGTAGATACAAGTTATAGCACATCAATTTAGAGCGGGGAACAGACAGTTTCACTGAAACCATTCTGTAGCTCCTTAGTGTCCATTTATCAGGAGATAACTGAAACCCTGCAGCGAATCACAATAAAGTATTCACATAGTGGTGTAAAATGGCTCGATTCCAATAAAACTCCACTGGGTACTTTTTAACACCAAATAAATCCCCGTAGTTTTACTGTACCTGGTGGCTGACAATCTAAAAGATGGATTCCTTGTGCTGCAGCTTTGTTACTGCAGGGCAGCTTCGAGATGGCACTTCCTCGCTTACTGTGCTGCTGGACAAACCCTTCCCTCGGGTGAGTGTAGTCCTCTGTGAGAAGGTCCCCATGCTCCCCGAGGAGCCTATGCATCTTCTCTATGTAATGGTTCAGCTCTGGGTCCCACTGGGACTGTGAAGATTGCTGGAACATCGGGACGGGTTTACTGGATGAAACTGACAAATCCCGTATCCTCCCCTCCCCCACACCAATGCTCCTCGTCTTGATGGGATCAGGCAGATGGGATGGTCCAGAGGCCATATTTCGGGTTTTTAGTCCAACCAGGAAATTCTCGTTAATGTTTGTGAATCCGACACCTGTGTCTCTGGTTACCTTGGGTGCTGTCGCTGTTGTTTGTTTTAAGGCACTTCCGAGATTTAAATTTCCAGTTCCCACACCAATTGAGCTGGTTTCAGGGGCAAACTTCATATCTTTAACCCGGTTACCCACTGACACTGTCCTTGTGACAGTCTGAGTGGTGTTGGTGTGCTTGTCTTTGGTGCTGAGGACAGTATTAGTGCTGCAGTCTGTGTTGAAGGCATGTCTGGTGTTGGTAAAGCGAGAAACTGAACTGGATACAGTGTTGGTACGCTGAGAGGCCGTCTGTGGTGATGCCATGATTCCCAGATCAACTCCTCTGACTTGATCTGTGGCAATACCCTGAGAAACCAAATCCTTTGCCTCATAGATAATGACATCAACAGAACAGTCACCACAAGCCACTGAATTATACTTAGTCTTTCTTTTCTTATTTTCCACTGGTACCTCTGTGTTGGTTTCTGCATCACATAACTTTATCTCCATCCCAACACCTTGTGTGTTTGTAAAAATGTGGCTCCCCACACCCTTTTCCATGGTCTCCACTCGCTCCCTGACCTCCCAGTAGCTCATGGGTACATCTGGTCCTGTGCAAACATCCTTCAGCTCCAGCCTGCAACAAGATATACCCACTGTCTTCACCTCTGTTGCCTCCCCTGTGCTGGCATCTTGTAGCTCTTTGTGATTGCCCACTCCTTGGTCTGTGGTATGAGGTCTTGCCTCAGTACCTATGCTCACAGTGGATGGCCTTGCAAAGGAGGCTTTATCAGCTCGATTCCTAGCTCCTGCAGCCTGAAGCTCAAGTTTCAGACGGCTCATCTCTGTCTGGAGAGCTGATTCCTTCAACTCTGCTTCTAAGAGACATATTCTCTCTTTCAAGGCACCAATTATTTGTTGTTGTGCATCAAGCTCTGCTTCCCGTTCTGTGTAAATGCCGAGATTAATTTCAGACACTTCTGTTGCAACAGATCTCATTTCTACTTGGTCAGTGTACACACATTTGTTTTCTTTTGTGGGTTTAGACAAGGTGATATCTATATCTTTATCAGTTCCAACTGCAACTGACTTGATTGCCTTGACATGAAGAGGGCTGTGACCTTTTTCATGCCATGCTTGCAAATGTCCGCCCTTGATGGTTCTTTCCAATGCCTGCATCTCTTCAGTCAGTCGCCTGAACTCCCTATGGTCAGTGAAGTCACTTTCCATTATATCATCAAGTCCTTCCTTGGTATTCTCTTTGTTTCCAATGTCAGAAATGTCCACACTATGCGCTCTCTTCCAGATCACATCATCTATGTCCTCATTGTCACTGTGGTTCTTGAGCTGAGAGACCAGTTGCCTTTTTTCCTCCTGAAGGACTGAGATTTTTACCTGGAGGATAGGGATGATTTTCACCTGCTCCTCCAACTCCTTCAGCCTCTGCAGAGCTACTACCATCTGGTCACGGACATGCTGCAGATGCATGGAGCCAGGACTAACTGGGGTGGTTCTACCAGAGCTCTGTGGGCTTAGCCTTAGGCATCCAGTGCTGCCTCTACTGCCAAGGGACGAGCCAAGTATATCACCTCCTGTGCCAGTAGGCTTGTTCCCATTGTTGTTCTGATTATATGCACCAACGCCAGTGAAGGGGGAGAGTGACCCAGGGGAGCTTACCCCTCCAAAGCTGGCCAGTCGTCGACGGGGACTGGGTTGAGGTGGAAGCTGGTTGGTCACCTCCTGATCCAAGTGCTTGAGTGTCTCCATAATGGTCTTCTCCATCAGGGGGGTTTGTCTTTGCAAAGCAAGAGATCTTGCAGCAGGCTTAGGCTTTGACTCACTGAGTATATGAGACATTGCTGGTCCTTCATTCCTTGAGGGTTTGCTATCCGATGAGGAACCATGTGGTGGAGGAAGAGGAGGTCGACCTCTGGTTGTAGAGGACATGCCCAGCATTCTTGTATCATCACTGCTAGATGACGACAAGGATTCAGCAGAATGCCACTGGCTGGATGTGATGTCACTCTGTGGTTTTTCCACATTATTGTTGGCCACTCTGGGCCTCCTCTTGAGACTTAGCCGCTTAATGGTGGTGCCGTGTTGGAAATTGTCAACGCACTTGAGGTAGTCCAAGCCCGACTGATAATTGCAATTAATCCCCAGGTAGTTAGGAAGGCAGTCTTCAGTGCTTTGACCTATTAAACCAACAGTGGAATAGCCATAGATTGTTACTCTTGCAGACTTAAAAAAGGAGTCATACCAATTGGCTGGTAAGTGGGAAAACTAATCACATGCAAAGTGGGAAAATTCTCCCAATTGCATGCGGCTAAAAAGACAATCCTAAACACTGGGTTTAAAACGAGACATTAAATTTACGACAGTAAACTAGGGGTATTGAGAATTGAAATGTCTTATACAGAAGTAGGGTTTAATTAGGAATATGGTTATTAGAGTAAGTAAGGCCAACAGGTAAGTGGAAGTATAAGGCAAACATGTTTAAGGTAGTATAAGTATAAGGCAATTCAAATTTAAAGACAGATTCAAATTTAAGACTATTAAATTACTTTTTAAGCCTCCAAATACCCTGCAAAAATATAAAAGAAATGAACCACATGCAATGGAAAGTACAATCTCTTTATACTGCTTAAGGCTATACACTTTCTGCCCTTACAGTATCTTTTTTCTTTCCTTACCTTGATATTATATGTCCATCAACGACAATTTCTATTCAGGTCTACAGCCTTCCTTCTATCACCTCGAAATGTTTTTGACTATAAACTCTGAGCCCATCCCGCAAGAAGAGAGGAGGGACAGAGGAAGTTTTACCAATGGTGTAGACACTCTGTTTTCAGTAGTCACTTCTCCCCAAATGGTATGTCTCTCTACATAGACTGAACCTACTCTATAATTACTCTGCAACTTTCCCTCTAAATGCCTGACCATGCTCTTGGCAGGTTTTCTCAACCACAGACATCTCACAAGTATTTCAGCCAGGGAGCACACAAAAATAGGATTTTTTTTGTGTATCAAGCACTTGACATGATAACAGGCATAACTGTATTTAAATTGTAAATCTTGAACACTTAAGTTGATTAATTTCTATACGATCACTAAGTTCCATTACAAGACCTATAAACACATAGCTGCAAAAAATAGCATTTAAGTTTTTAGGAAAGTAATAATTATAGTTACCTGATACATTTCTTAAAATGTAACTGCCTTGTGCCATGGATGTGGTTCACAAAGCATCAATAGATAGACGAAGCGATCCTGTTAAATCCAGCTCGAACTTTGAGTCTGTAAACAAAAGAAAAATGTAGCTAGTTTCTTCATATCTTGATAATTTGTTGTTCCTGTACATGTTTTCTCCTACTGCATCATCTTCTCTCTCTCCCAGCCCAGGTCCAGCAGTCAATAACAGCTTACCTTACAATGCTTACATACAGGAAATGCAACACCGGGCCGTGCCATATTATAGTTAATTCTGCAAAAGTACAGCTCGCAAAATCCCTACGCCTCAGTGCACAACAGTGACTCGCTGCACTGTAATGCCATATCACTTTCTCATTAGTAAGCACCTTCTGTTGTCAGCATGTGGAGGTTTTAAGGAGAGGGTTTTTATTTGCCAAGAAGGCACATCTCACCTCTTGTTCAATGACTTGTGTTCTCCCTTCATAAAGTCGGTTACATTTGCAAGTTAAGTGACAGGTTGAATAGTGTAAAATAAGGTGACAAAAGGAGGAATTAAAGGATAACTCCACCACTTTTGCACATGAAAGCAACATTATGTAACTTTTTTTTAATCTTACCTTTTGTAGCTCCAGAGGAAGCTGCATGTAATCTGATAACATGCCTTCAGTGATGCCACTCAGTGGCTAAATTGCATTGTGGGTAATGTAGTCACCAGATTTGGAAAGGAAGACAAAAGCAGGCAATACAAAAATATCTAAAAATATTTCTGATTCTGCTATTTTGATCATTTGTGTCTCACTTATCCATAATGAGTCCAACAGTTTTACAGGAGTGAAATGCAGCCAAGTAGAGTCTTTATTACCCACAATACAATGCAAGTTAGCCACTAAATGATAACATTGGAGGCAATTTATCTGATTACATGTAGTTTTCTCTGGAGCCACAAAAGACGGTGATCATTCTTAGGGATGTATACACTGTTCATAAGAGGTCCAAACTGTTATTGGAGTGCAATGGCACACCAGTGAAATTTTTCAAAACCTTAGTAGCTGAATTGCATTATGGGCAATCCATTTGGATTCCTTTGGAACTACTACTTTTTCTAACATATAGCAGTACTCCCCATGACTAATATAAACAAGTTAATGAGTAAAATTGGTGGAATTACCCTTTAAGTTGTTGTCGTAGTGAAAGCATTATGACTCAATAGAGTACAGAACAATCAGAATATCACAGAACTAAAGCCTTACAGCATTAAGTAAACACATACTGCTGTCAAGTGAGCTATACAATAGTAAGTATATGTAAATAAGATAACCAACGTTAACAGATTTACTTCTAGCTGCAACACCCAGTTTCCATCGCTGTATTTAATCAAACATCGATCACCTATATAAATGACATTTGTCAGACTGAACAGCATGTTTGTGCGAGCAAACATTTGGTATACATAGAAGAGAAATCCCACTTCACATCAAAATCAGACCGTTTCCTCACTGACATCTAAAGACACTTTGACTGAAACCAGAGTCAACAAGTAGACATGACAACTAGCCTCAGGCCATAAATCCAATGGGTTACGCAAGTTCTCTTTAAAGTTAGCCACAGTTACCATTATAGGGAAGCAAAGCCAAGTTTGCAGTAAAAAAAAAAAAAAAACAGAATCTGAAAACCAACAGATGAATGTGTTAGAGAGACAAAGACAGACACGCGGGAGTAAAATTTAAACATGAGATTAAAATGTATTCATGCTTTATGCCCTGTTCAGCTCTACCTACATCAAAACATTGTACTTCTTATATAAACACCATTATTTAAATGTATGTGTAGCAACAGAGGATCTTATGCATTTCCCAAAGCAACTGAGATATCCTCATTAACTACAACTGTGTGCAGATAAACTTAAAGGAAACTTTTTTCTGTATGTGAGGTTTCAAACTCCTGGGTTACTGCCATTTGTGTGTATGTATGTCCTGTGCTGCAGATCTCAAACAGGTCTGCTTCATTTAGGGTTTAATTCAAGTATTGACTGTGTTTGTGTTGTTTTCTTGTGAAAGACTTTAATGCATTGTATTTGGTGAGAGATATGGGGGTTGTCCCTTGAAGGGAAGTGTCATGTTTTTCATCAAAGACATATTCACAGAAGTTTCACAACATTCATTCAAACAGTCTGGGTGCTGCGTCAAATCCTTCAAATGTTATGGAAATTCCTGCTGCACTGTTGTTGTTGCCTTAGATTAAAAATATACACTCTGCATGACATTTCGGTTGGACTGCCACCTATTTTTGTTTTGTTTGCAAGACACAAATCTGCTCTGGTGTGAGAGGTTAAAGTTGTGGAATTTAACAGTTTCAGATCAAAGGGGTACTTGTTTTAATGTGTCCATCTCTAAGATGTTTCATAACCATGAATAACAAAGATGTTGTGAGGTCATATTTGGGGGAATTTACAAGAGACCTGCAACTATATTGCTATCTACCCTAGATTTATGGAAAGTCATGTAAAGGTTTTGATCTAAACTTTGAAAAAGAGACTTCAGCTTTCATCATATTTGCCAACCAGTGGCCATCAGTTAACCATACTGGTTGGATTTTAGTATAATGGGCCACAGGCATTCTAAAAAATACAATTCATTCTAAGCAGCTAAATGTCCTGTTTAACTGCTGCTATGTTGATATTTATATATAAAAATAAATAAATCATTCTTCGTTCATAAAAATGAAATTTTTTGTGTCAAAAATTTGAAAAACGAGTGATGAAAAGTACAATTTACTCAAGTAGCATTCTTAAATAAAATTTTTAGGTACTTTTCTTGACTATTTTCCATTTTCTGCAACTTGATTATTCGCTGCCACTCCATTCATTTGATAAATTGACTAGTTACTATGACGATTAAGATTATTTGGTGTTCATAGATTATTGTGACATGTTACCAATCAGATATTGTTGTTTGTGGGACAGTTGGTGTGAGAGGATGCTGCATCAGAGCTAAAGTAGCACATTTTAAATTAGTATATAGAGTATATTACTATATAATATTGGCCCAATAATCGGCCAGGTAATTAATTGGTCTACCCCTAATTAATGGTATAATAAGCAGAAAAACTTACATCAGCTGCACCAAACTATGTGAAATTGTCTCACTGTTTTTCCTGTGTTGCTAGAAAATGTAATAATTATTAAAGTAAGAGCAGAAAAAATGATGATTGATTGCATGCACTAGTCAGAACTGGTGAACATACTAGAAAGAGGTAAAGACGACACTGCTTTGTTTTAAGGGGTCAAAAGACACACTTATTGTCTATATTTAGATATTTCTCTGGTTTGTGGAATAATAGGGATTAAAAGTTCCACAACTAGTGACACTCGCATGTAAACACGAGCTGCTCCAACAGGTAGGTAATTAGGGAAACTCAGGTTTAAAAGATGACATAATTGCAAAATGTCTCTTTAAAAGGGGGCTGACTGCTGCTGAAAGCCTGACGCATTGTGGTCAAACTGGAGAATACAAGACAAACTTTTATCAAGATGCGGCTGTAAAAACTCCTGCTCTGCTTTCTGACGGTAAACTGAATGTTGCATGTTTTTTTGTGCCTGTTTTGAACATGTCGACCACACTTAATGCGCACTCACCTGTTAGCCTCGGTTAGCCTGCTAATGTGATGAGCTGCCACTCACCTGTGAGAGGAGGAGAAGGTGAAGTTCGAGTGATGTGGAGCTTTAAAATAACGTCACACAGCAGCTTTATAAGTTGGGACAGGTTAAATATATTCTTGTACACATTAACGCGTACGTGGGTTTATCTTTCATCCTCTTTCCTCCTTTATTTCAGCCGTTTTGCTTGTTCAACGCCATTTTTGAGGGAGAACTTTTCACTCTGCAGGAGTGAGACAGCCACTGCGCATGCGCTTCGAGCTGTCAACATGCCCAGCTGGTGCTCCTGGGAGTCAGTCCGGTGATGAGAGAGCCCCTGGTGAAATATTCATGAAGTGTGTTCTTCTGTTGAAGTGGTGACACAGCCGAGACGACGACATGATGTTTGCCTCGATCTTATGGAAAACATATCCATTAAAGATATAAAAAAGAAAAAGCAGTTAACCTAGCTTAATTTACGAGATTAAAAGTCATAATTAAGGTCAAGGGTCCAAGATGAAAAGTCGAAAGTATGAGATAAAAGTTAAAATTGATTGATGAAAAAGTCATACTTGTGAGAAAAAAAGCTGAAATTAAGATAAATTAAGTTATAATTGTGGTATTAAAAGTCAGACTTGTAAGAAAAAAGGTCAAATTGCTGAGATTAAAGGTCTTAATTTATGATAAAACGTCATAATTGTGAGGAAAAAGCTGAATTTATGAAATTTAAAGTCATACCTTAGTAATAAAAAGTTATGATTATGAGATAGATGTTATAATTTTGAGAAAAGAAGCTGAATCTATTACTTTAAAAGTTAAAAATATGATATAACAAAGTCGAAAGTACGTGATAAAAGTTATAATTATGGGATAAAATGTTATAGTTGTGACAAAAAAGATGACATTACGAGATTAAAAGTCATAATCAAGGGTTCAGAAATTGAAATTATGAGATGAAAAGTCATAATTGTGAAAAAAGCTGAAATTACAAGATAATAGTCATAATTATTGCATGAAACATGATAATTATGAGGTCAAAATGACTAGATGAAATGTCATTATGAAATTAAAAGTCATAATTACGAAGTACATGTTCAAAATGTATGTTAAGCCACAGTTTTCTTTTTTTATCAAGCTTGATTTTCATCTTATTCCTTCACTTTAATTCCTCCATACATTCACAACTTTCTGCAGGTTCATCTCCAAGACGAGGGAATGCTTTGAAAAATACTAGTTTACATCAACACTTATTTTATTTAAAACACAAGTTATGTTTCAACACAAACTTCTGCTGTATGCTCATGGATTTATACAAGTCCATTACATGCTCTACCATTAAATTGTAATAATAAATGTCAAAATGATGTTTTACACTCTTACATCTCTGCAGTATACAGCTGCCTTACAAGACCTGTTTTCAGTCTGTGAGTTAAAAACAAAGTGAGTGATTTTGTTTGCGAAGAACAGCAACGGACAAAGTCACTGACAGGAAATGAAACATGCTCCTTAGAATTGAATCTTTGCCCGGAGTTCATTTATATTCAGCGTCTTGTAAGCTGCACAGCGACATCATGTGGACACAATGCAGAAATACAGTTTGCTCTAGAGAAAATGGAATAAAGAGGGCACTTTACTGTAGCTAATGTTCTTTACAGGCAAAAGAAATGTGTGTTTTCATGTAACGACTGCAGATGTGTTTGTGTTTGTACTGTATGTAAATGCCCCTTTAAAAATCACTGTGTGATTCTGTAGCTCTCACACGCTGGCCTGCAAAATAACTGACCTTTGCACCTACATTTTTATCATTAACCTGAAAAGTACGTGAATGGTGAGTGATTGACCGTCACACATTACCTCATGCTGCAGGATACTATCATGCCTTGGTATCTTGTTTAGTTCAAAGTTCAACTC
Organism: Diplodus puntazzo; assembly: GCA_963678695.2. Lineage (NCBI taxonomy): Eukaryota > Metazoa > Chordata > Actinopteri > Spariformes > Sparidae > Diplodus > Diplodus puntazzo. The sequence continues at coordinate 23,052,189 of OZ023173.1, read as the reverse complement.
TAGCTTTCCGTTGTGAAACTTGTCTCTGTAGCATTTCATGTAAGCTTATCTTGTAAGTCTGAACTGAAGTCCTTTTACCTTTTTCCCTTGTTTGTGCCACAGACAGTCAGCCATGAACTGATTACGTGCATGCAGAGGCTCACCGACAGACACAACATGCACCAACGCTCACTATGAATCTATTTTCTTACCTTCCAAGTACTGTTTTGTCAGCAATAGTAAAAACTAAAGGTGTTATATAAAATCCTGCAGGGTCTGCAAGGACAGTGAGTCCCATGAATTGAACTTTACACTTCTTCAGGATCATGCAGGGACGGAATGTGTCAGTGTCTCCAGAAAAGTGCTGAGTTAGTCGTATCCAGTAGAAGCACGTGCACCAAGTTTAATGGAAAGAATTTAAAGCATTTTAGGGTTATTGAATTTGTCACATAATTGTCTTAATGTACGTAATCAACTGGGGAAGTTTCATGGTTATATCTACAAATCTGTTACTTACTACAGTCTTTGTTTTCTTACACTCTGAGCTTGAAATCATCAGCACTTACATACCAAATGTTCCAGTTTTACTTGCTTCTGTATCCTGAAGGTTTTCACAGAGGATTTGGCTCTTATAACATTCATATCCTGATTTATGGAACATTTTATTCCTAAAAACATGCAGTTTTTAATTTTATATTTTTTATGGTTGTGGTTAGTATTTGTTGATTTATGAAGCGTTTCAAAAAAGAGATTTCTAAAATAATCTCAGTAAAAACCTTTGATTGTAATACCTGAGCGAATTGAAAAATGAATTTTGAACCTGGCTTCATCCAGTGTTCAGATGTCTGTCCTGTCTGTATGCAAATGAGTGCATTTTTTGATTAGATCATACATACTCTGCACATTTAAAGGTGCAATGCGTCCCAATTTGTTTAAAACTTTCAAAAATCTACTGAAGAATTTGAAGAAACAGTTATCTTGGACGAAGTTGTCTTTGCATTCAGAATCAGAATCAGAATCAGAAATCCTTTAATGTCTCGCAGACGGGGAAATTTGTTTGTCGCAACAGCAGAATATTACAAGAACAGAGCAATAGCAAAATAGACAAAATATTTAAAAAGGAAAGAAAAATAGAATCGACATATGTACATATTTACATGATATAGTGCAAAAATGAGCAACACATTTTTATATACAGATTATGTTAGCATGCTAACCAGCTAGCCCCTAGCTAGTTTGCACCTCAAGACTAAATAGCCTGGTTAACCGAGCTAATTAGCAGTTACTCTTGTGATATGCTACTCCCTATTTTTTGGGGGTATGAATTCAACAAATGGCCAGTTCATACATATTGCACCTTTAAACATAAAAAAAAAAACACATTGTTGTACAAATAATAACAAACAATAATTGCATTTACCTAATGTAAGTAAACAACAGGAGAAGTTTCATGGTTATATCTGCGAGTCACCTTCCCTTAAATAAGCAGAAGTCAAACTCTCAAAACTAAACAAAACGATCTTGTTTAGTTAACGGTGTGTTGTATAAATATTGTTTCTGTGTTAAGCTTTTGGAATAACGATGCACTTCTTCACCATCAACACTAACAAACAAGATCCAACTGTGTTGCGCCACATAAACACATGATCTCAAATCAGAATGAGCAGCGATTGAATCAGGAACGAGCCATTGTTGCTTTGAAACAAAACAAATGCTCGCTATCTCTGAACTTTGCACTTTCACCGAAGTGATTAAACCAACCCCTCACTGTCAGAGAGGACACATTTGATTGGTTAGAGGCGTTGCACACCCCTGTCCCTTCCCCTATCCGTGTTCTAGAGTCCACTGTTTAACTTTGGGGCCATGCTCACCTACTTCACTTGAGGCTTTAGGTCCCAGTCCCACACCTGACGGCAAAATGTCTGACAGAGGAGCCTTCGATACCAACGTGGTGACCCTCACCAGGTTTGTCCTGGAGGAGGGCAGGAAGGCCCACGGAACAGGTGAGCTGACCAACCTGCTCAACTCCATCTGCACAGCCGTGAAAGCCATCTCGACAGCTGTCAGGAAGGCTGGGATCGCTAACCTGTGAGTAGTGCTTCTGTTTTTTTAAATAGAAGGAGTAGTCGAGGAAAAATGCATGCAGCTTTTAGGTTAGCGAGTGATTTAAATGTGTTTGAAAAGGGAGTTCATATCGGGGTTTAGTGGTTTGAGCTCCCTGCAACATGACTTTAGAATCTGTAAGCAGTTTTAACTTAGTCCTCTGGTCAAAGGTGAACTCTGAACATGTTGTGCACAGTCTCCCAGGGCGGAGGTCAAGGAGAGAGTCTAGATCAGACTGTTCCCACTGGTTTAACAGAAATAATGACAAACATAATGTCACAAAAACAAGCTTATTAAGGAGCTATTTAATGTCCTTATGTTTTAAGATGACATCAGAAGGGATAGATTTACTTTGATTGTAATCACTTTATTCACTATTATTCTCTCTTGGAAGATATGGCATTGCTGGAAGCACCAACGTGACAGGGGACCAGGTGAAGAAACTGGACGTCCTGTCCAACGACCTGGTCATCAACATGTTGAAGTCCTCGTTCTCTTCCTGCGTGTTGGTGTCGGAGGAGGATGAGAAGGCCATCATCGTGGAACCAGACAAGCAGGTACAAACATCGGTGCAGTCTATGCAAGCATGTCTCTACATATACATGTCATTTTGTGTTATAGATTTAAAAACGTGTTGGTATTATTGTGACACTGACAAAAAACGATTTGTTCTCACCTGACAGGGAAAATACATTGTGTGCTTCGATCCACTGGACGGTTCCTCGAACATCGACTGCCTCGTCTCCATTGGAACTATTTTCGCCATCTACAAAAAGGTTTGTAATAATGTTTCTGTTGCATTATGGATACATCACATTTATGTATTTATTTATTTGTATTTCTCCTCTCCAAATCAGCATCGGTAAAATAAAATAAAAGAACTGATTTCAGTGGTGGAAGGTAGCCAGGTATATATTCTGAGGTTATGTAGTTGAGTAAGTACAGTAAATATACAAAATAATCTAATTTCCCTCAACAGTGTAACTATAATCTAATTACACATTTTTTCAAACATAATCTGGGTTGCTTATTTTTTTGTAATCTGAGTACATAATCCCAATTACATGTTATTCTTTGCTTCCCAACCCTGGCAATAATACTTACTGTGGTGATTTTTCTATGTAGTAAAAATCTTTACATGAGATGTTTTATGCACATTCTTCTGATAATACTTTAAAATATAATGTAGGATTTTAATTTGTTATTAGGTTTTTTCATAGTGGTGCAGTCACTTAAGTACAAGATCTTCATTCTCATATATTTCCAAGTACTCCTGGTGTTTATCTGACACAAGGTGTAGAGCTAACATGTTCACTAACTACTGTAAATAAAATATTGGCTTTTTAAAAATGTAAATCCAAGGGTACCTCTGCCCTGAATTCATTAAAAGGCCTCATATGTTTACATCGTCCCTGAGTATTACTGTCTCTCAATGATTTTGTGATTTGCCCCACAGACCACAGATGGTGAGCCATGTGAGAAGGATGCTCTGCAACCTGGAAGAAACATCGTGGCAGCTGGTTACGCTCTGTACGGCAGTGCAACCATGATGGTCCTCTCCACTGGCCAGGGAGTCAACTGCTTCATGCTCGACCCCGTAAGACCAACGTTTTACTGTGACAGACGACTACAAGACTGTCACCTAATTATACATACAGAATAATGTTGTACTGTTACTGTGATTTCTTTTTATGCATTGTTTCAGTCTGAATGTTTCTCATCGATTCCTGACATTTCTTCTTCTGCAGGCGATCGGCGAGTTCATCTTGGTGGACCATGATGTGAAGATAAAGAAAAAGGGAAAGATCTACAGTTTGAATGAGGGATATGCGCAGCATTTTTATCCAGACGTGACAGAATACCTACAAAAGAAGAAATACCCAGAGGTAATAGAAAATAAGCTCACAGTCACTTTTGCAAAGGACATTGTGTGGAACAGTGGCCATTGACCATTATTGCTATTTATACAAAAAATGTGGGATTCTGATTGAAATACTGACATTTCATTTTTGTGTTTCTAGGATGGTTCCGCTCCATACGGCAGCCGATACGTCGGCTCAATGGTAGCTGATGTTCACCGTACTTTGGTGTACGGAGGAATCTTTTTATACCCCGCTAACACCAAGAGTCCCAAGGGCAAGGTGAGTGAACGGAATCAATTCAGATGATTTGTAACAAGCTCCCATAAAAACCACAGTTCGTTCGACACATATATTTTCCCATCAAGTCACTCCTATTTCTGCCTCTTATCTCTTAGCTGAGACTGTTGTATGAATGCAACCCCATGGCCTACATCATGGAGCAGGCAGGAGGCATGGCCACCACAGGATCCATGAATGTGCTGGACATCCAGCCCACCAGCATCCACGAGCGAGTCCCCGTCGTCCTGGGATCACCTGATGACGTGCAGGAGTATCTCGCCATCTGTAAAAAGCATAAAAAATGAGGTATTCAAGTTTTTTTTTTTTTTATGCATCAACCTTACACAGGGCTGCACACAACATGCGCTAATTAGCAAACTGTCTGGGATAATACATAATTCGATGTTTTTTTTCAACCTACAGCAGGACTAACGGTGCAATCAAGAGGCTCAATCAAGACATTCATTGTTAGCTGCTCTCCACTCACTCCTTCAGCTGCACTGATGAAGGAACCAGGAAACCTCACTGGGCCTGAGAAGTCTGCCTCACACTATGCTAATGCCAGCGTGTTAGTGTAAGTGTTATTTGTAGAGACTTACCCTGTGTTTTTTAAAATAAAGACAACTGAAAAACATGCTCGTTTTCTTCAAAAGTCCTGTATGCATGTATAGGCTGGATGTCCACATGAGGACAAAGGGCAGTAATGATGATATGATCATTGATGATTAATTTATAAAGCACTTCTTGAACATCATGTTCAAAGGTGCTTCACAGAGGCAGCAATATGAAAGAGACGAGTCTTAAAATCAGCCGGTTTTCCCTCAGTAGATGCAAAATTTTTAATTTGTTAATTGACGAAAACACAGCTCTTCATGGTTTACTGTAATGAAAACACGATTCTGAATATTATATTCAATCTCTGCCCTTTAATATCCCTAAATCCTTCACACTGGTCCTTTAAAATGAAACAGATCAAAACATTTTAGTGCGTGACTTGTAGGAAAAGGTTAGAACAGGAAAAGAATAACATTGTTAAAGGGTTTGAAAGACAGTTCAATCACTGACTCAAGCAACCTGATGTCCTCACACTTGGGGGTCCTGTGTCAGATTGTAACTCACTCACTTTACACACAATGTTAACAACTGTATCACTTAAGCGAGGCTGTACGTGCCACAGCCGTGAGCTGAATGTAAACATCGACATGTTAAAGCAACATTACAGAAATGATGTCTGACATTTGGTGTGATTTGGCGCCCCCCACAGTGTCTGAAATCCCAAGTCTGTAACAGTTGTGTCAGTTGTAACCAAGGTGCTGACTACAGACAAAACTCATTATGTCATCACAATGTTATGCATTGAAATCTTGCATCTTGAAGTAAACATGTGTGTAACGCTGTGGTCCTGCTCTCTCACTGAAGTTGCAGAAACAGTGCGGAAACAAGTGATAGGGGTGTCGAAGTGGCTGAGACGGAAACATCATTCACCCTGACTGATCATCAGTCAAACTGTTTGATCATGATTTTATGGTAAAAAACAAAACAAAACAAAAACAAAAAACAGTATATATTGTTGATCTGAAATAAGTCTTGTTGCTGATTTTCCTAACTCGGAATTAGCAGCAGCGACCTAATGAACTGTTACTATGGATTTCTGGATTTGGGATGATGTAAAGACACAAATCAACAATATATGTAACATTTTATTGTCAAAAATTCTAGTATAACATGTTATTTTCTTCAGTCTGGATCAAAATGGTGGTGATTTGGTTAAAACGTGAGTATATGTCAGCAGGGGCGCCGCCAGAGATTTTGGGCCCCATGAAAAAAAATCTAGTTGGGCCCTTGTATAGGTTTCCCATGTCTCAAAGGGCCCCCTGTCAGTGCCAGGCCCTTGGAATCGTCCTAACCTTTCCCCCCCTGGCGGCGCCCCTGTATGTCAGTGACTGCAGTTTAATCCCCCCTCAGTAAAGCCTTGTGTGTGAGAATTTACAGAATGGACAGAAGTAAAAACACCAAACCAAACATTTGCTCCTCGTCCAGCTGAAAAAAAATACTGTGTAATTTCATTGACCGGCTGCCCAAATTGCTTTTGAAAGCATGGAGCCTAATAGAGCACTCTGGGCTGAGGTAGAACAGGATGTTTACACTCACATTCACACCTAAAAGCTGCCAAGTACACAGTCCTTCGCCTTTTTTTTTTTTTTTTTCAACTCAGATTCAACCCGACAGCGTCCAACTGGCTGGGCTGATTCTCCCTTTTCTAAGAGTGAACAATGCTTTCATTTCATATTCTTGCCATGAAAGCTGAGACCAGCTCTTTTTTTTGGGTTTGGACATGATGGGTTTTTGGGATGCGAGCCCAGACATCTCCGAACAAGTGAAAAGGACATCATTGTTATGCGTAACCATAAATCTATAACAGTAAGAGTAGTTCTATTGTTGAGAAAGTCCTGTGTCAGCTTTCTCTGGGTTTTTTTTTTTCTTCAGATGTTTTCTGTTTCTTCATGCGGTAGATGACTTATTCTATTATTGAATCCTTTAGAGAAATAGTTCGACAGTTTGGCAAATCTGCTTTTTGCCGAGAGTTACACGAGTAGATAAATACGACTCGCATGTCCGTACATGTCTGTGCCGTAGATATGAAACTAGGTCAGTTAGCTTAGCTTAGCATTACGACTGGAAAAAGGGGGACACAGCTATCCTGGCTGTGTCTGTAGGAGGTAAAAATCCACCGACAAGCTCATTAATCAACATGTTGTGTCTTATTTGTTCAATCCGCATGCAACCAATCATCTGAACCAAAGACAACAGAGCAAGGCTAGCTGTTTCCCCCAGATTACAGTCTTTATGCTAAGCTAAGCTGAACACCAGCTGGACCCAGCCTCATATTTACGCAGACAAATATGAGAGCTGCAGGGACCCTCTCCCAAAATGTAGTCTTTTAATCAGATACGACAGAAAGTGAGACAGCAGAAGAAACATCTTCCTCAAAGCGTTTTCGTCCACGTCTATTAACAGCTTTCATTTCTCTCAGACTCTTGTGTTTCCTCGTTAGCCTCAAACGATTTCTGGCAATCGGCAGGCGCGGCCCGACGGGCCTTAGTCGAGCCAGAAATGTTTCAGCTTTGCCACTTCACTAATGAGCCATAAAGACTCACTGAGAACAGCAAAAAGATCCAACAGTATGCCAACACAAAAGCCTCATTCAATCAATCAAGTTTATTTAGGAAAGCAGTCATTATGGTCCGCGGAACCAAGTCAGCAAACACATAGTCTGTATCTTTCCTGATATTGTAGTGTAGCTTCCAACAAGGGGGGTGGAAAAAAAATACATTAAAAGTTTGATATGAAACTTAATGAGCTTATAATAACATTACAGCACAATAATAACACAGTTGTGCGGATGAATGGCTGCGGATGTCGCTCGGAAACTTGGCATCGGCGTGCGAAAGCTCCACCGAAGCGGCACGATGGAATTTTTATTGCCTTTTTTTTTTTTTTTAACTCGCGTCTCGACAATCTAAAGCCTCTTAATGTGAGAATATTGTATGTGTGAGTCATCTGAAAGCTAAATGTTGTGAATTGATAGCAGATGTCCGATCGCAGACGGACGGCCCTGTGCTTTTCGAGAGAAGCATCTTTGTGTATGTAGATAACGCAAAATAATTTATGCCGCTCCAGAGTGCAGGATGGAATCCATACTGTCTGGTGTTCGACCACTTCCTCTTTTCTCATGTGTGTTTGTCAGCCTCAGCATTCGAGGGCCTCGGTGCCCACGAAACACACAGGCTCTTACACATTACAGGCACACTTGTTTATTTCGATTTTGTTCTGACTGTGTATGATTATAGGTTACTGAGTCAATATTTAGATTTTGCAGGGAAAGCAAAACCCGGGCTGTTTATGTTCCCCTCGCTACTGTGTGCGGTGTGCGTGTGTGTGTGTCCCGTCTGTAAGTGTGTGTGCTCATGTATGAAGCACACGACGAGACGACGCATCTCCGACGGAAATTGCAGAATCGTCTAACGGCAGCATCGCCGTGTGACTGTTCATTTTTTCTCAGCGATATCAAATGGAGATTATACGACAGGCTTGAAAGTACAGCACTTCTGGACTACCAGGATACCATGATAAAGATCCTGTTGTCATGGCTACCTCTGCCAACTGCCTTATTAATAATCAAAATGAAATGTACATGTAATACAATGCAACGTGTCACATCTCTAACCCTTTTTTGCTGTTTCATTAAAAACAAAGCTTTATCCAATTCTCTCTGCCGAACCATGACAGGCCAGTACCTGTCGTTTTCTCCCTTCACTGTCTGATTGATATCCCGGCCCGTGTCCAGACAGGCTCTGTTTACTCTACACTCTGATGAAGAGTGTTTTAGTGGTGAGTCTGTGGCGCGTCAGTGCAGCTGACAGCTTTCTCAATCGACAACCTCCGACCTCTCCGCACGACCCGTCTCCGTTTTCCGCTGGAGCCGGATGGCGATGGACATCACGAAGACAGCAGACCCTCTTTTTAATGTTTATGCAGAAAGAAAGGAAAACCGTTCTGTGTATATTTGCATGGATGTTCATGAAATGTGGTGCTGATATTCATATTCCTCGGTTACCTTGGGAGTTAGCGTGATTCGGGAAATCCATCTTGCTGGGATTCAACCTGCGGACGAACCACAGTGGTTAGGACCAGTCGCCCTCCTGTGAGGAACCACTGGCAGCGATGGACGCGCTTTAGCTGTAACGTCTCGTGAGAGAAGCGACTGCTCATTTGAAAGAAAGTAAAGAATGACACTGAAGGCTCCTGGCTCTTCTCCTGAGTGGCTTTGGCAAGAGTTGGATTATGAAGTTAGTAGCACTTTCCTACTGTTTGATATGAGTGGCCGAAGCCAGTTTGCGCAATCACCTGCCAAGTATTTCTTGAAGAGAGCGAGCCCTTTTATGCAGTTTCCGAGGGAGTCCACTATTGTTCTGTGTAGAAAAGAATCACCTGGCGTGTCAGGTCAGCTCCTTGATGAATTGTAAGAACCCCGGGAATCCCTAAACGTTTCCACGAGCACCATCATCAGGTGAAAAAACAGTGACATGGAGAACACGGTTGTCATGTTTTGCTGCAATCCATTGCAAGTCGCAAGTAATTATTCAGTATTCCCAACTTCCAACCTAAATTACACCCAGTGTACCTGCTCTGGAAAACGTGGACGCCGGCACCAAACAGATGTTTAAACGGCAAGTCTGTGAACTTCACAGGCAACTACAAGAGCTGATTAAACAGTTTAGCCAGCGAAAAAAAAGAAAGAAGGAGTAGGCTTGCACAGGCCGCTCGCAAAGACTCCGATCAAACGTTCATCAACTGATATGATAACTGAAGGTCAGTCTCGGATTGATCTCACTCGATTTTCCAACTTGGAATTCCAACTTAGGTGCAGTTTTGAGAGGAAAAGAGGGGAAACAGAGACGGGGACATGCAACAAACTGGACACAACTGGACACAAACTGGGGAGGTTGCACTTCAATATCGAACCAGCCAATGTGCCAAGAAATAGGTATTCTTGGGTGGTCAATCTTTGTTCACCCACCTGACTGAGTGATCTATATTCCTTTTACAAACAGACATTTCTGGTGAGGGATTTCCAACTAACTAACTCTTTCGAGACAAATTAATCTTTTGTCCTAGGCTAACACGGTCACACAGAAGATCGAGAGAATGAAAGGTAAGGAGCACAATCCAAGACAGCAACTTTATGAAAAGGTGAGAACTATATCTATAAATCTGTTCTGCGCGTGAGCTCCACACAATCCTCTGTCAGACTGCAAACAAACAAAAAAGATTTTATGGGTCCAGTCACCAGCTACACATTAGCCCTACAATCTCACCTCTTGTTTTATGGGCAGCGTGGCTTTTCTCAGCTCAGTGACAGTATGCAGACTCAGACAGAGCCTATGTTTAAATTAAACATAAACTCTGTATCCCAGACCACCCTGAGCGGAGCAAACGGCTAATCCAAATAGTGCCTCAGCGTTTGTTCCAGAAAGGACCCATATTTGTACCTGATACTTCATGCATCCCCGATCCTGTCCAACCCCCTCCCCTGCCTCTTATTTTGGAGGTAACAGTCAAAACATCGAAAAGTTTCCTTGGTAGTTTCCCATTACAAGGCCGCATTTTATACTTCCAAATCCCAAATCTGAAATTCAAACTGACATCTGAGCGACTGCAGTACAACATGAAAACCTCCCCCTGACTCTCTGGTTACACAGTCCAAACCTTTTTTTTTGTGACTTTGGAGGAAACTCTGGAACAAAAACTGATGTAAGTTTATTAAAGCCAAGTTGGATCTGCATTACTGCAGTTTTCGAGGGGAAGGATGTTTAAATGTTTTGTCCAAAGTTATGTTACTAGGCAACATTAATGCTTACAGTGCACTGAGTTGGCCTCAGTAAACCTCTCTCCAGTTTTACCTTTGATAGGAGATTTGATTAAATGTCAAGCATGCATGTGGGGGCTGTGTGTAAGTACAGGGACGGACTCAGAAAAAATAAGGGGCACCAGCTGCATGTGGAGGGGCACCAGCACAAAGAAAATCCCCCCAGAGTCCATCAGCGTATAAGTCTGTGTAATAATAAGTGTATTAAGTGTGTTAATTGACAATCTTTGCTTTGTTTTTATGTTTTTCAAATGTAATTTTTATGAAATGTCACTCAATGTCTTATTCATGATATATCTATGCCCCTGTAAAGCACGTTCTGTGTTTTAATGATACAATATCAATAAACTTGCCAATGTCTGATGTAAGTGTAATAATGCAAGTTTAAATTATAGTGAAATATTAAGTAATAAAATAATTTTTAAAAAAATAATGGGAGTGAAAATATAATAATTGGAAATAGAATAAATAATTTAAATTAAAAAAAATAAGAAAAAAATGTAATAATGTAAATTTGAATTATAGAAAAAATATTCAACAATAAAATAATAAAATCAATAATAATTAGACATAAAATAAATAATTAAAATAAAAATGAATAAGAAAATAGAATAAGAAAATCAAACAGGTGTTATAATGTAAGTTTAGATTATACAAAAATATTAAAAAGTTACATATAAAAGAATTAATCATATTAGTAATAATAACTGTAAATGAAGTGTATGTGTAAAATTATTGTAGATATAAAATATATATATTTAAAGAGAATAGAAAAACAGAATAATATAAAACCGAATAACTGTGAAATAATGTGTCTTATCGCTGCAACATAGCTGGTGATGGATGAGCACAAAATAATTCTCAGTGCATCAGGACAAACTGATATTCTACTACAGGCGTGTGTGTCCTCTGAATGATTCCTGAAACCCGCAAGAAAGATTCAAATCCAGTAGCAACCGTGGGGGTTTTGAGGCTTTTCTTTTACTACATACGTGGGGGAAAAAAGTCCACTAAGATCGTCTTGATTTATTCTCCGGTGTCATGGATGGGGACAGTGGGAGCAGACCACCGCTGTGCTGCGCCTCACAAAGGCTGGTGTGTTTGGATTAAAAGCCTGCATGTGGTTACTGTCACTGAAGACAGCCTCATCTGAGCCCCGACCACCAGACTCTTCGTAAGCTTAGAGTCAGTGTTTCTTCTTCTGCTTTCATGTGTGTTAAAGTTTGGAAACCATAACTAATGTTCTGAGGAAGGAATTTCACCACTTAACACTCAAAAAGGAAAAAAAAACTATATTAAAGGGTGCTTTTGCGTATAATCTCATCTATATTGGGATATTTTTGCACGAGGGATGTGTCACTCTTCCATTGTTATACTGTAATGCAGTTGTTGTATATTTTAAGCTGCTTTAATGCTGAGCTGGAATGAGATTCACCTTTGGCATCATGCATCCGAAACTGTTGACACTCACTGAAATGTCAAAAAATCAGCCCCCTCATTTCCTGTGTGTAACCTGAATACTCCTGAGGTTGATGGCCCCGGCAATTCGAGCAGCGCCTTCAGCTCTGCTCAAATATTGTGATTACTCAGGCAAATGTCAGGGAAGCCCTGGGTCACATCTCATTTGCTGTCTCCCGAAAAAGGAGCTAACGCCTTAAAAAAAAAAAAAAAAAATCGAGCTCGAAATGTGCCCCACACTGGCAGGAAGCCAGACAGACAGAGTTACAGAATGTGCCATGGAAATGAAAAACTGGCAATCATGCAATCTGCCTCTCCATCTCTGTTGCGAGAATGTACTCTGTGTGTACGTGCAGGCAGAGTAATAATCTCATCTTCTGGCCCTGACTATAGTTGATGAAACATAACTTCCGCCTATGTTCTGCTACATGAGGGCTTAAAGGAATAGTACACCATTTTCAGGAATACAGTGAGAGTTAGAAAAGAATAATACCACTTAAACGCACTAAGATCTGGCTTTTCTGCGCAATGAGAATGTGTAAACTCTGCACCCGAGCCAACTGACACTGGTTTTTATCGCCTCTGCTAAGTTGGATAACCTAGGTTTAAGAAACCTGTGTATACCCGCTAATTTTGTTGGAAAAGCGTTTTTTATATGTGTCTGTAATAATGTACTGACTTGGCTTAGCACAAAAGCAGGAAACAGGGGGAAGCAGCTAGCCTAGCTCTCTCTGAAGGTAACAAGAACCGCTTAACCTACAAGTAGCCTACAAATAAAGCTCACAAATGATCACATTACATTTAATTTGCTTGCAAAGGGCAAAAGTTACAATTTGCAAACTAATTTCTTGCAGCTTCCTCTTTTTTCCAGCCTTTGTGCTAGGCTAACCAATTGCTAGCTGCAGCAATTTATATTAAACGAGTGCGACAGCGGTTTCCCCTACTTCCATTACTCATGATGAGATAATCGGCTGGATTAAAATGCTAGCTGTAGCCATTTGTTTGAAAAACATATGAGGCGACTGTTTCCCCTTGTTTTCAGCGTTTGTGTTAAGCTAACCAGTTACTAGCTGTAGCCATTTAAATGTGGCTGTTTTCCATTTCCAGTCTTTCCACTAAGCTAAGCGACAGCTAGCCATTACAATTTATCAAACATACTTGTATTAAACAAATGAGGTGGCTGTTCACCCCTCTTTCCAGTCATTGTGCTAAGCTAACCTACAGCTAGCCGTAGCCATTTATCTAACATGAATGAGAGAGAGGCGCCGATCCCCTCATTAAGCTAACTTTCCACCAGAGAACATGTGAGCATTTCCCATTACATCAGGCTCACACTTAAGGCAAATGACAGAGTCTATGAATTGCAGCCCATTATTTTAGATCCAAGTTCTGGTGACTCAGAGGTATTACGAAATGGCTGAAATATTGCAAGGACTGTGTGTTAATGATGACCAAATCAATTTCCTATGGCAGGAAACCTTAACACTAAACATGTGGCTGGCGTAAGTAGTGATTACACCGTCACCAGAAGATTGATTGGGACCACAGCAGCAAAAATGGCTGTGCCTGACTCTGTCTTTATTCATGCTCATCAACATTAGTGTCACTCGGATTAAATCTTACTCCCAAGTATTCGATGAAGGAGCCTCCTGAGTGTAGGCCTTGGTATCTGGATTTCCTTCTAAGTAAATCAAAAGCTGGCTATTCAACACTTCAGGTTTACTTCCTTTTTCTCTCCTTAGCTCTTTTGCGATTGTGGATGATGGGTATTAATTTTCTTCCTTTCAGCTTACTTGTTACAGTCTTGATCTAGTGAACAATGACGACTCTGTGTTGAGGTCGTGGCGGCATATCTGTCCCTGAGGAGCTATTTCCTCTGGAACAGAAACGTGATCAGAGTTAAGAGAGGAGGGATTATGTTTAAAACTAAAACTAAAACCCCTGTCTGCCTCAGAGTCTCTTTTTCCCTCTGGATCAGCTACACGCCTCCTTTTTCAGGACGTAAATGCCCTCACTGGTATTACCTCCGGCTTTATTATCTTCCCCTCTTTGTGCTGAAGAGAAATGGCTCTGTTATCTTATCATTTCCTGACCACTGTCACTTAATACCTACGTACTGCCAGCCTAAGCAACCCTGAACTTTCCATTGTTCCTTATAGCACAGATTTATACTGCAGGTGTCATTGATCTACAGCAGCACGCACTATCAATTACCCTCCTTTGTGATGGCAAATCCAGCGTCTCTGGCTGGAGTTTAACTCTCTGTTCCGATCTGTTTAACAGCCCCATCTGCTTTCCTGCAAAAATCCTTCAGTGAAACAATAACAACCAGGACATGAATCCTTTTTGTAACGCTATCCAGCTCTTTACTCCGTGTGATGCTGTAGACCCGCTCCACGAAACAAACCAACGCAGCACGTCAACTGTCCGTCACACGGCGCTCCACACTTTGGGCTTTGACGACTGTGACTTTCAGAGTATTTTTGGCTGCTTTACAGCAACAGTGACCCTCGTTTGAACCTGTGCCTCTGTTCTTTTCTGCGAAGTTCAAAGTCAAAGCCTTTTCCTGCCGTGCAGCGCGGCCTCCCCCCAGAGGGATGCACTTAGTCTGAGAACATGTGGTACCATCTTGAAACATCTCTGATGCGATAAAAATACAGGGCGTGCTGGAGTCTGGAGGGGCAGCACAGACCGAGAAAATTACGGTGGTGAGCTAAATGCTAATGTTTGTGTCACTTATTTGGTATTTGGTCATAATTCAAAGTATGAGGCGAATGCAACTTTTGACCCAGGACCCAGAATAAACACTTGGCAATGTTGGTTTCTGCAAATCCTGGATGTTAATTATGTTGCAACTTTACATTTATTTAGTTTCCATTTTCAGTTTCCTGTGCTAGTTAGGTTAGGAAGAGATCATGATTTAGCTTATCTAATTCTGCCGCCACAAAGACAGCTGAACATGGTCGTCACGTCTCTGGTTTTGGGCTGCACATTTTCCTGATGCCTCATCAAAAACGTCCAGTTTTGTTGCCAGTGACATGGCGGGAAATCGTCTAGGCGTTTTGTTTAAAAATCCCCAGTGGTTTCATGCTTTGAAACGTTGAAACCCTGTCCTGAACAGTGGTCACTGGCTTGGCTGCCTTCTTACTGTAACACCACCCCCAGACATGAACGTAAGCTCAGTTACATGAAGTAGAAATCATCCTCTTGTTAGTTGTTGATCTATGTCAGAAAAAATCAAACATGTCGGAATGCGCAAAGGTCACAGGAGCGATTCATCCTCTGGGGTTCATGAATTTACTAAACTTCACACCAGTCCATCCAGGAGAATGACTGCGTGCTGCCTGTTAAGCTAAAATCCCCCTGATTCAGGTGATTTAATCTCTTCTCTCTCATCATGTGGGTAAGTACCAGAGAACAACAGTGCTTCAGTGCCGCATTGTTGACCGGATTCAAGATGACACTTCAACTGCATATTCATGCCATGACTGGGCAAAGCCGGCAGAAAGTTTTTTTCTTGTTTTCACCAAAAGCACATGACTCGCGCCCTTTCATGTGAGAGGAATGAAGGAAAAAATATCAACATATCGAAGACAGACATCTGAGAATTTTCCATGAGACGCAGCGAAACGAAAAAATGCAGGCAGAAAAAACACTTGGCAGCTTTTTGATATTGACTCCTTTCCCTCCCTCCCTCCCTCCCTCCCCTCTCCCCTCTCTCTCTCTCTCTGCCTCTCTCCCGGCTTGGAAGCACTTGAATACAAAGTTCAGTGAATTGTTCTGGCATAGCAGCTTGTGTGTAATGACTTCTGACAGCAGTGGAGACAAACTGAAGAGCATGTCTGTCTCTGCATGAGTATTTACAAATCTACTCTCGGGAACCGCATTCCAATTCTGGAAACACTATTATATGCAAGTCGCCATGAACAACCGCATGTTGAGGATGCATATCCGGAGGCGCTCGTTTGAAATAAGTGGAGGACGGGACTGTAAAAGGAAACCGGCCTCATATTTCCCTTCAGAACCATCCGAGTAGTTTGGTGTAAAAGTAAAGAATCTAAGTGATGCATTGGGGTAATTTAAGAGGTACAGTTTGGGGGAGAGCAGCTGCCTGCTTCATCATACAGAGCCGCCGGCTCCACTGAATCTGGCCGTTGTTCTTGATCTGGCCGCCGTCCAACACTGATGGGATTTTGGTTCTGCTCAGCATTATGAACTCCTTCTTAAAAAGTGAAATGCAAGCGTGGTCAGCGTGTGTTCCTTCAACCCAACCACCAGAATAAATGTTGGCGCTTCTAGCAAACCGCGGAAATGTTGTAACTGTACATTTCTTTATGTTGCAGCGTTATATCTCCTTAGGTTCAGTTTTCGACTTTCTGTCGTGACAACTCTGTGCATATTGTCTGGTTTGGGTTTAGGCACAGAAACCACTTTGTAAGGGATCGGAAAGGATCATATTTCGGCTTGAAATACATAGTTTTGGCACCACGAACACATCTGGAGATGCCCTGACCTCTTGTATAGATGGTCTTGTCAATTGTTGCCACAAACATGGTTGGAATTTGTTCCGTGGTCTTATTAAAAACATCCACTGGTCTCACATTTACAAAGTTCAAACACAGTCATGAACAGGGGTCACTGGCTTTGCAAACTTCACCGCCATCCCCTCTGCCTCAAGACATGGAAGTCAGCTCATACATGTAAGCTGATAGAATATGGTATGTATGCCCATGTTTCATTCTGGCTTCTGGGCTGCGTCCTTGGTTTGTTCCCAGTTGTTGAAAAGAAAGCCTCACACAGGCCTCTTGAAAAATTAAGAGGTACCCAAACATTGCACATAAGCGAAAAAAAAAAAGAAAAGTTGACCGCTTTTCAAAAAGTGTCCCAAATCCATCTCTGTTATGAGCCAGCTTTGACCATAGCGGTCTTGGCTGATGTCAGGCTCCTTATGCTGTTTAATGGCAACCCTTGAGCCGTTCGCCATTTGGGCTACACTTTGATGTTGCTTCAGAATTGAGTCTGCAGTCATCCTGTTGCTCTGGTATGCCAGCTGGAGGAGGTGGGAGGGGGGTTGTTTGGGGTTGTTTGGCGACGAAAAACTCCTCTGCTCTCGCCTCGACTCCACTCTAATCTCTCTAATTGGTATCGAGGGGTCTTAGCGTCCCCCGAGAGCTGCCAGATCTCTGTGGTCATAGCGTGGTGATGTGACGGGGTCAGGGGAGCGGAGTTATTCGAGTGACTGGCTGGATTTCTTTTTCTACACTTTGTTCTTCTTGACCCCGAGACCCCGACACATCCATTCTGTTTTTGCTCCTGGTGGCTTCATGCTTCGTGTTTGTTTACTCGGTGTGAGACTGCAGTAGATACCCCTCTTCACACTCTTTGTCTTGCTCAAGTGTTATTGTAGGGAAATAGGAAATACCCTCCACCAAAAGGCAAAGTGGTGAGTGATTAGGATCTCACACCCCTGCTTACTTACACTTGCACAGACAGGCAGTGATAAAAAAAAACACCAAATGTGTCTTTTATTTTACATTTCGCATGTAAAGGCCGGTGCTTTCCCAGCTCCGTATCTGGGAAGCACAGTTCTTAAAACCTCTGAGCTGTCACGTATTTATTGGTGTGTGCAAATGTGTCAGTGTGGCCTTCACGGGTATGTATCATAGCTATAGCTATGCAACCGAGGCTTGTTATGTTTCATGGTAAAAAGTGTAAGATGGGACCTCTGCATGTGTTATAACAGCTGTCGTTTCTCCCTGCGGGGAGGCAACACGGTCCCAGTGTTTTCCAAAGAAACTGCGCCTCATTACATGTGGGCCTCGTCGCAGGGACGAGCAATTATTCGATGATCAGACCACAGCGATCGAACGATAAATCAGTTGAAATCCAAAATTTTGCAGCAGTGTGAAAGCGTGAGATTTACTGACCACAGCAAACACCACTCATGATATCTATCTAAAAGCAGAGAAAAAACATTAGACTAAAAATAGCTTTAAGATTAGCTTGTCGATAAAGGTTGGTTGAAGATACATCAGCCACACATTTTTCTCACAACAGACCTGCCACAGATTTACCCTGTTACAAGAAATGCATCTCTGCATGTCATTCTCTCAAATCATATTGTCCTTTTCTCATTTCAAACCATTTTTGGGCACTTTCAGGCAGACCTGCCCACAATAATTGCTGCATGGGCCTCTGAAAAGGTCCAGTGACTGGGTAAAACATTACATTACATTATCATTTGCTCCCTCTTTTAATTCAATTTTCTTTTCTGGCATCACAGTTCGCTCCAACATCAGCCGGTGGTTGGTTCTGATCACTACATTTCTCTGGTAATGCGTCCAGCCACTCCACAGTGCAACGTGATGCTTTGATGCTGCCTGCCAAATAATGACCTGTAGCATTTTCAGAGTTTTATTATGAAACATTTATTTTACAGAAAACACAATGAATAAAATGTGCAATTTAGTTATTTAATCTATAAAAATGATAATACACTTTATTTCTACACAGTCTTTCAAAACCAAAGTTACATGGTGCTTCACAAAACAGAGTACCATACAGTACAAGGGGGTCAAATTAAACAAATAAAAAATCTGTCTATCTATCTATCTATCTATCTATCTATCTATCTATCTATCTATCTATCTATCTATCTATCTATCTATCTATCTATCTATCTATCTATCTATCTATCTATCTTTACCACCATATTGCTATATAAAAACAATCATAAATTGACTTCATATCTATGTTCATAATGAGGTAATGAGCAGAAAGTTTGTTTGACCACAGTTTTAAAAACAGTAGCGTGCGTCACCGCCAAGTGGTGACGACAGAATCACAGCAGTTTATCGGACCAATCGGAGGCGGCCGTTGCAGTAACCTAATCAGCCCATCAGCACGCAGCCCTCATCACAGAGCCGCTGCTGGCTGAGTGGATGCTGGTGGAGAAGAGAAGGAGTGAGTCCAGGAGCGAGGATCTATCGCGGAGAAAAATCAGGAAACTAGTGTTTTATACGTTGTTTTGCGGGTGTGTTAAAGGTTATCCAAACTTTTTCTCCTCTTTGCGCGTCCTGAACGAGCGATACACGCGCACGTGAAGCCTGCAAACACTGTGGACTGCGGAGAGCTGGAAAGTTTTGTACGCACGTTGGAAGTTTTTTTATTTTTTTATCCCAACATGATCGGCTCGTTAATGACACCCTCGATGAGCTGTGGCATATTTTCTGGCGCCTCGCTGGCTTCAAGTCCCCGTCCTGGTTTAACGTGGTTTTGACGCAAGCTTGAAGGAATCACAGAAGCCCCGATGAAGACTCACATTTTTAAGATTCATTCTCCCTGGAAATGGCAAGCCGTGCCATATTGATGGAGCGGGCAGCGGTTCTGATAAGCAGTGTGTTGATCCTAATCATCGGCTTGTGTGTCGGATCTCCTAACCACAGCCGTCGGCTGGTCTGCTGGAAAGCCATCCTGAAGTGCCACGGAGAGCCGGAGTGCCATTACGCGTACGACCAGTACCTTTACGCCTGCGCTTCTGTCATCAATGGGGGTCGTAAGAAGTGTCCCAGCCACTGCATATCCTCTCTCATTCAGCTCAACCTGACCCAAAGCGGCCCGGCTCTGGAGGACTGCGACTGCGCCGCGGACCCGGTGTGCAGGGGCACCAAACGAGCCATCGAGCCGTGCCTGCCGCGGACTCGCACCATGGGCTGCACCGAGGCCCGGCGGCAGTGCGAGGCGGACATGCCCTGCAGCTCTGCCATGAAGGATTACTTGTACCACTGCAGGAAACTCTTCGGAGGGGAGCGGTGCTCGGACGGGTGCCTCAAGGTGATCGCCAACATGCGCTCCATCCCGAAAGCGCAACAGCTGGACACGTGCGTGTGCGACGGCACGGAGAGGAACATTTGCGAGTTTGTGAAAGTCAGCATGAAGACCCTCTGCTCCGATCCCAGCGATGGGTTCGCGGGAAGCGGCTTCTCGGACACCGAGGACGACACTGATGACGACCCCAACGGGCCGGTGGATTATCCGTACTTGGAGAGCTCGAATGACTCCAAACCTGGTCAGACTGTGATGAATGTCCTGACCACCATTTTGGTTTTAACCAGATTAATCTGAAAAGCTGCTGCCATGAACACCAGAAATCAACTCAGCAGCCATTCAGGACAATTCAACTAAAAAAAATGGCACAAATTCGCACAATTCAAGACATTTGTTGTTTGTTAATCACGTCAAAAGTGTGTGTATCAGATCAGTTATGTTTCAGTTACACTTTCAGAAATGTTCAGATCTTGCTGAAGGAGCCTATATAAAGATACATTGTACAGTATATTGTATAAACCAGTTTTTTTTGTCAAAGTATTTGTTTATGAGATGAGATTTGCACTGTATGAGTAGGTGAGTCACACTATTTTACTGCGTTATGAAAACAGAGGAGGAGAAATGTTCTCTCTAAAAGTGCCTGTAAGTCTTCTTTTTTTATATATATATACTCACCATGATGTGACCATATCAGAGGCGTGCTGTGAAAGCACAGCAGTTTTTCTTTTACCAGCCTTACAGAGACTTTTTTTTCTTCTTCCCACAACCCCTTCATTAGAGAAACCAAAGTTGATGTTTGAAGCCGCTCTGATGTGTCTTAACTCCCACAGGCCAGATACCTGCAACAAGAAAAAGCTCTTAAAGAGCGAAACACTTGACTTTGTAAACATGGATGTTTGCCCAAGGTATCAAGTGTTAACTCTGGAAAAAAAAACTGTTCAAACAGACGGGAGAAAGGTGAACTCCTCCTCTCTCGGGGGGGATTTGCAGCACAAATGGAGCAAAGAGGCGTTGGGTCAGTTTGTTTATCCTCACCACATGTGTTTGTTAGAAAAAGAAAAAAGATGTCTAGGTGAGTGGAGGTATTAAGTGGCCACTATGAACACACACCTCTGAATGTACATGCACGTGAAATCAATAAATAAGAGTTTTACAATGAGTCTTGTCAACGTTGTGTGGCTCTGTCTGCAACTTTTTTGTCTTTTTTTTTTGAAAGATTTAGGCTTCATGAAAGAGTTGAAAGCAATGTTGATCCACTTAAAGTAATCCCAGTTCTTATTTAGTTTAATCACAGTGTGATACATTAGTTGTACAAGCGTAAACCTAAATGTTTTTCTACTCAGCAGTGTGTTAAAAGTGCCCAAAAGTCATACCCAAGTAAAAGTAAAGATTAAGAGTTCAGGTATTACTTTGTTGAAAGTGAAAGTCATCCATACAAATAGCACAAAAAGTCTAATTTCAAATGTACTTAAGAACCAAAAGTCAGTTTCTGGCAATAAATATCTTAAAAAGTAATTCTAAAAGTACAATAAAAAGCTAAATATATGTATAAACTGTATAGAATGAGTCGACTGATGGTCAAACTGGCCGATAATCACATCCAATATTCAGTGTTTATTGGAATTTGTTTTATTTCTGTTAATCTGATTACTTTCATAAAAAAGTAACTATAAAAATGTGCTAGTTCGTCTCAGAAGCAGCATTTAACCAGTAACTAAAGTTATCAAATAAATGTGGTGGAGTAAATAGTATAGTATTTTCCACAGTACCTCAAAACTGTTGTGAAAGTACAGTGTTTGAGTAAATGTACTCAGTTACATTCCATCACTGCTCGCAATCAAGTCACAGCTCTTCCGCCAAGATATTAAAGTCTTACCTGCAGAATCAACTCGAAAGAGGAAAGACGTTTAATAATGACCTCATCGACCCATTTATAACCTGTTCAAACGGTATGACAGTTAATACATTTGTACTATGATTAGTGATTTTCAGTTCACTTTTAAAGAGTGAAATATGACAGCCAGATAAAAAAGTAAGAAACAAAATTAACTGAAAACATGAAATGGAAACAGACATGTCATCCAAGACATCATGTCTCAAATCAAGTCAAGTCCTGAGTCTTTAAATCCAAAGGCCAAGTCGGGCCTCAACTCGTCACCAAAACCGTGACTTGGTCATATTTAACAATTTGTAGCAATTTATGTTTAATAATTAATTTTTTTTTATTGGCCATATGTGAGCACTTGAAAATTGAGACGTTGCTCGCGGACGATGTGTTTGAAGTTGCGTAACGCTGCCGGACTGTGGATTTCTTTCGGGTCAGATTGTCTGCGACAGGATGTGACTTTGTGCACGTTCTCGAGTGCCTCTCTCAGCTACGCTAACGGAGAGCAACAGTAGCTTACGTTGTTTAGAAAAATGGAGTCTGCGAAAATAATGTACACAAGAAGATTTGTTTGGGTTGTGATTAAATCACTCAACCCGATGGATTTTCTGAAAGAATTTTACGTAATTATTCACTGAACACAGTCGTTTCAACAACTTGATGGCGGTTTGAATATTTTCATAGAGGCCGGATTTATTTTATGTGCCGTCGCGCGTGTAAAACATCTGGGGGAAAAGGGTCCGCGCCCAAAATACTTCCTCTTTAGTCAAAACTATTCTGGTACTTTTTGATTGAGATGCATAATTGAAGTCATAACGTTGATTACAGAAGAGTTTATTGGCCTTGAAAACAATCCAAACAGTGAATTTTGACAGTTTAAAGCTCAGCAGACTCACATTTATTGTTGTCAATCGTGCAGCACATGTGTCGAGGGGTGATGACAGAAAGAAAAATGAGCCACAAATGAGTTTACAGTTTGTTGATTTTTCTTTAGAGGACACCATGCTGCGTCTTATCAGGTTTTATGCTTTCTATTTTCAGTGTATCAAGCGATCTTTAATCAGTAGACAGCAGCGATGGTGCATGTGTCTGTTTACATGCCTCATGTGTTGTGAGTCCGTCAGCCACTTACAAAAAAAAGAAAAAAAGCCAGCGTCCCCTCCTTCACTTGCGATAATGGGCCTTGAAACCATTGAGGGCAGCCATGTTGCTTTTCAGGGAGAAGAGACGGGCCCTCCAGCCCATTGATTGGAGGAGAAGTCGAGTGGCACCTCTATTATGCGAGACGCAAAATACACAATGGCGCGGCGGCACAATGCAGGGGGGCACTTCATTCACTCTTTTTTTTTCTCTCTGTCACCCCCTTTTCAGGGAGTGGGGGGAGCATGAGGAGACAGCTATCCCCGGAGAAGACAGAGGAGTTATGTGAGAAAGTTCAGCTTTACTGCTCATAGTCAAACTCCTGCTGAGAGCTCCATGTGTGCCTCAGTCCTCTCACTTTTAGATGTTTAGTCGTCTTCTCTCTTCTTCTCTTTTATCCTAGTTTGGTTATGAGAAATGACTTAACTCTGAAAAAAACAAGCCATCATTAGGCTTTAAACTGTTTTTTTTTTTAAAAAAAAAGAAGAAAAATCAAAATAATAAATCCAGCAATGGCAGCGATTGTTAAAAAATACCAACAGAGTGATGTGGCGGAGGCATTACTGGGGCCCTTTTGTTGTGAGAAGCAAAAGCCTGCCACTGTCACTTTAAGAAAGCAGCCCCCCCCTCCGCCACCCGCTCCAACCATTAATAATTGTAATGCCTTTTTATTATTGTTGAGGATAATGAAGGGATGAGAGTCATACGAGGGGCCCCAGACCATACTTTGCCCTGAAATGTTTTCAATTAACTTTTGGCACCAGAGGAAAAATAGGAATGTAAGTGTGTTTTCTTCCCATGCCAAAGCAGAAAAGAGTCGGCAGGGGCCTTTGGTGCAGAGGACCAGAACATCATTAAAATTGCTTCATCATAACTCAAACTGTTGCTCGGAACAACCTCCCCTCTGCCCCGCCCCGAGGCCTTCGCCCTCCTGGTTACACTAAGGAAAAGAAAACAGGCAGCCTGACGTTTGTGGACGATATTCAATCAGAGCAGTGTTGTATTTTTACTTATATCATTATTTCTCTTCCCACAATGTGTACATTATACGTCATTATTTTATGCATGTGGATGAACAAGAAGAAATACAACATAAGCGCGTGTTCGTAAAGAGTTCGATGTCAGTTTAGGACAGCGGCAGCGAAGCATCTCCCTCCCTCTTCAAGTCTCAGTGGAACTTCGCACAACATTTCAAAAAGCTGCTCGGCCGCCAGACTGACTTTTTTTTTTTTTTTTCTGTCCAGCCTATTTTGAAACTCCTGGACTAAGGCGAACTGTTTCTAAATCAGTGTCCGCCTCATGTGGACCCGAAGCGAGATGGAATCAAAAATAGTTTGAAACAGAGAAAGATGGGAAAACCTTTTTGAGAGAGCCACCGAATGGACCTTGTGGCGAGATTGTTTTCTCAACTTGTATTAAAAGTGCAGCTCTCCTCCCCGTGAGAACGAGTTCACAGCAGTACAGCGAAGCGTGTGGTCGACACGACAGGCCGAACTTTTACTTTTATGCATATAGCAGGCTAATAATCTAATTAATACTGCCGGTGTCATGGTCATATGATCTTTGGATTTCTAGCTTGTGCTAAAACAAGCTGCTAAAGCGATTCGTTGATTCGCAATTGACAATTTCAAGACATCCCATCAGGCTCAACAAGTTTGTCATCAGCGTTTTTTTTCTCTTTCTCACATCTTTACCTACTTTACCAAACATTACCAAATATTTGTGAATGAGAATAATATTTTTGTTTTACAGCTGTACAAGATCTAAACTTTAACTGCTGGAGGAAAAAAAAAAACCAACACATTCCTATATATCTAGCTGCTGTGATACACAAACTATTACTTCCATTGCAAGTCAGAAGTAGGAATTTCCGATCCTCCAATGTCCAACTTCCAATCTAAAAGCGTCTCAGTACCACAGTCTCTCTCACTGGAGCACAGTTTTACCATGAACTTGTCAGACTGCGATGTTCTGCCCTGGAGCAACTGCTTTGGATGGCATGGGTCCGTCGGTTAAATTAGCAATAACAGGCAATATGATACGCCTGCTTAGACTTTCAAAATAAAGCTTGCTGAGAGTTCACATGTAATGAGATTTGACTTGAGTTTGGTTAGGTAAAGGAAAATATCACAAGTTACCTCATTAAAGGATGTTAAATGATATTTCACTCTTAATTCTTGGTCACAAACGGGACTCGAACCCCCGTCTTCACAAGTAAAGTCCAGAGAATGGCCCATCAAATCAGCCCGACCACCACCTGACTTGGACTTTCTTGAACTAGAGGGGTGCTTCGAGAAGTGACGCTCCAGGGGTAACCACAGTGTTAAAATTAGAAGCTCAAGGCTATGAGTTGGGAGTGAGGATAGATTGCTATCAGCTAAAGCCAAATGGAGTTTTTGGCCTTACAAAAAGTTGAAGACCCGGTTATGTAATCTCTAAAACTTTGACAGAACAGCGATCACTTTGACACTGTTACTGAATTTGCTGTCACTTTCCAAAACAACCATTAAAATGTCAACTGGTGAGATGTTAAAACACAGTCAAACATCAGCCGAAGAGTTGACACGAAGTCAGCAAACCCATTTAGTAATGTCGGTAATGTTACACAACAAGGTTAGCTGGCATTAGCCGCCATAAGCTACAGCTCACACCAGACCATCTCAGTATATGTCTGAGTACACTGAATTAAACAAGGGTGAATTTTAATGCTTGTGAATCCAACTTTGACTGTCTAAAAAGGAGGTTTATGTCATTTTCTTTTTCTTACACGTTGTGAGATTTGGGTTGCTTTTCCATTTCGACCAAAAAATAAACAAACTTAGCCAAAGCAAAGTGAAGTGAATAAACCCCAGTGACCCACGGTAATTGGAGGTTAGTGGGTGGACTTGAGGAAGGCAGTACCCCGGCCTTTTAGAGAGGTGGGAAAGGTGGAGGAGGGGTTGATTTATGATTGGGGGTGAATGGGGGGGAAGGGTCCGGTATGGGAGAGGGGGCTGCGCTGGGTTGAATGTCAGGGATTTCAAGCCTCCGTTGAATTATGATGCAAAGAGGGAATATCTAATCAGCCAATCGGAGAGGTTTCCTCTATCTGCCCCTGGCTGTATATGAATTGTCCCCTTTAGTTGCCTCCCCTGATTTCCCTCCTGCAGCCCAGCTAAAGAGCAGTGGTGCAAGGTTTTTAGGGAGTGAGAGGAGAACAGGAGGAGTCGGGAGGGAAAACACAAAACATAGCTGACAAGGGGCATAACTTCATTTCCACGGTGCTGGGACAGCTGTGTGGAGTAATCTGCCGTAGCAGCCCTCTAAAACTTCAATGCCTTTAGTGACCCGGGGAAGTGGGGAGGGGGGCCGACTCCAACTGTGTCCAGGCGTTTAGGAGTGCGAGGGGGCTCCTTTCACACCCTTCTAAGGGCTTTTGTTAAAAAAAAAATATCCCTTACCTCCTTTTGCACTGAAAAGCACGGACTATATGTTTATGAGATGAGGCAACAATGGCTCACGTTTTGAAAGCAAACCTTAGAATTAATTTTCTAGCTTTTGTAGCGTGCAAAGTGAAGGATTCTGGGATTTAAGGAAAGTTTTTGTGAAGTAAAAAAAATGAACTGCGTGTTCTCTGTTTGCTAACATTTTCTCTTTTTTTCTTCAAAACTAGCTTGATGAGCTTTTAAACAAGTAAGTAGAACACCTTTAATGTTTAAAGCAAAATGAATGTTTTTGGGTTTCTACTGAGACCATAAAGTGCAAAATGTTCTGGTTAGAATTTATCTTAGATTTACCCTTTTGGATATCTCTGACATTCACACTGAATATGTCTATAATTGTAAAAGTTTTTGAAAGTCCTCATTTAAGCTTTAGATGTTCACCTGTTACTCAGTTTGTAGTATGAGTAAATATTAGTAAAAAGAAGAAAAAAAAGAGGAAAATTGGGCAGTCTATCGATGAGGAGGGGTTCATTATTTTGTGCTAACGGTTCTGTTGAAGACTGAAGAAAGAACAAAACATTTTCGACTAAGATAATGGCCTGAGGCTGGGTTGCTGTCCGCAGTGAATGGGGTCTCCCCGGAGCTCAATAAGGTCCCAAAGTTTTACTCCATTATGCTGACATCCTAAAGGCCACGGGGTACCACCCCCAGCGGTTACCTCTCAAGTATGCATTCATCACCCCCCGCTACACACACACACACACACACACACACACACACACACACACACACACACACACACACACACACTCCTCTCTATTTAAGTGATGACAGGAGGCAATATTCACAGAAAGCCTACTGAGAGCGGAAGAAGAAGTAATAAATAAAGCGAACCCAGAAGGCCCAAAGCCGCTCAGGTCATTTAAAACAAATCCACTGCACAAGTCCTACACTTTATTCGAGACTGACGTTCAGATGTGGAAGGTGTTGTTCACTGGTTTTGTTTCCTTCCTCGTGTCTTGTCAAAATCTTACTTAAAACTTTAACACGTGGAGAAACAATATTGCCACATGCGAACCGGACACTTTCACCAGTGACCGGCTTTTTTCACATCGGTATCAGAATTTCAACACGTCATTAAATCACTTGTGTGAATTACATACATTCTTATGTGACTGGCTTTCTGTAAAGGGTGTTAAAAATGATTTGGGGCTCACAATAAGCTATTTTCTTTGTTCGGTGTTTGACATGTTCCCCAAGAATTCCCTCCTGAAAAGGTCTCATCTAAACGAGGCTGAAGGAAATACTGACTGTAAGCAACTTTCCATTTTTTTTTCTTTCTAGGTGTGTGCACATTCATCAAGACTGTGCAAGACTGTAGACTGTAGCAGTACTCTCACTGCTGTTTGCTTAACAAGGCCGTCTCTGACACAAGGATCTTCAGTCATGCTTGAATTGTTGAGGCTGAATGACTGCACTGTGAGTTTTTAATCCAGGAGCAAACATGGGAATCAAAGGCTGTTAGACTAAGCAAACAAGACAGTCAACCTTTTTGCCAATTTTGAGACCAGACAGCCTAATATTTGGCATTTCTCCATCCCTTTGACTGCATAAAGTATGGATGGAGCCACCGTGTCTGAAAAGTGTGTTACACAGGCATTCTTTCTAATGGCCAGAAGGGGGCGACTCCACCGGTCTCAAAAAGAGGTCAGAGTTGTATGCAATCTTATGAGACAATGACCCAACTACCCACTTGATTCATGAAACGGTTGCCTGATGAGTTCATGGTCTCAATCACTATATAACATGATGGTAATTTTTGAAGTTATGGTCCCATTTAGAGTTAAAACAGACGATAAAGTAGGGTATGCTTTAGTGCGCTGCTACATTGAGATAACAAAGACGGTGACAAGTTACTACCACTGCATGTCCACAGGTTCTCACTCAGATCCAGTCAGGATGTCCATCCACAGATCCACCCTCTCATCCAAATACAGCTGATTCAGACACCAAGATGGCAACAGCAGCATTGCCAAACTCTAGGCTTCAGAACGGTCATCCAAAAAAACCAATGGATGGTGTCACGGGGGTTTTATACTTGAGTTTTCCATGTCAATACACAAGGTATACTTTGTATTTTCATTCTGTGGAGCTCTTAAAGTTGCTTGAGGGCAGTTAAACAGAGAAAGACACCATTTTGGCCACTGTTTGTGTTGAGAACTGAAGTGAAAACAGCATTAAACTTGGGAAAAAACAGACACCAACCAAGAAGAACATTCTGAATTATTAAAAGACTTATTTCGCAGTTGACTAACTTGCACGATTTGTTCTCCCTCACGTGTTAACCGTCAGAGAAATACAGTTTATTGGAAGCAGATGTACACAGTTTGTATTTGATGAATTATTTTCATTTCCCCCTAACACGATCTGCAGTGGTATTGACGGACAGCCTCGTCTCCAGTGTGAAGAAAACTCTGCGTATACCGCTGCTGCTCTTGTTCCCACTTGAGTTCTAACTTTACTTCAACAGAAAACCAAATTTAAAAGTTATGAGTTACAGGACATGTCGAACGTGAGGTTTCAGGAGCCGTTAACGTCAGTCCAGAAAACTAGAATGCATATATAACGCCGTCCTTCACGCCGTGTTTATGTCCAACACCTTAATCTCTAGCTGTCCTCTGTCAGGTCTCTCTCTCTCTCCGTCCTGCTCCCACTCATCTGGTTCTCATTTGCACAGCACAGCCAGCTGGAATGTGTCCGTGCTTTTAAAGATGAGTTATTTGCCCATTAATACATACTCCGGCGCAACACTATTTTAAGCCAACCAAAGTGGAGGGCGAGTGTTGTTTGTAGTCGAGAAATCCAAAGTTCTTTTGGATGGAAAAGTTAAGACTGATTAATGATTAAATAGGTCACGCTCTTTTATTCTGTCCTGAGCGCTGCGGGCTGCGAAAGACAACACAGACCTTTTGGACTGGAATGGGGTTTTTCGAGAAGCTGCTTTTAATAAGATGTACCGATATCACAATGGAAATGAAAATAACATGCAGGGATCAGATACTTAGGTCAGCAAAGCGAACAGTGGGGGACCGTGGCACCACGTCTTTATTAAAATAACAGACATGCTGAGTTTGATACTTGCTTTAGTGTTCGTTTCATTTGTTGGAGACTTGTGTGCTTTGGTACAACAGCTCCTTTAAGTCTCACAGATGTGACTCTCTACTAAATCTATGACACAATCGATACTTTACACTCAAATTCCACATAGTCAAATCACAAAAATGTACCCAAAATATTCTATCAACAGTTTTATGAAGTACGTTATCAACCTTAAGATGGCTCTGCTCTCCTACTTAGCATGTGAAACCAAATATGTGCATGACTTTAAATCTTTTTATTCTTTTTGTGCATAGGTTTGTTTGTTAGATACAGGTTGGTAGTTGAATGATCATTTATCTGCCTAGCAGTATTCTTCGCTTGCTGTGCTTCCTCTGCACGCAGCGCCAACAAGCCCATCCGTGTTGCAGTCGCGTATCCTGTTGCGTCTTCCCCCGGTGCAGCCTGACCAGGGACCCCAGCAGGACCAGTTACCTTCCTGGTTAACAGTCGGTCTCGCAACTGCAAAAACATTGTCCGAATTTTTACACATCGAGGAAAATTTAGCTTTAGCCTTGTTGTGGATGTTGGGACTTATCTCACGTCCCCACCGTCAATCTTACCTCCGGTTCTTGTTTTGTCGCTCTTGAAGTTCTGGCAGGCCAGGCCTTCGAACAGGTTAGTGCACATGCAGATACACTTTCCGTCCAGCAGAGTGAGAGTGCCTCCGTTTTGACATGGCTTACACTTGCACAAGTTATACTCTGCCACATAGTCTGCTGTGGCCTGCCTCAGGTTAGAGATCCTGGCGTTAGCGTCCGCCATGTCCAGTGGAATGAGTGTGTAGATGGGCTGTGGCTGTCAGAAACAACAGAATGTGTACGACGTTTCATTTTCCGGAATATGATAACAGAAGAATTATATCACATCATTTTTCACTTACAACAAGACTAAAGCTAACCTGGAGCGTTCAGATGCTCTTTTTGCCACTCTGGGCAGACACAGTGAGTGAAAATGGTACTAGTCTTGGGGAATCGACTCATGGCTCTGCTTTAACTGTGTGAGAATCTGACGACGGCCGACCAAAATGTCTCAGGCTTAAATCGTGCAGTATATCTGACTTAAACGTAAAAGCTTTGACCTGCAGGTGGCACTAGTGAAGCAGCAGGATCAACAAAGTCAATAGAATGAATGTCTCTGCAAAATGTATTAAAATATTTTTGAAAATATTTAAGTCTGGATCAAAGTTGACCGCCGACAGAGAGTTTGGCATTTCTACCCTCCGAAAAAACATCACAGTGCAACACCAGCTTCTCTGTTCAAGTCCTACCTCACTTTTTATCAGTGCCGGGGCGTCAGCGATGGTTCGGGCCCAGTTCCGATACGTATTGACGTCCATCACTCCGTCTTTATTTAATTTTGCCCTCATAGTAGCAGCACCTTCTAGAGTACCTCCTCTGACTGACGTCATCACTTTGTCCACCACTGCTTTTCCTTCGCGTTCATCTGTGTAGCAACAAGGTGCAATGTTGTAGAGACTTCCCAACAGATACATTCATATATACTCATCACATAGTATCTGTGCAGTCTATTCTAATACAGTTGTGTAGCCCTCATGCTCTCTTTTGTAAACTTTTCCTTGACGAGCTGCAGGGGAAGGATACCTATTCACTTTCTAGCTAACACTACTGTTTGACAGTGTCAGGCGATACAATAGTAGAGACATAAATAACATCTAAAATATCAACCCATGTCCTGGACACATTTCCTTGAGCCTGGAAGTGAGCACACTTGATGTAATCAAAAGGTAACGTTAGCTAGGAAGTGGTTAAATGCTAATGCTCGCTAACGGGTTATCAAATATGTAGTTTTACCTCAAAATATGGTCAACTTTCCCTCCAGATTTTCATCATTCAATAACTTTTTACTTGTTACTCAACTGGTAAGTGATGAAATGCTAAAAGTTCTCAGATTCCCAATGTTTACATGACATGCAACGGGCAACACAGAAGCATAACATTATCCTAGCATCCGAGCTTGACATCAGCCATCGGAGGAATATGGCCGCCGTGTGACTATCGTTTCAATGTCTTACAAAGTAGCTGTGCCATGAAGGAATTGTTTGATGGCCAGTATGGGGAGGAGGAATGATTGTCATGAGAGTATTGTATTAAAATAGACTTGCACCTATCCTTTAATCCAAGAAGTGTTATCAGGTGAGACGGGGACAGCTTACCAGTGAATTTGTTTGTTACGTCATCGCAGTTTTCAGGTTTCACGTGTGCACCAACTTCGCCGGCAAAATCTACTGTGATGCCTAATTTGACGCATTCTTGAATATGTCTCTCTGTGATATCTGCAAGAATCGTGAAGAACAGAAGGTGAGTGAACGGAAAACTTTTGAGAATGACAAGAAACGGTTTTGAGGGCGCCACACGTACTCTTCTCTTTAATGGTGTCCTGGTTGAGAACGTAGATCAGCTCGTATTCACCGCCAGACAATCCGTTTTTGGTGTAATGCGTGCCGTAGTCCTCCAGGAAGGCAAAGTAAATACCCTTTTCGTACTGCAGAGGCAAAGACTTGACATGCTCTAGAAATTCCTCCGCCACTTGGAGCTCGCGGGAGCGCAGTCTGTAGGTGCTCAGCTCCACCCTGCCCAACACCCGCATGAAGCTCTTGTTCTGAGTGTGCGGGAGAGAAGCATCGGTAAAGAAACACACAAAAGATTTCTGCAGTGAGCTATGATCTGTGACTTGACATTTACCTTGATGGTGGTGTACTCAGAGAACTCCTTAATCATCGTTTTCTTCTCGTATTCAATCCCTGCTTCCACAGACCCACCCTTCTCAGACATGGATTCCTCAGTTTTACTAAACTTGAAGGAAAGTCCGGCATCGACTTTAAAACTCATCTCTTTCAATATTTCCCTCAGGAGGCTGTGTGTGTCTTCATAGATTTCTCGAGAAGTGGTTTCTTCCACACGAGTCTGGAGACGGGCAAAGACAAAGTGTCAAGGGATGAACAGAGTCCTCTGGTTGAAATAGGACAAAAAGGTTTTGGCTTACCTCGTATCTGAACACACCGACGT
The DNA here is from genome assembly GCA_963678695.2 of Diplodus puntazzo. Taxonomy (NCBI): domain Eukaryota; kingdom Metazoa; phylum Chordata; class Actinopteri; order Spariformes; family Sparidae; genus Diplodus; species Diplodus puntazzo. The sequence goes on along the minus strand of OZ023173.1, from coordinate 23,019,619 downwards.
TCCAGGGGGTCCTTTCCGTATTCCCATTGTTCGGATTCCTAACGCGGTCACACTTTCCGTTGAAGTAATCGTTGTAGAAGGGGTTCATTCGAGGATCTGAGCCCAAGATGTTGATTCTGGTGCATGGACACAGTGGACGCTTTATAAGACGATATACAGTAGTATGCATATTTAGCTAAAACTCAAAGACTTAAAAAGCACTTGAGTATTGAGGAATTGGATTACCTCAGAATTTCCTGGTAAAGACGATCAATTCATTTCAAGTTGTTAAAACGTTTTAGTTACTATTTGGATTTGTCTCGTATAGTCACAATAAATGTGATGATGTGCCATCCTGATTTGAGTACTCGCTACTGTAACATAAAGCCTCCATTTTACTTTCATCTAATTTAATCTTTAATTACAAAAATCCCCTTTTACCCATATCCCGCTGTCCTGCTTTGCTCATTGGTATCCAGGACTGTCGTGGCACAGGGTTTTCGCACAGTCTCACAGTCCTCATCGGATCCGTCTTCGCAGTCATAGTCCCCGTTACACATTAATCTCCTTTTGATGCAATAACCTGTGCAAAGATGGGTGTTAAACTTAAAAGGCTTAAGATAATAAAGGGATTAGGGGAGTATCCTGCAGGGTTATTAAAAAAAGAAACTACCTGACTCGCACTGGAACTCTGAGTCGGGGCACACAGGAGGAGGCGGTCGAGCACATGTTTCATTTGTTTGGCAGGACTCGCTCTGCCCTATCGGTTCAGTGCAGGCCTGGCCACCAAACTGGCCGAACACTTCTACACCGCGAGAACGCCTCTGAGGGTCACAGATGAAAACACAATGTAAAGCATATACACTCACAAAGGCAGATAACAATAACAACAGAGAGACAGATATATTAGTCAAAAAAAAAAAATACAAATCATTTTATGTTTGTCTCAGACCTTTTATAAAATGTTAAAAGGAACATTTATATATTGGATTTTATGTACTCAAAAAATGTGTTTGATTCCTTATGTTAGTTTAAACTAATGAGCTAAAATAATGTGACAAATTTACAAGCAGAAGCAGCAAGCAGCGATAGCAGTTACCGCTACTCTGGTAAGCTAAGTTTAGCCACCTTTTAGCGGCATCAGGTGCCACTTTTGTCCATCATTAGGATTAGATTTAGCTTCTGCCCTTTTAATGGTAGTCCAGAAGAAACTGAATTGCTTATGACAGCATCAATAGCCTATAGCATGTTGATTAACAGACTTTTTCATGTTAGCTTACGTTTTCAAAAATTAGCTTAGCTTAGGCTATGTTACCAGATAGCCATAACTGGCGGAGTGCAGTTCTTGCAGTTTGGCTTCTACTTTTTTCTTTTTAGATGTATATTTTAACCCAAAATGTGTGTGACATATTACTTTCAGTTGTAACTCAATTTTGGTCAAATGTCTTAGCTATTAAATACTGGGTGCGTTAGCCTATACTGGCAGTACTTCCTGCTTTGAAATTAAAAATGTTGTATGACACAATACCTGTACCTGTGATGAACAGATGTAAGGAAGTAAGATTTTGGTCATATTTAGCCCTAAATGTAGCCTAGTACTGCTAGGACTGCTACATTTAGGCTTCCTTGTTTGTCACATTCTAGCTAGTATGGTACCATGATTAGACTAAGTTGAAAATAAAGTTTTGCAGTAAATGGCATTGAATTAAATTTGTATTCAATTGTGACTCACTCGGGAGTTTGTGCAAGGATCACATGGACGCCACTCTGACCATCGGCCCCAAGCACAATCTACTGGTGGTGGATCAGGAAGGTCCACTGCCCTGAAATACACACATTCCTATTGAATAATGCAACTCTTCATATCATACAAAATCCACGGTAAGTGAATATAAACAACACCCTTGCCGCTGTTTAAATGAAATAGGATATATACATACATTCCTTCTCCAAAAAGCAGCAAAGTTAGACACAGGGCACTGAAGCCCAGCTGGAGAGCAACCTCAATCCTCATGATGGACCTCAGAAAAGACAAGTGGTGTTGTGTGTCCGCCCCGATCTCAGTCTTTTAAGCTGCCTCTCTGTCAATTATTATCAAACTGCAAATGGACCATGTTGTGCTCATCGGTCAATACGTTGGATTTTAGACACAGCAATATTGATTCAGTGATTGGAAATTCCCAGTTTTTCACATCTTGCTCATCTACCCGTTATCATTCTGTTCTCTGGTGGGAGCAAAGCCTCTCCGTGAACATACTAACGATGATTGAAGTGATGATTAATTTCTCACCTTCTCTGCAAAACTGTTATACTGATACTGATCTACGTTTGATAGTGTTTGTCCCAATTAAAACCACTTAAAACGAGTGACTGGAAACTGATCAGATTTTTCTAAAAACGACTTCTCTGAAACCACACAAGCGATGAATGTGAAACCATGCTGAAGCTGCAATATTATTGCACATTGTGGATTTTTAATAATCAGCATTTCTTGCTGTCAGTGTGAATAGTTGTCATAGTGTGTCACTGCAACATAGACAAGAGAAGTACCTTTTTGACACAGGAATAAAATAAAATATATATAAAATGGAATAAAATACAAATATACTATGATAAATAAGATAAAATAGAACAGAAATACTGTATATGCTAGATGGTGTGTGCATAAACAGTATATGTACGTGCAGAAATTTCCTGAGATGTACACACACACACATACAGGCTGTTTGCATCTACATGTGCAACATCCGTCATGAAGTATAAGTAATGTAAGATATGAGTTCATGTGGGTTAGGAGGTACTGGGTGCTTACATATTGTTGCAATGTTGAGTTTCTATTGCCATTTATTGTGTTCTGTTTTAAGATTTTAGCAATAGGAGCATTATTTGGAGACAACATGTTGATTTTTTTTGTGCCTCCCCGATTATGCAATCAATCAGACGGGTTTACAGGAAAAGCAGGGCAAATATTTAAAGAGGCAGCTGTAATACATTGACCAAAACACGTCCGTGGTACGTTTAGGTCACCATCGGAGATTGGGAAACTGCATGGATGCAGAATTCAAACCTCACACACAAACAATTGCTGTGACTGTCACACTAAAAGTCGTTTTTGCAAAACTGTCATTTGAGGTGATAGGGGTTCCCACCGGTTTGCTGAGCCTGAACTGAAGTGCACCTCTTTGTCCACAAGATGGCAACATCGAACAGATAACAGTCAATCACAGCAGCTTTTAAGTACGCACTGCTCATGCATAAGGTGAAGGAACACACCAATATAGAGAAAAGTTTGCATGCACACTTTCTTTCTCTGACATGTCAACACTGTTTCCTTTTCGTTAGTATACTAAAACAAGCCTTGCACAACGCACAGGAAGTTTTAAACCGTTGCACCTAATGATCTGTCATGTGATCTGAGAGGCTTTTGCTGACTCTGCAGTACTTTGTTCTTCAAAAGGAGGGGAGTGCAGTGTGTATAAAAAAAAAAAAAAGAAAAAAGGAAGGAATACAGAACACTGCTGTGCATAGAGAGAAGAAAACGATGTTGATTTTAAAAGTTGACTGGAGTTATTAGTAGAACTGTGATCGAAGCCAGCTGATAAGTCGTGATCAGGTGAATCAGTATTCGGGGACAGAGAGGTTTGACCGCTTAGAGAGGCTGACAAATAATCTGCTTTTATCCAACTGATGTCAAATTCTCCTATTCAGCATGACGACTATTTCCTGCTGACTTAAATAAACACGGTTGGACTATTCCCCGATGTCTCCAAAGTCAATCTGGGGGCTGCCCTGTCCTGGTTCTTTCCCTGTATCTGCAGGCAGAGCTGGGGTAGTGTAGGGGCTATGTGGTCATGGCCCGCTGGAGAAGCACAAATATGTGCTTAGGTCACCACTTTTACGAGGTTCGGCAGTTTCCTCCCAGCTTTCTCAGGAAACCAGAGGGTAGGTAAGGTGCTTGGCCAATATTTCTCCTGACTAGAAAGACTTCCTGTTTTTAGGGGAGTAAGGGAGCAGTCGCTGGAGCTGTGTGGAAACACTTGTGGAACAGCCTACAGCTTTTTACTGTAATCGACGCACAACATCCTATGGAATTTGTCATAATGTGCGACAGAATATGATGGCGTCGCCCGCTCGCTCTGCTCCGCTGCTTTGTGTTGTATTTTTAGACTGAAATGGTTCCAGTGCAGTGAAGGCAGTTGAGAGTTAAAAGGACAGCGAGGATAAAATCTAAGACTACCTCAATTATGGACTGGAGATAAGTAGCTATCTTAGGTTCTGGTTGTGGCTGCAGCCGGTTCCAGGATTCACGCCCTAAATGCTTGATGTTTGGATTGTGGCCTTCCTGTCATAAACTGGCAAGGACACTTCCCATTAGATCGTCCCTGTCAGCATTCACATCATAAAAATAAATCCTCTCCGATGTGTATGCGCTGACCTGGGGCCATCTGTTGTCTGGATGCTGGATCCTTTTCCACAGAAAGCTTCACGTGTGGTATCCAACATGTCCTCCTGTATGCAAGTATGCAATTGCACTGGGTGTGACACTGATCCAAAGAGACAATGAATCACATTCAGAGGAACAGGGAACCATCACTTTAACAAAGCGTCATCAGACGGTGATGTGGGAGCAGAGAGACACGTTACTGACGGGAAAGGTTAACGACATCTTACGCCAGAAAAAAAGCCATTTTTGCAATCCCTGCTTTTAAGACATACAGTGTATGAATGTTGTTGAGTTGATAAATGTAAAAATAAATATGCATAAAGCACAATATATAGCATAACTATCATATGTCAGATGTGATGCAGCATCCGCTCTTCACTTCTATCTGGATGTTTTCATGTTGGACAGATATATATAAGTCTGATGATGTTAAATGTTTGATTGGAGGTTAGGAACAAGATCATTGCAGCAGTTGGTGACTGGAGGGGAAAACAGACCCTCAGCTAGTCAGTAATCTGGCTTGTGAGGGGCTCATCTCTTGGAAACCAGCCTCTGTCAGCAGAACACAAGATACAAAAGCAGGAAGGACATCCTTCCTCTGTCCCTTTTACTCTCTCTCTCTCTCTCTCTCTCTCTCTTACTTTTCAGCTCTGACCTCAAACATGCAGTAAACTGTTAGGAGTACGACTCTTTAAATATCAAGCAACGTAATTTGTTTTCTGTTTGCCAGGCGAACATCTGTTTGCAGAACTATACACAGCACATGACCTGTGTATGACCAGGATCAGGGTTGACTCAGGAGCTTTTAGATGTGATTATTACATATGGCTGTTGTGCTCAAGTCCATCTCATCACATCCAGATCTACATCCACACTCTCCATCGTCTCACCACCACCAGCGTCTGGCCTCCATCAGGGGTTTCCTGCACTACTCAACGGCTTCACCCTCCCTCTTGGATGCCACAATGTCAAAGACTCATAGTTCTCATCTGATGTGCACATTGCAATAAATGATGTATTCATTCATAAAGAAGTCTGTTCTGATTGAAGTTACATTATCAACAACATGTGAAGAGGATGTCTATGTCAATGCTAACTGCTGAGTCCCAGCTCATTGTGTGTAGTGATTCCACTTTGTACCACAAGAGGTGATAGTCCAGTCAACCCCCCCTGTATATCAGCTGGGAGACTCATGCTTAGTACAATAAAATAACAAGATAAAGTCACAAAATGTCATGAGAGGGAATATTCTTACATCTACTTTCCTTATTAAACAGAAAAAAACAACCGTACACCTTCTGAACTCAAGTTTTTCTCTCAGCTGCACGGTTAACAGAGCTAACAAACTAACAGCAGCTAGTAGCCACAGCCATAAATAGCTACAGCAAAGAGCATAGTGAGCAGCAGCTAGTGGTTAGCCTGGTGATAAGCTGCCCCCAATATGTTTGGAGCGACCTTTGACGGATGGCCAAATACCGACGTGTTGAGTTTTCAGCCGAGACTCAACAATCGGCTATCTTTCTCTAGGAAACTACATTCTGTTGCTTTTAAAGGTCAATCAAAAGGAAGTTTTCTCAAACACATCTATTCGTATCTGACGATGCAGCTCCTACGCCTCTCCCCTAACACCAGTGGGTTGGTTTTGATCAGAAACAGCATATAGAAAAATATGTATGAGCTCAGATTGGACTGCAGTGACAAAGACCTCATTGTATCGTCCGTGTAAAAGTTGTCTGACATGTAAAAGTAAAGTCGCCAGGGATGGTTCACCAGATTAATAACAACACACACACACACAATTACGGAAGTGAAACCCGGCGGTGTACAGGAAACCAGTCACATTGACATCACTACTCGTGTTGGTGCAGATTTCGGTGTTGACGTTTAATCCAGTTTTGTGGCCATACAGCAGGTTTGAATCCCTTTCCCAATAACTCGTCACTGTTTCTTTTGTTTTTTTTTCCTCCGTTGAAGCAGCGACGGCTTTTTGTCTCTTTAATTGCCGCTATACGAGCCGCCCCTTATCTTCTCTTAATCATCCCCCAAACAAACATCTATTGATGCCTCTGCAAACATTAAACAAAACGCTTCCTGTGTGGCTGGAGTTTTTTTTTCTTCCTGGGAAAATCATAAGTGGCACTCGGTGCTTAGAACAGCAAATATGAAAACTGTCATTAGCTACATGGCTTAATCACCGCATGGTATCTGAGGCAAAATAGACATTTAGACTGAGGAAGTTGATGACCCGTTTTCAGCCAGCAGTTTACTGTAATTGCAGTAACACTGCTGCATGGCAAAGGAAACGTCTGGTCTTTTCGAAAAAAAAAAATTGTGCTGCGTTAGCAACATTGGAGCTTTTCCTCTCTGGTTTGGACTCGTCTTTTGCCCTCATTTCTTCTACATTTTATGATATGACGCTCAGTGCGCACAAGGTTTAGATGATATGAATGAGCTTTTTTTTTCATTTGAAAGCCATGCAGCGCTGTGGACCCGCAGTGTTGGCAGAGGAAGGTGGGATATTTTCATGGTTTTCCGGTTATCAGTTCTGCCACAAATGCTGAGCAACGAGGAATCCTTCTTCATCTCAGCCAAGTCTTTGCCACTTTTTCACCACTAATAGATAGGCTGTTGTGATTACCAATAACAAGGGAGGTTGCAACTGTACAAAATATCTAGACATAACTTAAAGGCCTGGTAGTTGTAACAGGGACCTATTTGTGAGATCAATTTTAGGAAATTTAGGGCTAAAATACCTTTTATTTGGCCAATTGGGGGCATGGAAACAAGCCGTTGAGACAAGAATGACATATTATCATCTTTTTAGTGATACTGTGCACTTGTAAACAACATGAACGGTTTATTTAGACCTGGATACGACAATGACGACGCTTAGTCTCGCTTCCAGGTTTGCAAAGTCGTTACTCACAGTCTTGCAGCTTAATTCCCCGGCAGAACAAATAGCATGTCCCCCATAGACCGGCATTATAAAAGAGACGTCTGTAAAACTGTTGACTGGACACTTTGAACTGCAAACAAAGTTATTTATGACTCTTTCTATTGTGATTTTTTGATTCATGGATGTTTGATTTTTTTCAAAAACGTTCCTCAAGATCCAGAGAAGCTATTTTAAATACGTGACATCATTACAATGTAAAGTCTTTACACTGTAGAATTACGACATATATCACATATCCAGGGGTTCACATAACTAAGAAGTAAAAACCTTTTCAGGCTATGTTCCAGGTGAGCAGTTGTCATTGGAATGAACAGGCACCATCTTTAGGTCCAGTATCAAGTTGTACAAACAGTTGGTTATTTATACATCTGGCAGATATGGAGCAACATTAGCATTCATGTGGAGTCATGCCTCTGGCCACCTGATGACTGTAGGTCAAATATTCACTCACCTTTTTAGTCTCCACCAACTCAGCTACGCCCTCCACCATGTTCCCTTGAAGCTCCATGTTGTTTGATGGCAGACAGTCATAAGAAAGAACCAATATACTAACATTAAGCTACATTAAAGGAGAAATGTGTAAACTACGTGGGCTATTGGTCTATCAGATAGCGGGTTACACCTTTTTAATCTCCACCAACTCCTCCTTTGAGCAGCTACAAGCTCCACCATGTTCCCTGGTAGCAGCTCACTGTAAAGTTGTGAGAATGAGCTAAAACAGTAACATTAATTTACATTAAAGGAGATATTTGCAAGAAGTGGCCAATACTTTAGTTAAAAACACTGAAAAAACTGAACTAAATTTGTCAACAGAGTGTGAAGACACTGCAAGTTAGCATGCTAACCAGCTAGCTGATAGACCAATAGCCCCCATAGTTTCATCAGGGAGATATATGTCAGCTGTTGACGTGATAAATTAATAAAGTAAACTTACAAAATGTTAAGAAACGTTTTGCCCTTAGGTCTATTTTTGTCACTAAACAGAAAAAACAATGGCAAACCTTCTGAATTCAAGTTTCTCTTTTTTTATCCAACTAAGAGGAGATCGTTCAATCCAGAAATAAACTGGAAAAAAGGATTTTCAGTCTTATATTTCATTAGTTTTTATGACTAACTGCAACTTTCTTATGTTAAAAAAGTAGTTCTATCCTATTCAAGATATCAATGAGGTCTTATTACTAACTCAGAAACACTCACAGCAGACTAAACGAGCTGTTCTCAGAGGAAAATAAGGTTTCAACTGAACTCTGTTTGAAGCTAGCAAGGTGGCAGGGTCCGCCACATATGAAACAAAGTAAAACAGCATGAAGCTGTGTTGTCCTTTAAGGTCAGTTTGAGTTTGTTTGCATAGTTTGTTTAGGCATGACGGAAAAAAAAATCAATCGAGTCAATTAAGATATTTCTCTTCTGGTTACAGTTTCTTCCCCTAAAACTACATAATGCACCTTTAAATTGACAAACATCACACGTGTGTAGTTCATGGCACAGTTGTCTTTTCCCATTCATTACCATACATATTTAACATATAATGTAAAACCTCATTGAGGGGCTCTAGCTGTAAGAAGTATTAATTTCAGCTGCTTTAGTGGAAGAAATATGTCCCATTCCAAAAATAAACTTACTGTCTCATTATTTGTAAAGTGATTAAGACATCTTTCTCGTGATATAACACAACATCTACCGTGACCCACTTTCCCTCTACGTGTGTCTCCATATGGGCCATCTGACCGCCGCTGATATTCTCGTTCACGTGAACGCACCGCCCCCCTCTCTCTCTCGCTCTCGCTCGCTCTCTCCAAGTTGAGATCTGCAGTGCGTTAGGTCTGTCTGCCTGTCAGTCAGTGAAAGGGTTAACCTGGGAGTTCTGCAGCAGTCTCTCCTTTCTGTCCACGGCGTTTAGCGGAAAACATCTGACTCCTGCTCCGTTTTCCGACGCTGTGTTTGGTTTCTACTCATTTTTTTTTTTGTCGCGCCGGAGCCGCGGAGGAGGCATCGCCGGGAACAGAAAGCAGAGTTTCTACATCTTTTAACTGCGCGCCTTTCACCCAAAAACACAGGTAGGTGTTTGCTGTGTTGTTAACTTTTTTTTTTTTTCCATCCATGCACTAATTAAGGATCTGCCATAGAACTACAGGTTGTCTTTTAGCAGAGTAAGGTTCAAGTGTCGCCTTTAAAAAGCCATGATAATGACCTGACGCTGGGAGCTGCCCCTCAGCCTTAAAACTGACCTCAAATCAGTTTTGTTTTCCACATTAACTGTAGGGAAAGGCTCATCACTTTTTTTTTTTTCTGGGGAGGTTGAACTTTCAGCATTTCTGTGTTGTCATTTGTGACTCATTCCGTGGCTCCTTTCCTGTCTCAACTGTTGGAATAACAAACATTATAAAACACTTTTTTTCTCCCTCTTTTTCCAGAACACTCTCTTCTCAGGCTGCAGCTCCTGTGAGGCAAACATCTTTTTAAATCTGTCAGTCCCCCCCCTCCAAAAAAATGGTTTTAAGTTGCATCTGTCAGCCACATATCTACATATCTGTACCCGAGCCTTGTTGCACAAAAATACACATTTTGTATGAAAGTGTCTGCATGCCCTTTGTGTTCACAGTGGGCCTGTGGTATTTCACCATCTCATTCACTTGCAGACTGAGTCATTCCCTCTGATTTCCTCCAGATGTGCAGCAGTTTACGTTTCCTGACGGCCCAGGATTGTGACATTTCTGCCCCTTGCACGGCAGTTATTCTGCTGACAAATATGAATTCACACTTTTGTCGCTCTGTGACTGTTTGTGTCACACGGCTTCGTGCTTTCTCCCCCCCCCCCTTCCCATCGTTCATCTGGAACCATCAGCGAGCTGTCGTTTGTTGTTAAAGCGTAATCCGTTAACTCCTATCTGCAGTGAACAGCTGACATTTTGCCCTTTTTTTTATCAGCCCCTGCCCCTCCAGCTCCAGGGACTCACTCAACTGTAAGTTACTGGACAAGCACGGTCATGTGTCACGCTCGTGTAAATGAAGCATCAACAAGTGATTAGGGTTGTGTCTTGTTTTTTTTTTTTTCCAACGCTTTCTCGCACAGAAAACAGCCCTGTGTGCCTCGCAGGGAACTTGAATGTCACCGAGTGGAACTGAGCGCAGCAGGTCCTCACCCTGCTCGTTTTCTTGGAATTAAAACTGGCGCTGATGGATAAAATGACGTTTTTTTTTAATTGTTTTACAGCTGCACGGTAGCTCTTGTGATGTGACAACTCATTGAAACAACTAGTGAAATCACCTCATAATGGAAATAAAACTAAACAGCATTGGTCCCTGGGTTGTTTACAGAATCTGTGTATTTGTGTGTCGGTCCCCCATAAAGGATTAGATATGATTCTTAGAGAGGTAACAGCTGGCACAAACCAGGAACGCACTCACTGGCCTTCACAGTTCCTGTCTCTTATCTTATCTCCCGTGACTCTCATTTCCTTTATGAATCAAACAAATTACCTTCCCTAATCACACAGGTGCATTTGGAGTGTTCTCCCAGTGCAGGCTTTATTGGCAGCCTGATAATGTGGACAGCGTGGTTGGTAAATGATCGTTCCAAAGGCTCCAATCATCACTTCATAGATGCTTAGCTGGGCATCACGAGATCTCTTGCTCCACTAGCGTAAGATTAACCTCAGGTAATTGCTCAACCTTTGCCCGCTGTCAACCTTTGGTCCGTCCACCGGCGTTCACAGCCTCTCTAAACTCGTATCGAAGCCAGTGTTGCTTCTGGAACTGGCCCTAAAGGTATGTACGTCTCACGCAGAGCAGTGTTTGACTTGGTTGTTTTCCAGTGGTTTTGCAGAGCTGGAGTTCTTTATGGCTTTTTTTTTTTTTTTCTGTCGAGGCCGATTGTCGTGATTGTTTGATTCATTAGGTGACTAAATGTTGTCTTGTGATTAATCCACATGGCGTGAGTTTATTATGCCTGATGTGATTTGAGGAGAAGTAAGTGAATCTCAGCTCGCCAGAGCGTCCGCTACAGTCAGCTGTGATTTTTGTCTCATGTGACATGGCCCTGGTGTTTCCTGCACTGATGATTGATGATGATGTTTTTTGATGATGAGCCATGTTTGGCACAGCTCAGATATTTTAAAAAGGTGTTTTTTATGGGTCTGAAACATAACTTACAAAATGTGGAGTCTTAAGAAGTCGTCTTTTAACGGCCCTCCCTTAATAAAGTTTTATGGATTCAAGACGTGCAGGACCTTTAGGATCTTAAGGATCTTTACAGGGCTGAACAACTGACACAGCAGGGTTAAAGTGTGTTTGTCCCGTCCTTATGAGGCTGATGTTTTATGGGTCATGTGTCCTCTTCTGCTTCTCTGTCAGGAAGGTGGTTGTAAACGGTCACTGTGGATTGTTAAAAGAATGTGATTGTTTATGATGTCATTTTTTAAGTTCAAGCTGCAGAAGCTGCGTTTGTGTGATTTAAGGTGAAATCTAACAAAGGGCTGCAGTGTTGCACAGATGCCCTGGCTGACTGATCTGGTTCTCCAGATGTAAGAAAACGCGTTTTTCTTTTGGGCACAGATCCCACCAAATGTCACAGCGTCATTATCTTAAACGTTTTTTTCAGTGAAAATGAAAAATGTGAAGCAACGTCGATCCTTCCAAGAAATCATGAATCATATCACAATTGCAATTTGATTTATTTTAGTCATCATGCAGCCATGCTTTTGACCGGTGACTTGTTAGCAGTTTCATCAGGAAACAATGTGTATTAACATTCCATCTCCTTCTCCTTTCTTTCTTTTTTTCTTCTCTCTCTCCCCACATGCACTGTCACCACTTCGCCTGTTTTCCTCCTCCAGACAACCAACAAGAAAAGCATGTGTGGGTGTTAGGAGTCATCTGCTCGGTTGACCTCGCTGACCCCTGAACACGGAGCTGCCGTCTGCTTTACGCCCCGCCCCCCTTCCCCTGGCCGTTCAACTGAGGCTCACTCCGCACCATGTCTGCAGAGGTGGAGAACAGCGCGCCCGTCCCTGCCGATCCCAGCGTCGCGTCCCCGACCACAGCCTCCAACAGCCCCCCCACCTCCCCTGCCACATCCAAGGTCCCATTCAGGAAAGAGAAGAAGAAGGGTGAGCGACAGAAAATGCGATGGCTGCAGTTGATTCCAAGATTTGTCTGCTCTGGAACTTTTAGAAATGGTAGATTTGTTGCTTTACAGTCCCAGAGAAGACAGATGAGTACCTGGTGGGCAGGTTTCAAGGGGACGGCGTGAGGTACAAGGCCAAGCTGATTGGCGTGGATGATGTCCCAGAGGCCAGAGGAGACAAGATGTGCCAGGACTCCATGATGAAACTTAAGGTGCAGTGTGGGGCCTCGGATGGTGCTCTGCTAGCTTTATAACTATAATAAAACCTGAATCTCTAATGTTTTCCAATACACATATTTGTATACAGACGTGCTGCAGCAGCAGAGGGCGACAGTGTGCGCAAAATCTACAGATAAATCATCAAACTATGTATTCTTTATCTTCTACCAGGGTATGGCCGTAGCTGCTCGGTCCCAAGGCAAACACAAACAGAGGATCTGGATCAACATTTCCTTGTCGGGCATCAAGATCATTGATGAGAGAACGGGGGTGAGTTCTGCCGTCTCCCTCCCGTTGCCGTCACATCACACTCGTTTGATTTTCGATTGGCCGGTTAGTAAAACAATGGTCCTCGTATCCCAGGTGATCGAACATGAGCACGTGGTGAACAAGATCTCCTTCATCGCCAGAGACGTGACGGACAACAGGGCGTTTGGTTATGTGTGCGGAGCAGAAGGGCAGCATCAGTTCTTTGCCATAAAGACCGCGCAACAGGTGATACACACTCGCACATTCATACTCTCGACATCAACGTGATTGTGCCGTCGCTCATTCTCTCTTATTGCTTGTATTACCTTGTGTTATTTAGCTTTTACGATCTTAGAGGTGCACTTTGTAAGAATATTAGTTGAAAACCTGAAAAAATATCATCAATAAAATTTCAAGAAAAAACACTTCCCCAGATTGCTCAGTCAGGACAGCTATCTGGACGGCTATATTGAGCTAACTCGCTAGCTGCAGCAACAGTGAGCAGCAGTTAGCGGCTACTTGTTTTGAGGATGAAGTTGGCAGGTGGCCAATTCTTTCATATTGCACCTTTTTAACAACCTGTCTTTTACTGTCGTCTTATGCAATCAACTATGAAAATAAAGCTGGGTTGATTTCCTTCACTTGACAGGCAGAGCCGCTGGTGGTTGACCTGAAAGATCTGTTCCATGTCATATTCAACATGAGGAAGAAGGAGGCAGAGGCCTCGCAGAAGGTAACTGTTCCCAGAGGCGTTTTGACTTTAAACTGGAAAAAGTATTTTTTTTTCTTCTTCCAAAAAGCTGAACAGTGAAAACATTTTCTCTCCGAAAGAAAAGCACTTTGGCATTGGTCGTGTGGGAGGGCTGACAGGGTACACACTGTGTGCACTGCCTCCTGAATGCCAACACTGCCTCTCTGTGTTCCTTCAATGAATCACATCTTCAGACATTCCACTGAAATGATGTGAAATGACACATGCCTCGGTGAAATAAGAAAATAAGTACAATCATTAACAGTCTGCCTCTGTTTACAGGGTGAAAATGGCAGCGCTGTAGTTGAGGTAAGCACTTGGAAGCGAGCGTTGTTTTCCCTCTTTCAGTGCTTCCTTTAAAATCCTTACTCAACCTTCTGCTTTTTTCTGTGTCGTCCTCAGAACGGAAGCGATGCCTCGCTAAGTGTGGACAAAGCAAAAGCTGCCCAAGTAAGAATTTCTGCTCCGTTGTGTTTACAGTTTAATATTAGTGTGAAGGATTTATAAGAGCTGAATAAATACAGTATGTTTCTGTTCCCTTTTGACATCCAGCCAGTGGAGCAGCTCGACCTTTTTGGAGACATGTCGACCCCCCCAGACATCCAGGCTCCAAATGTAAGTGTGGTGCCATAGTGTAAAATGTTCCCTTTATTTGGGCAACATAGTGGAACCGAAGTCAATGAAGTGTAGCTGGATATTTACAGTATTATACTTAATTTTTTTAACACAACTTAAATGTGCCAAATTCGTTTTTTGCTTTTTTTAATAAATAGAGTAGTCTTTGTACTATATAAATACTGTGAAAGTATCAAAACACTCAATCCACTGAGAAATGCATGCTCAGGCCTGTGAGAGCTGACCAATCAGAGTGGAACGGGGTCCTTAAAGAGACAGGAGCTAAAACTGAGCTTTCAGACGGAGGATGAATAGAGGTGCTACAGCAATGGACAGTATCAGACTTTTATGCTGTATTATTTCACTAGAGGAAGATTTTTTGAAGTCGTATCAATGTGTTTTGCTACATGCTGCCTTTTGATCTGATTTAATGCGTTTGTAAGAAAACAAAAAACCTGTCTCGAATGAATAACTTCAGTACTTCCAAGATCATTCCATGTGCAATGAACTCAATTCTTAAGAAGTCACATTTGTTTGTGTTTAATTACTGATTGGGAGTATCAGATTTTATAAATTGTACAATTTAGACTTTCACGATCTTTTAAGAATTGAGTGTCTACTCCATGTATACCAATCTCAATGTTGTCTATCAAACCTTTAAAGCTGCTACAAGTAGAATCTATTGAAGAGACATTGGTGTTGACTTTGGCGACACCTGGAGTCTTGTACCTTTGGTGTTTTCCTTGATATTGTCCAAGGAAGTAAGAATTTAAGTAAGAACAACTTTTTTTTTTTTCTTTTGTCGGAAGATGGACTTTAAACTGTGTTTTAATTTTTAAAAAGTAATACTTTGAGGTAAATATTCTACAGGTAGCAGCTTTAAAATCTCTTGTCTTTTCACACCATGTAATTCATTTTTCATTTTGGTAACACGTGTTTTTCTCCCTCTGCAGAACTGATTCATAAATTCTTCTTTTCTCTCTCCCACTGTCCCTCTCATGTTAACCAGGACTCTAATGATATTCTCTTGCTGGACTTCTCTGCTGAAGTTGACAGCAATCAGAATTGCATAAAGGGAAACTCCTTTGTAACTTCCTGTCCCCCCGGCCGTCGGGCATCTCCCCAGACAGAGAATCCCTTTTCCTCGACATTTGGCTACTTTCCAACCCCAGACACTGACCCTTTCAGAGATGACCCCCTTTCTAAATCACCCACTCGGTCGGCATCCGATAATCCACACATCTCCCTCACCACCACTAATCACCTAAACAGCACTGCTGGCAATGCTAGTAATACAATTACTAATGGTGGTTTGAACGGAGACTCTGAACACCTCAGTCAGCAGATAAATGGGTTATCCAGTAAGACCATGATCCTCGCTCTCAGTAACGGACAGTGGCCACTAGGGGGCAAAATATCTCAGGGCAACACGATTACCATGATGGACGGGAATGACTCTGGACTGGCTCTGTCGAACAAAAACCCATTTTTTGACTCATCTTTGCAAACTGCCCCTTCCTCTAACGGCCTAACTCTGCCCCCGCAACCCCCGGCGACGATTAGCAAGGATTCAGTAGTCATAAATCCGCCTCCAAAGAGCTCTAAGGCTGGACGAGGTCGACGGAGTGCAAAGGTGAAATTCCATAGCTAGATGAATCACAGTAGAGAGATGCATGTGTGATGCCTGAAAATGGGTTTATGCACAATACGTTTGCTAACACCTCCCTTTCTGAGCATTTGGGTTTTGCATTGGTGTCTCACAGGAACATGCAAGGGATGCATTTGGTTAAGATGAGATGCAAGGCCTATAATTAGGGAATACTGTTAAGGGCTTGTTGTTTGGATCCGTCCTGTCTTTTTGCATGCACCGGTGGTCACATGCTTCTCTAACTGGCTTGAATGAATGACACTTTGACCTTTTTTCATCTCCGCTCTTAATCTATTTTCTAACAATCATGCTTCAGTGACAAAAGCCCAGGTGAGTGGCAAAGGCATGCATATGTATTCATCTTCAGACAAATAAAGGCTATTTCTGACTAGATAATTGATGTAATAATTTGTTGTTGTAATACTAATTTTTAAGTAGGCTATTATATAGTTTATTGGTTATTTTATAAAGAAATTATGTCATAGTGGTGCTCACTCTCTGATGTCGTCCAGTTGGTGTTGTTCCTGGAACATCATTATTAATGTTGCTCCAGGATCATCACAGTAATGTTTTTCCTAAAATTAACCAAGTATTTTTCTTCCTTAAACTTATCCAACATCATTTGGCCCAGATAGCTTGCTCCGGGGAGGACTTTTCATGAGTTGAACTGATGGTCCTAGAGCAACATTAAGGGTCCAATTTGTTGAGTATTGTTACCATTCCATCAAATACTGACACTTTGGGTTGCCTGGGCTGGCCACCAACCCAAAGCATCAGTATTTGAAGAGTTGGGAATGAAACAATTAACGATCTTACAGATTGGACACATATTTAGTTGTTCCAGGTCAGTTGCAATAATGGGCCCTGAAATGTCATTAGTTCTGATGTTCTAGGAACAACACCAACAGGGTAACATCAGGCACACCAATGTGGTGCAACTGTACTTCATATTTTTGCTTTATTTTCTGTGAATAGTCCACAGCTAGCGACCTGTTTGGAGCAGACCTGTTTGCTGCTCCTGCTCCCTCTGAAGCGTCACCTGCTTCAGCTGACCTTTTCAACAGTACACCTGCCAGCTCCACTCCGTCCTCCATAGCTGCTCTTGGTAATCAACAAGAGGGGAACTTTGTGTCTTATTCAAATATTAAGATGTTGTTTAGACTTTAATCGCCTCTAAACGTCCATATTCCTTTTTCCTTTATATTCAGGGAATCTTCAGTTGGGTCCTCCAGCTACCACATGTATCCCTGCTGCAGGCATGTGGGGAGCCACCACCACTGCACCCTCCATGTTCGCCATGCCGGGAATGAGCGCTCCAGTCCCAAGGCATCCCAGTTTCCCACAACCATCTGCCTTTGGTGGTCTACCAATACCACCCACAGCCTGGGGCCAATTTCCACCTCACGTTGCTCCACCTTTATCCCCACCCCACATCTTTCCCGCGCCTCCAGCTGCTGGGCCAGCCGGAGCCATGACCAATCCTTTCCTGTCGGGTGCATTCCCTGCAATGGGTGACCAGCAAGGCCCGGCACGCCCTCCTCCAAGGCCACCAGCTAAGGAAGTAAGGGTAGAAAACAGTGCCTTCACAGCTTTGGACCCCCTCGGAGATAAAGAGAAGAAGATTGGAAAGGACATGTTCAAGGACTTCCAGATTGCCAAACCCCCTGCCATCCCGGCGAGGAAAGGGGAGTCCAGCGCCACTCCAGCCGCCAACAACAACATGGCATTCGATCAGTACTTTTCCAGTAAAGTGGGCCTGGCTCAGGATAACGCAGATCACGACGACTTTGAAATCAAGCAAATGCCACCAGTTGTTAACGGTAAACCAGTTGCGGTTAGGCATGGGAGTCCACGCAGTTTAACTTTTGCAAGATGACTGTGAGATTTGTCACTAACCGTGTCCTCTGTCTTCTCTTTAGATGTTCCTAAACCAGCTCCTGCTACAGCTGCAGCACCAGCCCTTAACCCTGGCCTCCTCGATGGGGCCTTCTCCTCTACTCCCGCTGCAAACAGTCAAGACATGTTTGATGACGCATTTGGAGCCCCAAATTCCAGTCCGTTTGGAGCACCACCTGTAGCTATGGTACAGACGCTCACACAGACGAATACAATGTATACCACACACCAAGTGTCACATCATTAATTTGTAATTTTGGCCTTCTTTTCTTAACCTTACAGCAGACGGCTACAGTTGGTCAGACTGCTGGTTCAACGGCTGCTTTTGGGGATCCGTTTGGAAATCCCTTTGCTTGACCATAACTTGTGTATAAGTAAGTGTTCATATTTGTTTATTCCCGAACTGAATTTATATAAGATGAGGGCTGTTTTGACTTTTGTCCCTTCTCCCTGCCCTCACAGTTGAAATGGTGAAAAATGGAGACCTTCACATCAAACAACATCTTTGGGACGAGCCGCGCAAGACAATCCAAAATGATGAACTCTTCTTACACTCGTCCGTGACCCATCCTTCTTTTGTTGTTGTTGTCCTTTTTTTGTCCAATCAGTAGTTCCCTTATTGCTAAAGACCACTGATCTAAGAAGTAAATGTTTTGTCATGATCTGCTGAAGAACGAAATGTGGTGTGTGTGGGAAGAATGGGCACGTCCAAAGAGGTTCACTGCTGATGCTGTCTGTGTTTAAAGAAATAAAATAATTCAATCATAACGCTGCAAGGTGTTGACACGTCCATTGTCTTCTTCAGACTGAGTTTGCCATTGGTGAACACTGGTGAACGTGCACTTTCACACATTCAAAAAACTATTTACTGACTTTTTAAGAGTTCAGAAATCTCAACTCTGTGTGCAGGACCTCGACTGGATTTAATTGCAACAAACACCCTTTCTGGCTACAGAAGATCCATATATTTTAAGTAATAATATTGATATATTCGGATATAATACCACATACCACATACTCTATTACAAGTCAAGTTATTGGCAAAATGTACTTAAAGTATGAAAATTTAAAGTAATAATACAAAAGAATGGCTAAATTAAGTCTTTATGATTAGGCTATATAATAGGCTCACTGACTTCATAATTTAAATCCACAAATTAACTGACATATACAGTGTCTGTCAAAATGTGTTTATCAATGAGTATAGAAATGTGTGCTTTACTTGAGTATTTCAATTTTCTCGTAAAGAAGAAATGTTGTACTCTTTATTGTTATCTTTTAAGTTAAATTTTACATCATACATTCAAAACAAATGACCAGCTTATAAAATGTGATTGTTATCAATAAAAATAACTTCTAGTATTCTAGTATCTAAATTAGCCTCTGCAACTGAAGAACAATTTAAATGTTGCTTGTATGTTAAATAATTCTGATAATGAAAAATATTCATTATTTTCTAAAGCACACTTTCTTGCTGCTAATAGCTACTTCTGTAGGCCTACAACTAAAATCATGAGTATTTTTAGATTTGTGTATTGTTCCTTTTACTTAAAGTAAACACCTGAATTGTTCCTTTGCCACTGAGTTATACAGATAATATGTTTCCTGTTTTCAATCCTTGAGAAGGAAGGTCATTCTTACCTGTAGACAGTACGATCTTGCCTCATCCTGCTACTTGCAGCTACCCAACTACATTTCCCATAACCCCCTTCTCTCAGGCAAAGACCGCGTCATTAAAAAAACATGGCGGATTAGTGTGTGCATGGGGTCCGCTACTCGCTTCCCACCCGTCGTCGATAAATGAAAGCTTATTTCTCCCCGCAAACGACATTTACCTGAACAGGTACGTTGCTGGCAGCTAAATAACACACGTAGCCGTGATAAAATCATAAATGTAGCTGTCTTAGCTTCTGAATAATTAGAACATGGCGGTCCGAGTCTCGCATACTACAAGTGTTGACATGCGAGGTTTAAGCCCAACTTTGAGCACTTTTCGACTTGTTCTACGTGTTTTCGTTTGAATAAGGTGCGTTAGCTCATCAGAGCTGTGGTTACAGTCTCGTGAGTTTCTTTCTTTAACGTTTCAGTCAGAGTTAACGGCTTCTCAGCTGTCAACGTCACTATCCCTGTCACTTTAACGAATGGCTGAGCTTTGCACAACAGCAAGATACAAAGAGGGACGTAGTCGTGTAGGTTTAACAGCAGTAAGTCTTGCTTTTCAGTGTTGTTGTATTTTGACAGTGCTGTAGTTAACGTTACATTTGCAGAGTTAAACTCTCTCTTAAAAGGATGTTTTGGTCCTACAGATGCAGTCAACATGACAATAACAAGTTCTGCAGTCTGAGTTTCAATGAGTTAAATCAGTCAGTACTTGTATCAAAACATCCTATGGTGTTTTATCACAGTAGTTGAACATTTTTTTTTGCATTTTCAATAAAATCAAATCATCAAATTACATATTAATATATTACAGTTAACTGTGGTGGGAGACATATCCCATAAATTAAAGAAAATACTCCATTACAGCTAAGAGTACAGAACTATTGTCATACTTAACATTTACTGGGCAAGACAAGAAAAATACACATCAGTTCGCATCGCATTCACATAATTAAAGCGCCATCTGATCGTCCTGTCATATTGGCAGAATATATTCAGTTCGTGCTCATGCTAATATATCCTTCAAAAGCCTTTCTTTTTGTGTGTGATTATTTTGTCTCAAGTATTTAATGTTCAAATATCTTAAATAGAAAGTGTTCAATTGAATTGTTGACACATTAAAATCTGTCTAAATGTCCCAGTTGTGCAGTGAAAAGGGTGTAGTTCACCTGTGGTTTTCCACTACATCTCCGCTTCACAATGTCTGAGTCATTTTCTTAAGTTATTCCACTCTCAGCTGGTTGTCAGGTATTGTTAGAATTTTGATGCA
This sequence comes from Diplodus puntazzo, assembly GCA_963678695.2. NCBI lineage: Eukaryota > Metazoa > Chordata > Actinopteri > Spariformes > Sparidae > Diplodus > Diplodus puntazzo. The sequence continues at coordinate 22,998,808 of OZ023173.1, read as the reverse complement.
ACTTAGACTTCCTGTGTGCTTTCCAGGTCAAAAATGTTTCGGCGGTCAAGATTCAGTATTCGGCCCAACGTTGGTACGGCAGGGAGAACAGCAGCAACACCTCAGGAAGCCCCTTCAGTAAACCAGGAGGCTGATGAGACCCCCAAGGATGTCGGTGAGAGCTGCGCTGGTGCTGCTGTGACCGATAACAAGTCTGTTGTGACCCCATCAGAAAAACCCACAGCCGCAGGGTGAGTGACGAGCAGTGAATGACCTCTAAAATGTATTTTACCACTACTTTTTTATGTACAACTGAATGTAATCAAGAATGTAAATTCTTACAACTCTTTAGGGATGACCAAAATGGGGAAGGTTCCAGCTCCTCAGCAGCAGTCCAGAGAAGGAAGCGGTTTTCTATCAAGCCCAAAGTGGCCCCTGGCCGCCCTTCCACCCTTGGCCGGTCTCCAAAGGCCCCCGTCAAAGCAGTCTCTGCAGCTCCCATTGAAGTCCCTGCCTCAGACCTCGACAAGCCAACAACTACCAGCCAAAGTGCGACTACAGCAACCCCTCAAGGACTCCAGTCTCCAAGGCGACGAAGGCTTTCAGAGGAGAGCAAGCAGCCCAAAGTGCAACCTAAACCCCCCCTTATCCCTTCTGACAGTTCAGGACCTTCAGCTGTTCCTCTGACTGAGGACTCAGGAGAACAAACCCAACTGCCACCAGAGAGCGGCAAACAACTGGAGAGCACGTCAGGCAGTCAAGTTAAAGAAGTTCCTTCCAGGTTAACAGATAAAGTTCCCCCCTCGCTACCAGACAGAGAATCTATTGAGATATCAGAGAAAGCCAAGACTCTAGTGTCATCAAAGAGTGGGCTTTCACTGTCACCACCAGCGTACACCTTGAGTAGGCTCCTAAATGACCCCTCAGACTTGCAGAGGCTTGCAAAGGCCAGAAAGCTCAGAGAATTGCTCAGACAGGAGTTGCACAAAGAAAAGGTAAGTTTACAAAACAAGTAGTTTTATTTAGAAGGAGTACTTCTCCTCAATCTTTTAGTTCTATTGCAATCATTACATTTAAAGGGTGTTATCATTTGATGTTACAGAAAATCAAGAAAGCTAAGGCACGTCCAAAGGAATATTCTTTAGACCCTGCCAAAATGACCATGAGGGACCTTATCCGTTACCTACCGATGTCTAACCCCATGCCGTAAGTGTCTACTCTGCAACTTTGTCAAGGTTGTGTAACATTTAATTGATTGGTTGTTTAGTGGAACTGACTATACTATGTTATTTGTCTAGATCTAGTTTAGAAGCTCCAGAAAATGAGACTGTGGTCCCAACTTCTCCAGAACGAGAAGAGTAAGTTTATGCCATCAACTCTGGTCCTTATTTGTATCCCTACTTTCACAGCATTGAAAAGGATCTGATGTGTTTATAAGTGAGTATAAACAATGGAATAATTTGGATAGTGTACTACATTTTTAATCAATATCTCTATCATCAGCAACAGTACGTCAACCTCCTTTGTTCTGCCTGATGTTGACAATGTTCTCCCTGCAGGTCACCAGAGAAAGCTCAGGAGCCTGAAGTTGCCCCTAAACTTGCAAGCCCAAGGGAGGAGGAGGATGAGGAAGAGGAGGAGGCAGCAGCAGCAGAGGAAGAGCAGGATGACGCACCCATGGTCCCTCAGGTGAAAGTGGCCGAGGATGGCTCACTGATCATTGATGAAGAGAGGTCGGTACACTTCTATTGGCTATTTCATGTATATCAACTTACCTTTTATTCAGTTAATGTAGATAAGAATAGAAACTAACTGTCTTTAAATGCATCTACAACATCCTCCAGAGATGTGATTTTTTTTGTCTTTTTAATATATAAACATGGCTACATTATTGGGATATTGAAGATTCTGGAAACACTGTGTTGCCTTAACACATCCTCTTAATCTGCATCTCAGTTTGACAGTGGAAGTCCAGCGAGCCAAAGGACCAAACACAATTCAGGACCGTGACCCTATCTTTGAGCGTGGCTCCACTACAACTTACTCAAGCTTCAGGAAAGGGACCTATTCGAAACCCTGGTCCAATGAAGGTTGGTCTGATATTAAGACACCTGAATAGCACACATCTTTGCTCTGATTCCTTGTTCATTTTGTTTGTTCATGCCGTGATTGTTTGCTGTTTTCCATCAGAGACAGACATGTTCTTCCTGGCGATTAGCATGGTGGGGACAGACTTCTCCATGATTTGTCAACTGTTTCCTCATAGAGCTCGATCAGAGATAAAGGTTAGTGTTTACTACAGATATACACACATTTATTCAATATAACTGGAAGAAGCAACAGGCTGCCTCGCTGAAAACTCAATGAAAAGTTTGTGTTACTTGCATTGATTTAAACTTTCAGAACAAATTCAAAAAAGAAGAGCGTGCGAATGCTTGGAGGATTGACAAAGCTTTCAGTAAGTATTGAGTTGCACAGTGTTTTACACTGGTTGAATATTACATTGAACGGATTTTGATGCAACATTTACTGGCGATTGTTTTGTAGGAGAGAGGCGTAAACTGGATATAGAGTATTTTTCTAAGCTGCTAGAGAAAATCCTGGAAGTTCAGAAAAACAGGAAAAAACTCAAGTCACTCGCTGAGAAGAACTCTCCGAAGAAGCGTAAGAAAAAGGCAAAAGGTAAGTATCTCTGCAGGCTTTTTTTTTTTATCTTGTCTGATACTCAGTGAGTTCCGTATTATTATAACTAATACAAATTTGTTAACTGTCCCTACTGAGTTTGGCTAATTCAGCAATCCTTGTGTGTTCTAATATCCTCTACAGGCAAAAAAGCAGCAAGGAACCTGAGTGATGTGGAGGAGGAAGATGAGGAAGAGGAGAAAGAAATGCCTGATTTGGAGGAAGAAGGAGAGAAAGAGAATGAGGGAGGAACCCCCGTTCCTAAGCCCAAGAAGAAGCGCAAAAGAAAGACTAAAGAGGATGGTTCGACTGAGGAACCAAATGACAAGAAAAACAAAAAATGTGACAAAAGCAGTGATCAAGGTACAGGATCATTATCTTTTTTAATTTCATCACAGATTCTCCATGTGTGTTGCTTGCAGCTCAGTTTTGTTTTATTTGATATTCTCAGACGAAGCCTACATACCTGAAGAAACCGAGGCAGCACTTCCTGAGGATCCCACTAATTCAGACATGTAATGAAACGTAATGAAAAATGTTGTTTTAGATAAAAGTATGTTTCATGGATCTTTGGTTGGCTTAAAAAATGTTGTTTGGTCCTGATATTCAGGTCTGAAAAGACTGAGAATGCAGCTAAGGACACCACAATCAAGCCAGCTAAACTCTCACGAGGCAGAGCCCCAAAACCACTGCTGCATTTGGGCCGGAAGTTGGGTAAAAAGTCTCCAGCACCCTCCACGAAGGCCAAAGATGGGGATGAGAGTGTGAGCGACAAAGAGCAGGTTGTTATTTCAGTTTCGGAGCATCATCAGATCTTTCTTCCTACTGATATTTTGCTTTACTGAATGTTTTGCTACCCTTTTAGGGAAGTAAAGATGCATCACCTATAAGGCAAGCCAATAAGAGGACGTCAGCCGATGATGACATTTCCTCTGAAGAAGAGGACGCTTCTGTTCAACCTCCAAGACCTACCAGGTACAATATAACATGTTTTCACATATTTTATGAGTCACATTTTAACATTGTAGAGACATTCCGAATTCACACAGAAAAGTTTTTTTCTCGATAATTTAAGAAAGAAGTTGTTCATCAGTGTGTGATTGTGTTTTGTAGATATGGGAGAGTGCCCAAACCCACCAAGACCTTGACTTACCCTGCCAAAGATGATCCACACTCGTCTGCATCTGAAGCCACTCCTGCCTCACCAGCTGCGTCCACTGCTTCTGCTGCCAAGCCTAAAACCAAATGCACGGCCAAGAGGGGAAGATCCTCAAAGCCCCAATCAACCCAAGAGTCTAAAAAGCCCAAACTAGTCACCCTCAGGGCTTCTCAGTCAGAATCCAGTGATGAGGGGAATGAACAGCAGTGGGAGGAAGAAGAGGTGGAGAAGGAGCAGCACCCTTCATGTAGTAAGGACAGTATTGCCCCTGCGTTTGTTCCCGCCAGCCTGCGTTCCCCACAACCTGTGATTTCAGAAGTGGAAGAGACTATGGAGGAGGTATGAAAAACCATTTCCCATCATGTATTGCACATATACATGCCATTCATTAATTTTATTTTGACATAAAAGCATTTTTTTGTGTTTTTGTTGTCATTGCTTTTTTTTGTGCGTGGTTTTACATTCCATAATTCAACCCCTTCACTCTGACTCCCCCCCCCATCCCACACATAGCTTGATATCTTGGCCAATATGCCCGATGTGTTGGGCATCTCCCAAGATGCTTTGTGCCCTGATTCCTCTTTCGAGCTGGCACAAAATGAGACAGGCACAGCTGAACCGTGTGAACATCAATTGGATCTGCTGGTTGTAAGTTTCCAACACCTAAAATGTAGTACCAGAGAAATTTAGTAATTATCCCCAGTAACGCGTCTAACTTGAATATAATTTTCTGAGATCTAAGTTTAAAAAATCTGATGAGATCAATCTGCATACCTTTATCTACAACAGGACCAACATTGATAAAATGCAACCCAATTTTCTTCCCGTGTCCCCTCCTTTTCATTTTAACACATGCATTTAGTTTGTGGTTGGATCACACAGTCATATTGTGACATAGCTTAATTTCCAAGTTTAGTTGTGATACACTTTAATTGAGGAATAGAAAGAAGTTCAAGTTTAAACAAAGATGCAGGCAGTCTTGATATTGAACTGGATGAACATGTGGCAACCTCCCTGTCTAAGGAAAGGGGACTTACAATATCTTTGTTTCCCTTGCAGGATGTTATAGACTTTCTTTCTTCAGAGCACACAGAAGGTATGTTGAAGGCTTATTCTGAGCTGAGTGGCTCCCACTTGAAAACATTATAATAGATATAGAGATAGAGATAGTTAAATAGATTCATAGTATTGAGTTTTGGGGTCTTCTTTGTTCTAGTGTCTGAGGACGAGAGCTACAATGAGGCTGCTCAGACTCTGCTGACCATCGGCAACATGGCTCACCTCTCCCAGTCGGCACAGAATCTAGCAACAGCCATGCAAGATCACACAACAGGTCAGAGACACAGAGCCCGCAAGATTCCTTGTTGTGAAAGTGGATTTTATTTATTTTATAATAAATTACACTAAATTTGAAATGTCTTTGAAATGTCTGCAGATACGTCAGTAAGTGTGGATGACACCATCCAAAACCTAGAAGAAGAGGTTGCATCACAGCCTGCTGCACAAGAGGAAAACAGTGCCACTTCTCTGGCTGCAACATCTGGCCTAGAAGTCACAGAAACATCAGAAACTGTTGCCCTTGAAGAGCTACAAAACAGCACAACAGATAGTGGTGACATGCCCATTTTTGAAAGCAGTGATCAGAGGACTGGTTCTGATCTGGACCCTACCCCTCAAATAGAGGCAAGTCCAGAGAAGAAAAATTCTCCACAAACTAGAAAAGGACGCTTGTCCAAGGTGAAACCAAAGCCTAACCTTGGCCAAGCCTCAAGGACTGCAAAGTCAAAATCCCAACCAGAAACAAATACAAAGACTATAGATGAAGAGAGCCACACAGTCGCTCCTAATGTCACTCAAGCCACTGAGACTTTATCAGCTGCCGAAGAAACTCCTAAGATAGCAGACTCGGATCAAAAATTGTCAAAGGATGAAATCTCTTGTACTGAAATCAAACTTACAGAAGAGCCATCAGGCAGTCAGGAGAAGTCTGGTGGTCAAGAAAAAGCAGGTGTAGCAACATCTGATCAGAGTACCTCAAAGAACCAGAGCCACTGCTTTTCTGACACCAAATTTGAATCAACAGATGAAGTACTGATATCTAATGTTCATACAATAAAGAATAGTGTCAATAATCTGGTAACATCCGACACAGCAGTCCCAGAATCACAAGGGATAAACATATATTCAGATCCAGTCCAACAGAGTAGTGCCCATCCTGTTCCAAGTGTCACACCTGTAGAAGATCTATCTGTTAGTCAGAAAGAAGAGAGTGAAGATGCATCAACTTGCCAGACCAAGAAGAGTCGATTCCAGAGAGTGAAACCCAAACCCAACCTTGCAAAGACATCAAGAACTAAGCCTCAAACCACAAAAGACACTGTAAAGAAAGACTCCAACCCAACTGCAAACCCACATTTCCATGAAAAAACAATAGAGCTTGAAGCAGAACCAACATGTACCCCCTCTCCCGAAAAAACAAGTAAGAGCACTGCTCCTGCTTCAGATTTGATAACATCATTGGATTTAGGCTCTACTCTTACACCCGCAGAGGAACTTCCTATAACTTTGGAGAAGAAAACAGATGTTGGAGTTATTAGTCAGGTAGAATCAGGTGTAGCAACATCAGATTGGAGTTCCTCAGAAAACCGGAACCCTGCTGAAGCTCAGCTTGAACCCAGGACAGAACAGGCCACCAGAAATGAAGAGGAAAAGCCGATATCTTATGTTGGGACAACTGAAAGTAGTTGTATTAATTTGCTGACATCAGATTCAGCAGTCCCAGAGTCACAACTTGGACAAGGTTCCGACATGGACTCAGCCACGGTCCAAGAGCGCAGCGATCATCCTGCTCCATGTGTTACACCTGTAAAAGATCCACCTGCCAGTAAGAAAGAAGTGAATGAAGACCCATCGACTCACCAGGCCAAGAAGAGTCGATTCCAGAGATTCAAACCAAAACCCAACGTAGCACAGACATCAAAAACTTTACATTCTAAACCTGTAACCACAAAAGACACTGTAGAAAAAGGCTCCAATCCAACTACATCCCCCAAATTCCATGAAAAAACAATAGTAAATGTTGAAGCAGACCCAACTTGCACCATCTCTCCTGAAAAGCCAAGTCAAAGTACTGGTCCTGATTCAGATTGGACACCATCATGGGATCTAGGCTCTGCTGTTACACCCACAGAGGCCCTGTCTGCAGGTGATGAGGAAAAGACAGATGTTGCTCAGATAGAATCGGGCTCTGCAACAACAGATCAGAAAGCCTCAGAAAACCAGGACTCTGAAGCCCAGTTGGAACCCAGTACGGCACGAGACACAAGAGACACAAAGCCAACATCTGAGCCCATAGAAGAAAAACTGGTGACTCAGGTTGGTACAACTGAGACTAGTTGTAGTAATCTGCTGACATTAAACTCTGCAATCCTTGAATCACAAGTTGGGCATGAATCAAACATCGACTCGGCACCTATCCAAGAGAGCAGCGACCATCCTGATCTTTGCGTTACACCTGTAATAGAGTTACCTTCTAGTGAAAAAGAAAAGAGTGAAGAACCATCGACCCATGAGGCCAGGAAGAGTCGATTCCAGAGAGTCAAACCCAAACCCAACTTGCCACAGACATCAAGAGCTGTGCGGTCGAAACCTCAAACCACAAAGGACCCTGTCGTACAAATGCAGCCAGTTGAGAAACCCTCCGGCCCAACTCCAATGTCTGAACCCTCTGACGAAACAAAAGCAGAGAAGGGAGCACAGCCAGCTTGCAGTACCGCCACCCCTCCTGAAAGAGCAAGTCAAATTAAAAGTACTGGCACTGTGTCAATTTCAGTACCATCGTCAGAAACATGTTCCAGACCCACAGAGGGATTGTCTTCAGCTGAAGTCCAAAAGACTGATGCTGGAAGTGCACTAGACTCAAGCTCAGAGGGCTCAGAGCAAAATGTACCTCGAAGAAGGCGGCACCTACCCAAAATAAAACCCAATTTGGGATTATCAACCAGAACTACACACGCAAAAGATAGTAAACCCTCAGAACCGCATCATATGGACACTTCAGTTGTAACCTCAAAACAACAGCCTTTGGACATTAACAAACTCACAGAGAAAGACATAAAGCACTTGACATCAGCGCATTGTTCCTTAGAACATCTCAGCTCAACAAAATTAGTACCTGCAGAGTCAGAGAAGTCAGGAGATGCGGCAACATCTTCCAGTATTGTGTTGACAGATTTAGTTCTTGCAAATAAGAGCAGTGAAAAATCCACAAATGAAAAGGAATCCCCACCGGACAAGGTGGTGAGCGGACCGGCTTCACAATTGAACAGCAAACAGGATATTATGCTTGGGGCTACAGAGACCAAGACAAAGCCATCAACGGTTGATCCAACTGCAATTCCAGATGTCCATTCTTCAGAAGATCGTTCTACAGAATCGGAAATTAAAACTGCTAATACACAGTCCATACCAGATCCAGAAGAAAGCACTCAGCAACCACATTCAGAGAATGAGTCTGAGGTACAAGGTCAACACGCAGTCCATCAGTATCCTGAAATGACTGAAAATAAAAAGGATGACCAGAGGTAAGACTAAAAAAAAAGATGTAATGTAAATATAGTTGTCATTTCTTATTAACAGCCTAATGTTTTGCGATGATTATCAAATAATTATTAGTTTTTGTTTATAATTTAGTGTGTTTTCCCCTTCAAGCACTGATGATAATGAGTCAAAGCCAGCCGACTCTTCCAAGTCCTCAAGAAAAGCTCCTCAGACTCGTAGAGGCCGGCTTGTTAAACCTAAACCCAACCTGGGAAGCAAAAGCCAACCTCCACGAGCACAAGTCAGGAATGCAAAACAATCAGAAGCAGGTTTGACACCTTTTTTTAAAAGTTCAAGTTTACTCACTTTCAAGAATGCTGAGCGGATATACACGATTCCTGCCATCTATGGCCGTGCAGTACCTTCCATCTGGAGTAATGGCTCTTCTTTCTTCACAGATTCTGCTACCTGCTCAGAAGGTGTGGATGCCTCTCTGCCCCACAAGTCTGTGTCTGAACTCCAACCTCATAGTCAGGAACCAGTAGAGGGAGCCATTGAACAACATAGTAACCAAAGTTCCCCTCCAAAAGATGCTGGGTCCTCACTGGCCAGCTTGTCACAAGTTATTGAACAACCGAATCAACATGACTCCACTCCAAATGTTGCTGGATTTTCTCCAAGCTGTTTGACACAAGTACCTGACAATTATAATCAGGTAAGATATTATTTATATTTGTGCAAAAGGATCGTTAAATTATATGTATAAATGCACTGTGTAAAAACAGAGTGCAGTAATGTTTTACATTGTGACACGACCATTTAAGTTGATGTCGTACTGCCGCAAACTTGACCAAACCATGTAAACCTGACAGCTCAATTGTATGAAAAGAACATTGTAGCTAACACTATCACTTGTATACAGTCAAGTGTTAAATAATGTCCAGTTTAATGCATCTGGAACATTTCGGGTAAAGATGATAAAGGCGTACTTGAGTTATTCCAACAGGACTGAGAACAACTTATGTGTACACAACTTCACCATGAGTTTGGTGTTATCTTGGTCGAAAAGCTCTCACCACATATAAGGATTAATCCTCAAATGTATCTCTCTGATTCTCTTCACACTTCCAGGATGCATCAACATCTGGTACAGGAGGGACCCAAACTCAGCCAAGTCTCACAATATTTCCAGACAGTAAGTTGTGATCAGTTGAATTATCTGGATTTGTGCATGCCACGGTTTAGTCTCAAACCTCTCTAACTCTCACTCTCAGTGCTGCCGGAGCAGATGCCTTCAGATCCAGATGAACCGTTTTTCATCCTCTCTTTGACTGAGATCCCAGTCTGTTCATCGGGGGATGTGTCGGACCCTTATCTTCCTGTCACAGATGCATCAGTGCAGCAGCAGAGGTTGGTGCTTGTCTCTTATCAGCTGGCTGTGCAGGCGTGGCGCTCCTTTTGTCAAGTGTCTGATTCTGAAACTGTCCTCGCCCACCTGCAGTGTTCCAGGAGAAAGTTTGGCAGTCGCTGGAGATGGGCCTCTCTCTAATGTCGCTGTCACTGTGTCCCCCGAGGAGAGTGGTGACACAGGACTCTGTGTAAAAGATGAAGCTGCACATACAGTGAGTGAAGTTTTTAAGGAGCCATTTGAAGCTGCAATCTGATAAAATGTCAGTATTTTGTCACACATTTTCTTTTTGTCCTCCACAGCAGAGTTCAAGTTTGGAGAATCCAGTGGGTCCAAATGGTAGGGTGAATGCATTTTTCTGTGATTTATTTAAATGTAAGATTGTCATATTTGGAATGTTTAAGGTTAATTGTTTGTGTTCATGGAACAGAGATTCCTAGAGTCCAGCCATCCATATTACCAGACACTGAGAAGAATAATGATGAGACTGAACCTCCCCCAACAAAACAGAGACTAAAGGGCACTGGAAGAACAGGTATGCAATAGATCAATATCCTCAAATGCACTCTCAGCTAATGAAAGACATATTCTTCATTGTGTCTCCATTTCTCTTTGAACAAGCCAAAGTGCAGGTTAAGCCCAAGACACCAAGACAGAAACAAGCCAGAAAGACGCTCCCTGCTAAGGAGGAAGAGTCCACCCAGGACTCAGAGCTCCCTGGTCCTTCCGTTCAGACAAAAATCTCCGATGGTGATGACCATCTAGATATTGAAAAAAATACACTGACACGTGGGAAGGACCTTGATGATTGCAGCACAGGAGCACAAACTACACAAACCAGAAGTATTAGAAGTCGGAACAGGTGAGGGAAAAATGTAATGAGTCAGATTGATTTCCCCAAATGTCTTGTTGATACCTATCACATGATTAATGTTAATTTCTATTTTCCCATACTGACAGAAAACCCCAAGACAACTCTGATGCCTCAAGCAAACCTCCGCCTGGCAAAGCCGCTTCCAAGGGGCCTCAGGTCAAAACTCCAAGCGCGGCGGGAAAAAGATCTAAACTAGCACCTGTAGCCTCAACGCCTCATGACGTTACTCCCACACCCAGTCCAGCACAGCTGCCAGAGAACACTAACTCTGCTCTCTTAACACAAGCAGTTGTGGATGTCAGGCAGACTTCTGAGCACAGCCGATTACACTCAGACGCAACTCCTAGCACCTCTCCGGGCGCAGCTGAGGTGAGGAGGGTACAAGTTGGATGAATCACATTAATTTGGTGGTTAGTTTCCACATCCACAAGTCCATAACAGCTTATCCTCTGTTCTTCTGTATCGTAGGTTTCAGCTTCCCAGCAAAGTGACAGTGTGGAGAGCAGCCTAATGGAGGACGAGCCCACCAGCGTGTCTCAGTACTTCTTATGTGACATTTTCACCGACGTGGAGGAGGGATGAGAGCCGTAGAGAAGGCTGAGTGAGAGGAGAGGACGGACCTGCAGGCTTGCCTTTTTAAAAATGTTTGTTGTGTTAAGTTATGTCTGTAATGTTAATTTATAACTAAAATATTGTTTTGTCTTTTGTTGTTCAGTTGTAATGTAGTGGAGCAAAATGTACTATACTGATGAATTCATTTTCACTCTCACAAGCACTTTGAACATGTACAGTAGTTTCAATTGACTGAAATGCCTTATTGAATGGTTATTAGTTCAGATAAGATGTATTAAATTGTACTCATTAACAATCAAAACATGTAAAAATCCCTAGTTTTAACTTAAAGAGGTGGTAGCTTCTTCCCAATTATTCGTCATGCTTTGAGCCTCAGATTCACTTAATCGGCACCTGTGAACATGTACAGTTTGTAGAAAAGGAAACTGTTCTTCCACATTTCTGTTCTGTTAGCAGACCAAACATTAGTCTCAGGATGGAAAACCAGATTACTTGCCAATGTTGTACAGCTGCATGTATAAATGTACCTACCTTTTTTTAAATGCCTCTTCTGTGTATTCATATGCATTTTTTTCATCATCTGTTCTATTCTGAAACAAATTTTGCTTTGTATTTGACATGAAAGAGTCTTAAAATTGGCTTCTCATTTAATTCAATAGAATTGCAGATGTAGACGTAAGGGAATTTTACTGACGTGTTGTTTTACTGTATATAGTGTAGATGAGTCGAAACGTTCAAAGTGGTCCTTGTACAGATGCACAGCTTTCAGATCATGTTTGATACTTGAAAACACATCATGTGTTGTCTCCTTTACATGTTTCCTTAGTTCATTAAAAATAAAACATGAAATTCCACCAACACTTGGTCTTCAATCTTTGTAAATGTCAGTTGGCTTGTTTGTTTAGTTTGTCTGTGTGTGCTTTAATGTTGAGATGGGTTCACTGCCTTCTGATGAGATGGTACATTTTAATTACGAAACTATATTGAACATCACCTGTCGCTGTCTGTGGCTTGTTCACAGCCTGGTCTGAGTTTTGATGATGGAATTGTATCGGCTGCCAACCTGTGATGACCATGATGGTATAATTGTGTTTCCTCTCTTAAATATAATTTCAAGCTGCATTAAAGGTGCACTATGTAGTTTTGGGGAAGATATTTTAATTAGGAGAGAAACATTGTCAATGACATTCTTTTTTTATGCCTAAGTGAATAAACTTTTCAATTTTCAGCCTGTTTTTTACTTTGTATTTGGCGGACCCTGCCATTTTCAAGCTTGAAACAGGATCTTTATTTTTGCTCTGAGAAGAGCCATTTAATTCAGTTATGGAAAAAATATACATTTCTGAGTTTGAATTATTAGTTCATTAATATTGTAAATATTAAAATTCTGAGTTTAAATTTCTTCTTCAAAACTATGGATTTCCCTGTTAAACACAGACTGGTTTCTTAAAGTTTTCAAACCTTGAACATCCTCATATGCAGGATAAATATTTGCGTCTTTACAAAATACATGGTTATATTTATATATATTTATGCCCAGTTTGTGCCTCTCATGTCTAAGTGTTCATTCCTCCTGATCCAAAAAAACATAGCCTGAAATGAGAGAAGACTGTGCTGAATGATATAAAACTGGATTGAAACAGGATTCAGAAGTTTAATTAACAATTTAATTTGACTATGTTAATTGTAACATCACATTACTTTATACAAAACAATGGGGTCTTTTTGTGTTATACTAGCAAGAAAGCAATAACGTGTCGTTTAGATACTTGGACAGGAAATATTGATGCAACTAAGGAGACTTTTTGATTGTATAGAAACCATCAGTATCCCAGTTCACCAAATTATGTGTATTCATTTATTTTAAAACAATCAATGTACTTTACGTCTGGTGACAGACTCACGTAAGCTTAAAAAACTGTTTTACTGTATGTTTTTGTGAAAAGGAAATTATTTCCAATTGACCAGTAATCCTCATTACTTTATGTTTTTACAGTTTCTATTCCAGACTAACTTCCTTGACTCTCTCACACTTCTTAGCCTTTTTAAATAAACCATTAATATTCACAGCATATAAAAAGCATTCAGCACTGCATGTGACAGAGCTGACGGAATAAAAGACTCCACTAATCCCTCCGTGCTGCCACCTCTTGTAGTGAGGCTTAAGACCGTTTTTGATCTCTCTGTTGAGTAACTAACTGCTCCGTCTGCAGGTCCATTCAGTCAGCTGTGAGATTAGTCGGTCCGCTCACCGTACAGCTGAACGCGCAGAGACTGGAGCAGACCTCCGAGAGGAAGGAACATGAATGAGAACACCCAGGTCAGTGCAACAAGATGTTTTGTTGTTGTTGTTTTTTTGTTCTTTTGTTCTTTTTTTTGTATTATTTTTACACTTCTGAATCTTTTTATTGTAATCCAGCAGAAAATCGAATGAATGTTAACATTTTTTTTTCTTGTTTACATTAAAACAAATGTTTTATTTAAAAGTAATTGAGTAAATGGGATCTTACATTTAAAACTAAAATGTCTGTTGATGAAAAACCTGAGTCTTTTGCACTTACACTAACATAACAATTTGCAGTGATCCTGTGAAAAAGCAAAATAATTCATAACAATCAATCCGCGTCATCATCAGTTTCCAATGTGCACTGTATTTAAAGATATCATATGATGGCACAATTGAACTATTCAAGATTTTGTTGCTACACCAGCTCAGTGATTACATCTTACGTAATGACGTGGGATCGATTCAGAACAAAAAACCCCACAACAACACGGCTTAGGCTCAGAAAACATTATTCAATTATGCAACTTTTGATCCTTAGAGCTGTACTTCAACTCACTTATGAGGCGTGATAATGAATGGTAAACCTCAAACGGCTGAGCCCAAGAATGGCATTAACACTGACTAATTGTGTCCATTATGAAACAAATCAAAACACTGTATGTAACATTCAAGTGTGTGCTCATGTATCAATGAATGTTATTGCATTAACTCACAGACGCTCCACTCAGTGTATGTCTTAAAAAAATATAGTAAAATCCACAACAGTTCATTCAGATTGTAAAAAGACACCAATATCCTAATAATCATAACTTTAGTTATAATGTAAACATGATGAAATGATGAATTAATCAGATATTTTCAGGAAACAATCAATAAGAAAATCATATGCAATTATAAATATATACAAAATCTGTTATTCCAGACAAAGACAAACTTGTCTCTTGCAACAACATGCACCTTGTTTTTTGCTTACATGGAGCCAGTGTGAGGCTCTGACAGCGTGAACATGTCCGGGGATTAATGTGACGCTCCAGTTTGACGACGTCACATCAGGGGTTCTGGGCTCTTGCGTAACGGGTCTGGGTCAGCGTGTGTTTGAAGGACTGTCGCCAGAAGGATCAGCAGAGTGTTGGAAAGTTACACGGCTGATGACAGTGACTGCTGCCTGACGTGTAGTTTATCACCGCACACCATCAACACTACCTGTAAACTGTAATTACTCAAACACCCTCACATTATAATGCGAGAGTCTCCAGCCTGCTGCTCCATTAGGCTGCGTAACACCGTCTCAGATTTGCATGTTATTATGCTGAGCTTGATGTGAATATGATCTGTTTTCCAGATATTTCATCATAAGCTAGTTGGACAAGGTGAAATTTGGACCTGATGAGGACATTTCTGTTAATCAGGGGATCAACACAGTGATTAAAATTCATCCTGAGGGGAACATGGCGACCTATCCAATAGCTGTGCACTCAAAACTACACAGTGGCATCGTGGGAGGAAATGTCAGAGGATGAACCTTTGGGATTCATTTTCTGGGATTTTTCACCGCTATGCAGTGCCAGCTCTTTTATATTTTACTTCCTGGCTCACCGTGACTTTTTCTCGCAGTTCTCACGAGCTCCTGGTGCTCTTTTCTTCGCTCTCCATATCAGGTTCTCATTAACTCCATTAGCAGAGGCGCTGTCTGACACAGTTTCCCTGCTTGTCTGCCTGCCGCTCTCTGTGTGCTTGAAGTGCTTCATTTGTGTGTCACCAAAAGTAGAAACAGCGACCAAACGTGCACACATGCCAACGTGGTTGGAATGGCCATCAGGAGCCTGATTCTGTCCATTATAGAAAATGTGTGTACTTACCTTTTTACAATATACGTCGCAGTTACACCCATAGCCATCGCAGTCACAAGAATATACATATTGATAGTTGTAGTTAAAAGAATGTTCTTTATTTCACTCATCCGCGACAGGAAGGAGAGGTGCTGAAGCAGATCGAGAGGGAGGTGCGAATGCGGGAGGGGGCCAGTAAACTTCTGGCAGCCTGCTCCAGGAGAGAGCAGGCCCTGGAGGCCTCCAAGAGCCTGCTGACCTGCAGTGCCCGCATCCTGGCCTTGCTCAGCCAGCTGCAGAGGATGAGGAAAGCGCAAATCCTAGGGAGAGTGGGACGAAGGTCAGATGGAGTGCAGAGATATACTGTATGAAAATAGATAGTGTATAGATCTCTTGCCAGTGGAGATGGAGACATAGATATGCTGTAGGATCAGGTTGTGGGTGGATGCTGTCGTGCCTTGTATCGGCCACCAGAGGGAGGCAAAGCTCGCCTTTTCTACCCTCTGAGTTTTTTTTGTTAGATTTGTAGATTTACCTGATTTATTGCGTTTATAATGGATATACTTGTACTTTAAGATTACATATATGCATGATATATGTACAGGCATGATGGTGGACCTTATTTGTGCAACATAAATGCTCATTTTTGTTGAGATTTGTCCATTCAATGTTGTTATTCCTCAGGCTTTTAATTTGTGCTGTTGTCGAGCTGGATTCCATTGGTGTTCTTGTTATTTTGTCCATCACCTTTACATGCTGTACTTCATTTTTTTTTTTTTGTATTTCTGCTGCTGCAGGCCATCTGAAGATATAGCGCCGTGTCTGGGAAAAGTAGCCCTCTCAGGTGAGCGTTAGCAAAAATATCCAGCCACAAAACTTGAGCCTGTCTTTTATATTTTTTCCAACTTTTTAAATTTGCACTCTGCAGACCTGCGAATCCCGCTGATGTGGAAAGACTCAGAGTACTTCAAAAACAAAGGAGGTAAGGCCACTGAGTGCACTAATGTTGACGTCTTGATTGAGATTATACGGACCGAGAGAAAGAAATCAATGAAATAAGCAAAGAGTTTGATTGCATGGACACCTCAAACCTGTCATTGTGCCTGGTTCTGACTTGCCTTCAGAATCAAACTGCATTTTCTTACTGGTTTCTTTTCACTTGCAGAGCTGCATCGGTGCGCCGTGTTCTGCCTGCTCCAGTGTGGCACAGAAATCCACGACACTGATCTGGTGATGGTGGACCGGACTTTAACTGACGTGTGCTTTGAAGACACCGTCATATTGTGAGTCACCTCTGTCGTCGCAGTTCTTTAGAGGTTCAGTTGTGCTCCAATCCCACTTTGAAATAAAATTTGGCTGCAAACAACTACAAATAATAATAATACTAGAAATACTATGTAATTCATTAGGGTTAAGAAATAAATAAAATTATACCCTAGGTAAAATTAATAAGCTGTAACAAGTGGAATGTTGTGTCAAATTAGACAAAAACTAGAAGTAAGAGCCAGTTGAAAACACAACATAAAACTGTTTTGTAAAGTCAAACAACATTGGAGTCTCTCCCAGCCCGGATGTCCAGAATAGTTCATAGCCACACGCTTGCTGGTTAGCACTTTATTAGACCTTCGTAGAGGTTCATTTAACATAACAAGAAAACTGTGCTGCGAAACAAAGTAAAAACCATCACGATCTTATAGTTTTTGGCCAATTAAAATTAAAAATAAGGTTGCTACGTCTTATTAAATTACTTAATATAACAGTATAACAGTGATTGTTTACTGTGTAATAGAGTTATAGTTTTTTTCTAATTTGAAATCTGTTGAATATTTTAAGTTTACAGAGTAAATAACTGTGTTTTTTAAACTTTCTAATAGAGTCTAGTTTTTGTCTAATTTAAATGACCAGTTATTAGGTTTTATAAGTTTACTTTGGGTATAACTTTCTTTGTTAACTGTCTGATAAAGCAGATATTATTTCTACTTTATGCCTAATTTGACAAAAAGTACAGCTGATTATGTCTTGTTAGTTAGTTGTTAGTGTGCTCTAAAATAATGTGGGGCCGATAACGTTAACGTCAGTTTATAAAAGTGTCTGTTTGCAAGCAGCAACGACGTGGGTCCGGAGTTCCAGCTCCGTGTCGAGCTGTACAGCAGCTGCGCGGTGGACAGCTCCTCACAGGGGGCTCTAGGACCCAGGAGAGGGAGCCTGCTGGGAGGCTCTCTGGGATGCTCCTCTGGGAGTAAGATCCGTGCTGCGTTTGAGTCTGCAACTGTTTGTGGATCCAGTGGAGGAGATGAGGGAGCTGGAGGTGTGTCGCCGCCTTCGTCCCCTCGTCGGTCTTCACTGTAAGCATGGCAGTTCTCCCTCACACACACACAAACTAAAGGAAATTTTCAACATCCAGAAAAATGAAGATTGATTTCGGCCACTTTTTTTTTCTGTCTGAAGGGGGCCCAAGTTCAACCTGCTGGCTCACACAACGCTGAGAATCGAACACGTCCAGGAAGCTTTCAAGACGCATGATTTGTCGCTGGCAGCAACAGGTGAGTTATAAATCATCTCCTGTCTTCCTCTTGTCTATTCTCCTCTCCTCTAATCCCTAATCCCTTTGTTTTTCCCAGAGGATAGTCCCTTCTGGTTGCCTCTGTACGGCAACATGTGCTGCCGCCTGGTCGCTCAGCCTATGTGCATGATTCTGCCTGTCATGAGTGGCCAGCTCAAGGTTAAGGTGACTATATCCTCATATATTATCCCTGTTAGTGGTGTAATCACATTGTCATCCACTGAAAGACTTCACTCCCTGCTCTCATTCAGATCGGAGAGGACCTTAATGGCTGGCAAAATATCTACGGTGTCCTCAGGGGGCAAAGTCTCCTCTGCTACCAGAGTGAGGAAGACCTGGAGTCTGAGGACGAGCCATTACTTGTAATCCACATCAGAAAGGTCGGTTCAAAAATGAGCAAAGTCACAAATATGTACATGGATTCATTTAAGACTTTGTCCACATTGATTACAACAACACGCCGAGGCCACCAGAGTGCACTGGTGAATTTATAAAAGTTTTCCTAGCAGAGGAAACAAGATGAGTATCTGAAAATGAACAAGATTAATTTCTGTCAAACAGAAATTACCGGCTTCTGGCCCAGCTTCACAAGCTTCAGAGGTGCACAGAGAAGTCAAAGTCAAAACGCTTGTAGTGTATAAAACAACTTTATTGTCAGACCAACACGTTTCAGGTTGTGGCATCATGAGACACATATAAAAAACATTTAAAAATGGTAAACATGACACCTACCCACTATATCAAATAGCTTGTTACATATACTACAAGTGTTGCTTTCAAACTCAATAGTGTTGCTTTCAATATATATATTATATCTATAATGAAAAAAATGAAATTCTAAATATTCCCTGGTTGATCATCACACCAGAAATATGAAGATAGCTGATGTTTTTTTTTTAGACACCTTATTACAAACAACAAAATTCGAATAATGTTTAGGTAACTAAGTACATTTACTCAAGTTTTTGCTACTATTACTTCTTTTCACTTGTAGTTAACTTTGGTGTTTTCATTTTATGCTGCTTTATAATCCTCCAGCAACATTTCATTTGTCTGACAGCTAATTAGTTATTAGTTACTTTGCAAAGTAACATTGGATTTATATTTAAGGTCCTCGTAATGAGTGGTAACTTATAGATAATAAGGCTTTTAAGAAAATCATTATTATTATTAAATGTTATTAAGAGTATATAATTGTTAATTTTAGTGTTATAAACACTAACACTGATTGTACAGTTTTTAGATTGTGTCATTTAAATTGTGAAAGGCTCAAAGAGGTAAAATTACATATTATTTGAGAAAATGAGAAATGATTATGTGTGTGTGTGTCGTCCCATCAGGATACCCTCGTCTGTGTGTCAGAGAGAGATCCAGTCCAGTTGCAGAGTATATACATCAGTACACAGCGTCAAGGAGAGGATGTAACCTACACGGTAACCACGCACACACCTGAAGACACGCCGCGCTGGACCGAGGCCCTCTGGCAGCACGTCTATAACATGAGTAAGGCCTCAACGGACAACAGTGGTTATGTAACCGGCGCCCTGAACACTAGCTACCAATAAAATTCATGAGACTATAATTTAGAGTTCAGAGGAAAAGGTATGGCCATTCTATTTAGTACATAATGAGCAGGTGTCAATTTAAGGCGTGGGTAAAGAAAAAAAATAATTGCTCAAAGTGTCACTATTAATTATAAAATTCTTTGGCAAACTGATGAGTACACAGCATCACATCTGGATTCAAATACCGTACAGGGTTCAGTTAAGGAGATTCACAGTCAGAAATAACTCTACAGACTCTGTTCTTACTTCTGATACTCCACCTGAAATCTGCCAATACACGGTGAGGATATCCTCTGAGCCCTGCAGCGAGAATTACTTTTGTGAAGCCAATAATGCTGATAGTCAGAGACGTGTTGTCACGCTAAGCCAAGCTAAGCTAATTGGCTCTCTGCTTCAGCTTTACAGTCAGTATACATACAGGAATGTGGTATCGATCTTCTAGGCTAACTCTCAGCAAGAAATATATATATTGTATTATATATATGTGTGTTATATGTATGTGTGTGTGTGTGTGTGTGTGTGTGTGTGTGTGTGTGTGTGTAGATGCATGTGTTCCTGTCATAACACCAAAACATTATCAAGCGACAGCAATATGAACAGGACAACGGCAATGATGAGCTGGTTGGTCACTTTTCATACATTTCTTTCTTTGTTGGCAATTTCAACAATTTTCACACCAACTCAGGCATTTCCGACTCTTGGTGCCATCTCAATAATTCCATCTTCTCCTGATCATTTTGAATAATACCAAAAATTAGACCTTATTACTCACGATCAGGTTTGACTTTCAAAAAGTGAAAGAAAAGCACGCACGAGTATTTATTTTTAAAACCGTATTTTAAATTGGAAGTGTTCTCATCTTTAATCTCAAGTCTAGACTTTAATTAAGGGATTTCCCTGCTGGCTATGTAGGGGGGAAGATTCAGACGACCTACAGTCATTAATCTAAGACTCCCCAGTGCATGTGTTTCATTAGTTAACCTGTCATTTTAGTCCACTGAATAATATGTGTTCGCCTGGCTCAGTCTCCTCTATCATCGCTGTGATCTTGCTGTCCAAAAAAGTTTGATTTCGTTCCATGACTATTACTGGCTGAAATCTCAAATCGTAAGGCAGGTGGGGGTCAATTTTAGATTGATAGATGACGATGATGAGTGTAAAATTTTATGAATCGAATATAAGCACGCTGTTGGAAATGACCTGAAGTCTAAGTTCAAATACAAATCAAATGTTTTTTTTTAAATAAATAAGACCCCTTCTTTTTTTGTCGTCAATTCAAAGAAATGTCATATTCTAACATTTGGCACATACTGTATTTGTGTAATTGTGTCTGGTGGCAGTTTCCATCGTTTCGGAGTGTGGACGACTTTATTCAGACACCAGGGACACTTGTAATTACGTGACGTCATCCCGGGTGTTGTGACTTTAGGATGCTGTCTGAATATTTATACAGCCTTGTCTTACAGCAGTGAGTCATTCCAGAGAATGATATTGCCGAGCCACTTTGAGTCACACAGCCAGTTATTCGCGCACGGCTAATTTGACGCTGCTCTGATGGCTCAACAATAAGTGGTCACTGAGCACCATAATTAGACAATGCGGTGCCATAGGTACGCAGAAGGAAATATTTGAGTGGAGTTAAATTATAAGTACTAGCACAGACAGGAGTATTTGGGTGGAACAAACCACTCAACAAGTAAAATGTCTATAAGTTTGACCTCGAAAGCTACCGTACCTCTAAAGACTGCACAAAACAAAATGCACAGTAAACACTGTGGTGTGGCAGTCCCGTTGTTTAAGACGTGCTATCTTTATTTGTTTTAGGGATGAGTTTTTAAAATCCCTCCGGACTAATTGCAGGGGATTCAGATCAGGGTGGTGCAGACCGGCTCCTGATTGGGGAGTGGAAGCAGCTTGGGCCAATCATGGTGTGGTGACGCTCTTCCGTGAAGGCTTAAAAGAGGGTGAAGAGGTGGCTCCCTAATTCTGATGCTGCCCCTGTTTCACTCAGAACCGCTTCCCCTCAGACTGCCAGCCAGAAACTCTGCCCCCATGTCAATCTAGTGAGGAAACTGGGTTCATTCTTGAACTCCTTAAAACCCCAAACCTTCAGTTTTAACATTTTATTTTGCTGGGGCTTGTAGGAGCACATTTCAGTTTGATTATTTTATTGTCCGAGCAGCTGACATTGGGCCTCCCCTCTACATTTACATGTCTGTAGTTTATATTTTCATGTGGATTGGGCTGGCCTGTGAGCATTTTTACGCCACAATATTGTTGTAACAAGTAGCTAGACATGTTGTCAATTTACGTCTAGCGTGATGTCTTGCTGCTCTGCAAATAACTAACCCTACTGTCTGGCTTTCCTCCCATGAATGTCTGTTTGTTTAAGCTCTGGCACTACATCCAATGTGAATTATCTGCCTCATTAACTCGGCATTCTAAACAGTGGCTTTAAGTAAATACACTACAGGTGCATAATAGATATATGACCGTGAAACTTCCTTAAATGATTTTTTTTTAAGTTTTCTGAGAATTTATGTTTAAATATGCAGCGTCGTCTAATTAAAAAAGGCACCAGTTAGCTGGAAATTACGAAACACTGGATAAAACCAGGTTGAAAATTCTTGTTTCATTTTGTTCACATATTAGAGTCAAAGGCTTTTACACACAAGAAAATACTATCAACAGCCATACAAAAAAAAAAAAAAAAAAAAAAAATCAAATGTAGCCACGTTTCCAGGAAAAATAATGTTGTAGAGATCAGGCTGTGCATGTTATATGAACACACACCTCTGAAAAAACCTTCAGAATAAAACTGGAGAGTTAAGTGTTTGTAATTGCGATATACAAACTATAGACTGTCAGATGCAGATTTTCTGACCTTTTTCAAACATAGTGAAAAGATTAAGAAATTAACTAAGATATCACTTTAACCCATATCTAACCATTATGAAAAGACAACTTTTTTTTTGTCTAATTATGAAAAATGAGGTTGTGTAATTGGACTCACCATTGGAAAAAAACATTAAATGTGAATTTTGGATATTTTTCTTTCCTTTTTTTTTAAAGTGAAACTCTCGCCAAAAAGCAACCAAGGCTTTATTTGTGATTGAATATGAGTCAAACCTTCGTGTAAATGCATAATTACGACGAAAGAGGCACTTTTAAGATTTACTGTAGTTTCGGTTTCGGGCAAGCTATTTTTAACACACTAAGAAGGCTCGACACAACATGAAACTTTGCTCGTAGTATCACCAGGGTCTCTACACATGAACACGAGCATTGAGAACATTGTTTGTGTACTTCACGTGAGCTTCACGTCACGTCACATGTTTACGCATACCTCAGTGGCGGCTTTTGGAAAAGGAGGAATATTACGCCTCCGTTTTAGAAAGACAGGGCGGCACATTGCCGCCCTTACCTTGGATCAAATGTGCCGCCTTTTCTATCTAAAAAGGGCTAGAGACACCATTCACCCTATTACAAGACACTGTGCCATCAAGATGATTTTAATGCTGCTAAATGTTACTTTAGTAAGTGGTAGAAGGAGAGAGAAGACAAATTCATGCTGATTCTCTGCCATTAAACAGTATCAGTGGCAAGGGTGTGCCCTTAAGTCTGCTTCTGCTGTGTGTCTTCACTACCAGGCACCTCTGGCTGATTTCTGCCGCGTCTCCACACCTCAGTGCATCTGTGGAATTGGGATGAGCAATAAATCTTCGTGTTTACTTGAACAACTGCATTACATGTCAAAATTTCCAGTCATCAGACTGAGCGGGTGTGACAAAGTGAATGTGGTTAGCCACTCCTTGGTCGGGACAAGGGTGTGTTTGCTTGTTTACCGTTTTTAAATTTTTCTTTGGATGTATTATCCGACTGAGAAGGATAATATCCATATTCCCTCGGTGCAAACAAATAGGAAAAATGGGCAAAATGGTGCAAAACGTGAGCAGTAGATTTACTGAATTGCTTCAGTTTTGCAACCTTCCTCAGGCATCACAGATGATGTGTGAGAAAATGTTGGTCCTGTCTGTCCTTGGCCCTGCCTGTGCTGGGCAAAGCTAACTTACCTGGTATGGCGATGAACACATTTCCCATTACAGTGCTCTGGAATTTGAGTTACTTAATCAAAGGCATCATTTAGGTGTTAGCGTTGCATTGATCTGTCGTCATCATTGACAATGTTTAGATGGCGTGAAGATACCTTCAGCTGCCTGCTCACAGCCTTGTGAAACAAAGGAAAAAGTTGTTGTTCAGGCAGGTTTGATAATAATGGCACCAGTAAACCCCATTTATAGAGCATCTTTCAAAAACAAAGACACAACATGCTTTACAGTAGAACAATACTAAATGCAATAAAGCCCAACGCTTAAAGACGAGAATAAATGTTAGCCAAGTATGTTTCTGTAAAACCACAAAAAGGTTAAAAACATGACGATTCTTTCCGTTTGTTTGTTGAATTTTCTATTTTTCCTTCGACACAATGCTGTGCTAATGCTCTGGCTAGGTTAAGTCACAAAGACCACTTGATTACTTGAACCAAAACATCATGGTTTGGCTTAAAGTGCCTGTATTGGTCACCACACTCACAGATTGAGATGGAACTTTAAGTTGCGTCAGAAATCACTGGAAATATCCGCAGGTCTCCTCAAAAACACCTGGTTGTGTCGGAACTACAATGGCTGGAAACGTCTCCAGGGGTCCTAAAAAAATATCCTGTGGCACGACTTAGGTTCTGGTCGCCCATTTGGCAGCCTTGTTAGCCTTGTAATAGCACCACCACCTCCCTCTCCACCTCTTGCTGCGACAGGTGACTAATAAGCATAAAATGTGAACACATGTCAATGTTGGAAGCGACTGTGGTTTGCAGAAAAATGCTAACATAAGATCGTGAAGACTGGGCGGGAAAATCAATAGCATGTCTCTGCTAGATTTTCACCAGCGAGGGGTCCCACAACTGATCCTTGGGGAACCCCACACGTGAAAGGTGCATGAGTGGTTTAAGGCAAGACATATACGTTTGGAAGACACCAACTAATCATTATTCTGATAATTAGGCCATCTTGATTTATATTTAAATTCAGAGCACAAATAGAAGGATGCATACTGAATGGAATGAATGGAAATCAGTGCTTATGCTATTTGTTGCAGGCCAGTGGAAGCAGTGTTGTGATGGCCTCATGAAGATTGACACGCTGAACTCCAGGAAAGCCATTACAGTGAAGCAAGGATCGCTTTACCATGAAATAGGTAATGTAACAGAGGAGGCCCTTCTGGATCTTATCAGTGGTTTTCCCCGTTCACATGCACAGCTCATCATTTTGCACAAACATGGTATCTGTGTGATTCTGGGCCCTTCCCGTTTATTTCTGTCCTGCGTTTTCAAACTATGAGCAGACCTGAAAATCTTGTAAGAGTTGTGTAATCCGTTGCCACGGTAAACAGATCTGCTTTTATGCTTGTCTGTCATCACGTTGATGAACGCTAAGAGCTAGAAACGCTTTTCGTTTCGCACAGAGGAAAAAGGTGCAATTTGTTATCGGAGAGTGCCAGAGTTTTGTCCAGTGGCTGATTAGTCCGCAAAACATTAATTCATAAATATCAGTGGGTGTACTGTAAACGATGTCTTTTCAAATCAATCTATGATGTCAGATGTGTTCGAGGAGTCCCCATCTGCTTCAAGTTGTTTCGGAGAATT
Organism: Diplodus puntazzo; assembly: GCA_963678695.2. NCBI lineage: Eukaryota > Metazoa > Chordata > Actinopteri > Spariformes > Sparidae > Diplodus > Diplodus puntazzo. The sequence goes on along the minus strand of OZ023173.1, from coordinate 22,973,649 downwards.
ATGCAATTCTGTTTTGCTGCGAAGCTCCAGAAATGTTCTGTGGCTTCCAAAATCTCTCCCAATTTTCCATTATTGTGGGCATGAGAAGAGAACGACTTTTGTGAGTCTGCTCATTGATTTACATTTCATGCAGGACATGAAATAAAGCAATGACTGCCTGGGACTACAAGGGAAAAAAAACTTGCCAAAGCCTGAGGGTGTATAACTTGCTAAAATGTTTAAAACCATTTGTAGTTCAGGAGCTAAACCTATTAACATACGTATCAGTGAATGGATGGATGGACTGTAATGACCTACCCACATTTCAGACAATCTGACTAACTATGCCAAGAATTCTGACAATATAATGAGAGGTAAGACGTAATGCTTCCTCGTGTCTTTCTGCGGTGGGCCAGAGCGACGCCTCACCTCAGAGCTGACGAACGGGTTTGAGTAAATAGCAGGATGTAAGAAAGATAAATAATGCTGCCCGACAATGTCCTGGAACAACAGGCCAGACTGTTGACGTGAATAGGGGCATTATCTCCAACACCTGCTGACAAAAACATCAGTCATCTGGAACGGAAAATATGCACACTATAGCAGGGGAACAAAAATAGGCCAACACCTAAAATGTGGGTGTGACGCTTAGACGTAAAAATGTCCCCCCCCTTTTTTTTTTTAAAGAACATGCCAGTCCTCGAGTCAGATGGCCCAGAAGAAAGATAAGAAGATGAGAATTTGACATCTCTTCCTTCAAGGAAGAGATGTCAAAATCTCATCTCTCCAAATTCCCCTTTTTATCAGTTATCAACAAAAACGTGTTTCATGTTATGAAAGGAGATGCTTTGAATACTTGCCCCAGAGTTTGTTTTCTTGAAGGTGGTAAAATCAAGTGACTCACCCTCCTGTTGTGTCTTTTACCTCCTCCTCTTCTTTTTCAGTAACACCATCCTCACCCGGAGATGGTCTCGCCGTTCCAGATTTATCCGGTGAAATCCGCACGTTGCTCTCTTCCTACTACAAGGAAAGGTAAGCAGCAGCAGACCTTCCCCTCCACCACCAACACCACCACCACCAATGTTTTAACGAATAAACTCTATTGATTTTCATTAATTATTCATATGTTCTTTACATGAAAGAACATGAGAAAATAGTCCAACAATTTAAGGCATTGCAGGAACGCGGGAATTGGGAGATTTCACCATCTACAATCTCTCTCTGCAAAGTCATAATTGACTGTAAAATCCGATCCGTCAGGCGGACATGATTGTAGAAAATGATGTCATCACACAGGCTTGGAAACGCTTTCGGAAAAGCACTGTAGCTGCATCTATAAATTCAAGTTAAGACCGCCGGGCAAAGTGAAAGCCATACATCAGCAATACCCAGAGACGCGCCAACTTCCCTTGGCCCGAGCTCACCTGAGATGGACTGGCGCAAAGTGAAAACATTTCCTGTGGTGCACATTTCAAAATGTTTTGGGAAATGATGAATATGGTGTGCTGTGGGCTAAAGAGGAAAAGGGCCACCCAGACACTGACCAGCACAAAGTAGAAAAGCCCAGCTCAGTGCGCATAGCATGGATACTTGCTCCTCTGATATTTCATTTCTGTTTTAAGCAGAGTCACAACTTTTCTTGAATTAGGGTTGTGCAAAATCCTCTCCTCGACTCACCATGACACGCCCAATCACTTGTTTGTTGTAGTAGTCTCACGATGATTGCTTTGTAACTGGAGGCAGGGCAGCACTAAATGGGAAACTTACGACTTTACAACAGACGAACAAAAATGTCAGAATTGTACCCCTCCGGGACAGACAAACAGCTTTGAGTGATAAAGCAAATTCCTGCTCACACACTTCAGTTCTTTCACTGTTTACTTTTCCGTAAACCAAGGTGATAGAAGTGTGAGTGATGACATCTGGGTAATTTGTGACAGCCTCTTGAGATTTCACATCTTAGAATGCCGAAGAATTAGGCGGCAACTTGCTCCGTGAAATCGCGGCCGGTTCGCAGTGGAGTTGTCGTGGGCGGTTTGTTTTTGTGTACAGCTCTGAGACTCAGGCTTTATCACAAAGTAACAATTACATAAGATGGTCCAATTGTTGCTCGGTCTGTTTGTTCAGTTTATCTATTTTAATGAGTGAAAACAAAAGAATAATAAGCAGTGTCGCAGGTTTTGTTCTTCAATGAACCTATTGAGGTCAGCGGGGACATGACATGACATCACAGCTAAGCAAGATAAATGCCTACTTTTGAGTTGAGCACATAATGATCCTCTTATACAATGTTGGCCATGACATCAAACACTGGATGTCTTCCAGATGATTTGACTTCTTAAAACGACAAACAGTCAAAGTTACATGTTTAAGTTCGCACATAATGCACCTGAGCGTCAAGTGCTACACGTATTGTTCAGGGGTGTCATGGTTTGTGTACAGAGAAATGCCAGTGCTGTCTTAAAGAACAGGTTGTACTGGGGACAGATGACTATAAAGGCTTCATATATGAATGTTCTTTTTCACAGTACACTAGTAATGAGTCAGACCTCTCTCTGTACTGTGTACGTGACCATATTGCACATAGAAATGAGTCGGTGGCAGTGAGGTGCGAGTTAGATGCCTTCCCACAGAATTCAGTCGATCTAATTTTCTTTGAATTGAATACACCCGTGAATACATTTTTAGATTTGTAATTAAAGGATAAATTCACACAAAAATGAGAATCCCATCATAATCTAGCCACCATCATGTCGATGAAATGATGGGTGTAGTTTTGTAGTCCACAAAACATGTGGAGGTTCACAGCAAAACAGTGTTGAAGCGGTCCCCTAAACATCAGGATGTCGATGGAGACTTGTTTTGAAACGTTCAAAAACAGAAATGTACATGCTCTGTACAGCTCGTCCAGCGAAATCGGAGACTCTGGAAGCCCAGACATCCTGAATTTGTTTGAAAAGACGTTATTTACACCTTGCATTTTCTTTTGTCTCTATCTACATCTACATGTTCAAGAGAACGCTGCAGCACTGTTTTGCTACGAAGCTCTAGAAAAGTTGTGTTGTCTACGAGACGCCACCCAACTTTCCGTGGGCATGGTGATGAGTTGATGATGACTAGATTTGATTTTTTGGGTGAACTTTTCCTTTAAGTTGTTGGAGAGAACAAGCGGCCTGATCATCCCACATGGCTGTTGCATATGAAACGTAAAACATGGAATGAAAAATGCCTTTTAAAGCATTTTACAGCATCCACAGTCAAGCAGGCTATAAACATGTGATAATATAAGTCAAAAGATTTGAAAAAAAATCATTTGTTTGTATCTTCATATTCAAATCCGGTCACGTCTTCGTCCTTTAAAGCAAAATGACGCATGCACACCTATGTAAGCTTGAACCAACCAGTTTCAATCAATAATATCATGCCATCCACCCATCAGCATGACAGCAGGTGTAAATACTATAGGCTATTTTAAACGTCCCTCCTGACCTTATCGTTTTTACTGGAAACATGCAAAAGCACGAATAACACAGGTTCAAAGGGACTTCAAATGAAAAAAGTAACAATAGTACTTTCGTACTCAAAGTTAATGGGCTGGGACACATCCTCCTTCCATGTTTCATGGAAACTTGTTCTGTAGTTTTGTTTAATTCCCGACCAACCAGCCAACCAACGGACACTGGTGATACTTAACCTCCTAGGCGGAGGTAAAAATAAAATGTGTTTCTTCCTGCCAGGAGAGGAATGCAGTTTACGAGTATTGTGGTGCACTTGTGTTGTGGTGATTTAATCTGGAAAAAATGTTTTGTGTGTGTGTGTGTTCTGGTAAGTCAAGCTAACTCATCCTCATACCAATCATTGCAAGATAAGAAATAGGCAAACTCCCAGCTGAAGCTCAGGTTTTTAACTGATAGTGCATTAATAGGTCTAACTGTCAGATGTTGTTGTGTCTGCTGTGAGTGCAGACAGGTGTTATTGGTGTGTGTGTGTGTGTGTGTGTGTGTGTGTGTAGCATAACAACTATTTTCCCTTTTTAATTTACCTGCCTTGGAGTTGTTTATAACAACAAAGAAATAGATAGAACTAGATAAAATGAGGCTTAATTGATGCTATCTTTGCAGAATTTGTTGGTCGCTGTAAATAGATTTTTTAAATCTCTTGAAACATTTGCTGTGTGTTGGTGAGTCTGTGCCTTTATAATCCAAGCTTTGTTTTTCCAGATGACTAGAAACATCCTGAACAATACAGGCTGATACTGACACCGCCACATACCTCTTGTGGGTCATGAGTGGTGATCCGATGGGATTATTTTTGTTTAAGTCTGTTCATTGTTTTCGTTTTTTTTCCTGCATAGTATTGCTCTCTCCCTTTTTCTTACAGATATTGATGACCCTGCCCATAGCTGCACCGGAGGCGTAAGGAGCTGCTCTTATTCTATCCATTTGTGGTTGCTACACCTGGTGAAGACAACGAACAAGGACATGATAAATGCTGCTATTTGGATATTCTACAGAGGACACAATCTTTTACCTCTCCTCCCTGAATCTTAACTGTTTGCCCAACTAGAAGTATAAACAGTGCTGGAGAATGAACAGTGTAAGCCTGAAGTCCCGACTCATCACCGGCTGTTATGCCACTAAACTGTTGATCATTTGAATTTCAGTGTAATGAAAATCTACAAAAAAAAAACCCAGAAGGAAATAAAACGATCGTCATTTACATTAAACAAGTGCGGTATTCCATGTTTTTGGATGCTTTTAAAGGTTTGTTAACATAAATAAACTAATGTAACATGCTTAAATGACCAATTTTGACCAATTCTGTTCGATCCCGTGAGTTGGACTCATACTTTCATACGCTGAAACCACAAAAGCAGTTTGGCATACTTTTCCAAAGAGAGAGACTGTTGAGTCATAAAGCAAACAGTCCCGGCACACAGCCTTATTTAAAGGTAAAATGAGTTCAAAAAATACAATTTATTGACTTATAGAAAATGAATTCCTGTTTGTCATCGCCTGTGGCCCACTTAAAGTGTGTGGTGGTGGCTGTATCTGCAGAGACGCTGCCCTCTTCCCCTATTATTTCACTGTGTTCGGGACATTCTTGAGTGTCAGTGGGTGTGTTCTCCTCCTCGCCAATCACAGCGTGCAGTTTGTGACGAATGAATGTTTGTCTGAATGTGTTGACAGCGTCTTAAATTGTTCAAACTTCCTGGAATAAACCTGCCATCCACTATAAATCATGGCGGCGGCGGTTTCTGCAAACCGAGGATACGTTCATACTTTTTGCATTTCATCACGTTGCAACTTCTACGTTTCTTTAGGGTTCAGTTTTTGGTTTCATGCCGTGACAACACTTTGCTTTTGATCTGGTTAGCTTTAGGCTAAAAAACAAACGTGTCGGGACACAGCTGGAAATTGTCCTGTGGTCTTCTGAATAATATCCAGTTGTGGTTTGCATAAATATTGACCGCCAACATTTTACTGCCTGGCGACTGGGCTGCCTGGAAACCACACAAACTTTATGTTGATGAAGGTTTCACCTCTCATCCAAGAGGCTTCGTCAGCTCTGACTACCTGGATGGGAGTTGCATGGCTTTTAAACTCTGTTTCGAAGTGAGCTTACAGAGGTAAACTTAATGTATATGTAACCTTCTGGGATTTACCTGACATATAAACGACACCTATCCAACCAAATCTAACCTGCAATCTAAAGCAAGAACAAGCAATCAAAATTCAACCATCAACTGTTAACAACCAAGTTGTTCTTCAGTCTATAAAGAGGGTAGAAGCGTCAGCACATATTTAGTCTGATACGGTCGAGGAATATAGTTACGCACATTTACTCAATAAGATCCTGTATGTAGGATCAGCTGGCATCTACTGGTGAGGCTGCAGCTGGCCCACTAACTGAACTCCCCTTGTGTCACCCTCCGATCCGTAAATAGAGTTTATTCATTTTGAGATTTCTCTACTTTGCTGCAGTGAAATGCAACCAAATGTGTACCTGTGATAGAGTAAGACATCAGGAAGAAGATGCAAAGACAATGATGAACTAACCTATGATGGCATTGATTTGACATAAGGTCCAAAGGTCAGGATACTGTAAATAGAGTTTGTTTATTTTAGAGGCGATTCTGAGATGAGATTTCTTCACATTGCTGCAGTGAAACGTGACAATGGATGAGGAGCCAATTCCTTTTTAGATATAAAAACCATCATTCTGAGTTAAAGAAAAACAGATTACAGGATACAGTACAATATGATAAACTCTGTTGTCCCCATAAAGATGTCTTTGACTCAAATACTTTGCACATACACTGTAACTCCCTGCACATATTACACATGTTGCACATACCACACAACCAGTGTTGATACGAACACACGTGCCATTGCACACTGCCTGCAGCCTCACATAGCAAGTACATACTGGGGTGTTCTATATCTCCTGCCAGAGGGCAAGAGCTCATATTCGGCATAGAGAATACGCAATGGGATACGGCCTCTGTGCAGACTATTCAAATTTGACTCAAGTGTTTTTTCAATCCCATACCTAACAATGCTCTCTAAAACAACATAGTGGGATAAAAACACAATCTTCTGGTTCATACTCCCCGAGTCTCGGTAAAAACTTAGGATCTCTGTTGAAAACGAGACTTATAGGAGCACACTTGACTGATTGGTTAGTCGTGTATAACCAAAAGACCATGATCCCTTACTGACCCAGGGTCCAGAACCATCTCCTCAAATTGTTCTCACACAAGACTACTTTTCAACAACTCTTCCAACAAACTGACCCTTTTAAGTGCAAATTCTTATGAACTTTTGCTTTACTCCAGTTTTTTCTATTCATGCCACGTTTTCGTTTCACCTTTTAGTGAGAAATATTGTACTTTTTACTACCGTACTTGTGGTTGACAGTTTTAGTTACTTTATGCAGACTTTTGCACACAAATCATGTAGTCAATTAATTGATACCCCTCAAACAAATTGCTTACTATTGCTGTGGTTTCACACATGTGAAGATTTACTGCTTTTCTTTTTTAAGTATAATCATTTAAATAAACTTTAAGAATCAGTTTAGTTTGATATAAGTGCTATATGATAGTAGAACAGTCATAGGTGACATTTTTCTGCATTGATTACTTACTGTTTATACATTTTCCTTATTATACTTAATTAATGGTCATTTTTAAATGCAGGACCATCACTTATAACTGTGTATTTTTACCAGTGTGGTATTGCTTTATCAGAGTAAAGGACTGGAATACTTCTTCCTCCACTGGTCCAATTGCAACACGCTACTTAGATCCAGTTATCAGGGGAACTCTGTGTAGACTAATGACATAAATCAAATGAATGAAGTCAGTTTCAATATGCTACACTTTAAGTTTTTAGCACCAAAAAAACTTTCGAAATATTTTATTGCGTCATTTTCCGTGTGCAGAGAACAGAGATGTTCAGACGGCACGGCTCAGCTTACCGAGCCAGAAGTTCAGGTGTCTCATGATAGCAAAGACTGTCTTTGTGCTCCGGCCTCAATATTTTAACAGTATGAATTCCAACTATTTCTGAGTGTCACTGTCTGACTATTCCAGCTTTGCGAGCCAGTATTATACCCTCCTGCAAGCATCATATTGTTAAAGCCCTGGAGGTAGACATAAATGAAGGTATGCACTGTCATTAACTCTTTCTCAGAGACTTGTCGAACTACAGTGCTTTAGTTATAGGGTAACTCAAAACAAGAAGTGTTGTCATGTTTGTGATAAGGAAATGTGAAACAACATACTACACACACACGCGCGCGCGCGCGCGCGCACACACACACACACACACACACACACACACACACACACACACACACACGAAGAGGCCTCTGAGTTAAGCAATAACCTGCTGAGAAGCGACAGGAAAATACTTCCTTAAACATGTTCATGCTGGATTCCTCACAATCACCACTATCGCTGTTCTCTTTCTAGCTTTTTGCAACATCAGTGATGCATTTTATGTGATAAAGCACATGAACGGAACAAGTAAATCAAGTGAACAAAACCAACCCAGGAAATATGTCTGACTCTATTAATGGTTTAGCCCTATTCAGCCCTATTCAATTGATTTCATCCTTTGGACAATGAACGACGATAGTTCTCATCGGACCTTTGTGACATAAATAACAATTTGTACGCAATTATCGATGCCTGAAGTTACACTGATGGGAGTGTCGTCTGTGTCATTGTTGTTGTCACACCTAAAAAATTCCAAGTTTAATGATTTAGCAATAACAATAACATAATAGTAGACTCTGAAAGTCACCCTGCAAGTCTACTGGTATGACAAAAAAATAAAAACAAAGCTTATGACGGTGCAGTTGACGCAGCCTCTTCCGATTCAACTGTTCATTTAAATGAATTGTGGGGTTGTGCACAACATCATACAATTACGCAAATGTAGGGACAATAATTACCACACCTCATCCTCAAGTGTAGTTTAGGGCCACTACCTTCGCACACCCTAGTTTTTCATTCCTTAGAAGTGCTAAGAAGGGACATGGGCTGAAAGGGCTTTACCATGGTCACCAGTCGAGTGCAAGGTGCAGTTGTGGCTCAGGGGTGGGGCCAGCGCATTGTTATTGGAAGGTCGCTGGTTTGATTCCCCTGGTCTGCATGTCAAAGTGTCCTTGGGCAAGATACTGAACCCCAAACTGCTCCTGATGTGCTGGTCGGCACCTGGCATGGCAGCCAGCTATACACTGGAAGCCCCTCCTACGAGACAAATCCACAGTTAATAGAAATCAATCAACCAACCTATGTGACATTTAGGTATATTGTCACACTTGTTCTGGACAATTAATCAGCGGTGCAGGTTGCCTTCCTTTTTCTGTGGAAGGCTAAGAATGTAAGAGCCACATCATCGTGTTATCCCGTTATTTCTGTCTCTCAAATTCCGCAGCCGCCCATGTGGTCAGTCTCAAGGGAGAATTTCTTCCCTAGAGGGTTTTAGCAAAGAGAGTCCAAGATTCACCTGATGGCAAACCAGTCTTCTGAATACCTGACTTCATGTTTGGCAACCCTGCGATGAACGGGGTCACTCGATCAACAAATGAGTTAGTGCTGGGCGGTATACCTGTCCAAACCGAATACCGATGTATATTTTCGTTTTGATATGAATTTTTAATATACCGCCATACCGCTGTATTTGATTACACAACGTTCGGAACGCTGCGCCACGGGACACTGTTCCAGACCGGACCCTTTTCAATGTTGGCATGGTGCGACGGCCAGGCATAGTGAGGGTAAACAGTAGTGCTCTGGTGTTATGTTACGGTGAAGATGGATGGGATAGACATTGCAGTTCATCACTTCATCCGCGGATGCTAAGATGAGCAACTGGAAAGCCGCTGAGATCCGGGAGACGTTAGCGTCTTCTCGGTCTCTGTAGCTGTCAGCTTGTTGTTGTAGCGGCAAGCTACTTACCCCCGCTAAGAACCCAGTTCTAAACTTCAGTGGGGTGCGATGTTAAGCTTTTATTTTGAAGACAAATTCCACCTGCTTCCTGCTAGCTATCTGTTGCTTAACCTCCAGTTTCCACTGGATACGTCTCCACTGCGTTGCGTCTCCGCCACACCAGCGGAGCTGATACATTTCACTTTAGTCATTGTGTCAATCCCCACCAGGTCCGCTGCGCTGCGTATCAGCTCCGTCCCAGCTCCGGCAGTCCGGAGCCCTCCGGCACAGATACGCAGGGCTTCTATTTTTGGCGAATGCCGGAGCACAACGCAGCAATTCAGCTGAATTTAGCACAGAGCAGACTGGAAGTCAAGCGCCGATATAAAAAACAACATCCGGTTACTTTTCAAAATAAAACACTCCGTGTTGACACCAGCACACAAATCTCAAAAAAGAGACAAACACAAGCTTTTCTGCTGATCCTTCGGTCGGGAACACTCCGTGTTGTTGTTTTTAATAACAAGGACCTATAACTGCGGTCGTGAGTGATCTTGTGATTATCGCGGGAACTCCTCGGCCTCGTGACACCAGCTATCTACCGTACTGCGCCGTGGCGTACCCAAACCGCAAATGGTGGAAATTGGCGGACGGTGGAGCAAAACTGGATCGAAGCCGCAACGCAGCGGACCCGTATCCAGTGGAAATTGGGGGTTAGGCAGCTAAAGGAGGGGGCGAGGCGCTCCACCGCACGCTTTCTTTAATAGGTTTTAACAAGGCTTAACATCTATCTTGTGTCGCCACATTTCTTCCGATGCATATGTTGTATGTCACTTTTCATGCCCAACTTTGTGCTTCACGTCATGTCACATGTATACGCCTACCTCAGTGGCGCTTTTTGGGAAGAAGGAATGAGAAACTGGTTGAGAGGGGACAATTACACCTCCCTTTTAGATAGACAGAGTGCTGCCTTTACCTTGCAGCAAATGTGCGGTCTTTTCTATCTAAAAGGGGCTAGTAATTCCACTCTCAACCAGTAAAAAAATTCTGTGAACACCTGATTATGCATGAAAAAAAAAATACCGTCATATACCTTGAAACCGTAGGAATTTTGAAAAATACCCTGATATGCATTTTTGGTCATTCCGCCCAGCATTAAAATGAGTCATCAGACTTCCATTTCATTTATTTGAGTTTATTCAAATTTACATTATAATTAGATCAAATGTATTACATTTATTATATATAACATTACTGTACAGAAGGGGCTTTAAAAAAAGTAAATAACACATTCTCATTAAATCAATCTTTGTAACTGATATGATAGATTATTACTTGTTCAAATTATGACTTTAAAACGTACTACAAGGAACCTTTAACTGGTTATGAAACAGTCTAATTTTAATACTGATACTTTTTACATAAGCAAACATGGCAAGAGATTTGGCTATTGATTAGACTTATTTGGGTTGGATAAGTCATCCGATTTAAATCGTGTTTTCATGGCGGACTGCTGAGGTTCAATTCAGACCCTGAGGAAAGAAGCTGCTCCGTAGTCTGGTGGCAGGCCACTGAAATACATCCTCTGTCCACAGGGTCCGCCAGAATCAACAAAAATGAAAGTTCCTTGTAGTAGCCTTTAATCTATACAAACTTCACTAAGATACAGCATATGGTAAAGCATGGTATACAGCTTTAATATGGTGTTGGAGTGTCAGTGTCTGATCCGATCTTCACGTTGAGCTCGAGATGATTTTCTTCAGCTTCATCACCTCCTCAGTGGTGAGGTGCAGCAGAGGAGTGGAGCCAGAGTTCATCATTAGTACAGTCGAGGGAACCATCTCTGACCTCTCTTTATCTCCCTGAATGAGGTCTTCATTGTAGGATTTAGCGGCTGCAAAGTTTTGCAGTACTGCGAGGGGATGAGAGGCAACGTTCACTTGGATGGGGGGAGCCTGGGCGTCTTTTTCGTATGAATCCCAGTAAGTTGAGGGTTTGGAGGTGTATGGCTTAAAAACACCCTGCCGCTCCAATGGAAAGATATCTTGGCTGGCTGCATTTTTCAGAATCCCATCTGAAGGCAGGGGCTTGAAGCTGGCAAAAGGATTCCGGCTCATGTGGTTGTGGTGATTACCGGTTGTTTGGGTGGTTGTTGTGGGGCTTGGCAAATTCCCTGGCCTAATTCTTAGATCCTGAGGGACTGAGCTCCGGTTTTGGGGACTCATCTGAAATGTCAGGTTGGTTGGGAGGTCATCCGTGTTGGGGCAATTTGTTTGCCCATACTGTTCTTCCAGAACAGGAAGGGTCGGTAGCTGCTTACCCCCTAACATCATGGCTGAGGACTTGCACAGCCTGAGCCAGTTCTGAAACACAGACAGCGGCAACTCAATTTCCATCTCGCCACCGTTCCCTCGAGGGATGCTGGGCAGTATCTGACTGAGATTGAGCCCCCTTGCCTCTGGACTCCCCTCTCTTTCGTCTGGTTGCTCCACTGTAAGGTCTATGCTTGGAGAGCTTGCATTCTGGGCGCCTTCATCTGCTCTACGTTTCAGAGCAGAGTCATACGCAGGACTTCTTGAAGCTGTGATCGCCTTGACTTCAATGACGTACGCCTCCCTAGGCTTCCCTGGATTTGCACTTGGTGTATCTCCTAAACCCCCCTCAACATCTGGCGTCTCACGTCTGTCATTCCTCACCACCTGTGGGCAACGAGGAGTGTACAGAGGGGAGGGTTTGTTCAGAAACTTTGGGTTCTTGCTGGATGACGGCGGGGAAAACGATGAGGCGGGGTTGCTTTTGGTTTCCTGTCTTGGTGCTTTGACGCTCAGGTTCAGAGGCTCAGCCAAGCCGGATGAGGTCTTGTACCGCTCTGCCAGGGAGCGCAGGTGCTCCAGGGGCTCGTTAACACTATCCAGGTTCAAACAGCGTGGATCGAAAGAAAACTGGGGGGCAGGGGGGCTCTGCGGTGTCAGCACTGTGGAGGCGACTGGGAGCTGGGGAGGCAGAACTATGCGGCCCGGTTGATAGTAGTGAGTGTATTGGAGCGGCAGCGGAAAGGTGCTCCCATTTTGGTCTGACTGTTGGGGATGAAGGTACTGTTGGAAAGAAAAGTGTTCCGTCAGAGGATGAAAGAACAGTTTGACATTTGAGGGAATATTCTTATTTGTCTTCTTGCCAAGAGTTAGATGAGACACTTGATACCACTCTCGCATCTGTACACTGAATATGAAGCATCAATCAGCAGCTTAGCTTAGCTTAGCATAAAGACTGACAGTGTTAAATGCAAATTTCGGTATTATTGACAGATTTGAAAACTTTTTTAAAAGAATGAATCATTTACATATCGACAAATGTAAATATAGTGCCCAGGTTTTTTAACAATACTAGTATTATTGTCTTTTTAAAGCCTGGCTGTGTCTACAACCTGCTCTCCAGTTCACTGCTTAACAAGTTACATTTTGTCCAATTAATACAAATATAGAAACTATTTCATTTGTTTTAAGAGGGGTAATCGCAGCCAGTGGAGATTCCAGCAAACTGAAACTCTGTTATGTCTTTATGCTATGTGAAGCTAACCAGCTGCTTGCTTTAGCTACATATTTACCTGATGATTTTAGAGATTTTATAAATCTTCTCCTTTAACTCAACAACAAAGCAAGAAAAGCATATTTTGTTCAACACACTATAAAGTTAGAATAGAGGATAATCAGGATCTTAAACTAGTTGTTGTAGCATCAGAACCAGATTAATCATAAGAACATATCTTAGATAATTGTATTCATGGATCAGTATCATCGCATTTGATATGCATTTATAACACAATGAGCCACGTGAGGATGTGGTGAAGTAATGAATAATAATGACTATTTGTATTGAATCATGATCACATAAGTCTGAGACTGTATTTTTGCCTGTGCCTCAACAAGCAAAAGAAATGTTCAGCAGTTAAGGATCTATGCTATGTCTTCCTTATCTTACGTCTTGAAATAAAACCAACCTGTGGCAGAGGTATTGATGTCAGCTGGCGTTTGGCTGGCCTCTGGCCGTCGTCGTTTTCTTTGCTGAAGTTGGCAAAGTGGAGATGCTTCGGCTGATGAAGAGGCAAATTGTTCAACGATATGCCTTTCACGTGGCATTCATATGGCAGAAGCAGCCTGCAGGAATAACACATCGATCAGATAAGATCATAATGAGAACACAGCCTCAACTCCGCCTGAGAAATGCACACGCATTGTTTAACTCACTTCTCATAGTGTCTGCGGGTGCAGGTGGCTGCGCTCGTGCTGCGAGGGTTTCCTCCGAGCATGTTGTACACTTGCTTCCACAGCTGCTGAGCAGTCACCTGGAAGAGGGCAGCATATTGCATTTAATTTAATTTAATTTAATTTCATCTTGTTTGTTTGTATCAAGGCAATTATGAGCCAATGCCACATGCATTGCCATTTATAGCCTAAGTTAGTTTGCAATGCAAGTCCCTTTATTCAATATTGGCTATTATCAATATAAGACGAGTTTGAAGTCAGTCATTAAAACTTATGATAACAAATATGGTAAACTGGAAATATTTAGTTACCTGGTGGTAGCCTCCCAAGTCTTGGACAGTCTTGTACATCACAAATAGGTCAACTGAAAATTAGAGAAAAAAATGCTTTATCAAATACACTTTAATATTATAATGTAAAGCTGTTAATATGTAGATAATTGTCTTCAAATTGTTTTTGTTTTTTTTGCTGTTGTCTGACACCCAAATATAATATATAAGAAAGACTGAAAGTTATTTTCTGACTAGTAAATATTTTACATTAAAATACATTGTTTATGAATTAATTAATTGTCCCTTAGAAAGTGTCAGCTTACACTTTCTAAAGAACAATTAATTAATTCATAAACAATGTGTTTTAATTGTGAAGTTGCAGCTGGCATTTACAATACTTTATACTTTTGTTAACATATACTGTGCACTTCATCTTTAAACATTATTTGGATAACCTTATAAAACTTGAGAAACCTTTAATTTTATAAACTCTTTAAAGTTGCTTAATAAATGGTTGAAGCATTTCATCATTTGTTAACAGTGAAATAACTATTGACAAAAGTTGAATTAACTATAAATGTACTAATTATTAATAATGGTTATAAGAAAGTGTAACAAAATAGTTGAGTTGCAGTTTATTAGAATAACTGTGATTAAAGAAACAATAAGAATTAATGCTGTTATAGTAGGTGGATAAATAATATTCATTATACCATATAATTGCAGCATACAAATATTTGAAACAACAGAGGTCTGCTTTGATGCGTAAAATAGCTTGCTTATACAAAATGTAATGAAATAATCATAATTTTATGTACTTTGTTTGAAGCCCAGATTTGGGATCCGCTCTATGGGCGTATCTCTCTTCTTCATGAACACGTAGAGATCTTTAAGGAACTCTTTCTCTTCTTCTTTCATCTCCTCTATCGGCCTTTTGGTTCTCTCCTCCTGGATCTCTACGAGTGCCATATCCATGCGTGCCTGGGAACACAATCGACAGAGGAGACGGTGTTTCAATCTGCAATGTATCGACCGAGCGCACTGACCAAACACACCAGTAAAACCTGAGATATCGTGGTGACAATGCCTCACTGTTTGTTCACATCATCTTGACTAATGGTTGTTAAACACTTGTGACCACATAACACTTGTTTGAACTTGCCCTCAGTGGAGTCAGCCCTCTCTCTCATACATACAGACAACATACCATTGACAGGACACTCAAGAAACAGCATCAATGCACTCTTTCATCCCCCAGCTTCCATCGTCATCACTTAGACAAACAAGTCAGAGAACTAGCATCTGTTTAAAAATCTATTTTTATTATGAATCAAAGCTAATTGTTCAAGTATCAGGTATGAATACTTAATTACTTATCAAGTATTTATCATTTACTATCATTTACTGTCATCATGTTACTGTAATTGGATTCAAGCTTTTTAAATGCATGAATAAATTAAGATATAATAATGCTTTAAAAATAAAACAAAAGGGAGGACGTTTGGTTTAATTAAATAGAATCATAGATTATAAAAAAAAATCCTATAAATGAAATCATTATCAAATAAACTCTGTTGTTCCTCACCTGTGTTTCCATTTAGAGAATAAGTGTCGAGAATAATTATCTCATTGCCGTGATGATCTCAGGGTGAGCAGCGCACAGGCTTGTGTAAGACTTGTGCCAGTGTTGTGAAGTGAGAGGTAGAAATCAGTGCAGCCGGTTAACAATGTCGCAACGCGTCAGTCACACACCTGTCGCTAGTATCTGTGTGACAATGTGGGCAACTGACTGAGGGGGTGTTCACTCCAACGTCTTCCTGCTGAGCGCTCCACCGTCGGACCAGTTTGACCTGCTCTGGGGCATGTGTTGAAAAACGGTTTATTGGAGTCCTCGACACATATTGGCAGAATAATAAGCTAACCAGTGGAAGTCTGTGTTCATGATATCCAAGACACAGCAAGTATCTTTTCAAACAAGTCCAGTTGGAATATGTTTGGGGGTTTACGATCACTAGCGACAGAAGAGAGGCCATAAGATTCAAGAGTTGCTATTCATCATTTAATTATTTCATCATTTGGTGCTTGTGTAGGATTAACATAAAAAGGAAGGTACTTACTGTAACTAACTGTGCAATATGATATTGCATTATCATATTAACAGTCTTGCGTGTTGTTTCAGTGTCAATCATACCACTCTCTGTGAGGAGGAGCCAAGTGTTTGGAATGCTGCAGCAATAAAAGTTTATGCTGTTGCTGTTTAATTCCGATGTCTGTCTAATTGACTGTCTAGGAGACCTTTATATGGCCTAACTGTTTACCTTTAAATCCATCTTTCAAAGCACTCCACGAAATGCTGAGCAACAGGACCCATTTCCGAAGCTTTTGTCAGTCACGATTAAATGGTGCATGGTGTAATTCGTGGTGACAGATTAGCTCAATCAGAACTGAAAACTTGAGCAACCTGCTCAACTGTCAGGCAGCAGTCTGCAGTTTTTGAGGCTTCTGTTTAAGATCTGCCGGTTCCGGAAAGCTCAAATAAAATTGCACGTGGTGTTCCTGTAAGGTGTCCAATTGTGCTCATTGAATCCAGGTAAGAAAGGAAGACTTTGAACATGTATAACGTTTGTATAAGTGAACTGCAGTCAATGAGCTGCAGTTAAAGACTTGTAAAGCTGGACTCACACTACAGAGTTCGGGGCTGATTTGATACTGGTTCGCTCCTCCCGACAATCAGCTCTGGTTCCTTGATCAGAACCAGCGTTTGGTACAGGTTATCTGGAATTGAGGGGGTTTACAGATCCAGTCCAGACTCATTGGGGCCCCCACGATGAAACATGTTGATATTTACGGTTAAAAATCTTGATGATTACATTCTGAGCTGGAACAGAACAACCAGCGAGAGAGGCATGGCGATGGTAAGCATTCTAGCCCTTGAGGATAAAGTTACCTATTGTAGCATCATACTGTTGACAGAAAACTAAAAATCTCATCTCAGACTCTTGCTGAAGTATATAAAACCTGTTGACCTTGTCCTCTTACTCATCCAGACTCATTCAGCCTGCTGCTTTTGTTTTATTCTCGCAGCAACGTTTTACTAAAGCAAGTTGCTGCACCACGCTTATCACCATTCTGTTTATGTCTGTTTCCCCATGAGATCACACGACATTTTTTTTTTCCAATCTTTCAGTGCATGTTTAAGATTAGAGAGAAAAAAACGTAATTTCCTCATGTGTGTGTGACACGATAAGGTTTTAAGATCTGTAAGGATTGTAAACAACCTGCAGTGTGAGCCCAGCTTCAGTCTGCAGAGCCATGAAACCAGAGAGCGACGCCATGCCCCCACCGCTGCACAGAGCAGCGTCGCTGTTTATTCAGAATCTATTAATAGTGAACGTGTTGCATGTCCACGTCGCGGAAAGGATGGGCTATTTTATTGAGATGTGACCTAACTTCTCATTGGGGATATTGCCCCAATGGCAAACAAGCATCCCAAATGATCAAATGATTTACTTGTCCAACTAAATATACAATTTAGTGCAACTAGGTTGGAAATTGACGGGATCATGTAACCCTGCTTGCAGCAAATATTTTGGTTATGAAAAAAGGGTGAGGTTCCACCAAATCAACAGAGAGTGAATACCACAGAAGGCTTATTGTTGAGTGATGATTGTGCTTTCTTTTAGCAGAAATAACTCTTGGAGACGGTAGCCTATTTTCATTGGCCCATGACATCTGTCTGCGACAAAGCCTCCCAGTCTTTGTGCATCAAGAATTCACGGGGTGTGGCGCCAAACCTGTCAAAACACAGAAAGGGATGTAGCGTCCATTGTTTTAAAGTTGCAACAGTTTGAATGTAGAAATCATGCACAGATATGGGAAGACAGATGGACTGGTGAAAGTGTGGTTACTGCTGCTAAGCTGTTGTTGTCTGTAATTTAATGTGATGAAAACTGTGGCAAGGTATCCTTTCACTTCTGTCTCAGCTGAGTTCAGCTTATGGTGGTGAAAGAGCACAGCAATACATGTCCCTCAGTATATTTATGACCTCTATTGAGGTCAAATTGCAAATATTACTTGAACAAGACTTAGTAATTGAAAGTATCTAATATAACATTTACTTATTGGTAGCTAACATTAGGGCAGTACAATATGCAGGGTGCGTACTGTAAAACTCAGCCATTCTCACATTTTTTTCCACAAACCGGCAAGTACCATGACCATTGATCGCTGACAAAACACAAACGCAACGTGATATCAGCAGCATAATACTATCGGCTCACAAACCTTGGTGGAGGGTGGTACCGAGCGTCAGAATACATAAACAAAACAATCATTTTGGATCCAACATCATATTAAAATGACTGATTAACGATCACAATATTTTTTTCGACAAAATGTCATCAATATTTCCATAAAGTATCAGAAGGGGACTACATATATTTACATGTATGTAATGGGTTGACGGATTATCAGCTGATTAATGAAAATGATATTCAGCAGGTGTCATATAATTGGAATTGGTATGTTTTTTTTGTTTTTTTTTAAATCCAATTGCCAATAAATTACGTTGATTTAATAATATACATCTTTGGCTTTGGTGTAACATACAATCTGCAGGTAGCCAGTAACTAAAGTAATGCAATAATTGTAGTAGAAAGTGAAATATTAGCCAAAAATGAAGCGGAGTCCGACCAGGACGGGTTGAAGGAAATGCGACTGACACCTTTAAAGGGATGTTATATGTTTGTCTGTTGATCGTATAATACCATTACTACAGCTATAAAGTGGACACAGGGCCGTTCCCAGCGATGCATGACAAACAAATTTAGTGCCATTGAAAGCGAGGGGCCCTTCCCATATTAAAGCTGCATTCCATTATTCTGCTTCTATTAGCACTGACTCAAATAGATTCCAGTCACATGAGAGAACTACCTCTATTTCACCTTGCTGCCAATCCCACACAGATCATTCAGCAGGTTTTAGCACCGTGGGTGGTGCTAGGGTGGGGCTATATGCGGGCGTGACCCAATCATGGCAAGAGCAAAGAATACATAATGTTAAAATGCAATGTCAGAGCCCATTGTTTTTTGTCCGACAACACTGAAGCTCTGGGTTAGCTTTAGTGGATTTTAGAGAACTCTGAACTCCATCTCCGTTCTTGTGTTGTAAAGCAAGCATTTACTTACAACCTGTGATTGGGGGTAACAGCAATTACAATATATTTCTCTTGGCGGTAACAGAGTAATACAACGCGTTACTGATGATATTTCAATAATCATATTACTATAGTTAAGTAACCCGTTACAATCCGCGTTACTGACTGAAGTGAAGCTTTTATTGTTGTTTTGTCAAGAACCCATCTGCACCAACATGATTATACAGATTGTATAACATATTTATATAGTCCTGTCTGTAAGTTCTTTGTTCAGTTGCTGTCTATGTTAATGACCTGACTTTAATATTGGGAGGTGGAGTTTAACGAGGTGGCTGCCAAGCCAGTGACCGCAGTTCTAACCTATGTTTCAACATTTGAAAGTGTGAAACCACCAGATATTTTTAATCAAGGAGGTCTCGGGACAATTTCCAGCTGTGTTTGTGGTGATCAAGTCAATTTTTTTTTAAGCCAAAATATTAACCAAGATGCTCTTGTGCCTTAACTTAACCAGACCATAACCACAACCACAACATGAAATAGAAAAATTCAACCTGTGGAAATGTTACGTTGCAGGATGTCCGTGGTTTGCAGAAACTTCTGTATGTTAATATATCAGAGTGACAAAAATACATAGGTTCACAATCAAATCAACCAAACCTGAAACCTTCTGGTGCTGTGTATGCACAGTCTGAATCATCACAATGTCAGCGCGTAACTTTGTTTATCTATTATACGCTACTTCCATCGCCACCTCAATAAAAAGTAAATAGTACCACGCCCAGAAAACAAGCTAAGACTTGTCAATGACGAGAACCGAGATGTCAAGATGACAGCGCCAAGTGACAACCACAAACTACAGTAGACATATTTGACATTCGATCCTGTAGTTTGCAGGCACACCCCTGTTTAAATACATTGATACTTCCCGTGAACTCCAAACACATCTTTTTCTCATGAATCTTTCAGGATTATTTTTGCTAGTATATTAGCCACATGAACTTAACAGGAATAACCATACCCTCTGCAGCTCAGCAGGACGTTTTATCCTATTTTATTGTCTATTTTTATGTTATTATTTCTGTTAAAGTGTCGGCACACTTTGGCAGCTCACATCAACTTAGATGTTTATTGCAAAAAAGGTGTTAAAAATCCCCCAAACGGCGAGAGTGAATATTAGACTTGCATTCATCAGGTGACTTGGTCGTAAAAGCTTCATGATAACTACTCTGCAGTGGCCAACTTGATGAATGCTGCAGCTTTAATGGAACCACATCCGATTCAAGACGATGGTGCTGGCCCTGGAAGCCGTCAACGGAACTGCACCTGTCTACCTCCAAACACTGGTCAGACCACACGCCCCAGCAAGAGCACGTTGCTCATCTACATCAGCTGGCCGACTGGTACCCACATCGCTGAGAGCCCCCCCCCAAAAAAATATTTATGTATATATATACATATATATATATATATATATATATATATATATATATATATATATATATATATATACATGTATGCACCTGTGTGTTCATATTGTTAGCACTTTAATCATAGAACTTATGCACTTAAAGAATCTTTGACAAATAGCAGTTACGATCCTCAGATGAGGGCTTGACAATTGTTTCTATGCCCTAAATTTAAATGTAAATGTAAATCTGCAAAAGGACAAATTGCTGCTCGTCGGAGGTTGTCTCTCTCTCATTCACGAATCTGAGGTCATCCATCAAACACAACACACCCATCACCACTGTCTGAGAAAAGCACCACGGGTTTCTGTGCGGATGAATGCTGCGTGATATCATGTTTCAGGAATACACACCTCTGCTGGGAACAAGCACAAAGAATAAATGTGCAGATATTTCCTTGATAACGTAGCCTGGGACAAGAAAACCTCCTCGACAAGTTTGACAGAGGAAGCCTGCTGAGTGACAACCAGCCTTTAATGTTGTGTAATGTCTGATATTTCCTCCGTAGTTAATAGCTTAATTAGTGCGTCTTTCCGTCTAGAAAAATGAATATGGTGTCCACGCTGTCGGTTCGGTATGCTATTTTTCAGAAGTCTTTTAATCCTGTGGCATTATATTATAAGACAACAAAATCCTTTAAAATCTGAAAGTTGTTTCTGCAAATGCCTCGAAATATGTTCTTCACTGAGTCATTAATCCCACGGCAGATCATCCCTACGTGTTGGTATTTAGTAAGAAGAATCAGAGCATTCAGGTTTACAGACAAAACAAGAATTTCTTGTAGGTCTTATTATGATTGTATTAGTGCATTTATCATCAGACGAAACGTGAATCATGAAAAAAAAAATGTGAACTGGCAATAGACTGTATATTGCACAATGTAGAACAATGACACCATCTGTGTTTTGATTGGTTCCCTGTCTGCCTCAGGGCAGCAAACCTCCCAGATCTGAAGGTTGAGCGATCCAAGTCAGGCAGGCAGCCTGGCACCATTTCTAACTGCTTTCAGATCTCCATTATAGATTAAATGAGTGAGTAAAAGCATGTTTTGTTCTGCGTTGTTGGCACTATGAGTAAAATGGAGGCTGATGTTTCTACCAAGAATGATATTTCTTTGTTGTCCTTTCCAAAGAAACATGAAACTAGCATAACAATCTAAGGTAACTTCAAAATAACAAGATAAGCAAAAGTTGCGAAAGTAAAGAGAATAGAGAAAAAACTGTTCTTTTTTCTGAAAGAGTTTATTATCAAGTCTCGTTCCCAGGTCAGTTCAACGATGCTAACGTTAGATAGCTAATGATAATGTTGTTAATACTTGCTAACAAACGTCAACTTTGCGCACACTAGCCAGCTAACATTAATGTTGCTAGCGCAAACTAATGTTAACACATAACATACAGCTCAGCCATTTTTACGTTTTTTTTTTCTCCAAAAGATGGCCATGTGCTACAAATGGCATTGTACGGTTGGCTCACAAACTTTGCGCAAAGCACAGAGACAAACAAAACAATCATTTTTGACCTGACTACATTTTTTAAAATGATGACATGACACTCTGAATAATGTTTTTAAAGAGAGTGATACTTTTATTCTACAACCTCTGTAGAAAAAAAAGTACTACAGCAAGCGTTTTAACTTAATAACCCTTTTGAAAAAAAAAAAAAGTTCATCATTTAATCTATGTGTGTGACAAAATACAGTTTGTGTACTTCAACCGTGTCACTGTCATCATCAAAGCCAACCGCTGCACTTTAATACAGGTTCAGCTACAACCTGGAAACATTTTTTCTTATGACATCATTGTTTGGCTATATCTAATTACATAAACAATCACTTATACAGCACTTGTAGACTAATTAGATTAATTGCAGTGAGTGTGAAAATGATTGAAGTGAAAATAGGCCAGTTGCACTTTCCCCCAATTTTCTCATGTACTTCTGTTGGTAACAAAGAAGAAGAGACTTCTGGAAGAACGCCACCCAATTACCCAAGCTTTCTCTATCTTTTAATTCATGCTGTCAGTTAAACGTTGAACCAACACTGTTACATCACAGCAGTACTGCTGAGTCACGCATCTCCCCTTTTCATCAATATGACATATCCAAAATGTAAAATGCAGAGATTTAAAAAAAAAATAAAAATACCAGAGAACTGTATGGTGACGACAATCATTGAAGATATTAAAAGAAATGTGGCTAAGATGCTCAACTCCACCCTGGTGGAGTGAACATACTTGAATGCTAGTATAATGTTTTGCCAAATGTTTTGTACAAAACACAAATAAAGGGATTATATGAGGATATCCAGATGCGTCTGTGACTTTTAATAGATTCATGTCCACAATAGTTGCCATTGTATTAAAAATGTTGTGCAGGTCAAACTGCAGGAGGAGACTGGCTAATTAGTGAGGTAGCCGTTGCATTCATTGTGTCAGACGCAGACGAGTGCCCAGCCCACAACGACGCACCAGACAACAAAAACAGCCTCCAGCCAACGACTTCAAACCAAGAGCTTCGTCTTCTTTCTCACTTAAATACAATCCGCCACAAAAGGTTCCTTCCTTCACTTACTACCCTAACATGACATAGTATTTGTCTTCAGTGTTACCTTATTTACAAAACAAACAGTCTCTTCCACTTTTATCCATTTTCTAAATTTGAGGCTAAGATCTGCCGATATTAGCCTCCTGTGGCTGAAATGAGTATTACAAAAACAAACACAAAAACGAGCCTGAACAATTTTTTTTGTCCCTGTCAAAACTTTATCCTGACCTGTTTTCACAGACGGAAAAAAAAAACAATAAAAGAAAAGAAAACATTGTTTTTTCACCTGGCAAGACCTTTTTCCTGGCAAAACTAAGGAACTTAAAAAGATTATCTTAGCTAAGCTTGTTTTCGTTTCTTTCCTTTTTAAAAGTCTGTTCTTGGGTCATTAACTCAGGAGAGAAAACAGGATCAGACTTTAAAAAATCCACCACTGGATTTTTAAAATGTATTTTATCCTTTTTTTTTAATTCACTTGCCTGTGAGGAAATACTGTGAACAGACTCTTTTTCTTTCTTTTTTTTTTGCAGTGTACTAAATACAAGGATCCGTCTTAAATAATGTATGTCATTTAAAATAAGATTACACATTTGTCACAGTTGTAGTCAAGTTGTACTTTTACTCCAAATCCAATTTGTTTGTGTTTATTTATGCCTTGTCCCGCACTTTTGCAACACGTGCTGAAATAGCCGTTTATTGTCTGGTTCACTGGCTCAAACGTATGTAAACTGTACTGTATCTTTCATGCATCGGATTGCTGATCGCATATTCAGATGGCTCTCATACTCTATGTAACTGAGAAACATATACCGTGATGGAAAATGAGTGCGAGGTTGGAGTCTCTCTGCTTCACCTGACAGACACTGAAACTGTGATAAGCTGCAGTGAACTTTCAGTTCAGTTGGCCCTGAGCAGATGTTTAATGAGTTTATGTCGGAAAACAAACACTATTCTGGTCTTAACTCAGTTTTAACTTGATTCTTTATAACGTGAACACAAACAATCTCTGTGAGAATTGTGCAACTGTACCGAAATGCACTTTGAAGGGCAACGAATACAACCCCGATTTTTTTCCCATGAAACATTTCTGAGCCCATTTAATAATATCCCTCATATATTCATGTGTTTCACAAAGTGTTGAACTCATCATACCATCGCCTGTAATGACCCTGTTTACCAGGTAATGGTCAAACATCCGAAATATTATCTTCACACCGTTTGTTTAAATGTCAAAATGATGAGCAGATTATCGCATTATGTTCCACTTGTGTCTCACACAGTGAGCACATTTTTTGGAACCGGTGTTGCAAGTTTCACCTCGTAAAGAAAGTTCAAACTGCTATTTCCTGCCTCTGCAATGAAGACTCATTTTGTGCCTCTGCCTGATAATTAACAGAACCTTCTAAGAACTATAAGAGCTATTTGATTAATCAAGGTAATAAAGGGCACACTTGAGATATTTGTTCAGATGTGTAAGTATAAGTATATCTGTCACCGGGTCGGAGTAAAATACGTTGGCACGCAGCATAAATGAAAGATTTTTAAGAAAGAAATTACAATTTTAGAAGGAATGATGCAGCTTCAAATCTCTGCATCTGACTATTACCTCGGCCAATGTCGGGCGGGAAGATTTTGGCGCCATCTGTCCCATTTTAAAACATTTCTCAGGTCCCAAACTATATATTTCACTTACATGTTAACATGGTTGCTTCTGCTCGGGCCGAACAGGTTGACTGCATGTCAGAAATTGTTCCATTTGCACAAAGAGGAGAGCCGGCCTGTCTCTTTATTTCATATCGGACATTTCTCTCTCAGGTGTGGCCCCCGTGTCTCTTCTTCTCAAACCCATCTCATCACTTTTTCATTGTGCCTTGGCTGTTTAACTATTCAGTAAAGATGACAGTTGAGATAAAACGTGGCTGTGATTTTGATACGCAGGTATGTGTGTGGGTTGGGTGTGCAATTGTGGATTGCTCAAGTATTTTGAGACTGTTATCAGATAAAAAAGAAGTGGGCCGTAAGAAAAGTACGGAACGGCACAATAGTGTGTGGTATGTCATGTTGAAATTGGCAGACAGTCGTGATTTACGTATTGAGCTGCATGTCAAACATCGGCGTGCAGACGTGCTGTACGCTGCTGAAGGTACAGACGGCGTGAACAGGTTTATGAAAACAAAGAGAGCAGCCGGGGCTCACAAAAAGGTCTGTTGAGGTTGTGTGTTGGCAGCTCTGCACGAACATTATAACAAGGGGATTTCTACAGGCAGGAATGAGTCTCGATAATGGTGTTTCATAATCCGCAAATAAAAACCGGATTTTCAAATTTGTGTGGTGCTTTGTGGGTAATCTACTCACAACAACAAACAACAAACAAATACAAATCAACCTGAATACACACTTCAAACTTTAAACTGATCAGTTCGCCTTTGAAAAGCTTTTAAATGTTTGATAATGTTAATGAACGTTCAAGTTTGTTTGTATTTGTTCATTTTGATGGTGATCGTTTGTTGGGTGGAAAAGAAAATGCATCATAAATTACTCAAAAACCGTCAGACGAGCGGATGACGTATAGAAAATGTTCATCACAGCTGAAGATGAGTCGTCTCAGAGAGTCCGTGGCGCTTGGGCTCGTCGGGGTGAAGGCGTCCAACGATAAATCTGCGATCTGTGGTGGATCTGCGATGACTGGGTGGTGACTGGGACGTAGGGCGCACGCAAAACAGCAGCATGAACGAACTAAAGTCGGAGACAATAGTATTTATTAAAAAGACAGCGGCTAACCATGAAGGCGTGTCGCTCTGCTTTAGATGTGAGCAGCTGAAATAAATTAACAGCCTCTAAATTAAGACAAGCAATCAAGATAGAGCATGTGTGGGAGGAGTGAACGACAGGATGTAATGAAGATATAAAGTTTAGGCATGTGACAGAGCGCTGTTGGTTATTTCCCCTCAGGGATTAATAAAGTTATCCATCTATCACTGTTTTTTTTTCTAGTTTGTAAATCTTTTTATGTGTCGTGTCACAACTCTGAGACTAATTGGCCCCATACGTTTCTTTTGAAACAAAAAATTGGAATTTCTTACAGATTTAAAGGGTAACTCCACCAATTTCACAAATTAAAGTGTGTTTACAGGTCTTGAGGAGTAATACTGCACATGTGGGAAAAGGACCTTAAGGAGCTGAAGTACTTTTGTGACTGCATGCAAGACACGTAATCTGATAAATTGCCTCCACTGATTTCACTCAGCAGCTCAATTGCATTGTGGGTAATGTAGGCAATAGCTTCTTGAAAACACAAAATGTTTGGATTAAAGACGGTGATATCTCTGGTTCTGCTGTATCGATTTTGATCATTTGTTATAGACCGCTTTCCAAATCCTGGCGCCTACATTACCCACAGTGCAGCTCAGCAACTGAGCGACATCTCTGTATCTATCAGATTGCTTGCAGCTTCCTCTGGAGCCACAAAAGACTTTATCCTATTTTTCACTCATGTGCAGAAGTAATCCCTTTA
Organism: Diplodus puntazzo; assembly: GCA_963678695.2. Lineage (NCBI taxonomy): Eukaryota > Metazoa > Chordata > Actinopteri > Spariformes > Sparidae > Diplodus > Diplodus puntazzo. The sequence goes on along the minus strand of OZ023173.1, from coordinate 22,947,016 downwards.
AACCTGTAAACATACTTAAATGTGCAAAACTGGACCTTTAGGATCGGGCCGTCGACCGGTTCATTGTAGAGTTAGATCAGTTGAGGAAGCCTAACTGTCAACTGTGTGTCCAAACCAGAGCACAAACAAAACAAAACAGTGTCAAACAGTGAGAAATTCCAAACCTTATTATTCAACCAGCGCTTGAATGTTTTGTGGTTGTTACCAAGGAAAAACCATCAGAAATTCCAAACCTTATTATTCAACGAGCGCTTGAATGTTTTGTGGTTGTTACCAAGGTAAAACCATCAGAAATTCCAAACCTTATTATTCAACCAGCGCTTGAAATATTTGTGGTTGTTACCAAGGAAAAACTATCAAAAAAAAAAAAAAAACCCAGCTGACTCATTCTCTATTGAACTGTGGCCAGTATGCAAATAAGACCTGAGGACCTTTATTTTCTTTAGTGCCACTCAGAGCTGAAACGGTTGTATCAAAAGTATTCCGCCTTAATCGACAAGGAGACAGGAACCCACAGTGATAATCTGGGTAACCACCTGCTGTCGGCGTCCTCGTGCATGTGTGGCGTTGTTATTGTCTGGAGTGTGTCTGCCGCCGCCCTGTGTAACATGATAGGGATGGTGCATCAAGGAAATAAAAAGTCGAATTAAAATAACTGTGTGGAGACAAGGAGCCTTTTCATTTAACCTGCTTCTTCTTTATTCGCATTTGTAAACCACAATACAATATGGCCCAGGGGTAAATAGCTGTGAAGAGCTGAGTACAGGTGTAAAGCGTAACACTGTCATTACTCAGTCATTTAGGAGGCTAGAATTTGATCGTTTGACAGATTAGCTGTTGCATTGTGGCAACGAATGGGGCTCTGAATAAACAATGATCAGTTTCGCGTAGGGTGGTAGTTGAAAACAGGTTTTTCCCCGATTGTTTAAACACATTTCCCCGGAGCTACAGCTCGATGTTCTCAGAACCGTAAATGGAAAATGTAACATTGAAAAGGAAACCACATTCCCTCTTGTCAAAGATCATTTCTTTCCACCAGAACAATAAACATATGGACGACTAAATCTGCCAGAATGAGAATAGAATAGACAGAAATATATAAACGGCTTAATAAATGAATGAATATGCCATTAAAGGCACAGAAAATGTATAAAATGTGACATAAATTGATATTTTCTATTTTAATTTCCCTTTGTATTCATTCAGCTTTTATTCATCTTCTCATTTCATTTTACATTCATTTATTTAATCACATGATTAATCCTGAATTATTTGCCATTTGTTTTTGTTTATGGAAATGAGCGGACTGTCATTCATTAATTTGGGCGAATTTTCATTTGGCTGCAAAACTTCATCCCAATCTGGGAAAGCTGACAGGAAACATTCAATCTTCCTCCTCCTGCTCTCACTCAGCCTCTTCCTCTCTGTTCTCCAAGCCACCCCTGCACTTATTTCCTCTTGCCAAATGACTTTGCAGCAAATTGATAATCAGGGTGTGGCATTTTGAAGGTTATTTATTCATTTATTTACTACTAAATGATGAGATTTAAAATGTCTATTTGTATTAAACGATGGAATGCTTTGAGTTTGGCAGTCTGGAGTTCTGTCTCTGATTTTCAGATTTGTGTGCATGGTTTCAGTTTTTGTGTGTGTTCAGATGTTTTCATGTGTGACTTCCTGAAAGTACTGCTTCTGTTGTTGCAGTGTTGCAGGTTCATTACTTCACCACACAGTGGAGCTGTGGTTCAAGCTTTCACGTCGCTTTGCCTTCACTGAGATGCCTGTGTGACATGACATAAGGATTATGAGGAATACGGCATGCAGTATTCCATATGAAAACCTGCCGCCCATGTTTTTCCGTACTTAATGCTCGGCCCTGTACATGTTGCATCAGGTTGGTTTTGCAGCCAACAACTGTGTCAACCATGGCTCCGGCTCCTATTACTCTTGTAGTTCATGTTGCTGATTTTATTCTCCAGTTCATAGATAACATTTTTCATTTCTGCCCGTGTTTCTGCCTCAGCATCCACACAAGGCTGACTCCAATGCATAGGAAATGAAGAGCAAACTCGGGTTTTACTCGGTGGTTTATGCGTCTTTTTGCGGATCAGCAGACCTTGTCACATTTGTAATGGAACTTTTTTTTCCGCTGAAAAGACAGTTGAACCTTGCTTTTGTTTCATTGTGACATCTGTAAAAAGCAAAAAAAAAAAGATTCCTGCTGCTTTTCTCTGCTTCTCCTCTGCATGTAAACAGGAGGGTGAATTATAATGTCAGAGACAAACGGTAAGATTGACACCAGATATGTTTGGTGAACTGCTGCAAAGGTCATGCCAAAGAGGGACTCCAAATGTCAAACACCCGTCTCTGAAGTTTAAGCCTTTGTAAGATCTGACGGATTGATATTCTTTCCCAGACTCCAAAAATGTCATTACTGATATTTTGATGCCAAATACGCATTTGCTCCTCCGATAGCATTGATGGACGTTTGTGAGAAATCACCGGTTTAATGATATGAACTTCTGATGTGTGTGGACCGTTTTGTGTAAATCTGTGTGCTTTGTTGTGTGCTAGTCGCGGGAGTGTTACTCTGAGCAAATACCCCTGACCTTCTTTGCCCTTAGTGCCCTTTCAAGCCATGATCGAATTTCAGTGATAACCACCTGAGGCACTGTGAACCAAAAGGGGCTTGGAGGGCATTCAAATGCCACTATTTGCATGCAGTTGAATCTCTAAGGATTCAGTTCACAAGCTTATAGTGGATTATTTTTAGCTTTTCTCTCGAACTATGTTACCAACCTTTTTGTTTGTGAGAATAAATGTGTTATGTGTGCGGAGGATTACCGAATCAGAGATTATGATACATGTTTTTTGTGCGACCTGAGTGAAGGTTTCTGCTTAAAACATTAAAGATGACTTCGTCTGAAGGCGACCCCGTGTAGAGATTGTGATTATAGCCTTCTGCATATTGTTCTGGAATTAGATGTTTAATCAGAGATTTGGTTGAGAATGAGAGCAGTCCTGGTGTTTCAGAGTAGCTACATGCATTGTTTAGTGTCACAATGCCCTTTTTGATGCCGCCATGAGGGGGTGCCAAGGTCAGAATGTGTTCCCGTTCTGGACACATTGTGGCTCTAAGAGGATCATGACAGAGGACACTTCTGGCAGGATATGATGAGTGGTGACAGCAGACTAGAGCTTCTTGGAGACTTTTCCGGGAAGTCATATTAAGGTTTTGTTGGACCTTTTGGGGGACAGATTCTAATGACAAGCCAGTCCACACGATGCCACGGTTTTAGTTGGTTTGGAAATCCTAAAATCTAAGCAACAGTTGATAGCAAACATATTTTAAAAAAAGGCTTTTTTTCAAAATAATATGACCTAAGTATCTGTGGATTGGTCTTGTTTGAGAACTTATTGATAAAACCTTTCTGTAGACAAACCATTTTTAAAATAATACATAAAGCTAAATAGTTATTCTAATTTCAACATTGTCCACCGCTGCTAAGGAATAGTGCGGCATCTTGGGAAATATACTCCCGAGTTAAATGAGAAAGTAAGTCTCATATGTGCACGTTGAATAGAAAGCTGGTACTACAAGAAGGTTAGCTTAGCTTAGCTTAGCTTAGCATAGAGATTTGAAGGACAGGGAAACAGCTAGCCACATATCTACCAGCACTTCAGCTCATGTGTTTGTTCCTTGAGTCTCCACCAGACATAATCCCTCGAAACTACAACTTGTTATAAGGAAGTTCCGCTCTTAATGCTAAGCTTAGCTAACAGGCTTCTGGCTTCATGTTTGACAGACTGATGTCACAGTGGTGTCAATGTTCTCATCCACCTCTCTGCAAGATGGCACCCGGCGTGTTATCTATTTCCCCCGGTTTGCAGATATGCAATTGTTGAACATATTCCTCTTTACTCGCGTTATGTAACCCACTGTTAACCATTACACTTAATGTACCTTGCAATAAGAGGGTAATTGTCTGCAACACGCTTTCCTTTGCGTGGTGAATCTATATGTGGATTTGACACAGCAGAGGGCCCATAAAGCTCACTTTTATGCAAATGCAGAAAAAGAGTGAATATTACCAAAGCTAATTGTCAGTCGAGGACAGGCTCACACTGTGGCATGTTTTAATACTTTGTAGAACTTTGTTTTGATCAGGTTAACGTCAGGAACAATGTGACAGCGTGACACAAATGATCAGAATTTCCAAGGACACAATTGTTTGCACATTTAAAAGTTGTATTGGTTTATAAAATGTGTCAAATGTGCCAGAGCTGCAGTATCAGGCAGTTCTTAGAAATAACAGAAAGTGAAGTAGAAGAGGGTGATTTGGAGGTTTTCTCTCACGTTAAACACTGTAAACAAGACACCATTCAAGTGGGTCTTCAACCAAAACTTTCTGTTGTTTGGCTTTTTTTTTTTTGTGAGCTGATGTATTTGTTTTGTCAGACACAGCAGCATGAAGGAAACGGTGTTTTGCTTCAAGCTGAAATGAAAGGGCTCGCCGGAGCACAGTGAAATGAAACCAGTGCCATATTTTCCTCAGAAGCTGTTCCCGTCTATTATGAGATGTCATAAAAGAAGATGTTTCCATGAATACTGATCGATGGCTTAAATGTTTATCTTAAAAGAGATGTTGGTTAAAGAGCTGTGTGAGAAGCAATAGGGTTCCCCTGACGAGCAGAAGAAACAGTTGTCAGGCGACGATGTAATCTTCTTCGACATGACTGCTTAAAGAAATTCAGAAGTGCTCATGCATCCTCGTTGGTTGTAATATTGGAGAGTTTGAGCCTCTCCTCCTCCTCCTCCTCCTCCTTCTTCCTCTTCTGCTTCTCCTGGGCGTCTCTTTCTAAATGACATCCAATCATCAGCTGGTACATCAGGACTCCCACCACTGCACCCAAGAAGGGGGCACAGATGGGCACAAAGAACCAGTAGGTGTTTGCTCTGGAAGAGAATGAATGGATAAAAATGTAATGCATGATGCCATTATTATAAATGTTTTATTCTCTTTATACACATTACACTTCTACAGTCTCATTAACACATAATGTTAGTGAGCATCCTCTGAGGACACAGCCTATATTTAACCTGGCATAGTGTTTTAGACTCACGTGAAAACCTCTCCGCCCCAGCCTGCAAGTGCCGTGAATACGCGAGGTCCGAGGTCCCTGGCTGGGTTGACGGCGTAGCCAGAGTTGAAGCCCATCGACAGGCCGACGACCAACACCGCGAGGCCTACAGTGAAGGGCTCCAGGCCTGGAGGGACGGGATTGTTGTGTTGATCAATTATGGCCAGAATGCATATGATCAATGCCGCCGTCCCAATGATCTGAGATAGAGTACAGTATAAACACTCTATTAATACTTTCCACATTCATCTGATGTGAAACAACACAGTCATGCTGCTGCTGCTGCTGGAACAGTCAAAAGACTATTTAGTTCTCAAACACGTTTGATGTGTCTCCATGGAGATATTAAAAACTCTGCGAATCACACTGACTTTGCTTTTATTAACTAATTGGTCTTGTGATCCCTTTGAGATATAACTATTAATAAAGATGCAATCACTTTTATGAAGTTGTGATATTCATCGTGAATTTGCTCCGAAAAAGAATTGACAAGCTGTGAAACAAAAGACTCCTGGAGGAAAACAAACAAAAAAAAAGTTTTCACCCGGCAGCAGCACAGAGCAGGACTTCTGCTGTCGGCTGATGTATTCTGACATCAATGGACGGCAGAGGCGCCACATAGAGCGCTGAGCTGACCTCAATTCACACGATTGCATCACCGCAGGTCTGGACTAGGAGAACAATCACTTTCACAGCATATGCACACAGTGGAAGTGATATATATTACTCCACATGCTGTGACATGTCCTGTGGAGCTAGCCCCCCCCCCTCCCCCCGGCCAGCTAGCGACCCCTGCTGACGTAGCTGAGCTGCAGAGAGTTGAAAAGTTGAGCCGTGTCGACTGCGGGTTTCATTGTGCTGCTGACACCAGCACAGAGGAGGTGCTGTTCCCGTGTCAGCAAGAGCCTCCGCACATCTTCAGAGATAAACCGAACAGTCAGTCAAAGAAGCTGTTTAGTAGGAGTTTATGAAACGGTGCATATTGCCAGACATAAGGTACATTCCCGAAGTAGCTCCCTGCCAAGTGAGCCGCACAGGGTATTCAGCCACGTTGAGAAGGATTCCAATACATAGGGAGCCGATAAAAAAGCTGTTGAAAGGGAACGATGAACTGTGTGGGGAGGAACTGAACAACAACTCATCACTTTGTCAGCATGTGACAGGATTACCCATCTGGCATTGCACACAAACAATGGCTCTCAATTGTAAGTAATGCTATCATTATTGCTGTGAATAGTTCAGTCATTAAAGGATAAGTTCACCCAAAAATGGAAATTAAAACATGCCAATGGAGAAGTTTAAGACATAAAATGGCTCCATCATCTGGCATAATCCGAGTCTCCGGAAGCCCCGTGAAACCAAATTGATTGCAAAAGACGTTGTTTAGAGTCTAAACAACGTCTTTAGACCCTCAAAGCTTGGTCAAGCTTGTGCACCCAGCAACGGTTTTAGCTTAGCAACTGCAGTGAAGAATTCCGCTCAAAGAAGGGAGGAAATAACTTAAAATCAATTTAGGATCCCAGGGCTCCTGGAGTTTTGAATCACACCAGACAAGCTGTATGAAGACATTTTATGTTGTTTTTTTTTGTGTTGCTTCTTCATGTTTTTAAATAAGTCCACATCGTCGAGAATGTTGCAGCTCTGTTTTGCTGTGAAGCTCCAGAAATGTTTTGTGGACTACGAAACTCCACCTGAGTTTCCATCAGCATGACGGTGACTAGATACTCATTTCATTTTTGCCATTTTAATGTTGACAGTGGTGACAACAACAGGGTGCTCGGAGCCTGGTTTAAATTTCATGTACCATTCATAATCATCAAAATAGAACTATTACATGATAAAAAAAAAACTGTAAATAAAGTCATATTCACATCTTCTTTAAACAATTTGCGTAATATTAATCTCATAAAGGTCCAGTTTGTAAGAAAGTGGATTTTTGAGTCTCAATCGACAAAGTTGTTAGAAATTGAACTTTAAGAAATGAAACCGTTGGCTACATCTCGAAAAATCTTCTCAAGTCTGGTCACAGTCTTCTCAGCTGTTTGCTAGAGCTAAGTTTGAGGTTTGATATCCTGTTGAAAGAGTAGATGCAATATGTGATGACCATACATGTGAATTGCGGGGACTAAATCTCCCCCTGCGTCATCTGTAAATTATGTTTTTCATGCCCATATCCAGGCTCATATCCAAAAAAATGTCACCCACACCTGTTGCATAAATAAGTTATAACGTGCAGCGATCGGCAGCAGGATTATGTGCGTCACGCCTGCAGCGTCCAGGTTTTTTGATCGACAGTGTGTAATTTTACTTTCATTTATTAATCAGATTCTCTGACACGAACATGTCTTATCGAGCTTCCGTCTCTTCACACCTACATCCACAAAGATTCCAATTTTAGACAATCAGATTTTATAAGGTTATAGAGGATGAGAGGAGGTGATGTGATTGGCAACTGGATTGTTCTGAATTGCTGGATTTCTATGTAATACTTATGAGCCATATGAGTCCTACACGATGCTATGACAGTACACCTTGTCCACAATGGATGTGACTCAACCACGTTCTTTAATCATCCGTCTCTCTTTTTTTTGGTTTTTAGTCAATGCTACTGTCTATTCAGCTTCACCAGACACGCTTCACTGTGACCTTAAGTATCCATCAAAATCTGCAATCATTTTTTTTTTCTTAAACATAAGAAAATGAAGCTGTTGCCGAACGCAACAGACCGTGACCACTGATTGAAAATGACTGTTTAGTATAGAGCTTGGATGGCGATGGAGCCACCATTTTTATCGACTCTGACTATCACGTCAGTGTTACCTGATCAAAGAATCCGTTAACCGGGCTGAGATGTTTGGATGGATACGTGGCGAATATCCCGGCGGTGGTGTTCTTTCCCACCACGACCAGCTCCCCCTGGCTGAAGTCCTGCAGTGCATCTGGTGGGAGAATGAAATTGAACGTTTTTGTCCAGTTACTCATGTGTTTCTACATTCCCACTCAAGGCTTTTTATCAATCCAGTTAGCGCACGACTCTAATGATGAAAATGTTGGTCCGTCAGTCCACAACTTCGATCTAGACTGAAATATCTCAACAACCTTCAGATTAATCTATAAATTGTGGTACAGAAATTCATGGCAACTTCTCATGTAGTGCCACAATCAGGTTTTTATATTATTAATACTTTTGAGGACCTTTTGCGCCAGTGGCTACAGCTCGAGACTGCATTTCAATGTTTTGTAAGTGTTAAACCATTAATCTGATTGTTCCTCTTCCTTTCACGTACCAAAGTACAAGCCGAACACAACCGCTGCACCCATAAAGGCTCCGAGAGTCTGGAAGAAAAAAAACAGTGGGAACTTCCTCCAAGGCTCTCTCCCGAGTAAACACAGCGCGAAGGTCACCGCCGGGTTCAGATGACCACCTGAAGATGAGAATAATGCAGAAATTATGGCGCATATTCTTTAAAGCATGTATGATTAGCATCCGTGTGACTCAACGGGAGAAAACAAACAACACATGCAGGCTGCTTTATCTCTAGAGCATACAGTATAACCCCCCACTCTTTCCCCCGGTGGAGAAGAAACACTTCTAAGCCTACTGTACAGCCAGTAATAGCGGTCTTGGTAAAGTCCTGTTAAAATGGAAGGTCTTTGTGACACAAATTAAATTGGCGGGATGAAAAAGATTCAGAAAAGCCTCCTTTTTTCTAACCTTGAAGGGAGGGAAATAACCGCTCTGATGGCACACTCATGCGGGTGCTTCGTCTGTATCCGCACCTTGATCGTGTCAGGTTTGGAGCTATCTAATTATAAGAGCTTATTCTCTGTGCTGCAATGTGCATTAGAAGGAGGACAGGCTCATTATAAACGCATTGAAGAAGTGAGCATGAGTGAACCGCGGAAGCCTTTGTAGTGCCGCTGCTTTTGACAGAAGATACCAGGATGGAGGAATCGACGCACTCTCTTTCCTTTCAATTACAGACCACGTAGTTTTCGAGTTAGGGGGTAAGTGCCCCCTCCATCTGTGTGTGTGTGTGCGTGTGTGTGGCTTTTAAACTTTGCATTTCATCCGTCCACTGCTTCCTGTTTGCTTACCCACGCCGCCTCTGGCTGTCATTTGTCTGGCAAACATATCAGTGTGGTAAATACTGCACTTCAGATAAGTGCCATTTGGCTTTTGCTGATATTTAATGTCTGTCAAGGCATCAAGAATAAAGACTCCCTATTATGCTGATGGAATTTGGGGTCTTGTGGAAACAATCTTTGACTGACTGACAGTGATGCAAATGAGCTCAGCGAAGTGTGATCGTCTTCATGATAATAAACATTTCCTCCATTTATTAACTCTTGTGTTTTGTCTACATTTGCTTTACTCCCTCATTGTTCTTCCGCATGTATGTGTGAATATAATACTAATAACTGCAGAACAACTATTACTTTCTTTAAACTTTAATTACTTTTTTCTTTTAACCATATTAAAGAGGTCATATTTAGCTAATTTCAGGGATCATAGCTTTATTCGGGGGTGCTAGTAGAATAGGTTTACATACATTTTCAAAAAACACATTATCTTTCTCATATCGTGCGTTGCTGCTGCATCCCTTGTTCACACTGTGTCCTGAAGGCTCCGTTTTAGCTACAGAGTGAGACATCTCGCCTCTGTCCAATCTCAGGTGAGAGATGCAGCAAGATGTATCAGAGACAGGGTAGAGTGGGTGATGCCGAGCAAGGTAGTGTGATCTAAAATAACGCAGCAAGAGCAGCAGCAACTGTATGTCTGCTAAGATGGGGAGGTCACAACATTATGAAAATATAATTATACACTTTAGTTATAGCTGTTTTTACAATGATATAAAGCTCTTAAAAAATTAGGTAAAATAACAGCAAATAAATTAAAATACAAAAGTAACAAATAAAAACAAATAGCCTATATACATTTAACATTGTGGTTGAAAAGACTTTTCTGGCTCATTTCAAGGATTTGAACCGTACAGTATATCCTCACCTGAGACCTGTCCACTCACGAGGACGCCCAAGGTTGCAGCGAAACCAAAAGCCAAGTTGACAGAAAGGAATGTGCCATGGGAGCCTCGGCTCAGAACCAGCTGAGCGACCGCACCGCAACCAAACATCTGAAAACAGAGCGGGGGAAACACTTGAGACAAACAATGTGAAATTAATGATTGAACACATTCATCTTTGATACCTCTTTAACAACACTTTCTACCATTTTGACATCCACTTAGAGAAATGCAGCCAATTTAAAAACAAACCCTGACATGAAGTTATTTTTGCAGACAGACAGAAGTAGAAAGACTTCTGAGAGAATAACAAAGCTCTGCAGTGGCCTGACCTCCAGTCAGGTGTCTCGCTGAGTCTTGCTTTTCGTCTTATCCAGGGTGTGTCTCTTTGACCTCGGAGGTCATGTGTATGTTATGGTTGGTTCTTTGTGTGAGACTATTGATGCGGGCTACGATCTGACCCCACCTGCAGAGCCTGCCTCCACGGAGGGCCCGGCTCCGACCACCGAGAGTACCTGATTGTCAGATGAGTGAAAGGTCTCCTGGAATTAACAGATCAGACACAGCAGGAGAGCAGAATAACAAACAGACCAGAGCTTCACGGTTGGTTCCCTCTCCTGATATTTTTGTTGTCTGTGGGTGCCCCATGAGAAACACAGGGACTCCAGGTTGTTTTGCACCGACTAAAAACATTTTTGCTTTAATTCGAGAAGAATGTCGTGACTTTGGACTAGGTGTCGGCGGGGACAACAGACGCCGTATGAAGTCTTCTATCATTAGCAAAGAGTATGGATAGAAAATAATAGTTTCTATGTGTGTAATTCAAGTTCAAAGTGAAGATAACTGATGGGGGAGTCTTGGATGCTGCGGCTCTTAAAGTTGTTAAGAAAATTGTTATTTAAATAAATCCAGTGCTTCTTTGCTTCTCAGACATCTAAGACGAGCAATTTAATGAGAAGAGAGCAGCAGTTAAACTTTCTTTACCTTTTAACACGACCACATTAGTTGCCTTTGAACAACCAAATAGTCCTACAAAAGACAAAACTGTTAGCTTAACTGTTACCCAGACACAACAAAACCCCTTCACCTCAGCCTCGACACAAACATGTTGGATGAGAGGGGAATAGAATCCCTTGTTTCTTTTGTCTCTGACGATGTCCGAACCTGTTTTCCTCACCATGTCACATCTTTAATTGTTGGTTGGGTTCACTAGCTGAGTTTACATTGACTGTGATACTTCATACATTCTACTAATAATGATAGATAGTGCCTCATGTAACCAATCCAATTAGAAGAAACCGATCAGATCCGGCCTGATCTGGATGAATCTCGATGGCGAGGGTCGGTGTACACCTTTGACAGTTCGTTCAACAGACAAGTGATAGTAACTGTACTTAAGTACAATTCTGAGGTACATGTATTTCAACTTTCGCTACTTTATACTTCCACTACATTTAAGAGTAGAGGCAAATATTGCACTTTTACTCCACTGGATTTATCTGATAACTTTATAGATAAAATGACTTTGCCTCACCAGAGCCAAAGTTGCACATTTTTTAATGTATTGATTTTTTCAGCAATCTGATAAAAAATAATAATAATAATTAAAAAAAAAACAAAAAAACACTGATTCCTATAATCACAATTTACCAAAGTAACTTTTGGACCCGATATGAGAGATGGCGAAACAGAACTGTTTTTTAGCCGATACATCTTTTTTGTTGTTGGAGATTTTAAAAGGCTAAAAGATTGTGGGATGCCTCGATGGTCGAAATGGTCTCAGGACACACATGTGGGTCCATCGTAAAAATTGTACTAATGGGAGGAGCGAATGAACGAGTGAATAAATGAACAAATTACCTCCTCTTCTGAATTATCTCCGACGGATTAGACGCCTCATAGCAGGGCGTAGCCATTTTGCACATGTTAAAAAAAAGTTACGTTCTGATTAAATACATTGGGACATGTGCACACACATCTTATCAGATCTTCATGTGGCATCCATGTAAACAAGTAAGTTGAGCAAAACTGGAAGGAACAAAAGGAAGCATGCAAAATTGTTAATGGAAATACATTTACATAACCCTTTGTTCCTGTACAGCACAACAGCACATCTTCAGTGTAATTTAATTTAATGGTAGCAGCCCATAATCTGAAGAAAATCCGCTGCATTTAATTTAAATTGAGTTAATAACTAGTTTATACAGTGTATGGTAATTTAGTCTATTATCCTGCTTTTTCTTGGAAACAAAAAAAAAAGAAAAGATCCACTCAGCACCCTGCAGGATGCGAAGCAAAACATACTCACCACCAGAATAAGAGTTCCCAGGCATTCTGCCAGGGCCTGGCGGAGCAGCACATGTCGGATCTGGAAGGCCTCTGCCAGTTTCTCCAAGACTTCTTTTTGTTTTCCCATGATGCAGTTATTATAAGATTATCTTAAGTTGGGCTCTGTGGTCTCACTACAAATGCAAGTCAGTGGCTGTGCATCAGTCTTTAGGGGTCTCAGAAGGATCCCTCCCTTTATAAAGAAGAGGGGGCTCCTTTGGACTGGCTGCCACTCCTACATCTCCACTCGTCTATTCCTCACAGGTTTTTGGGGGATGCTGAACTTTCTGGCTTTTTGCATTTCTCTCTCTGCTGCGCAGCCAAATATGAAAATTTAACTATAAAGTCTGGAAGCTAAGTGGTGTGGGTGTTTTTCAAGTTTTTTTTTTTTTTTTGCCCTAGTTTAAAAAAATAAAATAAAATAACCCTCCAATTAAAATACAAGTCTCTCAGCACATAATGTGTACATTTATTAAGCAAAGGGCTTCGTCCTGAGGGACGTGAGATGATGAAGGCTCCTTCTCTTTACAGACTGTTTTTCTCTTCGCTACTCCACCTCTCAAGTCAGCCTCGCAGCTGCCGAGGACTCTCCGCATTAAGGCGGAATGTATAAATAAGTATAAACAGGTAAATTGTGGGATGCACACAACACTTCAAGACGAAAATGAACATCGCCATGGATACAGGAAGATGCCAGCTGTTAGAACTATAGTTTGTGTTCTTTTACTGTAAACGCACTAAAGTCTCTCTCAGCATATTTGCTCCAGACTCGAGGATCGAGCACCAATATCGACCTAAAACACTGCACCGCTCCTAATTTGATATGAAAGTTAGTTTAAATGAGTGTTTTTGTTTTGTTGTGATGCATTAGTAGCACAATAACACACAAAGCTGCCTCAGTAGATTCCCACCTTTCCCATTTTCAGCCTCAGTTGGGGCTGAAGACGACCAGGATAAAATCCAATACATGCAATATGTACAAAATTCTTCACATGTACTGAAGCAGCACATCACAGGACATGGTTCAGCCATGTTTCTTTCTGCTCATATCTTCAGACATCTGATTTAGACCCCCATTTACGTGACTTCTATCTACCGTGTCCACTGTGCTTTGTGAGAATTCGAAGGCAAGCACTGACACAGAGGGGCTGGAAGGGGTTAATAACACCCCGACAGTAAGTGCTCACATGTATCATGGTTACCTGCAGAGAAAAACCCGGGCTGGAGGTAATGAAGGTTGAGCTCAAGTTATAAAGTACCATGTCAGTGTTAATCTACTAAGAAAGCAAGGAATAAAGCACAAAGAGATGTTTACTCGACGATGTTTTCACCTTGCTGTATCATTCAGCTATTCACCAGCGTGTGTGTGTGTGTTTCTGTATGTGTGCCTTCTATTCCCGCAACCTTCCTCAAGCAGGCAAAAAGCAAGTGTTGCCATTATCTCAGAGAGTAATTAAGATGTTCGCATCTCCTGCTTGGTTCAGCGTATTAGCGCGGTGGGAATGGCCAGAGGAGAGAGCTGTGATGGTTTATCTAAGAGGTGAGTTAAAATCAGGCCGACTTGCTGTTTTGGCACAAAGCACAAAACACCCCCATGATAACCCCAATTAACACTTTTATTCAAGCACTGATTTATTTACAGATCAGGCTATTTGTCTGAGAGTTTTCCTTGACCACCGTTTTAACAATATGTTCCCTCATGAGGCTGCCGCCTTTGTCCGCGCTCGTCGTGACTCACCTTGCTGAGAAAGAAAAGGTACAAGAGACAAAATTAGATTCTCTTGGTTGGACTCTTGTGAATTGAAACACTGAATACCTGCACTGTGTGTGACAGAGATGATATTTGATCCTTATGATTCCAATATCCCCAAAAGGTTGGCTTGTTGCAAGCATCAGAATGATCAAGAATATACGCACAAAGACAATAAAATGTTTCAGTTCAACTCTGTGCGTCGCTCTGTTTTGCACACATACTACTTCTTTTTAGGAAAGGGTTAGGGTTTAAAGTGCAAGGTCAATGTAACTTCCTGTGTCCACTTTGTGGAGCTAGAGAAACTTAATTAATGGAATTCCATGTTAGGGTTTAAGGATGTCAAGGATAGACAACCCATTGAAAATTTCATGTAAATGAAACAATGATTGTCAGACATATTTCATACATGTAGGTTAAAGTAGTCCTAGGGGCTGCATTTTAGGGGGCGCTAGTGAGCGAAGCTATTGCTAAGTTGGGCTTGTTTACACCAATAAGTGCATTAAAATGAAGCCCAGCATTAGTTCAGTCAGGAAGACTGTCTTTTCACTCCCCTCTCCCTCTATTCACCTGACCGTGGGCGTGTCATGTACTCTTGTCCATTTAACCAACCAGATTCTGCTACAAACACTATCAGCCAATCACGTCTCTGCTGTCAAACTTAAAACCACTTAAAAGTTCTTCCTGCCCCATCCTCCTCCAGCTCTTCTCATCCAGTTCCGCTCAGCAGAATCGACCCCCCTGTCGACAGAACTCCATCACCACCACCACCAGTATTGAGACTCCATGGAGCCAAACTCATTCTTTTTGTACACATGCCATTAAATCTTCATGTTCACTCGGAAAAATACGAGTCTCCCCTGATTGAGATGATTGCATCAAATTAAAAACTATAGCTAACTTCATGGAATAACATTTAGACATACGCACAGAAATACGTTGCCACACACACACTCTTCCATCAGGACATATAAGACGCAGCATGTCACAACCAGCAGGCTGTCACTTCCACTCAAATGCTAGGTTTGTTTAGCCGAAGCCCCATGCGCGCAAAGTAAATTGATTTTTTTAAAAATAAAAATCACAGTGACGCTCGCTCCGGTTACCTCCAGCGAGGCATCTGTCGCACTGATTACAATTGTTTGTCTCTCTGGTATTGACCTACCACAACCAAACAGCGAGGGCAGGTTTAATCTTTTCTCTGCACTTTAAAAATTAAACACACAGGCTGATGATTTATATATTACACTCCTGAGCTGGATTCATAATGCATCGTGTAGTATTCTGTGTACACAATCAAAGGTCATATAGTGCTCTTTGTATAACAATGCATAACGGATTAGTTGGAGGAGACAAAGGTGAGAGGCAAAGATGAATAGGTATAAGCTTATTATTTACATTGACATAATTATGCCCGGTGTTGTGCACCACTTCCTCTGAATAAAAACGAGTGTCTATTATCATCAGACGGTATGAAAATTCAAGGCCAACGCTGGAAGGCGCTCGGCGAGTGTGGACACAGTAGGGAGAGTGGCGCCGCATTAGCATAACATCAATGTCAAGCTTACATTCCATGAATTGAGATAATCAGCATTCCTACAGTCACATTAGCGTGGCACTCAGAATCTGGAATATACAGGTATCTGGTAACATCAACCCAACCGCCAAGTATCTATACGATGCATTCACACTTGGACGGAATTTTAAGTAAATATATGAAAATATGCAGCTGTGCCGGCCACAAGGGTAAATTATAAACGAGCCGGAAGAGGTGATGAGAGGCTCTTCATGTTTGTCCCTTATGGAACGGAGAGGAAACATGTATTTTTTTTTTCATTAGCAGTCTGTTGGACACATTTATGTTAAGACTCGACACAGGCGCATGTCTGCAATTAGTGTCATTTTCATATGTAATGGATTATGTGTTCAATAATGTACTTGCTGTGTGTTAGCAAACAAATAATAGGCCTTTATCCAGTGATTCTTAACATCAGGTGGAATTCATGAGAATCCCCTATCAAAGTTACAAAAAAGTACCAAAGGAAAAAAGGCTGTTTGACGGCAACGTAAAGCACCAAAAAAGGATAGGATATAAACAAATGTATATATTTTAAGGTGGGACTTATTCTAGGTGGCTAAAACACTTGTTGCTGCTGGTACGGTTTGCAGCATCACAAAGCTCGCTGGGTACTCGCTGCTTCTCCGCACAGGGGGAGAGCTGAGAGCATCTACTGCAGGTAATAATACACTGACGAGGGGATGAGTACCTCACAGTACCCCACTTCAAAAGACCCGAACTATCCCTTGAATGTCTTGTTTCTAATGTATTATCTATGTCACTGTAAGGCACTTTGAATTGTCTTGTGTCTTATACACCCCCGCCCTTGCCTGTAATATATGCAATACATTTCAAGGGATGAATTTCAAAATACATATCAGCATGTATTATCAAAACTTCTCATCTCCAGATTTGGTGAATTTCTCAGATAATCTGAAGAATTAATTTTGACTTCATGGGTCGCGATGGGAGCTGTTTTTTTTCGTTTTTTTTTTTTTTTTCACAAGACAGTGAGGAAAATTTTGGAGGCAAAAAAGCAACAGGAAAAAAAAAAGAAAAGTGAAAAACTCCTCCAGCTCATTCTGTATGCAGAAACACGCAGGCTGAGATCTATCCCATGCATATACAGAGCTGTAATGTCTCTCTGAGCTTTCAGCGCGCGCTAATAAAAAACCACCGGAGTGCCGTCTACAGTATATGCTCTCTGAAAAGTATATTTCACTCAGCGCTGCTTCAGTGCTGCTTGTGATTAACACTTTCTCCGCCGCTTCTGATTCTTCACAATAAGCCTCTAAAATCGACTAACAATAACACTTTATTTGACTTGAAGAAGTATAATAAGCAAGTGCTCACACAACCCCTGATCATCTGCGCTGCTTGCCAGACATAATGAATATGCATCCTTTTTATATTACTGAGAGGAGCAATGGCAGCGAGTCAGAGAGAGTTGGATGTGAGCAATGCGAGGATGCATACGTTGAATCGTGGTCCGTGTAGAACCACGCGGATGCAAATGATCGACTGATTCCCATAACTTCCCCCCAAGGCTGCGCGTTATGCATTTAACATAAGACTGATTGTGATTTGCATTCTTGAACCAAATTCAATGGGTTCAGAAAATAGCATATACGTGTGCCATATGCTGTACCCACACCGAGCATGTTAAAAATCATGAGAGGTGGATCATTAAAGTCAGCATGATAAAAATGAAAATTCATATAGCATTTTAAACAGCTTCGCCTTAGAGCAGCAAAGCAGAGGACAGTCATCAGAAGCGTCAACTACTGAATTATCACTACAACTACTCAATAAGAACATAGCGACCATTTAAGTGATGTGCTGAAGTCAGTCGATTGCCATTCAGAAGGAGGAACAACAGCAAAAAGGCTCAACAAACAAACACATAACTGCAGATTAGCAACCTCCACACCTTTTACTGGATTGTTGTTAGTTCTTTTACTTCCTTGTAATACTGCAGTTACATGATAATCCATGTCTTTACCATAACAATGCACAGTGTCAAATGACGATGTGAATGGGCTCGCTTTGATGAACCTACTGAGAATTATCTCCTGAATCTGCAGCTCACGCTGGCTTTAAAGTATAAGTTCACCCAAAACTGAAAATGTAGTCATTATCTACACACCGTCACGCTGGTGGAAAAGTCGGGCGAAGTTTTGTGGGCCACAAAAACATTTATTGAGCTCAACGACAAAACAGTGTTAATGCATTCCCCCTATAACAACTGGTTCAGATGGAGATTCATTTTAAAATTCATCCTTATCTAGAAAAAAGATAAAATGGCTAAATACAGTTTGCTTTGTGTAATCAAAGTCTCTGGAGGCCCGAAGATCCCAAACTGATTTACCTTTTTTGGATGTCGAAAATTCATCCAACTTTCCATCGTGAGAAGAAAATGACTTAATTTAGATTTCTGTGCGAACTGGTCCTTTAAGAGGAATATCCACACAAATAGATGGTGAAGTGATGACTGAGAATTATAAAGTTAACATGTAGAAACGCTCCCATACCGTCGTTATGGACGCAGAAGATCCACTGCAGCCAAACAGCTCAGCAGAACACATAGACGCAGTTTAGCGACTATCTGTTGAACATGGTACATCTCTCAGGAGGTGGCAGAGATGAAAACAGAGTGAACATATGTAAAAGGTGACGGTACACTGCATATTAAGTGCGTCAATGTATTCAGAGCGTGTTTCTGCTGCCCCCACGTGGCCAAAAGAATCAGTACATGCTGACAAATAAATCCATCAAAACAACTTTTTTTTTTGCTTCTCTTCACGACCACACAAGTTGAGCTATGATGATAATGACGGCTTGGCTCTATTGCAGATTGAGGCACATTCATCCAATGTTGTGAAGGCACTTGGACAATCCCTCAGTGTGTCTAAATTGTTCCATGAACACTTTTATCACAGCCCCTTTGACTTGATTCGCTGATTGCAGTACTCAGCACGATCCATTTCGCAATTTCCTGAGTGTCCCTCGGAGATGAATACATTGATTTTAACTGAATTGAACAATTTTGAATTTGAAGAGAATGATAGTTCTGAAGTTTATGGCGGAAAAAAAGAAATAAAGAAATCAGCAGCAGAGGCCAGTAACCATGTCCATGACAGCGGAGAGAGCTCAGCGTTCGTGAGTTTCCATTTCAGATGACAAAAGGAGATGCAGTTTTCCACCATCAGCCAGACGATGACTGACACCTTTAAAAAGCACCGGATGAACAACACAGAGACGATGGAACACAGACGCAGTTTTAAAAAGCAATCCTGTGACACAAAGGGCTTCATAACACGTATAATATGATTTACTTCTTCATCATTCCATGTAGTGTATGCAGCAATAATCCTTCATTAACAGTTTTTCTCTTTGCCTTTGTTGCTGAGTCATTCACTTGGATATTGTAAAAGTATAGCCAGAGCTGCAGACGACCATTATTTATGAGCTTGCAAATACATTTGTGTATGTTAAAATGATGACCACATGAATTTACAATGCACAGACTGCCGCATGCCCCTAATACATTACCACATATTAATTACGACACTCTCGTGTTAACTGATCACACCGTTCGTTTAATGTCAGTGAGACATAAAGTGCTTTACGTGAATGCTTGATATATTACAGGTCATTTTAATAAAACACGAGTGGTGTCATTGTTTTTCCCTGAGAAGGTCAACAAGAAAAAGAAAAGTTGCACAACAATTTGTCATTTCTTTCAGCAGCCGAACCATCAACTATCTCAGTGACGACTTGAGATTCCGTGGTGCCACCAAATGTACTGTAATTAAAATGTTTCTGGACCTAAGAGCCATGAAAATAGCCATCAATTTTGTGAAAGTATATGTGATTTACAACTGGCATCATTAAATGATGAATAACTTGATTCCCATAATAACTCCCCCTCTAAATCATACTGCTGTTTAACTCCCTATGGATGCCTGAAAGTGACCCTTGCCTTCACAGAGAGACGTGCTTGAGAATACCAGATAATGGTCACGACATTTTCAGGCTTGCAATGCATGCTGGGGCAGTGCACCGGGCAGCAGAATGGCATGTCGAGCCACTTTGCTGCCTGAAAGGATGAACAGCTACTTGTCTGACTGTCACTTGCACTGCGGCTTTGCCTCCTGGCAGACAATGCGTAATG
The DNA here is from genome assembly GCA_963678695.2 of Diplodus puntazzo. Lineage (NCBI taxonomy): Eukaryota > Metazoa > Chordata > Actinopteri > Spariformes > Sparidae > Diplodus > Diplodus puntazzo. The sequence continues at coordinate 22,927,040 of OZ023173.1, read as the reverse complement.
CTTATGCATTCTTTAAGCTGTCGAGAAGCCACTGTATATAATAATGTTTGTGTGTTTGCAAGGCTCAATGTCATTTCGGTGCTTAGCCGCCATATTGTTTTTTTACTGCTTGGCAGGCATTTCAAAAATATCTACAGGATCTGCTCCAGCCTGCCTCGGAGCGATGTGTTATTATTTGCTCTGTGGGAGACTGTGAATTTTGCTGTCTGGTAGGCTGCTGTATTATACTTCACTGAGGTCATTGTCAAGTACTCTTCAAGAAATTGCTCAAAAGCTAAAGAATGCTCTTTTGGCTCATGTCTGTATGGTAATGAAGCTACAGCCAGCAGCACAGACTTGAAGCAGTAGGACGCAGCTCGCAAACATTTTAAAAGGATGATGTCGACATGCAGATCTCTTACCTTTGGACCGAGCGAGGCAAGTCTCCCTGTTCCCACTCTTTAGCGATCTTCATAACTCGTCTTTGAGAAGTGGATTTCCCAAAATGTTGAACCATTTCTTCGAGATACCAGCCTTGCATTACCAAAACCAAATTGATCGCTGTGGAACCTTTTAATTGAAGTCCAGATGCAATTGTTTTAACTTACAACCACTCAGAGCAACAAAACATGAGATGCTAGCACTGTCCAAGCTAACGTGACAGCAACTCAAGGCATGAATGAAATGTAAACTTAATAGCTCCCCCGGAACTGTAGTTTAGTTCAGCCTGCTGGCTACTAACATTAACACAGTGTGGATCTGTTGCCTTTGTTTTTATCATGCCATCAATTCAACACTGCTACTACTTAAAGGCTGACATCCATTGAAACAGGACAGTATAGAGAGCCACCAATTAACACAGTCACTTGTTAAACCAAAACACCGGCAATGTCTTGTCAGTGTGAACTTTTAAATTAGACCCTTACAGATCTCATATGAGTGAAGATTCAGCAACTAAGTTACATATTTCTCACTTCAAACATGTTCAGAAACGGCAAAGGTAAAATATGTGAAAGTTTTTCTTACAGCTACCCTACTTCATGAAACAAAACCAGCCCACGTACTCATGGAGGAAAACCACTATGTAAATCAACAGTGACAACAGCTTATTGCGACCCATATTGACATTTGTTGTTAGGCAGCAACCTCCAGCGGACACAGAAATTATCACTGCAGCAAAGGAGGAAGTCAGGTAAATAGTATAAAAAGCAAAAAAGGAAGTTCAAGGAGGAGGTTGTAGTGGACAGTCAGAGTAAGGACAAGATCAGGACTTTCAACTAGGAGACTTACAAACAACAAACAAGTGGTTTCATTATTAATGAGTTCCATCTTCATCATAACCTGAAATTCCTAGAAAAAAAAAAAAAGTTTTGTTTTTCCTGTAGAACAAAAAAGTGAGTTCAAACAAAGTTCAGGTAACACGCTGTGAATGCGGTTCCTCCCCCTGCTCCGGTAACTCTGCATATGGAAAGCTTGAGAGGTTAAATGAGTGCATGATTCTCTTTGAACAGCCAGTCACAGCTGGCCAGCTGTTAGCCAACGACATGGGGCCCGAGAACGACCTCGTTCTGAACCCCTTATTTCGCCGCACTGTCTCTGTGTGTTAGTTTTGTCTGCCTTCTAATGATCAAACGGGATCTGAAGAGCTCCCTGCACTAACGGCAGTCAATTAGAGGTTTGATTCTCTCTAACCTGTGGAATCGACTGAGGCAGAGGGGCTGACTGCCGGATAGACGCTCTTCAGCAGAGGAAAGAGACTGTCTGACAGCCGGTGTTTAATCTGTCCACGTCAATCCATCACTGTCAACCATCACTGTCACCGACTGATACCTGGGGCGGATGATAGAAAACAACAGTATGGAAAACAAAAATATATCTTGTCACAAATCCAGCTCCGAGCAGAACTACAGCGCTCATTCTATAACATCACTTGTGATACGTTTTACTTTAATGTGGATCTTTGATAAAACCATTTATGCTTCACGCCTACTACTGGTCAGTGGCCTTGAGGCTTAAAATTGACACCCTTCCTACCAAGCTAGCTTCAGTTTTGGACGACGAGGGGTCCAATCTGTAATACTTTATATGTTATGTCAAACAGTTCACATACGATGACATATTGTGGCTTCTGCACTGTGTATAACGTCGTCAAACGGTAGCAGTTTGGTCAAGTTTAGGCACTAAAACTTCTTTAAGGCAAAAAAGGTTTAAAGGGATAGTTCAGGTCTTTTGATGTGCGGTTGTATGATGTACTTATCCCTCGTCAGTGTGTTACCTGCAGGAGATGACCATCAGCTCTGTGCCTGAGTGGAGAAGCACAAATTTGGAGCTTTACGTTGCCGTCCAACAGCCTTTCCTTAGCAGCTACATACCGCTTGACGCTATGTTTTGAACATTTTTGGCGCCCTGGCACTACTTTCCCTCCACCGTACAATGTCAGATTGTACGGCGGAGGGAAAGTAGTGCCAGGGCGCCAAAAATGTTCAAAACATAGCATATACTTTTTTTGTTGGTCATCCACTGCAGGCAATACATTAACGAGGGATAAGAATCCCATACAAACCCATATCAAAAGACCCAAACTATTTCTTGAAGAACCAAACTATCTGGTTAGGTTTAGGAACCACATAGTTTTGGTTAGGTTGAGGAAAATATCAAACTTCGGGTTAAATTCACAACGTTTTGTCTCATCAAATAGCGATGTAAGTTATGTAACTCACATCGCATCACTTAAGCGACATCAGTGAGTCACATTTGTAACGTAAGTTAAGTCATGCTAACCTACTTACGTAACGTAGCTTCCAAACAAGTGACTCTTGCTTCTCGGTCACAATCAGCACTCAAACCCCAGTCTCTTGTGGTGAAGGCCAGCGTATGACACATTCAACCACCCCAACCAACCCTGACTCACGCTTCTAATGCTCTTTATAGTGCTGCACTTGAGGCGACGCTATAGGGGGTCAACATTTACGGAGCCAAATTTAGAAGCACGCAGCCACTGAACAGGCTGCCTTATTGTTGTATACTGTCAACATGTTTATCGAGCGGCCAATCTGGAGATCTGAGACAGGAACAGTCTAAGAAAACAACAAAAACTAGAAACATGTGTATTTAAAATAACGTAATATCATGTTATCATACTTGTGAATAGCGATTGATAACATTGCAAAGAATCCCATAGGAGGTCCCAGTGACTTTGGACAGCCTCTTTATTGAAACTGGAGGAAAACCTGTGAACAGCCTTTTACATCATTAGACTCAAATGAAGAGAATAACCCAAAGTCAATGCCTGTGCATTACCAACTATTCAATACGGCTCCATCATGTGCAGTTTCAGATGCTATTACTGAGCCCAAACAGGGGTGCAAATGAAAAACCCTATTGTGTTAAACTGACCTCAGCGAATATGAGGATGCATTATGAGCTTTTACCTTGTGAGAAATTACATTATGAGGCCCATCAGGGTTTGATAGAGCTTTCAGCTCCGACACTTAGGTGTAGGGGAGAGTGCAGCGAGATGAGCCACTTTTTACCTGAGGCATCTTTAAAACAAGGTGGAGACAGTAATGGTTCTGATCATGGTTTTAGGTCTGTACGATTTAAAATGTTCTATTGCGGGGAAAGTCTAGAATTCAATGTAGACTCAGAGGAAAATAATAAATCCTCCAGCCAGTTAGACTGAAATTCAAACGTTATTTTATTTGGAAACAGTTAGTTTTACTCAAGTTACTCAAATCAAAACTCCTTTAAAAGTATCTTTTTTATTTTAATTGGAAAATGCATTCATTTCACTATGTGAGGAATATTTAAAGGCTCTGAACCTCAACACAGGTGTTACAATGCACAGTAATCTGGATGATTAAACCTCTGTATGCATGAAAAATCGCATGATCTCCATATACTAATAATAATAGTAAGGATATAATTTCTCCACGCCCGCACCAGTGACACATAACTGACAGGGGAAGTGATAGAGACGTCAATCAAACTCAATCTGAACACAGCAAACTGTCCTAAGAGGATCGAGGGCCAATCAGAAGAAATAAGTACTTGTGTAGGTGGACCGCTGAAGTGTCGGAGCTTTAAAAATGCATAGTCACAGACGGTTCTCTATAAATAATTGGCGGCCTCCCTCAGCTGTCACCACACACTCCCTTACTCATATCAATTCATTTACATAGCACCTTAATACACTCTCGACTAATTACAACATGTTGTCCATTATTGTAACTGTCATCGAGCTCTGCGGCCTCAGACTCTCTTATGTATCCCTCTGTCCCTGTAGACAGGTTTCCCCTAGTGATCCCAAATAATTGAGGATGCACGCCAGGCAGGGGGGGTAGAAAACACAGTGCCACACTGTCATGATAGCTTATATGGACACATTTTCAGCATTTAGAAATCAAATCCAGAGGCCAGAATATATGCTGGCAATGTTCAGTTTATGTGCGATGTTTCATATTGGGTTTTCTGTTTTTTTGTTGTTGTGTTACACAGCTAAAAAACTTTATCAGTATCAGATCAAAAATCTGCAGGTCTTTGGCTGAAAATTGTCCCGAAGTCTCGTCCTGAATATCCAGATTTGTTGCCACTAAACGCTCAGCTATCCTCCCTTTACCTACGGAAATAGATACGTCCGTTTCAAGACTATAACCGTCACTGCCCACCTACTTTCAGGCGTCCTTCACGTTGGCATGGATGTGAAGCAATACAACCATTAAAGTCTCAATTTATACGAACATAGGTGCAGATTTCAAGGCTTCTATCACAGAATGTGAGGATAATCTTCGAGAAGGAAAAAGTTTCAGACAACTTGTATGAAAATAAATTCCAATGTAATTTTTTTTTTTTGGCATATCATTCACTGTACTGTATGTTAAGCCTGTTGAACTCAGCGCCCTGGCAATCTCAATTATACTAATTGGAGGAGAGGAGCGGATGATTCGTTGGAAGACAGCCTAAGTTTTCCATCAGGGGGGGAACCGGCCAAATGGTTCAAAAAGCAGCCCAAATTATCAAAAGCCCTTTTTTATCCACCCAATCAAATAAAAATTACCCTGACTGGGCAGGAAACAGCTCAATCTGGCAACGCCGACATTTGAACGTTTTCCATTTCTTTTTTTGCATTTCGAGGCAGTTTTTTTTTTTTCCACACAAAATGTAGTGAGTGTACTCGCAGTCAGTCTGGTATGTTTTCCAGCCCTGGAAACCTCTGTTGGCCCATTTCACAGCACAAATTTGAGCTTGTTGTAGCAACATCGGCGCAGGTGTAACTAATAACTTTATCGATGGCTCTGTTCCATTGACAGGTCCCAGTGAGCCAACACACAATATGAGGGCATTGGAACTTGGACCCCGAAATGAAGCGGGACTATCATTAGTGTTATTAATTACACCAGTGCTTGTCTGGCCTCCCTTTCATCTGTGTGTGTTCTGCTGCCTTGCAGTAATCCAGCCCAGTTACCAGAATAAAATGGTGGCAGGTCACCACAGATGTGTTCAAATTTATGCCGGTTATAGCCTACGAGCAATTACATTTGCACAAATATTGTCAGGTCACGTTCACATCACATGGTTATTACCTGCATTTTATTTCAGAATATGTCAAGCCGGCGTTCCAGCGCTTGTAAATGTGACAGAACTGAATATTTTTAGGGAGACTTTGGCACAATTTCCAGCCGTGTTTGTGGCAGCAAAACAGATATTTCTGCCAGGAAGTCAGGACATCTACAGCCCTGTTTGTGGTGACAAAACTGGGAGTTTTTTAATAAAACATTTGGATATCCGAAGCTGTGTCTGTGTCAACCAAAACAGGTATTTTAAGGGCCAAAGCATGATGTTTTTTCTGATGACACGAATGCAGGAGACGGCAGGCAGGAAGTCCTTCTGCCTGATACTTGAATTCTTGCAGTAAACTGTTACCAAATCAGTTTAAGATACTCAGTTTGTATAAAACACATGTTCTGTGATACACAAACACCTGACACACAATGAAATGGGCTTCTGAATTTTTCACTTTTTTACTTTTTGGTATTCCAAAGAGCAATACTCAGTCTGGTCACCCAACTACACTGGAATATTTTAGCACAGGTTTTCTGTTATTAACCATCCTTGCTGTTGGCACAACAGTGATGCAAGCTATTAAGTAAAAAAAGAAAAAAAAACTCTTCAAAGAGCATCTGCCCGGTGCTACCCTGCTGTTTTGGGCTTTAGCTGTGTTCATTAAGAAAAGTCACACTCTCTCCACAAATACTGACACAATTGACAACAGGAAAGTAATTCTGCTCTAATCAGCAGTTCAAACAACAGTCTTCTTCTTCTTCTTTGCCCTTTCAAAAGAGGAGAATGTGTATGTTCCGTCACGTACATGCAGCTGCATTAAAGACACTTCTAAAACATCACCAGCTGAAAAATCTAGCGGCATCTGCTATGCACACAATAAAATGAAAATGGGACACATTGCAGATTAGTGTTTTCATCTCATTCCTTGACTCACACAATCTAATGATGTAATTGCAGGTCTGTCCTTCTTTGCTTATGCTCGTCTTATGGAGCACACAGTCATTAAAGTCTGCTTGCAAATCACAATGTTGTTTACCACAAAAAAAAAATGTCACACAGAACATCAGACGCCATTTAAGTTGTAGAGGACTGCCAGCGGGTTCGCTTTAAAAAGCAAAAAAAATAAAACAATCAGGCTCTCACATGCATTATATTACTGACATTTTTTGGCACCTCGCTGAAATATTGCACCACCAGACTCTTAGGGATGATGAATGTGTGTTGATGGGGAAAAGGATTAGTATGAAAAATGTTTACACAACATCTTTGCGTGGATAATTGTCAGTTGAACAAAAAGCTCAAACAGCAGATGTTTCATTCCCAAGATGGAAAGCCTCGTGGCGATGATAATGAAGGTAAACCTCGGGAAAAAAAACGAAAAAAAAAAAAAAAAAGCGAAATACACACAAAATAAAATCTATTTTCTGAAGGTGGTTCGCTTCCTCCTGTTTCTTTTGGGGCGGGGGGAGGTTATATTCAGGTTAGTGCTCACTAAATTTCAATTATAACAAACAAGTGATTTGGGTTATATTCAGGTTAGTGCTCACTAAATTACAATTATAACAAACAAGTGATCTGGTGTCTGTGGTTCAGTGTCATTCTTAGCCAGACGTGGTATGTAAGAATGCTGCACTTAATCAGTGTCTTACCAGAATTAAATGTTGGCAGTTAACATTTCTACAAACCACTGATACGTTCACGTTATATGTTATATCGACATTTCCATAGTACATGTCATGTTTATAGCCAGGCTTTCATATCAGGAGGTGGAGGGGACAGTGGCTTCCAAGCCACTGACCACAGTTTGAGACCTTTCAAACATCTGCTAGCAGAGCCACTGGATATTTTTAAGGAGACTTTTAGGCAATTTTAAACCACATCCTGATCTTTTCCAAACCTTAACCAAGTGTTTTTGTGGCTACACCTAAACGGACCGTAAGCACAGTGTTGCCACAGCAAAACTGAACCGGAAGAAATGTAAAGTTTCAACATCTCCAGGGTTTTGCAGGAATGTACATTGCCAACATTTATTCTGAAAATAGGTCGTGAAAAAACTCTTCATAACGATTTTCCCCCCTAATATTGGTGACATGACATTTATTGGTGGTGGTGGTTTTTTTTGTGTGTGCTAGTCTGAGTCAATAGTCCAGGGATGTTTTTTTTCACTCCTTCTAAAGGTACAATGCAAAACACATTGACCAAAACATGATTTTTTAAGTGATCAAAGGTTTGAAATAAGTATGAAAGGCTCAAGATTATGTGAGAGCAGATTTGCTCCACTACAGTATGAAGTGAAATACACTTAATATTAGCAAAATAAAGCAGGTCTTTTCAATAAGGTTAACATTTCGACACCAGAAAATTGTTTAAAAAAAAACAAACGGCTTGGAGAAAAACAGATGGTTCAGGGTTTAACTGAGTAAAAAAGAAAAATGAATTAGATGGGGTGTAATATGATCTGTGGTCCCTGAAGACGTTGTGAGTGGTGCATTTAAAAGTTAAGTAGGCAATTCAATAGATAACTGCCGGTTCTCTGCCTACAACCGGACATGGACCTTTCTTATAAATGCACCTGTAATGCCGTGCTTCCAGCGGTTAAAGGGTTTTTTCTTTTCCAAGGATGGCTAAATTGATTTGTCAGTCAGTTTTACAGTAGATTTTACAGAACAGGCCTACAGCGAATAAGAAGGTTGAGGGTTAATACTAGCATGGAAATCATGCAGTTATCACAGTCAACTTTCAGAATGAATTCCTTCCAAAAATGGAAATGTCTTGACTGATGACTCACCCTGTAGCTCTGTTGTTAAGTAGCTCCAGTAGCTTGGATGCTTAATTGGGCAAGCATGTTGCAATATCAACTCAATGTTTGCTAAAACTAAAAATTGTCAAATTTCCATTTAAAAGTCTGAGTTCAACAACCCTCTGACTGCAGAAAGCAGTAACAGGCGTATGCTGGTTAAATACGCAACAACACAACCTAATGTAAAATTATTATTTCAAAACATTCCAAAACAACTAACTAGATCTTATAATCAAGATTTCCGAAAGGAGAAAGACCTAAAATATCAAATTCGCAAGCTTAAAAATGAAAGCGCTTCGGCTGCTATAGCCTTAGCTTAGGCCTACTTTGTTAGCTAGCTAAGCTTTTTTCTAGCTTAAGGTGGCTAATGTTCGCAAAACTTTGACAAAACACTGAATCAGTTTGTTTTTATGATAGTCTATACTTGTGCTACTCCTTTACTACATTTTAGCATTTATTGTGAGCCAATTCTGATGTTAAGCAAGAGATAGTCACACTTTTGGTGAGAGATGTTAAGAAATACATGGTTGTTCCTCACAGTCTTATTCCTTGTGACAATCTTGTGCCTAAATTAACAACGATGCAACTCGACCGCCAACAGTTTGGCCAGAGATTCACGAGCTGGCCTCAGTCCTGCAGACGTATGGTAGGCGTCACTTCTTCTAACTCAACACACCCAGAGGTTTTTTTTTTATTAGAATTGGATCAGATGTCGAATTCGTGTGAGTTCCCTTTAAAATAATGCATCATGAAATAAGCTCATTTTTGAAGGAAGACGACATTTGGACTGCAACAGTTTCCCATTTAGTTGCTTCAAAATCAGGCTTCCAGTTTTCCATCTCATTTTTTTTTGTATTATCCCTGCTCGGGCTGGTTTCCACCTCCACCCTCTCAGCTCAGTAATCCTCGAAGCACATCGACACTCCATCAAGGTTACACCGACAAGCCCGAGAGGTCTGCCGCAACACTTGGAAAATGAGTCGCACATGTGTAGACAGGAGGCGACGTGAAATCTACAGGGGTATGTGACAGTGATGAAAACACAAGCAGACAATCGCTCGGAGACAGAAGCTTTAGGTGCCATCGGCAGAGCGAAAGGACACAATCCTCTCGATCCTTACGTAAGCGCTCGTGGAAGAAAATGTACTTGTGAAAAAACAGCCTTGTTAGATGTATGTGCGCGTCAGATACAAACCTCAACTTCATGAATTTCATTTTCCGACTTCCTCTCAAAATTAAAGTGCAGGGTTTAAAAGCTTAATAATCCTCCGCCCATTGGCTGATATCCGCCGTTTAATTCAAAGGAGTTGGTAGAAAGCAACCCCTAATGAGAAAAGGGCAGAAAATGGCGTGTGGCGTCGGAAAGTGGGGGAGAGAGTGAAAGAACAGAATGTGTGAAATGAACAGTAATTAATGTTGAATAAGAATAAGGGCAGAAGAAAAGGCCAGCACGTGCCTCTCTCATCCTGTCGGGCACTAATGGGAATATGATTGCATTCAGTCTTTTTTCTTCTCACGAGGGTCCTTTGTCTAATTCAATCAATACTTCAGGGCATTCAATGCACTCTGAGTGGATGCTCTGAATGAGGTGAATCAAAGCAAAGCGATTCAGACAGCGAACGAAGCCAGTTTGGCCCTGCGGTCTAATTTAGGGGAAAGCCTGCAAATGCTGGAATGCTCTATTCTCAGTAAGCACGACAATCCATTAGAAAACAAAAAAAATATATATAATAAAGAGTCATTTAGATACAAGTAAAAAATAGGTGTTTCCAGAAAATTCAAATCACCCTTGAAAAACTGTAACCTCCTGCTAAGCACAGTGAGAAGACTCTGAGCCGGATCTTGCGTCATATTACGAAGTGGCAGAAGTTGACATTTTCTGCGTGTGATGGAGGAGAATGTTGTGTCCTTCCCCGAGAGGGCTGAGGAACGCGATCCACCGAGGGGCAGCCGATGTCAGCCGGTGTCAGCCGCTACAGTGTTTTCCAGCAACCTTTCGAACCCCGCCTGACTCCAATTAACTTGCCAAGCCATGTAACACGAAACGCTGACAGGGATGAATGACAACTGACCAAAAGGTCCAACCAAGACCATCTCAGAGATTACATCTTTAATTTATTGTTTAATGGTACGGCCTGGCGCTGGCGGGAGGGATCAAATGTTTGAATGAAGCAAAGCTACTTCTATAATATAACCAAGTTTAATGTGAAGATATGAGCAGTTATCTAGTGGTATAATAGAGAAACATGAGGGGGGAAGAAAAAGTGTGAATTAGGTGCATTTCCATCATCTGGCTTGGAGTGAATGAACTAGAAAGTTGGCTGTTGAGGTTTTACTTCATGCGTGGCACCGCAGACATGCCGGGTGCCGACACTTTTGGCTTAGTAGTTACAGTGAAGGACATAAATTGCGTCTTTTGGACTCAATTGGAGATCTCAGGGCTTCCAGATGCTTGGATTAGAACAGACAAGGCTGTATGAAACCATTACAAGTTCCCCTCTACTTTCTATCGGCGTAGGGACAGAGTTGATGACTATAATCGCCATTTTTGTGTGAAATTATCCTTTAAGTCTAATGCAATGCTCATTTATTCTGACATTTTTCAGTATCTGCTGTCTTTCTTCTTCTAAAATGTTATCTTTTAAACTGCTGTGCAACACGTACGCCGGCTTGTTTGCATAATGTATTTTTCTCTGAGGCCTCGCATTGACATGTCTGTACACTCGCCGAAGTGCTGTTGCAATTACATCGAGTATGGTCATCGTTTGCGCTTTTTTTTTTTTTTTTCTGTTACCATACCCAAATGACATACACACTTTCAATCGCGAGCCTGACATACAGGGAGTCAAATTGCATAATGGCTCGAGTGCCATTTAGTATGATTTGGCTTCTAAAGTGGAAATGACAATCACAATGGCTGCTCGTCGCGAAAAGGGGCGTTCAATATATTTTCTGTTGCAGTAATCAGCCCTGTGTGGTTCGAGCTCGCTCAATGCAGACGGGCCAAACATCCTCACTCATGCACATCACTCAGCCGCTCTCCAGCTCTCCTCCCCCGGTAATTGTGTTTTTCTTTGCACTTCAGCCATAAAATTGCTTCTACTGCTTCTCCCCACCCACCCTCCTTCTTGTCTTTCATTTGCTCCAGATGTTTTATCAACTTCAGTTTATTTTGTCTATGATAGCCATGTGACTCCAGGGTTTACAAGCTGCAACGGGACTTTTTAAGAGGGGTACATTGCACTTCTACAAGGCGCAATAAAAGAGAATCACTTCAGATCAAACCCGCGGTGCCGTTTCAGCTGCGGTTTTATTATTATTTCTCAAAAAGAAAATCAGGGGATGCTTTTGTATTCTCTACGCCGCCGCAATGTGATAACTTTCCAATAAATTCCAGTTGGAAAAAAAAAAAAAGCCTGTGACGGTAAAGTTAATGCAGAAAAACTTTAGTCATTTGAGCGCCTGATACACTGAGCTTCACAGATCCAACACCCCACTGTAATACAGTCGCCGTGGTAAATCACTCTCACAGCCAGGGTTGCTGCTCAGATTGCAACCGTCGGTGCCACACTGACTAGAGCTGCGCACCACTCTAGGACCCATCAGCCTCCACTAACACCCCGTGTGTCCACCTGCGAGCTCTGAAGTGTACTCCAAAAATGAAATATGGTGGGTTTACGTCGGCAAAATGAAAGAGTAGCCAAAGAGTGGCCCCACATTAGGCTTTGATCTGTGCAGCGTGCTGCCGTGAGTGTGCAGGGGTGTACGAAAATGAGAATATGGATGTTGTACAAGGTAAATTGCAACTATTAGGGGAAGAAAAGTTCAGGCAAATCCTCCGCTACTCAAGTTCACGGCTCACAATATTCCACATCTTTGTTTCTGTCAACGAGTCCCATGAAAAGACCAAAACAAAGTCTGTCCCTCAGTTTTTGACTCTAATACTTTGTCTGTGACATTCAGCCTCACACTTTGTTATTCATCCTGAAAGATCACATAAAAAAGGAAACTTTCATCGAGGTGCTACAGTCTGTGCATAACATTATGTGTTGCATGTAAATGGTGTATTTTCTGGGGACTGTTTCGAGCCGTATTATTTAGTTCTGTCTCTATTTAGACAGTTGCTGTAGAACTAACTCAGAATGAACAATAGCTGCCTACGACACCGTGGAATAAGATATGTCAAGCTTTGCCAACTAAGGCAGCACTTCATTGTTGATTTGGTGTTTCTGTGTAATTTATTGCCAGTAAGCCTGTCGCTTTACAAAGCATCGAAGAAGCTAAATAACAACTGCAAAGAAGAGCTGAGATGTTCTTATAAAAAGTCCTCGTGTTTCTGGTGTTTAGTGCTACGTAGCCGTGGTGATGGCTGTCACGGTCACTGCAGGAGATGAGATCAGAAGTCTCCTTACCATTGTGATTATCGAGCCTGTTTAATCAATTATCATCTTAGTCTATTCAAATATTCATAGGTATTCAAAGTTTAATAAGGGATATACTTGACTACAATTATCCTATGCATGGGATTGTGAAAATAAAAGCCAATTACGCGCTTAATGCACAGTCGAGCTCAGGCAGCCACTTTAGATGGGGTGCATGCTAAACTGCTTTAGCTTATGTAATATTTACCATATTCAACATTAGCATGCTAACAATCGCTACCTAACTGTAAACACAAAGTGCAGCTGAGGCTGATAGGAATTTAAATTTTGTAGATTTTTGGTCACAAGCGTTTTAAAGTTTTAATTTTTAAATTTTGATAAATGTGGTGATGGCACCAGAAGAAGTTGTTGGTCGTTTAACACCATTAGGATTCAACCTCTAGGGATCATGGATTTCTGTACTAAAGGTTGTGTCGGCCATCCTGTAGATAATGAGACATTTCACTAAAAAGCCAACATTGGCGGCGCTGGCAAGTGTCGGGGGATCACCAGATTCTCTAGGATTCATCCTCTGGGGACGACGGGTATCGATACCACAAGGTCAAGCCAAAAACCACCTGAGAGTTCTTGAGACAACTAAGTGCTGGGCTAAAAGATTGACTGACTATGCCTTCCCTTGAGCCATACTGCTACTAAAAAAAAACCACCCACCTCAATTATCCACCCTTTTACATAAATGCATATAAACTCACATACTGATATATATAAACTACACACAGTTAGTGCCAGAAGCATCACCCCTCAACACCACCTGCTCAGCCCTCATCAGGAGTGATCTGGACGTGCTGGGTGGTAAAACCGGGACAGACAAAATGCCGGTCATACTCAGGCACACACACACTCACGCAGGGAAAAAACCTGTCAGTGAATAAGGTCCTCCATTGAAATTCCAGACCATAGTATGGGCTCTAAATAAGCACAGAGGTGTAAGGAGAGAATCACCATATCCATTCAAAAAGGGAGCAAAAACTTCACACCTCCAAACGTCATTATGCTTATCCAAGCCCTCATCGCAGCTCAAGAATTACTCAGCCGGGCTGCAGTCAGATCACAGGAGGCCCTCAGATGTACCGTCCAAGAATGAAATAGAAAAAACTGGATGGAGAAAAATGCCCGCTGCTACTGTACAGCAATACTATCAGTGCTAAGCTGCTGCTTTCACTCAGGCATGCTGAGGGTGTTTTGTGCTGATAAATTTACCTATAGTGTACATCTGGGTGCTGAAGAGAGAACGAGTTCAGCACCAGCCATGGAGATCTGGGGACCCTGAAGAGGATTATAAACCTCCACCACTACTACCCCTACCTAGTACCTACCTTGTTGGGGCCACAGGCGATATGATGGCGATATCTATCTTGAGGCTGCATTCAATTAGAATGGAAGCAAAGTAAATCTGACGGACGCAGATCTCCTAAATCATCGCGAGTCGCATCGCAGAATGAAAAGCTCTGCTGGCAAAAAGGGGTTAAAAACATTTTCTCTTGACCCCTGCGACGCAAATTGCAAATTGATCATTACACAAATAGTCGGGTTGCATCATGCTACATCTAAGATGACCTCCAATCAGAATGTATTAAAAGTAGGCTTAAAATGAGTAAAAATGTTGCACAAAAAATAACCAGTTTTATTAATGAAAACCAAAGTAAAGAGAATTAACAACATGGAGATGCTACCCAGAAATATCAGGACCTAGTAGATATGAAGGAAGTAGGGCAAACCTTAACTGCTCAACACCAGCCAGCTAAACATTTAGTTGCATTGCGTTCATTTTCAGCTTTTTACGGAGCTGGCAGTTGAAGCTTATGAACAAAATGGCAGGGGGAACTTTTATTGTGAAGGATTTACTGTAGAGGAAAAGAAATGCCTCTGACATTGAATTAGCTGAGCTTTGTTAGCGGCGATTCTTCAGTCACACTGCAGGGAGGAAGAGTTTTCACAGCCATGGATCAGCCCACTCCTTACATATCCGACTCGAGGCTAGTACGTCGTTAGTTAATGGCGAACCTTCAAGCAGGTAGGGCCTGTTGTGATGGAAATGCCGATCCCTCTGGTGCTGGGCCGACACGTGTGACAAAACATGTCAGACCACCAAGCAAGTGTGCGTGGAGAAGCCAAGCTTGTTTGGTTTTTGTTTTCCCTATTAACTTTGTTTTCCCTCACTATGGCACGTTTTTCCTCGCTCCAATCGAGGGTCTGAGGATGTTGTTCGCTGCACAGATGCTAAAGCCCACTGAGGCAACGTGATTGTGATTTTGGGCCGTGTAAATAAAACTGATTTGATGGCTCTGCAAAGAAGCTCAGATTTCTCCCTCTGTTGACATTTCAGTCAGAAGTGGAGTTGCGTAGCTCGAACCACATCCACCCTCTGGAAACATCGGGAGGCAGAACAATCTCAGGGCTACCAGGAAGTCGGCGCAGTCAGCTGCCCTGTTTGACTGCTGGTCCAATCCTCCTCTTCACCTCTGTAACAGTTTCCTTGCTGAATCGGTATCTTGATAGAAATTCAGCAGCATCATAAAACTCAATTGGGTCTGAGTCTTTCCCTTCACTTTAGTCCAGGAATTTAATTATTTCTGCTCCATCCATCTTTAAAAGATAACCTCTCTTCAAGTGCAACTTTAAAGTTGATACTGGATCACAGTTTGGATTGGATTGGAATGAATTTGATCTAGGTTTAGAGTAAAAACTGAGGTTTGAAGAAGGGTTGTCCTTCTAAACTGGATTCAAAGTTTGGTGCGACATAATTGCACTAATTGGTTGCAATAAAAGGGAAAATATGATTTAATCTTGTTTAGAAATTAACCCTTGTTGGTGCAATCCATTCTGAATGAAGTAGTGCAGGGTTATGGGTGTTGGCGTAGCAGAAATGTTGACGAACGAGGCGTTATATGAATGCTTTATTCACGTTAGTTATCATCTGTGGTATCCCACTGAAAGTTACAGCGACAGGCAACTAAATTAAACACACCAGTAACACACTGACATTATCTAAGTGCACTAATTTTAGCCATTTGCATGCTGAAAAGTTACATGTGACATCTTGAAAATGGGTACAGAAGGGGTTCGAAAAACTGGCTAATAATAAAAACAATTAAATGCAATTGGTTGAATAAGGAGGTGATCTGAATCAAAGGAAACTGAATGGATACAGTGGCGCGGATTAATTCTATTCATGCTCTAAAACCTTGGCTGCCAGGTAGGACCTGCGAGGTGCAGAATACTAATACGGAAAAATGCTTTTTGAGCTGCAGGGGTCACAACCTGAGACATTTTAGCCAAGGCTCCAATCAATTCCAATTTGTCACTGCTACATCCTGGTGTCACATTTGCGAGCACAAAATGGGAGCAAATTGTTGTATCTGAGAAAGGACAAAGAGGATTTTCCAGGTCAACCCAGACACATTTACATCCCATCGGTAATGGTGCAAGGCATTCTGGGTATTAGAATCTATATTTTTCTATTTTCACGATGGCGAACTGTGCGGGAAGCCAGCAGTTACTATGACGTGGAGCAGATGTGTATGGATGTTTGTCTGTCCTAATCTGTTCAGATCAGGGGTGCTCAAATGTCTTACTCAAAGGTTTGTGCATGATTTTTTTTATTTCAGGAGCAATTGGTGATGGCAAAAAAACATCAAGTCAGTTAATTAACGTCACATCTCTCAAATCTCACGTCTGTAGTAGGTGATTATTTAAGAAACTGGCAATAAAACAACTTGGCTCAAGGACAAAACGGCCAAAAAATGGCTGTGTTTGCTGATAACAGTTTGATGAAATCTTCTTAAAGCATCGCTTTAATCTTCCTGTGTCGCAACAAATGAGATATAGTCAATATTTTTAGTATAGTTTTCTGAGTTTTAGTGTCTCACTTCAATGCACCATGACGTCCTGTTTGTTCCGATGCATAAGAGGTTAAGAATTTCTGACGTGCGCCTTAATGCAACACGAGAGTTGAACTTCATAACATACTGTAGCCTTCATAACACGAGGTATGTGCTGCAACTGAGTTCAGACTGTGAGAATCCCCGAACCCGGCCATCGCTGAGGTATTTCAACCTTGGCTTTGACTTGAACGCAACTTTCGATGCATCGTTATTTACTGTGAGAGTTACGCAGCATGCCTCGACCTTCATCTCTTGTATCTTTACAACGAGTTACAACCACCGGCATCCCTTTAGTGACGTTCAAGATAAGATTCCAGGTCACGCTTTCACGGAGGAATTTCCTGCTGAAAAAGAAAAACAGATAAGAGTCTTATTCAATTCACACAGACAATTTCATGCATGTAGATGCATCGCATTCAGCAAACGTCCATGACAGTCCATACATACCGGATGCACAAAAACACCTTTTTTCCTCTGTACACACACACACACACACACACACACACACACACCGCACTCTCCACAAACAAACACGCCCGCTGCAGCACAGCATTGTGTGGATTAAGGGTCCTCTGTGGTTGTTTGCCTTTTTAATGGTGTCCTAATTATCATTTAACCCTAATTAACCTGCACGGATAGGAGCCGGGCCTGATTAATCCTGCACATTGTTGGTCCACTGTGGGGTAGAAATCAACTTCCTCATTCACTCTTTAATCAGCTTTCTGCCAAAGCGTTGCACAAAATGATGTGTACATGTGCACACACACACACACACACACACACACACACACACACACACACACACACACACATCGATTTAGCAACATCTTTGTCGGTTGCAAACATAACTTCCACAAGGACGGACAGGATGTAACGAGGCTACATAGTTTCCCAAAGTTTAGTTGTTTTCATCATGCTGTCACATTGTGGAGAAGTCCTTCGCCTTGGTTGTCTTGAATAGAAAAAAAAAAGAGAAAAAATTCAGCCGCTGTTTTCTGTTTTTCAAAACCGAGTTCCTCTGATGTTACGTGAACATTCATGTCGTGCTATTGCTTTTCCCAAAGTTTCCCTGTTGGGTTTTATATTTCAATTTGATGCCTTCATGAGCTGCTGGTTTTATTTTGTAGTTTAAGGCACCAGTGCACCTCCCATGTATTGGACTCTGCAGAACTGTTTTTGTATCAGTTTCTGGATATGGAGTATTGGGTGCATTACATTGCCCTCCGGCTGAGAGACGGGAAAAGAAATAAACAATTCCAGAATTGGACCAACAAAATAACTTGTGCACTGCTGTGAGATACAAAACTCTCTTCCGTCCTGCAGGGCCGATCAGAAATTGAGTCAGGACGGGACGATGCGGACAGAAAAATAGAAATGTTTTGGCGATATCTGACTTGCTTGCTGTGGATGATTCAATGTTAAAAAAGGTCCTTATTCCTTATGCTTATGGAGAGCAGCATGTGAGTGCCTTGTTTTGTACATTAAATTGTGTTGGTCAATTAAAGTCTCATTACTAAGACAGGTAGATGGTGCAGCATTCGTTTTTATCACAGCTATATTAATAATCCCTTTGTTGATGCAAAGTACCATCACAGCCAGACTATCAGACACTTTTTAACCATTGATGTTTTATGCATTATCAATAGCAAGTGTTCAGTCAAAGGGGGGTTTCTGTTTCTCCAAATCTTCAGTGTAAATTATTCCGAACTCCGGCGCTGTTCAGTTATGGCCATCATGAGAGGGGACCATGTTTTGTGTTTTTTGTCCTTATGTCAGGGTTTTCATTGGCTTGTCTGTGATCGGGCAGCCTCATTGGGTACAATGCATGCAGATGAAAGGTCAAGATATTAATTGAGATTGCACCCAGTACTCAACTATGATTTTAAAGAGTAACTGAGTAGATTACAATGTGTAAGTATGAGTCAAAATTCAAAAAGAATGCCCAAAAGAAATGACATACATTTACTTACAATCACAGTAGTCTTCTCTAAACCCTAAAATCTGGGGAAAAAAAGTAGCAAGTAGTTCTAAATATTATGCTGAACCTCATTGTTTGGCTCATTTCGGTTATTATTTGGGTATTGTTAGCATTTTTAAATCAAACTACACTTTCATAGAGAACTAGATAAACAATTTGGAAAAACCAAGAAAAGGTTTTGTTTGCGTTTTGTAGGTGCACATTGTTCCCAAAACTCCCCAAATAAGTTGCAGCTGTATTGTTTTAGTTTCACTTTTGGATATGAGATGGTTATTTTTAAAGCAATAGTTTGGGGGAAATATCTAAATTGGCTTTGCTTCTAAGAGATAGATGAAAATACTGACAGCATTCTCATAGTGGTAGTACAGGAAATGCGAAGCAACCGACATTAGCTGCTTAGCTTAGCACGAAGACAGAAGAAGAGGGGAGACTGGTTCGGTCTGAAGTTACAGCCCCTCGAAAGAGTTCCTGATTTAAGGTTTATATCCCTAAATATCACATCTAAAGTGTTGGCCCTGTTTCCGGAATTCGTGCTAAGCTAAGCTAAGCTAACGTGGGCTGCAGTCGTACTGAACAGACACATATGAGCAAGGTATTGATCTTCTCATCTCCAGTTATCTCTCGGCAGCAAGGTAAATAAGTGCAATTTTCCCAAAATGTCAAACTTTTCCCTTATCGTTTGAAAAAGTTTTAACATTCACTTAACTTTGGAAAAACTTTTCCTGACCGGCGCCTGATACAGCTTTCTCAATTCTCTGTGACACCCATTCATAATTTTATTTTCATTTGCCCAAAGCAAACAGAAATGCTCCCCACTGTTTTGACGATAACGCTCCATAACTGGGCTAAGAATATAGAAAAAAATAATAATTTGTTGCCACAGCTTGCATCAACACAACGCCGTAGATTTGTCAAAATTACGTGTCTGATGCTTTTCCATTATTTTAATGAGAGCAGGTCCTCACATCAACGTGTTATCTCACACAGCGGAGCAACAGATGACATTCCAGGGAAAAACTGAAAGTCATTAGAAAGCAATTACTTTCCAATCACTGGGTGACATTATCAAGTCACTGTGTCCTGTACCTGTGAAGGCAATATTCCTACAATGACACGTTTCCCATATACCTTTCCTTTGCTTATCTGTCTTCTATTTGTTCAACCATTTGTGCCCCATGTGCCCGAATGGGAAATTTATGAGACTTTGTAGACCAACACCGTATGACAGATAAGCTCGCCCGGGAAACTGACTGGCATTACCCATATTTCCTATAACAGATATTCATTTTCCACTGCTTATCTGTGTTGTGATGGCAGCGAGCTAAGCAGAGAAGCCCAGCGACCATTTCTCCAGCCATGTCCACCACCTACTGCCGAGGAGATACCTGGGTGTTCCTGGACCCGACGGCATCTGTGTTTGCTTCCGTCTTATGGGAGGGATTACCTGTGCCCTGAGGTCGCCTTCCTGTTGGGCATGGTCTCGAAATACTTCAGGACGAGGCGTCCAGGAAGCGTTTTGATCAGATGCCAAAACAAACCTGAAGAAAGCCCTTTCAGCACTGAATAGCTGTAGTTCTTCTGGATATCACTGTGCAAAGAGTCAATCATTATGCTCAAATTTCAGCTTTTCACACTGGGACTCTGGGTTGAGTTGAACAGGAGCTGCGGCGTGCTGGAAGGAGGAAGTTTCAGGAGGAGGAGGTTGGAGTCAGCTGCATCAGAGCCAAAGCAGCACATATTAAATCAGCTTGGCCAATAGTAGCCACTGTAAACAGTACATAAATCCATGTGAATATATGGAAAATGTACTTTTACCAAGACCAGTGCTGATGATTTATGGCAATCAAGCAATATTTAGATGGGGACTTTCACTTTTATAAAGGTAATATTGAATACAATAGCTTTACTTTTATTTAATATCACCCTGAGGTACTTTTCACAACACTGCATATGTTCATGAAAACATGGTTCTCAGCTTGGTTTGTTATGAAGCAGGTAAAAGCTGAAGATATGGTCGACTGCCTCCACCTACCATGATCACTCGTTCTGCACCATGATCACTGACGACAACTTACCCATATTGTGTTTTTTACCCATTTCATAGTCCTATAGATGCTGCATTCACCTTAATCTGATTACAGTAATGGGAAATGACTCTCCACATGTAGAATCTGTCACTAAAATAAACACAATCATGTGACGGTCAGTCCTGCTTACGTCCTGACAATTAAAAGTAAATCGTGCTGTTTCCTCTACGAGGAGCGGCTGCTGTGAAATCACTCTATCAGCCATCAAATTGAGTCTTGACTCAGCTGCGTCCATGGACACCCTGCGGAACGGTACGGGAAAATATTCAACCACTGGTCAGCTGAGTGGAGAGAGCAGAGAGACTGACAAATGTGCCGGTTTTAATTCAGCATTCAGCTCGACGTCTGCTTTTACTTGGACAACCCGCGTTTTTGAATGTGCAGGTTTTATGATTCCTTTTTATTTATTTTTTTTACCCCAGGTGATTTATTTGTGCGTTACTACTTTCCGGCAATTATATCTTCCACTTCGCATTGTGAATTCCTCCTCACTTTATTGACCTTTGGTCACTTTCATTGCGAAGTGAGAGCACCTGGGGAGACAAACTGTAAGTAGGTCAGTTAGAAAGGTATAAATTGTTCCGACCATTTGTGCATGTTTTTCTTTTTTCTTTTCTTTTTTTTTATTATATATTCCTCTGCAATTAATCAGCGAGCCTCATTAAAGAGGCATTTGAATGAATCACGGGTCAAGCAATTTAATCAAGGTGAAGTATTTCGACTCTGAGCAAATTTACGGCATTAAAATTCATCCTACTTGATCTCTAAGTATCCTCAGCTGCATGTATGGTACTCAGATTTCCTCCCCCCCCCACTCCATCAGTCAGTGATGGACAATTAGTCAATAAGAAATCCGACCACACCGGTAATATGAACGGCAGAATATTGTTTTCAATTTCAAGGGGTTCATTTCACAACATAATGCAAGTCATTACTCTTATCCCCTGTCTAGATTATCCTTGCGCGCACAGTTCAGTCTTAGTTCGAACGCCAAAGTCAATTTGGCGGTTGTGTTATCAGGAAATCTGGATGTAAAGTGTCTGACTCGATCACGTCAAGTTTCAGTTTCGGATTATTTAAAATGTCTCCCCGGACGCCTTCCCTGATTAAATCAAGAACCTTCACGATGACTTCTAAACAGCCCAAGTTATCCACCAGTGTCTACATTAAACCCATTATTGTGCCTGTGATATATCCTTCTCCACCACCACTAACCTTTTCCTTGCCCTCTTCATTTTTTTCCCCTTCCTTGCTTCTCATTCCTGCTCCGTCTCTTCTGTCTCTCTCTACAGGCAATTTTCCCCGTTCACTTTTCCTCCCCTCCTCATGACTCAAGTCACGAGTCATTAGAGAAGCCTGACCTTCTGGGAAAGGTCTTGGGTAAGCAGTGATAAAGTAGGGTTGGCCCATTGAAGAAAGCTACGCTGTAGCACTATAATAGGTGCAGCTATAGTCCAGGGAGCGGAGTAATGGTCCTTAACCTCAGCGTGCCATTAGCCTGAAATAAAGACTGGAGGGAGGACAAAAAAGTAGTCTCCCTCTCCTCCACCCTGTCTGATGCGGAGACGTGATGATGTGAACATTAAATGCACACTGCACGGTGCCTCTGTATTGACATTTCTTTTAATAGTCACTGAGGAACTATTAGTCATCGCTACCTTGAAGGACACACGCAGCGTTGTCATGTGAACATACACAACTTAAGTTGCCCTATCGAATGTTTCGCTCAGTGAGGAAATTTGTGTCTCAAAGAAATAGAAAAACAGAAAGCAACTAATGAGATTAATGTTTTGTGTTTATTTTTGATGCTGCTCTTCCGTCAATAAAATGTATGCAGAGGGCTCGAGGTATCCTGACTTCAACCGTTAGTGTGGCTCAAGCTTAAAAAAGCACTTGAACCTACAGTTCACATTATCCAACTCATTGTGTATTCCATTTTCTGCCTGGTAACTGCTCGTGTCAAACTGTTCCCAGAGCATAACTAACTATATTGAGTCTTTCACACTATGAAAAAAAGCTCCAGAAATGTTAGGTGGGCTGCAAAACGTCACCTGACTTCCATCTGCTTGACTGTATTTAGAATTTTTCTGACAACATCTCGGTTTTTCTGTCATCAGAAAACTCCCGCAGGTCCACAGAAGACATTATCCAACTTTTTTTTTTTTTTTTACTGTATCACTACCCACAAATAGAAAACTAATCTATATGTTGTAAAAACAGCAGAATGCTTCTTTAAATATGAATTCAACATTCTGTCCGTGTGAGATTTCTTACTCACATGAAACTCGTCGATGCGCGGCAGCGGCATTGCGAATGTGTGCCCTTCACACATATCACATATAACCCTGAAATAAAAGAGTGTTTTATTGTTGGAACAGCCCAGTAATGATTCATATTGATTTCGGCATTAAAGTTTTATATGATTGTCCACACCTGGCCCAGATCTCATGGGCGCGGTATTTACAGCGCCGGTTTAGTCTGGAAACCAGTAGCCTGGATGAATCAGCGAGCTGTGGGGGAGTGGATTAGATGATTTTATGACAAATCTCTTAACTCCCGAACCCTTGGAACAGCTATATACTCTAGCCTGTGTAGATTTAAGGTGTTGCACGACTCTGCATATCCTTAGATTATTAAAAAAAAAAAAGCACCGAGAGATTTTCCAGTGACAGCCCTCACATCAGATAATTTGTATCCTCCTCTACATGCTAAACTCGACTACACGACGCTAGCTCCTTCTTTAACCTAGCTTTTCTGACTGGTGCAGCTGCTGATTATTCTTCCCACTATTGTTCTGTGATCATTGTGTAAAAGTAGGCTACAGTCATGATGAATCACAGCAGAAGAAACTCCACGATAATCCGTCTTCCCCGTGTACCCACAAGGTGCAAGCACAGTACAGGTGTTTATGATGAAGATTATCTGCAGTTAGCATAAACTGTGATTAGCATATGTTTTGTAATAATGTTTTTGGGGGCAGAGTGAATACAATTTGCAGGTGAACAGTGTGAACAAATAAAAAAAAAAAAGAAAGGTTGCTGGTAGACATTTGGGCATTCAGGAAACCGATTCGAAAGATGGATTTTTGTTTCAAGCCGCCGGGAGCTAATTCATCTTGGTGTGAAATGGCTCCCATCCAGCCAAGGTCAAAAGTGAGGTTGTAAATAAACAACAGGTAAACCACACGTGTGCTACAAGCCCCACATTAAGTGCACAATTCATCATATGACTTTTGTTATTCAGCAGTGGGTGGCAATGCATTAGTGGGCATCAAACAGGACAGCAAAAAAACTTCTGACTCACGGTGTTCCTCTGCTTTGTGTGTGCAGTACGCGCATCTAAGACTGACAGGCAACACAAAGTGATTCTGTGATGTTAGATCACTGGGGGTCAGCAAAATAAAGACGTTCAGCAAGATGTTAATTTGCTCTTGAATGAAAATCTACTATTTATGAGCAACATTCACTTCAGATTCATTACACAAAATGCGATGAATACTGTCTAAATACACTATTATGGATACTGATTTTAAAAAATGGGGAGGAAAAAGACAAAGGCAGGAAGTGCAAGGCAAAACATGGTACACTAGGAGAGACTTTCAAAATAAAAGAGGGAATAACTAAACTTAAACCTAGGACCATGACAACTCGCAAAAAAAACCTTCCTAAGCTTGCAAGCGGAGTTTTTTTTCTGACACTGAAAACATTTAATTCATTTTGTAAATGGAAACAGGTTTTTAGTTTCATCTTCTTATTTGAGCCTTTTTTGGAGATTGGCAAACAACCGCTGTTGTGTCCAGTTTTCCATCTCTACCTCTTCTACTTTTTTGAAACTACGCTCTGTGTATCCTTGGTTTACTGGCTCCAAACCACTCGATGGAAATGTGCCTATTCCACATTTTCATCTTATTTCTTTTTTCCGTGACATGTCAAGTGTTAGTTGTCACGACAGTCACGGAAAAATACAAAGACGAATAGTTATCTGCAGTACAAAAAAAGTCAAATGAATACAAGTTAACTGACACCCAGAGTCCTGCTCTTACAAAACAAAATGAACATGCATGCAAAAATACACTGCCCAATTTGCAGCTTATCCATTCTCATTTTCCCCTGTTGGAAAACAATCAGATTTTGAATCCCTGCATGTGTTTTACTAATTATTCATTTATCCTGTTCTGTTAGGTAATTATTTTGGGGTGGAGATGAACGCTTTTTTTTCAGTTCATGTCTCAAGAGATCTTCTGTGGGGGAATGCCTGCAAAGATGGAAAGATATATACACTGATAGCTGCACTTCAGTTCAGTCAGTTCTTCAAATGAATCACAGCTCCCCCCCAAATCCCTCTCTAAACAACTGTCAAAGCACAGGCAGTCTGTTTAGCATATTACGGCTAATCAATTAACCGCTGTGCTGATTAATTGAAGTCTAAGTTAAACCTAGCAGACCAGAAGTGGATGTTAGAGGCCCGCTCCCATGATGCTATTGATTACATGGGGGGGTCAGCTTGCATAATGTGTCACTGTACCGCTCACAGTGGGAGAACGCGCCTCCTGTTGCCGGCCTGCATGGTGTTATTCTGAAGGTGGATTATTGAATAGCTGTCTATCATTACAGTGCTGGAGTAGACAGATATCCAGCGCGGAGCGTGCTGGCAATGGGGGGGGGGGGAAGCAGATGGTGCCATTTTTTATTAATGACTAACATCAACATTATGCTGCGTACAGATCAAAACAAGATGCACACATCACGCCGGTGGGTGGACGCATGCGGGGCAGCGGCTGAGCATAGAGTACATCACATCACCCAACATGTGTTATAGAGGATTTTAAATACATGTATCATGGCAGGGCCACTATTTTAATATTCACACTTTCTTGTAAAAAGCAGTGACTCTGCAGTAAGGTTGCAAACATCAGCACACATATACTGCAGGCAGCTCAATATGTTCCGTGTGAGTGTGTCAGCATGTTATATCAAATTTAAAAAAAGGAACAAGGATGCATTTTTGAGTCCGGTGAGTCTCTCAGTTTCCCATTTTTTTTCTCAGTCTACTGCTACAAAACAATGTGCAGCCTGGCCAAACCGCATTCTCTTCCAGCACTTGGCAAATCCCATCACATATTTAGGGAATTGCACTTCATTGGCTTGTAGTTGAGACGACCGTCTATTAATAAACATGGTCACTGGGGCTTGGAGGCGAGCGGGTTCGTCACTGATAGGATCGGTAAATAGAAAAATCCCCCAGAGACGCACGCAAAAAAGCTTTGCTCTCGTAACATACTGCTAAGCTGTCTCTACGAGATAATAAGAAGTTAAAGTGTAATCAGAACGGTCGCAGATTATAGTTTATTGTTTTATTGTGTGATGGGAGAGATTGAATCATTTTGTCTGCCTCCTTCGTCGTCCCACTGAAGTGCTTGTGAATTTCATGACATATTATTGTCCTTGTCATTATACAGTTTATATCTGATATGTTCTGTTGCTTTTGGGTGAAGGAATATATTTATTTTCGTGCCAATGATATATCTACTGTGTCTACTGTATTACTACTAGTATGTCTCATATAACATCATAACTGTAAATGTAAATGTTGTATTTACATCTCGAAACTTCCCTGTGCTATAGATAGAGATATACTGCATTGTTTGAGTTCCAATTACAATAGTTATTTTCTTCAGATATTAAATGTTAAAATCAGTAAGGAGATGTAATGCAAACCAGACCCACAGCACACAAACGACTGATGATTTAATTTCTTGTGACAAACGGGCCTACAGCGAACTAATGTTGGCAACGTTTTACTCCGTCTAGATAGAGAGACTTGCAGTCCAAATGTAAGAAATCCCAACCGACAAACTCCCAGTTACAGTAACTCCTTCCAAAAACTCGACAAAGTTGTCTCAGAAAGACATGTGCGTATAAGCAGCAGAGCTTTTTGGGTTTTCTCCATTTAAATGCACCAAAACTCAAGCCCAGCTCTGCCAACGAGGTCTGACTGTTACAACCTCAGTGATAACCTCCTCCTAAACTGATGCAGAATGACTCACACTGCAGTATAGTAGACCCATAGTTATGCAAAATGTTGTAGGAACATGGGAAAGAAAAATTGTTGTCAAAAAGAAAACTCCAACTGTACACTTAATGGACCAAATAAACAGATGCAAATATAGAAACCTCCCCCCCCAAAACCAAAATATAGAACCATTTACACACCCAACACTGGTTCATTAGTAGAGAAAGGCACACATACAAACCTAAGAATTTAACAAACCAGCCTTTAGTCTGGCAGGACCTGAAGTCTGTAAAATGTGATTTGAAAAAAAGGCTGCCATCTGCGAAACAAAAAACAGTGCAACTTTATATTCATAAATACCATTAATTATCATTATTTGCAATAAGGGCACAAGGAAGGAAGGCAAAGGTATGTTCAAAAAGGGACAGAATCAGGAAAAACATACTCATATGGTGGTATAATACTTGATACAAGGGAGAGCACACTCTTGATGTTGCCTTGGCTATTCATTATATATACACACAGTATGAACTTAACCCACTCATGCCACACACGTTATTAAAATGAAATGGGCTCTGACTTCATGTTTTTACTTGTGAAGTCAGGTTGGATTTTTATAGGAGCTAACAGCTCTGTGAGATTGTACTTTAAGCTAAATGCTAATGCCAGCATACTAACATGCGCACAACGGCAATGCTTACATGCTAACGTTTAGCATTTTTAATATTTAACATTTTCACTGCCTTAGTTGAATGTGTGCGCATGCTAACATTTGCTAATTAGTACACAAAGTACAGCTGAGGCTGATGGGACTGTCATTAGTTTTGAAGGTATTCTGTTTTTTTTTACCTCATGGCCCCTTGGATGAATGATAAGTTAACGGACACCAACATGCTCTATTTTGTGGGGAACATCACATTCAATGGAAATCCATCAAACTGTTCAGTGTGGACTATTATGATGAACCAACCCCTTGGTGGCACCGGAAGAATGTCAGGGGATCACCACAGTCGACAATATGTAGAAAATAGATCCATTGAATAGTTGTCGGGATTAGACTAAGTTGGTGGACCAACCAACAACCGATAGTGGCATCATGCTAACTTGGATGGTGGTTGGACCCATTTACTCCCCTCAATATCATGTAGCGTTGTATTTTGAAGGATGCTGTTACAGGTCTGTAGTTTGAATGGCTGCTCTGATAAAGAGCTGCTATTCACTGAAATGAAAGCATTAAACAGATCTGGCCTCGTCAACATTTGTCACGCTGAAGACCACACATGTGCAAAGCATTGACTCTTAAAAACACCTACAATAACCCTTGTTAGCCTGCCGTCCTTGAGGCTGGAACCTCTAAATGCATCTCTTCGCCCCGTGCTGATTATGTAAATAAGCCGTGACAAGAAAATCATTAATCATTTTTATGTTAAGTAAACACAGGCTGATAAGAGAGAGTGCGGCCTTGACCCGGCTTTTATACAACACAGCACGTCAGTAACTAAGAAACATGCGAGTTCTTAATGAAAATTATGGATCAAAGACCGGAGGTGGGTTAATTAGAGCGCACATCAAAGACGCTGGATTGTCAGGAGGAAAAGCTTCACGCTACGGCACGGTCGACACACGGTGGTTCTCCAAGCATATCGCGTAGATCAACCTCATCCCTGCTGCTTTTTTTTTTTCCATTTAACCCCCCGCGATATGCCGCGCAAAGATATCCTGCGGAGCAAAAGGTTTTCATAAAAGCATCAATGTTTATCACAGTGGAAAACCAATACATCACACTGCGTTCAGCTCTCTCTCCCTCCCCTCCCAATTTGATGGATTCCAAGAATGTCACCGGCAGCTTTGCATCGACGTCGCCAGCAGAAGTGGTGAACGGTGATTTTTTTTTTTTTTTTTATCCCGCACACAGATACTGTAGGTGCTTTCTGCATCGGTGATCCATCTAATGAAAACAAGGTGCTTCCTTCTTCCCACATGGTTGCCACAAGACTTTATGTAAACTGCATTAAAAACAGCAGCAAAAATGTAATTAGTGTTAGGCATCGGTAAGCACCGGCTCGGCGGTAATTCACTCGCTCCTAACAATTCAGAATAGAGAAGGGTGAAATTTCCCATGGATCCAGGGAATACATACATACAGAGGATTAACCAGGAAAAAACACACAGTGACCTGCACTGTAGCATTAAGTGAGGCTTCGGTTACAATATAATATATATATATATTCCGCCCCTGGTGTTTTGAAAAACTGCATAAAAGACATAATGTATGCGCCCCAGTATGTTACGGTCATTTATTATATTGTTGCTCTATCTCGGTGCTTAAGAACAATTTCATTAATGTATATGATATTCAGCCGGCAGTCATCAATATAAAAAAAGCCCAAATTAATCTTACTGTCTTTCACATTGACTGATTGCCTCGTCTCCTGCGTGCTAAGTGAATTAATTACGCAGTCTCGTGTCGGCTTAAGCACCTGAGGAGAAGAGGAATTAGGAAAACTGATAAAGATGCGTTGTGTAGTCCATTAGAGACAAATCAGTTCTCATGATTTAAATTCTATGATTAATATGCATGCTGATGAACGCTGGAATATTAAAGAATATGAGATTCAATTTTAGGACCTCTGGTGTGCACCGCATGAATATCAACTAATGACGATCAAACGTTTAGTTGGCAGGACCGAGCTGGTGTAGGGTCTTTTTTTTTTTTTTTGGCATATGCGTACATGCATCCCTGCGCTCTTTGAAATTCATGACGGTGTTGAGGCCTCCTGGATTTAATTAAACCAATTCAGGCGCGGTGGCAAACTGGATTGGTTAACGCAGCGCTGTGGAACAAGGAGAGGCAAACTGGGAGGTCATAGCAGCGGGAGGACCTGTGCTGCAGAAACACTGATAAAAGCACAGTTGATGAACTGGTGGCACAATGAGGAGATGAGAGGAAACGGCTGCGGATGTTGCCATGGAAGGGGGAAATCGCTAGGCAGGAAACTTTGCATATGAAAGTAAAAGCGGTTATTCTTTTGAGATACATACACAGACCAGTCAGGATCCGTCTGCCCGTGTCCCTTCATGAGGCGGAGATGCTCAAATGAAGGGTTTGTCCTTGAACCTTTTCTCGATGTTTGCACTTAAGTGCCACATTGTGTGATGTATCACCACCAATTGCCAGCGATTCTGAAGTGTCCATTAGGACTGCGAGTGGGATTTTTTTTTTTTTAGAACACACAGGGACACTTGGATAATGTGGTCATCTTGTCACTCGCACAATTTATTTATGAGGAACAAATAAACTGGACCACACGAACGGCCTTAAATTTCATTATTTACTAAGCTCAGCCCCCTTCTGTGCCTGTCGAGCTGTCCTTCCTTCTAACAGCTTGACCCGAGAGGTTGTGGTGGAGACGGGTCTCACAACAGTCTCTGATTTCAGTGCTGTTTTGCAAGCCTGAGTCCCATTTAGTCAGTTTTCTTGTCCTGCGACCAAACACTAGCCAGGAGTAGCCTTAAACCAGGCTGGATTAGCATGCCTCTTATTCCAAGTCTATCCCTCCCAGGGTCGGTCCAGCCGGTCAGGTTGGACGGTCAAAAGACGCAACAAAGCTGAAAAAAAATGATAGCATATTTCAGAGGAGCTGTGTCTTGATGCGACGCCTGCCATTGGGTATCAGTTACTCCGACATTAACCTGTGTGCTAACGGCTTGCATCTCTTTTGTAAGTATGGAGCCTTCTTAATAACAGAGCTTGTCCTCAGTTATGCCCCGCCCAGTAAACTGTGATTGGTTTAAAGTAATACAAACAAGTCAGAGAGTTTCCCCACCCTACACCAGAATTGTCATTAGTGCAGTTGGAACTTTACGGCTGACACAGTGATGTGGAGATAGAATGTCAAGCCAGTGACCACAGTATGAGACTGCGTTTGAACTTTTCTAATCGTGACATCACTGGATATTTTTAAGGAGACCTCGGGACAATCTCCATCTTTGTTTGTGGTGACAAAAAAACTGATATTTTTGATGAGAAGTATGGACATCTCAGGTGTCCATACTTCTCATGAGACCTCTGGACATATCAAGCCGTGTTTGCGAAGACCAAAACAGGTATTTTAAGCCAGAACATGATGTTTTCCTAACCCTAACAAAGTGTTTTTACGCCTAAACCACACCATAAGCACAACATTAGTACAACATGAAATACAGTATATAAAGGAATTACATTTTAAGAAACGTAAAGTTGCCACATGAAGAAATGCTTTAACAGGAATTTTCTCACATTACATGCAGCTTCTTCTGGAGCCACAAAAGGATTTATACTACCTTCACTTTAAGCTGCTCTGTTGCTACTATAAGCATTAAAGTAGTTTGCCAGGTATGCAGACAATTGTACTTTTCGTATTTCATTAAAACAAGTTCTTTACACTTTAGCTCTTGATTTTTGGTTTGGGAAAAAGCGAGAGAGGAAAAAAGAAAAAGAAAGACACCACCTCTGCAAATGAGTCTATTTCATCAACCCCATGCGCGCCACTTCTAAATCCAAAGCCTGACAGGCCTGCTGTGCCTGGTTATGGTTGCTAGGCTGATTGGGCATTCGCTGCGGGGTTTGGCAAATGGTCAGTTTCAATCACTTAACAATCCAGATGTGGGTGTGTTTCGAACTGAACTAACTGACTATCTCAGCAGCAACACCAGCAGAATAAGGCTGAGATGATGGGAAATCTCTTTTTTTTTAATGTTCCTGTCAGTTTTTTAAGCTTATCTCAGACAAAAGAGGTAAGTAGGCCTATTACAGTTAAATCTTTAGAAAAATGAAGCGCTGCCCAAAAGCCAGCAGAAGTGCACAGTGAAAATAAAGTCAGGTAATAATCCGTTAATGCTGAGCACCTCCGACGCGTGGATTTCAGCGGCATCGCCCGGCAGCAGGCAATCTTTCTGTGACTGTGTTTCCTGCCTTGTTCGTAGGCAGTCTTAGGCACTCCAAGTACCACGGCGGCAAGCTAGTTTATATCAGCCATTGCACAGTAGTACTCTGAGGCAATTTACAGTAATTGCTAGTGACATGATCCGACACAAAGTATAGCTCCCAACCATCTCAACAGATGTTTCACTCCAGCACTGCATTCTTCACTTTCCAATGAAAGCTGCCAAGTTTGTCTGATGACAGAAGGTGATTGCAGGGAGTACAGCGGGTGCTTAGAGAGGGAACAGACCGTTCACCAAGGAGTTTTTTTAGGTCGGAATTAAGTCTTTGAAACGTGTAACCGTCCCCCCCATCGGCGTGCAGCTTTTGATGCACATAAATGTTGCCTGATTTAGACTGCAAAATACGAATCCTTCACCTACTGATCCACAGGAATGCAGAATTAAAGCGTTGCCATTTGTGAAGCGATCCCCCTCTCCCTCTCTAGGAGAACATAAACTTGAAGATTGCCAGTGGCCGCTGAAGCCTTTGGCAGTCTTGGGCTGCTACAACAGAGCGGAGCAGATGTCCACCTGAAGCTCCACCCTGCTGGCCTGACGGGTGACAGAGTCGACCCAGCAGCTTGTCTTTTCCCTGGAAATGCAACGCAGCCAGCCTGCCGCAGTTGCCAACCACAGGTGGGGCATAGCTCGGGGGTTGAGACACTGACCATACCAACACATTTGTTGTTGTGCTAGTCAAGCATCAGCGTGCTGTTGTAAATGAGGCAGGATTATTGTAGATTATGATTAGGATGATTAAGGGTTGGTTAAATGTCTCGGTTTCTCTAAAGCTCTTCCTTAGAACAGCATACACGTACGGATGAAGCGTGTCGTTGCAGGCTATTGCAGACGAAATGCACGGTGCCGATTACAAGGCAGCCAACATTTGTACCCATTGTCAACCTCTTGAAAATCACATGGGACGGCGCCGCCTCTTGTCCATCTGTAATTAATTAATAACCGTCAGGGAGGTGAGTGTGAGGCAGCGCGAGAGGGGCCAAGATGCAGATAAGGGACGGTTAAGTGATTTAAACGGCCGGCAGAAGATGCAAATAAGCTCACAGGCAGTTACAGGCAGGTGCAGGTGGCTCAAAGCAAAGAAACATGCGGCCACAAAGGGAAACAATGATCTGACAATGTGAAATGGGCTGGTATATGTGCTGCAGGGCTGATGAGGAAATGAGGTGCAGGTGGGGAGATGGGCAGGGGAAGCTCAGGTGAGGAGATGAGATGATTGCAGGGTTTATATGACTGGCAAGATCTGGAATAAAATACGTGTCGGAGGGCATCGCGGTGCACAGGTGCGTAATGACAGCGACTATGTGAGCCTACATGCACACACATCTTTCACTGTTACTCCCAAATATGACATTGCTCCGGGTCACGCAGACAGCGTGTTCCTTTGAGGTATCCTGAATAACATTTTTCCCGATCGAGACACGTGAGCTAAGCCAATATTATTCAGGTTTTCAGAGCAATTTTTGCAGCGCATTCACAGGGTATGTGTCTTAATTTGAGACTTTTGCTGCAATTTTGTGACATGTCTACAGTCAGCTCTGTGTGTGTTTCCTAGCCAGCAGTTTGCAGAGGCTGTGGTGCAGATACAGATACAGAGATACAAGCATGCATAAAATTTCTGGTCAGGAGGAGAAACACAAGGTTTTTTTTTTTAAATCACTATGAAAGACTTGAATATCAACAAGCTTTTGGATGTGTGAAAATACCGTTTTTTTCTACCTTTTTTAAGCTGCTGTCATAGTTTGAGTGTGTGGTTTTATTATTTCCTGTTTTATTTTGAAGTTCTGCTCTCATGTGTCCACGTGTGTCCTATTAGTTAATCAGCCCTTGTGTATATACTCTGTGCGCTCCCTGCTGTCGGGCAGTTTGTCTGGTTTGTTCCGCTCTGAGCCTGTTCCGGACTCTTTTCTGAGAGTTCTCTTTTCTCTTTTCTCAGGAGTCCTCCTGAGTGTCTTGCATTTGGGTCTGCACTCTTTTACTACACGTCACAACCGTGGTTGAACGATTGACAGAGGGAGCCAAAGACTGAGTGCTAATGAAAATGTGGTGGCTCATATAAAGACCCGTCCAGTACATAAAGAACGTCGGGTGCACAAAAGAAGACAACAAATGACATGAAGCAAAATTGAATGCAGTAAAAAAAAAGTAAAATGCTGTTTACAAACAGGAAAAAGAGTTAAAGGTGCACTACGCAACTTTTCACAGGCCTGTTAATAGAATACAGAAGTCTTGATTTAAAGAATAGCAGTTATAGTTTTAAATCCACTTCCTTATTTTGAGTTGATGTAGGATAGGAAGAAAAGAGTTCAAGAATAAAGCACTGTGTAACCAAAACTGTCATTAAAAAGCTTCCATGATGCATCTTAAGTTGAAAAGTTGAGCTGTTGCATTGAAAAAACTGTGGGCTGCATTAGAATTGCCCTGAAATACTATTCATAGTAATCGTGATCATAGATGGAGAACGTAGTGTGTCTCAGCTGCATAGTGTGTGTATTCTGTGCGTGAGAGAACTTCCTGGATGTATACCACTTTAAAGGAAAAGAAGAAATAATGCACTGTCAGCTCGCTACAAATAATCAGCCGCCCCAGAATGCATTGCGCGCCACTGTCTGACTGTTTCATGTCAGACTGCAGGGGCAGACAGTTCAAGCACCAAGCTGGAGTTTTATTTACAATTTTTCATGTGCATTTCATTCATCTTCATCTGCAGAGGAGACATATTGCTTGAGTGTGAACGGTACACTGGTGATAACACACTGAAACTGAGCTGTGTGCTGGCACAGTTTAGTGACCTGCTCGTTGAGGATGCAAACAACTTATTAGGACTATTATGTTTTTTTTTTGAGGGGGGGTAAGTGTGGAAGGGTTAGATTGATCTTTGTGCATTCAAACGTAGTCAATGTGAGAATGTGGCTGGAGGGAAGGATAGGAAAGCAGCACTAAATGAGGAGTTACATCAGTACTTCTTCTCTTCCTTTAAGGGCTCTGATCTCCCTGTTGTGCTGCACTGAAAGCTTGGAAGTGGAGCAGACGCTCGTCATCTTAAATTGCCATAATAATCAAAGAGAGAAAAACTGCAGCCCGGTATGTGTGAGGTTGGAAAATGTTGATAATATACAGCAAACCCAAATGTGGCTACATTCTACTACAAATATGCAAACATCGGGAGACAACATGTCTTTTTCATTTTGATTTCTGGCGGTATTATAAAGTACGTGTCGTCACCATCGTTGTCAACGCGCAAAGAAAAACAGTTTTTCTCTGTAACAGATGCTCGATTCCTGTCAAACAACTACAGCATCAGATCCAACCGAAGCAAAAAAAAAAAAAACATTCAAAACTCTTGCTGTAGCAAACAAGTGTTTCATCACACCCGGGGACGCTTCAGGCAGCGGGAACATGATGCACAGAGCCGCTGTATCCACTCACCTCGCGGTAAGATACGTCTTGCGCCCGAGGCCCGGAGTAAAATATGGATTGGTGTGTAGCTGTGAGCATGCTATCACCTACATGTCACTTTGCTCGTATGCTGGTGTGATGTGTGTCATATTCACGGTCAATACGTCTCAGCTGTCAGCGGCTGCTGCTGTTTATACTGAAGAACACAGAACGAGTCAACAGCTAATTTAGTTAATCTGCTGCGGACATCGACGTGCTGTCAATGTCTCATGTTAATTATTGACTGTACTTACATTAAAACGCGCTCTATCACGATGTGTGAACCATTCATTAAGCAACCTTTTTGATTAAGTAATTTATTTAAGACTCAACAACAGCCTGTTTACTTTTTAATAGAATACCTTACAGTAATAGGTCTACAGTTGTAGCTATTTGCAGCATGTTGTCTATACACGTGAGATGTATCGATTGTTGGACTTGGGTCTCAGAGGCAATGGGAGCCATCCTCTGCAGCCCTGATTTGTTATTTCATTAAATTATTCCACTACAGCACACACTTACAGCCCTTCCTATAAGCACGATCGCCGTCCTCAAGATTAACTTCTGTTGCCAGGATAACACAAAAGGCTGCCTCCATGCCGTAAAGGTGTGCAACATTGTGGAGGCGATGCCGCATTCTTCAAAACAACGCCATCAGTCATGGGACGCCTGGATGACTAATGCTCACGGGCCTGATCTGACTCAACCCGTTTGGCACAAGATTAAACAGGGAAAATGGGACTTTTTTTCTTCATAGGTTTGAATAAACAGGTCTTCTTTTTCTGTACATCTGTTGCAGTCATTTGATTTATTTCTTATTAGCCCCTACGCTTTTCATATATTCATCTAGTTTGGTATTTGAATATAAATGGGGAAAAAAAGAAAAAAGGAAATTCAGCCATTATCAGTTCACTCTCACGCCAAGTTTCCTAGCCCAAACAAAACTTCTCTGGAGTTCTGTATGGCTCGTCTCCAGAAGAACCCAAATTGATTTGAAAAAAGATGTTATTCACATCCTTTCATAGGCTGACATCTTCGCTTTACCTGCCAACTAAAAGCGCGACCATACATCGAGGGTGTAAACAATTCCGTTTAAAATCAGTTGTCTCAAGGCATCTGGAGACGTAGGTTATGCCAAGGAAGCTGTACGGAACCGTTTTATAGGGGGTCTTTTGTTGTTGTTGTTTTTTTTTGTTTTTACATTAAATAGAAATAGAACGACTTGCGGCTGAGCTCGTGAATCTACTGTAGAGGGTGTGCAGCTTTTAGTTTAGCAGCTACAGCAAAGATATCTGCTCTCTAAAGGGTGTAAATAATGTCTTTTCTAACAATTTAGCATCTCTGGGCCTATGAAGATGTGTATTAGGCTAGACTGGCTGGACTGTCATTTTAGGTTTTTAAGTCCAAAGCCACTTCAGCTGTTAAGGATCATGCTGCAATGCAAAGCTCCAGAAATGTTACAGACTATGAAACCCCCGCTGGCATGAGGGTGAGTTGATATTGCCTGAATTTATCATCTTTGGGTGAACCATTCCTTTAATTTAGCAAAATTGTTTCTTAAATTATTGTCTTTATATTAATACGGAGGAATGTTTTTCTCTTCGTAACTGCATAAACACGTATTTATTTTGGATTCTGGAGAATTAACCGAGAATAACGTTTCATAGACTAGATCTGGCCCCTCGGTGTGCCTCATCTGGCGGCAGCAGGGCTTTTCAATGTCACATATCAGCCAAGAGTGAGCACCAAGTCAATTTTTCCACCGCAGCTGCTGCCCAACAAAGACTGATGAGAGTTAGATATGCAGGGGCAATCGGCGTTGGTCTCATTGCCGACTGATTCTTATCCCTCCTCCGAAGCCTTGGCTCTCGGCGTCGCTCGGCTTACTTTTTTCTACTGGTAACAGCTGTTTGATCGCGAGTCTCGGATTCAACTTGCTGTTTTCTATGGCCACCTGCTCTGCATACTACTGAGCAGTGGAAAAAGGTCACACACTTTATCTGCTGCAGGTGATAAAAATATCTGTGTGGGTGGGGGGGGATACAGATAAAGATGGACCACACTTTAGTGATTTCATTACATTTTCTCATCTCCGCCTGCACATACCCACACAGATAATTCTTAATGCAAATATTTGATTCCTATTTTTGACCTTTGCCTGCGAGAATGCGGTGGAGGTTTTTTTCAAAGATGAGGATTATATAGGTAGACGCTGTAACACCTGATTAGCATCTGACCCGAGCGCTGACAGTATCTCACGCGGTGGAGCAGGTGGTCCACTGCTCACAGGAGTCGCCGGTTGCTTTCCCCGGCTCCTCCTCGCAGCATGTCCAAGCATGTCTGATGGGACAAGGTCGTATTTACTGTAACCGTGCTGTATGGATGAAGCTCTGCCTCGCCGCGCGCCAACTTCTCCTGCAGTGCGAGAGCGTTGCAGCAAACAGTTTGACTCGCTGCCAAACGCTTGTGGTTTGTGTTGTGCAGCATTTGTAAGATGTTTGCGTAATTCATTCACCTGGGAAGAAAATAGTTTCGTTAAAAGCCTATTGATTGGGAAAACTTGTGCCACTTCAGTCAAGTCACATCTTACCTGCAGAAGAGGGAAGAATAGCGATTGTGGATGAACATTTTAAGGCAAACAAATCTTCATTGGCATTCAAAGCTGTGTTTGGTATTTCAGGGTGTTCTAGTTTTAATGTTCTTGCAATTATGAAACATTACATCCGAGATGTGACAGTAATTCTTGCACAGTGTGTTCTTATTTCCTCTTTTTCCCAGTTGGACAGTTTTGGCAACCGAGGTGACGAGTTAATTCAAAGCAAAATAAATGTTAGGTCACTCTAACCTGGTTAGCGATGTAGCTACGATCAGCCTGACGCGGCTGAAAATGGCTGATGAAGTAACACTTTGACTCTGCTTTCAGTTGTGTCGGGCGGAGGAATGACGGACAGGCCGGCACGCCTCCACATTATGGGGCCAATTTAGCACCATGAAATGACTCACGTTCACTTGTCCATCCAACCATGCCCACCTCGTCCAGGCCCAGGTCGTAATGGCAACAGGGCTAAGCGAGGTAGTCCAGACGTCACTCTCGTCAGAGATGTTTTCCAGCTGCTAATGGGGGATCCCAGGGTGGCATCCTGACCACACGCTCCGACCATCCCAAAGAGCAGCGGCTCTGTTCCAAGCTCCCACCCTCGTTACTCCTTCGTATATTTAATAAATCAAGATATCTTGCATGCTCATGAAGACAGTTGTGTGAAGAGCCTCATCGGTAATGAACTCACAGTGTTATAGCACTGCCTGCAGCATTTACCTGCTGAAAGACAACACCAAACCATTTGTATGAAATGAAAGCAACTGTATGTTGAAATTGGCATTCTGTCCCCCCACAGTTGTGGAGTTCAACATCACTGCTGTAAATATGAATCCTGTTTGTCTTACATAATGTAGGTGCAGCTACAGATAAAAGTCCTTAACATCATTTGGGGATTTGGATTTTATAAAACCCGTGTAGACCAGCTAATTTTGTTTTTCAGCCACTAAGTTGAGCAGACCGACTGTCTGTGCCGTGGCATCAGCAGCTAAAGCACTTACCACACAAACACTTACTAAAATGTGTGCATTTTAGTCTTTTTCTTTTTTTACACGTTTAACAGCATCTTGGGATCTCGATCCAGGTTGCAGATGTGTTTAAGAAACTCGATTTTTAGCATGTATGTCTGGCAGAAACGGAGACCTTTGGAAACCTGCTCCTGACTGTGTCTGATCACGGAGTGTTTGACTTTGTGCATTGACAGAATAGATGTTATATTGTTGAGAGAGACACACAGAGACGGCCGACAATGTTTTAATACAGTATGTTTCCCTGCTTTGTTCACAGTGTCTTCTGTAACTAAGCGACTGAATACTGAGTATATGATCTGCTTCCTGCATGCCCAGTGTGCTACGTGAATGCCCATGCGATATGCTTTTTCAGGTGAATTAGTATGGACTGTGTTAGAGATCATCTCTAAGCTCAAAGGTTGCAGAAACAAGTTTTTGGGGGGTTTTAGATATTGTGTTAGTCCAGAGTTTTCAGTTAACTGTTGTTTTTTTTATCATCGGGGGGTTAATTGAGTGTACAAGAGATGCAAATGTTGAACAAATATTAATTGTATTTGCTTTTGAATTGATAATAGTCCTAATTTCGCCGAAGTGTTTTGTGTTTGTATGCTCTGTACACCTGTGTAGCCTCGAGTCGCATGGTTTAATCAGCGCAGAAACAGATTTGTGTACTCGGAGCAGTTCGTCAAGTTTTATTGATAAAGTACAAACACACCCTCCAGTGTACAGGAAAACTTGTTGGGAATAAGTATTCATCAGTGGAGCTAAAGTCAGTTCTATGTGAATTCTTTACTGCCGGCCCACAGCAATCGCGATTTAATTAACCGGCAACCCATAAAAGGTTTTAGAGTTCAAATAGCAACATCTGACTTTGACTGGCCCACTTCTATTTTTATATGTTGTTTATTGGCTGCTAAACATATTACTCATTCGTGACTCACTCACGCTTAAGTCCATTTGTTTCTCGTTTTCTCAGTGTATTTACATTTCATTAGGGTTGATATCCCTCCTCCTCTGTGTCAAACCCACTTTTTAATCATTTCGACTGTTGACGCTCTTGGAAAAACCTTGAAAAACAATTCAAACTGTGAAAAAAGTTTTATTTGTTAGAAAATGAAAAACGGCTGCTGCTAACGATGCATTATTCGCTTACTTGCTCATTGTTTATTTTTAACCGCTCATTACTGCTGTTATTAGTTTTGTCAGTTTGTTGTTTAAGGGTTGTTGCTATCTTCCAATTTACCATCTTTAGATGGAGAAGCCTTTCCTTAAGAGATGACAGCAAAGAGGAGTCCTTCAGCACCTTTTCTCTACCTGCAGCTTTCAGGAGACGTATAATGCTCATTATCAGGTTCATAATTCTACTATGGGTTACTACTTTGGGTTGCTTGCTCAAAAAACACATTCTCAAACTGTCCAGGGGCTGCAGCTCTGTCTTCCCTCTCTCTCTCTGTTTTAGCTCCTGTCTCTTTAAGACTCCCCACTCCTGAATACAAAGTCTGCTCTGATTGGTCAGCTCACACATGCCTGACCCAGCACTGCAAACAACAACACAATTCTTACAAAATAGCTGCGAGGCATAAGTTATGCAAACGGTGTGACATGGTGACATAGCGTGATGTCACAAAGACGCAGAATTAAAGGCGGGTCTGCTGACGAGGCTTTTCAGGAGCAATGTTTTCTGTGGGAGAGAGGAGCTTCTGTCGCTGCATCTTTTTAAACTTTTGAGATCTTTTTTTACATGCACAAAAACATGTATGTATAAAACACTTAAGGAAAACATAATTATTTTTAATAATAACCTAAACTAACTATATACTAAATTATATAATTTGCCAATGCTTATTATCAATAAATATTAAGTCATTCCAAAAGTCAAGTATCTGATTCAATATACGTACAGTCTTTTGTTCAAACACATTTCAAAACATTTCCTATGACACCCACTCATGCCTGGACTAGAACACTCCGATGGTGTTAAACCCAAATATACTTGTTTTCTCTCTCTTCATTGTCCTGTACAGTGAATCCTTCGAAGCATATGGAGCAAGCCCCGTTTTTTTTTCTAAGGCGGTATGCCAGTCGATGTGAGCAGATCCATCAGTGTTTGTCTCCCACTGAGATACTGAGATGATGGATGGATCTAATGGATTGATTTAAGCCCCGGCTCCCCTTACTGACTGACTGAATAACTGAGTGAAATGCTCGAGCAAATAAGTTGAGCTGGTGGGGGGAAGGCATTCATACCGCGCACTTCCTCCACAGTCGAGTTCATCCATCACCTCGGCTGATTGTTAGGTTAGGGCTCTCTCAAGGTTATCGCGCATGCTTTATTATTTCTTAATAAGAGGGGATTTGACACCAATATCGCAAGATCACTTTGTTCATGTTTACTTCAATATCACAGAAAATGTTTCACTGAGCTCTTGTTACGTTGACTGATTACTGTATGAAGCAGTGCATAAAGTACGTGTTGTTTTTACGGAGGAAGATAACTTCTATTTAAAGTTCCGGTGGTGTTATTAAGGGTTGGACAGGACAGATAAATAGCCAACGTAGCATCACAGCGATTTGTCAAATTGTCACTGAATTATAATCGTCAGGATTCGCGGCACGTGGACATTAATTCTGTGCTTCTTTAAAAATCTTTCATGTCTGCACCACATTTCTTGAAAAAAGGATTAATAATCACATGAGACATTCGGCGGTGGATTTATCATTACGGCGTTCTACACAAGTCTACAAATAGACAAGGCAGTTCAAGGCTGCATCACAAAGTTGCTGAAAGGGATAGAATCACACCAGAGCCCTCATTAGCACATCAGTATGGGCTAAAAAGTTAGTCTGTAACATGCAGCTTCTACAGGGATATTAAGTTTGTCATATATGACACATGTTGTTGTTGTTGTATATACCACTTTAACTCAATTATTGACAGAGTAAATCAATATTTCACAGAAATCCTTTTAGTAACGTTCTAATATTTATTTTTACTTGATCCATTACTGTCATAGCCAGTTACGCCGAACTCTATTGGGGGTTGGGGGTGGATTCGTTAGATGGTTCCGTTGAAGTAGAATAGCTCGTAGCAGCTCATTTAAAAGAAAAAAACAGAAGAAACAAACGTGAACTAGTTCATTTAAATCAGTGTGAACATGCGCAACACTGGTCAGGGTCGATGGCATATTGCATTGGCATCAGCAGCAGAGAAGCGCAGCAGTGCACGGGGAAGTGGCCATCACAGATTGGGTACGTTGATTTGTTTTTGTAGATTGCCTAATGGCACATGGTTTGTAAATGTTTTGACAACTGTCAACAACTTGCACAGTGTGCCGTCGTTCAAAAATGCTGCCATTTGCCAAGAGTCACATAAATAATACAGCAAGGGATCCCATCCAATATCATATTTATATAGAAGTAAATCATTAATTATACTGTTAAATTATACACCGTATTATTTTGTAGTTAGTTTTTATTATGATTTGTTTATTAATATATGTGCTCTTCTTTGGCAGGGAGCCGAGAGTGAGACTTAATTATGAATGTTTTTCATCTGAAGTAATTTCTTTTCTTCTGTGCTTCTGTTCAAGGACCCAAGCTGTGGATTTGTCATTATAAACTTGCTGTGAACGTCGACTGTCACTCATCTCACCGTTCATTGCTGTATATTAAAGGCAGAATGTCACAGTGAAATCAGGAACAATGTGTCACCTGCATCATTCAGCCGCTAATTTGCGGGTCTGTCGCTCCAGACTTTGATGACGCTTTCATTATGATGATACGGCCTTTTGTTTTGAATGTTTCCAGTCTGCTGAGAAAATGTGGCATCATTGTCTCTGTGTAACCAGCTGTGTTTATAAAAAAAAAAGAAGGAAAAAAAGACTCTTGAGTGATCCAAGGCTCCATGAATTAAACATACAGGTGCTCAGCTGGAAGCATGTGGATCAAAAACCAAGGATTGCTATGTTGAAAAATGTATGCTGATTGCATTAGCTGGGGGAAAGAGAAAAAAAATAGTGATATATCAGGAAAAATAACTCAGAGAATCATCAAAGCAGCTTATGTCACGCTCACAAGACAGGAGACTTCTTTAATTTTATTCAGTTTACATCTTAATTCCCCTTATTCTGTTTTTTTTTTTTTTTTTTTTTTTTCCTGGGCAAGGGCGCACAGAAGACCCCTGTGTAGCTC
The DNA here is from genome assembly GCA_963678695.2 of Diplodus puntazzo. NCBI lineage: Eukaryota > Metazoa > Chordata > Actinopteri > Spariformes > Sparidae > Diplodus > Diplodus puntazzo. The sequence continues at coordinate 22,884,078 of OZ023173.1, read as the reverse complement.
ATAATCATTGCAGAGGAGACAAGTGAATAATTTTGACTCAGTGTCATCTGTTCAGGGGAGCCGTGCCTCTTCACAGCCACTGGGGGTCAGATTGCCCATTAGCACTGAACTAAAAAGAATTACCAAAGGACGCCCGCGCAATTGAGCCCCATATCTGTAACGTGGGTTGCATTCCGTTCTGCGTTTTCTGTGCGGACCATATCTCTGCACTGAATGGAAAGAAGATGAACATCTTGGATTTGGTCCCAAAATGCTATCAGCGGTCTCATCAGTAATTTCCATTTCATATCGAGGAAGAGAGAGAATTCTCTGCAGACGGTAGCAGGATGTGCTATTTTCCCTTTTTTACTCAACAATGTCTAGTGCCTCATACAAATTGAAATGTTTAATTAAAGGAGACGCGTTATGCTCATTTACAGGTTCATCATTTTATTTGGGGTTACTTCTAGAATCAGTAGCTCAAAAAAAAAACACATCAGTTTTCTCATACTGGTCCAGTGCTGCAACACTGTATTTACCCTCTGTCTGATACATCGTGTTCGCTCCTGTCTCTTTAAGGATCCTCCTCCCGAATACCAAGTCTCCTTTTGATTGGTTATCTGTCACATGCCTGACCCAACACTGCTAACAACAACAACAACAACAACAACAGGTAGTCTGCTAAACTGTCTCTTACATACCAAAATAGCTGTTGGGCATTCAATTATACAAATATGTGACGTGGTGATGTAGTGTGATGTCAGAAAGTTAGGTAAATAAAGGCGGAACTACTGATGAGGTGTTTCTGGAGCAGTGTTTTCTGTGAGAGAGAGAGAGAGAGAGAGGAGTTTCTGTTGGACTCTGAGCTTTTTAACTTTCGAGATGCACTAATATAAAACACAAAAAAGAGGTCTCCTTTAATGAAAATAATGTCTCCTTTAATGAATAGGGATCCTTTAATGAAAATAATGAAAAACTCCCATCGCACACACATTTGAATTTCCCTCAGATGAAACTCAAACTACCACAAAGAGACACAAACACCTATAGAGAAGCAAGATTACCACAAATGGACATAAAACAAACAAAAACAGACACTAAACAACTATAAAGGAACACAAAACGATCACACATGAACACAAAACAGCTACAAAGGGACACAAAAGCTTTACAAAGAGAGACAAAATGACTACAAAGAGACAAAAAACAAAGACATAAAACACATAAAAACAGATTCAAAACAACTACAAAGGGACACAAAACAAACAAAAACAGACACTAAACAACTGTAAAGGAACACAAAACGATCACACATGAACACAAAACAGCTACAAAGGGACACAAAGCCTTCACAAAGAGAGATGAAATAACTACAAAGAGATAAAAAACAAAGACACAAAACACAAAAAACAGATTCTAAATAACTACAAAGAGACACAAAACCATCACAAGGAGGTAAAATCATACAGAAATCACAGTTTATATTAAGATCCTTGTAATAAGGCCGGCAATCAGGCCATATAAGATGATTATTAACATCTATAAGTCTATGTCAGTGTCAAAATAGCATAGTAAACCATTTTATTGTCAGATTTTCATACATTTTTAAGCATTTGTTAACAGTTTGTGCTTTACAAACACATTTGAGTTAAACTTACTTCCCTTTTATGTCATTATTAAAACTTTTCTGTTGTTTTTTTTTTTTAATTGTTACCTTCTTTATTATGTGTTGATTAGCTGTGACTATTTTTGCAGCTTCCAGTTCTAAAGCGAGACCTTGTTAGGGTTTACACTTGCATTACATATCTCATCATGTGTTCTGGAACAAATATCTTCACATGTTTATCTCCGGTAGTGACATCTTACGAGGGGAGAGGCGTCGTGTTAACCCCTGGAGTTTTTTGGCGAGATCGGCCTCTCTTTTGTTTTACACTGTTGTTCTGCCTGTGTATGTTTCCACTCTGTGCTTTGCCCTTGTTTTAAGAGAGAAAGGCTGACTGATTGGGGGGGACAGATGACTATTCAAGTTTGGGCTGAAGCCAATCCCTCCTCCGGTTTTCTGACTCAAGGTCGACGGCGGGAAGGAGGATAAAGGGTGTCATTCCTTCTCCCAGAGGTGCAAATCACAGCGGCAGACAAGCAAAAACACCTGAGCTGTCGAGCGCTGATTTAAGACCTTGCAATGTACTTGCCTTACTTTTATCCCAACTTTTTATTCAGGTGTAATTGTAACATATTGATGATATGTAGACCTATCCTTTATGGATACCACATCCTTTTCATGCTAACATGCTGTAGATGACAAGATGATCTCGTGCTATGTCGGAGGGATACGCATGATTGAGACAACAGTATTAGCTCTGCTCTTTGCAAACTACAGTAACAATGACTTTTTTTCATCGCAAGTATTGATTGCAGCATTTACAGCTCAACTTCAAGAGGGTGATACATATTTATTCGATTAAAAGGAAATAAATGAGGATTTGTGCGAGTTTATCTCCATCTATCTTATGTTGCAGGCAATTAAATCCCCAAATCATCTCATTCCAGCAAAGAAAAAAGTGTAAATTCCCTCACATACCCTTCGTCTCTGGATTGAGGAATTTACTTGTTTTCATTTAAACAAAAGACGGTTTGAAAGAGCCGGAAAATGCCTTTTTTTTAATAGAAGAACGATCTTCATGTGTATTCTTACCGTCACCATTCCTTCAAATAATAACATTACACGTTTCACAACACAGACAAACATCTCAGCTGCCTCACGTAATAATAATCCCCTCATCTCCTCGCACAATTTGTTGTGTTTTGTTTTGCAATGAGAGGAAATTGAGAGTTGCGTGGTTTAGAAGGAGAAAACAGATAATTGGTCTCAGAGGATGTGATACATGATCTGAACTTTGTTCTGAGATATCTTTATGCTGGTTTAAGATGTACACTGCCAGTGGCGCAGTTGGCAGTCAGCCTAGTTTGATATTTCTCTTTTTTTTTTCCACACGCACACAGTTTACTTTCGTAACGCTTCGACTAACAAACTCACGACTTCAGAGATGTGTCAAGATTAAATTACATTATAAAAACGCAGAATATTTAGTGGGTATAAAGTTCCTATTTCTCTTTGTTCCTCGGTGAAATGAAGCAAAACGAGTGAGCATATTTTCTCCTGCTTTCTGTCCTCTGTATTATCTCTCTCTTTCATTAGTATGGCTTATATAAGTACAGGGAGCGAGTACAGGACTGCAGACTATTTTAAGTTCAAGGTATTTAATTGCCACAAGCGAGGAAACACATGTAAAGTATGAAAATGTCTTTAAGGCAGTTTGTAGCGCTCAGATATTGCATCCTTCACCTGCATTATTAACGACACATGAATGAAATATAATAAGTATCAGGCTTTGATGTGGCACATGATGCGTGTGCTCGTTCTGATTCTGGATTTAGCCTTTTTTCACTTTTTTTTTCTCCCTTCTTTCTTCCTCCGCTCCCTGTGAACGCAAGCGCACCCCTACAGAAGACAATCTGGATCAGAATCACAGCTTTTTTTTTTCTTTTTTTTTTTGCGAGCCCGCTGATTGGCAGCTTGCGTAACCCCTGGGGCAATATTGCACCAATCACCAAAGACAGTTTTTTTTCTTCACCTTTTTGCATGAATGTCAGAGGCTTCGGGGCAAGATTACTGGAGATGCTTTTGGGGAATCCAGTTCGTCAATTCTGACATTTGATTTCCATAAAAACACAAAGGAGCGGTGTATCTGTGCAGATTCTGGCGCGAGCTACATTAGAGGTGTCTTTCTCCCGCCGTGGTGGAGTGAAAAGACCCAAATCATAACAGGGTATACAATGTGGACTTTTTTGTTTTATTCTTTTGTAAGTGAAATAAAAGTGCACATATTGTAGGTTTAAGGTATGAAGGAATTCCTGTGGATCCAAAGCAATGCCACATTTCCCTGTTGCTCTAATACGAATTTACTCCCAAATAAGTATCTAAAATGCAGTGATATTTATGTTCTGTGGTAAAAATGTGGTTTATTTTAACACAATAAAAACTCCTGTCTTTTGAATCACCCATGTTGGCTAATTACGCAGTTATGATTTGATTATTTAGCTCATTTGTCTCCTTCATTTCTCTCAAATTTGTATTCACAAAATAAGACGTCTGTTTACCTCATATCATGAAACGTACATCATTTTATGATATGGGTAGCTGTGTACTGCCAACGGTGCTGTGTGTACGTTACTATAGTGATTCATCCAGCACTCAGATGAGCAGGAGAGACCTTCAGACTGGCTGCATCCCTCAGTGTCCTTGGATGTTGAGAAACTCCGAGCATCAACAACAGAACGCGGCGCCCGTGAGCGTGTCCCAGGGCTCTGCTTCTTCTGCACGGTGGTGGTGTTGTTACATGACTGATGATCAAAATCTTTCCGGGGGCTTTTATTGTTTTTATTAGAGGGAGATTTCCTTTGATTAGAATACAGTCCCATGGATTTTTAATTAATAGATTCAGTTGATCAGTGCAGATGTGGCTTTTCATGGACGCAGCCGCCACTGTTTTTTTTTTTTACAGGATTTGATATTTTGCAGTATTGTGATTCTGAATCAATCAGTGAGACTATTTTGCACTTCAGAGAAAGCCGTCAACGTGGTGTGATCGCAGGATCCAGCGCATGAATTTCTGCAGTCAGCAGCGAGCTGAAGGTGGACGACGAGCAGGGCGAGAGAAAGACCTTCAGGCTGACTTTATCCCGCTTTGTCCTTATGTGTGGAGAATCTCCAAGTATCAACAACAAAAACTGTTGCCTGAGAGCGAGTCCCAGGGGCCTGATTAGCTCCACAGACCCCCGGCCCTGTCACCAGGATGGCTTTCTCAGGCTTGAGCCCATTGCTCGAGGGCAATGGCTCTTTGTGTTGCGCCGGGTGTGTCCTGGTTTTTCACACAAAAACCACACACATGGACACTCGTGCACACACCTCACACGTCTCAGCCTCTCGTGCACGCGTCCAGATTGACGTGCACTTGGATACTCATTTATACTTAAACGGGGGAGAGGTTTGTGCCGGCTCCTCAAGGTCTGAGCAGCCGAACTTGAGAGGAAAAACAGAATCCAAGAATACATATTGTATTCAAATCATTTTTATTAAAGAGGAGGTTAAAGGGTAACTTGTGTATTTTTCAAACTGGTCTCTATTTTTTGGTGTGTTTTTGTGTCTAAGTGACTAATGGGGACAATTTCTGAAATTGGTCCAGTATTAAGTGGAACCACTGCAGCTGGCAGATGTAATGTAATCCCTGAGGGCATTTGCACGCCATCAAAGCACGTCAACTTTAAGTGCCTGTTTTTTCGTGGTTTTTTTTGCTACTGACAGGCTCAGATTGTTAGTCTAAGTGTCTGACAACACTGTGGAAAGGATCCAAACAGAGATAGACCTTTTTGTCGGAGAATGAAATCCTTTTGTGTGACCGGAAACGGCCAGCGACAGCCGGCAGCTCTCCGCCAGACTCCACTTGCAAGATCCAGCAATTTTATCATCGTGAAACACACTTCGTTTAAAACGCGATACACACACAAACGAAAAACATCTCGGTTTGCCTTTCCACTGTTCCAACCATCATCAACTCTGGTCTGATCAAAATAAACCCATAACTCACTGTGTAAGATGAGCGAGAGTGAAGGCAGATGTCGGTAAAGCAGTGGAGGAGCAAAGCATGTAGAGATAGAATAGCTTCACATAATGAGGTTGTTTTAAGGATTCAATTCGACCGTATCACCAGCGTTGGGGATTGATGGAACATTGCAACACACACCAAGTTGTTTGGGAGAGTTTTATTTTGTTTCTGTCAGGTTTGAGTAAACTCTGTTATAATTGTTTATTCTGTAAATGGATTCCAGTAGCTTTGGCAGGAGTGACTTGGCAGCTGCTGCTGGTACCTAACAAGGATTTTACTGTTTAAGAAAAAGGTCCATCCCTGCAGGGATCATTTCCATAATGTTGTCATACGCTCCAAATTACAATCAGTCAGTGGCAAAAACAGGCACGCGTAGTGGACGTACTGTGGCGCTGTGGGGAATACATGAGGGGATTACTGCGGCGTTCTCAAGAATAGCTGTCCCTATAAGTTATTTAGACACGAAGCATGGGAAAATAGGGTCCATGTCGAACAATACCAAACTTGCCATATGACAAAAATAAGACTCCTCCGGCAGATTTGAACAAACAAAGATGGAGATGAGGATAGATGTGGTCAACACACACAGCAGCGTATATAACCAGAGAGAGAGCGAGAGTGAGGATGTGCAAGCTACGTGCAACTTCATGGTGGAAGTCACAGCAAGTAACCTTTGTATTCTGTGATTCTGGTGACCACTGTCGACAAAAACAGTATGTCACCACCACCTCGTGTCTGAAGATCTTGATTTGGCGAGCACGTTTTGTTTTGAAAGTGAGCGGAAGAAAGAGGCAAAGCTCTTTTAATACTATTTTTCTGTAAGCTCAGCTGTCAGCAGGATGCACAGTGTTGGATTTATGTAGCGGCTTGTGGCTATGCAGTCTTACATAGATCTTAAGAATGTTAAAACAAAGTCAACTTTAGGTTTTCTAGCTTGTATTGTGAACTTAGTGCCGTTCCACCAGACTGCAGAACGGCTTCTGTCCTCATCAATACGTCCTCAGGACTCTAACAAACAGTTTTATTTGTATGACTTATTCAACCTGGTTGAGTCAGAACTCCACGCGATGACAGGCATTAACAATTAGTAGAACGGCCACTCGTCTCACTGGGGGTCTTGTTTGCTTACGTAGCTAAACCAGAGCCATCAGTCATAAATCAACACCGTTTCATAACCATTTTAAAGACTCAGTGTGTGACGAACACAATGTTTGAAAAAAGTCGACAACGTAATCTGCGGCTCAAATCAATTTACTTTCAGATATTTTTGGATGAATAGTTATAGGAGAGGCTTTTGTTGTGCTGTTTCGCGCTCCTTTACCGGCTTCCTCTGGTGGACAAAAAACATTATTTCTCAGAAATGACATTCGAGAACACTGAAATTGATAATTGGATGTTTTGTCCTGTGTTTTGTAGTTGTTTGTAAAATATACAATCTACAGACAAAAATGACATGGGAGGAAAAAAGACATGTGGAACCAGTGACTCACTCCACTTCACAGTTGGACATTAAAAACACATCACCAGAACGAAATAAAAATAATGAATCATATTGAACGGTTGGTTTTTGTTGATAGATTTTTCTGTGCCCCCCCCCAAAAAAACAAGCAAGAAATAAGTGAATCTTTTGTTAAGTCATGGATGTTGTGTAATCTCCATTAGCGTGAAAAGATTGAGCCAGTTTGCACTCAGAGCTTATTTACCACATGAGAAAAAACCAGAACAGCTTTACAGTAAAACCTCCCACACAATGCCTCGCCGTAATTTTCTTTCTTATTATTATTTTGTTTGACTGGCTTTTTCCTGCCCGAAGGCCAGCAGAACACCGCGGAGAAAAGGCAAGGACATGTTGGTTAAATGTTTCTATCGGGTCTTCGGCATAATCGCTTTGTGTTTATAAGGACACAGCGGTCACAGATAACCCGCTGTGCTCTCTGTTGTGTTTGCTGCCTCATCAAAACAGGGCCGGTCTCTTCTCCCTCCTGCACTTAGGCATAAACAGAAATGTCAGACCTGTTTTTTTTTATTGGCACAGAATATTTACACTCGCTGTGGTAATACCTGCTCGCAGAAAAAGTAGCACCAGTCGTAACATCTTTTATCTGCGAGTTAAAGCAGTGTTTGGTTTATTTAAGGTGATCAAATTTAACAGCTGAAAGAACCGTTTGCTTTTTGTAATGGGGGACTGCATAGAGATCTCTTTGTGCTCTCTTAACCCGGACAAGTGCCAGCGCCAGCTCGGGTCTCGCCGAGCGGTGTCATCGCCGGTGAAACATTTCTAGAAATTAATAGAGTTTTAAAAAGTTCACCTTGTAACGCACAGCAATCGGCACCGCTTGACCGTCGTCTAATAGAAACTCTTAAAGAAATACCTGGCGGTGCTCCGTGTCGGCAGGCTGATGAGGCCAAACAGAGCACAGCCATTGAGATCTTAAGAGGCAGTGAGAACCTTCTTCAGGGTGAACAGGACACGACCCCGCGGCTCTTCATGCGAACTGTACTGTGGCGATGGGTAGGAGAAGTTAAAGCCTCGGGAAATTTGTCTTGAAATAGAAAAAAAAAGGATAGATATTATTGAGGCTGAGTGTGTCGTTGAGCATCCTCAGAAATCAGAGTGAAGATCACGTGTTGATGAATATCAACATCTGTTATTTTTTTTTCATATATGTTGGGACTTTTTTTTAATACTGTTTATATTTGAGTACTTATGTTTATTTGTCAAAACTAAGAGCTGCTAAACTGTGTTTCGTTGTTTCTGAAACAATGACAATAAACATCTGTTCCATTCTATAATGTGATCATATGATGGTTACATGCAACTTACAGTGTCGCTCTCCATGTTTTAGACATCAGCGGCATGTGATGTCAAGAGATGGAGAGGCGAGGGTGGAGGAGGCGAAGCTTCAGCTACAAAGCTGTAGTTTTCTAGGTGACATTATTGAACCGGCCGTCGGGGAATGAGCGCCACGTGTGGAGGATTCAGACTGTTGACACTTTGACAAACGAGAAATATGAGGCAAAGAGCAGAGAGACAGAAATAAAATCTATACCCAAATAAAGATAGTTAGCTGATTGCTAAGGGCTATAGAGACAAGTTTCTTATCTTGGAGGCGGATTAAGCTGTTGGATGTGGATTTCTTGTATTGATGGTGGAATAAATTACCCAATTTACACCCACGACGAAGATTCCAAGAACTTAAAAGTCGATATCACTAATTTGGATTTAAACTCATTTCAAATACGTTTTCGATGCTTACTATAATGTACACAGACCCTAAATAACACTAATAAGGCTATTTTGGGTTTGCCTCAATTTATGTTATGGGTTATGAGTCGCTAAAGTAAACATCATTACGATTGAGGCGTCCACAGTGGACGCATGAGCAGGTTCTGTGCCATCCTCTGGACAACAAGATCACAACCTCGGAATCATACATAAAAACCCCAAAAGCGACAAATTTCATCACTGCAAAATAAGCCGAGGCATCTGCGACGGCTGGACCACGAGGCAGATCGTATCATTTTCATGCATTTTGCGCTGAGGCGAAAAGAAAAAAACCCCTGGAAGACCAAAACCGATCTGGCACAGGACCGTGACTGACGAGCGCGCCAAGATTAACTCAACTTGAGGTGAGGCTCAGCATGTTGCCAAGAAAAGGGGAAAAGATGGAGGGAGCTCATTGTAGCCTCGATGTACCTTGATGTGCCGGTTTGTTTCCTACATCCTGGCTTGTGATCAAAGGTGACTGGGCCTTTGCTGTTGGAGCCCCGAGACCATGGAACGCTGTTAAAATCAGACAGGCTGCATCATTTGCGTCTTTTAAATCCTCTCTCAGAACTCTCTTTAATAGTGAGGCGTTTTTAACATGTGATTTTCTGGGTTTTATCATTCTAATCGCACCGTTTAACTTTTTTTTCTACACAAAACATCAGGGGATAGAATATATATATATATATATTCTATCCCCTGATGTTTTGTGATCTGTGTTGTTTTTTTTTTGTTCCTCTTTATCTGTGCTGTCTCATCTGCTGTTTGTTTCTTCCTCTGTAAAGCACCTTGTAAACTTGTCAAGAAAAAAAGAGCTACATAAATAAATGTTAGCTTTATATTATACACCGCAGGCGTTAAAGAGGCACAACCAAAAAGTATAAACATGGTGGTGTCACAAAGCTAAAAAGAAAAAAACCCTGATCAAGGTTGGGAGAAAAGCGGACGCTTACGGCAGTATTCTGATAGAAACCAGGATAGTGTGACGTGTAAACACGTCTGCCATGTGTGCGCAAGTGCATCATCAAGTCAAGTTATGTGGTTGCCAGTCAGGAAAAATGGAAAACATGATGGTTGATGATGATTTGCACGCACACACAGATGCTTGGACATGTGGCGGCGGAGGTCAGACGACCGTAAACCAAACTGTGTTCAGCTGGATATGAACCTCATGTACACATGAAATAATCAGGTTTCTCATGTTCCATGTTATAAGCAAATCCCGTATATATGGCCCGGAATAAGAATCAGAACCCAAAGCGTGCACGGCATGTCAGGTTTTCGAACTCTCTCAGCTCAGCCCACTCAAAGACAACAAATATATCACTGCACACAGTCCTTCTGCAGATTATTTAAATTGTTAAAATACAAGTGTTAAAAACTATTTATGTTAGACTGCAGAAGCTTAACTCAACTAAAGTCTTTGGATGAAACTGATCCATGCCTGCGCTATAAAACTGCAACAAATGAATGACGTGCTGACTGTCTTAAAATAGACGTCACTTAAGTCTTTCACCTATTTAAGTTTCTGTCATTGAAATTGTTATTATAACACTGCAGCCTTGTGAAACAGATCAGGCGTACATGGAGTGCTGACAGGCCATGATAATTACAGCACGTAGAGCAAGAAAACTGACAGTATTGACTGGCGCACTCGGCCTATATGACAGATGAATCTTACATTTTTGCTGCATTTAAGAGCTGCGACTGCATTTTAGTTGAAAATGCTCTGGTTACATTTGAAACGTCTTAATCAGGCAGTCACTCAAATGTTGAAGACATTCGTAAACTTCGCCTACCGGGGAAAGAATGAATATTGTATTCAGCCTTGTTTGGTTTGAAAAACAAATGTGTGCATTCAGAATAAAACTAATTTCTGCATAAGTTTTGCTCCTCCTCAGTCAAAAGTCTGTCTGTGCTGTATATGATGCCAAATGAGTAATTGAATGCAAAGTACCTTAATCGAATATACGCACAAGAGATGAAGCAGTTGTGTCTCTTTATGTGGCTGTCGTGTTCCCTTTTACAGAAACACAATCTGCCTAGGCAACACATTTGGGATGCTGTATATCCATATTTGGGGCATTTGTTATGGTGTCAGAGATTTATACATGGTCTGTGGCTGTGCGCCTCCTACACAAGAGCATGATCTACAAGCTGGTGTCGACTCTCCTTTTCCCATTATATGACTGCCATTACGTCCTGGTGGGAGGTGCGCTGCTTTTACAACATATGAAAAGGCCTCATTTTATTGACCAGCCCCTCCAACCAGCACCACATCTACCTGTTAATGTATGCCTTATATAACTCCCCTTTCACAACTACACTGAAGGCGGTCATCCCACAAAATTACCCGTGCTTGTTCACGCTCAAATGAGCTTGTACTGTGAGCGTGCACGCCCGTCGGCCGGTGCGTGCGCCCCGATACGAGGAGATCGGGCCCTTTTATCTAATTTCTGAATCGATCGTTGCACGTTTGCTCCCCTCGGCATGAAAAAAAAGCTCCTCCGCAGTTGAGTCAGAATGCCCACAGCAAGATTTTTAATAAGAACAGAGGGGAGACATCATAAAAAACGTGCTCTTTAGCTCTGCTGTCTTGCATTTTTAAGTTGATTTTGTACAGTTTGTGTTCCATTAAATGAATATTTAAAAGGCACGTTTTTTCTCTCTCTGGCTTTTAATATGTGAACTAATTCTGTCTTGTATTCAACCAACAAACAACGAAAACTGCGGAGGAGAAATGTATAAATATAAGACTTCCTTGGGCCAACCATGTACTGATGTGAACGATGTGTTCAATAAATAACGCTACGCTATTGTCTAAGCTCTCCATTATTGATCCCAGTGACTGATGTGTATAGTGAGCACTATTGAATTAGATAGAAAAATGCACCCAATACATTGATTTTTTCTTTCTTTTGTTACATAATTGCACCTTTTGGCTATTCGCACACTTTGCATGGAAAAGTGGAGCCAACTGTTTCAGTATCAGCTCGTCGTAAGCTCAACAAGCAGTGCATTATTTCTGAACTGCGGGATTGTTGGGCGCGTTGGGCTTCAGATTCTGGGTTCGCTGGTCCAAAACTCCGGGTCGGCTGGAAGGGAGGGTCGCTGAGTAACTGCCCGTCATCTCTTAACTACCTCTAAGTGATTCTTAAATCACTTCAATGTAGTCATTCTCCCAAACACTGTATATCCTTAAGCCCTGAAAACACTTGGAATGTATTTCTTACCTCATAAACGATTTGCAAAGCAGCAGCCTTCCTCTCGCTCTATTTTACGCTGACATTCTCCTACCCTTTTACTGCACATTACCACCAACAGCCACCAACCTTTCTGTAGTCTGTAAAAGAATATCCTCTTCTCGCTGAAACCCACACACACAAAGCTCCATGTGTCCAGGCCAGGTCTGGTGCCAAACATGTCTGAGATGTGACCAGAATTTTAGTTGAAAACATTTAAAAAAATAAACATTATCAAAAGGGTGGGAAACAACAGCGCTGACATTGTGACAAAGACGTCTATGGACTGTGTTTGCAGAGATGTCTACTGAAATTAGCATGTTAACCACCGAGCTCCAATCCGTCCTACCCCGATAGTGTAGCCCAAGTAGTTTCAACTGAGTTTGCTTCTAAGTCTAATAAGTAAATAAAATAAACTCACAAAAAATACACTGAGTTTATGGCTTACTGAGCTAACAGCAGCTAGCATGGCAGCTGGTTGCTACAGCCAAAGATAGCAATGGCAGCGAGTAGCTAGCCCAGTACGGTGAGAAGCAGTTAGGATAGTTGATATATTATGACGTATTATGACTTATGGACTGTTACCAACATTGTGAAATGGTTTCAGTTTGGTGAGATGTACAAAAAGGACAGTTAGCCATGCATCTAACTGTCTTGACTAGGAGCTCGGAGCACCTGGGGAGTGTTAGTCTTGATCACACCGCTAGCACAGGCACTTTAGCAGCTTCCAGGCTAGCATGCTAACTTTAGCAACACAATACCGATGTCAAAAGTGTTACTGTTATTCTGATATTCTGAATCTTAGTTCATTTTTTAATGTTTTAAACTAATAAACATATTGCACCTTTCACTTCGCCACACAACACATCCGAGTGTGCGGTTAAAAGGTTTAAAAGGACTCCATTTTACTGCATTATGTGCACATGCCAAATAAATATAGTCAAATGAAAAGTGTGACAATCTAGAAAACATATTTATTTATTTCCTTGCCAGGAGTCAGATGAAAATATTGTAGCAAAAGACATGCAAACGCAGCACTGCATATTAAAAACAATGTCACTTTGATAGGCAGAGCTTTTTTGAAAGACACATCCGGCCGACTGAGTGAATGAGTGACATTCACTGTTCCTCAGCAGACGCCCTGCAGGGCTGTGAGAAGACTGTAAATGCTTTGAGAAACATACACACTACAATACACTGTGAGCAAATTTCAAGGAGTTCCATGATGCACACCAAATTCAATATACAGAAGACAATAAGGTAGGTTATTTGTGCCTGTCAGTCACTGCCGCTGCGAGCAGACGCCGCAGCAGCTTGGTGGCCGCAAACTTTCCTGCCTTGTTCTTTTAAATGCTTTATGTGGTCACAGCGAGAAACTGCTTGTTTTGCACATTTCCATCAGAGAATTTTGCACTCGCACTCTGGGTATCCCTCCGTCAGACGAATAAAGCAGGAAAATCCAAGCAGCTACCAATACTGCGGTGTTCTCCTGCCTTATAGAAACGCAGCTGGAATGCATCTGTAGGTAAACACGTCTGTTTATTTACAGTGACACGTATCTGTGGGAGATTTCCCTGCATCTTATTCATTCATCACAAGAGGCAGACCACGCAGACTCCCTCGCTCACATCAAACGGGGACGTAAAGTAAAGTTTCTCTGCACATTCAGAAGCATGTTTTCCGTAATGAATTAGAAAAAAAATGTACAATATTTAAGATTTATAACACAAGATACTCCCCACTACTGCATTAAATCGTGACTGGACGGCCCAAGGATGTTGTTTTTACAAATAACTGAACAATTACAAAAAACCAGCACAGTGAAGTAAAACAGCATGTGTTTGGATCTGCCTGCTTTGTACACTGGATGAAGCAAATTAATCTTTGAAGACAGAGAACACGCTTTCATCTTGTCTCCTTGGAAAAGGGCATTTTTTTAATTTATCTATTTTCTGATGATGTTTTAATTTAGAAGGTTTTTTGGGAGGGGGGCGGGTGTATTGCAGTGACACTTATCTGAACTATGCAGGAGCACTTTTACTCCCATTATGATTTGGACTCTGCGGTGGCCTGTTTGTGGTCTTGTGCTTTATGTTTCATGAGGCTGGGCGTGGCTTTGCCTTTGGTCGGAGCGGTGCCGGTCCACACACCTGCAGCACGTTGAGTGTAATCAGCACCTGCTCTTATACCCAGACCTCCCCTCTGCACGGTGCCAGATTATTGTTGTCTCTTGCACCTCTGCCACCCCACACAACCTCACCTGCCTGAGCCAGCTTCCCGTCTAAACCGTGAGTCTCCACCTACACCACCCTGGGAACCCTCCGCTGTGCTACCCTACCCTGCTTTATTTAGTTATGTAGTTAATCTACAGCTGTGCATCATATTGTATAAGTTCATCATATATGCAAGTTCATCTGTCCTGTGAGAACCACATGTCTCTGACTGCCTGAGCCTGCTTCACGTGTAAATCATTTGCATGCATTTTCCAGCTAATCCAGGAGGAGTTTTAAATTCTTCATTTAGCCCAAGAAGTCAGGAGAAATTTCTCAGCCCGTAAAGGAACACTTCATAATTCAGTTCATCATAAACATTTAGAATCAAAACATCTGGAGGTGCATGGCTTTCACTGGACGGGAAGGCGATGAAAATCTGAAAAGCAATAAAAAATGTATAAGATTTACTTGGATATGTTGGACACGTCATAAGCTGCATACCATATTGACATTTCTACAATACATGCTTTATCATGCTCATATAACATGTATCACTGTGGATGGGATGGTGGTGGAGCTACAGGCGAGAGGGCTGCCAAGCCAGTGACCACTGTTCAGGACTGTGCTTCAACATTTCTACGTTCTGAAATTACTGGATGTTTTTGACGAGGAACATTTGTCAACGTGACGCCAATTCATATTGTTGTAGAGACCTCGGGCAAATTTCTAGTCATGTTTGTGACTGCCAAAATAGGTATTTTAATTTTTTCTGAACGTGATCTTTTCCAAACCCTGACTTTGTGTTTTTCGTGCTTACAACTTACCACAACCATCGGACCACAAGATCGTCACTGTCACAACATAAAATAGAAAACTGAACCAAAAGAAACATAAAGAAACATAAAGAAACATAAAGAAATGGCGATTGTTTATGGAGAGGCATGTAATAGGAATACTGAAGATGCTCAAATTCTTATTTTAGCGCCGTACTTCAGTGAATGCACTCCGTTATATTCCACCCCTGATGGAAGCTGCAGTTCTAGCGGTCCCACGCTAATATGACCCATAACTTATTTTCCACAATGGAGCACTTTAACACTTTCCATTTCCCATGAGCATTTTAGGGACAATATAACACAGTGTGAGGCACTATAGAGCTACCCGGCGCCATTTAGTTACTCGTATTTCATTGTCAATTAACAGCCCGGGCTTTTTATCAGACAAAAGACACACACATGAAAGGCGAGGTACGGATGTTTTTCTGCTGTCATGAATCCTTCTGCTTCTCTTATTTCAGACAGTGATCAGTTAGCTGAGGAACAGAAAGGTTAGAGTTCACAGTGTATTAGCAGGTAAACGCGACATCTTGCAATTCTTGATGTTTTTAAAAGAAATAACAAAACAGTCGCGCTCGTTTTTCGACAAAGGGAGAACATTTGCAGTGTCTATCTGCCGTTCACGCTCTGTCAGGTAGAGCTCAGCAGCCCGAAGGCCCGTCCCAAATATTTAATGCAGGCTTTATGGCTCCCTTAAGAAATATTATCAAGTCGTTAACCTTGCCTGACAGGCTGACCCCAGGCAAGAACTCTGGGAAATGGACCAGTACTTCTGGTCAATAGGGTAATTATGTCACAGAGAAGGTCAAACTGCAGTGATTTACATTAAAAAACATACACAGACACATTCTGAAGGAGATACGCCGTTTACTGCCGATAAGGACGCGTGGAGATGGTTCTGTGCGGAAACTTTTTACACTCCGGTTCTTTTAACGTCGCCACTAGAAAGGCTGCGTATCCGAGCACATTTAAATAGCGGTTGATAACAGAGTGACTCATCATATTCTTACAGTAAGAGAGAACTGCAGCTCATAGTAGTTAGAATTTAGTCAAGTGGTGCACTTAATGACAACGTTGTCACTTAATGGAGTATACTTGTGCTACGCTATACGTTTCTCTCTTGTACTACATACTAGAGCCTGACTGATACTGATAATAGAAGGTAAAACATTTCAGCCGACATAGTACACACAGTTTTTACAGCGAGCCTTTAAATATAGTTGTCAAATACGTGAGACAAAGATGTAACAGATGGAGGCTTTATTTATCAGTTTAATATAACCTTTATCTTGTTAAATGACACCAGGGCGCTAAAACAATAAACTTACTGGGACTTAAATAACTAGAAATAATAAGTATTTTTTTCAGCATTATAATCTACAAAAACAAGAGTTTTCACGTATCAGGCAACAGGTTTCAGGTATCAGTCTATCTTTAACTCCAGATTCATCTGATAGCTATTGGCTAGCTTTTAGATGAACATATTTTTTTTTTAAAATATCATGCATTGTTATTAATTACTATCAACTAGTACTAACTATTAAAATCCAGTGAGGGTAAGTATCAAACAACACTCAGTTAGTTAGCTGAGTATAACTTTTAATGTCATGCTACGTTATACTTATTTTCCACTTGTTTTTAGATTAATTTTTGATTGATATGTCTATTCATAAATATGTTTTTATATAGTTATGATTCATATCTTATTGACCTATGATCGAATAGTATGTTTAGTTAGAATCAGCAACGAAAAAGGCTATTTACATGTGAATGCATTGATAAAAATTATCCCATAATAACAACGCAATGCTGAAGCAGCCACACTGTCTCCAGAGCAGGTACGTCTGCTAGTTAATTTAGCTGATGATGTAATTTATACTCAAGGCTTTTATTTAGAATGGAGGGTTTTGGAGTGGTACTGCTTCTTTTCCTTAAAGGGGCACTTTGTAGTTTTGGGGAATACATTTAAACTCAGAATTCTAATATGTACAATATTAATTAGGTAATAATACAAATTCAGAAATATTATTTTTTTCTATAACTGAATAAAAAAGCTGTTCTCAGAACACTGTCTGAAGCTAGAAAGGTGGCAGGGTCCGCCACATATAAACAAAAGTAAAACAGCAGGAAGTTGTGTTGACTTTTAAGGTCAGTTTGTTTATTCAGTCATGAAGACGAAGAGAATTTATTTGGTCTGTTTAGGCATAGAAAATCAGTTGAGGTAGATCTTTATAAATAAAATGTATTCCCCAAAACTACATAGTGCTCCATTTAAGGATATGAATACTTAATTTATTCCCTTTTGGAGTTTAAAAGTTAAGTTAAGTTAGTAAAAATTAAGTAAAGCAGAACTTTATTCTGAAGCATCTGTCAAAACCAGTGTTACAAGCGGCTGTATGATTTAAACATTGAGGAAAAATAGGGTTGAAACACGAGATGGCTAAAAATAATCCAAATTTAATACGCACATTACTACACTTAATGTACATTTTTCTGATGATACTTGAGTAGTTTAACTTTTTTAGTCATTTTAATGTGTTTTTGCTGCTTAAGAAAAGGCTCCAACATACGTCTTCCAGCATTTCCCCTCAGGACCAACAGGCTGCTGATCACTCCAATAAACACTGAGATGAATGAGACCGTTTGGGGGGAAAGGGAGGGAAAAAAAAGAGGCACATTTACAAATAATTTAACTCAGCTACTTCCTGCTTAATTGGCAATTGGACCCCAATCAGAGGCCATATGCTCACAGACCGAGGATGGGCATTAATTAGTAAAAAAACCTAATTTTTCCCCCCCAAACAACGACACTGGCACGAGCTCCGAAGGCGGTGACTTCAATTGGGCGCGCTGGTGTCCAGAGAACAGGCGCGTGGATGAGCGAGAGACAGGCAGATAATTGAAAGACATTTCTTTTCATGTGATCATCACACGCGCGCGCACAGACACCGGCGTGTGCGCACATGCACCCACACGCGCCGTTGTGGTTTTCTCAACAGGTCCACGGGGGTTTGGACCAGACCTCTCTCTCTCTCTCTCTCTCTCTCCCTCTCCAACTCTCTCTCTCTCTCCCTCCCCAAACCCCCCCAAAGCAGTTGGCTCGCGCGCGCTCTGCCTAATTATTCCACTCTCGCGCAGGAGAGTGCCGACTGCCGAGAGCTCCGCACCGCTCTCCATCTCTCCGCTCCGCACTGCGATTCGGTGAGGTGACGGCTCTCCCGGCAGGACACTAAACCAGCTCATCCCCTCAACACTCACACCTGGACGGAACCGTCGGGGGCACTGAGACGTGTTTTCTGAGGAGAGAGACCCCCGAGCGGACGACTAATGTTCGAGACCCGCGGCCGGTGCCCCCAGACCCGACGGGGAGGGAGACCAGCAGCGCAGTGATGGGACAGTTTTCGGGAGGATGCTACCTGAGTTTTGGCGTCCTGGTGCTTCTCGCCTCGCGGGTCCCGGCCACGTCAGCGAGAGGTAAGAAAACAGTCCAGACTTTGATTGAACGCCCTCACTCGACATGAAGCTGGGAAAAAAAAAAAAAAAAAAAAATCAAAGACGCAGCTTTTTCTTGTATTTCAAAGATGTCTGGAGCTCCGGAAAAGTGATATTCCGAGCCGTATGTGTGCGTGTGTGTGATGTGTGTGTGCGTGCGTCTATGTGTGTGCGTAAAACATCTCCCATCTCGCCCTTTCATTTGCTTTAGCTAAGTTTTTAGTAGAAATACGCCACTCTCTGGCTGAGAGAGTTTGTTTCAGAAGGCTGCTGTTGTTCTTTATTATCTCCTTTTTTTTTAAAGCTTCAAAGTGAGGCGAGTTTTACTTAATGTCCTATAATTAAGCTCATTAGGAATTCATAATTGAGTTTGGAGAGCAGATTTGTTCAGATAAGAGCTGCACTCCAACATGCTGCTGCTCGCTCTGTTGCCCTTTGCCACGTTTTAATTGTGGTGGAAAGGAAGAGCACAGTATTCCATAGATTAACACTACATCCTTTTTCCTTTTTTTTTGTTGTTCTGGCTGCTGTAGCCACCACATGTGGACAGATACTGCCGCAGGGTCCCATTAGCCACATGAGTCGGTTCATTCAAGAAGCTGAAGAAGAAAAACCTGTAAAGAATCGGACGCTTTCGCAGCCTGTGGCTCATATTTTGCTCACTTATTTAGCCTGAGCTATTGTCTCACATAACACCCGGTGTACTGCCAGGGTTGGTTATGGAGATGACTGCTTGGGGGAGACTTCTAATTGATACTGGGTTTTCTCTGAAGGCTGTGGGATACGTTTTGTTTTAATTCCTCAGGCGTGTGCAGACGTTTGACGGCAATAAAAGGTCAGTTGATACAGTGAGTGTGGATGATACCGATCCACCGGTTTCATCAGCAGTGGCTGTCTTTTGGGGAATCTGTTTACCTCATTAGAGTTGTGTACGCCGGAGAGGAGACGGAGATGCTACGCATTGTCTAAAAAAATCTCGTCCCGTTTGCCGAGCGAACGGATCATCATGAAATCTCTTCTTCCTCCTCTGGTGAATCTGTCCTGACCTATTGACATCCATTAAGCTCACACGGTCGTGTAACAAAGATGCATTTGCAAGTCAATTAGTTAACTAGCCCCGAGGTTTCCATTTCTGCATCCCAAGTTTTGAAATTAGCTTCAACTTATGCATAGCATAAATATTAGATTAAGCGTATGTATCTTCAGGGCAACTTTGCATATCGGGATCAGGGTTGTTGCCATTCTTTTTCAACGTTGGAGTACAACCTTTCGAAAAACTGTCTGTGCATTGTATTTACATGACCAGCTTATCCTCGGCGGGCACGTTTTCATGTAAAACGTCGCACGACACATGAAAGAAGTGGCCTCTGCTTGGCATTGAAGGAAAAGAAAATCAATGTTGTGAGCACATGAAAGGAAAATGCCCGAGTGTGCGTTCACAAGCTGGATAGGTATATGTTGTTATACATCTGGCAGGTTCTAAAGCGGGGGCCCTGCTCTTACGATGGCTCTCTGCCAGGCTGTAAAATAAATATTTATGCCACGCAATAATATGGATGTCAACAGTCAAATACTTTATGCAGAAAACGAAATGAGATGGAATGGAAAAGGCAGACTCCTCAAGAAACGGACTAAATAATAACATAAAACATGCAGGCGAGACGAAGTTATGCAGCGCGGTATGAATTAACAACTCAGCTCTCCAGCCACATACGTGTTTAGACCTCTGCAGATGGTGATTTAATTCTCACTTAGCTGCTGAGTTGGAATTCAGCAATCCAAATATATTCCTTATGTCTTGCAGAGATAGGAACCCTGTCAGCCATCTGCATGCATACATTTGATTTAAAGTTTAGAGCATCGAGAGAGTGACGACACCAAACGCCTTGGAGGTGTCTACAGGTGTATCCGGGGGGGCTGATGAAACGTTGGAGTGTTGAGCAGAGGGTTGATGTGTGTTTGTGGTGTGATCAGTGGAGCAGCAGCGATGGCAGTGAAAGAGTGAGCACATGTACCGCAGCTTGGATATGTTATATGTAAGTGCAGTTAGTCACCTGAGTCATCTCTGTGAAGACCTGTGACTTTTTTCTGCATGAGTTCCTCATCACTGGAAATTAATTTCTCTCTGGATTCATGTCCTCAACCAGTCAAAACTGCAATTAGGTGGACCAAATAATACATATTGATTTAACTCTCCAACAAATTATGTAAACGGAAAATTAATTAGTTAACTGGCAACTATCTGCCCACCAAGTTGGTGTTTATTAAAATACATTTTGCACATTTTTTGTAATCGGACCTGTTGAATGTCATCCACACCGGTTCGACCAAGAAGTTCAAGAAGACTTGAAAGCTCAACCCCTGGCTAACTGGAATGGGGATTTTGCCGACTTTCCAAATGCTATCAGACTGAATAGCTCGAATTATGATAGCGAAACAAGTTCGCTCAAAAAAGAGTGTAAACCGTTTTACAGCAGCTCCTTTCATAATATAAGCTTATGGGAAAACGTGATGTCATTATACGATACGGACAAAAACTGGTTTCGAAGCCTGGTGCTGTTTGCTGTGGACTCGCCTGACACAAGCACGGTTTGGATTTTTAGGATTGAGGTGTTTTCAAAATAAAGGCATGTCTTAAAGACAGTGATGCAGATTGATGCTTTCACTTTGCATCAATAATATCGGCTCGTTTACTGTTGAGCAGCTGTATCGTTCCAGATCAGTGGATTGCACGTCTGGTGGGAAAACACTGAGGGACATACACGTTGCTGACTTTGGTCTTTTCGTGGGGTTTGTTGACAGTAACAGAAATATAAGATAACACCACCTTATCCTTTCAAACGGGACACTTGTAGGACTTCAACTCATTGGACAGCCTGCCTGATGTGAAGCATCCGTTCAGGTCTTAATGCTCTTTATAAGGTTACTGGGGTACAATCAATAAATGCTGTGAGTGTGCTGTGACACTGACATGACAACACTGTTAAGCCATGGAACCGGTCAGCCTCGAGCAAGCCAGGATGGAGAAGCACCGGCCTACCGTCCGCCATGACAGATGCCTGATTGACCTTAGATAATCGCGGATAGTTAGGACGTCCACTCTGACCTTCCTGCAGCCAGAATGTCACGCAGGACGCTGAGGAAAAACAACACGATCGCCTGAAGATATTGTCTTACGATATAGGATTTATTTAGATGCAGGAACATAAATTTGCAAAAGCCCACAGTGGCCGGGGCTTTGAGCTGTAGCACATAAATTGTGCCTCCTGCTGCTATGAAACGCGTCCTCGTTGTAGCAGCGGCGTAAAGTGAAAAAAAGAAAAAAGAAAGAACTCAAGATAGAGACAGAGAGAGTGAGAGAGGTAGAAAAGGCAGTGCAGTCTTCTCTGCCATGTTTTATTTATCCCAAAAAAATGACTGCCATACTCTTTCTCAAGCTCTCGGCTTTGATTTAACTGACATTTCACATGAGATGAATTCGCGAGCACAGCTGGGCTGGTATCCACAGTTGTTTCTGTTCTGTAGGAGATCGCACGGTGGTCATATTGCCCAGTTTCACTATTGCATTATTCAAAGGGAACCCATTTCTCTATCCAACGCACCAAACCCCCCCACCCACCTCTCCTCTCCTCTCTCCCATCGTATCTTCTCCACATTCAGAGGGAACAAAGCTCACCAGCAGCCAAACAAGGGGAGGAAAAATGTTGTGGACAGTGAAAGCAATAAGCTACAAAATGATGTATGGGGAAATGATGGCGACTGTTATGCACAGGAATAAACACACACACACTCATTACAGTGATAAAGTGTGATGAGAGTCTGGGCTGGATGGACCTACAGTAGAAATCAAACTGCTATTGTTTTTTTAGTCTATGGGATATCGAGAGTTTGGAATCTGGTCAATAGATAAGCTTTTGTACACGATACTCCCGGGAGAGGTGGGATTGATTGGAACCGAATCCTCTTGTTTGGTCCAATAAAAAACAATGCTTTCATTAGAAGTCTGCAGTTGATGGAGCTGCATATGCTTTTTTTTCTCAACTCCATTGTGGTTGTTGTAAATATATATAGATAAATGACTGTCCCTTTCTCTACTTTCCAATCAAGCTTGGTCTTTGTTATTATAAAATTCTCGCAATGCAATTAGAGGCAGTTATTCCTGTCATTATATTGTTCCGAGTCTGCGTTCATCAGGAGGTTTGATCCCGATACAAGTCCTTTAATGCTGGTGAGTACTGCCGAGTCCCGTCATTACACTAATGTATACCCAAAAGATACAGCTGCCCTACACACTGAGGTAAGATAAAGCAAAAATAAATTAAAGTAGATACATATTTGCGCTAAAGATGCTCATTATAAAGATAATTATGAGGGATGTGCGCGATTGGTCGACTACAAGAAATACGAGTTGATTAAACGTCTTTTATTAATGTATAAAAGTCTTCCTCTTCAAATGCTGCTTTATAAAAAACTAGTATCCGTTCCTGATGATCACAACGGCAGTAAACTGTTGTGTAAGATGTATTTATGTATTTGCTATGTAATTACGTTCACCTAATGGAAACGCTGATGCTGATCATGTTTTCAGGTTGTTGTCATGTTTAGTAGGATAATGTTCGTTATGCATGAACATTAGTGCAGCACATTCCAGGGGCATTAAAAGCGGAAAAGAAACATCATTAATGGTTTGAAATAGCTCTCATTATATATTAGGACTGACCCTAATGACCCAAATAGGCCTCCAACCTTCGCCTGTTACCATGGCAATTGACGTCAAAAACTGTGTTCGAATCCTTCAGGGGTTTTTTTTTTCTTTTTTTTTTTTTTTAGTTTAAACTTCTATTTAAATATACGGAAAATAAGTCCAAAAGAACATCCCTATTATTTATACCCATAACAGTAAATGATATGCAGTGATGATTAAATATCTATCTGGCGCATTAAGATACCAGCTGTAGTCTAAACATTTGTGGGGTTGCAATTTACGATTATTTTTCATCGTCCATTATTCAGTCTGTTGTTTTCTTGATTATAAAAAAATCAGTTGTACGATTCAGAAAATGGTGAACAATATGGATCAGTTTCCCAAAGTCCAAGAGGACGTTCTCAAATGTTTAGTTTTTTCCCCCAACCCACAGATATTCAGTTCACCGTCACAGAGGAGAAAAGAAACCCAAAAAATAGCCATTAAAGAAGCTGGAATCAAAGAATTTAGATTTTTTTTTTCTTCTGCAAACCAAATAATAGATGGAAATCAATTTTGTAGATGCAGTTCTAAAAGTTTTGCACATTTAATTTGTTCAAATACTGAAGGTCCTGCAGAGCCAGAGGTTCTTAAAGGAGAGCGTCTGTGCAGCAGCAGCAGACCGCGGCGGGCGGCAGAGTTACAATGATAAAAGGATTGACGTGCGATTGCATTTGTTAAAGCTCACACCAATCAATTTATACAATCCCAGCTCGGCATCAATACCAATTCTTTTGTTATTGCACTCTGGATATCGCAGCGTGGAGGCATAGAGTTACATGCTACACAGTGATTATACTTTATCAATTCAGCATCGTTTATACGTGTTGCATGCATACCGAGTGGTTGGCATGCAGGCGTTGTGATGTCGGCCTGCTGGGAGAGTGACGAGGTGTCAGGTGTTGCCATTTCTCTCGCCTCCTGAGGTTTTGCCTCTCAACCTTGAGGCTCTCTGTTCGATGAGAGCTAGCATTGCTGTCATGTATTTTCTAATAACACTGAAAGGTAAGCCTTGGAGATAACTGCCCATCCACAATGCACCATTCAATGCCTCACTGGCTCGCTCAAGGGCATCGTCACAAAGGCAGGATTCACACAACACACTATTCACGTCAATGCCAAACACTCCCACCACCCCCACCCTCACCTCTACCCCTTACCTACCACTTTTGTTTCCTCTAAAGCGCTTTTATTTTATAAATACCCCGTCCCGCCATCCGTTCTCGTTGTCCACTCCTCTGTTGCGATTCCCTTCAATGTAATTTAGCTTCAGAGGGATTGTTGCGGTGACAAATGTTTTGGTTCTGGTATCATTTCTCAACTCACCTGACTAAAGGCGAAAAGAGGGCTGAGCTCGGAGAGGCAGAACGAGGGAGCGGGGGGACGTTGGAAGGAAAAAGTGGAGGGAGAGAGAGAGAAAGATCGGATAGGAGGATTACGTGCGGAATACTGAAGTCTCTCATGTTATCAGTAACTGCCACAGCAGTTTGTCAGTAACAGCGAGCACCTGTCACTGCTCTCCCTGATGAATTAATTTCAAGAGTAATCAAAAGCAAATAAATATTTAATGACTTTCAGATTAAAGCAGGAGTTCAGTGTGTGTTTATAAGCGCCCTGCGTTGCGGTGTTTTGACATGCAGATACGACCGTGTTCATGCATAAGTTCTGGTGTTTTCGTGTGTTATGAAATATGATTAAAGTTGATCAAAAAGCGAACACATTTAGAAATCAGCGTTGAAGTTACTTTTCCTCTTCTTTTTTTTTCATATTCTCTTACCAGGGAGACTTCAACACAGATCGCACTAGATGACAATATTGATGTGGAATGTATCGGAAACACATCAAAAAATGACGAATGTTAAGAAATCCACAGTGGGGAACATGAACATGTGATTGATTTCCTTGTTAGTGTGCTTCGGATCCAATACTGCTCTCATGCCATATACATCATGAAGCATAAGCTGTCATAGGCTGTGTGTACGGCAGCCATCAGGCATGGGAGCTTTGACACTGTCCATCTGTGATGCTGTGGTGTGCAAACAGGCACAAATTAAAGTTTTGAATTCATGTACTTTTCAAATTGTTGTCAGTTGAGCTGACCTGTAATCTCATTTAGGGAGGGGAACTCTAGGCCCCTCATGACTCGATTTGATTCTGATTCAGAGGGCTATGACTCACTTATCGATATTATATTATAAATATTTTATTATATACATGATTTTTATCTTTCTGCAAGACTACTTTTAAAACATGGGTACTTTTATATCTGCTGTCATCAGCCTATTTCAGATATGTTGTTACTGGCATGTATGTTTTTTCACTTTATGATGAATGTGTACTGTGTTGCAGAGATGTCCACTGCAGCTAGTATGCTAAAGAGCTAGCCGTGCTAACAATGTAAACAGTAACACTTATTGGTTCCCGAGCTCCAATCACAACTGCTCGCTGCACAGCTAATTGAGCTAACTAGCTTAGCTGCAACTATCACTCTGGTGACCTGCTTTTCTCTATTTGAGTTTGACAGGTGGCCAATTCTTACATATAGCACCTTTTTAGTATTGTGATTTTTTCTTTTTCTTTTACTCCTTCACATCAGTTTCGGTCTCTAAAATCCAGTATCGGTGTGTCAGGCTCTCTCTGATCCATAATTAAATAGATAGCTTCACTACCTTTACCTTGGCTCATGCTGAGCCATCCTCATTAAAGATCAAGAAGCAGACTAGAATATCAACATGTTTGTTACGTTTCATTATTTAATTGGTCCAGTCGTAGGGAATACAACCAAATGGAAAGAACTGTTACAGCTGATGATGATGTCCAGAACTGGGTTTTAAAGTTTGCATTATTAGCTTTTCTGCATTGAGACATTATCTTTCAAGAGAGAACCTTCTGCTAGAATCATTTGTTCCCCTCACCCATCCCTTTTAATGTTGTAGCTCTTCTTTCCCGTCTTTGTCCTGTTTCTGTCTCATGAATGCTGTACTGTTGAAAGGCTGGTTAATGGCTGGGAGGCTGTTTGGCTGGTCTGTGCACATCCCTTATATCGAAAACCCCATTTTGTTTAAAGTGTAGTTTGCCATCCCTCTTCCCTTAGTGAAAGAATTCAGATAACACCACAAGCTCCGGAGAAGAACTGTGCCCGGCTATATTTCACGCAGCCCTGTCAGTTCTCAATGGCCATTTGGTGCTTTTGTTAGTGTCAGAGTCGTGGGATATGGTTTAGGAGTCCCTCTTGACGTATGAAGCCTACATAATACCTATCTGTAGTCATGTGTGACTGTAGGTTGTAAAAACAACAAAGCTCTGTCATTCATGAAATAAAACAGGAAGTGGGAGTCCATTTGTCTTTGAGGATGACTTCTGAGTCCGTCAGAAGAAACGCTCGGTCCTGCAGACAAAAGGGGGAAAGATTCGGAGGCACTGTTAAGCTAGAATGCATTAAAGTCAAAGTTGAGCTCAAGTGATAGCAAAAAATGATGACTTCCATGCTTTGTACTACCGTGAACTCAGCACAAACAGACTATATTAAAGACTAATGCGTTTCCCTTTAATCCAGATTTCATGAGCCTATAAAAAGAGACATTCTAAAAAGACACAATTACCTGCTAATAATTGGTCATTTTTCTATCAAGCGTCCACGTTCCTCCCTCAAAGTCATCAGCAATCTTTAAATGATTTTTTATCATAAACGGCTTTAGAATTTTAATTGCTTTATTGATTCTGTAAAGTTGTTATCTTACTTTCTTGTTAGAGTTTCGTGGTGCCTATCGTAAAGTAAAAAATGTGTTATTGACGTCTACTTCGATGTATTTTTGAGTTAAAGGTGAGCTATGCAACATTTCGCAGGCCTAAAAACAAACAGAGACTCTGACAGAGATGAGGGATCGCACCGTAGAGCCAAAAACAGAAGAATTCGAAAAGAAAACATTTTAATGGACTGTCAGAACATATTCATAATTATTTTGTCTACTGAACATGTACACCCCAAACTGCCAACACCATGTCTAGACTACATGATTCCGCTGTGCTGCAGGTATTGAATCAAGAGTCTTGCTTTGGCAGGAACATTTCATTGGTTTTGGGCAGAACAGCATGTTTCTCGCTGAGCACAAAGGAGTAAACTCCCTGGGACAAGAGGCACACCTGTGTTTGGTGGAGCTGTTTTGAAACCACGCTGTGATTCCCTACACCTATCCTCTATTTTCCTTCGCTGTCTCCTCCTTTTTGTTTCTGTCTGGCAGTAAAAAGCAGCACTTGTTTGAAAAAAGGGGGTTCAAAGTTCACTTAACAGTCTGTGCAGCTCATCTCGCAGCTTGACTGCTGTGTCGTCCCCCCTCGCAGCCAAGATTGGCCAACACTGGTCGGCTGTCCTTTCCCTTGCTTCCCTCGTGGCCTGCTCGGTGGTAAAATGTCACTCTTCGGTCAGATCTGCAGAGTTTCTCCTCTCTTTCTAATGCGCCAACCGACTCCAGCCAGTCCTCAAACCTTACCAAGACCATGTTTTGTGTTATTGTGTGTAACCTCATTCACGCTTTTACTTCGTTAAGTATCTTCAGCTTTTATTATTTTCACAGCAGCGATTCTGGCTACATATGTTGTTTTTGATTGTTGTGGAATAAAATCAGATTTTTTTTTTTCATTTGCACCCATTGTAGCGTAAGCCATTACTTATTGCTTTTGTCCAGATTCGTATTAGTGTTTGTGTCCGCGTAAACTCCCGTAGTCTTTTGATTGATGGTCGGTCACATTCGCTCGATATGAATTCAAATGAGAAAACAAAATTCTGTTTGTGCTGCTGATTTACATTTAAATGAGAATGAATTAAGCATTTTTAAAGCGGAATGTGAAGAAGAAGAAAAAATGTGGATATAACAAATATCCCACTCTGTTTACATTCTTCCTGGGTGGTGTTGAATTCCTCCCCTCTTGCGTATTGACAATGGTTAATGACTTGAACATTTGAATTTAAATGCTTATCCATACGTGAGGTTGTGTGTTTTCTCCAGCTCTCTGAGCGCCGCTGCAAGGTTATGCATGTGTAACTTTGATGAGGTTCCCCTTCAGCCAAGGACTCCCCTTTGTCATTAAGATAGATAACATCTATTCTGCCCATCGATGTGGCTACATTCATTTAAAGACTACTTTTGTTTCGCCTCACAGACAGCAGAATCAATAAATAGCTTTGCCTATTTAAGCTTCATTTCATCTTGGCTGCTTTAGATCAACTCGAGCCCAGAGCTCACGACGAAACAGCATTTATAAAGCGGAGGCTTCCATATTCACATATCTTAGAGTAAAAGACTGTTGTTGTTATGATATTTTTTTTATTAATACATACAATTTCTCTGAAAAAGACCAAAACTAACGATGAATTTATCCTAACAAGTATTTCTGCGAAGCCACAGTGTGAACTCTGCATGGCTCCAAGCTAAAGAGCGCCGCTATCTTCCAAAAACTATTAAAAACACATTAAACAGCCGTACTGTCGCACCGGGTGATGTGCTCCTTTATTGCAATCAACACTGGGCGGTGTTATTTATTCCGGTACAACTCCACAAGATAGCTCGGTGTTGGGAGATATGTCATGCTGGTGTACCCGCTTAAACTGCATTGCCAGTTCAATGTTTCGCGCTTAGGTTAATGTGAGGCGAGTGCACTAAATGAAGGTAAATGTTTGGGATGGACCCCTGAAACTGACCACTAAAGGGCTCCGGTCGAAGAACAAAAGTCATCAGTTGGATTTAAGCTCTTTACATGGATGATTGAGATACTACAAATAGTACAAACGGTTCAGCATAGAGGTGCATGATTCTGTAGTTTCTGAAAGACAGCACAAAAGAACAAATGCATGCACATCTGTACAGTAATACAAGGCAAGGTAGCTAGGCTAGCAAGTGAGCCTAATACTTAAAGCCCCTTTACCTCCTTTTCTTTTGGTTAGTCTGTCGTGAATAGCATCACAACTAGACTCCCGTTTCAGCTTAATCAACATCATTGGCATGGATAGTGATGGTGTGGATACCAGCAAGGACTTTAACACGAGGTCTTCTTGGGTATTGAGGAGCTGCAGACTTTATTCATGATCCCAGCCACTGTCCCATTCACCACAACCTCTACACACACACACACACACGCACACACACACGCACACACACACACACACTACGCCACCTTCATTGTTCCATGTTAGTTAATAGTTAATGTACAAAAAGGCCAAACTACGCGCGAGTGAGGCTAAAACAAAGGCTAATTTCTCTACATGTCAATTACTAATACAAGTCTTTACTGACATCACAGCAGCAAAAGGTAAACTTAACATTGGACTCGACAGTGCAGCATCATGAAGTACACTAACCGCACAGCAGAAATATTAGAAGTTACATCGACTACTGAACTGGTAATGACAGCAGAAAAACTATAGCAGAGAGGATGAACAGGAAAAAAGGTAGCTGGGGGAAAAAAATCCTGTAATTTCAGAATAAAGGTCGGTGGACATAAATATATCTGAATGTGAGGCATTCACAACAGAACACAATACAAGTGTTTTGTTGGGAATGGCACAATAGGAAACACGGTCCCTTGATAAGCTGAGGAGAATAAATGCATTTCCTGTACAAACAGGTCCAACATATCACGCGAGTAAGTCGTGGGATCATGGGAGTAGTTGTCCTCATTGTTAAACAATCAACATCGCTTATTCACACTACTTTTAATTACTTCCAGCGACCATGAAAACACACTGTTACCTTGAAAAAAAAAGGCGCAAGTCAACAAAGAAAACACAAAAGAAGGATGTGAAAAAGAAATGTGTGTACAAGAAAGATCAAGTTGTTATTTTGGCCATTTGAATGTACATCTGTATATCATGTATATCTTTAAGCAAGACTGGCAGATGAGTGGTATATATCTTAATCAAAACTTTAAGAGTTAACAAAAGCAATAAAAAACATATATCAGCTGAATAAAAGACGCTGAACTGAGTGATTCAGCTGCTTTAATAAAGTGCCCTTCTGTACAATAAACCGTTATCCTGAATGATGTAGTTTGCCATAAATCACTTTCGTAGCAGCGTGGCCTTGTTGTCAAAAGTCAGGGCAGAACCTAGGTGTCACGGGCGGCGCATTAGAGAGATGCGTACAGTATTTCTGCCGGATGACTCTTGCAATTGTCACCCTGTCGTGCTCTCCAACCGGAGCGTACACGTGTACCGACAAGATCCCCATTCAAAGCGTTGAATTGGAGAAGCATCTGAAATTGAAATGTCAGGTTGAAAAGAACATGCCTCGAATTAGAATGTGGAAACAGAAAGGAAAAAAAAGACAAGCTATTGTGCAGCAGCATCTCGTGTTGACATTTTTCTTTGCATTGTGTTTACTGACTGTATCCAATACCACAGTACCAGAGACCGGGTTAGAGTGAAAAGCGCTGCGAAAATGTTGAAGCCTTTCTTCTGTGGAGTATCATAATGAGACTGCAGTAACTGTCTCATTCTCCCGCACCCAATCAGTTATCTTGAAGATCTGCTAATGTCTAGGTATCCTTCTCCTTACCCTGTGTGTGTGTGTGTGTGTGTGTGTGTGTGTGTGTGTGTGTGTGTGTGTGTGTGTGTGTGTGTGTGTGTGTTGTATAGCTGTAATCCAAAACAAGGCCTGATAAAATGAGAGGATAAAACCCAATTACCCAGTAGGCAGTCCTGAGTCATCTCCCATTTGTTCCAGCCATTTTCTCCTCTGTCTACTCCTCTTTATCTCGACTTGTATGGTTTACTCAAAGACCACCTCTGCTTGTAATCTGTGGGTGAAAAGAAATAACGATTAAAAGAGAAAAAAAAAAAGAAGAAAAAATGTGAAGAAGAACTGAAGTGATAGAGTGAACTAATCGATGCCGAGCGGGCGGCGCGCGGGGATTCTCTTTTCTCTCCAGTATAATCTTCCAATGTGATTGTGAAGTTTGTGTGTGCCCCGTTTCTGAGGGGACCAATTAAGGAACGGCAGGGCAGGAGCCTGAACTGCTGGCTCTCCTAATAGCCTCCAGGCTGGAGTGGCCCTGATCCATAGTCAGTCGATAATGCTGGCCTCCCTGGTCTCGGCCAATGAATGCCGACAATCAGACCCGACATTGCGAAAGAAAAATAAGCGTCAGGATGGAAAAACACTCCTGTATTTAAAATTGTATTCATATTTGTTCAACAGTGAAAACATTTTGGACGCTAAACTGATGTCACGGTTAATACCACAATGTACCCGAAAGACAGCCGTGTGTGAGACAGACTGAGAGCAGCAGGCTCGTGACCTTTTGCGAAAATATTGAGAGAAATTGCCCTCTTTTTTTTTTTTAGCTTTAAGTACACTGTCTCCGAGCGCGTGGGTGTGTGTGTTCATTTCTCTTTGTCAGATTCGGTCTCTCTTATGTCCTCGTTGTCGGTGGATCGCGGTGTTTGTTGTGGCCCCTCACACACCGGAGGGAGTGTGCCGCTGACATTCAGCTCCCTCTGCACTGACCTACAAGCTGTATGATAACCTACAGGAACAGTGGGTTTGTTTTTCAAGGCTAATGGAGAAGACTCCCAAGACTGAACAGAAACCGGTGATGTCATGACCCATCTCGGAGGGATTCTGTTCTCTCGGAGCGCTTTTTCCCTCGATGGGCTGCAGTCCATAATGTAATGCGACTGCTTAAATTTAATCAATAGCCACAGATATCATGTACCAAGTTCTTTAAACACACTAGGCTTTGCATTAATGGTGTATGTACAGTATGGTCCTGTTGGGATGCAGAGTTAGGGTATTAATGTATGTAATACGTAATGTAATATTCTGCTGGATCACTGCTGAGGAAGGAATGCTGATGTTGCTTCTTCAGTTCAATTTCAAGATTTCTGTAGCTGCTCGTCTGCGACTCAGGATGAGGACTGATGTAGAAGGATTTAGGGAAGAGAAGGAGAAGAGTACAGCCGATGACATTAGTTGTGTCATGATTCTCTAAATCCAGGAATTGATTTGACTTAGACTCATATCTGGATTTTCAAAGATCAACAGATCGTTGATTTATGCCTGACATCTTCAAATCTTCTTCTTTAAAAAGATAGAGCTTTTTTCCAACAAAAGCTTGACGTTATCCTGGCGGCTTTTTGCAGAGTAGAGTTTAGAGAGTTCAGTTGATATTCACCAAAAATAAAGATTCTAGAGTTCAACCAGAACAACAACAAATTGTCTTCCCTAGCAACTTAATTAAGGATCTCTGGGAATGTGATCAGTTAAGTTTAAGAGTGAACCCTTGTTTCAAGTCAAAGTATCTCTGAAACATCTCTGACATTGTTGGAGTAACCTTCACACCAGTCAGTTGCTTGTCTTCTCGATGAGAGTGTACTGGGAGTGCAGCTGCAGGCTACTGGTAAGCTAGCTGTGTTGTCTTTTAAGCTTCTGGATGTGCAGTGGTCAGCGCACAGTACTGCCTTTGTTTGATTTTGCTTTAGAATCGAAATCCTGATATCCATATTGACACCAAAAGACAAGCATTTTTACATTTTTGTCAAACAGGACTGCAACCAACAATTACGACGATTACTGTGATTACTTTGATCAATGATTCATCTGCCAAATATTGTCAAAATCAATCATTTAGTCTAAAAGTTTTTTTAAAAAGTTGTGGGAAAAAACCTCATCATAGTTTGCTACAACCAAAAGTGACGTCTTCTTATTGCTTCTTTTGTCCAACCAACAGTCTTAAACCCCCAAAACTCCTAATTTACTTTCTTAAATGAAGAAAAGCAGCAAAAGTGTTTGACAGTTTTTCTTGAAAAATTACTGAAGCGAATAGTCTATTATCAAAAAAGTTCTTTGATTTGACTAACCAATTAGTTGACTAATTATTGCAGTATTGAAGATCAAGCTGGTTTTGTTCCCATGTCTGTCGAGCCTAAATATAAAAACACAGTCCAACACTTTTGTTCAGAGAAACATACAACACATTTGAACACTACTTAACAGATTGTCATGATCGTTGGTAAACTGAAAGGATTTTACAGAATCTGTCAAAGTCTAAATCGTTTTTTTCCTGTTTCGATTCTTCACTTCCAGCCGTTTTCCACAAATGTTTGCACACAACGCTGTGATCATTTAGATTTTTCCAGCAGCACCATTCATATGACATCAATCCCAGCGTTGACATTCGCTGCTTGTGCATAGAATACAATATAAAATAAGATGATAAACACTTGCAGGGACTGGTGTTGCTGTGAAGCACTGCTTTGAAATCTTCGCCGGGTTTCATTTTTATTTCCCCCCGTCTCTTTTTCACCGTGATGAATATTGGCACATTTTTTGCAAGTCCATTGTTCTTCGTACTGTGTCATTTCTTTATAGCAGCCCATTAGCTCCTTCAGGCAGTATTGACTGTGTTTCTACGCTAATTTGCTAACTGGCAGGAGACGCTGTCTACCTCACTCTGACATACTGAGAATATGACAACCAGTTCTACCAAAGATGGGAATGACAGAAAATGCACATTTGTATAAGGCTCTGCATAGACCCTTGTTTTCTGCCTTATATTACATCAAATTAATTATTGAGGCAAGATATATTGCTATGCTAAATGCTTTGCTCTTCGTGTGTCTGTACCTGCAAAGATTCAATGCTAAATGTTGATTGCAACAATATTATGAAGATACGCTCAGTTTCTGTGTGTGTGCTCTTAAATCCCACGTGGTATATTTGTTTTTGTAGCTGCTGTTGATTCGTCTGCATTTATTTTGTCTGTATCATCGACCAGCTCATCTCAGCTGATGTCCCTTACCTTTGTTCATCTCTTCACATTGTCTCACATGTAAAAATAGCTTTTGATCCCTGCTCACCGAGTTCCTTTTGCATCTGTGGGCACAACGTTCACTACCATCAAGCAATTGTGAGACGCAGCAAATATTAGTGTTTATCAGGCATGTGTGCACCTGTGCATTGTTAATGTTATGAGTCAGCAGCTTTTTATAGTGTACATGCTGAACAAAGTGCGCACATGCAATCTTGAAAGGACCACCGGGCTATTTCTTCATACTCCCGTTTATATCTTTTCTCCAGTTGCTGAGTTTCTGTCTTTCTCTCTGCCATCCAGTCAGTTACTCCACCATGTGACATCATATTATTCACTTATTTTGCATAAAGCTGCATCTTGATGTGCGCTCCAGCAGATTAAAGTGGTAATGGACTGACACGGTGTACTTTTAACAAAGTTCAAAACCAATTCTTAAAGCAGAGTGGTGAAGACATTCTGCCTCCACAGATTCTGTTTCTCACACTTAAGCCACAAAGTAAGTTGTGCCTTTCAAAAAACAGCCTATATGGATGTTCCACTAATGTGTCTGATGAGCATTTCCTGATCTACGAGCCCATCCTGTTTGGTTCACGTTAAGACAAATTAACATTGTATTTCTTATGTTTTTGCTGCTGAGAGAGTGCAGTCATTATTCTCACAAATAAGGTCACCAGTCAGGCTGACATAAACATAGTTTGTATTATTGGAAACATTTTGCTGTCATTATTCAAGTGAGCAGAGTCTCCATAGATCATTTCTCAGGTTACTCTTACTCCAAGAAATACAAAACCACCACCACAGACTTATTCGACCTACAGTGCATCCTTCTGTTGAGGTAAGATTAGAGCATTGGATATTTGGATATACTTTCATTTGCCTGCCAAATCATAGAAACTAGAACTTGCACTGTTTCAGCAGTGACATTCAAATTATTGATGGCATTTCTTATCGAAGGATTCCTGATTTACAGATTTGATTTGAAATAAAGGTAATTTTTGGAAGTTCCCTTTAAAAAAAAAGAAGAAAGTTGAAATTTAGGGGTTAGAGTTTAGGACAGAAACCTCCCATTATAAGTTATAAGCACGCTATAAATCATGGTTTTATATACATGAATCTTACTGCTATCTCTAATAGATCATAGTAGGAACTTAGTAAACATCTACTTATCTATTTGCGTACTTAAATGCTTTTTAAATTTGTTATTTAAAGAATGGCCTATAACCCTCTCTGTACATGTATGTGTCATATAAAGAAGACAAACTGTCATTCAAATATAATCAGACATTATTTCCGTCTCTTGAAACACAGACTGTTATGAAAAGCTTTTGTCTTTCGTTCTCACAAATGTTATAAGGCTTTTAATTTGAAATGGATATAGGAAGTGTTATAGAAGTGGTATTTTTGCTTGTAAGATGGATCGCATAACCTGCATCAACCTGCTACTAATGAGAGCTTCTTTTGCCGATGCTGGGTCAGAGTAGTACAGCTGTAGGGATAATCGGATACCCTGGGGCTGATGCTAACTAGCTCCGAGAGTCTGGCTACTTCTTTTCACCTATATTTCAGTTCAGTAAGTCTGCCAGAAAACGCACTCCTTCCTAAAATGTCATGTCAAAACGGAGCACAGGTTCGATTGGAGCGATAGGCGACGGTCTTCTCCACTGGTGAGCTGATGCAAAGCAGCTGTGATGGCAGGAGGCTCATCACAGGGCCAGAAAGAGGTGATTCACAGAGGCGCGAGACTCTCTGAAGGTCTTTACCGGGCAGCTGTGGAATGAAAGAGGCTGAAAGGACAATACAACGAGACAAACACAATAATAAAACCTACTTCATGTTTCCATGAAGAGGTTTACAGATTCAGGGCCCTCGTATTGTGCATACTGGCTTACTTCCCGTGCTTCGCTGGCACAGCTGAATAAAACAGAGCCACCCGTTTATGTTATCAGTTACACCTGTGCTTTTTCCTGCATAACAGGACAATATGCTGGAGGAAGCGTTTATGTCTAAGCCACGTTTTGAAAACTTGAACAGTTTTCATAGGAACGGGGTTGAAGCTGCCTCAAACAGGCACATCAGGTCTATTGATTTGCTCATTTATTAAGTCCTTGTTTATGAGTTTCATTGGAAATATATTAGAAACTTGTTAGTTACAATCCTGTTAAAATGCAGGTAGGTTAGAAACGATTGCTATATTCAGGCCGAATCGTATGAAAAGCACTTTGTGTGTCGGGGACAGAATGTGATTGGCTGCATGAAAATGTGAATCCGCTGAATGAAAATAGCTTTGACGTAATACGTCTGACATCATCGTCTTCACACCTCGTGCCGTTTGTCCTCGGTAGCTCACAAAGAATCACTTATTAATTACATGTTGCACAATGGCGCTGTAGCTGTGTGGCTTGTTCATGTAACACAAGAGAGAAAAAAAAGATATGGAACTTTTCATTTATATAGATTTTGCAGTCGGAAATGGCGGGATACAAAAAGGACACAAAGCCGTAACAGTTTCAAAAGATTTATTCCCTCTCCGCTCAAAAATTGTATTTTGCTTATTGTTACTTCCGTTGAATGTTTGACCTTCGCTGTGTGGATTTTGATGGAAAAAAAGGCTGTTTTTAACTTTCATCCGCTGAAGGTGAGAAAGTAGAAAAGTTTCTCTCAGCTCACCCGAAATCAAGATGTAAAGTGTCCACATACAAGCCGATTGGGGTTCAGCGTGCAGCTTGCTTTGGTTTGATATGGAAATTTGGAGCCTCCAGTGCACAAACACAGAGTGGACTTTTCTAGTACTAGACATTTCTTTTTATCGAGCTTCTACAATGAAAAATATTCACTCATCTTGTTAAAGTCAACATTTTTTAGTGTGGGAGAAGAACCAAATGTTATTTTAATATTTTGTGTAAGAACTCATTGACCTTTTTGTAAAAATAAACATACTAGACTCGTATTTCTCATAAAAGTAGAGTCTTGAGATTTATGAAATTAATCAGAGTCTTATCCCTATGGAAGCCAATTTCTGCCCATTAATTAAAAGATTAATGAAACTTAGCCTTGATTAAACAATATATATTCTATCACATTAAGTCATGAGATAGAAATCATAATTATGAGTTAAGAAGCCAAAATTATTATAAAAAGTCAAAATTAATAGGCATTTATGTCATAATTATGACTTTTTTGCTGATAATTAAGATTGTTTTCTTTCATATTTTGACTTTCTATCTCATGTCATGTCTTGTCATCTTGTTTCTTTAACTGGCAGAGATGAGCTTCAATATAGTATAACAAATATATAATCAAATATTTATTGCTGCCTTTTTCAGACAACTGCCAAAACTTGTAATACCTAATCTGGGACAATAAAATGGTATATACAAAACTTTTCTGCTCAGTTTTATTCAACACGGAAAAAAAAAACACTTAACAAATCAGAGACAACTTGCCTGAAACATCCTCGTTTTCTCTGCCGCCTTTTGCGGTTGTTAAAGACAGGCGGCAACTGTGGATGTGAAACTGCAAACTGGTGCTGCACAATTAATGTAAATATATTTCCTGAAACTCAAAATGGCCAAGTGCAATACCCAAAAATTGCAGGAGCTGCACATTTTTTCATGATAAAGGTTAAGCTGTGTCACAACATACCATTATAAGTGAATTATCGTGGTGCTACAGAGATGCCCCAGCCTACAAATCACATTCTCCAGGTCTTCAGCAGAAAAAAAAGAAAAAATTCATGACTCATATAGCAAACGCTGTATCTGTTAAAATAATCTCAGTATGATTTTTTCAGCCCTACTGCAAAAACCTGTTGTCATCCTCAAACCTGGCTGAGTGGGAGAGCTGCTGGCAGGTCAGAAAGAAAAGCTCATTTCTCAGTCATCCTCTCCTGCTTTGAACCGGAGCTGTTGGATCAATCTGTTTCTGAACTAACTGGATCTTTCCCTTATTTCACCCCATCAATTGAGCACAGTGCTTTGCTTTTATGCATCAAGCATTCCTTTTCATCATTGGACACACCTCCTTTGGCATCGTGTGTGTGTGTGCTGTGGATGTTTTTATTTAGAACCGAAGGAGCTTCTCTGTTACCAGAACAAACAGAAATGCCTGGTAAGACTCTCGTTTTGTAGTTTTCCACCTCCTTTCAGTGGACCGAGAGCGGGTCATCGCATAACTCTCGATTCATTCATAATTCACTGCGACTGCACCACAATGCTGTTTCACTCTCTCTTCTTACATCCGTGTCTGTGATATCAGAGCCCCTTCTTCCTTCACTTTCAAATGGATGGCATCTCTATAAAGCATGAACCCATCTGGTTCCATTGGTCCTCAGAGCTTCTCAGCCGCTCCACCAAAGGAGGATATAGGTCTTATTTATTTATGTAGTTGACCTGGTTCTCATTGCCCAGTCAAGAGAATTGCCTGAGTTCTCATCTGCCTTATGGTACCAGTGTTTTTCCAAATTTCGCAGCCATGTTATCCATGCTGTCATAAGGAATGTTGTGAAGAAGAAACGTGGTTGTCTGCTTTTTATCTTTTTGGTAATATATCTGATATGTTGTAATTTCATACGGCTGCTACCTCGGCCAGGTCTCTCTTGCGGAAGAGGTTTCCATCTCAACGGGACTTCCTGGTGAAGTAAAGGTGAACACTATGTACACTATATGGGCCAAATGTAGTGTGCCATAATGACAAGCGGCAAACAAGAGGGCCTCATGTTG
Source organism: Diplodus puntazzo (assembly GCA_963678695.2). NCBI lineage: Eukaryota > Metazoa > Chordata > Actinopteri > Spariformes > Sparidae > Diplodus > Diplodus puntazzo. Next base: position 22,845,114 of record OZ023173.1, on the reverse strand, counting down.
ACACGAGAGGAGTTTAGAGGCGACTCAGTGAGACAGTGACATCTTGTTACAGTCAGTCTTGCGGACAGGTGGTTCCAAAAAGACAACAGGCAAACAGGATTCTGTCAGGATGGCATAGCAGCAATAGTTAATAGGGACCTAATAGGGAGACGAGGAACAGGTGTGCAAGCAGGTGGCTGAATCTGATGACTGTCAGGGTGGGAAAACAGAACAGCGGGCAGGTGAGGAATAACAGTGTCCTGAGGGAGCGGGAGACGGGTCGGGCATCAACATGACACCTCTGACCGGGGCGCACTAATGTGCATGGCCCTGTCTCAGGATGTACCGCAGGTTATTCAAAGCAAACCTGTCAGTGGGTGAAGGGGGACATTAACCTCACTAACCGCTCCTGACTTGGTGCTTTTTGTACCTCATCTTAAACTTGACATTTCCGTCGCGGGTTCTATTATGTGCATTTGCAACTGTATTAAAAAACATATTGGATATGGAGCCGGACCTCCAGGAAATTCACCTCATCTGTAAAATAAACATAATTCTCTTGTACGACCGCGGCCGTCGCAGCACACAGGAGAATTTTTATGATAAATAGCTTTTCCGTAAATACAAAAACAGAGGCACAGATTGCTCTGCTGGTTCTCCAATGTACCTGTACAGCCAAGGCTGCTTAGTTGATAAATGCGTTTGATTAAATTTCATCCTAGAATTAACTCTATATTGCTGTCGTAGTTTAATTCAGGAACTGCATTTTCATTTATGTATTTTGAGTAGAGTAAAAAATGTCCAGAAGAAATCGCACGCATAACTTTGAGATATTTTCTGAGACGACTGCGAGTGTGCCGCAGTGTTTACCTTCCTTTTTGTGCTTATTCTGTCCCATGTAATCCTGTTATATCAGATATTATTTTCCCAGACTATCCAGAGTATCTGAATTTCAAATTTTACAGAAATACATGCCTAAAAGCTTTGATCCCCCCGCTCTGTTTCCTCCTCACTCCCTCTCCACCGCAGGTAGCGGAGCATTAACCTTTTTGCCAGTGCTTCTGAAATGAGGGCTGGGGCAGTGGGAGTCTGGTACCCTTACAGTACACCCCCCCCCCCAATCTCCACTGTCTCCACATCTTTCCACTGTGAACCTTCTCATTCAGGCTAAAATGAGGGCTCAGTAAAAGGTGGCTGGCTTTGATCAAGAGGGCTCTCCACCCCAGTAACAATTGATGGCAAACACAGGAGTGAAAAGTGCTTTATGAGCACCGGAGAGAAAATGAAACCTGAAACCACAGCGGTAAAGAATCTGGGATTTCAGGTGAAGAGCTGCTGTTTGTGTTCTCGGGCCTTAAACTTCGAGAGCTCAAAACATTTAGAGCACAATGTGTAATCCATTTCAAAGCCGGTGAATTGCTCTGAAAATAATAAATGCTTATATTCTTGTCTGAGAGTCATCTCACTTTGCATTTCAGACGGTTTAATTAAGTAAAGGAAATTAAGTTCTGTCAGACTGAATAGAGGCTATGGGTGTCTAGCGGCAGTAGCTTTTAATTTGGCGAGTGTCATGGCTTTATGATTGGATGTGCCAGACTTCTTCTTCTACTTCTTAAACTATTGTACCTATGGACGCACTGATTTAACATTTTCTCTTCTTATACCAACAGCCAGACTCATTATTATACTGACCAGTTACTGTTAAACATAATTCCTCACTGTAAATAAAGACTTTCCATCATTACTTTTAGGTACATTTAGTATGTTCAGCATGTGCCCTCCAGCAACCTCACAAATTATGATGGGAGCAAAGGTCCAGTGATTTTATTGTACAGTGACGTAGTCTGTATTTTAGGAGCTGGTCGAGTTAAAAGGATGGATCAGCAAAATATTGGTCATTCTTGATTTCCACAGCACTGTATCCAGCATTGATTGAAATGTTTGGCTGCACCGGATTTCATTCGGGTAAAGATAAAAAAAAAAAAAAAACATGTTTCTTTAAAAACAATCAGAGTTACCTTGGCCAACAACGCTCCCCTAACCTTAGCAAATAAGTAGTTCCACCCAAACCACAGTGTGTCCCTGAAACCTGGCGTCAGATCTGAAAACTCCACTATATGTTGTTCCAGAGGTCATGAACAAGCAACCGATTTGGTAATTTAATCTGGAGGACTTCTGATCTCGGGTGTTAAGCTACACAGAAGTCACGTTTCGTTACATACCTCGGTTTTGGGTGACCGTTGATGTATAACAGGAACAAAAAGCAACAAAGAAATCCTCAAATGCAAAAAGCAAGGTTTCCTTTTTAATGTATTTTAACAGACAGTCAAGTTCAGTACAAGTTACAGTTTTTGTCGATGTAGTTCCCCCTGAGAAGATCAGTACAGCCTGTAGTGCATTAAGCACCAATCAGTGAACGTACACTTTCAAATAGGTCATACTTTATGCAGAGGCGATAGAAAAACAAATGTAAATGCAGATTGTTTTGCCTGAAGTTTTTGCCGCTTGCCTGCTTTTTTAGAATCTAGAGGCTGCTTAAAAACAACAGGAAGCAGTGTTTGGACTGTTTCTTTGCCTCGCTCCGGTGATGCCATCCGATTTGTGTTAGCATGGTCGATGTTTTTCCACTCACACCGTCCTCGCCTTATCCACCACTCACCCTCCAAAATGTTCCAAAACAGCTGATTTTGGAAGAAACAGTTGGGTTCTATAGGTCAAGCGTCTCACTAGAAAGTGTTCGTAGCATAAGCTTCTTCTTCTTGTGTTATTGCGTCTTCTTCTTCTACTGCTTTGGTTGTTTATAGGCGTTTAGGAGCATTACCACTACCTACTGGGTTGGATTGTGGTTCAGAGCAATTATACTCGCCTCCTGACAAATGCCCTCGTCGTAGCGTGACAGTCAGACATATTCATCATATATCTGCGTGTTCTGAGCCCTGAGGTGTGGGCTCTGAAGGTTGAATATGAAGACATGTCCCGTTATACCCCTGAGCAGTGCATATCCTGACACACCAGACACACTGCAACTTTCATCTTGACAGATACGTGTAACCCACATGGTTTGTACTTTAATTAGTTGGGTTTTTATTAGACCTCAGCTTGCCTTTTTTTGTGTTTTAGGTAATCTCCCTCCATGCCGTTTAACAACCTTCAGAGAAAATTGTTTCGTCAGCCCATTCCTCGTACACGCAGGGAGAGAGATAGTAAGAACAAAACAGAGGGTTCTTCTCGCTGAGAGTGAGTCGGAGCTGTGTAAATGTCTTGTGTCTGCACTGCAGTACGGTCGGCTGGGCTGCAGCCGGTGAGGAATCTGGTACCTAACCGCCGTATTTAATGAATTTCCAGGCCGATTGTTTCCCTATGATTCACCCGGACGAAGCCGACGCCTGCCGCAAAACATTCAGCATTGTGCTAAAAGTGAAGGAATGACGGCGGCGTGACTGTCTCTGTAGTTTCATATGTGTATATTTTACTGGCCACAGGAGACCGTATGCTATTTAATGAAAAGTAGCATGGTTCAGATTTAGGATGAGTGTCCCATTGCTGGGTAATTGCCTCTGAAGCCCTGATGAACCACCACAGAACTAAACGCGGCCATAAAACCTCGTTTGGAAAAGAACTGAAGGAAAGTGGGATCATAACTGTGTCAGCGGCGAATGACAGCACACTCATATTTTATCTGAGATAAAAAGAGAAAGATGAAATTATGAATCTGGCTCATCAGCCATCTGCTCTCTCTTATTTCATTGTGGGGCCTATGTTTCTCCGTGACACACATTAGAAAGCTGATGAGTAGTGAGTGTGAGAGCTCGGGCTAACCTTTGGGGAAAGGCTAAGAATAAACACTTCAATAAACCGTTTTTGATGGCTGGTAGCTGTTGCTACCTGGACATTCAGACAGTGCAGCAGCGTGGAAAGGTCACTTGTCCCAAACATATGGGTAATTGGGCCTGAAATACCACCTGGCATGTTTTCTTCCCACAAGGTGTACTGGATTCTGTGAACCTCTGCAGACAGCCTATTATGTCTTGTATCATATAGAAAGGCAATTATGTTCTGTCCATCCGCGTAGCAGTAGTGTAGGTTTAGCAGATATTTTGTGCTGAGAAGTTGTCAGCTCTTCAGGATGAAACTGTTATTTTAGATAGTAGGTGGCCAATCTGAAAAATATAAACAGGGTCCAATAGTCAGTAAGAAGACGCAAAAGTTCCCTGGTATGTGTTCTTACGAGAAAGTATAGATAGAAAATAAAAATGACTCACCAGTTATGTGTTAGATTTTGTTTTTTTTTCTACTCGAGATCGACCAAAATGTTTTTTGTCATTAGTAATCAAGGAGATGATACATTTTTAAGAAATACATATACATTTGCATTAAAAAAAATAAATAAATGAAACAAGTGATGGAATTAGTGCTGCATCGGTTATTATCATTCGACTCTGTTGATTAATTTGTCAATAAATTGATCCAATTTTGGTCTATAAAATGTCATAGAATGGTAGAATAAAATGTGGATCAACTTTCCTTAAAAAGCCCCAGATAATATTTATCCACAACCTAAAGATCTATCATAGAGGAGTGAAGAAACCAGAACATATTCTCATTATAGAAGCTGGAAGTGGATCATTTTGACAGTTTTTTCCTTAAAAAAATACTCAAACAGATCAAATACTCAAGTGCCACACTTAAATACAATTTTCAGGTACTTGTTTGTGGGTATTTCTATTTCCTCCAATTTTTCCCGTTCGACTCCACAAAATTTGAAAGGCAGATTTTTTCATGTGTATTACTCCCGGAGAAACGAAATCACGCAATGTTAAAGAAATTTTTTTTAAAAATCCTCAAACGGTCCCTTTATCTGGATCCGCACCAAAAACCCATCCTGCAAATAGGTTTCATGGATGGAGGATGTTTTGGACTCCGTAGTTTTTGTGTAAACTTGCTGACAAACCAACCAACAAACACATATAGATAAAGACATAACCTCCATCGTGGAGATGATTCATTTATTTTCCCCGCAATCAGCCAAAAGAAAAACCCCACGGTTGCAGATGGTGGACATTCCAATCATCAGTCCGCCCCTTTTTTTCCGCTGCGTTCATTAATAACCAGATCACATTTGAACTCCATGTGCATAATAAGATTTGAAAACAAAATGTAAATAGTTATGTTCTGTGCAGGTGGTAATGAAAAGCGTTATGTTTTTTCCATACTTACAAACCTCCATAATATAAAATCCATCGGCTCCAGAAGACATCGCAGTCATAGCGGGAGACACGGCACACAGAAATGTCATCAGGTAGAGAAGAAATTAATTTCACTACGCCCAGGGCTCATTTCATGATCGAATGCCTCTGACAGATGGCATTTTGTTCTGTGTTTGTCATTGTACTCACTGTGGTCAATTCTCAGAGAAAAAAAAAAGAAACTTTCTGTTGTTTGCAGCACATTTTTACCTTCAAAGTCGCAACATTTGTGGGTGGTTCCGATGCTTGAGGAGTGAGTGATTTGGTTTTGTCACAAGAGTAAAGCCATCGACCTGTGAGTCACAGCTGTGTCTAATGCAACCAACAGAAGTGGCCTTGGAGGTGCAGATGAAAGATGAAAGTTTTTCTTTCTTGCCTTTCTTTGTGTGTTCTGTTCTTCTCTATTCTTAAACATTTGATTATCGGACTGACCTCGCGATACAAGGGACCCTGAAAAACAGTTTTAAGCCCTCACAAAACAGCATCACATTGGTTAAAGGAGACAAAATGCTCACTTTCAGTTTCAGAATTTTATCTTTGTTTACTACTAGAACTACAGGCTCAAAAAACACATTCGTTTTCTTTCATACTGTCGGGCTCTGCAGATCTGTATCCCCCCCTTTGTCTGAGCCGCTCTGTTTTAGCTCCTGTCTCTTTAAGACGCCCCCTCCAGAATACTCGGAGCGCTCTGATTGGTCAGCTCGTACACGCCTGAGCCAGCATCACTAACAACATGCTTACATGCTAACCTAGCTGCTAGGCATGAATTATATAAATGTGCGACACTGTTAGGTAGTGTGACATCACTAAGACGAGGCATTTAAGGAGCGTTGTTTTCTGTGGGAAAATGGAGCTTCTGTTGGTGCAGACGTTGACCTTTTTAAACTGTCAAGATAGGCGTAGCAAGGTTTTAATGTGTTTATTTAGCGGTTTTATTTGTCTTTTATCTCATTGTTTCTCACCAGCTGCATTCCCAATCCGCAAAACATCGTAGGAGTTTCTTATCTTTGGTTAAATTACCGTCTCCAGATCCTCATTTACACCACAGCTTTTGAGTTCCATTACTTTTTTGATGTTATTCACTCGTGCGGAGGTGGAAAATTGCCGTTCTCTCAGAAATGCCAAAGCCGAGGGGAGTTGTCAAGCTCTGATCCGAGATAAGGGCATACATTGATCTGACCTGCGCTTGGAAGTCCCCCCGGACTAAACCACACGCAACCCCGCTTCCCACTGCTAGCTGATGGGTGTGGGAGACCACGAGGTGCCCTCTTCAGCTCATCTCTCCACTCTCCATTTTTTTCCTGCACTTTTTTGTCTTACTTTTGCAAAGGATGAGTAAGGGCTCCTTTCCTGGAGGCATTTCACTCTGAGCCCTCTCCACCTTCTCTGCTCGTTCTCTCTGCCTGCCTCTCTCGAGCTGTTTCTTTTTTTAAAAACTCACAAGTCAAAGTTCTCGGCTCTCCTCTGAAGGCAGGTTTGCACTTTGTCTTAATTTGAGCGGTGTTGTTTTCATCCTGCCATTTTAGGAACCGCGGAGAGCAAAAGAGCAGCTTTGTATGTTTCTGTACTCGACGCCCACACCACAGAACGACTAATTCCTCCTGTTTGAAGTCTTGTTTATTGGTTACGGCTGTTCCGAGGAACTTGCGAAGGAAAAGGAGGAGGATGGGGTCCGATTGGGTAACTTTTCAAACCTCTCTGTCAGCAGCCTCGTGGAAAATGGACAGCTGGGGAATTAAAGCAGTTGCCTGGACTCTTCTCTTACCTGAATAGTGGATTCTCACTTTTATTTATGTTCATTAATATTCCAGCTCTATCAGTGGTCCCGTGGCATTTGAAACATGCTGAATGAGAGTTTAATTATGTTTCTCATCATAAAATCGGACAGGATAAGGCCTGTAAAACTAAGTCTCTGTGAACTCGAGCAATAGATTAAGTGAGAGGAATCAAAGAACTGCACCAGAGGCTCTGCACAGATCATAAATTTACTATTCCCGGTAGACTCGTAGGTAGGCTCCCGAAGACTGAGTTTAATTTTACTTTTTTTGGTTACTGTGAAAAATTATGTCCGTAACTCATTTGTTTCTCTGTGTGTCCTAATTCCATTCTTCATCATACATCTAATGCTACAGAGTATAAATAACGTGCGGGTTATAATTGATTGTTTCAGCAGGCATTATCTATTCCACTATATTAATTTTCACACCGAAAATGTATTAACCCACAATACAGAAAGTGAGAACTTTACTAATCTTTCTTTTAGCATCTGCTTGACCTTATCCTGGAGGGCAAGTTTAAATATGTCACCACAAATAAAAATTGCGGAGTTCAACAATATATGACACACTTGCTGTTTTACAATGTTTGGCTTTTCAAATCTGTCCAGAGTAAACCCTCTTCCCAAACAAATCAATACAGGATCTCTGAACAAGACAATAAACAGAAGATGTTTGACGCCGGTGAAATACCTTTATGAGTCAGATGGTTGTCTTCGCTCTCTCAGTCCAGCTTCAGGATGCAGGTAAGCTAGCTGTGTCGTCTTTGAAGGGTATTTTTTTTTCCTCTTACAAGGTGTATTGACGTACGCAAGGTTGACGAGAAAGAAAAATACTTAGGAATCTCTGGTCCTGGTTTCAAAGATCACAGTTGAACCTGCCCACCTGTAGAGCTGCAGCCCTACACTCATATCCTACAACTGCCTCCAAGGCTTGTGTATTAGTGCCTTTTATTGTCATTTGTGACATGAAAACACACACAGTTGAAGAAATACAAAGCGTACATAGTTACGCAACAAAGGAGAGTTATTCAAGGTATGCAGCAGCAGGCATCAAGCTGTCGCAGTTTGGTTTCAATATGTTAGGAGGATTTTTCTTTCCCGCTTAGTTTTAAAATGGCATGTTGTTTAATGCAACATTAAACATTTAAGAGTTTAATTTAAGAGATTAGTCCCCCATGTTTTCTTCTGTATAATTCAGGTGGGGTTGTTGGAGCTCCAGTTGTAAATTATGGAGTCTGCTGGTACTTTGCACAGATAGCTTTTTGTCATGATGTGACAACTGAGTTTTTGAACAGGGTACGTGTCCATAGCACTCACTGAGGTTACAGCCAGGAGTCAAGGGAATCTGTTATGAAAACCTGTAGAAGAACTATTCTTGCGTGCGACCGTGCAGTGTATGTTTTTAAATCCTAAGAATGGCGTTGTCTGTGAAAGAAATTTCCATGCCTTTCATTCTCAGTCTTCCTCCTCACAGTGAGATATAATGAGGCGATGTTTCTGGTGTTATTCAGAGTCGTTACATTTTTATTTTTTTCATCGTGGGAACTGATGGAGAACGCTGTTACTGTGATGTATAAAGAAAGCACTGGGGCTGGGATTGCATTTGTTGGTTTGACATTCAATTGGAAACACTGATTTCCATCTGACCAACAAGGGGCCCAGTCAACCTTTATAAAGGAGACGTTGTGACATGTTTACTTTCTGATTGTCATTTAGCAGCCGATCAGGAGATAAAACTGAAAGCATGACGCACACCTGCTTCAAATATTTGGGAAAAAAAAGAAAAAGGTCACACACATTGCATCTATTATTTTGTATATTTAATTTCACTTTTGCCGAGGAATCTAATGAAACACATTCCTCCTTTCAGCACACAGCAGCGGAGGTACAAGTCAAGGACGAAGTGACAATACATCCTCATTGCGGCATACGTGGTACCAGATTTGGCGACAGTTTGAGTTGAAGTCTATTGGAGATGCATTGACAAGCAGAATGAAAACCCAACATTTCTGCGTCCTGACCCTGGCCTTTGAGGAGGAATGTCTCTACAAAATGAAAGAACACACTTCAGAAATGAGGCTGCTTTCTGAATCTTCCAGATGTATTCATTTATTTGCTGTTGGTCTCCAAATAGAGTCCAAACATGATTATGGGCACAATGTGCAGGGCTTGTTGCGAGTCAGGTTATAAAATGCTCACCATGATTAGTAAAAAAAATAAGTTTAAGTGAAGTGTCCCTCTGCAAAATCTCTATCTTTAATCTCTTCTTTTTGTCTCTTCCTATTATTGAATTATGAATTACGATGATTGACAGGGCTAATGATTGGTAATCTTACAATATCACGAATTCAGTTGATGTGTTTACACAATTAACTTTTAGCTATAAAACAACAAAGGTTGACGTCATGGCTTTTAGAAACTTGTAGAAAAAAAACTTTTAGCAACGATTATCAGAAAATCCTCCATTGCAACACAATCATGTTATTAGTTGATGGGCTCAGAGTTAGTTTAGCTCAGGTATTATCACAGTTTATCTAACTTACTGACTTCAGTCTGTTACTGACGTTAGTCCATTATAAATCTAGCATGAAAATAACGTTGCCTGCTTTCAGATAAATTACTAGATTAGCACACAAATGAAACAAAAAGTACCCTTATATTTCTTTTGTTACATTGTTGGCATTCTGTGGACAGCAAAGGAAGAATTTCATTGTACAGAGAAACATATTTCCTTACCGTGCACATGACAATAAACACTTGGAATCTTGAATCTTGAATCTGAAGACTGAACTGAACATGTGAGACTGAACTGGGCAGAGATGGAGCTGTTAATAATATCTGTGTCGATCAGTGATGTAAGTACCCTTCCTTCTGTTATAGTTTCCTTGGTATAAGTAGTATTGAGGCAGTACTTTAATTTAGCCCCCGACAATTAACCTCGGCGCTGTTCTCTTTTCGATGTTTGGTCACTTTGGTCACAAAATACACTGTCAGACAGACATTCACGCTGTGTGACTGAGAAAAAATATGGATTCACCTGATGCTGCAGTCAAACACTCCCGGCTTCAAACACAGCAGGCTGGCTTCAGTGATTCAGCAACTCTTTCTTCAGCGCCTCGAATGAAGCCAGAATAACAACAATCACGTCCTGAAGCGTTGATGTTATTCTGCTGCTTTTTCTGCTAGATGAATTAGAATATGCTATAATTACGCTTTATCAGAATAAGGGGAAACTCTGAGTCTTAAAATGGAATGAAAATTCAATAACCCCGTTGTGCAACCATTAGTTCTGCTCCAAAAAACCTCTTGGAGTTAATTTAAGTGATTAATTACGACAACAAGAAAAGCGTTTCAGACTTGGAAGCTCGCAGTAATTATTTTACACTCAGTCAACAAAAACTCAGTCGGTCTCGAACTCATTCGATCAAATCAGCTTATCTTTAGCGGACGTTGTGCAAAATAACAAAAAAAAAAAAAAAAACGTCGCCTCTGTGCGGCTTCTTAGCAGAATAACCTTCATGTTTAAACTCTGATGAAATGCTGATCATAGCGGGCACACTTTATGATGAGGAAATACTGCTTTCATTTCATATTTCAGTAATCTCGTCCGTATTAGTCTCGAGCGTTCCCAATAAAACGCAGACCGTGGATTTCTGCTGACAGGAAATGAAACAAAAATGCCAACAAGAACATCCCATCTTAAGTCCTCTGATCTTCAACCCATTGAATCTAATTTCATTCTAACATGTCAACATCTGTCACGCTGTTAAACTTGATTTGCTGGGAGTGTCTGTTTCATTCTTTTAATTAATCTGTTCTCAGATACGTCCCTTTAGTGCTGCTGTGCATGTTGTAATATTCTGCCCAGTGTGTGTTTTAGTGTCAGAGCTGACAGAAAATAACGTTCTATTCTTTCTATGTTAATACTGAACTTGGACAACAACATAAAAAAAAGCTAAGCTAAAGCTGTGAAAGCTGTCAGCCACTTCAGCCACGTCTTAAATGCCAAGCCAATTATCCTGTTTTGTGGTTGCCTATCACATTAACTCCCTTTGCCCTTAACCCCTCGTTTGAGGTTCAGCCATCCCTCAGACGCAGTAAACATCACAAACTTTAGACCACTCTGTACAGATTTGGTTTACATCCATGCCTCCTTCCTGATGCTGTCTTGTTATCCTGATGCCTGCAGGAGTGTCACAGCCTTCCACCTCATGATCATCCACCCACTGCTTCATCTGCTAGTCTGACCTATGATATGTATCAACATGAAATTGACTTTAAAATGAAATCACTCGCCCACACAGGTCACACCTTTGAATCGGATCAGATGTAATACCAATACCAATTGGACTTCAGCATTTATAATGTTGCAAAGCTTTGAGAATTGATTCATTTGCTTTGCCCTTAACTCAGAGTTGAATTTATGAGTGATAGAATTTAAAACTACTTTGAGTAAGTTTTTTTTAAACTTCCCCTTATTTTCAAACGAGAATAAGAATCCACAGCCACGCTAGCAGCTCTGTGAGAGCTAAATGCTAATGCCAGCACACTAGCTTTTTATAGTTTTAGCGTGCTAACATTTACATTAGGTTCATCACATAGAGTACAGCTGTCGATTATTGAATTGAAGTTACCTCTGCCAAGGAGGTTATGTTATCAAACTCGTTTGTTGGCTGGTTGGTTGGTTGGTTGGTTGGTTGGTTGGTTGGTTGGTTGGTTGGTTTGTCAGCAAGAATACTCAAACATTTGAATGCATTTCATTGAAACTTCGGTGGAGGATGAGTCTCTGCCATTCTTGTTTTGCATGTATTTCAACATCACAAAAAGAGAAATTTCATAATTTTAACCTGATAATAGGGGACACATTTAAGGTAAAGCCTGAATACATGGGGGGCCAATCTGGCATGATTTAGGTCCACTAATCCCCTTAGAGGGAAGAATCACAGCAAATCCATAAGTTGTTCTTAGTAATCACCTTTATCCTATGATGAAACATTTTAATCCTGATGGTATGGTGTATTCCTGAATAACAACGCTCCCATCCGTAGGTAATGAAGGGTCACTAAATGGTTTGATGACTATGAAAACGACATGAACTATATGCTGTGGACTTTATAGTCACCAGATCTCAAGCCAGTCGAACACATATGTGTCGATATGCGTGGCTTTGTGGTCCCAAGATGATGCTACATCTGCACCATTTGTGATCTCGGAAAACTTAAGCAACACACCTTTTGTATGTTCATGCAAAGAGACATGATTGAATTCACTGCCACTGTTTTCCATCCAGGAGAAGAAAAAAGATTTCAATCTTTGGTAAACTTCTGCAAACAAAAGAGAGCGAGACAGGCAGTGCAATTAAAGACGAATAAATATTAGCACCACCTGAATTCAGCGGAATGACCTCAAGGAGCTGCGAGATACCAGATATGATGCGGCGATAGTGTTTTAAATGGAAAGTCAAAACTCAAGATAAGTTTGAGATTTTAATATTCAGTCAACAATGTGAACTTGTCTCGTTAGTGGATATGAAAGACGGTGTGCATAAATAATTCACACAGACTTACTGTAACAACCCCGGCAAGCAGATCATCCTACCTGGTGCACAGAGGAGTGATTCAGACACTCTTCACACCCACAAGTAGTTGAGAAAGATGATAAGAGGACAGGCTAATTGTAATTCCAAGTAGTTATCTGTTAAATGTATTCTCAAAAACTTTAGATTCTTCTCGCCACAACCCTCGGCAGAATACTGTGAACAGGCCAAAAGACAACAAGCAAGGGTATAAGGATAGAGACTTCTTTGGGCTTTTACCTCTGTAGCTACCGAGCCTTGCTGAAGACTCAGAAAACAGAGAGGAAATCAGACACTTTTCTGAAGCTAAAGTGAAACGAAGCGTTATCGCATTAATGGAGTTTGAGACACATCTTAAGTTTAAGAGAGATGTTAGATATCAAAGTGTTCGTAGGGGGAGGCAGCGAAAAGGGAAAGTCGGTTCTGTACGAGAGGAATTAGAGTGCAGGTGTTTGAGGTTTTATACAAAGTTTCTTGGTAATTGGAGTGTCAGTACAGAAAGAAAAAAAACACATGAAACACACATTTGAGTCCGTCTCGCTCGCATCCTTCGGCAAAAAAAAAAAAAAAAAAAAAAAGAGGCAGAGCTTCAAAAGGTAATTACATTTTGGTATCAAAGAGCATGCAGCAGTTAGAGCTTAAGGCCCCAAAAAATACAGTCCAACCTATTCCTCATTACTTCAGAAGACAGAGGTGTGAGGCTTCTTTTTCCAATTCCCCGTCTGTGTGGGTCTGTCATTCTGCAGGGGTGTGTATCGGTTTGTGTTTGGGTGTTTACCGAAGGGTCAGGAGGCGGCACTGTATACTTGTGTTTGCATATTGTTTGTTGACTTGTCTTCGGCAGGAGCCTTTACACTTCAGAGAACAAAGGCAATGTTTACAATTACAGCGGATTTCATTTGGTTGATGCATTGTCATAGCTGCCGACTTGGACAGGTGTTGTTAGTTATAGAACGTATGTGTTGGCTCCCGCCGCTGTTTTTTTCAGAGCCGGTGATGGCGGGCGGTGAAAGGCAGAGGAGGGGATGTAGGGATTCTTAAAGGGTTTTACTGGCCTGGGGGACAGCTGTAGCACTCTGTGTTTTTTATTCATTACATAGTAGAAAAACCATCAGTAGCGTGTCCTCCAGGGAGTGTTTTGTTCAGGGCTGCTACGGCCTTCGTTGTATGTCTGGCACGTTTGTTTGAATAGTAAAGCACTGAGGCTAAATTGCGGTTGCAGAAACTGTGTGCCTGTGCGATTTAGAGAAGGAAGGTGATGGATATCAAATGGAAATCGGCATTCAGGGCTTAGAATAATGACAACACCTAGGTAAACGTAGACGGTGGGCCTCTGGATGGAAATGTTTTCCCCCACTATCCTGGAACCAAACCAAAATGCAAATGTTGTTTCTTTACTTTGTTATTATAATCAATCTACCTTATTATTACCTTATAGATCTAACTAGCTAAATAGGCTAACGATGTGGGAACACAACCACTACAGTACCTAACGCGCTAATTATTTTTTAGCCAACTTAGCTAATGAAGGTGCCGCCAGTGTGCATCAGTTATCTTGTTACTCATCCTAGTTCTGAAGAGCACTGGAAATATCACCCGTTATAACCTCACCTGGAACTTATGTATAGTTTTTAGTTAAAAGTTTTAACATCCAACGTATGTTTACCTCCAACTAGTTGTTATTTACTGTACTTGTGTTCTCACATAAAAATAAGTTCACCGTTTAACGCTTCGTGTACAGTCCTGTTTTGTGTTTAGCTCCATAGCAGTTAGCTCTGTTAGCTATAATACTAGCTAGCTGTTAGCTCTATTAGCTCTAGTAGTTCTGTTAGCAGTAAGCTATTAGCTCTGTTAGCTTTTTAGGTTCTGCAGCTGTTAGCTCTTTTAGTTTTATTAGTTCCATTAGCTATATGCTGTCAGCTCTGTAAGCTATGTAGCTGTTAGCTCCCTTTGCCAACACAGTTTCGCACCAACTAACACCAACTAACACCTTCTGATTTCAACATGGATCAGGGAAAAAATAGGGTACATACCCTGTTGATAGTAGGTTTACTGCGTCCATCAGGTTTTAATTTATCAGATTCTTTACAGGTCTCGTGCTGTGTAGTTAGCCAGTGATAGTGAATATAGTAACAGCATGAAATGATGCTTTCTGTTGTAGGTCCAGTCGGCGCTCGGTTCAGTTTGTGTTTTGCTAAACGATAGCTACGCTCATCCACACAAAATCCCCTTCGCCCTAGAGGCATCAGGGATGTCTGTACATCCCCACAGACGACCGGATACTTTTAGTCTTAAGCCCTGACAGACAGTGACAGTGTTGATGACTGACCGCAGTGATAATGATTAAAGAAGCTGATGACCCTGGCTGCTAACGATGATGTAGGTTTTGATGAGGCTGATGGGACGGGCAGCCGAGGTCACTCACGGAGGCTCGTTCAAACACCTGACCGTGTAAATATATAATTAATCAAAAGTCCCCTCGCTTCAGAGGTAAGACAAAGACTTGAAAACTAGATCATAATTGTGTCCTTCTATATTTGACCACTCGAGTACGGAGGCCCAATAACCTTCATTGGCAGGAGCGCTGTTCAAGCGGTGTCGGGGGTAATCAAGCGTTCTATTTTCCCACTCTCATCAGTTACTGAAAGTGGGCCGCCATCTCCCTGACTGGACCTCGCCGACACACACACACACACACACACACACACACACGCACACACAGAGCAGCCTATACAATTATCATAAGCATTACATTTTCTCACGTCTGTGACCAGTGATAGCTGAGCTGAAAGGTAAAGTTAATGACAGCCCATCACCAAGAATGTAAATGGAATAGTAATCAAAAAGAGGTTATAGGGTGTTAGAGTGCGGTATGTATATCATATAAAAGCCAATGTGATTCCATCATCTTTACGACTATTGTTCAGGTTTTTATCTCACAAATTATAATAAATCAGTTTAGATAGATTAGATTGTTCTTGAAGCTTATTCCAACAAGGTGAATGCAGATTTTTTTCCCACTTCTATATTTATATATACAATATCTAGGTAATAAAGGCTAGTTGGCAATATAAAATAAATATCTCAATATTTTTTAAAACTGAAAACATAAAGATATCATGATATCCAAAATCTAACACAATGTATTGCATCATATCACAGTTAGAATATAACAGCTACATATTGCACTGCATTCTTGTGATAAAGTATGGTGTCCCATATTTGTAAATCCTAAAAGCAGTGACAAGTTAAATGATAGTTAAGGACGGCTTTGTAAATAAAAGTCAGACATAAAGAGATATACAAATACAGCAAGCAGAAGAGAACATCTTTGGACAAAATGTGTCCTGCTATTATGAAATTTAAATGACAAATCTGGGTTAAAATAAGGTCCCATTTAGTGCTGCATATATAATACCCTGCAGACCACAGTACTTTGGTTTTTCGGAGGAGGAATATTGAGGAGGCTTTAAAAGAACCACACAAGAGAGTGGAAGTTGGTGTGTGACAGCGGCAGAGGAGCAGACTAAAAGAATCCTCCAGACGTGTCACTCCAGTTTTAGCTATATTCTCTTTTCCATCTGTACTTCTCCCTTTGCTTTTCTTTTATTGTCCCCAACAAAGCTTGAGATGGCACGCCACATTCCTCGAGGCATCGTATCCCTTTCTTGTGAAAGAGGAACGTGTTTAATAATTAAATAAATAAAAGCTGCCTTAATGTTTTATGAATGGTGTGCCCGCCTCGACGTGGAGCGCACCAGTTCTCTGTGAAAGGCTCTTGTTAAAATGTGGGATTTTGCGGCTTACGTGTCAGCTGAACTGATTAGTAGCTTTAACATGGAAGAAACTATATGAAGAGTAGCCTCCTAGAATGCAATTAACATTAATGTTTTTGTCCATGTGCTACGTTTCCTTGTGAGTACATCATGTACATCATCTGGATATACTATTTCTCTCTCGTGCATCCACGTCTCTACCATCCTGCCATATCCCTACAGTATATTGAGTCAGCCGAGAAGCTCGGGTGTTTTAGAAGTGCATCGCTTGCCAATTCCTATCTATCAGCTTGTGGATTGTGACCTTGGGAAGGTAGAAAGAATCACTACTCAATCAATGCTATTAATTAATCACATTTCCCACTCGAGGACTACGGAGGTTGCGGCAGCTCGACAGCGGGCGAACGCGCCCAACTTGCTCAGGCGAACTGCCGGGTAACCAAGGTCTCCGAATCAAAGTTGGAGATACAACGCATCACGCAGCCGGTCATTAATGTGTGCCTGCCTGTTGTTGCACTCTCCCCCTCGCTCCTGTTGGTCTGACACTTATTTCTGATGAGGAAATATTGAGTGGAGAGCCGCAAAACCCCAGAGTTGTGTCTCAGCAGCCTGCTGATGTGCTTAAACTGTGAAAATGAGAAAGGAGCGGGAGGAGGAGGAGGAGGAGGAAGAGGTGGTGTTGTGGTAAAGGTGGGAAAGGAGGCATAGAGTTCTCGTGCAGGTGGAATTGTTTTCTATCCGCTGAACTGGAAAACATTTCAGAGAGAGTGTGTGGGAGGTTTTGTAGAGGGATGCCAAACCACTGTGCTGAATAGCAAAGCTTCAAAATGCAGCACTTGAGATGACTTTGTTGAAATGTGCTTTAGATTTTTAAAATTTTTTTTTTATAATGCGTTACGGTCATCATGAGCGATGTGGAACTGCGCTGGTGATCACCCAGTTGATCAGTGGACCCGGTTATTTTCCTGACTCCCATTATCATTTTCACGCCTGCACCGCGTTTCTCTGACTGAATGAATCACATAAAACAATGATGCACTAAAATGATATCGAATTACTGGATGTTTGCTCACAGGTTAATCATATCCACTTAAACATTCGATGATATGGCTATCCAAAAATCAGTTAGGTGTCACTAATATTCTTACAAACATTCATTACAGCACGTGGGAGAAAGCCTTCAATAATGCAGAGGGCGTCTTTAAGACAGATCACATAGCTGGCGAGCTTTTATGGGCAATGAAAATGAAGCTGAACGTCTCTGCACCAGATTAATGAGAATATTAAAGCATGATATCAATAGGTATTATGATGATTCACTGATCGTTGTAAGCGAATAAGGAAATAATGAAGGTTAACAGTGGTAGATACTGCGAGAGAGTTAAAACATCAGAGTGAAGTTATGAAACAGACAAGCGACTCGCTTGAAAATAAAAGTTCTTCACTCATCACACAGACGCGGTCTCGCCCCGGTGGTTACTTGTCGCTCGGTCAAGGTGCGTTACACTCTACCTCTGCTCAGAGACGCACGGTTTTTGGAGGAGCTTTGATCTCGCAGCTCATATCAAACATAATGCAATCTGCAGCAGTCAAGGCCACGTACCTTCCCCCCTGCTCTCGTCGACCCAATACCTCACAAACGCTTGAGGGAATTTCTTCAATTGTTGCACAAACGTCTGCGTGGATTAGAGCGCGGTGGTCAAAGTTCAAGGTCAGTGCAATATCCATTCCGGTGAATGTGATATCTCAGGAATACAAGTGAATGGAACTTCTCAAATTTGACAAATATTTCCAGGGGTGCCGACAGGAGCAACACCAGGTTAGTTGTCCGGGCCTCTCTAACAATTAAGAAGATATGCTGGGGGGTCTTTGGAGATCATCTTGTCCTGGGCATGAGTAAAACTATTGTCAGTAGTCAAAGGTGAAGTTCACTGTGACCTCAGAGGGATGACTTTCTACAAATCTGGCAAAAACATCCACTGAGTGTCAGGAATGAACCATATGATTTTAGCAGTCAGAAGTCACTGTGACCTCATAAACACGTATTTGGCCGTACATCATCATCATGTTTCTATCAGTTATTCAGCACTACACCTGAGGAGCAGGAGGGGAGATTTGGTCAGACACTGAATTTGTGACACTAATCTTGCGTGCCCACCTTGAAACCGTGGTGATGGATCAGATCTGGGTTGAAAATGTTACCATTTGTAGCTTTTTCATGTTCTATCAGATTTAGCTTTAATAATAAATTCCTTCTGTCTCCACTACAAAGGCTTTATCATGAGGCCTTCAGACACGGATGCAAACAGCTAGTCGACGCGCGGAGGCAAACGACCGCGAGGCGCTAGTTCTTGTTTCTTTTTGTTTTCCTTCTTCTCACCGTCACTTTCACCTTTTTTTACTTGCTGTCTCGCTCGCCCCCTCCCCCCTTTTTTTGTTTCTTTTATGTTTTCCCCTCATTTTGGAAACATTTCTTCTTTTATGTTCTGTTTGTCTCTTCAAACTGTTTTGGGTGATGCAGTGTATCTGCGGTAATTATAGCACCTTCCGAAGAGCAGGGATTAAGGTGAGTTCATTCAGAAGCAAAGATGAGACAAAGTATTGAAATCGGGTTGCAGAGAATGTATTTTCCTCTTGGTGGAGGATGTCTGGGAGGAAAAGTCTTCTGCACTTTGTTTCTGATGTTTTGTCATTTCTTTAGTGCAGCACTGACTACAGTAAGTGAGCTGTTACAGCAGGAAATGTTGACACGCCAGAAGTAATTAGGCTCCATCATTAATGGCCCTGCCATTTGTGACATACAGTGGACAGAGTGTAAAATAAAGGTCAATAAGCCTTTAACAGATCTAATTTCTTCAGGCACACCGTGCTGTGTAGTTTAAACACATAATAAACTGTGAATTGCAACCTAAAGGCCCTGTAATTCTACAAAGTTTACATGTAAACAATTACCGCATTCAATTATAGGGTCGGTCTATGTTATAACCTCTGCTGTCGGCCCATACAAACACTGGCACGATTCTGTAAGCTTTATGTGGTTAATATAAATGTATCCACAGTGCAGAATGAAAACAGCCTACCGCAGGGCCGCCTCGGTAAACTGCTGCAGCTGCCCTTGGAGAGTCACCTCCAGCGACGCGGCGGGTGTATTGTACTTTCCAGCGTTATTTGTATAAACAGCTATTGATCCTACGGGGAGGACTGGCACAAGTCAGCAACTTTATCAACAGCTGAAAAGAAATGAAATTACATTTTTTGATGGATGCTCCTGTCAAACAAGAAGAAAAACAAATGCCTCCAGCATCAGGGGGTTGCAAACCTTGCCAAACAGTCATTGTGTAGGCAAACCAGGCCGCACTGTAAGTTACTGTAATAGCCTTTAGATCCACCACAGTTCTTATCATTTATTTATATGAGTAGAGCACCTCTGACACTCTTGGAGGTTACTAATTTGTCTCTTTTTGGCTGTTGCACCTTCACATTCCTTTAATGTTGCCTTGTTAACTCGAGCCCTGGTGATCGAAATGTAATTCCCCTGAGCGGAGTAGGCTTGAGCAGCAGCCCTTAGACTGAGAGTGCTAATGAGATCCCAGCGAGCTCTTTCATAATGAAACATCTTTGGGGCCAATTGTCCATCACTAATAATCATATGGTAATAACCACCGCAAAAAAAAAACCTGCATCGAGGAATAGAGTCGCAGTCGTTTACTGTTTAAAGCGCACACTCCTCTTTAAAAAGATGGGGAAAGAAAGACAAAAAGAGAAAGGTGATAAAAACTAAAATAGCAGAAGACGACAATAATAAAGAACGGAGGAGTGAGTGCGAATAAAGGAAGTTTTATAAGAAGGGAAAAGAAGGGGGTGGAAAGTGATAAAGGACGGAGGTAGAGGTTGGAGAAGTGGAAGAAAAAGAAAACAACAGCAGAGAGGTGACAATCCTACGCATTTGATTAATATTGAAAAAGTCCAAATAATAAATATGCGTTTAAAAATGAATAAGTGATCAATTAATTCAGTTGCTGATGCATATATGTGTGTGTGTGTTTAGTTTAGGTTGGGGGGTTGAGGACGGTGTTGGCTAATGTCAATTTAATGTAGTTTCCAACAAAGGGGCCATTCATCATAATGCTCCTTCCTCATTTACAACTGGTGCAGATTTTTCAGAGGACCGCATTAGCGCCACCTCCGGGACCGGCAAGCTTTACGAAACATAATGGAATCTAAATTGATGCCATTCGAAAATCACAGCGTGCGCAAGCAATAATTAGGGAGTCGGAGAGGAGATGTTTTGCATATCATTACAGGCATGTGAAGTGACAGATGAAGAGTTTTTTTGAAAAATTGTAAAGATTCTTTTTTCTCACCTGCCTCGAAACACTTGCGAGGAGATTTTGTCTTCAAAGGCCGATCAAAGTCTTAGAGACGTTGCGTCATTTGAGCCACTCTGAAAGAGCAATGAATATGCAGAAACGGACTGAATGTCATTAATTTTTGAGAAATAAAAAAAAATATCAAGGGCAAGGACCTTGAAGGTGTTTTATAATTCCGTCTCCATGGTTACAAGGACAAGCCATGTGACCCCTTCCGAACAGAAGGCACATCACTCTGACGTCCTCCACGACACCTTCGTTTTCCATCCCTCTCTCATCAAGGTTAAAGTTACACGGGGGAATAATTGGAAAACCTCTACAAAAAATACTTCTTTGTCCTGATTTTTTTTTTACACAATTCATCTGAAACAGTTAAAAAAATGAATAGATTAGAGGAATGCGTTAGAAATTGGCACATTAGTGGTGTAATTACTGCCCAGCGGAGATGCCTAATGCTTTGAGTTTCCAGAAAAGCCATTATCTGCACGGTGTCAGGGAGCGAGGGCCGGCCCGCGTGGACGCAGTGATGGGTCAATAAGAGAGAGGAAGAGATGAGCCAGGGTAAACAAAGCGCCATGCTTCTGCCCAGCCTGACGCTGGTCACTTGCGAGCACGCGCTCACGCAAACAACCGCGTATGCTTATGGACAAATAAACATACAAATGCTGAACCGCTGGACCGTGACAGGCTGTTGGTCTGCTGCGGCTGAGGCTCAAACGGAAAATAGAAATGGCTCATTGCCCAGAGAAACACAGCGTCTCTATACAACTCAAAGTGTTAGACAGTCACATACATATTTTTACATAATCAGATAAACTCAGCCTGAAATGAGCTGTGTTAAGGAACACCTATACATTTGGACTTTGTAGTGTCATATATTGCATGCACAACTGGATTTTGAATATTTACAAAAGAATAAGAAAACTGTTCTATCTAGAGATGCACCGACAATTGAGATTTCAGATTTTTTTTTTTTTAAGTCTGACCTGACAACTCTGATTTTCTTTTTTCTAAGAACTATAATTGACAGCATAGAAAAACATATTTAAACCAAATTGACATTTAGCAGGTGCTTTTGTCCAAAGCGACTTACAGTAATTCATATATTCACACACTGATGGTGGTGGCTGCCATGCGAGGCGCCGACCAGCACATCAGGAGCAGTTTGGGGTTCAGTATCTTGCCCAAGGACACTTTGACATGCAGACCAGGGGAATCAAACCAGTGACCTTCCAATAACAAGATGCTGACTCTAACCCTGAGCCACAGCCGCCCTCTATTAGGCTATTAACCAGAGTCAGTTTCGTAAATATGTTTCTTCGAAACAATGTATGTGTTGAAACTTTACACTTCTTTATGCTTTTAAGCTTTAGGTTTCTTTAGGTTAAGACTTTATATATTATGTTGTGACAATGCTGTGCTTATGGTCTGGTGAGGTTTAGGCACAAAAACTACTTGGTTATGGTTTGGGAAGTATCTCGTTTTGGCTTTAAATACCTGTTTTTGTTGCCTCTCGTGTATTACAGATGTTGAAATGCAGTCTTGAACTTGAGTCACTGGCTGGGCAGCCAATGTAACTCCACCACCAACCTCTCCCTTGTCATAAAATTCTCTCTGACAAATATTGCAACTATAAAATATGTAATTACATGAAGGAATTCACCAAATCCTACAGTGGACCAGCCCTCAATTAACCGGGCCAAAGACACGACAGAATTGCAAATGGAATTTACTTTCCACCTGAGGCTAATGTAGATGAGCACATTAAGTAATCCCAACATGAGCAAGATTGTTGGCATTGACATTGGTTTTTATATGCTGCAGTGTTTACATCGGCGCTATCTGTGCTGCATCCTAATTTACCTTTATCAATACAGATCCACATATTATCATAATTCTCCCGTGCATTGCCTGCCTGCTTCTGACTTTCAGCTCCTGGCCCCTAATTGAGGTGCCTTTGACCAGGGACGTCTAGCTATTTTACAGATAAGCTACGTTTTACCTGCTTAAAATGAAAAAAATAATCCAAAATTAATAATGCAACTTTTGGATTGTCTGAACACGGCTACATTGATCTGTTTGTGTCTGTCTGCAAATGTTCATTTCAGGTCCTTTTACATGATGTAGATCATTTGCCGGAAGAGGCTGAAGTCAGATTTTCTTCTGTCTCCATCTGTGTTGGAAAAAATACTCAACAGCTTTCTGTGTCGGACCTCCATTAGGGGAAAAATAATTATGACTGGGCGACAAAAACAAAGATATAAAAGGCAAAAGCTTTAAAGGAGTATTGGAAATAGATTAAATGGAATGGTTTAAGAAAATGGAGAAAAATAATAAATAGCCCCTCCCGTCTAATTTAGCAACACACTGTACGTGCAGACAAACACACATACAGTGTATAGTGCACAAAAATATGTCATAGTTTCTCTCATTAACATCTCTGCCACCTCTATTAAATTTGTAAAAACATTTTAATTATTTGCATCTTTCATCTCTGCACCAGCTGCGACTGAAGATTCGCTCACAAAAAACGTAATTACGGATAACTGACAGCACACTAAAGAATGTCCCATCAATGCCACCATACCATGTTGACCAGCACAATATTGACTACTGGACCAGACAGGCTGTTGCACTAGTCATTAAACTGGCAGTAAACATTATCATCCAGAGAGAGAGCTGTCTGACCTTGAACTATGTGTGTTTTACCTCTCTGTCTCTGGGCAAAGGCATTCACCACATCATTAAAATCCAGGGCTCTGACCAGATCTGATTCAATTGCCATCAGTGGCGAGGAGCGGGGAGCCCTCGGGGTCATATTGCTTCTGAGTCCATTCTTTCTACGGGGTAAAAAGCACTCCTCTGTTCTTCACAGTCTGTGACTGGCTTTACGCACACTGCAGGCCCGAGGCAATGTGGATTTTTTATTTATTTTTTAACTTGCATTGATCAGTATGTTTGATAGCAACATTAAATCAAATGACTGTTTGATGGTAAACTTTTGCTCCTGCCTGATGAAATGAAATACCACCTGATTTTCCAGCTCTGCTGAGCTTTTTAGCTTCTCCAGCTCCTTGTTTCTATTTTATGTGTCGGCACATTTGCTGCACGTCAGTCCTTCTCATCAGCCTCATTAGCCAACAAACAGAATGTGAAGAAAATATAGTTTTGGTATAATGCTAAAGACGTCTATGTGTTGTGTTGCGAGATATCTGCTTAGATAAGCATGCTAACGAGCTAGCCTCAGGCCTGAGAGCTTCTTTCTCCCAGCAGTCTCAAGGTCCTGTGCCAGCGGTGTAAACACCTCCACTCCAGCTGGCTGCACGGATAACTGAGTTTCCAAGTTAGTAGCTGATAATCTGGTGATGTGCTGTCCCTAGCTGCTGGGAGTATGAGTTCAACCGGTGGCCAATTCTTACATATTGAACCTTTTAAAACACACACATTATTCTCAATTGCAGGTGGAGACCAAAATGGGGAACATAAACTCCAACTGAATGGCTCACACAGGACTCTGTAATAAACAGCCGACAATCCCCAACTTCCTCCTGATTTTGACTTTCTGGCTCTATGAAACTTTTGTACCCATCATAATCAGCCCCTGCTGGAAGTGCTCCGTCTTGTGTGCTTTTTCGCTTTTAGGCAAGCCAAACTACCATCCTCACACACTGAACTCTATTAGCGGGTCTACTGGCAGATCTATGGCTGCCTAGTCAGCCAAGTTCCACACGTATACTTACCAGCTGCTGTGGATAGGACACAGTGCTGGGTTTGCGTCAGGTTAGTGTGTCCAGGAACCAAATTTAACCAAACTTAATTTTGGTTAAATATTCTCTGTGTTTATTGATCTGGAAACAATTCACAGAGACCACTGATGCGGTGCATCAACAACCCAACACGTTGGTATTTCACATGCTGGGAATGAGTCTCAAGAGTTGGCCATCTTTCTCCAGAACCACTTGCTTCACACTGTACTAAAAGGGAATTCTTTTCAGAAAAACATAATTGCTGGACAGCTCTAAATTTGGCAAATCTCAACAGATTTACCCCATTAAAAAGAGTAATTGCCAGAAAACTGAATCCCTGGTGCAGTGCAAGGACTGGTGGGAGCAGGTGGTGGCAAGCGTAAAGTGAGGAGGGTAAAAAAGCTGTCAGGTTCACAGTTTGTTCTCAAAACAACGAGAGAAGCATCCTGGTTTTGCAGGCAGGACATGCTGTTTTCATGTGCAAACACAAGCCAGATGCTTTGACAGTCTTGTGACCTAGTTAGCATGTAAAGCAGTGTATAATTCAAGAATTTGTTCATGATATAATTGTTTTTTGCCTCACATGATGAATTCCCAACTTCACACAGTCACACCTCGCAGGTATCACAAGTATACAGGTTTGATTTCAACATTTCCAGGATTAGATGTATTTTATGTAAATGAAAGTGAAATAATGAAGTACAGCAGGATGCTTCCTCATTACACATATTAGACACTTTGTAAAACTGCTTATACCAGCACTGGCACTCCACCACTCATCAATCTCTTCTTTAATCAAACAAAATACTAACTCGATGTATAGGGATTTTCTTCAGAGAACTACTGTAGTGGGCTTTTTTTTTCAAGGATTGTTAGCAGCTTTTTCATTGACTTCCATGACTTTGAAGGTTTGGAAGTTGCTTATCTGTATTTTGTTAGACACACTGCCATTTGCATAGATCTCTATCACAAATGTGCATCTCATTGAAGAATGTTTCTTTTTGTCCTTTGGACATCTTTTAAAGTACTCTCTGCAGCAATCCAAGACCAATAAAACATGGTGCAGTGGGTGCATTTATACGGGAAGATGAGCACAAACTTCAGCTGATGGCAAAATAGCGACTTTAAAACAAAGTACCCGAGACATAATGTTGTGAATACTGCGGATTTGCTCGCAGACTTACATTAATTTACTTTTTTGCTTTCTGGGTTTAAAGGTTGGCGTGCATAAACAACAAATCTACTTCTAGCTGTTAATCATTCTCTGTCATTCTTAGTTAACACAGTACCTGTGTATGGGTGTGTACATCGAGAGCGGTTCTACCCACTGGGAGGCAAAGTGAAAGAAACGTGACAAAATCAACCGTAAATAGATAACACATGAAAGCCTTTCAGGAAGATTGTATCAAACAACCGTCTCTGCACCACGTCGTCCACATCTGTCAGTTCAAAAAATACTCCCATCGCTTCTTCATCCCTGCAAATAAGCATCAACACTTCAGCACAGTTTAGTACGTTCCTACTCCAGGTAGCCTATATATACTGTATATCACTTGTTTATAAGCATGAGTCATTGCACTTGGTACACACACCCTGTGAGGACAAAAGGCAAGCACACGCTTTGGTAGGGCATTGTAAATGAATAGGAGCAAGCATCCTTGGCTGACCAGCTCATTATGATGTGATAATTGGCTTTGAAACATCAGACTGTAAGGTGGCAGACTCCAACCTTGTTAGGTTGAATTGCTCCACCATTACACCACTGTGTGTGTGTGTGTGTGTGTGTGTGTGTGTGTGTGTGTGTGTGTGTGTGTGTGTGTGTGTGTGTGTGTGTGTGTGTGTGTTT
This sequence comes from Diplodus puntazzo, assembly GCA_963678695.2. NCBI lineage: Eukaryota > Metazoa > Chordata > Actinopteri > Spariformes > Sparidae > Diplodus > Diplodus puntazzo. Next base: position 22,818,799 of record OZ023173.1, on the reverse strand, counting down.
ATGCCGATGCCTTTGTCCGTTACAGGCAGTAAACTAACCACCTCGCAGAACATTATGATAATGATTCCATTCAATTACACAATGTATGTTATTGTGGTAATAAATTCAATTACAAAGTATGGACTTCACATACTTTTTCATATTTGTGTCTCCTCAAGATGAAGGTATCACACAGGCCTTGTCTCAAGTGGGCTTCAAACTTTCTAAGGAGATTTGCACCAGTGTAATTTCGGGTCAAACCCACTTGAGATGCTCAAACTCAAATTGCTCCCGATGGCTGTTCCATCGCCATGCGAGTGGATGTGTTAATGGCTAGGCATAGAAACATCATGAGGCAGCAACTTGCATGCAGCCTCTGCCCTCAGTGTGTGAATGTGTGTGTGAGTAGGTGAATGTGTCAAACTTTTTTTTAATTGGTCGGTTGACCAGAAGAGCAATATGTAATAGTGACATTGTGATACATTGTGATATGAAATTAAAGACATTTTTACCAGATGACTTGAAAATCTCTGTTTGGAAAGAATCATTCTAGAATGATAAGGGTGGTTTTGTTGGGGAGTGCATCTTTTCAGACAACCACAGCAGACCCTACTGTGTGTGATTAATTGATCAAGAGTGATCAATGAGTGTCCGCTGTGCATGCAGAGCCTGCATGTCACTCACATGCAACAAACTTCCCTGTATCCAAGAATGCTTCATTCAGACTGAATTATCCAATATCAGACAGTTGTCTTTTGGTTAGTCATGGAAAATGAGCAATGTGCAAATTGCGCTTTTGTATCAAGCAGCAAGAAAAGTTGGAGAACGATGTTGGAATTAATCTGCCTTACTTTACTGCAAGGTTGCAAACGCTATAACAATATAATGTTCATCTGCAAATGTTGACGTTACAGTTGCTGCATTATACACATCCATACAGTTTTGCTTCCATATCGTTCTATCCCGTCCATGTCTTCTACATTCTCACTTTCTATAATTAAGTCAAAGACCCTATGGTCAGCCTCATCTTCCATACTCGACTGGACTTGCAGCCCGGTTGGATGTGATAGCAGTGTGAATAGATGAGAAGAGATGAAGGCTGTGATGTTCTTTTCTGAGATTTGGAAAAAACTTCTTACAGGGTTCAAGCTTCAGTCAGTGTTTCCCCCACCAATCTGTCCGACCTGCTTCGCCAGGGCAAGGCTGAGTGCTATCATTGCCTTCTGGATCCCGCAACAGCGCTGGAGCACATCATCAACTGTTATGTGAAGTCCCAGGATAGTGATGTCATTGTCTCAACAATCATGTGCCAGAGGCTGGAAGCCAGGGTGAGGCCGTAGCAGGAATCGCAGCTGAGGATTGACTCGGGGAGGCAGCACTAATTCCCACATGCTGTGACTGTCACCATGACCAGTTTGACAGCAAACTGCTGTTCTCTAGATGTGAACACAACTCTCTCAATCTCTGACTGACATACTGCCTGGTGGAAATCTCGGTGCTGTTATGATGGATATGATAAGACTTGTGTGATCGTCACATCGATTTTGTCTGCGATGCCCTTAACCTGAATCGATTTCATGCAAGCATGCATCAGTCTGTTCATATTTCAGGTGGTTTCTTCCCTTTAATTATCTCCCTCTGTAATAAATGATGCAGTAAATTAATCCAAAATAATGGTGTCATCCTTCAAAACATGTGCTGCATTTTTATGAATAATTTGCTCATAAGGAGTCGGTTTTAATTTGAAGACGCCATAAATCAAAGTCAATTTCTGTATTACAGAAAGCAAAAGCAAAGATTGTCGTTAGATATTGTTTACCCTTACTTTATCACTTCTTTCCGTCTCCTCTTTGGTTCCTCACTGGTGAATATGTCTGCACTAAGGGGGCTCCGGTTGATTGACCACTGGATTTCGTTATTGGCCAATATTCATTCTAACTAGTTTGATCAATTGTGTCTATAAAGGCGATCAGAAGAGATGATCGGATGACGCAAATACACATAAGACAGGTTCTCTATGCACCATCCATTTTAAACAGGGCTTGAAACTGTTGTCCAGCTGGGGATGACTCAGAAAATGAATGACAAAGTGAGCTGAGTGCTGGCTACAACAGAGCAAGCCTTCTCATGCTATTAATAGTTACTATCACTGGCTGGCTGACTCCATCTATCCCCTCAGTCACAAAGGGCTCTCTGGCAGGACCCGGTAAACTAAGAGGTCGCTGCAAATCTGTATTGAAATTGGCAGGAGGAGAGCTGGTTAGCTGTAAGCAGCCGCTGAGCAGCGGAATCCTGCGGTGTGTTTGGCTAACAGAGCTAAACACACAGCAGGACTGAGAGTGTCTGTTCAGAGGAACACGGAGCATCAAACAGTGAACCGCAGTTCAATCTGACAACACAGCAAGTGCACGGCAAATACATGTACAGAGGTACTTCAGCAGAGTACAGTTTGAAGATAAGCGTACTTTGAGTTTTGAGTCACAGACGACTTCTGTCAGAGATGACAGTGAGCAGATACAAGCAGTGACCTAGTGATGGAGGAGTCTCGCCTTGTCAGTCCCCTCAAAACAGCTTGTCGAGGTTCAGACCAGCAGCAATCAGGTAAGAGTGATGGTAACAATTTTCACCATGAAGGTTGCCGGCCAAGAAGTTGTTGCTGTTTCCCGTAGCAACAAGAGTTTTGAAAACAGTAGCATGCAGATAGTTGAAGTCTACATCCAGGTACAAAGACTGAGACTGAGACACAGATTGAATCTGAATTCTGTGTGACTGAAATCTGCATCCTCTTTATTTGTTCGTCTTAAGTTTCGTCTTAAACATATTCATTTGCAAAATGAATATAATTATTTCCTCAACATTCCTCAACGCGACTATCTGTGATTGGCATCTGCCGATACTGCTTCCAGCTATCAGTGATTGGTGATCAATAGTCAGGAGTACCCTCAGTCCTGAATGTATAAGATAAGACTATGATATTGACATTCAATAAACAATATTTTATGATTCCTTACAGTATTGTGTCAGAGTAATGAGCTGGTTCTGAATAGAACTATCAATAAAACAGGCCCCAACTCAACCAGAAAAAAAAAAAACAACCCAAATACACAATTTGATATTTTTCTAATTCTGTTTATCGAAATACCTGAACAGAAAATGTCAATGTGATCCTCCAGCTAGTGGAGTGTAGCAGAATACAATCTCACATTTCTAGCCAGACAAGTAAGCTTCTTCATATATTTTGAGATAATGATTGTGTGTATGTACCGAAATATTCTGTCTGTGAGCTGATTATGGAGGTGGATCAAGGGCAAAATGAAAAAAAAAAAAGGGAAGGAGGAAAATCAGAAATAGAACAGAGAGGGCAAAATAGAACTACGGGGTTTAGAGACGGTGGGGGCAGTTCCAGAATGTGAATCAGGGGTCCTGACGGTGACAGGGGCCCTAAGGCTGCATGACACCTGACATGTTTCATCTCCAGCCGTGTCACGTTCCCCCCGCCACCGTCCTCCAGCTACGGAGGCCACGGCTACAAACAGAAATAGAAATGACAATGTGCGGCAAAGAAAAGGAATTATACAGAACCAGGGGCCTCGACATGGGCTGTGTGTGAGAGGAGACTGGGGAAAGCAGCCGTTTTGCCTCGGATCTATCCGTATCACTGATGCAAAGACGACCCCAAATCCATTACAAGCCAATTATATGTGCCGGGGCCGGGGCTGGGGCTGGGCACTCACTCGTGAACTGCAGTGCTTAATCCACAAAGAGGAACTAATAGGAAATTTGAAAATAGAATCCACACTTGAGTAACTTTGGAGGGATTTGGTTGGATTAATGAACTGTCAGGCTCACTGTCAACATGCTGGGGGAGTGCAATCCTTTACCAGTTAGTCTCTTTCTAGTCTCCGTCTTTCTAGTCTCTTTTGCTACATTTCTTACTCGCGCGCCGGGTATTTAAATTGACGTGTTCTCTTCCTGGTGAGCGGGATGCTAACAGGAATGAAAATGACTGGTGCGCCACCTGCGTATGATCTGTCTGCTCTGATGTTTCCATGCCTTTAACTGTCTGCACATCTCATCTATCATATGCACGGGCGACAAAGGCATATGCGCACACACACCACACACATAAATAGGACAGACCCCTGTTCCATCATGACTGAAGAGCCTAAATGATCTTCCCCTCCCCGGAGCAAAGGCAGCGTCTGCTTCAGTCCAAGGGGACACGCACCGCAATCACAGGAGTTACCAGTCACACTCGGCGAGCTTGAAGGCAGCGAGAAAGAGGAGAGGATAAGAGGGGCTGAAAGCGAGAGAAGGGGAGTTAGGAGGGACAAAGAGTAGCTCACATTTGGTTGACAGCGACACTCACAAACAGATGGGGAAAACACTTAAAGGGAAGAAGGGAAAGAGAGCTACACAACGGAGTCAGAATGAGATCATGACAGGGACGCGCAGTGAAATGATTGAAACTGAGATACTTTTCTCAAACAGATCCAATCCCGGCCTGTGGCTTGCTGCACTGTTTTTTTTTTAGCCTCGATGGATAATAGCCAATGCGGGGCTTCTCAATGTGTATAAGATCTCAGACAGAAGTTTATTATCATGGTAGAGGATAAAAAAGACGAAAGACAGTCGAGACAGGGAAACAGGGAAGGTAACAAAGAAAATTAAATCGATGACAAAAATATCAAATTACACAGGAACTGCGAGATCGTAGTTGTTCCTGTGGCTAACCGGAGGCGTGAATGTGTAATCCCGTTTCACCTGCTTCTGTGGGACCCGTCTACACAGACATCACCACACAGAGAATCCTCCTCCTAAACTGGACACGGGCCTAAATTATGGATGAAAGAGTGCTGAGAGGAATGATAGATGAGGTGTGGTTTTATGTCCCAGCACACAAAAGGCTCGCCGTCACGTCGAGGAGCAGTACAGATGTGTTGAAGTACACCAGCTTTATCGCGGCGTTTATTTGCTCTCTGCTCTGTCTGTGTTTGATCCGATTTGATGATGAGATTTTTTTTTTCTTCCATCATTTCTTTTTTATGGCAGCAAAAAGTAAATACCAACAGGTCAAGCCGTGTCAGCAGCGGGGCGAAAGGAATACTCCGCTGAATTCTAACCTTCATTTCTTGTCTTTTGAGACCAGAAGCTGGCACAGCAAAACTTATCCATGAATCTTTGCAACGTGTTTGGTTCTGAAAATGTGTGAAGTAGTGACTTTTCACAGTACTAATGCAGGCTAATCGCTATGCTAGATGCGAGGAACATGCTACTTACTGCCAATCAGTCACTGTAGCGCCCTGCGTTTTCTCCGTATCTAGCATTATAAAAGAGATGTCAGGGGTCAATTATGACTCTGTCGCAACCTGAAAACCAACGTCATCATCACAATGTAGAGTGAACAGGCCGAGTGAGAATAAGTGGGCGGGACCAGCGGAGAAATGCTACCTCGGCTAATCTGTGGTCCTTGTACCAACGGAAGTAAACCCAGAGGCCAGAAACTTTTTAGCACCAGGCCGGAAATTCTCATTGGACTGAAAAGGTGGCATTTTTGTGTCTGCTATCCTGTTCTAAATAATACATCCATGGGAACAGTCCTCTCCATTTTGGACCCTAAAGCTCTCCGCTCCCTCAAAGACCGGCAATGCGAAGTGGTTTGCTATTGGTCAGATCAGAATCAGAATCAGAATACTTTATTAATCCCTGGGGGAAATTTGTTTTTGTTCCAGATGCAGAAATAGAAATATAGCATGAATGGAAACAAAAGATAAAGATAAAGATATAAATAAAATAGTGAAGTAGACAGGTTTTGCTAGTGTCCATAATGATCAATAAGTTGTCTGAAATTGAGCAGTGCTCTCTTTATTACAGTGGCAGCCAGCCTATATTCTGTCGCACCAGGTGGTTAGCAGGGTTTTAAATTTAAACTGTTAAACACAGCAATAAGAGGCGCTGGTTGAACCTGAGAGTGGTGCTTGCGGGCTACAGCTGCAGTCCAAGGAAGTAATGCCACTGTCATGGTGTTGTAACATTTGTGCAAGAGCCGGGATTGTCTGACAAATACACCACATCCTTGGCAAGGCACACTGCTTGCTTCTTTCATTTTTTTTTACTGCCACTGGCTTCTGCACAGGAAGCTGGAACAATAAGTAGAAACGCCTGGCAGCCGGCTGCACCAAAACAACAGTGCGGCACTAGATGAATGTTGCACGGTTCGTTTGCTTGGAGGAGCTGTCCAGCTGACTGAGAAGAAGAGAGTGGAGCTCGCACAGAAGAAAAAAAAAAAACAGCTCTTAAAGACAAAGAAAATACCCTAGCAATGATGGTAGTCCTCGCCCTTGGGACCAAACACCAGTAATACTGCAAAGAAAAGCCCATTCACTTTCTGTCTAATTCCGTTGCCAGCACCGTTCAGTGGTGAGGCACAGGAAAAGCATTGCACACACACACACACACACACACACACATACACACCAGCTGCTAAACTGAAAGGAACTAACAACGACAACAGCACCAAGACAGCAGTGTATTATTGTGTTTTCTGGCTGGCGTGTAGTTGCTGTTTGTAATAAATACCAGGAGCAGTTGAAGCAATCGGGAGCTTGACTAAAAGCAGAGAAAAAAAATAGATTTTCTTCCTGAGACATTACTGACTGTATTTGAATAATTCACCGTTGGCTGGACAGCGTAACAGCATCGGAGCATTATTTAAATGGCCGTGAAGAATGCAGCTCTTCATGCTAGGAATGAACACTCACATCACATCACATCTCCTCCATTATCGCTGCCCCCCCACCACCACCATCACCACCACCATAAAAAAGTCCTCTCCTCATTTTTATTCCCCTAATAGCTGTTGTTCTTCTGCCAGTCTTGTGTCATGTGCCGCTCCTCTCCTCGCCTAAAATGTTCTCTGTTCTGTCCATTTCAGAATCCGTAATCACCTCTCCATCCCACTCCTCTTCTTCATCCTCTTCCTCTACTGTTTATCTCAAAGCCGGTTCACAGTGCGAGTGGGTGGGCAGATAGAGGGCAGCGCTCTTGCCCTCCACTCGCGCTGTTTTTTCACTTGATTGGCTTGCATGTGGACCACGTCTGCCTGTGCTATAGGGATTGTAGTATGGCTTACATCCAATTAGACTGCCAATCCATCAGTGCATCACTAACTAGAGGAAAAAGGGGGCAGAGCAGAGAGGAGATAGCAAGTGATGGTTCCTGTGTGTGTGTGTGCGTCCGGTTTTTACACATGTTGGACAACAGCTCTATTAAAGCAATATGGAATGTGTAGTGATAATCTGCCAGCAGAGACAAGACACAAAGCCCGCCACATCCGCACAACGCCGGCCGCTGCATCCAAGTCTTTATCATTGATTTTTTTCCCCCAGACATGATCCATGTTTTTCCATTTACTTGTCAGATTTTATGTCCGCAGACACAATACTGATCTAATAAAAGACGGTCCACTCTTGCCTTTCGCCACGAGCTAACACGAATGTATTAGCCCGCGCCTGTCGACAACCACAGAGCGGTTGCGGCGGTGTAAAGTACGGCAGCCTCGGGGCGTTTCGTTTGCATTTGTATGTGCGAGGGAGAGAGCCGCGTCGTGGCTCCGGAGAGGTGATGTGTGTGCGCTCGGCGTGGGCGAGAGCGGGCGATTGACTCCTATTTCACCCGCTAACAAAGACGAGTTGCTAAAGTTTCGCAACCAAACGAAGTTAAATGTGAAAGTGCAACACTTCTCTCCTTTGTTAATACCAAACCTTCTGCAGTGTAGCAGACAAATGGAAGTGAACTTGAGTCAATAAGATAGCTTTTAAAAGCCTGACTGCGTGCCCTGGGGAGCTCTGTATGTCTCGACACTTCCTGAATGTATATGTGCTCTGTCAGGATAGCGTGGGGCGGGAGGGGGGAATGAGGAGGCTGATATTTGTGATGAGATGACAGTGGGAAAAACAAACAAGTCAATTTTCCCGGGTATTAGTCCACTACAAGGTAAAGCCTGATTGATGCAGTCATTACTGCTCCTGGGCTGGAAGCAGCACGCCTGAAACCTGTTTAATCTTGATAAAATACAATGTAGAAGGAGATAAAGAAGGAGATGAAGACGTATCTGTCAGGCTGGATTATGACTGGTGGGATCAAAACAGACACGCAGTATATTAGACTGAAATGCACAAACTAGCGAGTTCCTTTTTTCTATATATATAAAGCTAAATTAAGACGAACATGTGGTTTATTTTCTGTGTGGTCAGAGCAGTTTTGGACGTGTCCACCCCTTAAGCTCTCTGGTATTCAAGGGAGGACGCGTCGCCCTGCTCCCACTGAAGTTTCCCTGACATTGCTCCAAAAAGAGATAAATATGAAATATGAGAGCTTTCAGTACTGCTTAGGCCTGCAAAATAAGTCAATTAGTCACGGCAGGCAGCAGTCAAACGGAGATTCTGCATGATGGTCTTAACGAGGGCCGCATAGGACAAGCGTCAGACAGCTCGTTAAATTAATCCTTTGGGTCTGCTGCAAGTGGAATGAGGCATGTGTCTGTGTGACCTGCTTATGTCCTCCGCATTACATTACAGCAAAATGCACACACACACACACAGACACACACAGACACACTGAGCTCCAAATGGACTGTAGAAAATATTTGCGATCAAAGTTTGGTTCTGGCCTCGTGGGTGCTCAGATTACATGAAACCTCCCGCCGGCGGGGAACTTGGGAGTCTCTTTCTCTCTCGCTAATTCACTCCGTCCCCTTTTCTCTGTTTTTTTTTTTTTTCCCTGTGTTGCTCCGTTCTTTATCTCTGACTCATTATATCTCATAAACATAGCCACCACCCCCCCCCACACCCGCTTTGCGCTGCAAACACAAGCGCTCCCAGTATGTAGGATGTAATGAGTATGTTACATGACGACCTGATTCGAGAAGCTTGTGTTTTCTTGCCTTGTTAATGTGACAACAACGCTAACCGAGTTTGACCTCTTTTTGCCAAAGTGCGAGTCAGTTAATGTGCGTGCAACGTGCCACATGCATGTCTGAAACACTGTGGAGTAAACACCACTTTGTCCCGTTATGTCTTCCCTTCCTCGCCTTCTCTTTTTCATCTTTTGCAGCTAACAGAAAATGCCAGCACCGGGGCCGTTTGCCAAGCTCACATCTCACCTCTGTCGTATATTACTGATCCCATCTGACTCCCCCAACCCTTCTCTGAACCACCTTATGAATATCAAAGCCACCAATGTACTCTATATTTGATATAGGACATTCAGCTGCCCTGGTCAGCAACTCGTTATGTCCGATCAATCTTAATCCACCCGGCATCTCAGCCCCTGTTTACCCAGCCACAAGAAGGCTGAATATGTGCATGCTTTTTTTCTTCCGACGTATGAACAATGCGAGGCTCTTTTCTTATCTTTGGCCCCGCTGGTTAGCAATTTACTCCTCCATTCTTATTCCCCAGTCATAACAGAGGCCCATAAATTGCCCCAGGGAACTATTCTTGACCTCCTCATGTTTCCTGCTTTTCCAGACGCCTTCCTTTTAAATCACTGTCTCACCCTCTTTGACACCTGTGTGTCTCTGTGGCACAATTTAAACATCCCTCTTGAAGTAAGTGCAAAACAGCTCCGATAACCTTCATATAGGCACGCACACATTCTACTGTACCTCAACAGCCTTGCGGATAACTGCGGTTTGACTGTAATTAGAGGCGGTTTAAAGATAGGGAGTGCACTAATGAGTAGTATAAAAGTATAAACGTGTATTTTATCGCACTTTAAAGAATGAAATAATACAAGAGCTGGGCGGAATAACTGGCTGAGGGTGACTGAAGGCGGGGAGCGAGAAAAGCTCCAGAGTAAATGAACAGGATGAAGATGTGAGACAGGCTATTGAGGCTAGCAAGCAGCCGTCATTTGTTTTTTCCCGGGTGCAGAGATTATCTGGTTGAGTGATAGAGGTGGCCTTGATCAGCCCTCTCCCTGCATACAGCCGTATATCAGATGTCACGCCGCCGCAAAACCATCAACCCTTCACCGGCCCGGGACGCACATATTTACCATGGTAAATGGCACCCCCAACTCAGTAAACGCTCCTGTTTTTCACCAGCCGCCAGCTCGCAGGAATGGATGATGCATCGTTGGCTGTACACTCTGTGTAATTGCTCACCGGATGATATCTGGGAAAAAATGACGAGGAGCGGTTCCTTGAGTGAAATGTTCTGGAGGCGGAGATGGGGCTTGAAAAGTTGCTCCCTTTTTTTTTTTTCTTTTCTTTCGCCTCTTTCTCTCCCCTTTTGATTATAGCTCGCCCTCATTAAGCTGCCGGCATTTCGGATTGGACAAATCTATCAAGTCGATCAGAATTGGCTGCAGGTCGTATTTTGTAAAAAAAAAAAAAAAAAGCAGTAAAGGCCTGTCATGATAGAGAGAATGAATCAGTCCACTGAGCGGAGAATGGACCTCGAGAGCTGATTGCGCGGATGGAGGGGAGACGGGAAATATGTTCAGCCATTAATTAATCTAATAGTTTTCATGGGACAAAGAGTGCATATCTCTGCTGCCTGCATAATGAGAGCCTGGAACAAAGTCATTCACTGCATCCCATTTAAAATGATGTGAGGGTGGGCTAAAGACCAGGGGAAGAGGCAGAATACAAAGCACGGAAAATCAAAAGGCTTCACCGTCCCCACCTCCTGATGCCGCGTGTTTAATGGAATGCTCCTTAAATACTTGTCATGATAAATTCTCTAAATAAATATGCCGTTTCTGTTGTCGAAATTAATGTGAATTTTACAGCGCTCAAGCCATCACTCGGCGGAAAAAAAAAATCAACAAATTAATTTTCAGCTGTTTCTGATTGGTCGAAATCGCGGTGAGAGAACGGTGCCAGGGTTTGATTGGAGAATAGGGGTGATATCACAGCTCACTGGTGCAAAACGGTTTGGGAAACAGCCTAGATCTTATTGAATTTTAATTCAATGGGTCTGTGATGCGTATGATACAGGGGGAATGGGAGCAGGCGGCCCCAAGGCATCGTAATTTACCTTTGCCGTTTTTCCACAGATTTCAAGTGATATCAATTTCATCTTAGGTATTTTATTGCGCTGCCACAAGTACACACAGAGTGTGCAGAGGCAGACACACACACATGGACAAGAGGTTTTATATCAGCTGTGCGGATTCTCCTCTAGGGAGCATTTTGAGGGCTCTCGCGTAGAGTTGAGTCGTGTGCATTCACCACTTTAATAAAAAGGACAGCTCGACAAATTAATGCCTGACGACGGGTGAAGGGTCTGGGAGAAATTTGATCGTTATACCTCATTCAGCTTTTTTACATATACACATACGGTAGGTACGCTCTCCATAACAAGGCTCTTAGACCACCAGAGGTAATTATCTCACCCACATATTGTGGTATCTCGCATAAGTGGACTGAACATTGATTTAAGGGTTAGAAATTCTGCATAGATGGTGACAGATATTCAACTAATTAAGCTCTTAGATATGTTGACTTTTGGTACCTGGAGCTCACCTTTTGTATTCCACAATGCTGAGGGGAAGAAACCGCGTTGAAAATGAAAGAGGAACGCTTCCAGTGTTCAGTCTCTCGAAGATAAGGTAGTTCATTAGGAGTTTCTAATAAAAGTTCATTTATCTCTACGAAGCTTTTAAAGGCTTCATTTAATAATCTAGAATATGGAAAAAGGCTCAATGAGGGGAAATAGGCTTGAATATGAACAAAGAAGAACATCAGATTTCATACAAGCAGGCGAGCAAATGTATGAAACAAGACGTTTTAAAGGGTAGTTCCACCAGTTTGTGTGTTAACATCCTGGGGATTAGTGCGCCATATATGATACAGAGTAGTATGAAGCATTTTGTGGCTGCAGGTTATCTGATAGATTGCCTATAGTGACAATCAGTGACTCAGTTGCATTGTGGGTAATAAGGATCGACTGAGACATTTTTTTCACAAGTAATCAAAGAGACCAATAACTGGTATTTTGAACTGATGTATATTGGCAGTAAAAATACAAATATAGACTTACCAAAGATAAAGTATGACAAAAGTGTTTTAAAGTACTAGTCTTAAATACAATTTTAAAGTACTTTACTTGAGTATTTTCATTTTCTCTCACTCTATACTTCCTCTCCACTACATTTATTTGATAACTTTCGTTACTAGTTACTTTTAGATTCAGATTATTGAATGTTGATAGGCTGTTACATGTGAAGTGTAACCAATCAGATGGCATAATGGGCGGGGCAGTAGAATTTCCTTAAATTGTTATCACTTTAGATTATCGAACATCTTTCTTTGCAAAACCTGCTGCCAACATTACCCACAATGCAACTTGGTCACCGAGTGACATAACTGAAGGTAAGCTATCAAATTACATGCAGCCACAAAAGGCTTTAAACTACTTTTATAGTACAGTATATGTAGTGCATAGTACTCCAAAGACCTGTAAAAACACTTCAATGGTTAAAATTGGTGTCGTTACCCTTTAAGAAGAATTTTACCATGACGAGGAGGTGTAACTTTCAGAATTAGGTCATTCAATAAGGGTCCGGACGGAGAAGGCTCACTCACCTGCATCTGTCATGCTGTTATGAACCAGTACACACCCTGTCAGAGATGACATCAGGAGGTAATGGGCTGAGAGATTCTGCTCTATATAGATCAGAACCTAAATCACTCCTCTGCGTTTGTCAGCATTTAAATGTAAGAAATTACGTTTGATGTCGCTTTGGAGTCTGAAAGGGCTTTTTAAAAGACTGAGTCAATCTGCTTTCTGTCTTTTATATCACCAGAGAGAAATAGCTGTGTGTAATTTGCATGACAATGACAACTGACGCCGTGACTACAAATATTTTGCCGCAGGAGCAGCATACAAATGGGAAAAAAAGGAAGCGGGTCTGAGAACGAGAACCCTTTCAGTACCCACTGGACAAACTCACACGGGAGAAACTATAATTACCAATCGCTATTACCATAACTTACCACATACCATTAAACCACAAGTGCAACCCACAGTTTGAGACATTTCAGCAGAACACAGTGGTCCACAGTATCAGATGTACCAGAAAGGTGTGAAGGAACAAAATCCAAAGACTTTCCATCACCGGCAGCTAAAAGCAGTAAATTCAATACTTTAATCAATAACATTATAAATGTAGGCTTTCACAGAGACACTAATTAATGAGAAATTGAAGACCATACGAGATATTTGGACTAAATGAAATAACTCTTGGAGAATGCTGAGGGCCGATGAGGAATGCTTCCTCCTAGAAATGACCTTTTATGGGGGAATTTGAGGAGACGGGATTTTTGCAAGGTCTGCTGCACTCTTGTTGGAGGAGGTGAGGGATCGATCCACAACCATATTTCGAAAATAGCCTAAAAAAAGTCTTCACCGGGGGTGATCAGGAGCTATGGTTTGGTCAGTAAATAGGACCCCAGAGGAGATTGAGAGACCGAGCTTCCACTGCCCGACTGTTACTTCTGCAATTATAACTTTTACTCGGTCTTACGGTGCATTTAGGTTCACAGCTTGCAGATTTTTCATCCCTGCTCTGCCTTTGACACAGATGTTATCCAGGGCACAGAGGAATAGTACAATTGGGTCTAAAATAGAAGTACACGTTTGTTAGCATGACCCACTATTGTAACTGTTTAAGGCTGCAGAGGAGATGTTGCACTGAATCACACCGTGCCTCTGATTAGATAAAAGCCTGTAGTGTCCCCAATAAACAAACATATATAGATAAATAACATAATTGCAAAATGAATAAAAAAATAAATGTGGTAAACCAATTTAAGAGTGTGAACCCTGGAAACAAAAAAACTCTTCTGTGACAAATATAATTAGATAATTCCTCCCCCCCCAAAAAAAGTTTTTTCCTGTTTTGTAAAAAGCTTTTTTTGCTCAACTAAAAACTGCTCTTTGCTCAGTTCTAATTAAATCTCAAAATTCACTGCATTGTTATGCAACATTAGGAGGAGATGTTTTCACACTGTAATGATGTGGTTGTTTTCGTTTCGGGACTTTCTACCAATGTGCAAGCACGAGCAGGTGGCAGCGTCTCGTCAGTCGTGTTGTTCAAACATGGAATTGGAATGATATTAAATCCATTAGAATGTACTGCTGTTTCTGAAAGTGCCATGTTTTTAATTGTCTTGTCCAGACTTTAAACTCTGGCTGAGAGTTAATTACACACAAACAGCTCTGCAGTCTGTAATGCTGATGAGCTTGCTCCCCCATACATTTGAGAAATGATCACTGTGAACGCTGTACATCATGTACTCGAGAGCAATTAGGCTTTCCAGAGACGGAAAGAGACCTCACACGAGAGAGTCAGGAGAGGGTTGGGCATCAGCCACAGCCTGCGCCTTTCATGCAATTATAGAGTTTATATTCGAGACCTCTGCATTGAAGATTATGTTTGAATCACAGAAACAGCCCATGAATATCATTAAAGGTAAATAAAAAGTGAGACAACGCGACACACATGCATCATGTCAGAAGAGACATTTCCATAATGCTCGACGAATGCCGTACATTCCATATTTATTTCCTTTAGTCTCGAAGAAAGATGACAATCAAAGATGAAATCTGCTCACTCATCCCGTTCCCATTTCTGTGCTAATTAGAAGCTATTTTCATTGCTCTGTTTTACTAATTATGACGGAGAGAGTCTTTAATTGTGATGTTAAATTCAGCGTGGAAAAATAAAAGAGAGTCCTGGCCGCCTCTCGTGGAACAACTCGATCTGCTTGATCTGCGGCTTGTGATCGGGGATTGTGTGTCCTGTTCAGTTCCTCGCCACTTCAGCCTAAACGCTCGGTTCCTCCCCCGCTGAGAAAACATAACAAACCCTCTGTATCAGTTGAAAGTGGAGAAAATAGACGGAGACATTTATCTCGACTCTGACTGTGCCCTCTATCTGTTTAGCGGCCGCCTCATGTGGACACATATGGTACGGAGCTCTCAGTGCTTTGGACAGTGCAGAAAAGGGACTTGGGACCCGAGGCTCTCCCTGGGATGACAAACCTAAGGTGGCAAGTTGAAAGTCAATCCATCAGTCTGAATGAATCTCCAGTAGCTTGCACTTATGTGGACAGAGGGGATAAAATAGAAAAAAAAAAGTCCTATAGTGACATTGAGTTGAGAGCCTTTCCAGGGAAAACTGCACAGCCAGGCAATAAACTTCTACGCTGCAAAGATTTCTTTGCAGAGAGGATTTGTCACCACACCTTTAGGGCGCACTCACGCTCCGAACCGTGCCAAAGTACGATTCCCCCACTGCCCTGCACTCAGGTTTAGAAGAGGTAACTCACGGTTACCTCTGCTATGTACGTCATCAGGTCGTAGTACCGTCGCAGCAAATGGAGAACAACACAGAGAACATGAGTGTAACTTTACTGACTTTTTTGTGGCTCTATTTTGTGTCATTTCATCAAAGACTTGGATTTCTTAATTATGCATATCGGTGTAATACGCATCACTATACTTCAAGTCTACATTGTGCTCACGCATAAAGTGTGTTCACCGCTCCGATGTACTTTGCTTGAGCGGGGTTCAGAACGCTCACTAAAGTCAAACAAACTGGACATTTAGCGGTCAAATGTGATTGGGCACCGTACGGATTGGCTTTTGTGAGTGAGAAACACTGTTTCTTACATATAATACGGTCAGGGCTGGGTCATATCAGCATTCACAACGGTGAAATTCTGCCTCAAAATGAATTCATGGTGGATTCTGAAAGGTTAGTTGATACATTTGTGAAGAATCTGTTCAACTATGATAGACTGTAAACCAGGAATTCAACACGATAAAACAACAGCCCTTCTCAACAGTGCTGACCTTTGAAACCACGGAGATCCAGAGAGTCAAGGTGAAGGAAGCTTATAAACCGTGTAGCTCCATCCACTTTTATATTACTTCCTCTGATCTACAAAAATATTTCTTTACAGACTGATGTGAGATAAAAGTCAAGGTATTAATACGTCTTTTGCATAGACTGTGTGAACGTATTGTCCTCTTAGCGACCAAGCTAGTCCAAAAGGGAGGGAGTAGAGTTAATTTTTGTCTTAGCTTGTCTTAGCCAAGCTGACGATCCTGACAAATAACTTGTTATCGAATATCTTCTGAGAGGCAAGTGGTTTTACTTGTGGGGTGAGGTAAATCTGTTCAAACTGCTGTTTTTAACTACAAATTTCCCCTATATCCTACCAATGGCAAGCCTCAACTGTGCTGACCTTCAAGAGCCAAAATGGAGGACGCTGTAGTAGTGTATTACTGTGTTGCTCCATCCTCTTAACCTCCTCCTAGTGAGTCGATACGCTCCACACAAAGGAATGGTTTGCAGACAGATATAAGACCGTCACGGTACAAATATTTATTTCGAAATCCGTTTGCTCATTGTTAATTAAATTATTATTCATTATTGAATAAAAT
This sequence comes from Diplodus puntazzo, assembly GCA_963678695.2. Classification (NCBI taxonomy): domain Eukaryota; kingdom Metazoa; phylum Chordata; class Actinopteri; order Spariformes; family Sparidae; genus Diplodus; species Diplodus puntazzo. The sequence goes on along the minus strand of OZ023173.1, from coordinate 22,802,357 downwards.
AATATAGCTTACATTCTCTGAGAACAAAATGCCTGAGGGGAACTAATGCTCTAAACAGAGAAAACTTAGAGAAGCTCATTGTGACTTTCTGAAGCTAGCATGTCCCAGGTAGCTAGTGTGTTAGCAGTTAGCTCATCAGCTACAACGGTTCAAAATCGACCATATATATTGACTCACATATTAATTAAGCTAATTCCTTCCTTGTTTAAATAAACTTGACATCATGTTTTTTTGTATTTTTGCTTTTCTACTGACATGATAAATAAAAACAAAAAAACCATAGCACACTGTGTTTTGAGGAATATGACCTGAGGTCGGCTATAGCTTGATACCACAGTAGTCTGAGATTTACTGGGCGATATCGTATTCATCCATCCATTGATTTTATATTCTCGTCTATCCTTTTAATGCTATGGGTGGGGGAGTGGTCGGTCTCTAAACCATGACGCTCACAGGGGAAAATACCCTGCAGAGCTCCTGGAGGAAACCCTGGAGACAGCCCACCTTTCTTCTATCCCCCAGAGGAAAACCATACCCTTCCATTCTAGTATCAGCTGGATGAGTTATCACCAGATCAGATCTTTATTTCAGCAGAGGATTTTTCCAGAAATGTCTTTAAATCCACAGTTGTTTAAGGCAGTGTCAGTCAAACAAAGCACCGAGGGAGCTTTATTTGTTCTTCATCTCTGTGCACTCTTCATTTATTTATTTTTGCCATTGCTGCGTCATCTCCTTTGTCACATTCAGACCCGTCTGACGGCTTGCATATCCCAAACACAGCCTGCACTTGATAATCCAGGCAGGTGTGCGCTGATCCTTTTGGTAAACCAGGAGGTAATTACAGTATTTGCCTTATCGACAGACTAACCAACAGCGATTCCAAACACACACAGGGAAAAAAAAACGGAGAAATCCACATTATATCCCAGCCTAACCATGGGAGTCTCCAGTGGGGGGGTGGTGGGATCAGCAGAGAAAAGGGAAGGATGAACACAGTATAAATAGAGCCGGAGAAAAGGCCAAGAAAGGAAGTTGGAGTGTGGCATGGTGAGCCAGTGGAAAACGGAAGAGTGTGGGAGAAAAAGAAAAGGAGTGAGTGAGAGGTAATGAATAGCAAATCAGCTTCTTTATAAAACTCCTGCTTTCAGTGTTCAATCAGAGTAGCCCGGATTGGCAATTTTCCTGCGGCACAATAGAGCAGGCCCAAGAGGACCCTGGCCTCAGTTCAGAGAGGGAGAGAAAAGAGGGAGCCAGAGAGAGAGAGAGAGAGACGAAGCCAAACCTCACCAACCGCACAACCCTCACCCACCCAGCGCTCTGTCAAGTTTGGCAAACGCAGTGCAGACAACAGGAGGTACTCAGTAGTGACTTGCTCTTTGACTCCGCTTTTTCTTCATATGTATCCCCTCTCCTCGGTGATGTATGAGGTAATGAGAGCGAGCCTGTGAGGAGGGCGGCCATTTGCATAGAGAAACTCCCCGTTTCCTGCCGTGATAGGAAATAGCCTCGGGGTTGGAGGGAAAAATGGAGGATATGGAGCCAAAATGACTGACAGTATGTTCACAGTGTGTACTCTACTGGGTCAGTGGCATGGCGGTATTTTCATTTTTAATGGGTTTGATGATCTACCTGTGGAGGTGTAACAGGGGTGTAACCAGAGCCAGGCTGATATATATTGGTTGGCTGATATTATCAATTGATATTGGCCTATAACAGATCAATCGGTACCAGCATATTAATACTAATATACTTACAGAGCGTAATGGAAAAAAGTTTCTTTGGGTTATTTATGATTATTAAATTCCTGCTTAAGTTTATTGATTAAAGCAACATTATGTGGAAATAATGTTTTTGGTGGTATGTTTTCTTAACAGGGACATTTTTGTGCTTTATTTTGAAAAATGTAAACATTAAACAGTGTCATCTGTCAGTTATTACAGTGACAGGTAAGTCATTCAAGTATTGGCATATTGACAGTAAGAAAAAATAGACAAGACAAATGTTGGTAATGTTGATAATGTCTTAAACATCTCCAGCTTTTGATTGTTCGTAGACTGACTAAAGCACTTTGACCACCTGCAAAAATTCTGGATTCTCTCAACTCAGTCTGGTTTGAGTGTTCTTTGTATGATGTGTGGAGAGGCACTCGCCTTCCAGTCTGTTTTTCTTTATACACTGGATCTAAATGGCACGGGACCTTCCTCCAGCTCCGGTCTCTCATTTGTTTCTGCCATTTGGACGCGCCGACACTACATTAGCCTTAAAAAACCTGGCTCAGCAGACTAGCACGCTGCCACTAATGGACAACAACTGTCAAAACTTCTCTCGATGAAGCTCATCCTTGAAGATTTCAGTTCTACGACTACGCAGACATTAAAATTGACTATTTTAAGAGTCACTGTTTAGGTCACAGGGCGTATCGCATCGAGGAAGTTGCTTACCGAACGCTGTGGGATGAATCCACGTACCATTACACCCCTAATGTGCACACACATCTCTATCTTTACACCATTGTACTTGAGATGGATGTACATTTGCTCCTGGGCAGTACAAGTATGCAGATCTCTACTGTGCATATCTGGAGCAATTGCTCTCTGTGAATTGTTTTGACCCCATAAAGAAATGCATCTAGGTCACTGTAAACAGTGTCTGTAGATTGAGCGAGCCGCTGAGAGAAGCTTCAGTCTTCTCTTTTTTTTAAAGATAATTGTTATTGCCCGACATGCCAAATGAAATTGGAAGAGATGCTCATTAAAAGTGAACTGAACTTGAAAGAAAAAAGTCATACATAACTAATTTAGCCCGGGCTAATAAGATACTTGATCATAGCCACTTGAGCATTTATGCTATTAATTTCGCTGGGCACACTTTTCACTCTCTCAAACGGCGGTGGTTACATAAAAGAGGGGGAGACAAAAACGTCCTAATTGCTTCTATAAATTGAGATGAAGTGCCGCACAGCAGGCCAAACAGTCGAAATGGCTTTGTTCAGTCAGCGCAGCCCTCAAATCAAAAACAAACACGCACACACACACACACACACACACACACACACACCCAAAACCGCTCTTCCACACACATCTCTGGGCACGTCGCTGGCTTTTGTATGGCAAGCGGCGTGGCGAGCATTAGATGCGACTTTCAGGGGGAAATAATTACTCTGGACAGTGGTGGGGCTGAATCCAGATGGACTTGGCAGAACTGTGCGGGAGAACCTGCTGCCAGTGTACACAAATCATACCTGCCTAGCAACTGGTAAGGCCACCCAGCCCCTGAAAGACCCGACCCCCCCCCCCCCCCCCCCCCATTGCATTACGTCTCCGGTGGCCGGCTGGTGCAGCACAGCACACCGGAAGAGCCGGAATAACTAGAAAAATAGAGGTAGTGGAAATGAAGAAAGAAAGGAGCTCGACGACGGTAATCAAACATAATTCCTGCTTTATTACTGTGAGTGCTATGGATTTTTGTTGCTATAAGCTGTCTTTGGTTTGGTTCTGACGTAACCTGAAAAGCGTATATTCATTTTTTTTTTATTTGTGTGACCTCTTTTTTAGGCTTTTTATATATAAAAAACACTCTCCCTGGTTGTGCGTCTTATTTCATGCTGTACTCTAAAACAAGGCTTTCATTCTATTACGGAGCACTCAAAGATGGAAGGAACGCCTCCGATATTTATGTGAGTTGTTCCTTGTTTCTCTGGTGTACTCCACTGTAGGGTCTTTCTTGTCTTCTAACAGCTGTGTACAGTACGAGCAAAATAACTCACAAAAATATAGAAACATTGTGGAATTTTGTAATGTGACCATACTGCGACAGGTTCGAGGGATGTCCGGGGTCAGGCAGTAAAGATCGCAAGGCACTTGCTATCGACTGATTGGAAATATTCAAAGTAATTTGTGACTGTGGTGAAAATGTTTGGTGCAAAAGTTAATTCAGTCATTGAAGTTCACAGTTAAGTGTGAACCGGACTGGAGCTTGGGCCTAATTTTAGAGAGTTCTCGAAGTTTAATTCATTTTCAGAAAGGTTAGTAACCGAGCCTGACCTGAGCCAGTTAATTAGAGCTGAAGCACTGAGTTTGTGTGACACGTTGAATCCCACGTGAATTTGCGCCGTCTGGAAATCAACAAACAGCATCTGTGTTGTGTTCGAAGCACTTAACAGGACATGTAGCTCCAACACAGTAGACAGTAGGTCTGTCACATATTTTTACACCATATTTTTAATAACAATGTGAAAACACAATGTCAATTCAGCCTATTTTTTACACTATATTTGAAGTTGAAGCACCGTGTTGATCGACGTGACCTGAACCTGGACAGCGTTGGTCTGAAAAATTCTAGAAGTTTATCAGACTCTGGGCGGGCCCTGTGGGAGGTGGGACCCAAAACAGTTTGGGAAGGCTTTTAGGGAGGCGAGGTTACTAATGATGCCGTGAACCATCCTCGCACTTGTCACAAACGAATGCCACACAGCAAAAGGTTACAGTAGATTTGTCGGGGGTGGTCTGCAGGACCGGCTTCTGTCAGATTTCCCAGGCGGTGACGCTCTGAACAAAAACAGTGGAAATGCATTACTGAGAATTCGTGATCAGGCTTGAGTGTATTCATTTTTTTTAGTTTTGAGTGACCTACATTTTAAAGAACTATTTAAAGCGAGGCTAAATGTATAATTTGGATGCTATGTCATGTTGATATTCAGAGCATGAAATACCTCCCAGACGGAATGGACTGTAACAGAACGAGCCTCTGAGGGCTTGTTTGTTTCACTCCTAATCGGGGCTGCAACTAAAGTTTATTCACAAGATCGATTAATCCTTTTTTTATTGAGATTCGTCTGTAAAAAGGGAAAGAATTGTAAAAAAAAATAATAAATATGCCTGCAGCAGAGCGCCTGAAATCCAAAAATGTTTAATTGACAAAACTGTAACACTGAGATTTCTCACATTAGGAGACGCAGGAAGTTGAAAATGATCGGCATTTATGGTTCATTACTCGGCGACAATTTTTATAATCGACAATAATTTCCTGTCAGTTGAGCTAATTGTCTCGTCTCAGTCTATATTTCCTCCTCATCCCCTTCTCTTCCGTTTTATATTTGAAGGTTCGACCTCATTAGTTTCTCGGGGTGTCTTGTACCGTTCATTTGTTCCCTGTATCACTTGGGGGGGCTTTGTCCATTGCTTTCCTCTACGTGTGGCACATCCTCATTTATGTATTGACCACATGTTTTGGCCACATGCAGTCGTCCTCTTTTTGCTATCAGCTGGCCCCATATGGATCCCTGCAGGACGGACGCACAGATGGACACAGTGGGGATCCGCAGCCTGCCTGGCCGACACTCCAGCCTCCTCGTCTGATCAGGGCCCCCTCGCAGAATGGCAGCACATCACACAGTCACATCAGGAGGATTTCAGATCCACCCATTAGCAGTGGAATGATTTAAATGCTCATTAGCCTTAGCTTCCTATTTGCTCTGGTTGTGTGCCTTTCAGACTAATTACCATCCGGAGTTGGTTGACTCAGTCACTGTTCACCCATAGAAGAGGGCATAAGTAATGTGTTTAGAGTTAGACATCAATAATTTAAAAAACGCCTCATAATAAAGGGCAACATCATTACGTTCTCGTTCGTCAAGAGGTAAACACTCAATTGATTTGTTGAGTTTGTTTTTGCATTATTCAATATGTATCAAGTATGTCCACAACAAGGATTTTCCCTATCCCCACCAATGAGGCGCGTGTGGTGAATTATAGAGCCCTCCTGGTTTTGTACAACGCTGTGGCGCTGAAAAATTAAAACGATAAAAGATTAGAGAAGTAGAAAATATATTACACTTCCAGCTCTGCTGCCGTGATAACAACCGAGGGATCCAATTCCATCTCAAACAGACCGTTTGAAGATCAAAGCTGCGACTTTATCTCCAAACTTAGTTGGAAGCGTCCAGAAAGAGGGCAGGGGAAGCCAAAACTCTCCGTACTCGCTCTCTGCTTCTCTTGGCCTTCTGTACCATAGCATGGGTTGGACTTAAACTATAGAATAAATCCAGTTTACTAATTTCTTTGCAAGCTTCAAATAAATGAAAACCAATAGATTATGGCATTCGTTGCAGGGAAAAAATGAGAGATTATAAGGAGAGCTTGTCAGACTCTACGGTCATGAATGTTAGCTTGAGCAGATAAAATGAAAAACCTGTCAACCGTATTGTCAGAGGTCATCAGTCTAACATTATCATACCCGACCAATGCGGCTGTTATAATGAATTAAACACCATGTTTCACGGTACAGATTACATTTAAACACTGCTGAGTAATGTTAACTAATGTGATTATTTTAAAATATCTCAGAAAGTTGAATTTCTTCTGTTTTTAGTGAAAGGACCGCAGCGACAAGCAAAAGTCTTTCGATTTTGTGATAATAGTGCAATCACTCTTCAAAACTATAGTTGTCTAGTAGTTTGTCTACATGTAGCACAGTGATTTTAAAAAGGTAGCTAGTTTGTGGCATGCAGCAGGGAAGTTACACATCCTCTCAGTCTATGAACTGAAGGGCAGCGCTGCATACTGCGTCTTTACTGGTTGTTAGTTCAATGACAAACAAACAATACGAGCAGGTTGTCACGTAACTGGTCAACTACACCATTGTTGTAATCAGTAAAATGTGTAGGTAGCAGGGACCTCTTACTCCATACGTTGCGTAAAATTCAGTTGCGTATTAAACCGGGCCTACAATAACATGTGATAAGTGTGGTTATAGCACGGTTTGGTTCGCTTGCTCTGATGATTGCACGAGGAATCATCTGTGTTGTGTAAATGAAATGTTGAGACAGATTTAAACTTTTGGAAAAAATAAAAGCTTTTCTAAATATTATGGAGCAATAATCTTGCAGCCCCCCCTGCAGCAATCCAGAGGACCCCCCCTATGGGTTGCGGATCCCCTGTTGAAGACCCAGGACTCGGAAGTCGGCATGTGTATAGTAACGTACAAATACAAGCTTTGTTTGATTTATGCAATAGGGAATTTAAGTTTAGTTAAATAGTTAAATCAAAACCACATCATCAGTTAAACGTATATCTTCATGTTTCCTGTACAGTGCAGTATATACCGTACACTGTATACTGTATAAATCCCTTATATACTTGGTTGATTTATCCAATAAGCCTCCTGCAGGGCACAGACTTCATACACTAATTGTAGCTGCAGTATACATGTTTGTCTCAGTAAACTGTAATGAGTATTTCCTGAAGTGGCTGCAGTAGTGTTGTTTCTTGAGGAGGGCATGTTGTGTGCGTGTTCTCCTTTTCCTCAGCACTCAGCCTGCGTCCTGATTAAATATTACTTGCCATATGCCTTACACCTCTTCCGTGCTTCATTAGGAGTCCAATTTATTGCATGTTTTAGGTGAAAAGGCACTCTCGAGATTAATTTTGTGAAGTGTTGTGAAAACCTAATCATTTATTTATTTTCGGGGCCCCGAGGCTCAGACTATTCATCAGCGTTCTGATATATAGGTGTATTTATTTACTTCAGTTTTAATTGTTGGTAGGCCAGACGTTTATGGATATTTTGTGTGCAATTAGCACTCCATGCTGTGTTGATGAAACATTTCACCAAATTACGGGGGATGGATCATGTTTTAATTATCGCTCGATTTATCCTAACAATGCTGAGGGAGAAAATGCGCTCTGAGTTATGGCGGCCGTTCTCGTCATTACTCAGACAAACTTTTCTGTTTTTGTCCTTCCTCCCGCTGGTGAACACCTGGAGCCCGTACAAGTGGATGACCATCAAACCTCGCTGTCCACATTAAAAGCTCCCTTGATCTCTGCTCTTACGGGCATGCAGGAGCTGTGGCTCTTTATCGAAAAAGTGATGATCTCTGGCTGCAGCCGTCGTCCCTGGCGGATCTCATAACAAGGCCAGCGTTTGGCACTCGGAGCCGAGATTTTCCCCAGTGGGAAGGAGAGAGGGACCGGACCTCTGGCTGTCAGGATAATTGACAAAGGCACCTGGATCACACAGCGGGAATGACAGAGTGACATTCATTACCTTTAATAGTATTTCCTCCATCACTCTGTCACTCTCTCCTCTTCTCCTTTTCTCCCTCTCGCTCTCCTACCCGGTCCCTTTTTTTTTTTTTCATCTTGTTTGTGTCTTTGCCCTCATCAGCCCTCCCACCGTCACCCCGCGGGTCCCCGTCCAATGTCTCCCTGGCGTTGTTATCCTTGGCACCTGAGAGATAAAGTCACTCCTGATGACTGATGACCACGGGTTCATGCAGAGATGAGCTGCCATTTGTAATAATACAGATATGCTGTGTGCCTTTTATGCTGTCCTCAAGGCTGTGTCTGTACAGCCGTGTCAGGTCACGGGCTGGATCAGCAGTAACATTATGAAGTACATCGTAAAAGTCCTTGTAAATAAAGCAAATGTTCTTCCAAGCCGCAGCCACACCGTAGACCTTGAAATAGCGTGAAAAAATCCTTAAGATGAATTAATGGGAGTTTCATCGGCCCTTAGTGGAGGACCACCTGACTGAGATTTGAGTGCCTTTTTCTTTTTTGGAGAGCTGTTTATGATTCTGCACCGAGTGGAGCAGATAATGACCAGCTGTGGGCATCACTCACCGAGCTTCTCGGGGACCTCATTGGCACACTAAAAGATCTCATTATGACACTTTACAGATGTCACCTCTGCCACTCGCGAGGTTCGCCTATTGGCCTCCCACGACACGCCCGGTCCTGACAATCTGGTAATGGTCGGACTCCGGTTGGGGACTTCTGAGCCACTGGGCTGAGGAGAGATGAGGTCGAGAGCCAAGCTCAGACGGTGTGAAAAGCGAGCGAGGTGCCGAGTTTTTCTGCATCTCTCTTTAAACTTTCCGTTCCTTCCAGCTAACACATTTTTTTCTTCAAAGGTGTAAATTATGCAATCGCACTCACGTCTTTGCTTTTTGCTTTGTTTTGTTAAATTCAAAGCAATGTGTAGCCGCTGTGTGTAAAGTACAGCCTGACAGAATTGCAAGAGGCATTCGACGCAAAGTTCTACTAACAGATATTGCATTGTTCGGTGTTTGCGTTCGTCTTGGATGACTGAAGAGCTCAACCGTGTAAATCCAAGTTCCAATCCACCCAGGGTGCTTTGATTGACTGTATGGATGTTGTTTTTGATCACTGAAGTCACATCTACACAGGCGTTAAGAAGCATTCTATCCAGAAGTTAGTCAAGTGTTAATGCAGCTGAGTGAAGAAAATCACCCAAAGGAGCAATTTCACACATGCACCATGGCACATTTCTTTGGTTTACATTGAAATAGTATATAGAGGACAACAAGCTATGTGTCTGGAAAGAAACAAAAAGAAACCCTGCAAACAACAAAAAATATAAGAAAAACCACCCACCTACCAAAACACATTAACGAACACCGCACCCAGCCCACGCACACCCATACACACAACCGACAGAAACAGATCTACAACACACAGACGCAACACAAACACACATACGGGGACTGCTCATGGCTGTAGTTCTATTTTAAACTTGAATTTGAGGCAGAAGGATGTGGTTGATTATTTAAATGTTCTCATGTTATAATGATTTCAACTAACTAGGTCAAGGCTGACATCAGATTGGTTTAAAGTATGAACACGTGTTTTATTGTGTCACCAGGATTGGCACCAGATGGGAGACATCAAACGCCACAGGAGGACAACATTTAAAGATAATTGGAACCTGTTATACTGCGTGTGTATTGTACATATACGTTATAATTTCCATCTTTCTGACAGAAAGATTCAAAACAAAAACAGGATGCCTGATTATTCGCTCAACATGAATTCAGTCAGGAAATCAATTATACGTTGTTTTGTTTCGGCATCGGAGCGGGGTCAGTGTGGGTGACGGTACCGCTGCAGCCCCAACCTTATCTCTTGACTGCAAAGCATTGCCTGTAATTCCACATTTATTCATACTTAGACTATTTCCATCAGCTTGCGGCGTATATCCTGAGGGTCAGGGCTGAAAAGTTTCTTTCACTTGGAGGAGCTGCCTTCCAAGTGTTGCCACTCCTGGTCTTTGTTACTTTTGCAGCCTGAATAGACCGAATAGATAGTCTTTGCGAGGAGCTCATGTTTTAATTCAAGGTGAGATGACAACCCTCAGCGGCCATATTAATTGTGACAGGAGCAAAGGAGGATGTCAGTTAGCGTAGCAGCCATAGCCGTGTTTGTGGCAACAAAATACAGATATTTTTGATGGGAAGTTTGACCGGATTTCTTTAACGAGACCTCGGGACATCTCCGGCCATGTTTCATGGCGACCAAAACAGCAATTTGAAGCCAAAACATGATGTTTTCCTAACCCTAACCAAGTGTTTTTTTTCTGCCTAAACCTAACCACTAAGTGCAGCGTTGAGAGAAAAAGAAAACTGAACCTTAAGATCTTTTTGCAGTCACCGACTTTGCCAACATCGATTCTTGTCATTGGGTTCGATGTGTTCAACTGAATCTTTAAATCATGCAACATCATGTCTAATTGAACACAGTCGTCTTTTTTCTAAACCCAAACTCAGTAGTTCGGAGCCTACACTTCATCAAACACGTCCTTTTGGGAGTCACTGGCAATCGAGGTAGGAATGCTTGCAGTCCATGACTTATTAAGGCCATTTCAAGTTCGTCGATGTTGGGTTGTGAGGCCACAGACAGCCAAAATGCAGCTTGATATTCAGTATGTGAATGGCAGGAGGAATCAGGGTCGTGGCAACGTGACAGGCACAACACGCCGCTCCTGTTCTGTGTGATTGTTTTCCTCTTCACTGTCCGTTGTTGTCAGGCTTCTTTCTACCTCGGAATCGGAGTAAAGCTGGGAGAGCTCCTCCACAATGTTAGCCTTGTTAAGCGTTTGTCTGCAGCCTCATTAGTCACACCAGACAGAGGCATTAATGCTGGCAGTAAATGAACTGCCTCAAGCTGCTAATTTCGTTTGATTGCACATAAGAAATGTGCTACTTTTGATCGCCACAGTAGCGGCAGCGTGGATCAATATGAATATAAGTTGAAGTGCTATATAAAAAGGAATGATGTATAATTCATCAGTCACGCTCTTTGGCCAGAACACGTAATTTAGTGCTTTAATGTTAATGAGCAGGGCATTTATTTTTCTTTTCTTTGAAGGCGGAAATGTTAAGCGTTCCAGTTCCTCGCCGTGACTCGATCATAAACACATCACCGCCGAGATCAACGCCTCTGCTAAAAGTTGTTAAGCTAATCATGCAGTCACACTGAAAAATAACAGGAGGTTTCAGGTTGTGACCTTTTCAGTCCGCGCAGATATTTATAGGCGACGGGACATACCGTCACATTCCAGGCAATTTTCTTTGACATTTCCGAGCAATCAAACTGTTACTCATTGGCGTGACAAACCGTATCGACACATATAGGGAGCATCAGGAATTCACTTTGTGGGTAAAATTAGAAAAAATTGTGCATATATTTGCATAAATGTTTCCTTAAAATCCTTTTGTTTTGCACTTTTCCCTCAAGTGAACGGTGGCCTATATTCCCCCAACTGATTGCAATCTGAACCGAGTGCAGTAGTGAGAATGTTAATGGGTAGGTTTTTAATTCACTGTCTTAATTCAGTTAGGTCTCGATTTCTGAGTGCTCGATATGGTCGAACGTTAATAAGCATATTAACTCACAGTGTTATTGACGTTATTATTTAAATGTCAATATGCTACGGATATCAATACAGCTCTTTGAAGCGCTGCTCTGTTGAACGGCAGCCTCTTTTGCCTCGGTGGCTGACAGGAGACGCTTCTTAATTTATTTCAGATTGACAAACCGCGGTGCGCCCTGGTTCAATTTCTAAGCCTCAACCCATCGTTCACTATCTTTTTCAAAGCGCTCTCTCAAAAGGCTCATAAATGTATTTCTTCTTGCTCTCGTATTGATTTGGATCCAACGTAATTGATCATCGGGGAGACACTTAAGAACGCCACTGTCTTCCCTGCTTCTATAGACAATCCGACTGCATCCCTGCGATTTTTTTCTTCATTACAAACAAAGATTCGCCCGCGGGGTTGATTTTTTAAAATTTATTTATTTATTTTCCCACGATCAAGACGCAGAAATGGAAAAATAAATGCAGAAATAATGGGCTGTACAAAACTGTTGAAAATTCAATTCAATGAATGGAAAATCACCAGATGAAAGAATTTATATTATATAAAGCGAGATGAAAGGAGGCCTGATGCATCCCTCTTCTTATACCCCTCTGGTAAAAAAAAAAATAAAAAAAGATGAATTACATATGCATGTGTTATGTCTGTTACAAAAAAAGTGAGACTAATTACTTATATGTATCTATAAATTGAGGTTGACGCCGTACAGTGCTCTGTTATGTTGCTACAAGCATACTGTGAAGATGAAAAGCTTTGCTACTGAATGATCAGATAATCGTACATACATAGAAAAACACTCAGAACCATTAACCTACAATTAAACCCCTAAAACAGCCATAATTGTGCCGTTAAATATTACATTAAGCAGACCGATTAAAGACCAATGTTTACTGCTAATCACCAGTCATATCTTATCCGTACGCATGCACACAATATCTTTCTTCGCTGCCTCAAAGTACAGCTATTTTATCTGTGAGGCGAAGGACGAGGGGAGGATCAGGCCGGAGCAACAGGCTGCGAGTCTGCGCGCCTGAGTTTTTCCACGAGAGTTTTCAAGCTGTACCGAGGAGGACATAATGACGGAGGTTGACTTTGAGCACAGCTTATGTGGATCTAACAAACACACTGTGCAATCCCCCGGAGTTACTTATGTCACACAATTTGAAGCGGTTATTTTTGCATGGAGAATTTAGAGTATAAGAGCAGCTGAGAAAGTGCAAACGAGTATTTACGGGATCTGCGAGGACGGTTGTCGTATGAAAACAAATTTAACTTCACCTTAACACATCTGTGTCATCTTCTAAAACAAATTAAATCACCAAACAATGTAGTCAATAACCAAAGAACTGTATAGTTGAAAGTAGTAGATGGTAAATGAACAATGCAGCAAACCAGGGTCAGAAGTTGTGGTTTGTAAATTTTAAACTTGACGGATCAATGAACTGTGAGATTGCAGTAGATTGCGTCAGCAACGGTCTTCATTTTGCAATACTTGTATACGTTGCAGTATTTGTTTGGCTGCATTTATCTCGATGTTCTGGTGAAACATAAGATGTATCAACAGCGTCTCCACCTCTACCTCCATCGCTCTCGCCACCAGTTGAGCAGGCCTGCGACAGTAAAGCGCACGTGAAGGACCTCGAAATGAAACTTAAAGGTCATAGTGATAACATTTTTATGTAGATAAATCATTTGAAAAAAACACAAAACATCTACACAGATTGTAGAAAAGTGCAGAAGAAAACTCTCTTCGATAAAATCATGATTAAGACTGTGAATTAAGTTTAAGTTGAAACATTTGGGCCTTATTTAATGGCCGAATGTTACCAAGAACATCCTTAAGTACATCACTTAAGTCACATTCTACTGCTTCCAAAAGTCCGCTCTTTATCTCCGAGCTCACCAGCTATTTTCAAGCTCTTCCAGACACGGTGCACCATTAAACAGACCTGGCTTAGATCCTCATATTTCTTTTTCCATTATATTGCCACCTGTGGCGAGTGCGGAGAGTGAATGTTCTCCAACTTTTCAGACCAAAGCCAAGTCATCAAACTGATGGAAGGGTTAGTTTTCTCTCTGCTGTTATAAAAAGATCACAGATGACCTGCGAGGTAAAGTTCTGCTCCCTGAACGCTCTTTTCTGTTAGCTAACAGGAAGAGATGAGAGAGGGCGCCTCGCCGTCTTAATTAAAGGCACGCAGGTAGAGAACGGCGGTGTTATACAGTATGTGCGACTGTATGAAAGGTCTGAAAATGGACACAGTGTTGGCACTATCAATGGAAAAAAAATGAAGTGACAAACAAGCGAGCCTCCCTGAGGAAAACGTCGGGCCGCTGACACAGCCTCAGAGGGAGAATTATGATGAAGGGAAGCTGATGGACTTGAAGTGTTTTTGTTCTGGAGGCTTGTAATTACAACCCTGAGAGAGACGGAGGGGAGAGAATAATTACGTGAGCTCCGTCGCCGAGTGATAGAAGGGTAGGTGGAGAACAAAAATGAAAATCACAGATATCCTCCACCTCTCGGCGAGGAGCGATGACAGGAAAAGCGAAGCATTGCTATACATTTCCTCGTTGTGTTAGAAATGAAAAGACACGAGACGAGCGAGGTGATTCCTCCCTCCCTTTGTCTCTGAGCTCCTCTCATCTTTTTCCTCTTCGTTGGTCTCCTTTCACCTTTTCTTCTTCTTCTTCTTTTGCCTCTGCTGATATTTTCTGTCATTCCCCTCCCTCCGGTAGCCCGTCTGCCTTCCTTTCCCTCCTCCCTCCCTCCCTTTCTGACGTGAGAGTGTGTTTCCAGGCTACTCAGGGCAATTACAATTCAAAATGACAAAATGGAGATCATCGGCGTGTCACAGGATCAAGTGAAATGTAATGGCCCATGAAAAAAAGCCTACGTATGCTAGTGTGCATCCTTCCGTCTGTGTGTGTGTGTGTGTGTTGTGTGTGTGCGTGTACTGTACAGAGTCCATGTGTGTCGGTTCTGGTGTACTTCTAACAGTGTCTGACGTCTGCCCACCACAGTACGCCCAAGTTTTCTGAGTGAATCACCCTCAGATGCAGTCGGAGGGGGTAATACAGAAGGAAGGGGTCACCCTGCTCTGCACGTTCGCTCGTCGCCATAACTCTCGGCATTCATCCACGGCGCTCGTGACGGCAGTTGCATTTCCTTTTCGCGGTGATGTCAGCGTTTTTTTTTTTTTAAGCCCATGAAATATATCTAAATCCTGCATGCAACTGCTCCTAGATAGTCATGATCCCTAAGCGGGATTTTTATTCTGCATCCTGCCACACTTTGACTTCTCCTCATAGGCTTTTGGGGAGGAAAGAGAATCAGAGGCAGTCGCAAATAAAACACACACACACACACACACACACACACACTCCAGTGGCTTAAACTGTGTTCTTTGGGCTGTTGATTTAGCTCGCCTCTCTCTCCCTCCGTCCCTCCCTCCCTCCTCCCTGAAACAGATGGTCTTATAAACTTTAAAATGAGTTTTGGAAAGCAAAAGGAGACTCTGGGAGGGCATCAAATCCAATTTTGCTATTATTTAAAACTCATTTTTTACTGCTTTTGCTTTGAATATTGCTTGTGTCTTAAAACCTGTATTCCCCTGCTCGGCACAAAAAAAAAAACCTGGAGCTGCTGTGTTCAAATTTCTCAATCACGCAAACAAAAATCCCTGTTTGATCGCGCCGAGCTGCAGCGTTTCCTCAAATAGCTTTCATCTAAGCAGGTTGGCCGGCTTTGTCAGGGCTACACATCCTTTGGCTCAGCTTTAATTACACTACAGTCAGACAAGGCGTGCAGGCAGCCGCCCCCTCCAGTCTCCATGCTGATCAATAAGTGGACGGACTCCAAAGTCGGTGCCTTGTGTAAAGTACACGACCAGAACTTGGTGGTGGAAAAGTAAAGAAATATGAGAAATTGTCTCGGTGGTGGTGGTGGTGGTGGTGGTGCACAGAAATCCCCCCTCTGTTCATTTCTTTCATCGCCTATGAAAAGTTAATCCTGTCAGATAAATCAGATAAAGAGGACTGCGGTCGTGTGAACCTCGTTCTCGCAGCAAATTAAAGTGGAAATCGACAACTTTGTCGTGTCATTGTGAAGTAAATATACTGTATACTGCACAGTGAAACGGCTTTTTTCGAAAAATGTACAGTAGATTGGTTCCGTAGCATGCTTTCGATTTGCGGTTATGTCTGCCCGGGGCTGGATTTTATGAGGGCTGGATTTTATGAGGCCTGGATTTGGGGGCGCAAAGGAAGCACAGTCTGTAATCGCGCAACGGAAAACAGGTAAAGGATTTGTTTTCCCCGGTAGCTGTCGGTAGCTATCCCCAGGTAACGGTGGAGCAACCAGATTAACTCAAACAGAGTAACACTTCAAAACTCCACCCTGCAAAAAGGTAAAAAGAAGCTCCTTGACAGAGAAGGCAAAGAAGGCTGGTCAGTGACAGCAACAGAATTGAGTGGACCCACATGGATAGAGCTCTGGGGTTGTGTTGGAGTGAATGTGTTTTGTCTTCCTAGTGTGATTTGAGAGGGTTCAAAAGCAACATTCAGTCCTTCACTTTCTACTAGACCAGCAGCAAATCCTGTTCGCTCATTAACACGATCCAGTCATTGGGATTATTTGAGATTCTTGCGGTCGTTTCTTGCTTCAGATAGTAGCCAGGCTTCTAGCGGCCATGTTGCTACCGCTAGCTATAACTAGCTGTGAGAAAATGAAACCTGGAGCTGCAGGGAAGCCAAAGGCAAAAGGAAACAAGCCATCTGTGTTTGCTTCTGACAAACCTTAGCGATCTGGTTGTCTTTTCAACTTCCTTAAAAACGTTGATATTTATTTTTTGCAGGGCGTAGCAGTGCAGCATTTGGCAAGCTCTGCGTGACAGTGACAGTGTTGTCAGACCGTTTGGGCGGTTTGTCAGTTGACACATTATAAAGAGTCTAGACGTCTAGATAAGCAGCGCTTTGTGCCTGAGTGGATCAGGTACAGAACTTTCACCCTGGAGACTCGGGTTATGATCCCATGTAAAACTTTGATTACTTTTTATTTTTAGACTGGGTGAGCGCCTCATTGTCTGGGAGTTTATGGGTGTCTGTTAGATTTCACATGGGATACAAAATGTGATTAAAAAAATCATCTGTTTGGAGTTACAATTAGGTGTGAGATCTCCTGTAAGTCTATTTTTGGAGTGAGGACAATAATCAGGTTAATATATATCTCTTTTAGATTAGGTTCATGTTTGCTAGTTCATCCAAAAAGTGACGAGAAGACTCAATGCGATCCAAAGAAAACGTGATAACGCTCTGTGGGACACAGGAGGTGCTGCCCTCGGTTGTCAGTTTTTAGGGAGTACCTTTCGACATCCGTTCCAACAATACTACCACTTGGAAACGGCAGCATATGAGTTGAAAAGTCCTCTTGTTCCGCTTTGAAATGAAAAGTTTTTCCCCTGAGGACTGGTATTCACAGCACGTCTTGTTTTTTTTTGTAAATGTATGTGCCGCTGGTCTAAATGCAAAGCACAGGCAGACAGGATGAATGAGTCTTACTCATCCTGAAAAAGTATGTGTGTTTTTTTTCTTTTTGCTGCAACTCTTTCAAAATATAGCGTATTACTGATATTCAGATATAAACAGAGCCACTCTGGGAATGATGCTGAAATGAACATGGTGGCAGAGTGCACCATTACTATACCAAGTGCTCCAGTGGGGGGGAAGAGAGAGAGAGAGAGAGACAGAGAGAGAGAGAGGGGATTGGTGGTGGGTAAAGAGAGAGAGAGGCGCGTGAAATGAGGGAGACGGCGGACAGAGGGAGCGCTCGGATGGGTAGAGTGGAAGATTTGTGAGGATAGGGAGCAATATGGAAGAAGATGATTGGGAAAGATGGATAGGAAAAGATGAGAGGCAGAAAAAAAAAAGGGGGGGGAAGGGGGGTGATTTAAAGGCAGCGAGAGAGGGGCGAGAAAGAAATACAGCTGAAAAGCAGTGAAAGGGGGGAAAGAGAGCTAAGGAGCGGGCGACAGGAATAGTATAGAGGAGGTGTCACCGTCAAGGGTGTCTCAATGAGATCCCATAAAACACTCGCTTATTCTGCCGACTGTCACAGCACAGAGCCGGGCCCACAAATAGAGGTGCGAGACGCACACAACCACGCTCCGACACGGCGATACATTTACATCTTACTCGCGTTTATTTGCCAGCATTTTATTTTGTTACAACAGGAGTGAGCAAAAAAAAAAAAAAAACACAAAATTTACGTCGACAACATTTTTTTTGTTTTTCTCGGGATAATCAGAGAGGAAGTGGGCGTCAGAATTGGGAGATAGTTGTGTATTTTTCCTTTTTGAAGGTAAGGAAGCGTGAGGAAAGTGTCTCCTATTCACCGCAGAATTACGTTTGCTATATATACATACAGTATATCCGTATTTATACTTTCTTAATATATTTTCTGAACATTTCTTATTATTTGGACGTGGGCGCAGAAATACCACAGAGCTGCCATCTGTTCCTCGTTTAATTCATTCATTGGCAGTCATAACTGTTCAAAAGCTCAAGCAGAAAGTTGCAAAGGAGCAAGAACATCTGACATCCTGTTGTTCGTCCAAAGTTTGTGATGTGTCTGTGACTGTAGAGTAAATTATTATTCCATTAACAGATTAAGGATTAAACTGAAGAGGGCACCATCTCATTCTCCTATTTATTTTGCATATTTTACTTTAGAACTGTAAAATGCACTGTCTGATCTAGATGAATGTCTGTGGGGAAGGGTGCCGCAGTTTTTTCAACGCAAGGGTCAAAAGAAAATATGAAAAAAATGTTTTAAAAGGTCAATCATCCTGTTTAACCTCCCCTATCCCCCCATCCCATGTTTGTACCATCTTTAACTGCTATTTGTTCTTTTGCTATATTAAAAAAAAAAAAAACTTCCCATCATCTCGTGCAGCGTGGATATTCTCAAGACGGCCGAGAACATTATGTAATCAAAATGTGTGTTTCTAACTCTCCTGTGACTCGATGGCATTTTGCCTTTTTTTCTTCGCTATTTCCAGCATAAAATATAGTAGTTATTTAACCGAAGTCTCTAACCACAAATACCGTTGAATGCGTCTGCGTTCTCAGCTGGAATCTACTTTTCCATTATTTTTTCCCCTCGTATACCAGCTGCAGTTGGATTGGAGTGCGTGTTGTGTAGCAGCACCTCCTGCTGATTAATATGATAAAGGAGAAGCTGTTGCTCGGGTTACCTCCGCAGTCAAACGCTTCAACTAACTTTCAGATCTGGATGGTGTGAAAGTAGTCGAACTGGTGCAGGCTGGAGGATTCAAAAGTTCCACTAAGATGGACCCGTCGTGGATTTGCTGCTGGTGGGAGCGGTGTCGGTCCACGCCTAATCCTAAATCCACGTATAATCATCACCTGCTCTTAACCCAGACCTCGCCTCTGCGTGGCGCCAGACTATTGCCGCCAGCTCGGACCATTCCTTCGAACCAGCTCCTCTACCACTCGCCGCCCAGCCTCCCGCACCTCTGCCACCTCCTCACAACCTCTACTGCCCGAGCAAGCCTCCCGCGTAACCGTGAGTCTCACCGGCCTGCGCTCGAGCTCACCGTCTCATCCCACCAGCAAAATCCTTCTCGTGATCAATAAATTCACCTCTTCAGTCACTACTTGTTTGGTGTCCCGTTTATCGCTGTTGTTTCTTACGAGCTTGTGGGCGGACTTGTTGTTTGAGGTGGCGTCCCGTGCCATGTTGGTTTCCATCGTTTTTTTCTCAGCTAATACTTCACAACTAGCTTCCCCCACACCTGCTGTCGTGGAAACAGAGTTGGGGTGAAAAAATCCAAAATGCGAGGCTTTTTGGGCAACTTTTGGGCAAAGCCAGTGTGTTTTGCGTGGAGGGGGTTTTAGAGATTTCGATTTGGAGATTTTGATTTTCGAGTTTCATTCTCAGGTTTTTCCCGATACCAACTCCATTCTGTGGGAAACACTGAGAAGCAGCGAATGTATTTGTACAAGATCAATTGGTAACCAGTGAGTGAGCACTCACCACTGAGCGATCAGCGGGGACTGTAAGTGCAGGGATTTTCCCTGATCAATCAGAGACTGGAAAAGGAGTTAAAACAGGGCTGTGCTGGGCTTGTTTTTGCCGGTTAGTCAGTCAGAGTGAGTGCACAGCAACCGCAGAATACTCCCACTCCTTCCTCCAATTATTATCGTATTGTCTGTCCTTTTTTTCTACTTTCTACATCTATTCAGAATATACAATATGAGCTACAGCTGCAGTCTGAATCATACATTTTCATCATACAGCGAGTTATTTCTTTGTGTGACGCCACAGAAGATAAATAAATGCACAAGGCAGAATAAAGTATTGCCAGACACAGAAATCTGATTTCCCCTCGCGGGTCGATGTTGCGACATTAATGCAGGATGACAGGCTCCAAAACGGTCAATCAATAATTCACCCGTCAATCGGTTTTGACTTTACGCTCACGCCGGCTGATTGTTTTTTTGTTTTGTTTTTTAAAAGTGTGAACAAATCCCAGACTGGAGCTAAAGAAAGCAACCACGGATGTTTTGTTTTTTTCTTGGCGAGGAACAAGCGAACAGAACTACAGGTGCGAAAGCAGCCGAACAGACTCGAGGCTTTTTTTTTTCTCCCCCGGCACGACTGGAAGTTTATGTCTAGAAACTAGATAGAAGCACTTGTTGTTAAAGATCTGTGTGTGGGCTGCAGCTGAGCAAGGTCACGTAACAAGAAGTAAAAAGCTGAGTTTGGTCCGTATGTCCACAGAACCAAACTTCAGGCAACACCTACCATGCAAACTAACACCTTGCAAAAGATGGTGATTATTTCTTCCTTTAGCTGTCAGTGAATGCAACAGCTGTGCAACGGCACAATGCACTCCTGCTCGGGCGCGCGTACCCCGTCGCAGTCAGGTTGTGCTAATGAAGATATTGCAGAGCGGTATGAGCGAGCGGACCAGCGGAGCCAGAGAAAGGTCAATGAGGCAGCTGAAGTGACACTCAGCTCAATGCTCCTAATTGCTGTGTTTGAGGACAGAGCGGGGAACGCGGACGTGTGACACGTTCTCGCTTGGTTTGCTTCACTGAAAGCTCCCCATTAATGACAGGCTTGTGCGTGTGTGTGTGTGTGTGTCGGTGTCATTGCCAGATGTTATTTGTTAATGAGAAGTGTAGGAAAAACTGTTTTGGAAGTGGTGTGTACTTCTGGAGAGAGAACACTCCTTCACACGGCTCCACACATAACAGCCTCTCATAAATGTGACCTCAGAGCTTTAATGCGACTAGAGATTGGTCGTGGTTATGATTAGCGGCGAGGTCCTTAGGTTGGTGGTGAGGGGGTCTGCAGGAAAAAAAAGGTAACGCTTCCTGGGAAATGTTGTCATGTTGTTATTGGCAGTTGTAGGAGGTGTTGCTTTTTTATCTTTATTTGGAACCACGCTATGGATGCGTGGGAAAAAAAAAGGCGCAGTTTCCTTCAGGTCGTCGCGACATAAATAAAATATATCTACCATGTGTGTGTGTTTGTGAGTGTGCTGCTCAGAATGGGAACATCACACTGTGAATTGAAAATCTCTTCACCTATCATGGTCTTGAAACAATGCCATCTCTGAGACTTTTTTTTTTTTTTTTTCTCGAAAAAACGATGCCAGAAGTCTCAGATAAAGTCAGCATTCTCCATTTCGCTGAAATCCGGCTTTCAAGAACATCCCATTAAGCAGCTGTTCAGTTGATTCCTATTAGAAAAAGAAACAGCCAACAGCCAAACAATGGCAATTTCCTCAAACATTTAGCCTCGGCTTTGAGCATTATTCTGCTGCGGCGGCTGCTGTGGCGGCGGCGCGGTGTTACGTGGCATGTGAAGGTTTATGAGTCTCATATCTTTTCACAGGAGGAGCTCTACCTCTTTTCGGTTGTCTTTCTCAGGCGTAAGTGAGATGCTTGTTAGGAGGTTACAAAAAAAAAAAGCTTGCAAGTTGCTGACACCTGCGGGTTTAAGGCAGAGGAGAGGCAGAACATAAAAGTGCATATGAAACCAATCAATCATTCAAACCTCCCCTTCAAACTCACACGCATGGTTTAATACTCCCCCAGGCTCGTGATGTGTGTGTATCTATCTATATTACATGCAACCTTTTTTAATATTTCAAAAAAAAAATCCAGGAGAACTTCGACGGATCCGCTGTGTTTCCTGTCTGTTTCGACGGCAGCACAATTTAGTCACTTAACTGGCAGGGCAGCTGGCAGAAGGTGGAGGTTGAAGTGGATTGCCGGCGCCCTAAAGCCGATTTATCTGATAGATGGTTGGACCTGGTCCGTCGGACTGACCTCAGGGGCAAACTGTAAATTAGATTTTTTTTTTTCCCTCTCTCTCCAAGCGCAGACTGTGTTGCTGTGTCACCTCTGTTTGTCACCCACCCGCCCTCCACCCACCACCACCACCCACCACCACCCACCACCAACGCACTCTCAGCGAAGAAATCACTCGGCATACAGATATTATGAAGTCGACAATAGTGAGTGTGTCACATCTCCCGAGACCGCCGCATTGTCCTGGATGGTGTTGATCCCATTATGCCATAAAGGAGGAACAGGAGAATGGAGACAAAAGAGGAGGACTGCTCGGGTCAGGGAGTGATAGATGGCGAGGCCAGGGAAATGGTCTGGAAGAATGCTGCGTCAAGCAGTCAACTGGCCAGGCATCGATTTAATCTTCTGCACTCTCCTGATTTGACCGTGTCACAGCGAGATTGAAAAGCCTAAGTGGATGTGGGGCTGTGTTCACTCACCTGAGCACACCGTGCTGATAAACCCACAATGAAGCTTAAAAAAAAAAAAAAAAAAAGTGGTCTGAAACACTCGCGCGAAACAGAATGGGGGTTGGAGGGGGGATGGAACATCACAAGACACAAGGAAAGACAGCTGTTTCAGGCCTGCTAACAAGCAGCTAAATCCACTAGAGGGGCCAGTCTATTGATTTATAGCAGGGTTGGAGAAGTCACAAAGCTCATGCAATTGGATCCTTTATATCCATGGATTTTGACTCAGATATCAGCAGAGATCCCTTTGGCTAAAAGACCATCGATTGGGCAAAAGAGATTTCTATCTAATGAATATTCTAATTGCTGTCATATGAAACGGGGGTGGTTAACCGTGTGAAGAATGCGTGTTTGAATAGGTTAGATAGATTCTAATAAAGCACGAGGATTAAGCTGCGGTCTGATGTTTATGTATAGCAGGGGGAAATTGATATTGATCCCGAGGCCATCCAGGTTTCTGTGATACTTATATCGCTCCCTCCTTCATCTTTTCCCTGGCCCTCATACGGTCTGCTGATCTGGAGCAGAAAGCATTGCAAAGTAATCCCTAACTAATTATATTTTTTTTATTATTATTTCATTTGCACGATTCACATTTTAAGTTTTAAATGATACTTTTCTTGACATTTAGCCCGCTCGCGTTGCATTGTGGGATCGGTCGATGTTCGGGATTAGCCGTAATCCCGGGTATTTGGCGAATACGTTCATTAATGGAGGAACGTGTTTCGGGGCGAGCGCGCACGCTTTCTGCTGACTGACATACTTTCGTGGCGGAGGCGCACATACGAGGAGACACAATCTGGCTCGCTCACTCCGCTCAATAAAACCGGGTCGCAGTTATTCCTCACCTCGGCTGTTCGCCTGCGCAATATGCATTGGCGCACACACACACACACGAACACTCGACAAGCTGCATAAACAGGAACCACACAGGAGTTGATGCACCGCAGGCCTCTCTCATGTTTTTTAAGATTGAGTGGCAGCCTCACCTTGACCTGCTGTGACTTCACTGTAATTCTGTATGCCACCGTTGCACTCTGGGTTCCCATCAGATAGATCGTCTGGAACAATCAAAACAATATTCTTTTTTTTTTTTCTTTTTTTTTTACTGCAGTGTTGCAATCATAACCGGCGCCCGTTTTTTTTTTTCTTCTTCCCGTAGATAGCCACTGCCACATTTAATCACAATCGCTTATAGATCTGCTCGGCTCGCTCGCAGGCATCGCTCCTCTAATCCATTAACAGATAAAATTGTTGATGTAGGAAAATAAAAAAAAAAGCAAAACCTGCTCTGCCCGAAAGCTTATTCACTGCATCGTTTATGACTCCTTTTTTCTTTTTTTCTTTTTTTAAATGAACTGTTTTAAAATTCTCATTTAGGCGTTTTTTTTTTTTCGTTTTTTTTTTTTACTGTGATCAGCCAGGATTTGCAAGCTTACATGGCATTATTCAAACGTTGCTCAGACATTGATTTTTTTTTCAGGGAGGGGAAGAGGACACCACCTCTGCTACACCAGCATCCTCCTTCTAATTCAAACAGCTACACACACACACACACACGCATACACACACACGTGGGAGTTTGTCCAGTACAACTCTTCTTCTGCTCTCCTCTGCTCGGGGGTTTTGGTGCCTTTTTTTTTCCCATTTTTTGCCCAAAGGCAACACAGCAGACACATCAATGAGGTGTTTGTTTATGCATGTGTGATGGACAGAAGGCGGAACGAGTGAGAGACAGCGGATCTCGGGGTTTAAACTCGAAGCCGTCAAGGTCTTCTAATTGAGGTGTTATTGCCTCTGATGGCGGCCTCTTGCAGCGGATTTATAGTGGTCTTAACCTGTTAATTAAAGTCCAATAGGATTTCTAATGAGAAGAGAGATGGCCTTCTGTCTGAGGCTGTGCGGTACATGTTATTCTCTTGACATCCACGTGGACAGCTCATTGCTCAGCCCCCTCCGTATGGCAGTTACAGTCTTTTAGCTAGCTTGGCTCAGCAGTCCCTTTCTTTAATTTTCACACATTGTTGTGCTGAGGTGGCAAACTTTTACAATGCCCAGGTCCTGCACCACCTGAGACACTGATCAATGAATGTGCCTTCTTTCTTTCTTTCTTTCTTTCTTTCTTTCTTCTTTATTTTTTTTTGTTTTGTTTGTCACGAGTATTTGTATGGTGTGCACAAATAATCAGGTTACGTAAGGTGGAATCTGGGACACTGTGTGCAGAGGATGTGCCACAAGGTGCTGAGCATGCCCCGCTCGCTCCGCTCACTTGCTCACTTGCTCATTTGCTTGGTTATTTGAAGTGAAGCGTTATTTGTGTGACAACAGCGAGGAGGCTGTGTTGATACGCTTCCTCCGACCGTGTCCATCTGAGCTTGACAAATGAGGGTGTTCAGCCTTAAAAGATTCTCAATTCTTGTTGTTTTGCTGCTTTCCTCTGTTTCTTTAAAGATTCATTAGGAAGCCTTGGCGCAGTACGCTGGGACTCCTAAGTTATTAAGGGGTAAAAAGGGAAATTGTTCATTAGTAATGTATTGCACAGTGAAGCGGGGACTCGCGTCCGCTTTGCTTGGCGGGAATCCTATTTATTCTTCTGTCGGTGGAAACGTTTGTTGGATCGCGGCACGGCTATAGCATCTGATTTAAATACAACCTTTGCCTCAACCTTGTTCTCTTGTTTATTATTCATGTTATCTCAATCACATGCCATTTACTGGAGAGCTTTTGGGCCAGATCACATATTCGCCATCCACTCAGACTGCATTACCGGGGCAGTTAAAAGTAATGTTTGAAGGCCTCCACTGGGACGTAAAATGCAGGGCAGGCCGGGCTTTGAACCACCGGCCGCCGCTCGAAGAAAAATCAGAGACGAGGTGAGAGAATTGTTCTCCGTGAGAGAGGAGGCGCTGGATAAAGTTACTTACGTTCTTGCATTTTTCAGGGGCCGGTGGAGATCTTTTCCCGTTTGATATATGCAAGGATGCTCGGGGACATGGAAAAGCACTGTACAGGTGTTTGATTGTCATGCATTTTTAAATGTCAAGAGACCACTGTCTGCTTTCCTGATGGGCTTTTGGCCGGCGTCCATCTTTCTCTTCAGCCCCTGAAGCCGGTGTCAGTGTCGATTCTATTGCCTTTACTTTTCTATTTCAACCATATATTCAGGAATAAGTATCATGAGCAACGGTGGAGGATTGTGTGACTATCTTTTCTTTCATGTCTTCTTAATAAAAAAGGGAAAGTGAAGCAGATATGGCTGAATGAGTCCGACTGATATTGGCAGAACACCTTTTCTGTAAAGTAGAAAGAGTGTTTTCAAATTATAGATAAGCCTTTGGAAGTGTTCGAGGCTTTCATAAAGCCTTAAAGCTGAACTTGAAACATCTGATAGCTCTTAATCTCTACTGTAAAGCTGGAAGTCAGAGTGTGGAATATAATGTGCCGCAATCAGTGTCACAGGTTGAACAATGATGTGTTCTCCCGCTGCGAAATTCATGATTAATAATGTTTTGACTTCTGGTTTGATGGCTGCAAACTGGCTCGGTGTGCTCGCTCTTCAGTTACAGACTCCTCGTTGGACACACTTCACAGGCTAAAGTGGCAAAAATAAAACAGCAAATTTACTATGCTTTGAAAAATCAAGTGATTAATCTGCACTTTGATAACGTGGGGAGACGTGTGAGAGATTTAAAAAAAATCAAAGCACATAGCTGAGGCCGAGATATTCTGACTTTAGGTCTCTAGGATTGGTCAAGCTTTATCCTACAATTCCTACCGTGCAACTCGGTAGTTTTTCTTTAGACCTTTTCCTGCCTGGTAAACGCTTGTGTCTGTCAAACTTAATATCCGTGCTTTGAAGTCTCCAAGCCGGAGCACATATAGAGCCCTGATGATATTTCGTGGTGGCTTTAGAGATGGCGATGTGGGCTTGTTGTTCCAGCACTTTGATCCAGACTGAAATATCTCAACAACTTTTGGTTGTATGGACATGAAACATCTCGTGGAGACATTCACGGTCCTCTGAAGATGAAGCCAACTGCCTTTGATGAGCCCTGGCTTTTTTGTCTGTGCCATCATGAGGCTGATATTTTTAAGTGAAACTTATCAACAACTAATGAGTGGATTTACATGATGATTGGTACATATTTCCATTGTCCCCACAGCATGCATCCTAGTGACTTTGGCGATCCCCATGGCTTTTTATCTCGCACTACCACAAGATTTAAATATCTGGTTTTGATTGAAATACTTGTCGAAATGTATGTTTCATGCAGATCAGCAAATATTAGCATGCTAACACACTAAACCAAGATGGTGAAGGTGGTAAACATTATGCCTCCAGCACATCAGCATGTTAGCAGCATCACGTCGGAGAGGCCCCCCGACAGTAGGCGAATCAGATTTGAACTCAAATCAAATCTTGAGGACCGTCTGCTCGGTTTACTGCAAATAATCAAATCAGATTTGTGCATCCGAACTCATCTCCAACCTATCTGCAAGGGCTGCTGTGGTAACCACGCAGCCGTCTGCAACGCCGGGGATACAGCTTTCCAACGTGGAGATCCATCATCTCGCCTTCCAAAACAATTGCGCTGTCAAGTCGTGGAGCAGAACTGATGGACTGGTGTTCTCTGTGCTGTCCTCCATATTGTCTGTTAATAGCAGCATGGATTCTGCTGAGCTGCTCTGATGCACTCCTGTCACCCTGGATTTGACGTTGTCGTCGTCACATGTCACGTTACAAGTGACGCCACGGATATGAGGTGCTGGACTCGGATGCATCTGTGGAAAAGTGGAGTCAAATTTCAAACTACCTCCAAATGGATGTGATTTGCTAAAGTCTCTTTTCATGTTGTCTGTCTCTGTCCACACATCTTAAAATCAAGATGGATACAATATACTGATATTCCAAAGCAACAAATTGATTTGGGCCGGCAGTCTGAACAAGGCTCTAGTCTTGTTTCTGTCAGAACCACAGAAGAAATTATGCACCTATATTCACAGACTAAGTGGCACTCGAATTATGACTAAACCGCTCCTGGTGTGTAAAAGCGGCAGAGTGCCCCTTTAACATAACACATGTAAATGTAGTGCTCTGGAGAATGTCAACTGAAACAGCAGACTATAAATTCATCAAGTTTAGCACTCCAAAGCTTCTTCTTTGCATCCTGATGGAAAACGCGACACAAACTACAGGCAGCAGGCTGCAGATGGTGATCGGGTTCAATGCATTAAAGTAATTGTGGATTGTTTTGTCCGAAGGCTGCTGAGTCACAGTCTTGAGCTTGACACATTCATCTGAAATAACATATCAGCAGCTTGTATTGTTGGCACAAAGCCAAGTCATGCACTTGTTTGTTATTAACCACCAACCACACCGGGTCAACAGCCATTTGTGCCGTCGATAAAGCGGTCGGCATCAAACTTCTGGCAAAAGTGGTCTTATTAAAAGGAGTGCTGCCGTACCCAGTGTACAATCCAGACTCTCTCTGTTATAGGTAAGTTTAAACTAAACAATATGAAACCGACGACACGCGGTTGACAAGAAAAAAAGCTTAAATTTTAGCAGCCCTCATTATCAACCGTGAACATGATGACAGATGATTAATGATATTAATACAGACGATGTGTGCCTAGTCATCTGCAGGATATTAACTTTTTTTATTGGATCTCATTTCCACCCTGCCAAACATCTGATAAGATGACAAAGCAGCTTTAAGTTAAACGCTTTGAAACCTTCTCTCACATATGGCCACACAGCGGTGATTTATTCATAAATTCATCCAATAATAGAGTCCCGCTCTTTATTTGTGCTCTCTGTTAAAGCTCTCCGGGAGAAGTGGAGGGAAAAAATGTGAGAAGTAGAGTGTGAGAGGATTGTTTTCTCTGCTTTTTACTTATTTATCGAGCACCCTCCCCACCACCAACCCGTACAAAAGTACACTCACATTAGAGTGAGCTGTCAGGTTGCCAGTGTGATTGCAGCCTAGATTGTATACGCCACACAAAGCCTTTAATTATGTCGCTGTCTCTTCCCTGTCAGAAAAGACAAAATGGATCAAAGGCTATATGGGAAAAGAGTAAGTAAGCAATTAT
This sequence comes from Diplodus puntazzo, assembly GCA_963678695.2. Lineage (NCBI taxonomy): Eukaryota > Metazoa > Chordata > Actinopteri > Spariformes > Sparidae > Diplodus > Diplodus puntazzo. The sequence goes on along the minus strand of OZ023173.1, from coordinate 22,773,731 downwards.
GTTCTTTTGTCTGCTATCACTGTCAGTCAACGGAGGCTCGCTTTCTAAACGACAACAGAGCGAAACCGGAGAGTGAACGCTGTTAGATGAGGCAAGAAATGTAGCTGCATCTACCGTATTAAAAAAAAAAAAAGGGCATCCTATATCTGCATCTGTCATGACTCAGAAGTGACTTTGTTGTGCATGTGATAAGGACAAACCAAGTGAATTCAATTCTGAATAAATGTATGAGACAGAGACTGTAACCTCAATGAAAAGGAGATCCGGAGTATAAAAGGTCCCTTGTTGTAGAAAATTATTCTTTTTGTGTTATAAAGCAGGTCTAGATGCTATAATAGAAAATACTGTGAAATGATTATAAACGCACAGAAATGCACAAAGCCTCAGACTCAGAACCTTCAAATGAGCTGTCTGGACTCTGTGACATTGTGATGTCTCGACTATAACAGCCACCGTCAGCCGCGCCACAAGCAAGGCCGTGGTTACAAAAACACGGAGGACGTGATGCGGAAACGCAGTGGGCAGCGCCTGCTCAGGCACATGAGAGTCGACCAGTCAGAGCAGGGGGGGCCTTAAAGAGACAGGCACTGAAAACAGAGGATGAGTAGGTCTCATCGGTGTCCGAAAATGTTGTTTTTTGACAGTTAAAGCATGAAAACATTGTCTAGTTCACGCCTGTACTTCAAGTACGAGTATGAATCTGCAAGTGAGCATAACACGGGACCTTTTAAAGTCTTTTCTTCGAAGTATTAATTCCAGTCAAGACTTTTAGGCAGACAACCAGTCTGACTTTCTAACTGTGCTGAGAATTTAAAGTTATTATCCTCAAGATTTCAGTCCTGGCTGAAGCTACAGCTCCCAGAATTCCTTCGGCAGCCAAACAAACTCACATTGTTATAATAAAGAAATCCGCTTCTCCGTCATGCCATGAGTCTTGTGTTTTCCACACAACAGCAGAGAACAGTTTGTTAGCTTGCTGAGAAGCTTGTGGTGAACTTCTGTATCTGACAGCTCTGTCTTGTCTCATAACTTCCTTGGTTTTCTAGAAGCATTCTGCTGTCAGAAAATGCCGAAAAACATCCTGTTTTTGTTGATGAATTTTTCATCAGTAATCGCAGTCTGCGCTCACCTCAGCGACAAAACGCGTGACTGCCTCACGATAATAGCCGCTCTGTGTTTCGCCGGTTCAGTTCTTTCTGCTGCGAGTTTTTAGTGGCAGGAAATGTTTGCCAGCCATTAACAGAAACTGAGTCCGACACAGCTGTAGAGAAGTAAACGGTAAACACCGAGGCTGATGTTAATGAGGTAACTTTACAAAGAGTAGTGGTTTTCTGTGACTTTGACTACTTGGCAGAAATGGCAGACTCCACCACCAACAATGGAAGCTACTATAAAGACAGATATTTACAGAATATAAATAAATTGGGTGGTTATTTCTGACCCAACGTAGTATCAAAAATGTGGTCTGACTTTGTTAAAACATTAAAGATTCTAACTTTAATGACCAATCAGCATGTTCGGCTCAAGCTCTTGGAAATAATCATCAGCTCAGGGGAAAGCAAACAAAAGAATGAGGGGTGTAAGCAGAGTTTTAGGAAAACTTTTAAGGATTAGGACCAAAATATTGAATCCAAACTTTGACATAAGAAAACATTTCTGTTTGTAATCAAAAGCCGCATTCACACTGCCGTTTGTATGCAGGGATCCTGCGCCAATTCTCTGCACCCTCCTCTGTGTGAAAGTTTCAGATGCGGCGAGGGGTGAAATTTCGCTCCGGTGCTGATCCGCCTCTGGAGGTAGTTTCAGGGCCGCATTACTGGTGAACCGAACCAGTGTGAGCGGATAAGCCGGCGGTAATTTAGCGCGAAAAACTTAACTTTGTCACTTTCCAGGATGTTTGGTGGGTCAGGATCTCAATCACTACACATTATAACTGCACCCATGTGATTATAAACCATCCGTGGGTTTAGATTGACAGGGGGGACACAGGGGAAACACCTTGAAAACACACCGACGTCATCATCATGACGTGTACCCTCACCCCTCTTTAGGAGCCGCAGCGCCAGCTTTCTGTGTGAATTCACGGCGGTTCGTCTTTAAGGCGGAGATGCTTTGCTCTGTGTGAATCACCATCGGTGGAGAACTGGCGAACCACCGCTGTGGAGATAATGCGGCATCGCTGTGTAAAAAGGGCTAATGAGTCTGTGTTTAAATTGGTACCCTCCATCACTGAGCCCCAGTTGTTATAAATGAAGAAGAGTCGAGTCACGAGTTTGAGTGGATTATCCAGGATTATCCGTGCTCTCTGTCCTGATATGAACTGATTCTACAGCTAAATTGTCATATTTTCAGTTTACACTCCTCATTTCCTCGCTGGGGCGGAAACGTCTTCTGGCGGATTCCTTCTCCTGCTGAATATAAAAACCGTATACAAAATGTGTTTGGCATTTATTAAGATGAGTTTGTTCCCCTCCCAGTATAAATTTGTGTACGAGCAAAGTCTAACCCGCAGAAGTGTTTGATGGGATAGCGATGGGAGACTTTTTTTGTCAGTTTGACATCCAGGTAACCCACTTTTTGCTTCGGCGTGTTTACTCTTTGATTACGGGGGAGAGCTGAGGGAAGCACTATCTCCCGCCTGCCAGAACCAGGCTGGCAAGCTGTCACAACACCGATGAAGACGCGTATACCACCTGGGTGTTTGTAGGTGACACACGTTCATGCACACAAACTGTACACACACATTCATTTGTTTGTGCATCTTTAGGAGCACGCATACACAAAAAAAAGAATTGTATCAACATATATTTCTGTGGTGTAGAACACAGCACAGCACAACCTACAGTGTGAGCAGGTTGTGCTGTTATGTTTCACACATTCGTATGTCTTGCTTTCCATTACGTCAGCTGGCCAAGAAACCCGTTTTGAATGGTGTGTAAACTACTTAAAATTACAGCCTCTCAACATCTCTGTCCATCAGCTGTCCAACAAAGAATACGGGAAATACCTAAATGAATTAATAATCGTAGTTCTGAACCTATCTTTGATTTTTGTTGCATTTTAGGAAAATAATAGCTGTGTATCTCAGTGTTCTCCGTACAACCTCCACCAAGATACCTTCCGATAAACCCAATGGGACCTTATATCAGAAAAAACAAAATCCCAGTACAGTAAAATGTTCTTACTCCAGAAAACCGCAGTTTATTGTAAGTCATCAGCACAGTGAAGTGTGTGAACAGGTAAATGTGACAACATGATAACTGGCCGTGTTGACATCTCAAGTTGTTTTAAAAGGAGTGTTAATTAGATTTTGTACACTCTTACAAGGAGAGGAGCCTCGAGGGACCCCTGTGGAGAAATCCCTCTAGGAACCTCCCGGAGAGGTTCTTCAAGGAACCTCTCTTTGAAGTTTGGGCTTCACTTTTAAAAACTTGTTTGGTTTATTCATTCATTCATTATCATTTCATTAGGAGTAGTAATATTAGTACTGCAGTAGTATTACAAATGTTTTCTCAAAGAAATGTTATTTAACCGCAATATAGTATAATAACAGTATAAAACAGTATAATAAAAAGAGGCATTCGTAACGTATGAATTAGTAGCTGTAGTAGTAATATAAATATAATTTGCATGAATATGAAGTTGACAAGAATAAAGAGCATGAGTAGAGTAGTTACTAACTAAATGTAGTGGAATATAAAGTACAGTATGTGCATGTAGTTAAGTACAAAATGTAAGACAGCTCTGCGAGGTTTAGGTTCTGGGTTTCGCTAAGAAAGTAGACGACTTTCTTCACTGTTGGGTGACAAACTGCCACTTTCTTGAGACCACCTTAAGAGGAGGGACTTTGCCTTCGGGTAGCCCTCATGGTGTGCCGCCTGAAAGAGGAGACCCAGGGCAAAAAAACACATCATCGACATCCTATTCAACTCAGATCTTCTCTCTTATCTCAAGCGTCACATTTACGGGCATCCGCTTTGCACAAAAAAAAACGTTACAGCATTACTGTAAACACTCTAAAGAAATGTAGCCGGAGAGGATTTCAGAAGGCGAGTGAAGTATCAAAGATGGACTCTGTTTTCTAAAGTGAGCCGGATGCTGCAGCTTTGACAGCTCATGTTATCTCCATTCCACCAACACTGAAGCAACAGAAGCCTGATGTGGTGCATTCACAAACACCTACTGCACTCCTCATCACAGATCTGCCGGATGAATCTCGATGTGTGAGTCACGCTCACCCCTCCTTGATTTTTTTTTTTCGCCATCCAGGTGTCCTTAAACAAGGCTCCTAACCCCCCGCTGCTCCGGTGGGGCTGCTGTCCAACAGATAAGAGTTTGTGTTTTTTTTTGAGCAGCTCCCATGTGTGAGTGTTAGTCTGAGTGTGAAGCAGTGGCTATGCTGATAAAGGAAAAGAAAACACAAAAAAAAACAAGCAGATGTTTTTGGACATTTTTTTCTTGCCTTTCATGAACATAAATTCATTGGATCAACACAGAGAAAGAAAAAAAAGAGTGCTCATCTGAGTGTGAAATCGGCGATCAGAGCAAAGAGTCAACATTCGTCTGTTCCTGTTTTGATTGGACAACATCTGGCGTGTGTAAGGAAAACGGTCGCCCCAGCAGTGCTTCAGTTCTGTGTGTGTGTGTGTGTGTGTGTGTGTGTGTGTGTGTGTGTGTGTGTGTGTGTCCAGAGATGACAGATGAGAGGTTTGCATCAATATTTGAACAAAGCGCTCTGGCATCTCTTTCTGTTGAGGCCTTGCTGTTTTTTTTTAAGAGTCTGAGAGGCAGAGCAGAAATGTATTGCCTGTGCGACTCCCCGTTGCAACGAAATTACAAGCTAGAGAGTAGCTTTAGTGCTCCGGGGCGTTTTCTGCAGTCTGACTGAAGTCACTGCGAGACTTGCCTCGGGACAAAGAGGAGAAGAACCAGGGAGGAAAACTGAGATGGGATTTTTTTAAATAATGATATAAAATCTGTTTGTTTTTTTTCTCAGGATATCACCTCAAATTGAATCTCGCAGTGTTGCTATCGGCCAAGGCACAGAGTCTTGACCAGCATAACACGTCTGTGATATCCTCTTGTTATTTTTCCCAGCTGTGAAACATCGCAGAGCTTGAGCTCGTTATGTCTCAAGTGGACATCGACATGTAAATTCATCATCTTGAATGCTGGAACTCCTCTTTCATCTGCCTCTGCAAATCTCCCTGGATCCTTAACAAGACGTCCAAACTGCTGCTGATAAACTGTTGACCAGGTCCTCCAGAAGGTCTCGTCTCACGCTAGCTGTGTTTGCATAGACACTAATGGTCTGATTAAAGCCCAAATTGAATAGAGATTCTCCATATAAACACGTCAATCAGAAGAAACAGGCCAAAAGCTAACCACAGTTTAAATCGGTTGCAGTTGGGAAGTGTAAACCCTTTTCATAAACCGACAGAACTACGATGCAACAAATTTAATACCAATGTCAAGTTAATGTTACATTAGAAAACAGTTTTTTCAAAGAGGGGTTAGGGTTAAGTGATTTTGGCGACGCTACACTGAATATTAGTGAAGGTATTGAATATTTTTTGGAGTATCTCTTTTTGGTGTTGCACTTTGTAGACGGTCCCTGCACCCTATGTTAATGTTCAGCACGGAGGACCGCTCGCTTTGATGAAAATACGGTTGTTGCTCGTTGTCTACCTCACTACGGTAGGAAAGAGTCGTCGTTTGTGTTTTAACAATGTTTCGCTTATGAGTTATTGATCGGGGAAGTTCGAATCTGTGAATATATTTCCGACTTTACCGAACTAAATCCTTCCAAACTTCAAAACCCTCTCCTACTTTACTTCAGATGCTTTACTTATGTTTTTGCATTCTCGCCTCCGGAGCACTTCCTGCCGTCTTTTGAAAGATGCCTTATAAATAAAGTTACTAACTTGCTTACTTACTGCTCTTCAACTAAACAGTGGAGTTCTCAGAAGCATCCGTGCTCATGGAGGTGGTGCATCTTAACACATGCTTATCGCGGGAACAGTTGGAAGCATTTGCAAAACACCAAACCCGATGCCCTCTTCACGTGTTGCCGCCTTTTTCTCTCCCCATTTGCTGGGAAATCAACAAATCTCGTTGTCGCCTGTCTTCCTTTTCCCCTGCGGAGAGGTTGTCATTCAGAAATCTCTGCAGACGGCGAGGGAGCGGCTGTGTGGGCAGCGCACTGTCAAGGTGGTGATCCCTCGATGGGCCAAAAATTGTCTGGGAACCTAAAAGGAGGTTGCCTTTTTTTCTTTCTGTACTCAGGTTTATGAGCATTTCCTGTCAATTGCTGAACATTTCTTTTTCTTTTTTTTCTTTATCTTGCCGCCGTGCACTCGGTTGATCTGAACAGATGCTCCCCCAGCGCTTCACTATCTTCGACACCCACCTATCATCTGCTTCACCAATCTCCCTCCACCCCCATCTCCTCTGCTAGCCTCACCTCTGATCCTCGATCTAGACCATCCATCTGCTGCACGGAACTGCGTCAGTGCAGCTCATGAAGGAACAACTCGCCCCGCGCGTATGTAATTAATGCAGCACTGACCATTGCCAAGCTGTATTTATTCATGTATTTACACGGACGCATTAGCCCGACAGTCGGTGTTTACAAAAAGGCGACGGGCAATCCACAAACTGCACCAACTAACCGCGCACCTTATTTCTCCAACCTGTTGCCGAGATGTCAACACGGTGAGGTAATTAACAAATAATTATGCCACTGACTCTTAATTAACAGACGACGAATTAATTAGTAGATTTGTTTGGTAATTCGGTGCTAGGCAGCTGCTCTCTGCTTATTAGCTCCGAACACCGTCGAGCGAGTTGGAGAGTTGGAGAACTTTCCTGCACTTTCTGTGCAGTTTTTTTTTTTTTTTTTTTTTTTAACAAGTTAAACAGAAACTGGTGATGCATGATGTCTGTTAGTTGTTATTATTTTAAAATGGCAGCATATTAAAGGACTGCCAGTTCCTCACATGTATGAATAATTCCCAAAAATTAGACGTTCAGTTAGAATGTTTTAGGCTCCGAGCCACTGACTGTTGGACAACGCATTAAGGCAATGTTGCATTTTATTAAAGCCATATGTTCTCTCCCACTCTCCCACACTGCATCCCTTTTTTTCTCTCTCTCTCTCTCTCTCTCCGTTCACGCTGGTAATTCGCACTCGGTATTAGCCAAGAGATTCGTGTTTTTTATTATTTTTTTCTGTGCCTCACACCTGTTGGAGGTTTGAAATCAGAGATCACCCATGTGCCATTGTGGGAGTGGTAATTTGAATTCGGCACGCTTTAATGAGCGTCGTTTATGAGGAGCAGCTGAAATGGTGGGCGCAGAAGGGACACGAATTAGTAAACTTGCATCGAAAAAAAAAACTGGCAAAGTGCAGAAGGTAGTTGTGGTTACTCAAACTGCAAGTGCGAGGTCATTTATGCCCGTTTTCACTCTTCCAAACTGAAGCAAGCATGTTTAGTGTGAATGAATGTGTTAACATAAATGATCAGACCTGTTTACCTTAATCCGCCCCCACAGCCTGGCCGCAGGTAGGAACATGGCTTACTGCTGTAACTACAGGTGTCCTACCTGCTGTAGGTTAATATAGATGCAAGCAGATGGTCTGCCATCTCTCGGGCAAACAAACAGTCGGTCTTTAACGTTGTCAGAAAGTGCTAATAACTAAGACCCTTTTTTCAAAGGGGGCAAATTGTAAGATATGTTCAGAATATCTGTTTAAAATATTCAACAAATGAGCTCACGAGAAACAAGATTGATGTCATGTCAAAGACGTCTATGTACTGTGTTGTAGAGATTTCTACTCAAGCTAGCATGCTAACCAGCTAGCCCCAGTCCACCGTGTCTCCTAACACCGCTGTGAATCACAGGAGGGAGTAGTCTGATGGCCCACTGTGACGAGTTCTCCACTTAGACTAATAAACTCACAAAATGGAAACAACGGAGGTTTTGTTAACACCAACAAAAATAAACAACCGTGCACCTTCTGAAGTCAAGTTTCTCTCTTTTACCAAACTAAGATGAGCATTTGTATTTGTCTCTCCACAATCACCTCTGCTTTGGTCCAAATACATGCTCAATTCACAGAGTAAGATGTGTCAGTACTGCAGCGCCACACGCTGCTTTTCCCCCATCAGAGTCCTGGAACCAGTTCATGAAATGCAGCCGTAATTAATGTGACTAATTCCACCTGTGCATTCCCTGCTTCTACAAGTCTAAACGTCTGCTGTGAAAAGTGCCTGGGGGCTAACGTAGCTACTTGCTAACAGCAGGTGGCTGCTATAGGTAGCTAGAACAAAGTGTTCCGAGCAGCGGTAAGAAGCTCCGCTGCCCCCTGTAGTGTTGAAGCTACCTTTGAATTTTCCTATAAATTACACCTTTAAGAGATGAAGAAAAAAGAAAGAAAAGGATGAAGAAATCTCGACTGCAACATTCGGATAACGTTGAAACATGGAGACTCTGTTAGGCAGGTGGCACAAAGCTGTGTTTTGCACAAAAACAATGACCCAGGTTAAGAATTGTTTTGCACAAGCTGTCCAAAGATTTAACCTGTGTTCAGTATCCCATTCACACGAGAGGGCTTTTGTTTTTCATGAGAGAAGAGTAACGAGTACTTCCTGTAGAGTGCGACGGTGGAAAGAGGTTCAGGTTCAGACGGCAACAGCCTCTTTGAGGATCTCTCTGCAATCAGCTCTGCATCCCAGGAGCTGGAATTTTTAAAGTCTCTGCTCATCGTGTGTTGTTCACATTGCTGCTGAATTTTTTTTAGCTGTTTGTCATTTCTAAATTGTGACGGAGCTTCACTGGTTGCGTCCTGTTATTGTTAGCTACAATGCGCCAATGATGATGCGTCTTATTATTTGATAGTCGGTGAGTGGAACCAACGGCTGAATGAAAAGCTCATGAACCTGACAGTGAAAAGGTTAGACGAGGTTGTGAGAATCGCCCTGATAATCTAAAGAGACTTGAACTGTTGATTGTTCATTTTCGACAGCCTCGTTGTTCTGAAGTTGCACCTTGAGAAGCTTTCTGAAGCCTTTGCGTTTCTGTGATCTTGTAATCCAGGCCGGGGGTTGTTCGCTGGATGAACTCAGTCAGTACTGTACTTGGTCATGATCTTGAGTCTGAGCTGGAGGGAGAGAGAAGGTCCATGTCATCTGAAAATTTGATGACATGGGATTGGAGCGGGTGGGGGTGTCGGTGTACACACTGTCCTGCTCGCTTCTGTACAGAACAAGCAGCGGGGTGAGGACCCATGCCAGCTGGGGCCCAGTGTTTCTGTGGAAACTATTAGAGCACCTACCGTTAATCCTGGCTGACTGCAAACTCTGTGTCAGGAAGTCAGTTATCCAGAGGATCAGCTGGTGTTTGTCAGGCAGGATGTGAGGTTGGAATTGAGAACTAATTCAAAAGTTGCACATTACAAAATAATGACGTCAAGCTAGTGCGCGGTGTCGTAGTGGAGAGGAAGAAACTGTCCAAAGAAGGGGAAAATTAGCTTGTATTTTCCATCACCTATTCATAGCGGTGATACACGACTCCTCCCATCCAAAGAATGATACTTACTGTATACCGCTCACATTAAGATTATCCACTGTGTGGTGCTGGAGGTAACTCCAGCGTCTGAGATGTTGAATTTGTTTTCGTTTTCAAAGATCCTTTATTGATTGAGTTTGGCAAGATGCTGTACTCATGACAGATTGAGAAACCTAATTATTTTCTTCATCTTCACCTGTTTTGGTTATTTTTTGCCTTTTTTGAATTCCTTTTTTGTTGGACTTGTCGGAAACTTTGTTTGTGGTGAATATTATCTGAATTTGCGTAACCCATACCTGCAAAAGGCCACCAGGATGAAGTCAAGCTGTTATTTTTTTGAAGAGGAATTTGAAAATGTAAATCAAATCATGATGTTAAACTAATCGAATGGAGTCATGGATTTAAAAAATAAAAGATAACATGACAACCATGTAAAATTATACCTTCAAGTCAGTGTGGATCCAGCAATATGGTGAATCATCTCTCTGCACAACATGGACTTTAATTTCAGGAGTGTCGTGTTTCACAAGTGCGAGTGTTTCCCGACCGAGCAGCACGTTCGTTAGCAGGCGTTAATATCAGGCAGGATTAGATTGTTTTCTGTCCCTCTGAAAGCCTCAATGAAAACTGTTGCAAAAATTTTTTTCTAATTTTAACGATTTTGCTACAGCTAGCACTCAGCCTTTTTTTTTGTTTTTGATCAGAAGTCAGTATGAATCAATAAAGAATCAGGCCAATAAGGTGATTCACTGAAATCTTATTCATTCCCATCCCTAGCTGAAGGTGGAGGAGAGTTTGGCAAACAGCAGTCTGGCTGCTGCCTTCAGCTTCTCCACATCTCTCTGAGTTTGCTAGAGCAGCAGTCATCCTCCTCTGTGTCAGACAGCCTGGGCAATCACCCAAAGGCTCTCCCAAATTAGTCCAGTCGGCTCGGGGCTCTTTCCCCCTCATTTCTTTTAGATTTTCACTAAAAGCTATGAATACACTGAACTGACATAAGAGACCACACTTGATTTTTTAATTTTTGCATGTGAAAAGATGGGAGTGTTTGCAGTACTTGAGGAAATGAAAGCCTTCCCCCTCGCAGGTTTGCACCACGGCGGATGCAGTTCCAGGACAAAAGTTTGTTTGTGAGCTGAGAGGCAGAGAAAGAAAGAAGGAGAGACGGGCGTCTGATAGAGCCATCACTCAGCCCTTTGGCAGTGATGTCTTGTTTTCCTCTCAGACTGGGCTCGATGTATCTCTGCCCCTTATATGTTATTGCCGGGGCTGAAGCGCTGGTTGTAGATCAGCGAGAAAACTGTGAAGCGCGGGGCACAACGGGCTCCTGATTGACAGCGGCGAAGCATATTGAGGAGAGCTGCTGGTCTTCTCCTTTCCTTTGAAAACATGCAGATGGACCAGAAACAGGCCTGTAGATGAGTGCAGCGCTGTTGGCACTGAGGCTGGGTGTCGATTAAAAAAATTATGATACCAGTACCCTCAAAGTGAAACCAATAACGGTGAAATACTTCATTTAATACCTTTTTAATTAAACATACCGCAAGTAGTTTTGAACAGGCTATCAAAGGTATCTATCAAATGAAGACTGATGCCAAGGCAAACAAGAGGATTGGTTCTTTATATATAATTATTATAGGTGTTCTTCCTGCCTGTCACTGGGTGGGATTCTGTCGTAATGCCGCTTGAATAAGTCATCAAATTAGAGCTATTTTTATGGACGAGTGCTGAGGATGAACTGAGGACAGAAGCTGCTCTGCAGTCTGGTTGGTCATATTACAGGTATTAATCTTACACCGCCACATTACCTCATTGTCAGGCATCCTGCAAACTGCTGTGTTTAAAAAATACAAATGAAAGTAGTTGATGAAGCATTCTTTTAGAAACTGGTGAGATCAGGATCTTTAGAGATCAGGCAGTGGTGCTTGTGTTTCTTCTGTCCACAGGGGCCACCAGAAACAACGCATAATGAAAGTTCCTCGCAGTGGCTTTAAAAAAAAGTGTAACTGCAACATGATTGCTAATTAAGGTAATGTTAGCAGGGAATCCATAACAGGTTGTGAAACCTAGCACACAGGCCAGTATGCCTAAAGCGCTTCTCATTCCATTGAAGTCCAAGCAAGGTTTAAACACACAAAAGATGAGGAAGAAATGATCTCAAGTGGAGTAAGTCATTGGTGCAGAGCGTCCTCTTCTGAAGGAGACAGCAGTGGTGTCACAGAAGCCACTGGCCTTGCAAATTACAGTCGCAGCAAATGATTATTTTCACTTTCAGTTAATCTGTTGATTATGTCTCTTGTTTAGTTGTCACAAAGGTCACAAAAATGTCAAAAAAACGTTTCCAAATCCCAATGTGACGTCCTCAAATGTCTTGTTTTGTCCACAACACAAAAATATTGACTTTATGGTCATAGAGGAGGAAAGAAACCAGACTCTTTTTTTCTCTATCACAAATCACTATCAAAATAGTTGGTGGTTAATCTATTAGTGGTTGCAGCTGTCCACCCTGAACTTTCCTCCAGACTTGATGACCTTCTTGATCTTGTTACAGTGTTTCTTGTAATAATCCTTCCCCAGGTGAGTTGTGAAGCCACACCTTTACCCCCAACCCCTTTTACCCCAATTACACCACCCTCGACTCTACCACACCACAGATTGAATGGCTTTTAGCTGCTGCAGTAGTAGAAGGCCAATCACACTTTGCATTTAATCAAAGAACAATCACGGTGATTGGCTGACAGCTAAAACCGTACACAGAGCCATTTCTTTGTAGATCTGGATTGGATGCAGCTGTTTTGACGCTGCTTGGTACCTGTTAATTGGATTGCTAACTTCAAGGTACTGAGTTCTGGAGGACCCAGCTTGGGTTAACACCATCAGACTCTCGTTCTCTGAGCCACGTCTCACGTGACAACAGTGTGACTTTTTTTTATTTCCATGTGTCTACGAGGTAGGAGGCGCCCTATAGTCCACGCTCGGTGTTGCACTTTGTGTTCTTTATTCAGCTATTTTAAGATCAAAGTCAGCGTTACGCTGTTCCAAGAGACAGTTAAGTGCTTCTGTTTCCCCCCAGAGTGACATGTCCCACCACCAGCTTGAGGTTAAATCACACCAGAGTGTTTTTTCTTGTGTCTCACCTAATCTGTCTGCTGGAATACTATCCCACCTGCTGAATAAAAAATGAAATGCCTTATAGACAACTAACTATGGAATAAAGCCCGCGATGCTTTGCTAAACCTTCACTGCAGCTGATGAGACTATCCGAGGTATTATTCGAGGTACAGTGGCATTAAACTGTCATGTTGGCAAACATCGGTATAATACCTGATCTATTAACAAATGACTCATTACATGGGCGCCCGTGGCTTTGTGCGACGACTGCGTGTTTGTGTACTCACGTTGCCATCTATCATCTCCCGAATGCGCACTCACGTCTGTGTTTTGCATCCCATCCGAACACAAACACGTCGTGTCAATGCTCTGTGCGCACAAACAAATTGGTGCGCTCTGTACAAGAAGGAGCTTGCCTGGGGCCAGTCATTTTGAAATTAAAGCATGTCTCTTTGTTCAGCCTCAGTTCCAGGAATGAGGGAGAGAGAATGTGAACGTGTCACATGGAGGGGTGAGGAAACACTGAGCGAGCGCTGTGATTTTCACAGCCGGGGAATCAAACAGAGTCTTTTATCTATTCCCCTCAATCAGGAGACATCCGGCAGGAAAGGTAGGAGGATTAGATTAGCTGGAGAGCAGGGAGAGAGAAAGAGAGAGTGGGCTCTCTAATCCTGATGGGGTTTTCAGAGGTACACCCATCACCGCGTGCAGTCGGGAGTTGGGATCGGGAGGGGCGGGCGGGCGCGGGACGGTTTGCCTCACCAAAGCCTTCACACTTGCATGAAAGAGGTTCCAGCAAACTAGGGGGATTAGTCAGAGTGTAATTACACTTGCGGGGCTTCAGAAGTAGCAAAACGTGCGTTGACTGGAACGCACCTCAGACAGGCAGGAAGTGAAGGAGAGTAATGCCTGTTAATGTGTTGCCGGTGAGCTGTCGGTGAATTCTTTAGCTGAATTAACTGTCTTTAGTGAACACCCGGCATCCGAGAGATCAAAGGAGTCCTCACAGGACCGCCGCAGACCAGCCCGATCAACAGGAGGACGTCCCGATGCTGTTTGGTTTCAATGACGTGTTTTATTCCTGTCATTGATGCTTTTTATAAGTTATTTTGTCTTGTTTGTTGACATCTTTAATACATTGTTAACACCTCAGCGGTTGTCAGTACTTGAAGTGCACTCACAGGTCCTGTATTAGGCTCATTTTCAGGTTCGTACTTTTATTTTTGGTGTCTACGAGAAAATGTTATGTTGTAATATGTCATGTAATATAATATAATATTGTGCAGCAGTATTTCTGCTTACTGATGTCAAGTGATGTCAATATCTCCAAATACTTCATATCCCTCAAATCTGTACAGTCTAAGATAAAAGTTTATGTAGGTGAATGAACTATAATAAATGATTGAAGTAATGCAATTGTGCCATGAATTAAAAAACAATTGGGCTTTTTTTTTAAATCAAATTGAGAAACATGAACAAAATATTTCTTACCGCTGCATATTTGGGTTTTTGAGCAGAGTTCAGAGGTGTTTCCAGCGGTTTCATCTGCAGGAGAAATATTTCTCTGATTTTGCTTTTTGTGCAGTTACTTACTTAGAGTATCTTCGAAAGCTCAGTTTGCTTCTCTCCGTCTTTCTCTGACAGCTATTAACCTGCTTCACTGGCGCCATCACGCAAATACATGACTTATGTTTCGAATGTTCAAGCGATTATGTTTTTATCATAAATTCATTTAAAAAGGACCATGAAAACAGCAATTTCCTGCAGCCAGTTTAGGGTCGCCCGTGGGAGGTCCATTTTCATAGTGTTGATGCTCAAAAAACACAATATCTTTCTCGTATTATCCATTGCTGCAGCACCTCTATTCACCCTCTCAATCTTAGTGCCTGTCTCTTTAAGACGGCGCCTCTGTGTTGGCACATCAGCTCTGCCGATGGGGGCGTGGCTGAGGGGCGGTGACTGCGTAGTTGTGATATCACAACCTTACAGTTAAAGTGCATTCCTCTGCATTTTGAGCGTTTTGATACTTTCCCAGAAATCATAGAGCACTTCAACCTGCTCTGTAATCCAAAAAAGAGAGGGAAATCTTACTTTCTACACTATGGGCCCTTTAATACGGTAATTTTATTGGAATTATAAACTACTGAATGTCTCAGGTGAGCCACTTCTCCCGAGAGTCTTCCCTAGAAACTCCCTTGAAATCTAAATTTCTCTTCATCCTACAAAACTTTATTCTACCGTCACTTTTGTATTGTACTCATACAGAGAGGAAATACGTGGCATATGTTGAGGCAACAGTGCAGATCTCTGTGCTGTACCATTGTAGATCTCCCAGAGGAGTTTAACCCCTCATGACTGGAAAAATTAGAAGAGTATGTTAACAAACAAAAACACTAATGACATAAATTATTAAAAGCTAAATAAGGTACTTTAATTATCATACGTAGTTTTGCAGATTTGCAAAACAAAGCGCAGCCTGGCATTCTGCAAAAATGCCCCGTGGCATTGTCTGCACGTCCCTGAATTACTTCAAATATTAAACACCGCGGCGCTCGGGAGGATTTTCTCTACCGAAGACTTCCTGTAAATGATTGTATTGTAATGCTGTGAGGGAGAATGGATGGTCGGGGATTGGGTGATGTTTTGCTGTTTGTGTTATTTCTCACGCTGTGCTCTAAAGTGAATTGCTTGAGGAAGACATCTCTGTGAGGAGGAATGGCTAGTTGTTTCTTGTTTCATGGGGGGAGGGAGAGGGTGAGGGATAGTGGAAGCCGGGGGGACGAGAGAGAGTTAGTTTTAAGGCTGTTTTTTGTGGCTGTGTTGAAGATTTAACTGCAGGGGGTTTTTTTTGGCATGGACGGAACCTGAGATGCTGTTGTTGCTTTTCTTATCAGTTTCGTCCAGCCAATTCGTTTAATTCTTCTTTCATTCTCATTTTGCTCCTCAGGTCCCCGAGGTGAATCCCTGCAGCATGGCCAGTCCGGGACACTGCCCCACTTCCTGGAGGAGCCCGTCGACGCTTACATCGTCAAGAGCAACCCCATCAAGCTCCGGTGTCAAGCTCGGCCCGCTCTTCAGATCTTCTTCAAGTGCAACGGCGAATGGGTCCACCAGAGCCAGCACATGTCCCAGGAGCACACCGACATGGGGACAGGTACAGCGTCCACCGGATAACTAAATACTTCCACAGATTTATGTTGTGATGCCGTGTTTTTACAGCACCGGCCACATTGTGTCGTTACTATCGTGTATCGAACAATGTCGTGTCATTTTGTGCTGAATTTTGTCACTTCGGAAGTAAATCTCATCGTCTTCGGTAAGCCACAGCAAGCACACAACATGCTTGTACCGAGATCTAACAATGCTGCTGATTGGCTGTCTAACGTTAGACAGGAAAAAAAAACACTGCCCAGCAACGGGGCTTATTATTTCTCTGCACAGATAAGTAGCTGAACTCTGTGCTGCTTGGTGCCACCGCGAGGATTTATACTCTGTAGCTGCAGTGGAGTGCGTTTTCTGACAGCACACATGTCTCTTATTGGCAGGCAGGCAGGTAAAAGGATGAAGCACACAGTAAGTTGATACAGTGGATGGTCTTCAGTCCTGGGCTAGCTGCTATTTAACACAGAGAAATTAAGAGGTCTCACTCTGCCACTGTTTCCAAGCACCACAGACGTCATGGACACGGTCATTCTCTTTTTCTTCTTCTTCTTCTTCTTCTTCTTCTTCTTCTTCTTCTTCTTCAATCCAGAACTGTACAGATACTAGTTCTGTAGATATCACTTTCTTCATTTAAGTCCAGTTATGCATGCTCATGTGTCTTTGAACAGTGTCCCTCCCTCTCAGCGAGTACTTGAACCGCAATGAGTAAAGTAATTTCCTTTCTGTTCAGATGGATTTGATCAAATTGGTAATGAAAAAGGTATTGATCAGGATAGGGATGAGGTGCCAAAACCCTCGTATTTTTATTATTAATTTACACACAAAGAGAAGTTAGCAGAGCAGAGAGGCTGCAGGGGAGACGAGAAAGTGAAGCAGGTGACACTAACAAGTTTATACAAGAGCATCCTGCTGCAATAAAACCTTTGCATGTAAAAAGTCACTTCTTCAGCAAGACACTTGTTCAACAAGTATAAATGTGTAAAAATGTCAACAACGGTATTTTAATCCGCTCTGTCCACAATGTCTGTTTTACAACAAGCTCAGCTGATCGTGAACTGTGACTAAAAAGCTTCCGGCACACTAAAACTGAAAGCTGCCTGTATGTAGTTGAACTGTTCAGCTCAGTTTGAGACGTACACGCATCTTAAAATGTGGAAAATCCTTGAGACAAAACAGCCTGAGAGGAACCAGACCCTCCTCCCTCGAGCAGCCATACCTGCAGACAGTGAATCACATCAGCAGAGGAAGGACGACTGACGCTGACTGATGTCTTTGTTCTTTATTCCTTCAAAACCTCACTCGGTAATTTGATGTCAGGAGTGTTATTTATTTTATTGACATTTGAGGGACTGTTTCCAGCAAGATATCATTGAGTTTGTAGCGATTGGGCTGTTGTGAACAATACTGTTGCCGCTCTATGGACAATATGATTATATTTAAAACGTACGTTTCTTTTCATGTCCTGAATTTAGGCTTAAAACAATTGTTTGGTAATGAAAAATCATCAATAACAGCGCTGAAGAACCAAAGAAGACAATATTTAAATGATGCCCAGCCTCAGTAAGATCAACAAACATGCTGTACACACATAGATAATACAGGACAAACATACAACTTGCAACTTCCTCCTGTCACTTTAGCTTATGAGGACAGCATTCACACAGTATGTCTAATAGCAAGGACTGAAGTCTTAAGAATGAACTTTGCAAGCGGGGCTTTATGACAATGCCTGCAGCCGTGTCCAACCCTGCAGAAGTATTTTCGCCTCGCTTCTTTAGCGCGCGCTCATGTGTCGAGCTCTGATTTTAAACCGAAATGACAACTGTTAGGCCATGAAAGGCACCTACTTGTTCAATTTTTAGGGTTTGACTTTGTACTCTTGTCTCGTGCTGACGCAACTTGCTGAAATGCGGTTGTTGTTGTTTTAACTTGTAGAAAAATGAAGTCGTACAGAACTACAAAGCAGAATTTCCCTTTTCTTTCTGAGGCCCTTGTATGTTTCCGTTGCATCACCTCACAATGGGTATTGCGTGTCTCATGAACTCAATTATGTTTGTACAGCAAAAAGAAAACGAAGCATACTCTCCTCAAATGTATTGTAATTAAACAGACTGATTATCAAGTATATGTGGTGAAAGTTTGTATTCCATTGGGAGGAAAGTTGAGTTCAAAGCATCGGGTTAATTAAGGTCCCAGTCTGACTTCTCAATCATCTTAATGCACGGCCCTTATCCATAATCTTTGTGAGCTGAAAAAACACATACAAATATTAGCAACACTAATAATTAGGTCCGCGCCGGACATCAAATGACCACCGTCTAATTAGAGGATAACTTGTTGAAAGAGGTAGAGATGAAGGCAATGTATTTATGAGCCTCGCCACGGCCGCTATTAGCTCACCAGCGCCGATGCTTCGCTCAACACACACAACCAATCAATACCACCACCACCAGAGTTAACAATGGTCCTCTAAATTCTTACTGCCTCTAGTCTGGATTCATAGCTCTGCTCCCATCTGGCTCCTTATCACCATTCATATCTGATTCCACCGGGACAGACGCGAGGACGGAAAGAAATAGAGGAGGGAACAGACTGAGAGAGTGGGAGGGAGAGAGAATAAAAGATGAAAAGGAGAGCATCTTAAAAAAAAATCCACCTTTTGCTCGTGTCTCATAAAGTAGAAGGATCTGCTCGGGCCTGGACCGAGCCGGGATACAGTAGGTCCGTAGAAGCACAAGCTGCTGGAGGATACGGCTACGTAAGTGCATGTGGACTTTTTTATGTTAGATTTTATATTATTTATTGCAACCTTGACGTAGAAATGTAGAACCAGCACACAAAATAGAAAAAAAAAACCTTGATGGATGGGCAAAAAAAAAGCTTGAGTCGAGTTAGTTGTTTACCATTTGGCAGAATTATTAATGTTATGCCGTAAAAGTTTCCAGTAAGTTTTGTGTGTGCTGTTCTGAGGGCTGCTGCTTCCTGTCTTATCAACTCTTCAGACTGTTGCTATGGCACCAGAGCTCAAAGCAGAGGTGACAGGGAACTCCTGCAAAGTTTAAATTTAATGAAAGCATAAAAAATAAGTTGCGCTGTTTTTAGTGGTATAAAACTGCCTACATAGACTCACGACTTGATCCTCCTCCCTTAATATATATAAATATATACATATATTCTTCCAGCAGCCTTTCCTTGAACCATGAGAGTTTTTTTCCTAACCATAAGGACATAGTTTGAGTCGCTTCAAGCAGCTTTACCTTTATCGTTTCCGTTCACCCTTCATGCTGAAATGGCATCACTTTCAGCCACAGTACACAGATGCTCCCTGCAAAAAAAAAAGGTGTAAAAATCTTTTGCATGCTCCCTTCGCAGCACTTAACAGCAGACAGACTAACAGCTGGTGAACACATGGGAACAATTAAGAGACTTTTTTCTTTTCCTCAGGAGGTGGTGTAAACCAAAAACAAAGCTATCAGAGGATTCAATATTGGACTTTCATTCACCAAGTGGCCGGAAAACAGGACGCCAGATAAATGCTAAAAAAAATTTTAAGGGCTGCTTGATGTGTAAATAAGCAACTTGTATTCATTGACCGTCTAAAAATGTGGTCCATGCAAAAGTGCCTGAAACCTACATTCATTCTAACAACCAGCACCAGGGCGACTCACTGGTTTTGTGACCCCTAAATTACCCAAATTCTCACTTGATTTATTGCTTCAGTGAACCATTTCCTTAATAGTTTATGGCCTTATTCATAGTTTCAAGTCTTCTTCAATACAACATGATGTTCGTTATGTAAATTATGGTCCTGATCAGAGTCAAACAGATGTACAGATGAAGCAGGGTATGCCTGGTCGTGTGGCTACCTTTTGACTGTTGAGTCACTACGACGGCGTGTCCTCACAGATCGTTCTCATCAGAAAAACAGGCATAAAAGTGGTTTGACTTTGAAGACCAATATTAAGGTTTCTTGTCCAGCAGCGACCTCTAGTGGCTTTTGTTAGTATAAACACCACAAGGGAGGAAGTCAGGCGATGTAGTAGTAGTAGTAGTACGAGCAGGTTGGGGGAGGACTCAGGGATGGATGGTTAGGTCAGTGACGTAGGTGACGTATAAAGGTACGTTCATCACTGAAGTTGCATAAATAAGATATTTTAAAACCAACCAAGTAGGTTTCTTGCCTTAACCTAAACAAACTGTGACCACCGGACAAAAGTCTGGAACTGGCACACTATTCAGTCGCTTGGGTATCAGGATGTGTTGGTCAGGTTCTCAGTCACATCCTATCAGGAGGCAATCACAGGCAGTGTCACCCTCAACTCCGCCCTCTCATACAAACGTGGCAGCATCAATATATCAGGTTTAAACGTAACCATAAGACAAACATAAACCATTTGGCACAGTCACGATCCATTTCCTTACCTTTATCTACTATTTTTTTGTGTTTTTGTCCTGTGATCAGGCGTCAGGTCAACAAAAACCTCCTAAAAAAGTACCACTTTTTTGGTAATAACGCTGTTATACTGCATTTTGCTTACAGCAACTGTCTCCACACCTAATGGAGCAATGTCATGAATGTAGTCAAGTCAATAGTTTAAAGGCAAAAATACTTCAGTCATGGCATTTTGTTTAATATCATCACAGTGCAGTAGCTGCTGTAATGGTTAGTTGTCAAAAAGTAAAATAATCTGTCTCAGGGAAAAGCCTTTCATTCAGACACATAAAGAACCAAACTGAAAATGGAAGAAGCAGTTTTGTGCGAGCTATAGGAGATAATCTACAAAATTCCAATGAAGTAGTGGATCTCTGAAATCAGTTCAAAACATTTAGGAACTGTTACAGCTATTTTATTGTATAATACCTCAGAAAGGAAAAAGAAAAATATGAGAACAAAATGTCCCCAAATAAATGCCAGTATCGGTTGATTAAGAACACTAGACCTGGACATCTTTCACAACCCACACTCGTGGTGTGACTGCACACTCTAAACAGCCTCCCTCTCTGAAAGCAGTAAATAGCTTCAAAATGTTAAAATCATCACTGCTTAATACATCATTTGTGCACAGTGGAGTCCACTCAAGCGTGGTATAATTTTTAGGTCATAATAAGAGATTCCACATTGCTCCTTTCAGCCCAACACTGAATGAGGAGTGTGAAATGATTTTTTGCTTTCAGGTGTTTCTCCAGTAGGCGACATATTTCTTTATGTTGTTTGCAGGTAAATTGTGGTTCTGTCACCGAAAATGGAAAAGCAGCGATATTTGCACAACATATCACGGCTTTGTGAAACAAGAATAATGCAAAACCTCTCCAACACTTCTTGGTGTCATTCTGTTAAAATGTTGGTAATGTGTTAAGATAATAACTTCTTTCTAATTATATTCTTTGATCCTCTTTCAAAAAAAAGCCTGTTTGGAAAACATAAAACCCCCATTCATTACTTCTGCAGGTTGAAAAGAAATTATGATTCATCATTGGGTTTAGCAGATCAGTACCAATGTTGTGTCAATTTTCAGAAACACCTTATAACAACATGTAACACAATCACATACGGAATATGTCTTTAATATTCACATATCTACATGCCATCTGCCAGTCTACATTCAAAACATGAGTCCATTATTTTGCTGCAGACTGAAAAACTTTATTATGACTGCGATTTTGAAAAGATATTCATGGTGTCATTCATTCCCCAGAGGGTGAATACTAACTACTCATTCAGCGCCACCAGCAGCACTTAACCAGTGAACATCTCCATGTCTACTGAATAAAGTATGTAGTGCAGATATTCTTTGGTGATCGATGATTCCCTGACTGTAACATTTTAAGATCCTTTTTTGGAGGGGAAGGGGTTATTGTTCTTGCTTTTATTAGACTCTCACAGTTTTAAGTGAAATGTCTTGGCAATCATTGAAGGGATTGCAGAGGATTTCAGTAAAAACATTCATTTCCCTCACAGAATCAGTCAGAACAACTCTAATGATCCCTTCACCTTCGACGTTAGCACCATCAGATCAAGATTTCACTTCCAATGTGTAAGATTTGGGAAGATTTAGGCGCAGAAATGATTTATGTTTATAATTATGTTTTCATTTGTGTACAATCATCTAAAAATAAGAATCGTTGTGTTTTTTCACCAAGTACACCATGTTGTTTTTAGCAGCCACCGTTGGGGAGGTTGAGACGAGGGGTATTCAGTTGGTTGCAGTTTGCAACCTCAACGCTAAATGTTACACACTGGTCCTTTAACACGCTCTAACACAGTTTAAACACGGTAAACAAACTCGCTTTCTTCAGCATCCTAACATTGTCACTGTGATATGTTAGCATGTTGATGTTAGCATTCAGATCAAAGTCTAAGTATAGCCTCACAGAGCTGCTACCTTGACCGAAGACTTGTTTGATTATTGATTGTGCATGACGGTGAATTTATGGACGGAAATGATAACTTGTCTACTAGCGTGTGTTTTTTCTTTGCCTTTATTCACCTGCACTGATTCATTCACTCCCTCTCCGTGTCTGTCCTTTTTTTTCTCTCTCTCTCCCCGATAAAAATAAAATATCTAAGCTTAAATGCATCTGCTAGTATTATAACTTGGCGCGTTCTGGTTGAAAACCCCTAGAACACTGCGCAGCATGGCAATATAAGGCTTTGCTGCTTGGACATGCGTTAGTATTCACAGGTGAGGGATACAGAGGATTTCTGTGGACATGACCGGGGTTTAAGTGGGTGTTTCTAAACCGTATCTGTTACCGACAGTTTCTGTGTTACAGCTTAGGCTTTATGCACAGGCAGAGGTGTGCCTACATGCCGCATGTTGAGAAAATGAACATCTTGCCAGAGCTGAGACACTTCTGGCTGCTCATCCAGCTTCATCAGTTGGAGGCAGATGAACAGCTGTATCTCAGTAAAAGCTATTATAGTCTGAGTCAGGTGGTAGAATGGCCCCTGGGTTTCAGCAGCGAGCGGGGGGCCGAAGCTATTAAAGCAGTAAGCTGTGAATTAAATGCGCACAGACTGAACAACACGTGCCCTAACGTTGTTTGACCAGGGGTTTGAGGCAAAGGACAGACGCCATGTCTTTCCAGAGGCAGCTAACTCAGCTAGGGAGATATATTTTAGCTCTGTATTGTGTTGTTTTTCTCACATTCAATCTTGGCTCGGATATGCCTTCCAGGAAACTGAGCAGTAGACAGGAAAAAGAAATGTAGAAACAGAAAAAAAGAAGAACTGGAGCTTCTGTGGATACCATAGCTGTTGCCACCAGGATGAGGAAATCTGGAAAACAATACGAGAACTGCTCCAACTGGATGAATCGTGTCGTTTTTCTCGATCTCTAAGATGTGCGGCAGAGAAAAAAAAGATATTTTTAACACCATGTAATGGATAAATATTTCATACCTGCAGCTCATCTTCCCTGCGAGGAGCTAATCCTGACTTCTCAACTTTCCGTGACAATGAGCAAGTGTGAGCTGTGTTTGTCTCATGACTTGAAGTAAGCTGAAGTAAAACTCTTTCTGAGAATACAACACAAATACTGAGCTTCCAACAAAGTACCTGAAATGTGTCTAACAGAAGAAATGCACGGTGTGAAACCGAGCTCAAGAATAAAACAGTGTGCAATCGGTGATGTGAACTCAATGCAGAGTTTAAAGGGGCAGTTCACCCCAAAATCAAACATGTATTATTCTTACTTGCAATGCTTTGTATCCATATAGATCTCTTTGGTGTGAGTTGCAGAGTTTTGGAAATATTGGCCGTTGACCCTCTCTCGAAGAAAATAATCTTGTGGTGCTGAAAGTGCCAAAAGACTTACATTGGTAACTAGCGTATGTCCATGAGTGTGATAGAAGAAGAGAAAAAATAGCTTTGACATGAAACTGCTCACATCAAGGTCTGTGGATTATCTTGCATACCAAGGAAATTTTTATTATTTTCCTTTTTTGCTCTCAGCACTGCAAGGCAAGTGCTATTAAGTTGCATTATGTTTAAGATAACGCAGACATTTCTGCGGCCGATACCGCCAAAACTTCCAACCCTTCCTCAGCAGAAAAAAACGACAATATACCTTGACATAACATAGTTATGTTTCTTTTAAAGCAGCGACTTCTAGTGGTTGTAGTTGTCATTTCAGCAGCAAAGAAGGAAGTCAAGCAAAGCAATATATAGAGCAACAAACTCCTCACAGAGGGGTAATCAGGGTTAAATGGCTTCACAGGTCTTTCACCCAGGAGACCACTGTTCATGTAGGTTAAGAATGTTAAGGGTGTTATTTTAACTACCTTGAAAAACTGAAGTTATTTAAGTAATTTAGGTTTTTCAACCCAAACCACAATGTTTTCCAAAACCAAACCAAGTCGTCTTAGTGCCTGAATACAACCAAACTGTGACGGAGCGAGCTAGCTGCAACGGTCATGCTGTTTTGGGAACAGTGATATATGTGGTTTTGGGAGTCTGGGATCTTTTTTGTCATGAAGGGACACAGATGTGCTGAAAACTCAGCAACTCACACCGAAATAATCTAGAAAGATAAACAGCGCTGCAGGCAAGATGTCATTTCAGTTGCACCAAAAAACAACCCCCCGTTCTTACTGTCTATTTTTTTTCACCACATCTTTTTTTTTTTACCAAAAACTTTGCTTTGTGTTGCCTCGTTTGAATTTCAATGGACTACTGTGTGTTTGTGCCGCCTTTCCTCACACTTGCGTTCCAGACACTCTGGTAAAAAAAAAAGTAAATATAGAAAAACACCAACATGTCAAGCTGCTGCTGCTGGTGGTCTCTGTGCGGCAGGAAACTCAGGCTGCTCACAAAAGACGAATGCTTTACCAAAATACTGTTACCTAATGTAGACATGGGAGACGGATGAGTATTCTTTGGCTTGATTTTCAGCTGAAATGTCACTTTCAGCCTTGTTATATGTGAGACAGATACTTCCAGATACTTTATTGTTGCGCTGCTAATACAACCTTGTGCACTTGACAGCTGGTTGTTCTGGCCAGACCACATTTATTTAGGGCCGCTGTGCATGTAACCGAACCCTCGCAGCTTCTCAGAGACGGCAACAAATACAGCAGTGTCAGATGTTGAAAGAAACCGTCTTTTCTTGACTTGTGGTTTATGTATTTCCTACTGGAGCTAAGATATCCCGAATGTTGTTAGTTTTTAAAACAGCTCTCTGCCCATAAATCCCCCGGATATTCTGACTGTCTGACTAGTTCGCCGCCATCTATTCAGCTCGCTGTCGACACAGGCCAAGAGTTCAAAAATTTCATTGTGGTTTCTCGTCTTCTAAAGATTGAAACCAGACGCTGTTGTCATGTATCGCTGCAGGATATAGTGTAGGCTGTAGAATCTGTAATGAATGCCCATTTATTATCATTATGCAGTTATTATGAATAATAACGCTGTTGTGCTATACAAACCATTAGCTCGGCGATGGTGTGCTGTCAACCTGAAATATATTGCGGCTATCAATAAAGAAATGTTTGTGAGATAAAGGAGGACTCTGAACGTCGAAACATCAGAACAGCGTCTCTCATTTTGGCGCTGCCATCCGTTTGAGTTTATTAGATGTGAGGCCTCTGTTGTTGGTTATCATTTTTACTTAGCAGAAATTTAAATTCCAAGACTTTAACTGTAAATGGGTGACGTTTGCGGTGATATTTTTCATTTCCACCAATAGAAACCACATTAATTTGTCATTTTTACACTTTTTAAACAGATTAAAGAAGCCAGACATAACCTGGCCGACAGCATTAGAGGTGCTGGTAGATGGATTTTGTTAACTTTGGATGATGTTAAGCAGGGTCTTTCCACAGCCCAAGTCTTTGTGCTGAGCCAAGTTGGCAGTAGCTTCATACAGTATTTAGCACACTCACATAAAAGTGGTATTGATCTTCTCTTCTAACTCTTGGCAAGAAAGCAAATAAGCATTTTTTTTCCCCCGAAATGTCAAACTCTCCCTGTTACTACACAGATTAGTTTGCCTCTACATAAAAAAGCAAAGCACTCCTGCAAGGAGCAGATATTGTGGAGGAGCAGAAAGCAGAAGCTTTTGATGGGTTAATGAAAACTTTGAAATGGTGAGGTAAGAGCTCGAGCCGGCGGAGAGACACAGGCATTAAACCTCTCAGCCGGCCTCATTACTGGTCTCATTCCTTTTGAACAGCTGTGGCAATCGGAGTGGCATTTTGAGAATAGCTCCCTTAAAGGAGAGGAGAGAGTTTCTCAGAGTAGAAAATAATGTTTGCATGATGCTGAGTTTGTAGACGTGAATGTAATAAGGCACAACAAATCTGCTGCCAAAGGCAGACGGCACAGAATTTAGAGGCGACTGCTGGAGATACTGAAAGGGCAGAGTCAGAGTTATGTCCTGCTTCCACTGATATTCTTCTGTGAGCCACTGTGCTTAACTCTCTCGTAAGCTTCAGTAGGACAACAGAACAATGAACAACAGAAGCGGTAACCATTTGTGGAAAGAACTACAAAAACTACTTTTGTAATTCGTCTGTATCTCATCAGATCGCAGCTAAAAAAATGCATTTGAGGAATTAAAATGAGACGCAACAGTGCCAGACAAAAACAAAAAAAAAAAACAAGGCCGTGACGCATGGGAATATGGCTCGCTAGTAATCCAGTGTTTTTCGAGGAGAGAGTGAGAGGCAGAGACAGACGGAGACTGCAAAGAATGAGCGATAATGAGAGCGGAGCAACTTTTAATTGTAGTGTTTGTCACTGACAGTTGCTTGCGTCCAGTGCAATCCACAGGATATCACATAAAGCGGCACAGCTGACCAGTTTGATGCGTGCTGAAGTCTGCGCCGGTCTACAGGATCCTGATAACGTTCGCATATGATTTCAATCGATGGATCAGTCCATCTCTGCGGGCAGTGGCTCTGCCCGATTGCGCTACTTTTACGAAATGAAAAAAGATGCAGGTTTATCTCATGTATCCGCCCCGCTGTCTTCAGACGGCTGTAGGGATTTAATGAGTAACTGAAGGGAAAAAAGGCTTTCATATCTCCAGCATAAAACACCTGCTAGATGACAAAATCTGATACATACCACCAATTAATTTTTATCCTCCTGCAGAGTGTTCCTCTGAAGTCGCATCAACTTGTTTTTAATGAAAAGTGTTTGTTGCACATTTCCCCTCCAAAGGATGTGCTCACTGTCAGAATCAACAAATTATCATCCGAGTGAATTTGCACCAAAAACAGCCTCGCTCTCACTCCACTTCTTCTTCTTTCTTTTTTTACCACATCTACAAGTTATCCGCCGAAATACCAAAAACTTTGGTTTTAGCTGCCTCATTTGAATCTGAATAAAACTGTCTGTCTCCTCACACCTCGTGTTCCAGACACACTGGGTATGAAAAAAATACCAAACAGGAACACACCGACATGTCAACTTACTGCTGGCGGTGGTATAAAACCCAGGTAGCTGGTGGGCTACCCAAAAAGGGATGCTTTACCAAGTATCTAGTTTATCTACCTGTGTATTTATAGACACGACAGAGAAAAAATAGCAAGACGGATGAGCATTTCTTCGGCTTGGTATCCTCTCGAGCGTGCAGCGGTTCCTTGTGAAACATTTAGAAGAATAGCCCAGCTTTTAAGCTTTAAGCATTGTATTTTTAAGGTTTATCCAATGTTTTTAAAGACGTGTCATTAGCGACATTCACAAACATGAAGGTTTTCACGGGACATTAATTAGTGAATCATTAATTAACAGAAAAGAGTAAAAAAAAAAAAAGAAATGCTTTATGTTTGGCAAATCATTCAGTGATGATGAAAACGTAATCAGAAGAAGCCTATTTATAATGCACACGCCTCATCAATCCAGACACATTGCTTTAGCACATTAGCAGCTTTTAATAGTAATAACTATCGACATTGATATTGATGATTGTGGGCCTGTCGCTGCCTTGCATTGTATTGAATCCAGATTTTGCGATTCTTATCACACAGCCACATATCCGGTGGGTAATTAGGCTCGTTGAGGGTTCGCTGCTTGAGCGGTTCTGACATCTGTGTGTTTTTTAATACTGCAAAGCAACCAAAAAAAACGTCCAATCATGACTGAAATCAGCGAGGCTTGTAAACACTGGAGGAGATTTTTATTCCCAACTTTCACAAGTTTTTTTTTTTTTTTTTCTGCAGAGTGTAGGTTGTTCGTTAGCTAGATCTGCCATTGTTTCTTTTCATTGAAAAACAATAACAGAGGCAGAAAGGGAGAGCAAGAGGAAGGCAGAATGTAATCGCCTGCCGGTAGGAGGCTCGTTGCTGCGGCCCACATCTGTTCAGTCAGAGTGGGAATCTGTGTAAGTAAATCGAATTGAATTTAAAGTGTCTTATCAGTTTTGGTGTATAAACATTCTTACCACTCATTTTAGAAGCAGCTCTGCGTGTTCCTTGCAGTCTCTCGCACGTTCCCCCTGTGGATAAGCACAACTGTTTGATGAAAAGTGTAAATATCTATTGTATAGACTTAAGAGACTGTGTCTCCCACCCGGAGTGTATTTTATGAGCCACCATACTGTATTTTTCTGGCTTTACAAGCATCAAAATCTCTCATAATTCTCCGTGTGCCCTCGCTTTAGCACTAAAGGTAACTGGCCTCACCTGAACCATGAAACAGGAGGCTGATCGGGGCTGACAGTAATGGCTGCGCCACATAAACACAAATGGAGTACGCTGTCTGCAGAGAACATATTCAAGTCCTGACTCAAATATTGTTATGCGATTCCTGTCGCCGTTAAGTGTCGTCAAGACTAACGCAAGACAACACCTTAAACTGTATCCTGAGACTGAAAATGGAATGTGTCACGGACTGAAGCTAAAGATGAAAAATATTCCACATAAATAACAGCTGAAGGCGTTAATTGATTCATAAAATGTAACATAAACTGATATTTCTGTTTTAATTTGCCCCTGCATTTATTAACCTTTGTATTAAGAAAAGGGTAGGTCATCCTGTCAGGTAGAAAATATCTCTCAAAATGGAAAACTGTCTTAATAAATGTAGTTAAGAGGAGAGAAGGTCAATCTGTCAGGCTGAAAATATCATTAAGAACGGTCTATGTCTATAAATACAGTTAAAAATAGAGTAGGTGATCCTGTGGGGTAGTAAATAAAGTATGTATCAATCAGGATGGACTAGTATGTCTATAAATGTAGTTAATA
This sequence comes from Diplodus puntazzo, assembly GCA_963678695.2. Classification (NCBI taxonomy): domain Eukaryota; kingdom Metazoa; phylum Chordata; class Actinopteri; order Spariformes; family Sparidae; genus Diplodus; species Diplodus puntazzo. The sequence goes on along the minus strand of OZ023173.1, from coordinate 22,744,700 downwards.
TGATAATATGTTAAAAGCTGAAACAAAAAAGTCATTTATGTCACATTATATAGCTTAATTAATGTAATGTGATATTGCCAAGGCGCCTTAATGACATCTTTATTTATTAACTGAAACATTTATTTATTTATTTATTTATTTATTTATCTTAGATTTTGGCAGGTTCAGTCCACCATCACTAAGAAGTGCTTAATCATAGCAGAATATACGTAATCCGTTTTTATCTACATTGTCACATCGCTGATCGCTAACGTTAATATTTTGCCAAGAAAACGGGGCACAGCTTCCTGTTCATCTTCCCAGACAACACGATTATTGCCGCACAGCGCAGTGTATCTTCAGATTCAGTGCAACAGTGTTATTTCCTTATCCCCTTTGCAACTGCTAAGCCTTTTGATAAACCACAGGCAGACAAGGCTCAGCTGGATATTCCATGTAATCATTGCTACCCAGATTTTAACCTCCCTTCAGGAAAACAGCTCGCACTGGTAAACTCCATGTACTGATTTTTAGGAAGCTGTATTGAGTCTTTACTGACGGCAAATCTTTTATTTATCGTTGGAATCCCCTTAAAATTTCAAAGACAAAATAAAAAGAAAAGGCGGCTGTTGTACACCTAACGCAGCGCATCCTGACCTATCGGGGAAAAACAACTTTATTTTCGTCCTCCGCTGAAAGAAGGGTGGGAGATGGAAATGAGTGATAGAACTCAGGAGATTACTGAAGGACGGGGTGAAAGAGGAGCAGAGAGGAAACAGAGGGGATATCTGTGCTTATAGACTTCGGCTGAAAGGATGATACCCTGATGGGGGTGATAAGAGAAAGAGGGGATAAAGGGAGAAAGAGGACGTTTGAAACAGAGAGGGGCAGCGGGAGAGTGAAAGAGAGGCTGAAAATGGACACCGCGTCGGTCGTCTCTAGAAGGAGAGGATAGCAGCTCCCTGCAGATTCAGCGATGAGGAGATAGAGTGGCAGACGGATTGAGGAAGTATGGATATCTGTTCCTGTTGATGCTCTGTCAAAGACTGACTCCACTGTTGTGTATTATGATCCTAGGCAGCTGAGAGATACCATCAGCCCGGGTATGATCCCGGGACAAATAAAGAAAGGTGGGGACTGGTGGAGGGTGGTGAAAGTGAGATGCCTCGGAGTCTCTCAGTGTCACATGTTATTAGACAAAGCAACGGAAGCGAAATGAATGAAGTGGCGTACAAAAAAAGCGAAACCCCACTTGTGAATGCATGATGTTTGCTCCTAATAATCAGAGATGCAGTTATTTTACCCGGATAAACATAAACAAGGCGACCGGGGGAATGACACAAATAAGGACTCGCAGCATTTTAATGCCTGAATTATCATGATTTTTTCATGCACGGAGTAATGCGTCCCTTTGGTTCCAGGATTAAGTATGACACACACAGCTGGGACCAGACTGAAGATGTTGCTGCGAGCATGTTCCGCTTGTCTAGCAGGGTTCGTCTGTGTCTGGCCCTCAGCCAACCCTCGCAGCCCCCAACATGCCGAGCCGCACGCCGCGATGTCACATCACACAAACACTTCCCCTGAGCCGAGTTCACATCAGTCAGACGCTCTCCTAAAGCTATATCCATCCACCTCAACCCAAAGCCCACGCCGTGTCACCCACTATGTACACAGCTGCCTGCGCGAGGATCCCTCAGACAAACAGACCTCCGACAAAATCCTCCGTCTAACGCCGTGTTAAGTGCGACAGAGACATCCCGGACCCGTGCGCGAGCCGAGCCCGACCAGTCGAGTTCTGCTGAGCCGCTTGGATCAGGAGCCACTTGTAGCTGGCGTCGCCTGGCTCCCTCGGGGAGGGGGGGCCTTTTCATAGACTCAGCCAAGGCGAAACAATGGGCCAAAGCTGGGAGAAATCAGACCAAAGGCCCCGTGCCAGGCAGAGCAGAAAAAGGCAGAGACAGAAAGAGAGAGGGGAGAGCGAGAGCAACGTGGGATGATAAGTGAGCATCAGCATTGGTGTATCTCTTCCTGACTCCTTTATAGAGGCTACATTAGAGACATATTAAAGGATGTGATTGAAGGGGCAAGTGAAAGCTGTTCCACCCTTAGAGTTGTCGTCAAGGCTTTGTGGCACTCTGTCAAGAGCCACTGGCAAGAGCCTGAAGGCAAGGCGACAAAAAAAAAAGGAAACAGGCGTCCAGGGACAGGGCTCATGGAAGGAGCGCTTTGTACTCCTGAATGAGAAGTGACCGAATGTCATCAACATGACCGAGCGGTTATTGGGTAATTTTTCTAACACAGTGTCAGCGAGTGTGAATTCAGGCTGCTTGGCTAAGGGACCGAGCACTTTGATCCACACCAAATGTGAGGAAACCTGAGTCGGAGCATCTTTCTGATTCCCCCTCCTTTGTTTATCTCGCCTTCTGCAGAAACACCATGGCCGTCACTCAAACAGACAATAGGCAAACTTCCATGTGGGCATACAGTCATGACTAGTTCTTCATGCATTGGTGTCTGAATATGTGTGTGTGTGTAGACCATTGACTGTGTAACATATGGGCAGAGCTTCTAGGTCTGAAAAGTGAAGTGGTCTCACTCGCTGGATGTAGACTGTTGGTGTAAGATGCTGCCATTGGACGCCTCAACTCTCTTCCACTATCTGCCATGATTGTGATTGGTTCAAAGAAGTGCAAACAATCCCGACCCAGTACCAGAATGAGAGGTGTCGAGTTCAGCCTGGCCATATGAGACTAATGCAGAAGTGCCTTCTTTCTAACAGCCTGCAGAGGCTTGTCTCAAAAAGAAGTCTGATTGTATGTAAGCTTATGAAAAAATGAGCCTGCTTCTCACTTGATTTATTATCTCGGTAATCGATCTCCTGATGAGTTTATGGTCTCAATTGTTAGTTTCAAGTCTTCTTCGATACAGCATGAGGTTCATTTTGTGGACGGCTGTGGCTCAGGGGTAGAGCCAGCGTCTTATTATCGGAAGATTGCTAGTTCGATTCCCCTAGTCTGCATGTCAAAGTGTCATTGGGCAAGATACTGAACCCCAAACTGCTCCTCATGTGCTGGTTACATGGCAGCCACTGCCATCAGTATGAAAATGTATGTATGAATTACTGTAAGTCACTTAAATTATAGCTGAGAGAGTATGTTTTAGGACTTCCTTGTGATTGACAAGTTACTACCACTATGTTTCATCAGGTTCTCTGTCAAATCCAATCAGGATATCTTACCAGGCTCAATCAAAAACAGGTGAAGTAACTTTATATAGTCATTTAAGCAAAACTTACAAAGATTACAGTTCTTTCACAGATTGTTAAAAATGAAATTGGCTGGCATGAGAAGAGTCACATTTGTTTTTTTCATTGTATTTCAATTTCTCCCCGTGAGCCAGAAAAACGAGCTTCTGGAGTGAATCTGCCGAGGCCGTCACTCCCTCCATGAGTCATGTTGTCTTCTTTCAGCATAAAGCATTGCATCAGTAACAGTAGACTGTTGTTTATTCATTAGATTCTTCTGTTTTCCTCATCATTAATAAAGATGAGGGAGTCTGATTGTGAAAAAATTAAGAGACAGAATGCCTAAACCCATTCGCCTTGTCTTCTTCGTGCTTCAGGCTATTGTCATAATCAAGTAGTGAAACTGCTTGTCAGAAAGCATTTTAGAGGTTGTATCTCAGACAGATTGAAGGTGCGGGGACGGTTTATTTGTTACAGTTGCTTACAAGACTTTGAAATTCTAAATTTTTTGTTAAGACTATTCACCAAAAGCCACATAAAGATCGGGGATGGGGACCACGGGGCTCGTATCATAATAACACCTCCTTGTTTTCTTTGTTCGCCAATACCACGCTGACACTACGCATTTCTCGTGATGTGAGGACAAATTTACACCCTCGCTTGAGTGCAATCTTGTGTTTTTATTTTCCCTGTTGCTAAATCTGCCTCACTCTCACTTAATCAGGCATGTTGATTAAGACTCTAATTTGTAGCGGTGGGAAGGAGGAGTAGATGGAGGGGTGTGTGTGTGCGTGTTGTACATAATATCAGTCAGTCGTTGCAGAGGATTACAGTGTCTTCAGAGAACATTTCTGTTTAACATTACTTCATTAGGCTTCCTTTGATAACCTTTCATTTCACATTATTAGTTTTCATTTAATCCCGGCCCATGTCTAAGCTGCCGTCTGCGGTGTACGACATGATGGCAGGAGCCTGCAGAGAGACGACTCTTCTGCAAGTGTAGGGCTGAGTAATTAAGCTATGAGCCACGAGAGGCCGAGCTTTACAGTGATTTCTGAACAGCTGCTCTGAGATCTGTTGTTAGGCACGACTTGTTAGCTTTGCTAAAAATCAGTGCAGCCTTTACTGATTCACCGCCTTCAGGAAAACTGCATATCGTTGTTGTGCGGTTCTAGAAAAAGTAGCATAAACCTGACTAATAATTGTAAATACATTGTTATTGTGCAACGTTTTAATCCTTTTGATACTATTTATGGTTGTCAGTTTCACCAAACGCCTACCCACAGATTCACGGGAAATGATGCATTACTGTTTGCGATTTTATCTCTCTGATATCAGCTGCTCTGTTTAAATCTGCTGCAGCTTTATTAGAGATTTGAGGTACTGCTCAAGCAAACCCACAATTTCCTCCTGCGCCGGACACATTAAAAGCATTCACATGATGAAGATGCCTTGTAATTGTGAAGTAGTCAAAGGAAACGTGAATAATTTGTCACTGAGGTGGAGTGCTTAAGAGTCAGTGTAGTTTGAGACAACAAAAGCAGATATTTTAAGCCAAAACCACATCTTTGCCTCACCCTAACCAAATTGTTTTTGTTCCTAACCCTAACCGAAAACCATAAACTCATTGTCACATCATAGAAATGAGAATTGAAACTAAAGAAGTGTAAAACAGATCCACAATTTGCAAAAACGTACTTTGCTGACATTCATGTTGGCGATTGGGTTGATGTTGCTCTGTACGATTTGGCGACACTGTGGTGGTTACAGGAGGTAACAACGAGTGTGGTTAAATCGTACAGAACAACGTCAACCCAAATCACCCAAACCAGAAATCATTCAGTCAGACAATCTCACACTGCTGGTTTTACCCCAGCACACAAACTGCATCCCGCAGCTCACACAACCCATTTAATCAGCACCACTCCAGAATCCACTCATAGGCTCGCAATACTGGTTTTCTTTGAAGGGGGGCATATTTGTTATTGTCACTCCCCATTCCCCGGCTGTGAGGCCTTAATTACATGCTGCGGGGAGTGACGAGGTCGGTGACTTGACACCAAACATTAGCTGTTCATAACTCTGCATTTATATTTTAATGAATCTATTCAAGTTGGCTGCCATGGCTGAAATTAAGGTTTTCCACCGTGCTTGACAGACATCACATGTATCGGTTGAAAGCTGCAATTTCCTGAACACACAATAAAGCCACCTATCGCACATTAATGGTCCAAGCCTGTCATCTTTTGTGCGCGGTCTGGCTTAATTGAAATACCAGGCTTTTAGATTCCCATCAGTTGTCTATAAAACATGCTGCTCTCACGCCTAGCTCATTATCACGGACAATATACAGATATTAAAGGACGACCTGTGAGACATGAAGTCAGAGTTCTGCCGCAAAAAAAGACGATTTGATAGTCATGGAAACAATAAGTGCTCGTGTGTGGCGTTTAATTGCATTGTTTTGTTTCTCGTTTCTGCCTCAAATTATAGTCCCTTCCAGTGTTCTCAACATAAAAATGAAAAACAGGCTGATGTGTTCGTCCTCTCTGTGAATGCCTCCACTGGAAAGCCTTTAGCATCACCGCCTGTATAAACCCATTATGTTTTACAGATACTAAAACAGGAGATGAGGGCTCAGAAACAAGTACATCCACTATGGTCCCTGGCCATCTGTTTGCCTAAACTTGAGTTTTAAGGGAACAGTTCACCCCAATATCAAAAATTCATATTTTTTTCTCCACCTGTTGTTTTTTTTACCCATCTAGATCTTTTTGGTGTAAGTTGTCAAGTCTTGAAGATATCCGCCACGGAGCTGTCGGCCTTTTGTCAAATATAATGGAACTAGATGGCTCTCATGGCTTGTGGTTCTCAAAGTGCCAAAAAAAAAAAAAAAAAGACAAAAAGACAAAAACAACTCAGCAGGAATGTTTCTTTTCCAGAAAACATGACCTGGTTACTCGAGACAATCCACAGTCCGGGTTGTAAACAGTTTGGTGACAAAAAAAACAACCACAAAAAAACGATTTTCTTTCAGCTGATGCATCTATTCATGGACGAGTCGTCCTTGTGACTGCGCAGGATAAAAACGTAAATCAAGGTTCAAGGTGGTTAATTTGTCATTACACAAAATAGCATTGCATATCAGAATAAAAGCTTCTTTCACGTTTATGCTACAGAAATACAGAACACCTATACAGTTATCAAGGCTATAAACATGTAAACATATAAACATATACACATGAACACGTATACAACCTTGAAATTATTCTATAGTGCATTTTTTAAAATTAATATCTGTATTAGAACGTCATTCTGCACACGGTCGGCTCGGAACACGGTTCTGCCGTCAAGTGCAGCAGCTTGATCCGACATGAGGTGGACACAGGTCTCTGTAAACATCTCCGATTACCTGAGTCCCGTTTGTCTATTTACTTCCCCTATGACCTGACATGTTGGTCATGATTCCTGGAAAGGGAAATTGCTGCCAAAATATTATTTTTTTGGTTCTCTTACCATTAAGACATCCCTCTGACCGATATCTCCAAAAACTAAGTATGTTATTTTAGATTTTGGGGTGAACTGTCCCTTTAAATAAAGGAGATTTGAAAAGGCCAGTAATGTAAGCAATTCCTTGTAAATACTAATATCTATAATAACAATGAAGTATCCAACTGTGTGACTTTGAGCTGGATTAAAGTAAAGTACGGTTTAAATACTTAATATAAACTAAATTCCATTCTCTCTGTCTCATCCTCCCGGCAAATGGTAGATCTGCTTCCTGCTGATAATCTTATCAAATTTAAATTTCACTTGCCATCCGCTCCCTGCAAATCTTCATCTCCTCCATTGATCATCCCTGAGATATAATGAAAGCTAATCTGAGCAATCAACCGTCTTGTCTGCAGGGCTGAAGATCCGCGAGGTGATGATCAACGTGTCACGTCAGCAGGTGGAGGACTTTCACGGCCCGGAGGATTACTGGTGTCTGTGCGTCGCCTGGAGCCACCTGGGAACCTCCAAGAGCCGCAAGGCAACTGTCCGGATCGCCTGTAAGCAACTCCGTGTCACTTTGATACGACGCTGACCTTATTGTCTCTGAAAAGGTTATTCCCCTTCAAAAGGGGTGCCATGATTTTGCATAAGGCGTCGTTTGTTTTCATGTTCGTGTACGTACGTGCAGGGGGGAGAAGGTCACACATAAAACAAATTGCATTTTTCGGTGCTCCTTTCATGCCACGGTGGTTGTTCTTTAATGCAGGCTGTTCATTCTCTTCCCTAGACCTGAGGAAGAACTTTGAGCAAGACCCCCAAGGCACCGAGGTGCCTCTGAATGGCATGATTGTGTTGCACTGTCGTCCCCCAGAGGGAGTGCCTGTGGCTGAGGTAAGGGCTTCTTGCACTTCAAACATTTTCTCCTGTGTTGCCTGGAGAGGAGCAGTCATCTGTCTGCTTTACTTACAGTGTAACTCTGTTTTCATGTTTCAATGTTTTCTCAGTCTGCAGCCACAGACACATCTGTACTTTTTTTTCTTTGCAGTTTTGTAGAAGCCAGAGCTGCAGTTGATGAGCTGCAGATGCCTTTTGTTTGTTTTTTTTTTTCCTCCATCCTGGAACTTGCATCTACCCATGCGCATCGCTCTCTGTTCGCTATGTTCTCTGGTGAAAAGGGATTGACGACTATGACTTATTTAGATGCCATGTATTCATTTCACTCTCGCCGTCGTTCTCCTCTCTCGCTCTTTGGAGTCTGAGTGTTTGTGTGTGTGTCTGAAAGAGAGAGCCTGTCATTGCCATTTTAATTTTTACTATGAATATTAAATGAGGCTCTTGTGGACTGTCCTGTCAAGCGCTCTGTGTGTGTGAGTGTGTTTGTTTATGTGTGTGTGTGTGTTTATGTGTGTGCTGTGATGCGGGGTGCCTTCATGTGAAGGCTCAGTAGGCAGATATGTCAATATCAAAGCCTGTGTGCCCAAGCATCTGAGGCTTTGCATTTACTTAAAGACACAGTCCATATCCATACATAAACAAAAATGACAGCCCTAGCGGCAAATTTCAAAGCACAGGACCAGAACCCCGCTATTACTCGCAAAACAGGTCTTCACAGAAGAAGAAGAAGTTTCCCATATTTGATGACGCTAAGAGTCGAAGTTTTGTTTGTGCAAGTGATGTTTGGAAATGGCAGTAAAACAATTTTATTATATAAGAAGGGGAAAAAACAGAGATAGATAGAAATCCCAGGATCCACTGGTGTTTTTCACCATTACTGTGGTGGCAAGATGTCGTGATAAGTGACTCTGTGTCTGCTGCCAGAATGAGGAACTAGAGTGACAGTGTGAAGGTCAGTGACTCCTGGTTACTGATGATGGTACCTTTATATGGACTAGCAATCTTAACTTTATTCAGCTTTTACGTATCGGGTCCAACCCTTTTCTTTTATAGGGTATTTAAGATTGTTCCTGAGTCACCAGGTCACGATTTCTCAGAAAGAGACGTTGCTGTTGAGTTTATCAAATGTATTTCTTTTTGGCACTTTTGAGCACCACAAGCTGAGTGCCATCTAATTCCATTATATTCAAGAGAAGGCAGACATCTCCGAGGTCGCTCCCTCCAAAACTCGACAGCTCAAACTTTCTAAAATGATAAATAGCAAGGTAAGAGGAGTTTTTTTGTTATTATTACTCTAGAGTGAACTGCACTAGCAAGGGTTTTAAAAGGCCAGCAGTGTGACAGCAGCATCGGTGGTTGGATTGACGGTGTAAGACAAGTGGCCCCCAGGGTACCAAACATGGATGGCAATCTTAGCGTTATTCAGATTTTTCATGTTAGACATTGGGTGCGACAACAGGTGAGGGAGTAACAGAGGGAAAAGTTTACCACATTTCTGACACATGTCAGGTGATTAAGAACTGTGGAATGTTCTGTACCAGCTAACATCATCAATCAAGAGCGGCATACTCATTACAGAGTGTGTAGAATCTGAAAACAAGAACTTACGTATTTTTTATTCAAGGATATTTGGTAACTTTCCTCTTAAAGGTCGGCAAATTTCCTGGTTCTGTAACTTGGTGTTGAGTCCCTGTAACACATTTTAAATGTCTTTGAAAATTACCCAAAAATTGCCAGTCAAAAAATAGCTGGTCGTTTCTTTAATATATTTCCAGGAAACTTGAGATCGGTATGCAAAACCACTGCCTTGAAGTGAGAATGGATAATATCTGGGTAGTTTTCCATAAATTATTTTATTAAGTAAATTCTAAGAAATTTCAAATATTTTACCATGAAATTTCCAAGACCTGTAAAAATGAAATTTTCCTGAGTCACCAAAAACAAAACTACGAGTGTTAAAAGTGTCCGAATGACTCTGAATTTACATCTCTGTAACTTAGAATATTTTCCGCTCTCTGAAGTGAGGTCTTGTTCATAACTTATTCATCAGCAGTTTGACACTTAATAAACCGCACAGCTTCTACTAATCAATTAGTAATGAGCACGACCAACTAGTTAATGGTTAATATATGTACCCTGATTTAAGGGTTACCAAGTCTTTTGATTAAACTCAGCCACATTCATATTTTTAAATAAGTTTGCCTATTTTTCAGCACATTTGGATTCACTGTGAAACAACGATAAAGGGGAAGAGCTTCAAAAATGCTGTAAACTTTGCTTCAAATCATCAGCAATCAAAGTTAAAAAAAAAAAAAACTATAGTGTTTATTAAGAGTATACCACTATAAAAAAACAGCCAATCTTCTTCATCAGGACTGTGTGGGTGTGGTTTGATCAGATTTGATTGACAGTGACCAAACAACCCACAGACTGTCATCGGATTCTGATTCATGTTCGAAGCTGGCACAGAAAATAGGTTTTCACTGCTTTTAAGGGGATCTGAGGGCGTTGACAGCCACATCAAATCGGCGTAGGACTTATAGTCATTTTTATACATGATCTCCCAACTATACGCATTACAGCAGGGCAGTAAACATATTCCTCCAGGATCTGCACTGATAGAAGTACAGACCGGAGATTTTTTCTAATTTAGCCCCATTAAAAGACAAGTTCCTACTTAAGTGTTCGCGGCAACATGCAATTCTAATCATTTTTCCCAACACAAAGACAGCCTGTTGAATCCACACCTGTCTACCAGTAAAAGACTGAAGGCTACATGCTCTACTAAACCATTGCTGCAAGAAATAAATTAATTAATTAATAAATAAATGTAAATATAATAAAATAAAATAAATTAACACTATGTGGCACAGTTAGAAGTTACACATCTTTAACCGTAATACCTAATAAACGTATAAAATACAATAAGTCCGTCTATAGCTAACATGAAATCGTTAAGACGACTCTTTTGTTTTGAGTTTAAAATTATATTGTGATGATACTATGGCTTGTGACTGAACAGTTTAGCGCACAGTAAAATTTTTCGTTAGAAATGCGTTCAGAAAAAAATTATTAACACGGTCCACATAGTAATTTTGTTCTTCACCCATTAATCATAAATGTATGCATGATTTAGTGATGTTTTAATTAAATGTAATACAAAGTTTTTGCTGCAAAACTTAAAGAGATTAGATGCAACATCACAAGTTTACACAACATGCCAGCGTCAAGGATCTGGTAAAAATACTCTTTGATTGACAGTTTTGTTTTTGCTTTTCATCAAATGTGTTTTTGTTTTATTAAAACAAAGAGACTGAATAACGTTGAATCAATAGACCACAGTGTCACATCAGACAGATAATTCAGCACGCTTAAAGGCAACTGAGTTTGTTTATGTGCATCATTTGCTACAAGACTGAAGCCGAAAAGCCCTCGAACAGCACGAAGAAGTCTGCAGGCACAGACCTAATGTAATGTCCAGTGTGTAGAAAGGCATAAATAGAAAAAGGAATTGCGTATTCATCTGTCACCTGAAACAAAAAATCGTTGTTACATTATAATGAGCCTTTTATATCTACAGAGGCAGTGAGTTTTCTTCCACAAAGTCCGACACACTGCCATGTTCCTACAGTAGCCTAGACAGGACAAACCAAAACACCGGCTGTACGCAGGTAAGGGAGGGTGAGGCGTTCCTAAATCTTAAATTCAATCTGAAACTCAGCACTTGTGTGTGATTATGTACCTGAAAATTTACACGGCCCAAACATTTTCTCCTGCTGGCTGTGTTATTGGCTCTGTATTATCGTATTAATAAACCCTTGATCACAAAAAAAAACAGTAGATGGGGGCATTGAGACTCCTTAAAGATGTCCAAGGACTCCCTCCACAGCACACATAACGCACATACAACAGTGCTAGTGCCGCCTGTGTGTGTGCACGTGTGTGTGCATGTGATGAATGATTCAGCTCACACAAATGGAGCATCGGTGTACCATGAGTATCCCCCATGCATTGTGGTCATCAAATAGGCAACTCCTCATGCATTCATTAATGCGACTCCGGCTAACAAAGAGAATGGTTATAGTAAATAATGCAGGGACAAATCCAGCTCCCTCTAGTGCGACTCAAAAACAGGACGCACTCTAGAGCCGGGGATGCGGCTGTACTTTTCTCTTTTCATGACTTCAGGCGTTGCTGAGAGGTTAAAGCCTTTTTTTTTTTTTTGTAACCGGGCGCTGTAAAAAAAAATCTGCCTGAGAGAGAAGCTGTACAGTTTGAGTTTAAGGAATTGAGGTCACGGTGCAGCGGTGCTCCGCTGAACTCCATTTGTATTCGGAGGCATGTTTATTTTGGTCATGACATTTATTTAAAATCTTTTTTTCGTACTTTTCCCAACTCATCCAGCTGGAAATTAATACTTGTGTTGTTGAAGAAAGAAAAAATGCAAACATTTAATTTCGGGGGGGGGGGGGCTGACAATAAACACTCAGTTGACAGGATGCAAATGAAATGACTTCCGACTCCGGCGTGCTGTTTTTAAAACACAAACGCTGCAGAGCCGACTTTACAGCTCGAAATCCCCTTATGTCGCCCGCTCTCTTCATGTTCTCAGAGGCAGCACTAACAGTGAGAGAGGGGAGAACTTTATCCGCATCTCACTGTAACTAAGCCACCGGGGAGTTTACTGGGCTGTTGTGTGGGATGTTAATGAAAGTCACAGAATGCCATATTATCTGTCCCAGCAGTGATAGAGGCAATAATCTGTGCACAGGCTGTAAGTCCGACCACAGAGAACGTATCAAAGTGAAACAGCTTATATCCACGTCAGTTTACTGGTGAGTCGAGATGGCCGAAAACTTCTGACTCGAATCGGCTTTTTATAGACAGGGAGGCTGTTTAGAAGACAGATTATACCCGCAAAAGTGTCTCTGATCAGAGCGTAATAATCACATAATCACTTCTTCTGAAAGCCAAACTGAAATTAAATTTGCCTTCTTAATATATGCTGAGTGTTTGTTTAGGCGTGTGGAGTGTTTTGATTGAAACTGTACTCACCTCAAAGAAGATGTTGAGGTTTTATTAATTAATCGGCGGTGACGGCACCCGAGGCAGGGACGATTTAATCGATCTATTTCCAATTATTTTGGCTCCCGACTATTATAATGACGGATAATAATGCGAGATAAATCGATTATTGTGCTGCATTTTGTTTCATAATGACGCTCTCGCTTTGTCTTGTATTTTAAATCCAGCACATCTCTTTAACTTTACAGCAATGAGCTTCGGCACAACTTAAAAAAAAAAAAAAACTCACTCTGTGGCGTGTTTGCACCAGATCACTGTGGTCAGTAGTCATTATTGCGGAAACCCGGTGATGCCAGTCGCCTCCTTGGATTTTGTCGGGATGCAATCCTCTCTCAGGTGTCTGTAACAGTTTGTCAGATGCATCGTGATTCTACAAAACTCTGCACGTAACAACAATGTTGCGTCTTGAAGTAAACATGCGCGCTCAGGCATTTCGTTGTCGTGTGCAGTCAAAGTCTGAACCAGAGACAACACTTCTCTGTAACATGCCACCAGCTTAACCTCTGTCAAAATGTGCTGACTTGGCTTGTGATCATAACATAGCAAGTTGACAACTTTGCTAACACAACCAAACATCAACAACACGAGGCATGCAACTTAGCGAGCCAGTTATAAACGGGTCCAGCTCAGCGTCAGTCTGCAGACTTTTATATTAATCTCTGACTTTCTCTTGTCACTCGCCTCTGGCTCGGTCATGCCTATTTTTCCCTCCTTAGCTTCTTCTGTCAGTGTCCTCCTGGGCTCTTCTCCTCTGTCACAACGTCCGTAGAGGCAGCCGAGCCCTGTTTTTGTTGCCCAGCTCACCTGGTGCTGGTTTTGGTGCCCTTTCTTGGCCCCGGACCTGAAATCCTGCTCCTCAAAAGCTGCTGCAAAACGCAATGCAAGCACCCGATGGTCCCCTGCAGAGACAGCTAGCAGAGCTAATGTGCAGCTACTGTATGCAACAGTTACGGGGTGGCTTTTAGGTAACTCTGTAAATCACAGAGAGTTGAGGCAGAGCAGCCGGAGGACATCAGAGGGAAAACCAGGAACCATTTTCTCAGTGAAATACGATCCAGTTTTATCAAAATCGCTGATAGCTGGTGCTGCTCACTGAAGATACATAGTGCAGAGTGGAGACAGAGACGCCGTTCACCCTGACACAAGCCACTGCGCCATCAAAATTCTTTGTAAAGCTGTTATTTCAAGGCAAAATACTCACAAAATGTTACAGTATACGCTGTTTTTATATTTGCTTAAAGCTCAAGGATATCCACTGCACTAAATGCATCAGGTTTCCAGATTTAATGAGTAATCCTGTTAGATAATCATGATTGTTATTCTTCCCATGATGAAGCGGCCCTACAGTACCTCCTACCTTAATGTTCTTATTCACCAAGCTTCAGTCGGTGCAATAGGTTATCATGTGTGGGAGAGTGAACTCAAACTCTGTTCAAGTATGCAGGAAAAATCTAAATCACCGGAGGATAAAGATCATGCCCGCAGTAATGAGCACATAACGAATGCAGCTTCCGTGAAAACAATTAGGGCGCCATTAGAACCATCTGAGAACCGTCATTTTCTGTTACATAACTTCACTGTTTATTTACGAGACGAGATTTCGAAGCAACACTTGCACATTCCGGGCTCACTTATCTCCACGGGATATTACTTGGAGACGACTAATGACTTTTTCTGAAAGCCAGTCCAAGCAGCACAAGGACTGTTTGCAACTTCCAACCCTTCAAAAAAAAAAAAAAAAAAAGCACATTTGAAATAGGTGTAAATATCGACTGAAGCTCGGAACAACATGGCCTATTTTCAGGCCTCAAAATTGAAAGTGCTTCTTATCCAGCATGTCGGAAGAGCTCATGTTAAATTCTGTCAGACATCTATGATACGGCTGACTTTAAGTGACATCCAAGCAAATAACTAGTTTAGCCACCTCCAAACAAATGAAGGGAAAACTGACTCCGTGGCTCTTTAAGGTTGAAAGTTTAGTTGCAGAGAGAGGGAAGAAAAAAACGGCTCTGATAACTTTAGGAAAAAAAACTGCTTTACATTCATTAGCGCCACATTAACCGTATTCTTTTACCAAGAGTAATTAATCATCAAGCCTCTCATCCAAAGTCATTTGAAGTACTTTAAATGTAATTATTCAGTGATGAACAGAACATTTCCAGAGATGGTGTGGAGATAAACCAAGGACACAACAAGGGTTTTAGCCCACCCCCCGCCTCCAGAATACGCTGCTGTCAGATTCGGAGGGCTCATTTGTTTAATGTGATTTCATGAAAGTCGTTGTTTTGCATGTAGTAAAAAGGCCACAGATGACTGAGGGAAGGCGGAGAGGGTGAAGGCGTGAGCGAAGTGAAAGGAGGAGGAGGAGGCTGCCGCTTGTTAATGAAACTCAGCCCTAATTGAATCAGATGGAACAAAACCTACTGCAATGCTTTGTAATCGTCTCCATGTCGCCTTCACTTCCCATTTAAATGATTGTAAATGTGGGTCGTTACATTTGCTTTCGGAATAATTGAGTGTTTAGGCCCTGAATGCAGGGAGAGAATCGCAACGATTTGGACAGGACTTTTCTGCCAGTCAAGTTTAAGATGATACCTTTCCT
This sequence comes from Diplodus puntazzo, assembly GCA_963678695.2. NCBI lineage: Eukaryota > Metazoa > Chordata > Actinopteri > Spariformes > Sparidae > Diplodus > Diplodus puntazzo. The sequence goes on along the minus strand of OZ023173.1, from coordinate 22,729,398 downwards.
TTTTTTTTTTTTGCGGCGCTCAGACACGCCGGTGCTCAAGGCCAGTTGGCTCCCTCGTCTCAACCTCTTCAAACAGCTTGCAGCTATCAGGGAAAATGAAATCCTGCAGCACGGTTCACGGACCTCCCGCTGACCATTTGATGCCGCTTCCAATATTTCACGAGCTAATTTCATTTTGCACTCACCACACTGGCTGGGAAAAATGAGCAAACAAGGACGAAAGTTCAGCGAAAACTTTGCGGGGATCAGTTTTAAATTAACGCTGCTGTTTGATGGTCAACACAGTGACCTTGACGGCCCGCAAAAGCTGCCACCAGCAGACCCGCCGGAAGGCCTCGTCTTACTGGGTTAGGCGCGGTGTAGTTCAACACTGGTTGCTGCTATCTAAGTGGAACAAATTTGCCAATTAAGCAAATCCGTTTCCTGTCCTCCCCAGGCGCTGGCTTATCAGGCTCATTTGAGTCTGTCCTGTCCCTGCCTTCTCATCAGCATGTGCATCTCTCTATCGCTTCCCCCTAAAGGGAAAGACTCTAGGACCGACACAGAATGCAAATCACACTCCGGGTTTTATACACTTCCTGCAGCGAACACTAGGAAAAAAAAAAAAAAAAAAAAAAAAAACGAGGGAAGGAGGGGCAGAGTGAGAGAGATGAATCAAAGCAAAAACATGAGACAGAGAAACCAACCAAAGGACAAGACGATTATTTTAATTTACTTGAGAGTAAGAATTCTCTGAGATGAAGGCCTCCCCAAAATAAAGACGAACACTCACCACCAAAGAGACAGTTCTCATAATATTGGACTCCCATGATCACAGAGGGACCAGAGGGACGATTATGTGGTCAGTAACATTGAAGAAGACAACAGCTGAGGCTGGTTTAAAGAAATGAAACCTCTCTACTTTAATTCTGTTGTGCTTATCCCATATGCCCTTTTTGTGGAACAAATCTGCCAATCAAGCAAATCCATTTAACAGCCTTGGCTGCTGTTGTCTTTCTTAATATAACTGACCACATGAATGTCCCTCTAATCTCTCTGATCGTAGGAATGTGATACGAATTAGGTTCTTTTACAAAAACAATTAGATTTGTGGCTCTAACGGAGCTCCAGACTAATTTTTCTCACACTGGTCGCACTAATGAGCCTAACTTTTTCATTTTCACTCGGTCATTTAGGTGCGCCAATCACAGAATTGTACAGTAGGTGCACCCAGTAATACATTTAAAATGAATTTCCCAACATATTTAAATGATCTTAAGCAGGAATCAAGGTGCAAATACATGTTTTCGATCATTTAAAGAACACGCAACTCAAAATAGTGATAACTTAAATTTAAGAAATAAACCTCCAAATTTCAGGTGCAACCAGAGGAACGACCGATTCAATCACACCCTGGAACTTCTTAGTGCTTTATTGTAGATTTATGACATTTTCAGGAAACATTGAACTTTCTTTCTCGTAAATTTGTGAGTTTTTTCTCATAAATATAACACTTTGATCTCAGAGATTATCAATACCACGTTTAGTCCTCTGATAAATGGATGACTTTAATCCTGGAAATCTTTTTTTTTTGGAATATTACTCCCTTCCTTGGGTTCTTAATCTTTTTATTTTGTACTTTGTTCTTTGTTTTCAATGGTTTTAATACCCATTTGTAGAAATATGATATGACTACAGAAGCAGCCTCTTCCTGCGAGTACGCACAAACACATTTAGAAGAGCAGGGATATAAAAGTAAAAGTTTTTTTCTGCACACATAGACTAATTACACAAATTAAACAACAGTCCAAAATAAAGACACATGATGAACAGTATATACAATATAGCCACAGTACATCACAGAACCAATACCAGCAGCAGGGCCGGAGAGTCCCACAAACACATAATGCCCTTAACAATTCAACAGTATTGCAAGCGGGGGTGAGTGAATGATCCTTAGTGAAGGGCAGATCAATGCCGCCGTAATCGATACTTCAACACTCGAACATAGATCACTTGTTATCGATAAGCAACTAAAAAGGATTGATTAGAAAGTTGGTCGCGAGGTGATGCCGGACATAAAATGCAGTTAAATAGTTCATGTTTGTGCTGCTGAGCAGACGTCTGTTTTCAGCCTGCTTCTGTAAACACTGCAGTGATTGATCTGTGGAATTACTTATTTTTTACAACACTAATTGAGAAATCTTTCTTGTTCAGGGTAAATGATAATATTTTCCATTTTGTTTATTTTATATTACAGTAAAATTGGGAGCTACTGTACCAGCTACCTAATGATGCAGCTTCACTGTTAAATTATAATAGCTTTTAATGAGGCACAAACAAGGCGATAAATTCATATTTTTAATTACAATTGTAATTATATGAACTCATAATGAGCCCTCTGTAGACCTGACCACTCATGTCTTCTGTTGTGTGTAATGTGGGCTGTAATTTCTATAAAAACCAGTGGTGGAAGCAACATTCAGAGATTTTCTCCAACAAATTCGATAGTTCTCTTCTAAAATGTAGTGGGATGTCAGTATAAATTTGCCATAAATCAAATAAAGAACAAGTACCTTCCAAATTGTACTTGAGTAAATGTTCTTGCTACATTCGAAACACGCTCAGGCAGGTCAGGATGAGCCAGCCACGGAGAGTCCTTCCTTCCTCCATCCACCCTTGAATCCTCAGTGACAAATTGAGTGGCAGAGAGGCATGTCAGAGGGCTCCACAGTGCGTGGCAGAGACTCTGCAGTGGGTGTCAGTGAAAGTGGTGCTGCACACTCTTTTGGCAAATGCTGAAGTAATATAATAAAAGACTGTTTTCTAGTGAGGGAGGTACTTTCTGGAATAGATTGGTGTCAATACTGTGACCCTATTAACTCGATTGGGTACCTTGACACCAGACCTGTGAAGTATATCAGTGTTATGTCGTCACAGTCATGAGACTATACTTTAGATTTTAGCGGTATTGTGATACGACATAAGTGTTTTCTTTTCCTGATTTTAAAGGCTTTTTTTGGCACAAACACAGCTGGGAATTATCTCAAAGTCTCCTGAACGTATCCAGTGAACTCAGGCTTAAAAATGTTAAAACAAAGTGGTTTCTTGTACAGTAGATTCTGAATATACTGAATACAGTTTTTTCACCAATACACTTAAACAGTAGCCTGCTCCAGTGCCCACATAGCTCCACCTCTACCAGAAGTTAATTAGTGCACAAACATAATTAATATTACTTTTAAATGTTCTGTTTTTCCCATATTTTTGATGTATCAAGTTAGAAATTCCAGCACTGTTACATAACTGTCCAGTGGTTTGACACCTACAAATGGTGGAACACAGTCTTGAACCGCGGTCACTGGCTTCACAGCCTTGTTGTCTGTAACTCCAGGATCATCCTCTCCATCTAAAATAAACTAAAGTCAGATGACATAACATTATATGACATGTCAATATTGTCCTTATGACACATACAAATGTGAATGTATTTGTTGTTAGAAGAAGCGTTAATTGCAAACATTTGATCCTTATTTGGCCAAAAATGTTGTGATATTTGATTTTGTTGCCCCCTCCCTGCATTTATAAAGGGCTTTTGAGGAGATCAATCCATCAAGTCATATATTGTTTATCGTGATTTAGCCTCAAGATGTTGTGATGTTGTTTTAAGGCCTCGATCTCTCCCAGCCCTCCTAGTTCCTACTGCCAGTATTAAACATTAATGGAAGGCTCAGTGCTCGGTGCCTCAGCCGTCTCTGTCCTCTTGTCACCCCGTGTGTATAGGAGAGTGTTGTCGTTCAGACGGTGAACAAACATGATTAAAAAGTTTTAATTATTAGCCAGGAGCTTGTCGCCTAGTACCCTATTGACATATACTGTATTAGATGCTGCCCATGGGGACTGTCAATATTGTATCAGGGCTGGAGCCAAACTTTATAAACAGCAGCAGAGGAGGCAGCGTTAGAGACAGCAGCAGACTGAGCGCCTCAACCATCTACCCACACACCTATCTAAGCATATAATGTATATAGTGACTGTTTGTATTGTACCTTATTGCAGCATAAAAGTCTCTCTGTGGTCAGCCTTACATATCTGGCAGCATTCAGCTGTGAAGAATAGGAAGGTACTGGCGAATGGCCTACGGTCCGCGTCCTCGCCCCAGTATAACTGTACACCACAGATCAATAGAATAGATGCAGGGATGTGAAGGTAGTTAAAGTAGTTAAATTCAGAGCTAACAGTAAAGCAAATAACAAATCACTCAAAAGGCTAAAGTCAGGCATCTTCAAGAGACCGAAACAGACCCAGTTGCCGACGATACAGCACTTCAATTAACATGATCTGGATGACTGAGAACCTCAATCAACATCTTCAACTGCAAACACTGTGAGAGTGCTGAGGAGTCATTACTGCCAGCAAGACCTTCAAAGAGGAGCAGGCGAAGGATAGAATGATGCAGGACGACAGTGAGAGGACGAGCAAGTGAGACAGAAGGCAAATGTCGATAAATGGAGGAAGGTCTCACACCGAGTGGAGTGAAAGTCGGAGGCATGTTTCATCTTCTCCGGACCCGATTCATCCAATTTCAGCAGCGGATGGCAGCTGAGCGGACAGAAGGCTCGAGCGAGGCACGGACGAGTGATGGCCGTCAGGCAGGGTGGTCTGCGGTCAGTTCCTGTACGTGAGCGCAATGAACTACCTGAGACACTGATGTGCGCTGAGCTGGTTGAGCGGTGAGGTGTGCTCTGTCCGAAGTCACAGGTGGTAAATTTCCTGGCCAGGATCCAAACTCTGTGTCCAGTGACTCTCTCCACAGTTCCCCCTCGGTCAGCGTTACTGTAATAAACAGTTCTGAAAGTTTGATCACTCGGCCTCCTTATAAAAAGATACCAGCCGTGTCATTTCAATTACCCTGATTTAAGACTTTGGAGGGCATTTCACAGATGCTTCATCTTTGATCGTGTTTCTTTATTGTGATTTATAATTAATGAAAAGCTGCCTGCAAGGGGTGGACAACCCCACACCGAAGATATGAATATATTTGATAGATAACGTTCAGTCTTTGTTTGTCAGATAACTTTTGAAGGGTATCAAGGTATTTCATTAATTGTATTATATTTATTATAAAGCGGTGTACCCATGTTCTTCTGTTGACCCCCCCATTAGCCAGCAGATTCACCATTAAGACAGATTTAATGCGCGCCAATGACTTCGCTCTGTCTCCGCGCCACATGGCGAATGAGTCAAAAACACCGCCCTGCATCACTTAAACATCAGATTAATGAGAAGTTGCTGCAAAATAGCTGGTGGTCGCAAATATATTGTGCTCATTAATTTCTTACTGGCTACTTTGTGATAAAAATTAGATTTGTCATTGAAAAGAATGTGTTTGATATAATACAGTGGGGCACGTTTCCGCTTTGGCTTCGGGCGGTGCATTTGGTTTTTCATGCCGCGTTTCCTGAGGTGACACATTATCCACTAAATGTTGAAATATATTTAATTTACCGCAACATAATGGTTGAATCTCGGTAGCTGTCAAGTTCAATCTCGGCACTGCTCTATAAATATGCGTCCCGTCTGAGTACATGTCGAGAGAGAACAAAGGGTTGAGGGGTTAATTTTCAATTCAGTGGATTTAAGTTTCTCTATTGCACTTGTTTATAGCTGCCTGCAGAGGAAAGTCCTTCAGTTTTAGTTGGGGGTTTTTTTGTCTTTTTCCTCTGAAATAAATGGAAGTGTCTTTTTTAAATAATTTGATGTCATACAAGTTAATCTACTGAACAGACAGACAGTAGCAATTTGTGTTCAAACCTGATTAAGCAATGTTCGTAGTTGCCAAACTGACCTTACAACACTTAACTCGACTTAATTAAATGTTTTCTTATCCAAGACTCGTTGACCAATAGCTTCATCTCGTTACATGGATGTGACTTTCTCTCACCTCAGAACACAATGTGCATGCAGTTAAGTAAAAATAGGCTGCATTTTATTGAGTGGCTGCCATGCAAGGTGCCGAGACCAGCACATCAGGAGCAGTATCTTGCCCAAGGACACTTCGACATGCAGATCAGGGGATTCAAACCCGCAACCTTCTGACAACAAGACGCTGGCTCTACCCCTGAGTCACAGCCGGGCCTAGCATGAATCTCTGTCATAAAGTAATAATCATCACTTTTCATTCATTCATTCCATTTTTTACCCCTCTGTTCCTCAGAGAACGTGCACGCCGCTGCCCTATATTACCTTGATGAAGATTGACGCCGTGTGACCCCCTTTGATTGACAGCAAAACTGACGTGGCACATTTTACAAAATGCAAGCCCTTTCGCTTTACAGATGTCCGTGAAAAAACAGGAAATCATCACTCTAGGAAGGGAAGAACCTTGAGACATTAAAAAACTGCTTTCTAGTGAATTTTAAGGAATGATAATAACTAGATAATAACAAAAATGTCGATTTTAATTTCTTCACCCTGCCCAGTAGAGTCTGTGCAAGCCGCTGCCCCGTGTGCGTCAGCCTCTTGATGATGATTTATGTGATTGACAGCATGGCATTTTTTACCAAAATGCATTCCCCTTTACTTTAAAACTATCTGCAAGGAAATCTTCCCTCCACGATGTTTGGAGATTTGTGTGCTCCGCTAACGGGAACAAGTTGCAACAGAACAGTAACCTACTACTAGGCTGTACGGAGCCAGAACCTGTTACAATAACTAAAAAAGTCGTAAATCAGGAGAAAATACAGGAGAGCTGTGAGTCTCTCAGGAAAATTAGAAGGGGTTGGCAAATATGCCACAGTCCACCTCCTATTTCCACATCAGCCCAGTAGCATACATATACCGGCCCAGTCATCCATTTATCTCCCGACAGATCGTCCTTCGGATCCAGCCATGTTCTCTGCCTGCCTCAGTTTCGCCTGTTACGACCCCACTGCCTGCCTTATTGGACACCTGCTTCCTACCCTGATCCCCCGTTTGAGAAAGAATTGCCTCATCTCCCTCACCCGCCCGCCTGGTTTTGACTTTTTCTTTTACCAGTGTTCAACCTCAAATGAACTCAGTCCCCTCAGAGTCGTGCATTTTAGAGATGTTTAGTCTGACATTAGAGATGCCTCTGAGGGCCGAGAATCTGTTTCGCAATACGCAGACTTTTCTGGGTAATGTGACCCCCGGTGAAAACAACAGAGCTCACCTCTGTCATCCTTTTCGCGAAAAAGATGCTGCAGTTGTTTGCAAAGAGGCTGCAAGGTTAATTCCCTACTTCCAGGATACTAGATAGAGCCACAGTCGATTAGAGGAGGTAAGCTTTATGCAATCAGAGGAAGGAGAATCATGCACCAGACTGTACTATATATTTATAAGACTATGAGACCGTTCTAGGCAAACAAGCAGACACTAACAGGCAGACAGATTGACCACAAAATAAGGCAGAATTATTCTAATGATTAAAATACCACCTTGCTCTATTTTCCAGCATGGAAGATTGGAAATTACCGCTTCCCTAACGGAGTAGATTGATAGTTGCGGCTGTGGAGAATGTAATACAGCATGATCGGCAACGCAGGGGTTGATTAGACATTGAAGGTGTGAAATAGTGAAAGGCAACAAAACATAAAGACAAGCATTGATGGAACGACAGAAAGCAGCAGCCCACCAGTCTTGGCTTGGCTCGTTTGGCTTGGTCTTGAAAGCTGCGGTGCCAAATGATGAAAAAAAAAAAAAAGTTAAATTAAAGGCACATGATGAAAGACTTCTCGAGCCATCAAAAGGAGAAAAAAAAAAGAAAGCGTTTGTGACAACATGACTCCTGATTTATTGATTTCCCGGCTAAATTTTTTTCATCCAGGGGTGCTTCGAAAGAGCAAAGCAATCTCTGAGTTTGTTGGCGCTTGTTGTATTCCCTCGGCAAATGGACACTCTGCGCACACACACACACAAACACACACTCGAGCACAAACACACGGCGCTCCCAGTGGGGGCGGAGTTTTTAATCCTCAAATACACTGCCATAAATCAAACCCCGCTCCCTCGTGCCCCGGCTCGTCTCTCTCAATGAAAAGCTCAAGCCAGTGGCACATTAATAGCAATTTACAGGGCCGGTCATGCGAGGAGGGGAGCATCAACAGAACGTCCTTTTATTTTGTAGTTCCTTATTACTTTCACTCACCACACGGCCACTGCATTGGTAACTATAGGAGACGTGCCCTACTGCATCACTCCCTCTGACCGGATGTCAGCCATGTTACACCTTTTTTTCCTACAAACCCCTTATCTTGCAATAAGAACGTGGTTCCATCGCTTAGCGTAATAAATGTAGTGAGGAATCCGAGAAGCTCCACGGTTCAGAAGAAAAAGAAACACACTCTCTGTGTATCAGGAAGGATATCACACATTTTCCCCAGATCAATCTTTAATGACAGTATATCAATGCAAGAACATATCTCAGTATATTCGGTTAGAGCCCTCTGATTTTGTGCATCATATTAAAACCTCTATGATGAAGAGAAAAATGCTCAGCAAATCACCCTCAGTGGTAAATATGGAGTTGCCTTTGCTGACCTTCATCAAACTGTCACAGTTTGGTTAGGTATAGGCAAGAAAACTACCTTGTTAGGTTTAGGAAAACATCATGATTTGGGTTTTGATCACTACATAACTTCTTTCATTACAAACAAACCTACGTAACCTAAGCGACTTCCGTTATGTACGGGTCTCCTGAATGAAAGTCCTGTCGTTGTTTCGTCCGTCCACCATCCCCAACTCCCTCCCACTAAAACTGCCATATGTATGTAAATATGTACTGCCTTTCTTAACACTATTATTCTACGTGGATAACAGGCAAGGCAAGTTTATTTGCATTGCACATTTCATGCACAAAAGCAATTTTAAGCAGAGAAAGAAACACCGAAATGCAGATGAGGAAAATTGAGAAAAAAAATGACCTTGTGATGAATATTTGACAGTCATTCTATGGCTATAGCAGAACATCGTCGTCTTTAACCTTAACTGAAGGTGGTCCAAGTTGGTGCAAGTCATCCTCTGGAAGTTTGTTCTAGTTCTGTGGTGCAGAGTAACTAAACGCTGGTTCTCCATGTTTGCTTTGCACTCTGGGAACAGTTCGCAGCATGACCTGAAAGGTGGAGAGGGTTCAATATGTGAAATAACAGATTTTTTTGAAAGCCATTGAGAGATTCATTGACAAGCTGCAGTGCTTTAAACTCTGTTCTCTGACACAGTGAAAGAGCCCTGGGAAATTGTGTGATGTGTTCAGTTTTCTTGGTCTATGTCGGGTCTTTGGCAGCAGCATTCTGAATGCGCTGAGAGTTTTTGAGGGGAAAAACCTGAGAGTCAACCATTTAAGTTATGTAACTTGCCGGGAATGAAGGCATGGATTAGTTTCTCTAAGTCCTGCTTGGACATGAAACCTCTGATTCTTGCTATCTTTTGAAGATGGTAGAATACAGACTTTGTAACTGATTTGAGTGTGAGACCAAGATTACACCAAGATGTCCGAACCATATCAATCTTATTAAGCAGCTACAATGTATTTTACTCCAGAGGAGCTTTACCCCGAGGACAACGTTGTGGTTCGCACAAGAAACGGCTTAGTGATCATGTAATGTAGTGATTCCCAGCAAGGGGTACTCGCCCCATGGCGGGTGTAGCCTACATTTAAAGAACTTCACACAAACTCAAGAAATAAACTCTGACTCAACACAAACACATTGTGAGGTGATATAACACAGCAAATCTGATTACAAATTTAAAACACAATACAACATATTATCATGCTGCAAATGAGAGTGTGTGGAAGCTAGTTAGCATGATAGCAGATGAAATAGTAATGTTTAAGTGAAGTTTTAATGGTTGAAATAGGTCATGTCGACTGGTGTAAACTGGTTGCCTTAAAGTTATCATTAACAGTTTTAACATTTTTAGGTAATAGTTAGTTAGCTAAGCTATAAAGTTAAAGTGGCTAAAAGTAGCTAGCCTAATAAATAGTAGTTTGAGTATCGTAGAAGTTAGTTGAGAGTTAACTGTTGAAATAGCTAAACTAAGCAATGTAATAGTAGATAGTTTAGCTAGAAGTAAGCTAATGCATTGTGTTGGCTTGAACAGTTGAAATAGTTAGCTTAAAATAACGCATAACATTAGCTTTAACAGTTGAAATAGTTAGCTATAGGTAATGTAAAAGCAAATAGTTTAGCTAAAAATAAGCAAATGCATTCTGTTGGCATTAATTGTTGAAATAGTTAGCTACGTAATGAATACAGATTGAAAATTGTTAGCCAAACCTTGTGCGCAACATTAAACAGTTTAACTAGCCACCTAAAAGTAATCGATAAAGACTTGAAATAGTTAGCTAAAAGTAGGCTGTTGCATAACGTTACATTGAATAGTTTAAATAGTTAGCATTAAGTAAGGGGTAAGCTGTAACAAAATCCACTTTTATACAATTTAACAATACATCAAAATGCTTTATTCTAGCCTAGTTAAGCTCATTTGATTGGGCTGTGGTGGATACATGAGACCAAAAAAAACGTTTATGTCACTCATGTAGCCTTCTCTGCTATTTTCAGGTGGAATGGCTGAAAAATGAAGAGGCCCTCAGCTCTGAAGGTGCCGTTGACACCAGAGGCGACCACAATCTCATCATCTCCGAAGCCCGCCTCTCTGATTCTGGAAACTATACCTGCGTCGCCAGCAACATTGTGGCGAAGAGACGCAGCGCCACGGCCACTGTTGTAGTCTACGGTAAGGTTTCAGATTCAAGACATGCAATATATATGGTTGTATTCTATAAAAAAAAATGTGTCTGGGATTAGATTCTGCCTCAGTCAAAAAGGCATGACAGCTAGAACTCCTTAAGTTTGACAAACAGATAACAAAACTGCTTTCTAGTCTCCTTCAAATTATTTCCTACAAAGGTCAGCTGTCAAATTGGCAACATAAGCAAATTCCCCCAAAGACATTAATGCAAAAAAAAAAGCACTGCTCAGCCGCAGCGTGTGGTCTTTAGTCACACGAGAGTCTAATGAGCAGGTAATGGGCAAGTGATCTCTCGGGTGTGTAAGACACAAGGAGACACAGGCACAATATTTACAAGAACTCAATAATTAATAGCGGTGGAGGCAGCTGACGTGGGCTGTCACAATTCCCCGGCTTTTATCTGCCAGCACTAAACGCTTGTGTTGAACGCTCTGTAAAGGTCCAGGCTAGCCGAGACTGTTTCCAGCTAATTTTTTTTTTTTTATTCTTTTATGGCCCCACAGAGAGCTCTGCAGGGACGACGGAGAATAAGTGAATTATAATGTCACGCTAGCACCACCTCCCTTTCGCACCAGAGGAACACCTTGTTAATTGGAGTGTTTTGGTGCTTGTTTTACTGACCTTTCATCCTGTTAGTTTTATATATTTTTATACCAGGGAGGACATTAACCGGCTGTAGGAATTCATCTAATTCTTTCTGACATCCCTTTGTTGAGGCCCATCAATCATTAATTTCCTTAATGCTGATGAAGTCTCTGACAGCCTTTACTATTCTCAGACAGATGTCCAATAGCAAAGCACAGTATTTCTTTCGTCTGCTGTGACAGCACATGAGCAGATGAGTTGATCATAGTGCATTATTTTGGCAACAAATCAGAGAAAGAGGAAGGGAAGGCGCCATTGATCATCTTTGTAAAGACTTTTTTTCCATGATAAGACACTCATTGTGAACCCCTGCGCTGTCAGCGTGGTTCTGTTTCCACTGACAGAAAATACTATTGTCCCAGTTTTCATTCTTGGTTGTATCTCTTCATCTCTTCCCTTTCATTTCTTTGACGCGTACAGTGAATGGAGGCTGGTCATCGTGGACGGACTGGTCCCCCTGCAACGTACGCTGCGGTCGCGGCGTGCAGAAACGTACTCGCACGTGCACAAATCCAGCCCCTCTCAACGGGGGAGCCTTCTGCGAGGGCATGTCGGTGCAGAAGAGCACCTGCAACACACTGTGTCCAGGTGAGCGCGAGGAAGTTTACCTCCACGCTTAAATCTGTACTACCGTCTCACACTTCACAAATGCTGAGATTTTGAGATTCAGGTGCATTGAAAGTAACGCATTCACGAAATATACCGTGAAATAAAAGGAACGGTGCATCATTTTTTGGAGAAGCCTCCTCATTTGATTTCTTTCCAGAAGTTACATGAGAAGATTAATATCTGCCCATGAAATATGAAGCCGCAGCCAGCAGGCCGTTATCTTAGCTTTGCATGAAGATGGGAAGTATGGGGGGAAACAGCTTGTCTGGCTCCGTCTAAAGGTATTAAAATCAGTCTTCCAACACTAAGGCTCAATTCTGTTTCCAATGGTTCACCCCTCATTATCCAGTGGCCCCTTGCCCCCTCAGAACAGAGTTACAAGGGGTGGTGGTTGAAATCCCTCCCCATTAATTGGAACGTCATCGATGGTTTTTATGTAAACAGAACATTACCGGACGATTCCAATATGCCGCCTTCAGGTGTATTCGTAGCTCCAATCAAGTCATCAAATAAAGAGAGCACTGCTTCACTACCTCACCAGTAGACAGGCTTTATAGGCTAACATTAGCAGCTCGTGCTCCTACCCTGCCAGTCTACACTGATATTAGAGGAGCAGTACCAATTTGCACACACATTTCAGGCAGCATGTGCCATCAAAGAGAGGGAATGTGAAGTTGAGATCAAAATGTGGGAATGTCATGGCACACATCAGCAACGACTGATGTAATGTTTGCTTGTGAAGCTAGTGAGTCGGCTACCGAGACATCAGCACTAGATTAGTTGGGATTGTGTGATGCCTGTTTGAAAGAAAAGGGGCGTATTACCCTGAAACATCAGAGTTCTCATATCCCAGAGTTTGAAGTGTGCCTCTGAAAAACATCCGTTTATACACATCCATATAAACATGTATCAAATATATCTTTAACTTAAATACAGTATACATACAATGTAGGGAGGTGGAGAGAGTCTGTGAGCATGTAAAAAAAGAAATATGTACAAAATGACTATCAACGACTCAGTTACTAGCTAAAAGGCAACAAGATCGACTCATAAACAAAACATGCACCAGGCCGAACATCTCCATGATATTTCATTTCCTATGATATATTGTTCTTTTTTATTTATTTCCTCAGTGCTATTTATATTCTGCTGCTTAATTATTTATTAAGGAGATTGGCTACAGCTGCATGTCATTACGCAATCCCACATTGAAAATAACAACGAGGCCTTGTTTGTTTAAAATTGTACCAAAAATCAAAGTGTAACAAAAAAATATGTGTTGTTTTACGAGGAGTTGCATCCTGGAAGTCTTTCTTTGCTGGATGCATTGACCTTCTGTAGTCAGTGTATCTATGTCTGACTCAGAAATAGTGCAGCACACAGATCTTCTTATTTAACAGACTAACTCTTCACAAGAGAAGCGGGTCAATTGTATTTCCCAAAAATGTTGAACTACTCCTTTTAAAAGCACCTCTGCTTGCCAACTGGCTTTTAAGAATCCTCCAATGTCAGCGCGTCCTTGACTGCATTAATGGCGGGGAGCGTTTCCTCTCTGCTCATAAACGTATCGCCACACAACATTAAAGTGAAAGTGACAGAAAGTGAAGGCAACCAAATGGTCTTTGTAATTGATTACTCACGAGAGTTTAAAGTCCCTGTAAGTTGATTTCGGCACCTGGATTGAACAGAGAACCGTGTCGGCCTGGAAAGTAGGAAAAATCAGTTTAAAAAGCCGGAGGCGCGCTTCAGAAGCTTCAGCGGTCTCCTCTCGTTCAGTCACATTTCACCGTGAGTGTCTCCGCTGCTGATACTGACGAAGGCTTGTATCTGGAATCTAATGCGGTGGAGCCTAATTAAACAGCAGATGAGAAGAAACTAAATAGGAAATGGAGAGAGGAGGGGGGGGGAGCGATAAAGTAAACCTGAGCAAAAGAACAAACAAGCAGAGGCTTAGCTTTGTGAGATGCAGAGCAGAGCAGCGGTTCCACTTATCAAAACTTCAGTGTAATCTGCTCCACCCAAGTGTTTTTTTTTTTTTCCCCAGACAAGGCTGAATTTATGATTTCAACCATAGCACCAGAATAAAAGAAAAAGCTCATCAGGTTTAAGTGGAGAAAAAAAAATTATCAGGGGAAGGCAGTGCATTCCTCTAAATATTATCTCCTCTTTGCCAAACGCCTCCTTCTGAAGAGTTCTTTCTACCGCATCTGAGTTTGAACATAAACGGTGTGCATTTGCGTTTAGATTAGCAGGAAGAAGGGGAACTTTTTAGAGCATTTTGAGGTGGGAAGAGGAGACTTGATGGAGTGTGGCATAAGCAGGGTGTCTTTGTGCTCCGAGTCAGCAAGACGGCAAAACATTTATGCACCCTGCAGGAGGAAAATGTTTTTGTATAGATAGTAGTTCAGCTCTTACCTTGAAATTGTTTTTTTATAAAGTCCCGAAGAACTTTTAAGCGAATCCACTTCGCCTTGATGTTGGAGTCTTTTGAAGAGAAGTGAGCATCTTTATCGTGTCAGTTGATTTTTTTTTTTTTCTTCCCGTCTGCGTATCTTTTTTTTCCCCCCTGTATGTTATTTATGCGTTTGTACTTTTGCTTGTATGAGCGTGTTCGTTCACACATCTCCGTGTAGAATTGACCCATGCATTATGCACGTGGCTACAGATGTGCATCCCTGTGTTCGTCTAAACATCTGTATCTGATTCTTTCAGTGGATGGCGGCTGGGGAGAGTGGAGCGAGTGGTCGGTGTGCAGTTCGGACTGTGAGAGGCAGCGCAGCAGAGAGTGCACGGCGCCGGAGCCCAAACATGGAGGACGGCTGTGCGACGGGGTGGCGCTGGCTACAGACAACTGCACTGGCGGCCTCTGCACACAGAGTGGGTAACATCAGCATCAGCATCAGCATCTCCATCCGCTGATTCATGACAGTCGGGGGGGGGGAGGGATAGTTTACTGTCAGTCCCATTGTGTTCTGGGACTGTGTCATTACGGATTTTACTGTTTGTAATTTTTTTGGCAGTGTGGGCCAGATCATGATCGTCATTATAATCATGCTCATTAGCAGCAACCTCATCCGTCTTCGTTATTCATCCACTCCACGTACATAACAGACAGTGTGCACAGGCACGGATGAATACGCAAGTAGTAATCAAATAACACTCCTATTGTTCAAAAAGGTTAAAGAAAAACTTTGAAATTCTCTGTTTTTTCTCTCGTCTTTGCAGATCGAAAGCTGCTACATGATGTGAAGCCACAGGGTGAGTATCTCCTATATTGTGTTATTTTAAAGATATAAGAGTCTACAACAATGCTGTTTTCCGATGGCCTCACCACTCTCGTTTAGCGTCATCATCATTGTCATAAATTGCTCACATTGTTTCATCCGGTGCTTGGCTATTTGTCGGAAATGCAAGGTAACAAAGTCCAAGTTTGACGAGCGAGAACGGTGCCAGCACGGTGTTTTTATTGGGGACCATCAGCGGCAGTCATTCGCACGATTCAGCACGGCAAACTGGCAATAAGTGAGAGAAATATATTCAGCCAGACAACGAGAGCATATTATGGTAAAAACAGGAAACAACACTTTCATTATGATTGCTGGAAAGTAGCTACAGAATGAAAAAGGAATAAGAATCCCTCTGTCAGGTGGGGTTGTGAAAACTAACAACGCCGTGCATGACTCATCGTGAAAGTCTCCCTTAACTTAAAAATAGAGGCGAGGGTTATTTTGGATACAGATGTTGTGACTGACAGCATGTATGAATACTAAGTGGAAAATAGAAGTCATTCTTCAGTTCGTTGCTGGCGTACATTTCAGCAGATGAAGCAGAAAAAAAAGATGCATTTCTGTTGAAAGCGAGTCACTTTCCAGGCTCGCCGGGAGCATTCCTGACTGTAGGTGTGACGTCTAGTGAGTGTCGTCTCCACCACTGACGTCCATTTTGACTCTTACTGAAAAGTTAGTTTATGTCTTATTATTGACGGACTTTAACAGTAATTAGCAGATTTGCCAAGGGTACTTGAAAGTGCTTGGATTAAAAAAAACAGTTAAGACCTTGAAAGCGTTACTACCGAGCACTAAAGGGGTCCTTGAAAGTGCTTAGATTTAGCCAACATGAGTTTCCATGATCTCAAAAATTCCCCTTGAGTTAAAACCGAGCTTGATATACTTTGTTCCAATCTATCACTCTGTGATTAGGCTGTGAGTAAACAGTGATTTGCCAATCACCTAATATGTCAATAGCTGCTGCGCTCTATAACAGGCATTCTTGGTTAAATATGCAACCGGTCGCCTTGTTAATCTGCGTTATTCAGGTTCTGGCTGTGGCTTTGGGCGAGTGTCACAGAGGGCCTGTGGTGGTGCAAGAAGGGCACAGAACAAGCTACAGCCACCAGCCAGATTCTGGTCAAATATGCATGTGGCTGGAAGATTTGCTCGACTCACCAGCCCAAAAAATACAATGGTCATTTTTTGAGTGGCAGGTGAAATGTTCCTCTAACCATTTGACTGGAGGACCAAAAAGATGACTTTGCACCCTGGTCACAAGCTAACGTCAGGTGTCCCTATACCACAACCTATGAATGAATAGCTCACTGGGCAAAAAAAAGTAATTGAGCAGTGTTCAAAATTATAGCCTTTGTTTTGTGGCTTGAAAGCTAACATTGTGTAGCCTGCAGCTCATGTTCTTTCTTTTGATACAAGCAAGCTACCTTCAATAATAAAAAAAACATTTAAATCTTTATGTTTTTCGGTCTACGCCTGGCAAAGTTGCATCCTCATTAAAAACAAAAGGATTCTTTTCTTGGCACCTGCTGCTGTCGTGTAATTAAGGTAATCAAATTACATCTTTATATTGTGCTAGATTCAACTGTTATATGTGAGCATCTATGTTTGGCCTTCTATTATTGGCCTGAATTTTAAAACCGGTTTTCCTTGAAACATGCTTGAATACGTTCTTGAAAAACATTACAAAAGAGCAGCAACTCTCAATTAAACTTTATGACATAAGGTACAATTGTTTTAACAGTTACGGTTGATGCTCAATTCTTTAAACTGCTCCCACCTGTTACTGTCTCGGTGCCAACTATCTCTGAACACCATTATTTTTAAACACATCAGGTAAAGAATTTAAAGCCACACAGTCGGTGGTTAACTACTGTATAGTTATTGCTTCATGCATTATTGCTGACTATGTTAATTGGCCATTTACGTGATGATTACTGCTGTTTATTTTGCACGGTGACAACAATAATTTGATTCCTGCTAAGCTACGTGCACATGTTCTCCTTACTCCTCCTTTAACACAGTTACATATGTTTGTTTGTCAGAAACGGGGGAAAAGAATGCAGCCAGGCTGCCAAAAACTTCCCAAGCCCTCAATTAACCTGCTACTGTAGCTGTTAATGCCGCTTTGCATATTTTGTCCATTTCTCCCCATTTGAGCTTCAGGCTACTTAGAGGATTTCGCAGCATGTCCTGTTTCAGTGCCGATCTCATTATCTTTTAAGAATAAGCTAGCAGCCCCTTTATTTCCCACTCTTTCTTTTCCCTTTGTGGAGTTGGACGCTGCAGTACTGGTGGGACCAGATAGAGCATAATCATTGCCGATGAGCTAATTTAATGAATTGGTTTTGTCACATTATCCCAGTGGAACGCAGAGTGCCTCCAACAGCAGAGCCAAGCAGTGTTTGAAATGACAGTCAGGTGCTGGGTTGATTATAATCGCCTTCCTTCCGAGGTTCCTCATTAGCAGCTTTAACACTCCAGGATGGAACAATGAAGCTGTGCATCAGGAGGCAGGGCAGATGAGGAACAGAAAACAAGAACAGGCGCCAAAGTAGTTTTGAAACGGAGGTAGACTCGCCTCCTATAAAAGATTTTTCGCAACTTTAATTCAGCTGATGTTCCTCTGCTGCACAGTTTTACAGTTTATTCCAGGGGAGAAAAACGTCTCCTCGCATCCTAATTAAGCGCAGTGCATAAAAAAAAAAAAAGTCGCTGAAAAAATGTGCTTCTCTCTTACTCACTCTTACTTTCCAAGGTGTGGAGAACAGCAGCGACGTGGCCTTGTATTCAGGCCTCGCTGCGGGGGTGGTGACGGTGGTGCTTCTGATCATCGCTGTCACTCTTTACCGAAGGAGCCAGAGCGAGTACGGCGTTGATGTCATCGACTCCTCGGCCCTCACCGGGGGCTTCCAGTCCTTCAGCTTCAAGACCTCTCGTCAAGGTGAGCCAGCGACTCTGTGATGTCCGCCTAAACTCGTGCCACAGAGTGGAACAATGGGCGAAATACTTGTGAGATATTGATACAATAATTATTGAATTTTGGTTTTCTACACTTCTACAGAAGCACACCATTAATTAAACCTCCTGAAATCGTTCCCCCCCCCCCAAACGGTCGGATCGAATCCTGAGGTGGATGTTTTTTTCCGAATATGCTGATTATCTGCAATAGTACAGCTGTTTGGTTAATTTGCAGGAGTCTGGTGCCATGTTGGATGATTTATTTAATTAATTATGATATGCACGCTGTTTGATTCCTGTATAATTACATTCAGCACAGCCCATAAATTAGAGGGGAGAGTTGAAACACACCTATCACTCCTGCGGCTGTATGATAGCTTCAGGTACTTAATCAACTCAAAGAGGGAGGACCTGAAACAGTATGTAGACTCAACAGTTGTGGGTGCTAATTATGGTTCAGCCCAGTATAGACTCCTGCCTTCATCTCCATTTAAACGTGCGTGTTGATTTGCGTTTGAAGTCGCGCTGTGTTAAATCTCTATTAGGAATCGGGGGGGGAAGACAAAGCTCAGCATGCATGAAAGGAGTTCTGATTGGGATTTCTTCACCATTACAAGGTCCAAACAATGTTCTTCGAGCTTGACTTTGTCGAAAGAGGTTGCTAAGGAGCAGTAACTTAAGCAGTACTTAAATTGCCCTTCGTTGCCTCATTTACATAAATATAACCTCGGCAGTTTGGCTAAATCCACCTTCAGCAAAATGGGTTCATCTTCATTCTCAGAATGGCTGGACACAATCACACAAATCAGTCCGGTGTAAAGGGCATTTCCCATGGTTGTGTCTTTGCTGAAATTTCTAATTAAAATTTTTAATTATGTATATGGGGTACATTTTGTTAATCACAAGCTTTGTGGGCAAAAATATGAGGATTTGATTGATGTCATGTTATAAATTAGCAAAAGGGAAATGATGGAGGTTGAGGACTACAATTGCAATTAAGGGTTAGACAGGATATCGGCACAGCAATATATCGTATCACACCGGCTTTTATCAAAAACATTTATCTTTAAACATTTCAACTTGAGAAATGTTTGTCTTTGGGCGTGCAGGTAGTCGAGTGGTTAGCGTGCATGCCATAAACGCAGCGGACACTGGTTCGAATCCCGGCCAGTGGATCTTTGCTGCATGTCACACCCTTCTCTCTGCCATTTCACAACTCTATCCACTGCCTAAATAAAGGTGTCTATGCCTAAAAAAATCTTTTTAAAAAAAAAAGAGAATTATTCGTCTTTGTGCCAGTTAATCTCAATTTTACATTGGACACACGTTGACATGGATAAGTTGCAGTCAAGTTGTACTCCCTTTCATTATAATATGTTGTAATATTGTTTCGCCCTGCCGAAAAAGTAACAGAGCTGTGACAGAAGCGAGTGGTCTTATGCCTCAGCTGATGAGGCAAATCTTTTTTCGCTATTATGGAATCTCTGTGTAAAAAAAAGCTAGTGGGTTCATGTGTTAAAGAGGCTCTGAAGTAAGACTCTATGCGCTGTTTTTTAAGTTGCTTCATTCCACTTATCTAATGTAGTGAAACTGACACCAAAATGCAGTGAATAAATACATAATTCCTGTTTGTTTGTTTTTACCTTTTTGGGGGTATTTTGTGATAGTATTCTAAGTCACTCTGTTATTCCCACCTTTAATTGCTATCATGCTATTTTAAACATGTTGAGATTAAACAAAGGGACCCAAACACAAGACGAGTGACTAAACGAAAAGCGAGCTTTAAAAGGAAAAAAAAAGGCAGAAAATCCAAAAATAGAAAAAAACAAAAGGCATATAGCAAAACTCCAGAAACCTAAGAACAAAAGCAAAAAAACAAAGTACAAACCCAAAAAGAGCAAAGTACAAGCAAAAGACGGTACAAACCAGGAACAACACGGGGAACTAGAA
Organism: Diplodus puntazzo; assembly: GCA_963678695.2. Classification (NCBI taxonomy): domain Eukaryota; kingdom Metazoa; phylum Chordata; class Actinopteri; order Spariformes; family Sparidae; genus Diplodus; species Diplodus puntazzo. Next base: position 22,709,200 of record OZ023173.1, on the reverse strand, counting down.
ACCAAATAGAAGATGGAAGATGTGAAAGGGAAACACAGGTACACAAGGGCAACACAAAACGGGAGGAAGTAGTAAGTGAGACGTGACACAGGAGGATGTAACTTCAAAATAAAGCAGGAAACAGACAGAACCACAGCTTAAACTATGACAAATCACTTTGATAAGTCAAACAACACTGAAATCTGTAGAAAATCTAATTCGGTTAGAAGATATGAATTAGGTTTCATTCTCCTCCACACATCAGAACTATACATAAATGAAGAAGAGAGGAAAGACACATATTTTATCTTTGAGCTTCTCTGTATAGGCGACAAAAACATAAAACACACACACACACACGCACACACACACACACACAGAAACATTGTTAGTTATGTTCCTTCTTACTTTCACTTAAATTCAAACTGCGCTCACATTTTATATAATGTCATCATGTCATGTCATTCTGTGGAATTAAAAATGCAGAACATGCCAGCGAGCCGCACAGTTTTGTATTTGTATGTATTTGTGTCTGTATGAATTATGCATGCATTTCTTTGCATTGTGATACAACAACATCAATTATTCAAAATGCTTTAGGGCCCCAAAATGACTGTACCTAATTTTTCAGTTTGTTCACTTGAGCCTTGTGGAGATTCTCGCTGCCTGCGCTGTGCTGCACTAAACGTCCAATAACATACAGAATAGAGCTTAATCTATAACGCAAAGCATGCATTTATTGCTTTATTGCAAACATCAGCACGCCCCGAGCAATTAAGGGCTCACTGAAAAACATGTGGTAACAAGCACATTTCTGCGTTCTAAACAAATGTACAATTTAACTCCAATCAATTATTACTTAGACCTTTTCTTTCTGCGCAAATTGTTTGACAAGAAGTGCCTCATCAGGGCGGAAGGTTCGTGGCATTACTCGCTGCTTTTAGTTTTTATCTTACTTATAACAAAACATCAATAAATTATTCATGATTTCAAAATTAAAAAATGTAATTTACTAGTGCCTCTGTAGTCCCGTGCCTCCAAACACAGAAAAACATCCGAGCTCCGGAGCGTGGTGTGTGTTTTGTGTTTTTTTTTTTTCTTGCCCCGCTGATTGAAGCATATTTTTACAAGGCTGGCATTACGGGTCACCACGGCAACAGCTCTCAGCAGGGTGCGATAAAGTTCATTTTGATAACACAGCAGTAGGCAGGCGCAGCTTTAAACTCCGTCCCTGTTCCAGTTGATAGGAGAGGCCAGACGTTCATAAAAAAAAATCCAACATGTCCTCCCCTCCTTATATGTTTACAGCCTGCAGTATTCACGCAGTAATCATTTCATTTCTCTTCTTTTTTTAAAGCAGCCACGTCCTTGATCATGAGTCACTGCGACAAACAGCTCGACAAATTCCCAACAAAATAAATTGGCAATCTTCGTTTCTTTGCTCATTAGGAGGCTCCTCGCCGTTTCCTCAGCCGTGTCTTCTGTTGTCGCGCCCGCTGACACGATGTCGAGTCATTTATCACAAAACCACATCACTTTACAGAAAAATCGACTTATCTTCTATAACCCCACAATAAATAATACGGTTGTTTGATGCTATAATAACTGTCTCTGTGCTGTGTTTCATGACTGATCCACAGGCTCGCACTGTGAGTCTGAGACATGACACAGCTGCAGTATGTGACTGGTTCAGCGTCACCCGTATATCTTCCTCCCTGAAGTCGGAATGTAAACGTAAAGATAAAGTTAAACATTCCCATAATAATCTCCATTAATCAATATGTAATCTAATTCAGTGGCAATACTGTGTCACAGATTTGTTTTGCACCGCGGTGAAATCAAATTGAAGCACTACATCAGGTCACCGTAGCCGCTCTCATTCGCCCTTTGTCACTTTTAATAGAGACACTGGCACAGCGAGGTGTACGCTATTCGTGTTTCCATGGCGATGATATTATAGCGATACTCACAGGTGGATAAAAACTAATTGTCATGACATGCTCTTTTGTTTTTCCTGACGTTGATGGCGTCAGTCGAGTTTGAAGTGTCGCTCTCCTGAAGTGTAATCGTTTCTCAAAGACGTCTAATTGCTGACAGTAATTTGCCTGTTTTTTTTTTCTGTTTTTTTTTGTTTTTTTTTTCAGCGAACCCGCTGCTTATTAATTCATCCATGCAACCCGATCTGACAGTGTCGCGTACCTACACCAGCCCCATGTGTTTCCAGGACTCCATCGACAAGGAGCTGATGGCCGAGCGCTCGCTGCTCGACCCGTTGCCTGATCTCAAGGTCAAAGGTGAGGAAGCAGAAGTGTTTTGAAAGCTCGTGTCTGAGGTCGTCAAACCGCTTTTGAAGAGGCAAATAATTACAGAGGAGAGTAGAGTTCTTCTGTTGATGTCTGACGGGCAATCCATCTTGCTTTGAGACGGTTTTCTCTCCTCACGCAATCTCTGGGAAAGCTGTCATCTGAAGAAAATGGTCGTGGAAAATCAACTGGCATCGCAAATTGACTGTTGACTTTGTCCCCCTTAGTTAGCGTGCTTTCACAGCGATTGCGGCACTATTAATTGGCAGTAATTTTGGAAACAATGGCTCCTTGATTTCCGACAGAGGTGGACCGTCATCTCTGCTGGCTGAAGTGACAACTGTTGCATGTAGATTCAGAGTCTCCAGCTGGCTTTGTTATGCTTCCAGCTGATCTTTTTTTAAACTGAGTATTGTTATAAAAGACAGAATAAACTACAAATGCTACTTTGTTCTATTAAACTCTGTTCGGCCGCTAAGCTTTTGTAGTTTCAAACAGTGCAATTCACTTTTGTTGTCACAAGAGAAAAGGAGCTTTGAGGATGAGGACAGCGTACAAGCGTAACACTACCCCCGATAGAGAGTACTTTCTTCTTTAGTAATGTAATATTTCAAGCCAAAAGCTAGTAAACTAGATTGCTGGACATGCTGACTCTTTCAGCTTGTTAAAGAAGATCCACACACTGTTTCATCCATTCCTCACAACTGTATCCTTGAGTTTGGGTTTTTTTTTTGAAAAAAAAGTCAGAATAAAAAAACCTCCTCTCTCTGAACTCTTTATATCCAGAATTGTACTCTTCCTGAACACTGCTTCAGTTTGTGTGGAGAGAATCCAAAGTTTGACAGGCTGGCCGAGCCTAGTTTTGGTGCTTAACGAGGATTTGACAGCTGCTGTTTGGGGGGATGGTTTTGAGCAAAAATGTCAAATTTGAGGAGGAGGTATGTCTGTACCTGACAACACGATGAGAATGGAGCTTATGTACATGAGGCTATGTAATTCATGCTGTGAAACAGTCGGCTAGGTTTCGTTCCAGCTAAATAAGTAATTTTAATGATGTAATTATGTAAACTAAGTATGTCAGTACTGGTAAACAAAGGGCAGGTTGGGGTGGGATGAGTTGCGGTATACACATGACTTTCACATGGTGGACTGAGGTTTGTTTCCTGGGTTCAACAAAATAGAAAATAGAAATGCAAGTCTGCCATGACACCATACTGTATTTATAGCTATCCGGAAAAGAAAACTACCTTCTGTTACATGTGTCTCTAAATCGCTGCTGGGAGTTTAAAAAACTGAGTTTACAGTGATGTAATACCCCTGTCTTTTTTCTCTTGCTCTAATATTGACAATCTGAGTTTGTTTTTACTGAAACAAAGACCTTTCAATTGCATCTCCAGGGGTGGCGGAGAGGGCAGAGTACCATGTCATGTCCCACCCTCAGACATTTCCAAGGGGCCTGGCTCCCGACTACAGAGCGGTGGGGACGACGCTGGGCCGAAGAGGCAAAAACCTCTTCACTCCGCAGGTCTCTTTGACTGCCAGCAGGCCTCTCCACAAGGCAACCGCGGTGTTTGGTCATGCTGGAGGGAGGCTGGTGGTGCCTAACACAGGTGAGTCTGAAGCGGAGAAAATGTCCATGCGATGTGTTTCTGTGCGTGTCCGCCGAAGTTCCTTCAACGCAAAGCTAGAAATCAAAGAGAAGTTAAAAAATCTGTTGCCTGCCGCAATTTGAAACAACGGCGCAGTGTTTGACCTTGTCAAGTGTTCGGTCTGCATCAAAAATGTGGAAATGGCATCGATCGGCGAAGCAACATGAGCTTGAATATATTATTCACTGAAGCGATGAAGTCAGAATGCATTTGTATTGTTAACCAACTGCTGTGTCCTGACAAACTCAGCCCCAGAAATGTTTTCTTTCTATAGTAACTGCAGATTATTTTTACATTTATTTAGAAATCAATTAAAAAAGTATGATGAACTTAAAGAAGAGAGAAAATGTTGACTCGTGTAACGTAATGTAAACCTGTGATGCTCAGTCTACCACATTATTCAGGCAGCTCTCTCCCATGGCCTACATTCATCATCCTGTCCCTCGAGGGGCTTTATCTACTGCAGTGTAAATTGGCAGTAATTGTTTATCATTCAGTGGAATATTTAGTATGTGTGTCTAAGATAAAGACAGCCTGCATGTGTGTGTGCCTGTGACAAAGACACTGCTGGCAGCATTGATTCACAAGGGCCTTGGGGACTTGCTTCAGTCACCTTTTTTTCTAGGGGCCGTCACCTCTCCGGCTGTCACCTTTAGTAACGACACCCGACAGCCCGGCTGGTGTGTGCGTTTTTTTTTTTTTTTATGTGTGTGTGTGTGTCTGGCTGTGTGCTGATCTAGTTCTGCATATACCTCCTTCTCCGCAGGTATCAGTCTGTTGGTGCCTCATGGGGGGATCGCAGAAGACACTACCTGGGAGATGTACATGATCATCAACCAGGAGGACAGCAGGTGAGGGACCCTCGGCGAGCCGGCGCAGTCTGCTTCTAAGGCTGCTCTCTTTTAATCTCTCTGCCCGTCGCAGGGCATCTCTCACCACCTCTTCCTGCCACGTCGTCTCCTCCTCTCTTTTTTGGAGAACAAATATGCACAAGGATTCCTCGCATGTGCCGTACGCATCCACGTACAGTCCTGACGCGGGCAGATTCCCACCCAGCATGGGATCCTCGCACATCTTGCAGCAACTGCAGGGGAGGACATATGTGTCACAAACGCGTTGGCAGCTGCAGACAGATTGCATTACTGCCTTAAGCAACTGTCTCAGCAGAGAAAAGAGACACTCCTCGACTCTGCTAGCCTGTTTTGTGTTTGTAGACATCACTGTGACAATATCTCCCTCCATCGTGACTGGTGAGAGTGGGGAAAATTGTGCAGTCATGATGATAGGCGATATTGATTCGGTTTGCGATTCGCTGCGACGTGATATGCCACAAAGTTTAGATGACGGTTTCCCGCGAGCAGCTTATTTCTGCGATTTTGCCGTCAAGATTTTTCACAAAGCTATTACTTGAGGGAGAAAAATGGCAGGATAGATAAGAACCATTTGGAAAAAAAAGGAGTCTAATACCTTTGACTTCTTTGCAACAGAGCCTCAAAAGCTCCCTGACAGACGGGAGTCAGTTTCTGGACACGTTTCCTGATTTATAGCAGACGGTATCAATGTGTCAGCGTATGTGTGAAACCCTGCTAGCAAGATATCACCTTTACAAGACGGCTAACCGCCTGTGCTTCTGGATGAAATTCGATTTCTACATCCGACGGAGAATCAAAAGTGACATTTACGGACATCTGAAATTCAACCATCAACTCGCTCCACCTCAAATCCCGCCCCCCGTCAAGTCCCCAGGGTCATCTGGTGAGAGATACAGATCAGAGGTCACTGTATAGGTTATGGCTCAGAGCTCAGTTAGAGGGCTGGTTATACCCTCCCCTACCCAAACTCTCCCCCAGTTCAGCCAAGCTGCTGCCCTCCAGCCTCCTGCTTTGCTCTGATAAGCCTGATGCTGTTTACTTCTCTTGCTGTCGTTTAAGAAGCTGCAGGAGCCGTGCACCGCTGAGCTGTCAGTCAAAGCCTATCTTCTGACAGCCGCAGAGTCCACGGGAGAAATTGGATCCTTTCTTCCCATTCAAACCTCGGCCATCTACATAAGACGATGCTTTCCCCCGCAAAGAATGTGAATCGATCAGCTCTGGCTCGGTTTCAGGTGTTCACGAGAGCTTTTCCGTTCATCCTCTGGGCTTTTTACGAGGCTGTTTTGTACCCGATCTTCTCAGGCTCAGCGGGGGGGACGGCGGATAGTCCAAGGGCAGAATCAGAGCGTGCGACAAGATACGGCCGGTGCGATGCGACTCACACGAGTTTGAGTTTTTAAGCATATTTTCGAGGCGACTGTAACTCAGTGGTGTCAGTCACACCTGCCCCAAAATAGGCTTCTTCTGGTTGTGATTTTGTTCAGTGGTTGTTCTTTGATGTCTTCTTACATGTACTGTGTTGTGTGCACTCCAACTTCATCAAGTGCCAATACTTTACTGAGCCTTTTCCTAAATGTTACCTTAAACCTGCCTTCATTTATCTTCGCTGCTTCAGGGGGCCGTTGCACAAGCCGTAAACCCAGCGCCGCAAAACCTAGCGCAGCCTTTTCATCACCTCATCGAGATGTTTGTGGCTAATGTGTAAGCAAACAACTGCTGATTTACACATCAGCGCACACACAGCAACATTAGCATTATTGGAGTCGCATCACCGGCCGCTTAACAAATGTTCATCTCCTCTTACTCCTGAGGGAAATGTCTTAAGCTGCTAAATGCTCCGCTATGTCCCCTAGCCAGTCACCAATTCTCCCTCTCTGCTGTTTGTTGCCGTGCAGGTGGTGTGCAGTCGGCTTGTTTTAGAGCTTTTCTGCTGAAAATGAAAAATTTTCTCACTTGAAAATGACACTGCCGAGAGCAATGAGAGTGAGAATGAAACAAAACAGTTCATTGTGTATAAGCCAAAGAATTAATAGATATTAAATCAGAACTACAGGTAACTGCAGAGCTGGGTGTTAATTCTCCTAATGGGTCACGATCAGTGACACCTGTTATATTACGCATCGTCACAACATCAAGTGCAGCATTACAGATGCGATATAGAACACTTTTGCGAAGACCACACCTTTTGTTATGCTAACGCTTACAAACAGAGAAACTTTAAAGATGTTATTCAAGGTAACAATGCATTTCATTTGGTCGTTTCAAGATCCGGGGTCGGTGAATGTGACCTAAAACGTGCTTATTTCTGCCTGAGTCAAAGATTTTTTTTCATCTGTCATTTATTTGAACAATGAAAACAACAACTCCCATGATGCCACGCTGCTTCACAATTTTATCAAACCATGTCCTTGTTTGTTGTGACAGAGAGACCTCTAGTGGCAGAAAAATTCCGTACATCACAAAAATACAACACGTAACTAAAGTATAAAAGATGAACTGACATCACTTTATGCATCGAAGTCTCTTGGGGACTAAAGGTGTGGCTCCAGAGGGACTTGCACAAAATCTGATAGACTGCCTCCAGTACCTTTTTTTATTTGCTACCTGCCTAGCATACCATGCTAACAGCAGCTGCTGAGAGTTGAGTGATTTTAAGTATTAACATTTGGCAAGTTATTAATAAATTCAAGCTGTTCAAGCTGTTCACATTGTGTTCTGTGGGTTGTATACAGATTAACAGAGACACTGTTTGACTGAAGAGGGTTTGTTCTGTGAGAACCGCAAATTAAATTCCATTCACCTCCACTGACATTGACATTTGACTGTATGGTCAGACACCACAAGACTTTTGTTCTGTGGTTTGTTCCAAATCATTCCAGCTCAAACGTGCAGCTCTGTGGCTTTAATTCTATTAAAACTACAGTATATAACCTCTACAGGTAGGGGTCTCTCAATCAGAATAAGCATCATGTTGTGAAGTAGCATGGGATCATGGGAGTTGCTGTCTTCATTGTTGGAAAAAAAAAACACCACTGCCAGCAAAATAGAAATCTGTCTCAAGCAGGGATGTTCACGGATGAGGTCACGAACCGAAGTTTTATTCACAGTGCGTTTAGTCACGTTCGCCAGCTTCCCTCTTCACCCTCTGACATTTCATCTGTTGTTTCCCCTGGTAGTTATAGTGACAGGCAACCAAATAAAAAAAAAAAGCAGTGTTACCTTGAATAAGATTACAGATCTTTTGTTCTTGTTGTTCCAACACTGTTGGAAATATTTTGGATGATTTGAGTGCACAACTTGACAAAGTGAATAACGAAGATCAAGTCATTTTTAGAGAATTTAATGCACAAATGTCACATGTTGTACCACTGTGAGAGGTTTGAAAAACAGGCTGTCACACACTAATGAGGTGTTGTCCAAATGTTATTTTAATTGTGGTCTGAGGAAAGTAAAAATAGTCTAATGGATGCTGTTGTCTGGAGGAGTGAAGGAGGTGTGCTGTGTTCACTTACTAATAACCGCAGCCTACCATGTACAGTTAAACCATCATCCCGGAGTGATATCTCTTTTGTTCTCACAACCACAATCAGAGATGCTAAATAACCATCTTTAATCTTTGCTCACAGGCAATCTAGCTAATTACCATAGTCTCAGCAGCAGGTAACCTTGGTTTCCTCTGAGCCTGGGGCTGATTAGCACAAGAGTGCAGCTGCAGGGCCACTGTGCTGTCTGGAAGCATGATTCTTATTTTTAGACAGCGGGATCATAACCTCTTTTAATTTTTTAGTGTTGATTGGTAACATGGCATAATGAAGGAAAGTTTTCGCAGAACACTCGGCACCAGAAAAACTGTGAATAACGGCAGACAAACAACCTGAGCCGCACATCGCGCCGCATGGAAACGTTTCCCCCCTCAGCGCGCACATTCGCTCGCATATCACACCTCACCTTTCCACCTCCGCCTCATACATAAAACAGCTATCACACTGCTTGCAGGTAATTTTTTTTTTGCAGCGATGGAAACCACCAGAAAATTCCGGTGCTTTTCGTTCATGAGAAGATTTCAAAAATATAGTTGTTGCTGACGACTTTTCAAGTAAAATTTGGAGAGTACCCTCATTTTCACAGCTGGTAGCCGTGTCCCAATTCAATGCTTGAATACCACTAGAATACACTGTGTGCTACAGTAACTGTCTCAGCTGAACGATTAGGTGATTAATAGGACAACTGTTCAAAAGCAGCTCCACCAATGTTACTCATTAAGATATGTTTACAGGTCCACGGGAGTACTAAAAAATACAGATAAAAATAATTGTTACTTCAAACCCTATTAGCACACTGTTTTTGTATTTAAAGAAATCAATGCACTTTTACATTATGTACCAACAGGGAATAAAATCAGCACCAGTCCAGGGCTGGTTAAATATGCACTTGGCTAGTAAGATTGTTGGGCAGGTGCCGAGGAAAAGTCAATTTTGCTTAATGTGTACTAACAAGAAATAATGCAGGAAGGTGCTGATTGATTCAGTCGACTGCACCTTTTGAATCCCTCTGCAGCTTTGTTGATTTTGTCACTTCTCCGGAACAAACTATATATCCTGGAAACCGGTTTAGCCTATGCAGTATCGAGTGAAGGGGCGCAGCTATTGACTTGTTTTATGCATATATGGAGTGTTGTGGTAAAGTGTATGTGTGTGTTTATGAGGTGTAACCTATGAAAATGACACTCCCCATGACTCGCTGACTCTCGCTCTGTTGGTGTTTCCTATATTTGCATGCATAAACACGTGTGGGCCTGTGCACACTTCGCACATTTGTGATGCATCTGTGCCTGCGTGTCAGGGGTTTGTCCCCTGCCGCAGCTGTATTAATGATGCTGAGAAATATCCATGCTGCTCCGGTGACAACAGCACCAATATTGTGTCCTGTATATGTGAGGTGTCCAGCCGGGCCAACTGCATGACTGATGGTGGTCCCATTGATTGCTCTCAGTCTTCAGGGCTTCCAGCCAAGATTGGGCCCCTGGCCAAGAGCAGCTTGGCCCAGCTAATCTGTCACCAGGCCGGCCAGAGCAGGCTTCATAAGCTCCATCGACCCACGAAGCTTACACGCTGTGTGCTAAAGCCTGTCCTCCCCAGCCCCACTGTCCATTAGTCTTGGTGCTTTAATCTTCCTCTATCTGTGTGTCTGTGTGTCAGCTAGTCAGGGATTGATTCATTATGAGAGTCCAAGGATTGCAGTTCACTTTGTTCATAGGCAAAGGGTCACACTCTGCTATCTGAATACTTGCTTTAGCAGTGATTCATGAGTAGTTCATGGCTTCATTTTCATATCGTATTAAGAACTTTTAAAATGCAAAGAAAAATAAGTTAATTTATCATAAATGTTGCTTTAACATGCGCATGTACTGTTTTTGCAGCACTGTGTCCGAGGAGGAGGCGGAGATCTTTTTGAGCCCTGCAGTCACGTACGGCCCGCCAGGCCTTGACCTGTCCTGTCCCATAGCCATGACCATAGCCCACTGCGCGGAGGTTGCTGCTGGTAATTGGACCATTCGGCTAAAAAGGGAAACGCAGGACAACAAGTGGGAGGTGAGCCATTATTCTTTTAAGCTTCAGCTGTAATTATCAGCTCCCGAATTCTCTGCTGTTACATCGACAAGAGCAACAAGAGCAAACACAGATTTCAGCAGAATATCAATACGAGCGGATAAAACATGCTACATCTACTCCGATGAAAATGTTCATCCCGCAGTGTGGCCATGCGAGCATAGAGCCGATTTCAGGGTTGCCAGCTCGGATTCGTCATTCTGCATAAAATTTGGCTTTTCGAGCTCTACCTCATGCTGTCATACATCCAAAAGAAATGTTAGACGGAATGCAAATGACGGCTATTAGTCATTGACACGTTTATTTCCTTTGTCACTTTAATGATAATGGTATTTTATAAAGCGTTGCTCTGTGAAATCGGCTGTACAGCTGTTCATAAATTTTGAACAGAAGCACGGTTTGAATTAAAAGGAGAGAAAACACGGTTGTGTTTGTATACACTGCACATGGCATCTGTTTGTCTGTTTGTTTTTGTTATTTAGTACGAGGCAAATCTGTTTCTGACATGCACAAATGCATGTTATGGTTACGTCATGTCACTGTGATAATAAAAGGGTCAATGTGCTCTGACAGGAACACTCGCAGACAAAAGTTGTTAATAAAGACATATGGGAATATGTGTCATGTTAATAATCATAGTGGGGTCAGTATGACTGAATTACATGGGGGCATTAGGGGTCCAGGAGCAAAGAGTCGCCCTCCTCAAATTTCATTGTAAATACATCATTTTAAATAATATCACAATATGCATTAATAGCACAAAACAATGTCTCAACGTCCTGTAAACATATACAGTTTTGTCCAGAGGTCTCACAGGGTTTTGTTGCCATGAATACATGTTGAAACACCACGGTCCGTTGTATCCCCTGGTTTCATAGTTACAAATGTTAAATACAGTTTTGAAATGCAATCATCGGCATGGCATCCTTCTCGCCTTCAACTCCACCACCATCCTCTCCACCTCCAGATATGAAAGTCAGGTCATAATAATGATTTGTTGTTGTTTGTCTCTGACTGAGACTTAGACAGTGAAGTAAGAAGCATCTTAAGTTAAAATTTAAATTGAAAAGATTTGCATATTTATATTTTCTGGAATTTTTAATCACAATAGTTTCCATTTTAAGGACTTTAGTGCGCTAACAACCCTTTTTCCCTGCAGTAAATATGTCAAACACACACATTTCAAGTGTGCCTTTAAAAAGTGTGGAGACATTTAATAAAAAGGAAAAAAAAAAACTTCTAAAATTTTAATGGTCCCATTCCAGTGTGATACCTCAGCATGCGGTCAAAAACAAATAAAACCGAGTGTTACTGTTCTAAAAGATTCAAGACTTTATTGCCATAAATACAGTAAAGTGCCGTGGCTGTGATTGCCGCTGTGAGATTTCCTTCTCACACCTCGCTCGCTTTCAGTAAAATAACACCTCTGAGAAGTCCTTCAACTCTTTGCCCTGTTGAGCCACTTCACCGTCTCGCGGAGGCTTGCTCAGACATCTGACTTCAATCCAAACAGCCTCTATCCATTCTTTGGTGCCTTGTTGGCAGAGTAGACATTTCTTAGATGCTCTTTTAATGTTTAACTAACCTCATCAAAAAGCTTTGGGGACCTCATCCAGGCGGAGTGACCCCCAGAGCTGCCGGGTTTGCTTGACCTTGGAGTGCCGGTGGCTCTGTCCCTGCCTGGTCTTTTCACTCCGTGTGACATTTACACAGATGTAATTTGCCAGCAGCCGTGTTGCACAAAAGGGAGCTATCAAAAGACCCATCACTGACAGGAGCTATATGCCATCGGAAAGGAGAGAATAAGAGAGAGTGAGTCAGAGGAGGAGGAGGAGGAGGACGCAGACAGGGAGACGCAGACAGGTTCAGAGAAAGAAGAGGAGATCTTCTCTAGGAAAATGTAACGCGGTGACCCGTCTCTGTCACTGGGAAATAATGAGCCCTTTATCTTAGGAAGGATGCTCACTCAAACCCCTAATCTCTGGAATTAGCGATGTAATGGGAGATGGAGGTCTTTCTCCCCCTCCGTCTTCCCCTCTCGTTCCGTCTGCCTCTCAGTGCCATTCCCATTAAAGCTTGCACTTTTGTACGGCCGGAGTTCGACTCCATCATTTCTCCCCGGCTGCCTGGCGGGGATGAGCTATGTCATGGAGATCCTTCACGTCCGCTGCAGTGCTAATGGGGCAGGTTTAGGAATCTGTGGGCCACTAAATTACCTCGCATGGCCTGATAATGCCTCAGCCAGGCCGTATGCAGAGGGGACCTGTGGGTCACCGTTATGTTCCAAAGGTGATTTAGGGTGGATTGAGCACAAGATGACGAGCAATTGGCCATCAGATACAACTGCACCCCGCTAATCCGTTTTGTCAGTGTTACTGTATCCCCATCTGTTTTGTGAGCCGTGTGATTATTCATTTGGCCCTCGTTCAGGTTTGCACAGTTCCTGATCCAAAGTCTGTGTCTGAGGGAAAGTTTTCCAGTTTACTGTCTGTGAGGTGTCTTAATAAAATCCTCTGTAGCATACGGTCGCTCCTCTCATTTAAAATGCTGGAGTTATGCCTCTCATGGCTTGTTACATAACTCTGTTTTCTCTTTCAGTCTATTTTGCAGGTAATAAGCTAATAAATAATAGATAGAATAGTAAAGTAGCATTACTCAGACAAGCACAGGCTGAGCGCTGTTCAGCTCTCGGTTTGATGGTAAAGTTAATGCCTCTTTCTCCCTCTGCAAACAAAGTCTTGGCAGTAATTGATTTGTTAATAATCATGATTCAGCGTGCTCAGCTCTGCTGTGTAATGTTGCATGCTGAATCCTCAGAGCCAAGAATAATCAGAAAGACAGCCGTTTAGTTTTGAGCTGTGATGATTAACCCCGAAATGAACTTAATGCACCTGAACTAAATCTCTTCTGTCTCCTCCCCTTCAAAGGAAGTGATGTCAGTGGACGAGGAGAGCACGTCCTGCTACTGTCTGCTGGAGGCCCAGCGGTGCCACGTGCTGTTGGAGCATCCGGGCCGCTACACTCTGGTGGGGGAGCCGCTGAACCAGGAGGCAGCCAAGCGGCTAAGGCTGGCTGTGTTTGGTAGTCCGGATACCAGCAACTCTCTGGGCTTCACCCTCAGGGTCTACTGTGTGGACGACACGCCCCATGCATTTCAGGTACGAGTGAAGAAACAATCTGTTCCCACTTTGTCAAAGAGGAGAGGCTGAGACAGAAACTCACTTCTTATTATACCGAGAGAAATCTTCTTTGAGAAAATGAATAATGTATATCCTGGGTTTTTATCCATGTCCCTGATCCTCAAACTGCCTCATCTATGTGGAGGGAAAAGTTAGTGAGTAGTGCTGCATAATACGACTACAGTACAAGAAGTAAAAGAACCAAACTCAAAGAAACAAGCTGTGCACCTTCTGTTTTTAAAAGCGTCTTTTAGTATCTTATGATAATCTGTTCTTTTCTTAAGGAAAACATAGTTATTCAGTGATATGTAATTTAGCTATGATAATAATGTTAGTTGAACATTCATGCCAATAATGCTTATTTATAAACCATGTATTGAGCAGATGTTTATTGTAAAGTTGCAACTGATGTTATTAATACTTTGTAAATGGTTAGTAAATAATGTGTAGTTAATTCATAAACAGTATTTGGAGGATATTAATTAAGTGGCAACTGATGTCAATAAACCTATTGGTGGGTTTTAACTATACTGAAGGCAAAACAAGATGTTTTGGTATGCCGTCCATTTTTATATACAGTCAATGGTTGTCACCACAATGTTATGCTAACATTTGCTAATTAGCATAAAGCACTGCTGAGGCTGATGGGACTTCCATTCGTTTTAAGAGAAATTGGTTAGAAACCAAATCATTTGATAAAGCCAAATTGGGAAAAAGAGCCAAATCATCGTGTAAGATTAAAAACGTAAGAGCTTGTCAATATTACAACGATTCATCCTGAGCTGGACATGAATGTCTGTACCAAATCCATTCAGTATTTGTCTTGACATCTTCATCAAAAACACATTGTGTATGTTGTCACCAGCATATGCTCCCTTTCTGACTTTCTTGTAGAGGAACCAGTAACTACTCATACTGTAGTACAGTGACATATTATAGTTGATGACAGTGCTTGTAGTGGAAAAAAATAAGCAAGTTCCAGTACTCTCCTTACTCACATGTCGCTGTTCAGGGAAGTGGAGGTGAGGAGCAGGTTGCTCACAGGGGTAAAAGCAGCCCACAGAGCCTCCATCGGGACTGTCAGACTGGCCATCAGGAGCACCAGGAATTCCCCCCAATGTTCCCAATGGCCAGTCCAACTCTGTTGTGACATGTGTGCTGCTTTTAGTGAGTCGACGAAGTACTTCAAGCATGGAGAGAGAAAAGTCGGCAGGCAAAACATAAAAATGTCAGCGACCAGCGATGCCCTCCACCTGAGCAGAGTACCGCCAACTCGTGAGAAGTGCTGGTGTGCAAGAAAAAAACGTCACGGAAGGGCAAAGAGTAAAATGTAGAGGCGCTGGTGTGCTGAACTTGTGAGCACCGGCCCACTTCATGCACTGGCTGTTGAGACACTTCAGTCTGAAAGTGGTGGACAGAACGCTTGAAAGGCCAACAGGCTTAAATTGCCATCCATACAGCCTCCGAGAGAATTGGAATATATAATATGATATAAGAGATTTTAATTGCTCGGGCTTGGCGGTGCGGCTCGTGGTTTAGCCTGGAAGAACTGAGGTTTTTTTTTTTGTGCTCCACTGAAGATCTCTGCCTGTTCAGTAACATTGCCACTGGGAGATGCTTGATGACGAGGAGACAAAGAGGGACTTTTAATTACAAAGACAACAGATGCTCCAAGGTTGCTTTTCTGCCCTTTCTTTGCGTAATTCAATTTGCTCTCTGTTAATTAAATGTGTTTCAGCATTGCATTCCACATGACATGTGTTTGAAACCGTTTTAAAACGAGACTACCTTCTCAGATTGCGGCGCTGGCTTGTCAATGTGCTCTTGAATAGCTCTTTGTGAAAAGTTTGTCCTTGTCCTTGCAGTGTGTGGGCTCACTCAAAAAACACAAAACACACCTCTTTTTGTTCAAGCACCCTGCAGCCAGAAAATACTTTTTTTGCAATGGTAATTTGTTGCTTAACTAGACGCACACGCGCTTTTTCTGAAGTGGCGATGACGGTCGTCCCTTATAGCCGCTGCCCCCGCTTTTTCTTTTTTTTAGCTTAATTCGAGAGGAAGAACTGCATGTGAACAAAGAAAAAATTGGCTACAGGTGCCAAGAGCCAATTCACTCCACCTCTCCATCAGTCAGACATGGTTATTTGTTCATTTGTTCTCTTTTTGTTGGCTTTTGTGTGCGCTTCATACGACATTTAATTTCCCCGGTGAGCTTGCAGCAGGAATTGATCAGGTTTGTGACAGCCTGTATGCTTTGCATTCCCCCGCTCTCCGCGCTGTGTGACTGAGCAGATAAGCACCGTGCAGACAGGACTCACAACCCCGCCCGTCCCTGTATTCCCAAGATACAGAAAATGTAAACATGCAAGTACATACAAACACAGAGATGTTATTGTTCTCCGCAGATGTGGAAACAATTACAATATCACAAAGCAGGAAGCCGCAACACACAATATTGACAAAAGACTTTTGTTTCGCTCTCTGTTTATGTGTTGTCGTTGTGTACAACCAATATGTTTGTCTAACAATCCAGGCTGCATCGCTTCATCTGATTTTTTTAGGCTCTGGACTTTTGTAGTGTGTCTGTTTGATGCATTTTGTGTGTGGTTAAGTGTTGTGAGCAGCAGCGGCTCTCGAGGGGTTGCTCTTGAGCTTTTCACCTTTTTTAGGGGCCAATCACTCTGGATGCATTTTGAAAGCTTAAAAACGCACACAGTGCACCACTCAGCTTGTGTTTTTGATTTACATCATGGTCACAGTAATTCTTCAAATTTGCAAAGAGCCCTGACAGATTAAAGTCGAGTCTTCCGAAACAATTACTAAAAGCCCGTGGTGTGTATTTGAATTTGTTTAGGGATTGCTGTTTTGTTTGATTTTGGATCGTAATTGTGTTTGTGTGGTGAGTGTTAGGATTTCTGAAACTGATTATGGCAAATGTGTTTTTTTGAAAGTTGGAGGAAGGTTGGTTCATGTATAGCGACTGAACTTGTCGGTTATTCTAATTTATTTCAGTGTTTTTCCTCAATTAATGGGTTGGAGTACAAGTACAAGTACTCCAACCCCATACTAAGTAAAAGTATTTGAGTAAATGTAGTTAGTTACATGGCATAATTGTAGATAACCCAGTACAGTGAGATTCTTTATGTACCTGTATTGATGTCCCGTGCGAGGATACACTTTCACCAGCAGAAACATTTTGTTGTCCGCAAAAAAGCTGTGTGTTCTACCTGAGTCCAGACTTAAAATATCTGCCTTCTTTTCTCTGCTTCCCTGACCCTCGTCTCACCCCCTGAACAAACAAACCCACACCTCTCCTTATCAGGAGGTGGCAGTGGGCGAGCGCAGCAGGGGCGGGCGGTTGCTGGAGGAGCCTAAAATGATGCTGTTCCGGGGGAACACCTTTAGCCTCCAGGTGTCCATCCAGGACGTCCCACAGTTACTCTGGAGCATCAAGCCTTTCACCACCTGCCAGGTAGGCATTTGATAGTGTGTGTGTGTGTGTGTGTGTGTGTGTGTGTGTGTGTGTGTGTGTGTGTGTGTGTGTGTGTGTGTGTGTGTGTGTGTGTGTGTGTGTGTGTCAATTAGCTTAAGGAAATCAGCTTCACTTTGTGAATCTTGGCTGTAATTTAAACTTTATCAGGGTCACAGATCTGGGACGTAGCTGTGCACTTTCATCTCCTCGGCCTCCTCTGTTCCTCCATTAGAACCCCCCTCCTCTACTGTCACCCCCTTTTTCTCACTTGGTCACATCAAAGCCAAAGGACGGCAGCAAGGGCACAGCAGGCGATCACTACAGCTGGCTATCTCACCCGCACACACACCCTTATAATATTAATTATGACTTCCAGGCAGGCGCACACACACACACACATGCATCTCATAGTTATCTTCCTAGGGGTCTATATACTGCATGTTCTGCTCTGCCCTGTGATGTTCATCCCGCCAGTGACATCCTATTAGCCGTATTAGCCCACCGTAGCGCCTCCAGAATACCAACAAGGCTTTCTTGGAGAGGGAAGAGCCACTATATGAGGTTCCTGAGGGGAAGATGGCTGTGGGCCTTTTTATTCAGGCACCACTCTCGCCAAAAGGAGGCTTTTAAAAGTAGCCATCCTCCTGTCTGATGGATCTGAAGAGCGGATGATTCATCCTTTAAAACACTGTTTTTGACCTGTTCTCACTGTGCCACTGTCTGGGTCACGCAGTAGTTAGTAATGGAAGTCGAAATTGGCCTTTTAAATTTCCATTCACTCCAAAGCTCTGCTACTTTTGGTGTCGCTGCTGCCAATTTTTGGTGGACGTGCAGTAAAAAAACGGGGTAAATTAAGGCATCGCTGTACTAATTCCGTAATCACATTACTGATCTAACAGATTGGCATTTACAAGCATATTCAAGGCATATTAGGAGTATCAGAATTTGGGATAGAAAACATAACAAGCCTACAAAGCGATGAATATGGCTTGGAAAGTCTGGCTTTTAATGCTATGGGCTGTGCATGTACTGAAAAAGATGTTAAGAGAATTATTTTATGTAATTACATGGACTTCTTCTACTAATGTGAGCTTAGGTCCATTATTTTAATTGAACTAATGCTTGCTTGTAAATCTAGCCACACTATAGGGCAAAAATAACTTAATTATGTCTCCCAGGCAACAGTAAGTAAAATGATATCTAACTTATTACATGTTCTTTGCACTAATGACTCCAGCTCTCTCGTTTTTCTTTCCAAGGGCTCTAAATGTTGGTGCTCTTTCTGATGCGTAAATGGCTTGATTAGGTCATATCATTGATTGGCTAAAGAAGCCACTCATTCCGTCTTAATTAATCATGTAAACAGCAAAGTGGGTGGCAAAGCAGGATTCAAATAACGAGCGTCTTTCAGCAGGGATTTAATGAGTTTGTTGTCTCCTCTGCCTAATCCTTTCATCGTTCTCCCTGTCCGCCCTCCGCCTCTCCTTCCCAATCGTTCCGCAGGAGTTCTCCTTTTCTCAGGTGTGGGCCAGTAACCAGCGTCCCCTGCAGTGTGCCTTCTCTTTGGAGCGATACAGCCACTCCTCGTCTCAGCTCTCCTGCAAGATCAGCATCCGACAGGTCAAAGGCGAGGAACAGATACTCCAGGTCTACACGTCTGTGGTGGAGGTGAGCGGCGCAGAGTGGAGACGCTGTGTTCTCGCTGCGTGGGCAGTCATGCGGCTGGTTAATAGGTTCTTATATTACAATGAATAACTCTTGATTTGATTTAAGACCTGCGCTTAATGAGCCACTCTGGGAGCTTTTCATGTGTAGATTGCAAATTGTCTTGATAAGTCCTTGTCCTTGTCTTCATATTGAGACTTTCAGCCGCAGTCACTCTCATACCTCTTTCCTCTTTCCTTGTTTGCCAGAATGAAAAGGGAGTGGTTCCCTTTTTCACTCAGTCAGACTGCACCATCACCTCTCAGACAGGGTCAAGGGCCTTTAAAATCCCCCTGTCCATCCGTCAGCGGATCAGCGCCACCTTTGACACCGCCAATGCCAAGGGGAAGGACTGGCAGCTCTTGGCTCAGAAGCTCCACATTGACAGGTATCAGTTGGAGCACTCAGACTTTCATTTCAACCTCATTTTCTTATTACCCACATTTGTCATTTACCCGTTGCTGAGTCATCTTTGCACAGGTGTCGGTTACACTGGGGAGGCTGGGGACGCTTTTTGAAATGGCCTTTTTATGAGCTAATATGTCTAAAATGACATGTTGTACAGTGCAGACAAAACAACCTTGTCAGTTACTTGAGGAAAAAAAATCATTGCATTTGTGAATTAGTAGCAGATGAGAGAGTTTCGACTCACAAAGCTCCTCTCAGTGAGTTTGTGAATGCATGACTATTCTGATTAGTGGAGTCTTTCTTCTTGTTTGTTTGTCTTTTTAATCTCGCTGCCGCTGAACGATTTTGATGGCAAATCCTGAGAACCCTTTGTTTCTCCAGTGTTAGAAAAAGTATGCATGAGGACTGTTACTTGTGTACTCAGTGCTTCAAAGGGCTGTTGGAACAAATTTTGGGAGTCAAATATAATTCAAATAGTAATAAATAGTCAAATACTAAACATGCATATTAACGACTTAAGAAAGCTATCCGTTTAAAATGTATTGGTAGCTTGAGCGCCTTCTAGTGAACAGAGCATATAACAACCACGTGCTGATGGTGGCATTGGCAGTATAAAAGCCTGTATATAGTTACATAGTAAATATTTACCACAGGCTAAAATTCAGTGTTAGAAATTTGAATATAATTGAAATATTTATGATTTTAAAATATACTCCATGACCTATTGATAGACCATTGTGCAGATATAAGTGACTCTCTTACATCTACGTGTTAGAGCAGCCCAGACTTACGAATCAGCTGGTGTGTTTTCTGTACAGGTATTACTCATGAGTGATGTCTAGAAAGCAGGAATGCTGCCTGTTCTGGTCTGTCCTCTATGTAAACGCCGCCCTGCTTTGAATACTATTTTTAATCTGGAATTTAGGCACCGTGTCAGCCCTAATCTTCCATCACCAACCAGCCTTCAGTAACACGCCACACTGCTGATTTCATTATAGATCGAGAAACAGAGGCACAGAGAGAGGAGAGAGAGAGGGAGAGAGCGACAGGGAGAGATTTAAGGGCCAACTTTAGCACAGTCAGAATTACTGCAGACAAGATGCCGTGTTTTGCACAAATTTGAAGGAAGGTCTCAGACCGCTGACAGGCCAGCCTCTGGCAAGAAAATGTGTTCCTGTTAGCACTCTTCATTAGCGGCTTCTCTGCATGCGTTCTATCCGTCAACCCCAGCTGAAGTCTCCGGAGGTTGTGCCAGGTCAGTATTTGCGTAGGCTGTGGAGGATTTTCGTTGTTTGCTACAGGCTGCTCGCTATTTTGTGCTTATAGATTTAAGATAATTTTAATTTGTTCTCAGGGAAATTTTGTCTTGGACATAAAGGCTGCTGATTAAAAATACATAGAGTACAGTATAGTCAAGTAACAAACTGGGCCTGAGGAAACTCTGCATTGTGTGATAACATTGTTGTGCAATGACGATATGACTTAGAAATGTATAAACAAGAAAATATCTAAGTGCCCGTATTAGCTCTTTTCTTCATCCTCCGCAATCATGCTAGTTAACTTTTGCAGTTAGCTGAGGCTTCATCTGATTGGCCAAATGGTGAGAGGAGTATCCAGGGCTCAGTCTAATTGGTCAAATGTTTTTCGGTTTTTCTTCCATCACACATGTTCATATAGCCGTTACAATGAAAATACAATTTATCCTCACCACTGTAACCTACATAAACTGCATGTGCAGACGTAAGTGCATTCAAATTCCTAAGTTCGGGTGATCCACTGTCAGAAGAATGAATAGATGTTTATGGCTGTTTAGGTGTATTTCCCTGTATTTAATTGGATCCATGTATAGCAGGTTTGCCCAGTTCTTTTCTTTGATGGGCCAAAATTGAAACATTATGGTGGACTAATAAAAAATAAAACAGCTTAAACATTATCATAATTTTTTTTTTAAACAATTTTGTTTCATATTTTTCACTTGAACTGACAGTGAACTTTATGGTCGGCCAATTTTGGCTTACAGCCCTGCTGTAGAGTCAACCTTGATTGGATCAGTTCGTATTCTAAATTCAGGAAATGGGACGGGTCAGAAATCACTTCCCAGCCTGTTTTAACTCTCGTCTTCTCAAAGAACGTTCCGATTACTTTCATGACTGTGTGGACCAGTCGACAAGCCAAGCCGAGGTTCCTTAACATAGTATTCTCATGATAGAATAGTGTCAGTACCCTCCGTCAAAACCCATAAGAGGAAGTTGCATCCGAGTGCATACAGAATTAACACCGGCATTCCAGGACAGACTGCCGTCATTATGTTGGATACTAGAGGTCGACTGATTGAAAGAGAAAAAAAACTTTTGACTTCATCCAAATAAATACAAAAATCTGGAAAAAGAAATCTAGTTGGGAGTGCTTTTTATTTTTTCATTATTTTCCCTCATAGTCAGCAACTCTAGTCGAGAAGCCTCATGTTATAATGGAGGAAACAGAGCTTGTCTGTGTTCCCCTTCGAAAAGGCGGCTCCTCCTCTTGTCGTACAGGATCTCAACCTCACTGAATCACCAGCCGCTACCAAAGCCAAGTTCCACCACACCGGCTTTGTTAAAACGTCCTGCTGGCGCAGATCGCTCAACCACTAATGTACATCCAAGTTTTATGCAAGAATGAACCTGGGTAATAGGTGTTATAAAAAAAATAGTTTTATTCTGTTTTTTTTAGTATTTACAGTGAGATGATGATCATCGAACCGTTGTACAAACATTTCGATCCCCAAACAGTTGCCATAATTGTCAGTATCTCTGTCCTAAGATGACGTGAGAAAACCCGACTGTAAAACTGCTGGGATGACTGCTTGTACAGTCATTTGTATAAAATGTAAACGGCAGGAACATCTGCACGGCCCTCCTGGTGAAAAATGAGTGGCACCACCTGATGATGTATGGGTTTAACAGACATCTGTCTGAGCTCACTGAGAAGGATGTGAGAGCTCAGACAGATACTGTATCTGTTAACCTGTATATCAGGCGGTACAGAGGGGAAGTCGATAATCAAGTGCTCATAGCCACAGAGATGCTAGGATCTGTGCAGTCAGTTCCATCAGGCTCTGAAAGTGAACCATTCTCTCCTTCCTTCCAGTCGGAGAAAGACGAGAAGGAAAAGTTAACTAAGACACTGTGACAGAAACTATGCGATTAAGGAATTTCACTTAAAGCGTCTGAAAACAAACATCTGTGACTGAGGAGAGGGAAAAGGATTTTGGAGTGCTTTTTTTTTTTTCTTCAGCCCAGTCGAACACACCAATAAGCATGTAATGGGAATGTCTCTTGCTCGTTAAGCTGATTTTTGTAATTATTTCTCTGAGTGTATGGGAACGGCATCAGGGAGGGAAGGAGGGGAGAACGTTGCACCCCATTGTAAGGAAACAGTGCACTCTGTTGGATGTGTGTTATAACAACAGCAGAGGAGAGAGCCGTGTGTTTACACTGGAGCTGGATGTCGCTGCACACACACTGCTGTTTTTGCCAACTATTTCAGTCCAACTAATGGTTAGATCAATTGATTTCTCTGGAAACAAGACATTTCCAATTCCAGTTTCAGTCTCATTATATTAACATTAGTATTTCTGTGTAGAAATCCATGATGTGAAAGATTTTTTCTTAGACTATGAAAACAAATAAGCTGGTAAATATAAAGAGAGGCTACACTGAGAAGGATTATGGGAGCTTGAAGTTCAGTTTGCTTAAAGAAGGCAACTTCTCAGCTCATGAAAACAGTCATTTAATGTCTTCTTTTTGCTCTTCTCAGACTGTTTAAAGAATGGAAACCACATCCTTATCTGTACATGAGTCACACCAACAGCTCTGGGCTGACAGGTGTGGTTAACTATCGAAACGGTCCAGGATAATAACGACCCCATAAACACCTGGACAGAGACATTTGATCATATTCATCATGTCAGAAATCAACATCTACATGACCTACATTGTACGTTCAGTCGCGTTGCATTAAAGTTAGATGAGAGAGAGGAGACTTCTTCAAAATCATGTGCAGAAACTGGCTCTGAACACCGATCTATAAGACGTTTGCTGGATCAAATTGCAAAAAAAGAAAATGACACAGCTGTTCTACACACAGCTGCATCTATCGCGAGGTGAAAATGCTCTTCAAAGATGCAGGATCCAAAATTATTTATCATTATCAGAGTATGGTGGGAGAGGGGACTTAGGATTCTAGTACTCTTTTGCATCTTAACAATATAATTAAATATATGCCTACTTTTTGCCCATGACCCACTGCTATGTTTCATAGGTATAGGGAATATGGAGGATCGTCATGATATTATTTATTTAAGTGAAAATGTAGAATCTCATACTCTCATACTGAAGTACAGGAAGCCTGCGTTACAGACTGGAGGTGTGTAGTGTGGAGTGAGTGTGCATGTAGGAGGCAGGAAAAGTCTAATTAATCTTGCTGTTGAGATCTATAATGGGAAATGGATCTAGTGTTTTTAGGTGATTTCTCATTCCTTTTTAATATCAGTCACTCGCGAGTCCTCCAAGTGCGTGGGAGTGCAATATTAAATCACTGGAGTAGCCCTTAAAAAAATTATCCTGGCGTTGGCCTTCTTATCATAACGACTTCATACTAATCCACTAATAACTGCCACTTTGTTCTCCCTGGCCCTGCAGGAACCTGTGCTACTTTGCATGTCAGGAGAGCCCATCATCAGTGATTCTGAGCCTGTGGGAAGTCCAGCACCAGGACTCGGGGGACCTGGACTCACTGGCCAGTGCCCTTGAGGAAATCAGCAAGGTCCAGTCCCCCAGGACCGCCACTCTTGGCTGCAGCAGAGAAGAGCGGGACTCAGAATTCACAAAAGTTGGGTAGGTCAGGGTCAGGTAGACAGCAGATCGGAGAATGATGAACTTTAAACTGCATGAACACTGTTGATCAGGTGTACTAGCTAATGAAGAGGACAGCAGGGAAACTCTTTTATGGACTGTTAATAAAGGAACACCTCTGCTAAACCAAATAGCGCATAAGGACAGACGGGGATGAAGGAACAACTGTGAGAGAGAGTTAAGTGAGTGTGGAACGATTTCAGAGGAACTGACGTATTTGCGAGGCACGAACAGACATTTGAGAAAGGATTTAAGTATTCCCAAACCCCTCTTTGATTGAGCAATGTCAAGGTCTGACACATCTGGATTTGATAACCTGTATTCAAGGATTATGAATATCTGTGAGGAGAGGACTCTCAGCGATGGATGGAGCCTGTTTTCAGACAGACTGCCATTCAGGCTGGAGTTGTGACCTTCCGAGGATCCGATGTGCTGCCTGGCAGTTGCCCTCAAACAGTCAAAATGTGTGGTGTAATGTCATTATGTTGTCATTCATTTTTTCGAGGATCTCCTAATGCTTCTTTTTTTTTTCGTTTTCCGCACCGTGTCTCTAATGTTGCCGCTGGAGATAGACGAGAAAACAGAAAAGTAAGAAGTGTTGGATATTGATTATTGATTTTTATGTCGGAACTTATTGTCCAAAGTATGTGCTCAGAGACTTGATTTGATGATGTACACGTGTGTGGATGTCTAAGAGACGAATTTATAAACGGCTTTGACAGGAGCTAAATTGGCATGATCACATGGATATCAATCATTTTTAAGAAATACACATTATGTCAAACATTTTCAACCCAACGAGCAGAATACATTGTTGAAGCAAAGGCTGCAAAAGTTGCACCAACATGCATTTTAATGCACCTGGAAAACTGATGATAAATGGCTTCATATCAGACAGAACGCTGGAACATTACACACACTGCTAATTCTTTTCGCTGGTTAAATGGTGCGTTTATTTTTCAAGACCCTCTGGGACTTTCTTTTCTCTTGATTTTTTGGATTTAACTCTGACTCTTGATGTGTGGCTTGACTGGAGCTGCCTCTCTTTGGATCATCAGATACCCGGACATCATTATCTGGAGACACTTAGCCAACTCTCACTCCCGCCTCCTCGGTCTTTTTCTTCCCCGGCAGAGCCAGCATCCACTTGAACAAAGACATCCTGATCAGTTGCTCCACCTGCCCCGTAAACTTAATAAAGTGACTTTGTGTTGAACTCTGTGTTGGCTCTCTCTTTTCATCTACTTAATTAGTTCTTGAAAGGACTGGCAGCCGACAGACTGTACAGTGTGGAGGAATCAGCTGCAGTAAATGTTCAAATACTGTATTCAGCCAAGAGATGAAACAGAGGCCCATACAAAGTCCAATTTTCAGAGATGTAAATGAACTTCTGCACGTAAGCGCTCGTTACATTTGGCTCGGCAGAGCATTGCTTATTTACCACGTGGATGTTGCATTGTGTTGCTGTTTGAGCTGCACTAAAAACCTCGGCATGATTGTGGTAGTCACTTGTTCAAACTATTCGTGGGACGACTTTTGACTTAACCAAGAGAGATTTCCTTTCAACGTGCCTGTTATTCCATTGCTTCTAACCGTTAACCTCAACCTTAACTCTCAACGTAGTGTTTGTTTTAGATGCTGAGGCATTAAATGGAGAACAAACTTCAATGAAATCTCCTTCGTCCCATGCAGGGACAATTAATCAGCTTGATGAAAAAGTAAAACGTATCTTTATTACCTAGGTGTAATTGAATATGTTTGGAGGAAAAGCTATTTGTTTGCTTGCCGAGAGTTAGATGAGAAGATTGATAACCCCACCATAGCCAGCAAATAGCTAGCCTGTTCTGTCCAAAGTAGCGCTGCAACAATTAATCGATTATCTATAATCAACAACAACAAAATTCTGATTCCAGCTTCTTAAATGCAAATATTTTCTGGTTCATTTACTCCTCTGTGACAGTTTACTGAATATCAAAATAAGTGATCTGAGGACGTTGTCTTGGGAGATACTGATCAACGCTTTTTGACATTTTATGGGCCAGACCTCTGATCGATAAATAAAGAGAATAATCGACAGATAAATCAGCAATGAAAATAATCATTAGTTTGCTGCAGCGCTGGTCCAAACGTAACAAAATCAGCCATCCAAAACCTCTCAAACTCGCAAGTTGACCCATGATACCTTTGTTTGTTTAATCTGGACAAAAACTGGTGAGAATAATTCAAATTTTCAGTTTTATCTTGAGTGTAGCGCGGGGCCATTTCTTGGCTGGTCGCACTGGCCCACCCTTGCTTCCAGTGTCAATGCCAAGCTAAAGCTAAAGCAGTCAGATTTGGTATCAGTCTCCTTTTCTAACATCTTACCTAATCTTTCTAAAAAGTCAAACACTTACTTTCATGAGCTGAAACTCACAGTTTCATATTCAAGCTGCAAAACGAAAGGGATGAAGATTCAAGTGGGCTCATGCTGGCTCTGCAGTGGAAAAGCAACTTCCTGCTGAGACGCGTATTTGATGCCATGGTCGGAGCGCCCGAAAAATCTGTTTTTTAGTGAGCTGTGACCGCCAGAATAATCAAACCCAGCGTCTATCAGCAAGTCCTTTGTGTCATTCTTCCTATATGGATCAAAGAACACCATATGCAAAACAGAAAAAGGCTTAATAAGGATTCTTCACTATCAGCTGAAAAGGTCACTGTGTATAAAGGTCAAAGCTCGGAGTACATAGAGAGGAAACTCTCTGGTGTCACATGCTGAGTTAGATCTAAAGCTTAACTAAGCCTGTAAACTACAGATTAGAGTGCAGAGAAGTCTCAATAAAAATTACATTATAAGTGTCTGAAGTAACTGTTGTCACAACCGATGATTGTCTGTTGATTATTTTCTCCGTTTATCGATTGGTTTGGTCCATAGAAGGCATTCAAAAAATGATTTTCCCAAAACAGTAACTCGAAGTATTCTGATTAAATGTTAATCCTCCATTTGATTTTTTTACATAAATTGAATGTAAAACGTCACATGTAATGCAAAGTTTACCTGTCATGTTGAGTCCAAGTGAATAAATTCAGTTATTGAGAGTGATTAAATATCAAACACAGACTTTTACACAAACCTCGAGTTTATTCGGTTGTTACATATGAAGGTAAGAGGATCATCTGCATAAAGAAGTGTTTTTTAATCATTTAATATTCAAGTATTACACATAAATCTGTATAATACTTTAATTTGTCTCCTGTAATAAATCACACATCTATTCACTTAATTGATACACATTGACTCAACGTGAAAGAAAGATATTCGTTAAATTTTACCCTTTACATCGAACGCATTTGAACGAATTTGTTGTTACTTGTCATAAACATACTTAATGTCGCTGTCTTATTTGTTTGAGTATCAAAAAACACTGAAGAATTTCTATTACAGCTTCACCTTTACAGCTTCATATAAATCTATAAAGGCGTTTATAGACACTTCAAGTGTAAACCAAAGTAATATGGACCCATTGTACTGTTGTGAGCCTCCAGATTAGTAAGAAATCTTACGTTTTGAAGTGTTTTGTCAAAGTTACATGAACCTGTTAAACCGTATTTCTGTGGCCAGAGTTTATAAAGGACACCAGCATCTATTTGTAAACCTCATATTTAGGACTACATGGACTTTTTAACATCAATACTTCTTTGCTCTTTTTGGGATCAACAGTTTCTTTCCAGTCACACATGCTTTAAAAAAATGTCCTTCTAACTTCTAGCATGAGTGTGAAAGTCTCCCACAGTGCAAACTGGAAGCGTAATCTTACCTATTTAAGGTCTGGTACCTCCAGCAGAGCTGTGCTGTTGGCTAATGGTGCCAAACATTGCTTTTCTTGGGAAAAGCTTATAGCTGCAGCTGCTCTCGGAAAAGGACAAAATAATTGGAGTTGAAAGACTGAGCTATTACCCACAACATATCCCTCTGATGTATCATCAGTCCAAAAGCTGACTCAAAATCATGAGATGACCTCTCTGCTGAGGCACAGAAAATGTCCTCAATCCTCCACAACGCCGTCCAAACTCTTTATTGTATTTACAGATGTAGCTAAGCTTATGTTGGCATCTGTCAACTCTCCTTGGGTCATTAGAAACTGGATCCTCCACTCCAGCTGTGCAGAGAGAGCTTTCAGGGCAGGTACTGGAGTCACTAAAATGCACAGCCAGCAGAATTCATAAAGGGAGGACAAGAAGGGACTCAAGAACGCTCGGCTGAGGCCCAAATGAATCAAACACGTCCTGAGAAAAGGCTGAATAGTTTGATTGCAAGTGATTCCCAAAACTAACAGACTGTTGCAGCGTACCGGTGACAGGCTACCCGGACCATCATTATACACATGGTAAAAATTGTTGTGTGGTTTACAATAACTATGTATATTAACTTTACCTGACATGACCTAACTTCACTACATTAGTAAGTTTAAGGTGCAATATGTAAGAACTGGCTACCTGTTGAACACATACACCGAGCAAATAGGGAGCACCATGTCACCAGAGTAACTGCGAACTGTTACAAACTGAATTCTGTTTATCAGTCCATGACTGTAGCTACTGTTAGCTCGTGAGCTCAGTTAGCCCTACAGCTAGCCGGACTACCTTGAGAGAGTTGGTGGAGCTTTGGACCGCTTATAGAAAGAGGTTTTTCCAACCCGGTGTTAGCGTGTTAGCGTGTTAGCGTGCCATCTTCAGCAGATATCAATGCAATGCTATGCATAGATGTTTTTGCATCAATTGTGTTGAAGTTTTTAGTTACTTTTTTTAATCTAAAATTCTTACATATTGCACATAGGTCCAACCTGTAAGCTAGGTGGTAATTGCGTCATTCCTAGCTCGTCAAATAGTGACGCTTAGCTTTGGTAGGTCGTTCTCACCCCATTTCTTGTCATCTCTCCAAGATGTCTTATGAATAAAGCCATAAAAGGCAAAAAAAATACTTCAAGCAAATATAAGGCTAAATACAAAACTACCTATCAAATTGGATCTTTAAAGAAACTTACGGTCGACTTTGACTTTGATACTGGAAACAAACAACGGTCTTCGAGGGGGGAAAGGCCTGTACTTCTATAGACTTTGTTGCTCTTTATGCTACTTTGCTACCATGATAAGTTTGCAGTCCAAAAACTGCCTCAAATATGAGTTCTTATAAGCTGCTTTCACAGACAAGCTATATAGTCGTTTTCTGATGAGGACGTGCTGGAAATTAAGCAAAAAAAAAGGGATTTCTTGTGAAGAGACCAGTTGGACATGTTCGTTTCAGGAAAATGTAATCTGATGGTCTGTTGAGCAACCGAGTTACCAGTTGCATATAAAAGACTGGACTGTGAGCCAAGGCGCTGTGGCGTCACTCCAGAATACCTTCACGCCGATGAACAGCACGCATCTTCATACAGTGGAAAGTACTTGATAAAGGTTTTGCTTTCATTATATTACAACACATTCTCAAAATTTCAGTGATTTCCTGTCAGAGGAAGCACCACAAATCACTATGCAGATCTATAGCGGACACTAACAACTCTCTGATTTATGTACAGACTTTATGGAATGCCGGAGTGAACATTATTTTGTACACTTTTTGGCAGGAGGTCGTGAAACTTGGCTAGAATGGACTTCTCTGGCAACAGGGTGCGGATGCTGCCAAATCTCTCTCGAAAAACTCTGTTTCTCTGTTCCCCTTGGGTCCGCTCCATCTCTCACATACTTTTCTTGCATTTGTTGAGCATCACAACTTTTATTTGAAATCAATCTCCATCTTTCTCACGTATACAAACAGACGTTTATATACACACAAGCCGAATTAAAAAGGAAACAGATTTGATTCATACGTGTTGTGCATCGCGAAATGTACACAGTTTTCTAACTAATTGTGCCTCTGGGGGTTTGGCGTCATCAGAGAGTCTGATCAGAATGTTTGGGGTTTTTTTTTTAGGACACACCATATCAGAAGAAACTAGTACGTTATATGCAAGCTGTATTGTTTATTGCCATGCACAGCGACCAACCTTGTATACACAGCAGAGGTGTCTCCGAAGAATACTGAAGCATTTAAAAACCAGTCGCCTCTGATGCCAGGAACTTACAGCGACGACGAGCCGACTGAAAAAAATTGATTCGACCATCTGTCACCCGAGGATGCTCAGTGTGTCCGTCAGCGTCCTTTACATTAACACGATGAATCAGAGAGTGCGTGTGTGTGTGTGTGTGTGTGTGCGTGTGTGCGAGTGTGTGTGTGTGTGTGTGTGTGTAACTTTTAAAAAGCTGTATTACGTGTCCCTGGAAAATCCAGCCTACAGTCGTGTTACTATTTCAGCTTATTCAGATGTGTGACGCAATGTGTTTTTCCTCACAGCCTACTATCTTAAGATCTGCATTGCTTTGGTGAAAATAGAAAACAATGCTAACTTAAGTGGACGTGTATCAGTTCATCAGATGTGATGAAAGTTTAATTCAAAACTTTATCGCTTTACTTTTTGGGGGGGGTTGTTGTTTCTTTTTCTCTCTGCTTTTCTTTCTGGGATGGAAACTAACTGCCTTTTTTAAGAAAAAAAACTCATTTATCAACGGAAAGTGCTGGAAATGTTCGATAATTATTATTTTTATTCTTCAGATGGTTATGTATATGATGAAACGCATTGATGTATGCTTGATTCAAAATATCTGGATACATCCTCTGTACTCGGGATTTGACTTTTACATGCTATTTGAATGTTTCTGTTACGAGGCTGAGAGGTGTGACGGTCATACTGCTTATCACTGGTGTTGTTCCCTTATAGGCCAAGTTCTTTTTGTTTTCTTTTTTCAAATATTTGCAGATTTATTTTAAAACTGTATATACTGTAATGTGTTGAAATAAATATGCAGTGAAAGCAAAAGGATTCGCTGTGTGTCTTTTGTTTATACATCTTTGTTTCCTTGGAAACTATTTTTTGGTCTCTTTTTTTTCAAATGGCACTCTGCAAAGTGAGGGTTGCCAGGTTTGGTTTTCAGTCTTTCTGGCCAACTGACTGACTTAACTTCCTTTAGCATCATCACAGGAAGGTTCACAGTTGAATAAATCTCCATTTCTGAAAATTCTGGGGTAGATGTACGGCTAGACCATCAGTTATTTATTTATCAGTTATAATTAATCTGACTCTTATTTTTAAGAATATTTTTTTTTCTCATTACAATTTCCAAGATGAAATGACCTCAAAAATCCCAAATGTGCAAAATCCTTTATTTACTGTCATAGATGATAGAAAAGCAGCAAATCCTCAGATTTTAAATTTCTGTAAATCATCTGTTTGTAATATCTATTGGCATCTAGCAGTAAAAAGCACTGTGTGATTAAAATCTGACGCTTAAATATAAGACAAGTAAGATGGTATAACACTAAACGTAGGGATCCTCATTGTGATCACGCTCTATAGAAGTGTCAAATAGCACCCGGAAGTGAGGTGAGCTCGCACCTCATTTACAGACTTTATGCAGTAAATGAACTGTACTAGAAATAATATACTGAGGGCAGAAAATGCAAATTTCAATTGTTTTCACTTCACCTTCTGTATGTTGTTAATTAGGCTCAAAGTATTTTTTTATGTAGCAGATTTATTATATTATATAACATCTTTATGTAAATTATCTTGGAGCTGATAATGAACCGGTCTGTACTGTGAAATACACATGTTCACCCACTGATAATAACACGGTTATTAAAAGATATTATAAAAGTAATCAGATTTTCTTTTTGCATCAAACTTCTTTTTAGCTAAACCAGCAGAGCACAGACGACACTGAGGTTGGTGAGACGTGACACTTTGCTCTCTACATAAGAGGGATGTGAGTAAGTATATTTATGTGCTGTACTTGAGTAAAAGTTTGAGGTACATGTACTTTAATGCTGTATACTGGTATGCAGTCCAGTGGTCTAATCCTGTTGGACAAGTTACGGACAGCTTTAAAAATATTTTTCAATCGACGCTGTCTTCTTCCTCTTTAAAACCTGCAGCCTACATTACCCACAATGCAATTTAGCCACTGAGGGGCATCCCTAGAGGTAATTTAGCAGATTAAATCCAACTTCCTCTGGAGCCACAGAAGACTTTATATTACTTTTTTTTTTACATATGCAATAGTTCTCCTCAAGAGCTGAAAACACACTTTAATGTGCCAAATTGGCGGCGTTGCCCTTTAAAAGATGCGAATATGTCCTCCACCACTGCTTCAGTATGACTCATCGTGCACTACCAGCCTTATAGATAACTGCCTGTTACTTTTTAACAATGCCAAATAAGAAGATTTCATGAAACTCAACTGACACTTATGATTAAAAGCTCCCATCCAAACAGCAGATGGCACTGTCTGCTTTCCTCTTATTAAAGGTTATCATGTCTCTGCATGCTACATCCTGTGTGTGCGCAACAAGCACACACACACACACACACACACGCACACAAAACTGTAGTGTAGATTGTTTCCATGACATGAGGCAGCCTCACAGACTTGCATGTGTGCCCCTCCACAGTGTGGGTAGGGTCTAGTCAGGCCTGGCACTCAGCAGCCAGCTACACCCTGTCTGACAACGCCGAGCTCGGCTCAGCGCTCAGCCACGAGGCTGCAGCCTCTGCAAGATCCCCATTCCCATTTCAATCATTTGGTCGTTTTTCCTGCGAATCACCCCTTGATTTATCTGCTTTATGTTAAACCTAGCCCCCTCACGCTGCAGAGCATGAGCGCTCTCAGTTAATTTTTATCTATTCTACCTGCCCTCGTTTAGTGTCTTCACTCAGCCGTGCAGGCCGTGTCCCAGCCGGATGTCATCTGTCCCAGGAAGGCAAACAGGCAGGCTGCAGGCCTACCCAGCAGGCCTCTCTCTTCCCCTCCAGACGCTACACACACATCCCTGGCACAACCAGAGGCCTCTCACCCCGTCTAATACGCCCCACCCCGCTCGCCCCTGGACAACTGCTCTGACTCAAACGGATTAAAGATGACTCTCTTCTCTCACTTTCTTTTTTTTTTCAACCTCTCTCTCTCTCTCTCTCTCTCTCTCTCTCTCTCGACTTCTCTTTTCTTTCCGAGCCGGATGAAAGGCCTCCCAGACACCCACTCCATGCACATACCATTCAGGCCAGGACACACAGGAAGTCTATGTGCTGCGCGGGGAGGAGGAGGAGGTGGAGGAGTGGGGAGGGGGGGAGCGGGCTGGGAAGTGGTGGAGGAAAGGAGGGAGGGAGGGAGGGTGTGCGCTCAGTACAGAGGGAGAGAGGGGAGGGGGGGAATGGAGGGCTAAATGCAAGTCATGTGAAGCTCATGAGAACAAACCTACAAAAGATGGAATCTTGTTTTTCTTTCTCCGACTCTTTACTGTTACTCTTTTGTTTCCTCTCTCGATCTGAGCCCCTTTCACTCTTAATCTTCCAATGCAGGACTTCAACTTCAACTAAAATCCCTCTCCGTACCGATTATCCTGAAAACAGAAGATTAGCTATGCAGCTTGCCAAACACTAATTGACTGAGGCAATAATGTCTGACTATTGACTCTGAGTGTATGAATCAAACTAACTTCATTGGCCTTTTCTCCTGATAAACTTCACGGCTGCTGACACCAGTAAGATCGCTTCTTTAAAGTTGTTTGGAAGATCTGTTTTTTTGTTTGTTTTTTTTCACAAGAGGCGCCATGCCATTTAGTTATGAGATTATAGCTTGGGCCCAAATTTGCCATGGAACTGTGAATAATTGCATCACGTGGAATGGAGCGTTCAGTGCATTTGTTACTCTTACAGAGTGTGTTGCTTCAGTGTGTGTGTGTGTGAGAGAGAGAGAGTGAGTGGGTGAGTGTCTGCAGCCCCAGCTAGCAGGGAACGGCGTCACGTCGCATGCTTTGAATTACTGTACATTTGCGGCTGGTAGACCGTCTGCTGCCAACTGTCTCTCAGTGGATCAGACAGCTAACATCAGCACTGCGGGTTCTGCCACGAGTCCTCCTTTTTAATTCCCGCTCGCTGCCTCTTAGCACAACTTTCACCCGCGTTGGATTTTTCTTTCACCACCGTCGCAAACACGACTCGCTGTCTCTGTTCTCTAATCATCTCCACTCGCTCGAACGTGTCTGTCTTTTTTTATTTATTCAGTGCCATTTTTCCCTCCTCGCTCACGCAGTATATACAGACACTGACACCCACTCGCATTCCGGCATGCGGCTCACACAAACACGCAGATTTGTCAGTGTGTTTACACAGTTCACCGGGCAGCTAATCTTTACGGCACTGCTGACTGAAGCCTGTCTTTTGTCGGGAAAGGGCTTTAAAAAAAAAAAAAAAACAGTCAGGTGACTAATCAGGCCACATTGCAGCAGCTAGAGCTCTGCCTTTAACTAACCCCCGGCCCCTCCTGTGAAGCCTGCCCAGGTGGTGCCAGGGAAAGTACTGATGACATCACCACAGAGGTTCCAACAAAAGACTAGCATTCCTCGCTCTGGCGTAATCCAGCGCGTTAATGTACACGCCGACTTCAACCAGACAGAACCAGTCGAGGAGCGTCCCTCTCACGCCTCTCTCTCATCGGCCTCGAGGGCTAAAGCGCCTTCAGGACCTCGGTGCAGATCCATCGACTCTGTGTGTTTTAGGAAGTGTGAGCTGATTTGACAATAAGACACTTGACAATGTATTTCCACGATATTTTGCCAGGAACTCCCACCCCATTTATCTTCTGCCTTTGTCCAATGACTTCAGGAAAATGTCATGAGCCGATCTTTTTTTTTTTTCCTCCACTGGTGCTGAGAGGTCATTGTTTTAAAGATACACAAGCCTCGTCTTCAAAAGTTCTCTGTCCTTTATTGGTCGTTTTACCTTGAAAAGTAAACCGGCCAGATTTCCTAGAATTGTGTCACCTTCAGTCTTGTTTTTAAAACTCAATTTTATGAGCCGGTCAAAAGACTTCACGCTGCGTCATTTCATTCAAAGTAAGGGTGCGTTTCATTTGGTCACCTGTTGCTGTCGCTTCTGGGAGAGCCGGAGAGTGAGGATGGAAGTCGGCGAACGTGACTAGACGTACATGAAAAACTTTAAAAGTGTTATTGATAACATCCAACTGCTGATTGTGGCGTTCCATCTCTCCCTTCCGTTGCATTCATGCAACAACAACCACTGTTGTTTGACTCTGAAGTGGCTGCCAGTATGTTGCACGCAGTCACCAAGGCCCCCCAGGAAGAGCACCAGGCTTTGAAGCCAGCTTTCATACCGGCCGAACCGTGTAATTAAAGTGTCAGGAGGCCCAAAAGCACTTTTTTCGGTAATCTAACATTGTGAAAGAAGTGGCTGTTCAATTAAGTGGTTAGTAACAACCCCTGCTAAATGACTCGTTTGATTATCATAATTTGATAGGCCAATGCCAGTCCAATACAAATTGGAGAGTCTAGAAAAGCTGCATGAATAAATCATTTCAACCCTATTTAAGCTAGCTGGGAGCTAAACTGGAAGTTAGCCGGCTCGATTGAAGCCTCTATTGCTCTGTTGGCCGCACAGCGCGGGAGATACGAACAATATTATCGGTGGGAAGTCGAGCTGTTTTGGCTTCATAGGCAGATAGGAATGAATGTTACGTTGCTAACGCTAGCAAACTCACCTTAGTGCAGATTTGCCTTTTTGACATTTTTTGACTTGTGTGTCACTCTCATCATCACATATCCATCAAAAAAACAGGGAAAAGTAGAAAACACCAGAACTTATAGCTCATCAGACGACATCCAGGAGGTGTTGAGCTGAAAATAGAACATTTTAAGGAACGAGGCATCACGCTCCTTTGTAATCTCTGCTGAGAGTCGCACATGCTCAGTAGCGATGAGGCATCTGACTAGGCTCAGACCATACCAGCGGTTACTTTTTTTAATATCTTTTTCCTCAGTCCCTCTTTAAAACGCTGACTGAATGAAGCTCAAGTGCGAGCAGAGACGGATGGAAAGATATTAACAAGCCAACAGCCTTAACTTCAGCACGTCATAGCATCGCACCTGAGAAGGGGCAGTAAGCTAAGTTAAGCTTGAAGCAAAAAGAATCTGTTGTTTTTCTAAGGAAAATATTAATTGCGACCGCTCTAACTTCTATTTTTTGAGGCCTGTGTATTTCTAACACCACACTTGTTGATGTGTTTTCACTCCGGTCATGTGTCTCTCTGCGTGAGATGGAGGAGCGGAGAGGCCACTGGATGCATGTCATGCTCCAATCCTTCACGCAAATGAGAGAAACATAAACAGCATCGTCAACTTCTGTGTCAGGCTACGGCCCCTCATCCCAGCACATTCACACCGTGACCCTTCACCTTTCGCTCCAAACACGCAGTCATGACCCTCCGGCTGTTGTTGTTTTTATCGAGATCTCTCACAGGAAAACGGGGGGGGAGGCACAAACATAATAGCTCTTTCCACAAATATTAATAATTGTTTTAAACCGGTCCATTGCGTCTGGCGATGGAAGCGCTCTGCCACGGTTAACTGAGATCGATGTCCTCGATCTCGAATAAATTTGATGCGAGGCAGCTGTCCTTGTCATGTCCCTGCTGTTCAAAGAATGTGGATCCGTTTTGATACAATTTCCTGTCCTGTTTTCTGTTATGGATACAGACGCGATGTCACTGTGGGTATTTTTCTTTTAATTCCATAACTAAATCAAATCAGAATCAAACATGCAGCAGCCAGAGTGCAGTGAAATAAAACACTCGGGGGACTTTTTTTGTGTGCTGTTGATGCAAATAACACTGGACAAGAAAACACATTTTAAGGCTCATGTCTCAGTGGTGCAGATTTATCGGTCCAGGTGTGTGAGATTGGATTTTGAAGGGCCTGATTGGTCCAAAGCCCTACGTTAGACCTCTTCTAAGATAACCTGATGAAGGTCCGAGTACCAAAGCGTTGGCATAAACTTATTTGCACGTGAAGTGGACAGCGTGTGGAGTTTTGTTTCTTGATTTCGCTGCGCCCTGAACCTGTCATTCCTCAGGTGTGCAAAAGCTGCACTCTGCGAAGGCTCGTGTCTGACATTTAGTTTTTCTGCTCCTTGTCTTTGTTTTTCTTCTTTTTTTTCAACCTTCCTAAACAGCAAAGTGAAACAATACCCAGCGAGCGTCACAAGATAAGGGACTGACGCTCAGGAAGGTTTCCCTTCCCCTTATTTTTTCTGCCTTTTCCTCTGCAGGTCACTTCTATGAAAAATCTCTCTGACTCACCACCATCTGCTCCACATATATACACAGATATACAAACATACACACAAGACCACCACACAGCTCCCACACAGGATATGCAAATCACTCATACATAGCATTCCTCTCTTTACTTCCTTTATCTGTAAAGACCAACATTCTCCCTCAGATTATGAGTGATAAATTGCAGGTTTTTTGCCCGTATTTGTTTTTGCATTATTTGAACTAATCAACCCGCTGTCCATAAATACTGACTTGCTCAGGATAAGCCCGCAAATAACTCAATCATACACTTCCTGTTTTCGAGCACGTAGTCAGTGACCTCAGAAGGAGGAGCACAGGATGTGCTCCAAGTGGATGATACAGATAGCGATTTCCTAGATAGTTTAATTGAAACACATGGTTAACTGAAATGAGTGGGTGTGAAGTCTGATCATCTTGTTCCACTGCCAGCTATTTTTTTCTTAATTTTTTTTTTTTATGTTTACCGTTTATTTTTTCCTGTTTTGGAGCTTTGAGTCCAACTAGTGCAGTACACGGGGAAAAAATGCAGTTCTGCGCAGATTATCAGGGAATGTGAGGGCTTTACACATCCAGTTTAACCTTCCTGAACTGCTCACAGACTCATCGGGGGGAAGCCCTGATCACATCATGTTCAATATTTAAGATAATGTGGGAATAATGTAGGAATTCTGTATTAAAAACATGTACAGTGATGTGACATAAAGACCGACAACAGAGGTCTCCTCAGCAGATCGCTGCTGCAGTCAGGCTGATAAACAGGAGCGAAGATTAATCCCCTTTAAATCCCAAAAGTTAAAACCTAATCTCCGAGCTCTCTTCCCGCCAGTCAACGGCTCCAGATCAGAGCAGAATCTGATGTGACTGATGTGCAATAGTACGTATTGCACATTTAAAATCTGGGTGATGAAATCGGTACTTTCCGAGCCAGACCACAACGACCAACGGGAGAGGCATCCGCATCCTTGCCCGAGAGGCTAACGTTAGCTAGCATTCTAGCATACTGTTGAGAGAAGCTTAGAATCTCACACACAATATTTCGCTGAAGAAGAGAAAACCAATGTTGCACTTCCTTGGATCCTTGGCAACAAACCTGCAAAGTAGATTGGATGACATGTGACAGACAGACAGACAGACAGACAGACAGACATGCCTTACAGTTGAATTACCCTGGTCACATTCAGCAGTAAACACCACGGCCGTGTGAGAATTGCCACTTCAGTGTTTTGTCTCTGATGTTTAGCCGGTCAAAAGAGGCCATCTGTTACTTTCAGATACTCAATCACACAGTTTTCATCCATATCATGCTCACCCAGGCATCTTGCCACACTCACTGACGTAGAAATTACAGCAACCCGCTCTACACTTCCATTTCGGTCACAGGATATTTAACCAATCATCTCGTGGTTTCATGACAGTGTTTCTTTTTCGTCGACTGGTGAATGAGAAGTGAGACGTACGCCAGACAGCGTGTCCGCTGAATGTGTCTAGAAATTGCTCAATCCGTCTGTCACCACAAAACGATCTGACTAAGCAACAGGCCCGAGATTTATTTATACTAGTTTGTTGGGCTCTGGTTGTTTATGTGTTTGTTCTGTAAATGACCCT
This sequence comes from Diplodus puntazzo, assembly GCA_963678695.2. NCBI lineage: Eukaryota > Metazoa > Chordata > Actinopteri > Spariformes > Sparidae > Diplodus > Diplodus puntazzo. The sequence continues at coordinate 22,670,304 of OZ023173.1, read as the reverse complement.
GACATGGTCTCGGGTAGGTTTGCCCAAATACCTTCCGCTTTTCCCTCCCTAGACAGACAGGCTTTAGACCCACTTTAGATAAGATTTTGTCAGCAGGAACCACATTTGAGAGGATGTTTGTTGTTTGATGTAGCTTTGCAGAGATGGTGGAATAACGTTTTGTTGTCATTAAATAGTAGTTGACTTCCTCTATATGCTGCAGAGAGCTTTAAGTGCGTCCTCAGAAGTATTCCTCGGCAGTGATGGAATGCAAAGTACCATTTACTCAAATACTGTAATCCCATTTTCTGCTTTTTGTACGCAACTATTGAACTTCTTATACACTTTTTATTTGAAGACTTTAGTTACCAGTTACTTGGCTGAATGCATGCTGAGTCAGAACCAAAGTGACGCCTCATTTATTGTATTAGTAACTGGAGTTTTAAAAAACTGAAGCCGATCATCACAAAATGCTGACAATCTGATCTGATACCTGACCGGGTCAACCCGTTCAGTACATCCATACATGTTATGTGTAATTTACCTTTACTCGTACTTTTGATATTTAAAGAAGCAGTCCACCCTTACTAATGAAATTCAAACATTACCTGCTCACCCTCGTGCCGATTGAAAGTCACGTGAAGTTTCATTGTCCACAAACATTTCTGGAGCTTCACAACAAGACGGAGTTGCAGCATTCTCTTTGACTTGTTTCAAAACATGAAAAAACAAAAGGAACAAAAGAGCAAAAATGTCTCCATTCACCGTCGATGTGCAGTCAACCACTTGCACACCATTGTGCACGCTAACACTTTTAGCTTAGCAGCTGCAGTGAAGATTTCTCTTTCAAATCATTTTGATGTCACCCTCTGCTTCAGTTGTTTAGGAGAATGCTGCAATGCTGTTCTGCTGTGATGCTCCAGAAATGTTTTGTGGACTACGAAACTTCAACCATACTTTCCATCAGGACGCACATGTGCAGACAATAAGTAGGGTAATGATACGTATCCCTGAAGCACATTTTTTGCCAGATCATTTTTTTTGACGAGGTGAATTTGAGAATGAGGTTAATTTATGTTTTCGTTGATCTGTGACGATGTAAGACACACTGATTTCTTTTGGTTGGGTGATAATGAAAAACTCGAGTTGTGCTTCAGGAACCTTTTTGGTAGAAGAGTTTCTTCGTGGCAGCAGAGGAGGCAGAACATTTTAAGACCAAGCAGCAAAAAAAATAATTTTGTAATTTTGTAATGAGCTGTAATGACTGCTGCAACTTCTGGTGTCTAAACCGGTCGGCCACTCTTTGTGCATGACACGAAAAAAGTCAGTCGACATCGATCATCCTCATCTTTACTCTTACTTTGCATACTTTTTACAACACTCTTCTTCAGTGTGATGACGACGACTAATAAAGCGTCTTCTAGGAATTCACTGAGTGAGTGTTTGAGCCAAAGGTCACAGTTTTTTACAGAGACTAAAACATCAGAAATGTGAGTCACGACTAGACTTGAACCAACACCCACCCACCTTTATGTTTTATTAGTCAGTATAAGTACAAACTGAATCACAAACAGACTCCAGTGGTCTAATTAATATAAATAAATAAAAAATAAAATATTGATGTACAACATGGATTTACTTTAAGAGAAGATGAAGCACAGAAGACAGCTTAGGATCATTCTTTTACTGGTGCTCAAACTTGTTGCACATGAGTTAGCTATTACTAGTTAGTTACACATTACATATGCTAGTTAATGGCTTTAATGCTTGGACCGGGTTATTCATGTAGTGAATGTGGATCAGAGCATGAGATGACCCGCTTGAATTGTAGGTTTTTAACTCAAGAGCTACATTGTTCACTCCATAGAAATTGTTGCAACTGTGAAGCTAGACTGTTCCATAAACTATAAAGGACATTTTTAACACTGGTATTACCGGCCACTCATTGAAACCATTCTCACGTTCAGCATTTCATTGTGGTTCAGCTCCCTCACCACCAAACACAAAACAAAACTCTAACGCATAACTAATTGGGCCAGAAAAAATAATCAGCTCCCCATCCCTTGGTCCTGTATCTGGACTGTACAACCGCTCAGTGATCAGGAAAAGCCACCCTGATCAAAGAGGCCTCCCTTCTCACCCCGTCCACCACTCCTTCCAGTAACCGCCACCTAGTAGACAGTACAAAGTCCCATTGGCCCAGAAGAACATCTGCAAGAAATCTTTCATTCTCTCTGCAAGAACCAACCCGAACAATATAAAATAGATACTGCATTTTGAAATGTCTTTGACAGTTCCCCTTTTGTGTGTGTTTGAAATGTGTCTTAAATGTGAATCATGTAGAGAATTTATTCCACTATTGGGACTTTACATCTATCTATCTATCTATCTATCTATCTATCTATCTATCTATCTATCTATCTATCTATCTATCTATCTATCTGTCTATCTGTCTGTCTGTCTGTCTGTCAACCTAATTTCACTTAGGTGATTAATACAGTTATCTATCTATCTATCTATCTATCTATCTATCTATCTATCTATCTATCTATATATATATATATTATATATATATATATATATATATATATATATATATATATATATATATATATATATATATTGTGTATTTAAATACACTAATGTATTTAAAACTTGAAGTTTGCACACATGCTGCCTCATTATTATTCTGGGCCGAGGACGCGCTGTGATTGGCCCTTGCGTCTGACGTCACGCACAGTTCCGAGTCAGGAAAAAAAAATCAGTCGTTGAGCGGCGCTCAGACCGTGTCTGTCTCTACTAACAGAAGAGGGTCTGGTCAGGGACAAACTCATGAGCCAAACTGGACGACGGATAGCTTTAAAGCTGGACTTGTGCGGCCGTTTTCTTTTTCTAGTGTAACTGTGTTGTTTTTTTCGTCAACGACTTCACACTGGTGGTTTTTAACGAGACGTCCCAAGTCGCCGGGATTTCCTCTCATCTCGAAGTTCCCAAGATGAACTTCGGTGCGGCGGTCGGGAAACTTTCTGTAAGTAAACACGACATTGACTATCTAGAAACTTACTTTTCTAAAAATCTATGCCACTTTACTTGACTAACAACTGTTTTTAAAGTCGTTATTAAACTGCAAATAACGGTTGAACTAACGTTAACGTTATGCCTGTAACTTCGGGTAGCTGCGAGTAACGTAATGCGCTCGCGACGTTGGACCCGTTTAAGCTAGCAACATGATTATTGATTCAAACAGTCGGCAGGAGAGTTGTAATAATTAAAAAAAAAACAAAAAAAAAAACACTCTTTCCCGTAAAGTTGAAGCATACGCCAGACAAAGCGTGACTCTTTTGGGGAAGCGTTACCATGACATGTGAGCTGAAATCACGGCCGCTCCCGAGAACTTGTTGGAGGAGATGAAACAAGCCCGGTCATTGTCCCGCAAAAGCTCCAACACAGGAAGCAACTTCTGACTTTTGTTGTTGTTGTTTATTAAAGTGTTTATTTCTGCAGAGAGCCATCTGAAGGCCCCCTTTGCTCCACTTCAGTACATGTGCTGTATTATTCACTCATCAACTATCAGCCCCCCTTCCTCCTCTCTACATTACAACCACCATCTGTGTTGGACATCATGTGGTCATATTGTTCAGACATTCAGCATATGATGGCTCTTGGTCTGTCACAGCGGATGTAGCATTCCCATTAGGCACTATTAATAAGTGCAGTGCAGTTATGGCCTGCTGTGAGTCCACTGTAACAAGGTTTTAAAATCAGATTGTGTGTAAAGAATGAGATGCACAGATTTAGGAACATGTCTGCAGCTTTAAGCAAGTTGACCCCCCTAAAAAAAAAAAAAAAAAAACCCTTGCCAAATTGTCAATTAACGCCTCAAAGTTTCTCAAACAGTTTTTCCACCAAAGTTTATTCCACTGTCAGACCTTCACAGAGGCGTCTTTTCATTCCTCGGCTGTTGTTTTTTCCAGCTGTGCAGCACCAAAGCCTGACACTATAAATGCTGTGTGCTCACCGTGTAACGCCTTAAAGTGTGACCAATTTGTGAAATGTTCTTTTGGATTTATGTATAGTATCGTATGTGATTGATTTTTAAAGGGGACACGAGGAAGGGGGTCCACTTTTCTAAGAACGCAGGGCTGCATGGGAAATGAAAATGTAATTGTAATTGCGAGAAGCTGCTGCTGTGACCAGATTCTTGTGAAAGCTGCAATTTCTTTGAGAAAGTTAAAAGAGTGAGACAAAACAGCATTATAATAAAGCACTGTAGTGCCTAAGAAATGCCCTCCTTGTTCTCCAGATGTGAGACAACATCGACCAAACGTCACATCATCATAATTCCAATAGTTTTTCAGCGGAGATGAAAATTGTGATTCAAAAATGTTCATTACCACTTATCAGGAATCATGTCAAAATAGACACGATATGATTTCTTTATCATATCTTGCGGCCCTACTTCAAACACTAAGTCTGTTGGTGGAGATAAGAAGCGGAAAATGAATCATAGTTACTATTTGTTCTGTTCGTAACTGGCATGGCATCGTTAAATTAACATCTGCTTGTGTGCCCAGGGTTTTGCTGTTTGTTTTCTGCGTTGTCAGATGTGCGTTTTAAGTCATGCAGTCTTCCATTACTGAAATCAGATTTACTTCTCCGGGTGGCAAAGTCAATGTTTATCTCTTCTGTAAACCACAGTACATTCTGGAGGCCTTGCCAGCAGGCCCTGTTGCTAAGGGACTATGAGGAAACTTCGCCCCCACCCCCATTCCCCCCTCTCTAATCCCCCCCACACACCCCTTCAAATTGCCTGAGTGTACGTGCCTGGCCCTCCAGTAAACTTCCTGTCTCGAGTACACAGATATGCTGATATTAGTGGCATCAATTTACTTCTGAGAATTGTCATGCCCATGCAAATGTACACAAGATTGTTATCCATGATTGCTTACTGTGTGTCTGGGTGTTGGTTCACACAGGAAATATCCCTCTCTGTCTCTGTGGGGAACATAGACAAGGGCAGGACTGACATCTGGGACAAGTAGAGGCCAAACTGTGTCACTGGGGACTGAGCAGTGGTCACTCTAGAGTCCTTAATACTGTAACTGCTACGTACTGCTGCTCTGCATGGTGACCATGTGAACAGTTATAACCAGGCCTGTGCCTTAGAGAAGCTACATCGACACTGAATGATGCAATGGGGTGAAACAAGCTCACTGTCAGATAACAGGTGGTTGTTTGTTTTTTATGTTTGCCTGTCACAGTTTCCAGTCAGGTTTTTTTTTGTTCTTTCTAGAAAGTTGTTTTATAGCTGGCAGTTTGATAATTGTGATAGAACCTGTTGTTGTGGTTGGTGTGATCACTCTCAAGTTTTCAAAGAGCTGCTGACTCACTTAGGGAGTGACACCTGTTCAGGTGCAGCCCACTCACGTAATGCATACCAAAAGAGGCAAGTCAGAGCTCACACGAGCATGGTTCAGCAGCGCGGAGATAAACGGGGATAACTTACTGTGCGTCAGACATCACCAGATAAACAGATTAATGTCTTCCAGTTAAATTCTTAGATGTTTTTCAACCCCAGTAGCCACTAATTACATATTTTATACAGTGTCAGAAGAAATATGTGTTGCAACACTTTCTCTTACAAACAGAACTGCCCTCCCATGTGTAGAGAAGTCATCTGATGGGTCAAATCACATGAGTTTACTGTCCTCTTTGAGTTCATTACACTAAAAAATGGACACTGGTTGCCAAAGGGTGCAAAGCTAGTGTCAGCTTCTTTTTCTTTCTTTCTCTCTTTACACTTTCATATTTCAGCAACCACCAACATTTTTTTAGTTAATTAGTTAAGAAAAGATTAATCAATTATCTAAATAGTTGGTGATTAATTTAATAGCCGACCACTAATCAGATAATCGTTGCAGCTCTCGCACTGCCTGTTTTTATAGTGCGCTAAGACTCAGAAACTAGTAGCTATTTTTTCAACCGTGTGCAAGTCTGTAGAGATGTGTACATATTTGAAAGCACTGCTTTCATACAACATTTAAAGAGAAACATAACATTGAAGGAAATCCCTATAGCTCTGACGTTTCTCATTTTACATTTCAGTAAAGCTGAAAGAGTAAGTTAATCTGTTAATTGTTAGTGTCATTTTTTTAAGCAAAACTGTCAAACACTCCCGTGGCCCAGCTGCTCCAGTGTCAAGATTTACTGCTTTTCTCTGTTTTACATCATTGTCAACTGAACATCTTTGTTTTCTTGGACAGTTGATTGGACAGAACAACTTATTTCCAGATGTCTTTTTTGGTTAACATCATTAAACAATGTTTGGACATTGCATTAGGCTAAAGGTTTGATAATTGGCACATTCATTCAAAAATGTAAATGAATGTAAGTTGCAGCTGTAAATGTACTTATTCAAATGAATACTGTTGATGAAGAGAAAATAATCAGATAAAAGGAAGTTACCATGAGAATACTGTTATGTTTCACAAGTGCAAATCTGGGCAGAAAGAGTGAACTATTTGAATAATTGATTCAAGATTTAAAAATTAAATTTCAATTCAAGTTTCACTAAAATTTGTCAAGCAAAAGTGAAAAACATATGTAGGTTCCAACTTTAAATTGTGAGTATGTCCTGCTTTTCTTTGTTTTATGTGATCATACATTTCATATCTTTGGTTGAACAAAACAAGCAATTTGTTGTTGTATTCATTAATCAAGAAATCTATCAGCAGATTAACTGATAAAAAAAGAAAATCACTTGTTTGCACAGTATCCTGCAATGAGCATTTTTTTTCATTATCAGTTACTCTGCGGATTATATTCTTAATGAAAATATTCGTCCTTTGGTCTAGAAAATAATGAAGAATGCCTTCACAATTTGCCAGAGGCCTTGTAATCTTATTCACATTGCTTGTTTTGTACAACCAATGGTTCAAAAGCTAAACATTTTCAATTTACTCTTAATATGAGACTAGAAAACAGCACAGATTTATATTTGAGAGTAACAATCTCTGAAGTTTTGGCCCTTTCGCTCAAAAAAATGTGGTTTTTCAAAATACTTGCAGATTTATATTCTGATAGAAGATTAGGTGATTAATCAGATCATCTCTCAGGTGTATCCTGGAGTCCAACTAGATGGTTCCAGAAACATAACACAATACCAGAGTGGCAAAAGGTTTGCATCAGTTCAGTTCATCAGTTTCTCTGACCTCCTGCTCTGCTAGATGAACTGTTGAGTCTTAGAGCAAACTCAACCTTTGTTCAGAAAATGGACCTGTGTTTACGAAGATATAAATCCGACATAAATCCAAGCTATTGATGGTCACTTAAGTCCTTGTTGCCGTGCAACACCAGCCACATATTCTACATTTTTGCTGTGATGTGTTTATAGAGGAGGCTATAAACTGCCGGCGCTTCATGGACTTTTTTTCCCCTTTTACACAAAGACGAGCTTTAATGGAGCTAATGTGATTGTCTCTAAAGCGAGGTGATGGATTCCTGCACATACTTTAATCTATTAGTCATCCTTTCTTGCTCCTTTCATTCTTTCCCTCCTGGAGTTGTCTCGTGAGTCGCCGCCCAGCTTCCCTGTTAAGGGCGTAATCAGAATTTAAAATGGCTAGGTTAATAGCCCTCGTGCACAAAAATCTCCCAATTCAATCGGTGGATTGACATACAGATTCAAGGCCTGTGTTTTTCCCTGAATAATGTGCTGTGTGACTCATAATGGTGTTGTGTTCATGTGAAGCAACCAACTCTTAAAAACCACAGAGACCTCACAACACAAACAAACTGGGAGCTATGCGTCATGCTGCACCTGCTTACAACTTCTGAACCCCCAAACTTTTGAAAATACCTTCATCATAACACTATGTGGTCAACATTGTCGAGGTGTCATTTCACCAACTTGTGGTTGTGGGTTCGCTGCCAGGAAATTCACAGAATACACTGTCGTCATCACAGGTTTTGCCCTTTCTCTCTTTTCCCTGGTATGAAGGTGAATGTCACCTAACCTGCTTGTCACACACACAGTCACATTTGTCTAATCAGTGAAGCATACCTCCTGAGGAAACTCAAGAATTTGTGTCATGGAGCTGCAGCTTCCCTGAGTTAAAAATATCCAGCCTAGCGGATATGTTGTGTGTCTAATCGGGTGCTGGGCCTGCTCGGAGGCAGGCTGCTGTGGAGGGAACAGTTTGGAGCTGAACCCTGCATGAAGCCTCTGTATTGTCTCGAGCTTCCTGTGCTCCCTGAGAGGAGGGGGCAGCCGCTTTTCACACGCTCCCACACATACACTGTATGTGTGCTTGCGTACTCTATTGTATGTGTGTCTTCTTCAATGTGTGTGCGTGGTTTTTGTGGTTTTCACTCTGAGCGCTCTCTTGTCTACGTGCTTTAAAATGACATGGGAGTCATTCTCTTCATTTTATATCATTTAGCTTTTACAATGATGGATGTATCCGAGCTCGGTTGAACTTGCTGTAGCAAGTGTCAGGCTTCTTTCTCTTGACATAAACGGGGTTGTACTTGATCTCCGTCGTCTAATACAGAATGTCAGTGTAATTTATCACTCAATGAAAGCTGTGCATGGTCACCCCGTGTCTCAAGGGAATGCCAGGCTTTATCTGTGAAGCAGAGAGCATTCAGTGGTCTTTCAAGGTCAGCCTCTGGGGATTTTTAATTCAACAATACCCAACTGTTTCAAAAAAGATTACCCAAACAGTTGAGAAGAGATCATATTAAATTAAAGTTTAATGTAGGACAACGTGTACTTGATGTCTCTTCTTTAATGACAAGTTTTGGTTAAACTAGAATTAGGTTTAGACAGATGTCAAAGTAATATTGGATAATCATTTTAATTGAAACTTTAAAGACATTTGCTGCAGAACAGTGCTTCTTTCTCTGTGATATTTTGCTCTCATCCTCTAGTTCATACTCACCTTCATCAGTGTTCCTTTGGGGTCAAAGAGCCATCGGAAAACCATGCAATACCATAAATAAGGATTATTTATTCAACTAGACAAGACAATTGGCGCGTTAGTCACAATTGGACAAGACAATTGAGCAGTTATGGGTGGAAATGTGGAAATGTTTGGCTTTGAAAACCCAGTCAAAACATTAGCTGTGATAGAGAACAAAGGAGGACTATTTTGATCATCATTTATTCAATTACACAAGACAAATAAAATAAGACAATTCAGCAGTTATCATGTGGTAAAGGTGTTGTGTTTTTGGCTTCTCACACCTGCTTTGTGCTTTTTAATTGACAGAGACAACAGGCAGATCATTTGTGATCTTTCATTGGTGCAATGTTTTAACTGTGACATCAGTTGTGCTTCTAAACTGTGGCAGCTGTACTGTACAGTGATACTATATGGTATGGTATGAGATGGGGGAGGGGTGTCTCTTTTTTGTGGTTGTGGGTGGTAGCGTTATGATTAAGATTGAGCTGTGTTAAGGTCAGAGGAAGACACATGTTGACATTTGAACTGAGGTTTCTTATTTATGTCACTTATGACGCTTTTCTTTTCCCTCTTTCTTTTTCAAAAAAAGCATTGTGCAAACATGTTTGTTCTGTGCTTCAGCCTGTCATGTGATTAGGTCCTTTTAAAATGGGTTGATTCCTCAATGTAATATGGAAAGTAGACATGTTTGACAGCAGTGGAAGAAGCATTCAGATCTTGTACTTGCTTAACTTAACGAAAAATAGCAAAACCACAGTGTAAAAAGTTTGTTAGAAGTCCTCCTCAAGTACAAAAGCATTAAAATAACTCTATATAGTACTCTATATGCAGAAGGACCCAATTCAGAATTGTGAACATTACATCACTGGATTATAATTATTGATTAATAATGAATATGTAAATCACTTTCAATTTTGCAGCTGGTAAAAGTGGGGCTAATTTGAAGTTCTTTATTTACTGCTTGATAGCTAAACTTAATAATAAGTTATAATAATAATAGTATTATATAGTAATAATAATATATCATAACTTACTAGCTGATTTATATGATGAATTAATAATCTAAGTCTGCAAAGTAATTTGATTCTAAATATATCAAATAAATGTAGCCGACTGGCTCCCCAATTGCAGTGGAGTAGAAGAATAAGCAGCATTAAATGAAAAAATCAAGTCAAAATGATCAAAAATCTAAATTAAACCTAACGAAGTATTTCACAGCCAGAGAGGAAAGAAATGGGCAGTTAACTAACAGATCCTGGTTTAACATTTATCAGCACTGCATAGTTTTGACAGATTGATCAGAGGGAGTGGGATGGCCCCCTTTCTCAATCTGATTATACTCCTTGTGTCCTTGGATGCCAGCATACAAAAGCGAGAAAATCAATCTGTAGTTGATACAATAGCCCTAAAATCCACCAGATGACACATTTTGAGTCATTTTTGAGGATTTGTGTTAACAAGGAATGGGTGCATTATTAATTGGCATATATGACCAAAATTGTAGTGATCCAAAGCTGGTTGAAAATCAGAAAAGTTCCTGTTTAAGTGCAGTACTTAAGAAAATGTACTTACTTACCCTCCACAGTAAACTAGCACTTATTGTGTTAGTTTACTTGGTTGTTGACTAAATTCCTCCAGCTGCTGGCCGTCTGTAATCTGATGATGAAAATTCTACGTATTACGAGTGGCCTGAAGTGAGAGGTCCTGATATTTTAATCTAATGTCCTCAGGAGTATTTCAAATCTAAACTTCTCAGGAGCTTTTTTCCTGACAGTATGGATGTCCAACAATTGATGAAAGAAAAGATTGGCTAATAAGGAAAGCATGATATAGAGAATCAGGTCCTCAACCGGATACAGGAGTATAATGAGGTACATCGTGTCTGCCCTTTTCAGTTGGCTATGATTGAAATCATCTGTCCAATATGAAATGAAGACTCTCCCTTGGCTTATCTGTGTGCGTATGTGTTGTGTTGTCTGTGTGCAATTGTTGGTCACATTTTCTGTTTCTGCCCTTTTTATATATATATAATAGAGCTCACTGTAATTCCCTCAGGGATAAGGAGTGATCACAGCCCTATAAATGGCCCATTGATAACCTAGGTCAACTGAAAGGATGTCCTGTCATTTAGTCACAAATGCATTCTCAGTGTACATGGCATGTGTAGAGTATGTGCCAAGGCAATTTGGAAGAACCCAGGGTGTTTAGAGGAAGTGGAGGGGGGCTACTGTTGTCAGATAAACAGAGGCTCCCTCATTATTTTATTGTAACTTTTATTAGTTTAACAAGCATCCACTAACCTACCATACATACAGACTGGAAGCATGACAATGAGATGCTGTTGTACCAAATAATCTGCAGCCAAACCCACTCATTGTAGAGAGGATAGAGAAGACTGTGAAGTGGACTGAACCACTTAAGCCAAGGGTTGGAGAGTTTCCAGGCATTGTGGGTTTGGAGAACTTTCTACCCTGAGGTTACGGTCACTCCAGTCTTCCTCCTCGCTTGGTTATAGAGGTAAAACTAAGCCACAATGTGGCTGCTCTTAGTGTTTATGTGTATAGTATGTGTAGTTAAGTAGCCTTAGGACATTAGTGTGGACACATGTTGATGGCATTGTTAGTTTTTCCTGTCCGCAAGCTAAAATTACAAAATAAAAACTGAGAGAATGTTTTTGATTCCCACATGGAGAAGTGATCATGGACTTATGACTCTGCCATCTTATAAAATATAAAACAATTCTCAATAGCCGATTCAGTTGTTTTTCTTGACAGCTGAAAACGTTAGTCAAATAACTAATTTGTTGCTAAACAGGAAATGAATGAGAATTGGTGGCATTGGGAAAACCAAACTTTACCTGCACTTGTGTTTTTTATATTCCATAAATCTGCCTATTATTGTCATTTTGAAATTAGAGTGTGCCTATGCGTCTGTCAAATTTTGTCTGTACTAACTCAGCAAGTGCAAAACCTACAAGCATTTGATTTTTAGGCGGGAATTAATTGTAGATCCTGGTTGCAGCAATACAAACATTTGAGGACATCGTCTCAGGCTTTCAGAAAATCTGATTGACATTTTTAGACATTTATAGACCAAACAATTGATTCATTAATTTTGAAAATAATCAGCATATTAATATAAAATAATCATTAGTAGCAGCTCTTTTCTCTTCATAAATGTGATCGGATCCTCTCTGCACAGTAGCAACCATCAGCTGCTGAGGATTAACAGGTCTGCTATTGAGGGCAGCTGCACCTGGGAATGTTTGAACAAAGACAGGAAATGATGTCACCTCTATGCTGTCTATGCATCTTCACTGCCAAAGCGACACCTGAGTTTTAGTGTTTTGATTGACTGTAGTGATTTATTAGCTGCTAATGCCAGAGTAAATAACTTTTTAATGTATTTTTTTCATTCTGCCTCTCCTGTGTAGACGTGTAGGGTTACATTTAGGGCAGCTCACTCTGTCCCAGTTGTCTTTTTTCCCCGTCATTTCTTTCCACTGTTTTGTCGTGCACATGTGCTTAAACGCAGATTTTTCTCTCTTGCCTTTTCACACGGCCTTCTACTAACTCTTTCCCCAACTCTGTGTCTCTCTACATCCCCCACCCTGCAGTCATACACATAGTGTATTCAAGTCTAAAAGACTCACCCTGTGTCATGCAAGCTGTTAGTCTCCCCCCCCCTCTCATTTTATCTCCCTCCCCTTTCCGTCTCTCCTCTGTCCCCCCCACCCTCCTCAGAATGTTTGGATAGATCTAAATGGTGTGATTGTGACTGCTCTGCCGGCCGTCTGCCCCTCCACGTCTGCCTCTCAGCGTCTTTGGAAAGTCTGACGTGAGCAGAGGGAAAGGAAGAAGGGAAAAGGCAAAGAGAGAGAGAGAGAGAGGGGAAAGTTCTTTTGAACAACAAGGCATGGCGGCCCTCCAGAGAGCCAAGACTAGCGTCAGGAGTCAGTCTCCACTCGAGCCTGTCCCTTTTTCCCTACCTCTGTCTATCTGCTCTCAGTCTTTATTACTCTTTTTCTCCCACACTGTCTTTTTAGACAACCTATTCCCTGCTGAGCATCCCATCTTCAACTCGCTGTCTACAGTTTCTCACTTTGAATCGATGCCCCTCCTTCTCTTTCTCCCTCTCAACCTCTCCACCCTAACCTGTTCCCTTTCTCTTCTGGTCTACCAGAGGTGGAGGTGGATTGGGGGGGGGGGGAGATTGGTGCACAAAACCTCCAAATCTAGGCCTCTCTTTTACCCAGGAGGTGTCGCATTGCGTTTGAGGCGCTTCATGGCGGTGTCACATGTCGTGGCATTCAAAGAGCCGGGGTTTAAGAATGTGGGTCATTTGAAGTAGAGGCACTAAAGTGTGTTGTTTGCCAATGAATGGGGCCTTCTCACATTGACATGGTGAAAAGCGTGTGAATAAACACCAGCGCCTGGGGGCCACACTAAAGTGTTCTGCTGTATTCTTCTCAGCACCCCACCTATACGAGCCGGTTATTATCTAGTACATGAATGGATTTTCGGGAATCACATTTGATATGGCCACTGTGCTGGTGTTAGCTGAGATACCTTATAAAACCTTTTTTTCTGTTACGCCCACAGTAGAGGAACTGGAGTCTTTGTTGTTTAAATCTCTCAGACAAGAAAACCAGATCACGCAGTAATTAAGTTTGGTTGCCTGTTGCGCTGCGTGCAGTTAGCGTATAGCTCCGCATCCTGCACACACAGGCTTGTTTTGCCTCCAGTTCTGACCGGCTGGTTGGCTCCTTTTAATTGCTTTCCCACGGCAGATGTTCAGATCAGATGGTTCAAATTAAGTCGTAGATTGCTCACACAAGGTTTCCTATGAAGATAGACTCTCCTCTTTACTGTCCTTCATCTAATGGGTTTGAGTGGGTGCGTCTGTATACTGTGGATACACAAAAATAATGCAAAGCTTTTCTCTTTTTCTTCCATGTCCGTTTCCCTCTCCCTCTCCCTGATCTCAATGGTTCAGGTGTTGGTGGCAGCACTCCTCTTCGGGCTGGTTTGTCACGCAGCAGAACTTCCAGCTGCTCAGTGGTCCAGCGATGAAAACAAAAACCTCACCCTTCGACAGCACAGAACATGCGTGGAGAATGAGCAGTACCCCCACCAGGGATTCTGCTGCCTCAATTGCCAGGCTGGTAAGGAGAACCACATCAAGTAGAATATACATCCACACATACAAGGAATGTGGGCCTGCTGCAATAACCTGAAACTATGTTATATTATATCTTTGGATATAACAAGAGCTGTGTGAAAGCTAGAGCAAAACTTTGACTGGCATTTTGTGTGAATAAACTGAAGTCAAATGTGAAACCCTTAACCAGAACTGTATCCCAAATTACTTTAGCAAATACTCTCTGCCTGGTTTGGAAAGAATGCGTGATGTCCGGGAACAGAAGGCAAACTGCTCCGTCGCAGCAGTTCAGAATGAAGCAGAATTTGAAGTTTTCTTTAAGTCCCAATACTTTAAAAAGTACCCTTCATTTTGATTTATTGTGCTTAGAATTTGTAGGGTGTTAACGTGTTTCTTTTTTAGCTCAGAAAATGTTTAGCCATGATGCAATTACTAAATACTGCTGCCAGCTGATTGAGTTATTTCATTTGCCTTTCTGAATTCTAAGAAATCTTTTTATTTGATTTACTCAGGTTTTGGTTTTGGGTCACATCCATCACTAGATAACTATCAAGTTTATCGACTTACGCTTTACTGGCGTAACACATGCCCTTTTATTAGATAATGTCTGCACGCAAATGTATTTTTATCATCTTGTTTGTGTCAGCGTTCCGGCCTAAGAATCTGGTGATGTTCCATAAGAGAAACTCAAGTTAATTTGCAAAAACATCTTCATTCATGGTAACAACGCAAATGAGGCCAGTGTGCACCAAGATGGAGACAAAAGTATAAAGTTATTTATGGGACACAAATAATTAACGGATGTTAAATGCTAAGAACAGAACATTGCTGCTTGTTTGGCCTGTAGAAAAATCATTGTTTCTCGTGGGATTTATGTTTCTACTACTTTTGTGATTCTGTTTTCTTGCATTCTTGCCAGTTACCACATCCGTTAAAGCTACTCTGACCACCTAATGTTCTGAAGCTTTTTGCTTCTTTTTGTCAGGATAAGCTTTATCATACAATTATTCTTTTTTGTTTTTACCTGGGTGCACATGAAGCACATAAGTTTTAACCACATTTAAGTTCAGCAAAAAGGAATTCAACCAACCACAATACCAACAGACTATTTACTGAATAAAAAATATGTCTTGTTGCATTCCTCCCATTCTCCACAGTTCTTTTGTACATCAGATAAATCCTGGAAACACATGAGAATGAAGTGGTTTTATTCATGATATGCATGCACTGAGTATAAAAATTCAAAGCGTGATAAGCAAACCGTGGAGGAGCTCAAATCACCGTGTACTTCACTGACAAGTTTCCTGTCCTCACTCAAGCACCCATAAAATGCCATGACTTTAACTTCCTGGAAACTTGCTCAAAACAGAAAAAAAACATCCCTCTGTGCGTCTATCAAATCAACCTACCCCCCTATTCTTAGCTGATTGGTGTATGGTTAAGAAGCATAAAACAAGGTGTGATCACGTGTTGTGGTATGTCCTGTCTCAACTGCCGAAAACTACAGAAAACGCATCACATTAATGACACCGAGATCCACAGAACTTGAATTGCCTGTATTTTGTGTATATTTTTCAATGGGCTTTTCTTTTGACTGTTGTCTTATTATATTTGCAGGAACCTTTGTGCATAAGGAATGTGAAAGAGACCAAGACCAGGGGATCTGTCACTCCTGTGAGCATGGGCAGACCTACACAGAGCACTCCAATGGGATGAACCGCTGTTTGCCCTGCATGCACTGCCGCTTAGGTAAAAAGACTGGTGGCATCTTCATGTGTGTCTCATAATACCAGAATTTTCGATTGCGTCAGTGGGAAGAATTTGAAATTTGATTATAGTCTGTATCACCAAGTGTGATTTTTTTCAACTTGGCTCTTTTAGAAGCAGGAACTGTTTCTGTGTGTTTTCTGCTTTTTAAAAACCTTTTCTGTGTAATAAGAAAATAATGTATCTATGAAGTGATTATAAGGCTCCATTAAATATCTTGAAGCTTTAAAACTTAATAACTTCATAACGTTGGCATTTAAACTCGTTATTTCTGCGCAGTTGCAGATAAAGATCAGGCTACACTAATGTCATTAGTTTTGTGCTATTTGTAGAAATAGTTTGCAGTGACTTCTGCGTAGGATTGTTTCTGACTTGTGTGATCCAAACATTCCCAGTAGTTTGTGAACATTGTTAAAGTCACACAGTCAAAATTTTGTGAAAGTGATTAGTTCAATTCACAGCATGTTTTTTATCTAACAAAATGTTCTGCTTCAGTCCACATTTGTTAGTGTTTATCTTTTCAAAAACATCATTTTCCCTGCAGCCAAAAAACTTTGTTCTCCCGCTTGCTGCACACAAACGGAGGCATGCAACAGTGAGATCATTAGGGCGGTCTAACAGCCATCTAACTGTTAATTACATCTATAACCGCAATAACACAAAATCTATTTCAGCTCTAACACTATTATAGTAAACTACTTAAGTCATTACAAAGTAAAAAGCTGAAATGATGTATCTGCGTTCTATTGGTCCTCAGCAGTCCATCAAGACGTAATCGCTTTCATACAGACAACAACTGTAGAAAGACGTGGAAGCATTCAAAGCATTTTAATTGCTGATGATGAATCAATTTGTTTTGAGGATAACTTTTTTTCAGGGTGATGACATTGTAAAATATAACCACAGTCATTTAAAGCTTTGTTCAAAAAACTTCATTAGAAGCTTTGAATGTAAAAAAAAAAAAAAAAAAAAAAAGACATTCAATGCGTCATTAGTTTATTATTAAATTTGACTCCCTGTTAAATGTACAATTCATTTAATCACATAACTTATTCTGGGAAAGATAGACATGGCTGACTATAAATATGTTTAGCGGACAACTACAGTAAATCCATCACTTCAGGTTCAACTAGAAAATAGAAATTAAATAACACCAAAGTGGATTGCCCTTTAATTCCAGAATAGAGCCTTCTGTAATCCAGTCAGTCAAAGATATATTGTTTAGGAAAGTTAATACCTTTTTGTCTGTGCCCCCACCTTTCAGCTCCACTCATGAAAATGTGATCTTATGATGTTACACGGAGTAGTAGGGCGTGTCTTTGTTGTTTTGTTTCGCAGGCTGAATGTGAGTGTGTTGCGTGTCTCAGGAGATTTGCTTGTGTGTCTGTCTTTACCTGGCTGAACTGGGTGTGGCTGTGTCTCATTGTCTCCCACACTGAGCGGCTTTGTGTTCAGTGAAAGGCTGGAGCCACAGAAAAGAGACTACTGTTACATAGGATGTGTTTTGTGCTCATTCATTGGTTTTTAAGATAGAGCCTTGTGTGTTTTGCTCTAGTTTTAACTTATTTACAACCTCGTAATTATTAATTGGAACATGTTACGCTTTGACAAAAGTTTGCTATGAACTTATGAAGCTCCTGTTGGGGAATCATATATTAACAAGGCTACAGTGGATTGAATGAATCATTTAGAGAGCCTTGCTTTCTCGAAGTTGAAGCCGTGTTTCTTTTTAAAACAAAGCTTAATGATTAATGTCTAGAGGGCATTTCATCCATGAAAAGGATCTTGGTGTTCTTTCAGAACATTCTCATCAATTAATTGCTTAGATAACTTAGATTAGACAGGAAGTACATTATCAGATTGAGCTAAACAGACACTCTACTCTGATTTCAAGCCTTGTATGTCCCTCCCTCAACACAGAGACGAGTACAAAGCACCTGCCAATTTAATAAAAATAACATAATCAAGAAATTATAGTGTGTTTCTCAAATCACCAGCTGCCTGGCTGGTAGCTGAGTATTGACTTGTTGCCAGTCTGTCACTTCTGAATGTTGTTTTTCTAACAGAGGTTTAAGTTTACCCGGGACACAGACACCGCTTAAAACTTTGTCGCTCTATTATGAATGTGTTATATTCCAGTCAACGCTAAGCACAATTACATAGCGCAGGCTCTTGACAGAATCTGTGTCTTAACACAACACATTTTCTGTGTAAAGATTAGCTTCTTTATGGCAGCATTAAGGAAGCTTAGGGAACTATGATGTCAGCACCATGTCAAGTAGTTCCACTGGCGATAGAAATGACACACAACAACAAAACTTTATTTGTAGCTTGATTGAATTACATAAATGACAAACTAATGAGACAAAATGGAGAAGAGTAATTTGCCGAACAATGTCATAAACATGTCCAAAACAAAACAACTATTATAGTTTAACTGCTTGTACAAATTTTCCTCTCAGGGCTTTTTTCTTACACGGATCAATAGGAGCTTTGTGAGAAGCTACACAAAATTTAAACCAGGAACATCTTTAATATTTATTTTTATGTGAGATACTATCATCAGTAGTTGGTATTTTCAGATATGTATGTGCTATAGTAATAAGGATGATAGTGTCCTGCAGGGGTGAGCTTTACATGGTTATATAATAAATGACTTTTTCCCAGACTTTCTGCGTCCCATCTTACCATTTTAATTATTATACATCATTGAAATGGTAACAATCAAGCCCATTGTCCCAACAACAGACTGCTATGATAAACTCAGTAGTGGTCCCTGTGGGAGTGTTTGTGTATACAATGAGTGCAGATGCTAGGCAGGGAAAAGCTCAACAAACAAGAACACTTACTGACAAGAGGGAAGGACAAGGAGTTCACAATAATTCATGATATGTGACAAAAGCATAGACTACTGGCTTATTGTGTAAATACTTGTGTCTTTCGCTTGTCTGATGTTATATCAACAAATATTTTTCTATTTAAAGCTGTGAGCGAATAATTTTGTTACCACAGTACATAAAGTAATCTTTATGTTAGGTAAAACAAGTTGTATCATAAAGAACCAATCACAATGTTTGTTTACAATAACCTTCTGAGTAGAAAACTTTTGCAGCTTTAATACAATGTAATGTTTTATTTTGATGATGTTATTTCAAGCATCTCAATGTTTGATGCTTTAATATCTCATTAATAAGAACATTTAACTAACACCCAACAGTATTCAGAAGATCATTATGATCATTACTTTATATGTAATGATAATTGGTGACAGGACAGACACAAAGAATTCAATGTGGAGAGATGAATTGGCTGAGATCAGTAAACTCATAAACATTTAATCCTCAAATTGAAATGTACGGACAGATAAAGACAATGTTCCTTCCAGTGAAATCCACAAATGTTTTCATTTTATCAGCCCTGCGCTGCTGATTCACCTTCTCAGGAATGTCCTACTGAGGGTGACAAAGCATTTATGAGGAGATGACTAATTGTGGACTTTGTATTTAGGAAAACAGCCTCACCTGTGGAAAAGTTGACTAAAGATGTGACCTCATTTAGGGTCATAAAATGGCACACACTCTGGTCATAAAGGTGTGATAAAAATAAATATCTGGAAAACAACATAGTTATTCAAGTGTCATAACTTGCTACAAAACCAGGTGATATGTCTGAATAGAATGAAGGTAAATGACTGTGGGAGAAGATAACAAGATAGCAAGAGTGTGTTCGCACTTTACAACCAAACCAGCACTGATGTAATGTTTGTAAATTGGCAAGCATGGACATCATAATTCTGCGAAAGGTCTTCCTGTGGAGGTAGCTTGTTGATTTGTTATTAATGATTGTATCTTCAATGAACCATGAAAGATTCCCTTTCTCTCATTATCTTGAGGAAGACAAAATTAGAAACCGAATTATCTACCTTTTTTCAAAAACGGCCATCAAAATAGCCAGAAAGTCTCTCTTTAACACAAGCCAGTGGTCACAGGCTTATTATGAGTCTACTTAGAAAACTATATACATGCTTTACAAAGTTGGATCACAAGTCACAGTCGCTCTTTTAAGGAACCAAGGCTGGCTTACAGGTTCCAGTAATATGTAAGCTTCTCTTGAGCTGTTCAGATAGTATCATTATGTTCTTCGACACAAGATTTATTTATTACATTTAAAATAATCAGAGCTTTGTGTGACTGTGTATTTGATTTGGTAACTTTTTGTTAAATATGTCAGTGAGTAGATTGTTTTTATGTTAATCTCTGTATATGTTTGATTTGATTTATGTCCCTGGCACTCATGATATTCCACAAACAAATCCACATCTGCAACAGCTTCCTAACAACGATTTCTCTCCACAGATGAGATTGAAACTGCTCCCTGCACCACAACTACGGACACCAGGTGCCAGTGCAAACCAGGAACCTTCTGTGTCCCGGATCAGGCCTGCGAAGTTTGCAAACGCTGTGCCAAGTGAGTGTGATTAATCAACTTTCCTGATATTCAGGTCTGCTGAATTAGAAGCAGCCCTACAACGAACATCGGCATTAGATGCAAACTCAGGATAATAGGCTGACTCTGTATTCTTGGGTTTCTTAAACAGCTTGTTAATTTCATTAAACTTGCAAACCAGTTAAAATCCATTCCCTGTCTGGCAGACAACCAGAGTGAATCTCCGAGGCTTATTCTGATTTTTGTATGTTATTTCTTAAAAATTCCAGATGTAAATCAGGAGAGGAGGAGGTGAAGAAGTGCACGCCATTCTCGAACACAGTGTGTCAAAAACGGGATCCGTCCCCGACCAAATCCTCCCCGACCCCTTCTGAAACGACTCCTACAGCTCCATCTGACATCGGTAACTTCACCTCACTTCACCATTTCATTCAAGGCCTCCTGTTTAACATTAAGAGGCTGTTTTTAAGCTAATCGTTCATCTTTTTTTTCCAGTTGTTCCAATATGCATTTCCCTGGTCCTCATCCTCCTCATCGTCCTCATTGGGCTGGCTGTGTGGTGGTTCAGATTCAAGCAGCATTCTTGTGAAATACCATGTGAGTTGACATCATGTGTTGTACCTTTGCAATACTGTTTTAGCTTATTAAGGATGTTTTCCTGATGCTATTTGTTTTGCTTTTCAACAGGTTTAAAGAGCCATAGTGAATCCAGTGAAATCGTGAAGATTCCTATTGTAAGTTGTTTTGTGTTTGATTTCTTTCATGTTGTGTGCTTTGTTGGCTTTATAATTGGTAGTTATTACGTGTTTGCAGTCACAGTGACAACCTCTGCTTTCTCCTCTGCTCAGGATGAGAGTGGAGCTACGGCGGAGGAGAGACAGAATAATCAAAACGCAGGTCTGGAGGGGGAGGAGTCCCGCCCGGAGTCGAGGCCCCTGCTGCAGGAGACCCAGGGTGGGATGACCAAGGCGTCCCCTCCCCTTGAAGACGAGGACCGAGGGCTCGGGGACAGTTTGCCAAACACCACAAGTTCGTCTCAAACGAGCCTGTCAGCCCTGCCCACAGCGGCCTCCTCTGGTAACACCCCACACCAGAGCCCAGCTGCCTTCAGACTGCAGCCTGCAGACATGGTGAGGGAATGAAAAGCATAAAAAAAAAAATCACGATTGATCATTTTTCAGATTTTACTCAGCTTTATATTTGTATTTTCTCTCATTCTGCAGGAGGATCCTCTGCGACATCGATTGCTGCCTCTACTAGGTAAGATTCCAGCAGCCGGAGGCGGAAACTTCCCCTCTACCAGATATTTTTTACTGATTTCCTTAAGATAATTTTCACGCATCTTGATTTTCACTCAATGGCAGCTGTACACAGAAAGCAGCTCCACTTACCACAGTTCATGTCAGTCCACAGTTAAAAAAAAACAAAACAATATCCCTGCTCTTGAATTAGCTGCTTGAAAGATTAATAATCTCATGACAGTCAGGCCATATCTGAGCCTTGGGGGGGATTGGAACATGCTGTTGTTTTGTTGTTGTTGTTTTTGTCATGCAAAAGTAAGCAGGATGTGGTTTCTTTGATTCTCTGATGAAATTCATATCTATGCATCCGTGAGGAAAATATGTCCAGTGTGTCCAAACACCAACTGTCATATGAGGTTTTTTTTTTTTTCAAAACATTTCATTTAGTGTTGACACTCCGTTATTTGTTGCTGCATCCCCTGACGTAAGAGTCGTACATTAATCCAACTCCTGTAAATGGTGAATGTATCACAAAATCCTGCACTCGCAGAGCTTTGCTGGCATTGTCAGTTATACATGATTTGCACTGCAGAGCCACCTAGAGGTGAACTACATTTTACAACAGTGTTGGCGATTTTATATCAAATGGTACCATCAAGAATGGGTGTTAAATGATTCATTCCTTAAAGAGATCTCAAGGAATTTTATGAATACCCAAAAGTTGGCGCTTTCGGTACCATCCGTTAACAAGTCGCGCTCATGCTCCTGGAAAAAGGAGAACTCGTGGACCAGGTTTCATCTCAACAGAACTGCAAAATTAGCATGTTACATGTTACTGTAGTGGCCTTTTAGGTAGAATTACAGACAAACAGTAGGTGATGTCAAAAGACAAATGGATATTTTTGCGTATGTACCAAATTTTGGATGCAATATGTCTCACTAGCCAAATGGTGGCACTTTTGAGTACTGAGCAGATTGTTGATGTCACGTTCATATATCGATAAAAAAACGAGCCAATGTTGTAATTATCATGAAAGTTCTATTAGTTCTACTTTGAATCTCAGAATCTAAATTTTATGCATCTGTCTGTTTTTTTCAGGGTCAGAAAAATCCCTCAAGAAGAGCTTTGACCTGTTCGACGAGTACCTGGACGTGCGGATCCACAACAAGTTCTTCAGAATGATCGGAGTCAGTGACAACCACATTCGGATCGCGGAGAACGGCCCCCCCGGTGACAAAGTGTATGAACTGCTGAAGAACTGGATGCAGAAGCAGGGACTAAAAGCCGACATCAACAACCTGTTGGACGCTTTGCTAAGTATGGACCAGCGGCGCTCGGCTGAGAGCATCGCCTCCGCAGCGCTGCGGAAAGGCTACTACAAGCACGCAGACACGCCCTGAGAAGCTGCAAATGAAGTAAACACAAATTACTTAGTACAAGAAAACTAAAGCACACAGACACTATCGATGGACATTGTGTCTCGCGAACAGGCTTACCTCTTTGTGGCAGATGAGCCACGTATTCAAAAGCCAGTAGTTTTAAAAAGAAAAACACAAAAAGGGGAAGGTCAAGCCGTATTGATCGGAACTCCGAGGATGTTGACTACTCGCCAAATGTGGAGGTGTAATACTAAAAATGAAGAATACCACCAAAGACAACCATGAAGTGGTGTCACAAAGAGCAGAATATCATGAAGGCGTCAACTTCCGCATGCAGAAATGGCTGCATGTTTTCGTCTCTAATGAACCGACATGTGTCCAAATACTGAAAGCTTAGAAGTCTCTGGGAGCGTGTCGCTCGTCTGGTCCTCCACCCAGATCGAAACACGACCTGGAGTCAAAGATATACACTGGTTTGTAGGAGTGGCATTAGCTGTCACTAATACTGTGCCTCTTTGTTGCACTGACCTCTGGCACATGTAGGATTTATAACTACAATCATGCTTTATTTGTTGTTTATATTTAGGCTTCTCTGAAACCATATGTAACAACGTTTTCCTGACTAACAATCGGAAAATACTGTCCATTCGTTCTGACCGCGTGCAGCCTTACTAATCATAAACTTTACCTCTTTGATGCCATCTGATGATCTAAATCTATTTAGGTATACATTTGTATTGTGATGTCATTATGTTCATAGAGCCTAGTGAATCAAAGATGTTTGCAGAATCAAGTCACGGTGGAGAATCAGTCTTCTGGTCTGTTATATGTTCAGTGTTACAACACACACACATCATTGTAGAAGGAGTTTCACAAGCTGTTTCTGTTGGAGCAACCGTTTATACCTTAGTCCATCATTTGCCATGTAACTTTGAGAACTTCAAGGTCATTTCTTTTATTTATTGACATATTTATTGTAATGAATAATAATTAACTTTCATTATTTATACCAATGCCAACGAAACAACCCTGGAAAAGCAGCACGCGCCGTGTTTGTGTCGTGTTCAGCTACAGGGCCAAATGACTGACATCAAATCGTTTTCAGCTCGCCGCGCTGCGTTAAGTGTAGCACTCTGGTCCACACTGTCAATGTGTCAATGTTTTATCGTGCCATTTCTTCACAGCTTTGTTACCTTCATGATGCTAAATGCAGAGGGCGTCATTTCAAATTGGATTTGAGGTGACATCGGTCTTAAAAAATTGCGGACTGACCTGTTGAGTCTGACCAAGTAGTGCTTCTGTACGTGTCGGCAGGTACGGATTGTTTTCTCGGTTAGACTCAGACGAGATGAAGGAAACCTTTTCTGGATTTAAAAAGAAGCTCAAGTTTATTCCCCTAATTTTGTCGTTATGTACATACGTCCAGAGAGCCTCGCAAAGTGTATATGTCCTGTAAATATGCAGCTCTATTAACAAACCAGAATGAATATATGGAGGAAACACCAAACAAGGTTATTTGGCTGTTTTAAACTCGATTTTGCCCGTTTTTCTGCAGTCTCCTATGTATAAAGGAAAGAGTTACAGAGTTATATATGTATTATTGCTGAAGAGTGATGCTACAGTGCTGGCACTGCCATCTATTGACGGACAATGAAAATACAGCCTGCATCAATTTCTAGGGACCTTCTGTCACTCACCATTCTCTCTTTTCTAACACATCCATTTCTTTGACTTTTTCTTTGGTGTTCCTCTTTCCTGATGTAGCTCAGCAGCGAATAGGCTTCAGTGCATGTTTCTTTAACTCTGCCGCAGTTCATGTGAGTGTATGTCTTTTTTTAGTGAAAGAATAATTTCTGTTTTTTTTTTCTTTTACATATTTCATTACACGTCCTGAGCTGTTGAGTTAACTGCCTTTTTACTTGTGTTAACACATCCAGCTCAGCGTTGCCCTCAAGCCATTTCTCCCCTTAGTTATTGTTTGCTTGTCATGGATTTCAGATATAAATTATGCAAATACATCTAAGCTGTTTTTTGTCAATTTCAAATAAATGTTTTGTACAGATTGCACGTCTTTGAGTTGTTTTGAAATTACTGATGTTTTCATGTTTGGTTACAGTTGTAAAATGTGTGAGCTGTATATTTTACAGGGTTGTCATTAAAATAAGGTCATCTCATTTTAAATAGTGATGATCTGCTCAGATTACATTTGAAAAGAAGTGTAATACGGTCACAGTTACTTTGTCAAAGATTACTTGATTACCTGTTTGATTTTGATTTCAAATTATGAAACTAGATGTATGTTCTTACATATAACTAGTAAAGTAAATTAGTACTTGCACTATTGTGTAAATGGTGACTTAACTATTCTTTTAATGGTATTTTTGATGGAAGATAAACATTTTGAGTAAATTCTTGCATTTCAGTAGCAAAGTCAAAAAGCATGATTATCATGTCATCCAATGGATTATGTTGCTAATTACAGAAATGACCGTGTGATTTGTATTCAAGGGAATTGACTAAATTTCAAAGTAATCCGACCCAACCTTACATATTAATCTGGGTTTCTTACCCAGAGAAACCACAGGCGTGGCTGCAATCTAAATTATATCTTTATATTTTTTATGTGCTTAAACTAGAAAAATGTTAAAAGAAATATATTCCTGCAGGCGTATGAAGTATGCAGGTCAAAGTATATCCAGTGACAATAAACCATAAGTGACTCTAATATTGTATTTTATAGTGTTTTTAAGTATATTTTTTATATATTTGAAATTTCTATTTTTGGACATTTAACAGAGACAATAATAATCCGTACTTAGTGTACTTACAGTCACAGAAGACAAAGGCAAAACATGAATACAAATAAAAACTGTACATATTCAGTACACATTAAAGGGGAGCTCTACTGATTTTGAACATTAAAGGTGTAATATTTAAGAACTTGCCACCTGTCGAATTCATGTCGCACAGTCCCCTAATTTATCAGTTTCAAGCAAATCTATATTTAGATTCAGTAAATGCAGATTTGTTTTTGGATCTGCATCATATTGTATTCACTGGTAGATACCAGCTACCTAAATATACCTGATGTTTTCCATCTCGATTCGTGCATTAGTCCCTGAGAAGTTAATAACAATGTCAAAAAATGTCACCAAGTTAAAGATTCCTGTCTCAGATCTGCATCTAAAGTTAAAGTGAAACTCTTGCCAAAATGCAACCTCGAGTCTTTTTGTGAATATACCTGAGTCAAACGTTAGTTTAAAAGCATGATTACAACGAAAGCGCCACTTTTATGAACGTATTTTCGTTTTCGGGTCAAAACCATTTTCAACTGAGTGCTACAGGCAAATACTATGAACTAAAACACTAAGAAGGCTCGACACAACATGAAACTTTGCTCATAGCATCACCAGGGTCCCTACACATGAACACGAGCACTGAGAACATTGTTTGTGTACACAGAGTTTACTAAAAAGAAAGTTTTTGAACAACTCACCTTAGCAGTAGCTTGTTCCGCTAGCCGCCGTCCTTCCAGCCAGAAGTATTGATCTCCAAATGTGACGTAACCTGGAGGACAGTTAAGGTGGAACGCTACTGTCTTCCTGCAACAACTATCCACGCGACGTGACTTTTCCAGCTTTTGATTTTAGTATTGTTTCTTATATGAGGCTACTTTTTCACCTTCAAGGTCAATTTTGTTTTTCGCTAACAACAAAACAACAAATTATCCGTGCATTTATATGGATTTTAGTGTTTTAAAAATAGGGGTCCCATTGAAAATGATTTTTACCCGAAAACGAAAATACAGTAAATCTTAAAAGTGGTGCTTTCATCGTAATCATGCTTTTAAACGAACATTTGACTCGGGTACATTCACAAAAAGACCCTAGGTTGCATTCTGGCAAGAGGTCTATTCTTGTCGCTCACACATCATTACAGTCAGGTAAAATCTAATGCAATTGTCAAAAAGGAGGGATTATTTTCTAGAAAGCAAAACTACAGACGGCTGCTACATTCAGAGGTAGAAGTTGTGTTCTAAGTTAATTCGGTGGACGCA
Source organism: Diplodus puntazzo (assembly GCA_963678695.2). Taxonomy (NCBI): domain Eukaryota; kingdom Metazoa; phylum Chordata; class Actinopteri; order Spariformes; family Sparidae; genus Diplodus; species Diplodus puntazzo. The sequence goes on along the minus strand of OZ023173.1, from coordinate 22,643,308 downwards.
ATCTCAACGCCCAAAATATAAAGCAGAGCTAAACTGACAAGAGTCGACGGCGTCCTCACATGGCCGACTCAAATCTTCAGTCGGGATGTTACCTTTCTTGCCAGCAGGTTAAAAATAGACATCACAGTTGTTAGCTTCTGTATTTCGTGTCCTCGAGTCACTCTGTGTATTTTTCATTTTCACTATCTCTGAGTGTCTCTGCACATCATCCTGAGCTCCTGATCATCTGAGGCGACTGGCTTTATTCCTAAAAGCGAGCTGTCGGATAAAACCGAGGAGTTTGTCAGGAGTGTCTCTTCTCCTCACTCTGAAGTCACTGTCGTCTGTGCTTCCTCGCCGTCTTTGTTCCCTGTGATAAGGGTAAAAATTCTTTTGAACTCTTCTCAGTTTTCCATCCAAATAATAGAAGTGATCGTATTTGTCGTCATCCAGATCAGAGTCTGCGTGTTCCTCTGAGGAGGACGTCTTTGATCCGGCTCCTGCAAATCTCTCCACGCAGTGTTTCCAGCCGGCGTCGGTGCGATGAACCAAACCTCTGCAGAGAGCCACGTCATCATCGGCAGGCTGTGGAGGAGAAACGAGGACAGTTAATTGTGACTCTTTTCACACAATATTTTGATAGAAATTCATTTTGTGGATTAGGAAAATGGGGATTATAATGATAGGTTTTTAATTTGATTGGATTATTATCATGCAGAGAGCAGCTCTTGCTCAGAAAGATCAATAATTCATCCAACAAATACAATCTCGCCTTTAAGATTCACATTTTTAAAAGTTGGACCGTATTGTTTTCTGTCATGGTTTGGGTTTTTTAGGCATTTCCTGTTTTATTTTGTAGACTTTATCCTCATGTGTCTTGTTGTGACTTTCTACTTCCTGTCTTTGTCCTTTTCCATTTTTTTTCTGTGCTCTTTTATATTCATAGTTTTTATTCGCCAAAATATTTCTTGGCTCTTAGCAGGTATTTAACAAATGGGACGTATCAGATGATTTACACTGTGCAACTTCAAAGATAACCTACGTAACATTTCTATATTCTTATATCTTTGTTTTTAACTCAGATTATCCCCAAAGTTTCCAATAATGTTTAAACCGTGAGAAATCTCAATTTTATTCAAGGTTACGTTGGGTTTCATCTGGGGGCCTGGAAGCTGGTGAACGTGACTAAACTTTACATTAAACTTTAAAACATTACCTCGCCTGTCAACCTGCCCGAGCCACGACGGACTTTAATCGGCGAAGACGGTCGTTTAACAATGAAAACAACAAATCCCATGATCCCGAGCGACTTCAGAGCATCATCACACTCTGTCTTTGGTGCGGAATCAGTGTTCTCATGACGGCAGTAAAGTGTATTTTCCACATTTTTCAACCATTAATTTCATTAGACCAGGACTTTTTTGAAGATCTAGAGTTTCACTTACTTCCAGAAGTTTGTCTGTGTCTTGTTTGCGGCTCGTCTGTGAAGGAAATGTAAATGAGTTCATGTTCGGATCCTCGTTCCTTTCATTCCCTGGCCCTTTTGTTTCCTCGCTGTCTGCGCCTTTGTGAAGTCTGGTCATAACTTTCAGGACGTCTTCTCTCATCCTGAGGCCAAAGAATGACGTTTGAGTCGCAGCTTGAGTGGTATTATTATTGATATCATATCCGGGCTCGGTCTCAGATTCTGGACTCAGTTTGGTGGTCGAGGTCTCCTCTGTACTCCGTCTGTCTGCTGTCTGCGTGCTGCCTTGATTGAAAACATCCGGCGTCTCTTTTATCTCCACGTTTGCTGTCGTCGTCTCCGCTGTCTGCTCCGCCGTCACAGTCTCTGTTTCCGTCATTTTGAGCGAGGGAGGTGACGGGATGACTGATTCCTCTGATGGCTCACCTTCCTGCTGTTTAGTTACCTGATTCACGCTCGTATTTCCAGGAGGCGTGCTGCTGCTGCTGCTGCTGCTGCTGCTGCTGCTGCTGCTGGTCTCCGTGCCGCCCGTGACCTCTCCCGCGGTTCTTGCGGGCGCCGTCGTTACTTCAGCTGCACTTTCTGCTGGTTTTAAATTCATTCCCTCTGTTCTGTCTTGTGCATAGATTTCCAATAACAATGTGATTTCTTTCAAGCATTTACACTTTGAATTATCCAGTTGAAAAATAAAGTTTTCCTTTAAAACTTTAGCCGTGTGTGGGGGACCATGCAGCTCCTTTATGGGTATTTTTACTGTTTCCCAGCCAGTGTCGGTGTTCAGAATGATGTTTGTTCGCAGGGATGGTTCTGTTTGTGTCTCTGAGTCTGGGAGGAAACAGGTGATGAAGAACTCTCCTCGCTCCTCGGTGAGCATCTGCTCGCGATCGACACCGCTATCGTCGGCTCTGTGTGTCAGGCCTGCTCGTCGGGTGTGCGCTAACCTCCCCCGCTCTCCATTTTTGACAGCGTTTGTACGCGATCGTCCTGTTTCGCTTCCTCCCCCTGGGCGTCTGAACTCTGCTTGTTTTGCAATTATCTTCCCACTGAAATCCTCTTTATCACCATCCCGAGCAGCCCTCATCGTACACTTCAGTCTATTTACGGACGCTGCCCTCTCTCCGGGCACCAGCGAGCTCTTAACAAAGAATCCATCATCATCATACGCAGCTTTTAAAGAGCGCTGCCTCTGAACACTTCCTTGCCGTTTATCCAAGTTGAAGGGTTCATTTTTCTTTATAATTCTGACTGCGCGTCTCTGAGTCTGTAACTGTGATGCATCTGTTTTCACTGAGCGCAGACGAGCAGCTTTCCAAGACCTTCGTCCTGCTCGTATGCCCATCGCTCTCCGCGTGCTCTCTTTTCGTCCTATTTGTGCCTGTGCCGTCTGTTTCTTGATTTTCAGCGCTGACCTTGTTTCACCCCTTTGGTAACAGCAGGAAATAATCAACTCTGCAGCAGCACAGCATCTTTCTGTCAGCATTTTCTGCCTCTGAACAATAGTGGCCGGTGCCCAGCTCTTGGATTTCTCCAGTGAGAAAGCCTGAATGTTGTGGCCCGAGGCGGCTGGACGATGATGGAGCGACCATGCGGACCCCGTGTCAGGAAGAGCTCTCATTATGTTCCAGCCAATACGACCGGTTTTCTCACCAGCCTCCGTCGGTCTGATTTCACTCATGACACGCAGTGCCGGGAGAGCATCAGACTTCCGTAGAAACGCCGGAATACTTTTTCCCTCATCGTGAAGTTTAAGAACCTGAAGTGAAGGAGAGATCGAAAGAATTAGCGAGTAAAAAAAAACGACAAATGCACGAGTCAGATAAACAAAACAACCATTTCGAGAACAAACATCTTCAGTCCTGTCAAAATCTTTTGTCACGCTGAGACAACTGTCGGATGGATCAGCAAGGAACTTTTCATCATCAGGTCAACATTTTAACTGGTCCAATGATTTAGTTTATGGCCCCATATCTGCAAAACGAAACAACGTTTCAGTAGCATCAGCTGCGCTTTACATTTAGAGCTAATTAGCTCATTAAATAGCACGCTGACACTTTAAACCCGACACTGTTATATTAAAGCTGCTGAACGTTAGCATGTCAGCACTGTTACTGGTGTTAGCATTAGATAAGGCGACACGTCCCCTTTAACACCATAAACACATGAACAGACACACACTGCCCGTCTGCCAGATTGTGGATTAATCCCCAACAAATTCACTATTTACTCCCGTCTGAGTACTGTTTGCTTAGAAGTAGAACTGTTTGAGGAAATAATTTCACCTTTTTAAAAATGAAACTATATATCTTTGTACTTGTCATTGGTTGAGATTAGCATTTAGCTCAAAAGGCTGCTAGCGCAGCAAGAAGTGAGCTGTGGTCGAGAAGCATCATGTCCAACTTCAGTGGCATGTGGTTCCCCCGTTCACCGTTTACTGGAGGTAATCGATACTTTTTTTTTTTTTTTTTTTGGTTTACAAAATGTCCGAAAATTGTGGAAAATCGTCAATCAGTGTCTCCCGAAGCACAAAATGACGTCTTCAAATATCTTCTTTTGTCCACAACCCGAACATGTTCAGTTTACTTACAAAGAGGAAGAAGGAAAACAGAAATTCAGACTTTTTTTTGTTTTTCTTAAAAATGACTTAAACTGATCGACTGATTAGCAAACTAGTATCAAACCTGCAGCTCTACATTGATATCAAGGCGTATTTCACGGTAAGTTGAGAGAAGGAAATCAAAACAAAAGTATTTATATTGCCACAAATGTTGCGGTTATTGATCCACAAACTGTATATTATCTTGATGAGCTACTTCTCATTTGGTCGTGATGTTCAGCCTCAGGAGCACAGCGGTGGGAGGTCTGCAGTGAAGTTTCTCTCTCTGAGTCAAAAGCGTTAGTAAGAGACTAATCTGTCTGCTCTTCAGTAATCAGGGCAGGTGCAGAAACATGCTGCATGTCAGACAACCACAGAAAAAAACTAAAACCTGGCTGTTACAGATCATGTAATGAGAACGCAAGGTCACGAAAAGCAGCCATGTGTTTTTCAGAGGTTCACACCAATGCTGATAATCATACCAGTGCTGGAGTGTGTTTCCTGTGAATTATCCCTGAAGCTTCCTGACGAGACGAACAGCATCCATGATCAACGTGGACGGTGAACGCCCAGAGGAAGGAGGGGGAGGTCCTGTGTCTGTGTCTGTGCTGCGCAGCGACGCACACACAGCTCCTCTGGATAAACACACAGCAGTGTTCAGTTTGGGTCCGAAGCCTCTCCGGTCCTCGGGGACTCATCTGTCCATTGAGAAGCAGATTTCTGTACAAACTCCAGCTGTAGTTTTCCATGACCCCGTCCCCGTCTCCGAGGGGACTCAGGTCAGAGACGAGCAGGGACAGAAGCAGCAGCCACGGCCTCATTGTGCTGGGAAATGAGCGCTGGGAGGGCAGAACAAAACCCGAGAGCGGCGCTCTTATCTTTGCTGCTGCTTCGCTTTGAATATTCAAAACCATGCTGATCGGCTCTGTCTAACAAAGAGGCCACGCTCCGTCACTTTTCACAGTGGTACAACTCAGAGGAAGCTGTCACTTTGTTCTGAATGAGTTCTGGAGCTTCTCCACTTCAGATTCAAGTGGTTGGGTTTTTTTTTTGTACAGCCTAGATTCCAAAGAACAAAAGTTTGGACACTGTTTTAAAAAATGACCCCTGAAAAGTTTACAAATGGGTTCGGGCTTGTGTAAGTAGGAGAGTATTCAGGGACGGACCAACAGATGTTTGGTTTTGCTCAGTTTAATGACTTACTGACAGCGAGCCGGGCCCTTAATGAAGTCAGCCTTTCAGCAGGAAGTATCACTGACTGTACAGAAACACCTGGATCGGAAACAATCCGAGCAAAGATATACTTTCAACAGCACACTAACTTTTCTAATAGTGAAGGATGTTATTATGAATGTGTCCTCACTGACAAGCTGATTGGTTCCCAGATGTGTGTGTCTAAGTGAAAGAGATGTCGGCTGCACCTCTGAAGCAGGTTCCTTCATACTGATCTGCGCTAAGTACGCTAAAAAGTTTTGCATATTATCAGACCGACTGTCTGTAAGACACACACACACACACACACACACACACAATGCTTGGGTCAGGAGGACGGCGGCAGTGTGTCATTGTCACCTCGCCCTCGTAGCAGCAGCAGGTAAGGACTCATTCTGTCTTTGATTTGGGCAATATGTTCAGAAAAGTCCTGTTTTTCTTAAATCATAATCACAATGTGTGTTGAATGCAAATTGGAGCATGTGTTAAACATATGATGGTATGTTAGCTGATGTCTTTTACTTTATACACGCATCATCGTATACAGAATGAATCGATCAAGTGTTGGGTTGGATGGTGTCATCACCAGAGTGGGATCATTTCATTTCTTTGCATTGATAAAGTCTCAGTCAAGGATGTAAAACAATAAAATTCAAAGGTTTTATTTGTCACCGGATCATTTGCAAGGCAGCGCACACCTGGGTCCGTACTAAGGGACTAGATTCAAGTTCAAGATGCTTATTGTTAAAGAAAGCATCACTACAGAAAACACACATAGTAAATATATAAATAAGGTCACAGGTATAAGGGCAGGAAAAGGTTTAAAAGCAACACAATGTATAAAAGGAGATAGCTATAGAGACAATAAAGATGTAGTGTGCGGTGAAGAGTGATGATTCTTTGTTTATTCTACGATCACAGCAGCCGCATCAGACCAAAACAAAAATGGGAAACGCCAACAGTCCCTGCCAGGTGCTCAACCACAGCAAGAGGAACGTCCGGGTGTTCGTCACGGAGAAGGCTCTGGAGATAGACGCCTTCATCGCCCCGCAGACTGCGGGCGATGATAAGAGCTGGAAGAAGAGCCTGTCCGTGCTGCCGGCAGACAAAAAGTTCAGCTTCAACAAAGACGCCAAGTGCGTCCGTGTGCTGGCCTCTCAGACTCAGTCGGTGCCCTGGGAGCAGGATCACTTCCTGTCCGTCTTCGTGGAGGATGAAGACGATCACAACATTTGTTCCAAGCAGATCATGCACAACATGGCGCTGAGGACGTCGCCAGTCGTTCTGCTGCTCTATCATGTGTAGATTATGTATTCATAGAGTTCTTTGCACACATCCAGACGATACTGCAGGTCTGAGTTCAGTTGTTAACAGTGTAAGAATTCTGCATTAAAATGTCTACAAACGACTAGATCTTTGTTAGGTGTTTTGTTGAGTTGTGTGCTTTGACGATCCCAAATGTTTCCGACATTGTTAAAAACCAAGTTGCTCAAGGTGACAGTGTCTGTCGAGAGAGTCAGTGACGTAGTCTGCAAACTGGTCTAAATGTAAAATGGGAGTCCGGTTCTCTTTCTTTTTTTATTTCCCCTCAACTCTCTGTGACGTTACACTCATGAAACAGACGTAACCTTGCAGCTTCAGTCGGCTATCAATATTGCGGCACGATATCGCAATCTCGGCCCCCGGTCAGTTATTTCAAGCTGACAAGACCAGACTCCTATCTAGGTGAGTGAGGAGGGAGATATGAATTCAAAAGTCAAATCAAACTCAAATCTCCAATGCACTTCATGCTCAAAGGTCTCCTTCTAAAATCAGGCTGTAAATAAGCTCAGAAGAAATGTGCACTGTCAGCAATGAAGGTGAAAAACAGCCTTCTGGTGTCGAACAACATCCTGCAGCGTGAAGCTCAAACAGCCACCTGCACCTGGACTTCAATAGCAGTTGAGGATGATGCCATTTAGTTCATAGATGTGTGTGAAAGACGTCACCTGCTCCGTTATACCGGCCCTGAACCAGCCGTGCCAAAAGGTTTTGCATATCATCCGACCGTGTCCAGAAGACACACACTGCTTGGATTAGGAGGACGGCCACACTGCATCATTGTCACCTCGACTTCGTTGTAGCAGCAGGTAAGAAAATATTCTGTCTTTGATTCAGACGAAACATTAAGAAAAGACTAACATTAACATTTAGCAGACGCTTTTGTCCAAAGTGACTTACAGTTATTCATTAAGTGATGGCGGTGGCTGCCATGCGAGGTGTCGACCAGCACGTCAGGAGCAGTTTGGGGTTCACTATCTTGCCCAAGGACACTTCAACATGCAGACCAGGGGAATCGGTCCAGAGACCTTCAGATAACAAGACGCTGGTTCTACCCCTGAGCCACAGCCGACTTTGAATAGTAACGAACCTGTTGTGTGTCAAATACAGTTTGGTGCACCGCTTCTTGAATGTAGAGGAGAAAGTTTCGCTAATTTCGTTCTCCTGGACGGCTTCATTTTTAGAGTGTGTGCACTGAACGCCTAACCCTCACCCTCACCCTCACCCTAACCCTCTCCCTAACCCTCACCCTAGCCCTCACCCTCACCCTCACCCTAACCCTAAAAAACAAACACAACAGTATTTTAGCTGATGTTCAGTTTGAATCTATCAGATGCTGAGGTGGGTGGTGTTGATCCGTCCTCCTCGCCAGAATGTTAAAGCTGAATCACTTTGCATTGATAAAGTCTCAGCCGAGGCTGTAAAATGATAAAATTCAAAGGTTTTATTTGTCACCTGCTCGTTTGCAAAGCAGCACACCCGTGCTAAAATATTCAAGATGTTACAGAAAATAGTAAATAAGTATATATGAGGTGTAAGAAATAAAAACAGTTTACAGTATAATAGTAAAATATTTAAAAGCAAAATGCGGTTGTTCATTTTCCGGTTACAGCCTCGGCCTGACCAATCACATGACAGAAATGGGGAACATGAATGCTGCGTTCCAGATGAGCAACCACAGCAAGAGGAACGTCCGGGTGTTCGTCACGGAGAAGGCTCTGGAGATAGACGCCTTCATCGCCCCGCAGACTGCGGCCGATGATAAAAGCTGGAAGAAGAGCCTGTCCGTGCTGCCGGCAGACAAAAAGTTCAGCTTCAACAAAGGCGCCAAGTGCGTCCGTGTGCTGGCCTCTCAGACTCAGTCGGTGCCCTGGGAGCAGGATCACTTTGTATCCGTCTTCGTGGAGGATGAAGACGATCACAACATTTGTTCCAAGCAGATCATGCACAACGTGGCTCTGAGTGCTGCGTGTCCTGTGCTGCTGTATGATGTGTAGATTAACTCCCTTGTTCATTATTAGTCTCTGCACACGTTCAGACAGATATATCGTGTGTATGTGTGTGTCATGAGCAGGTCTGACTTAACTTGTTAAAGATGTACTATGTAGGATTTCTGCATTAAAATATCTTAAAACAACTAGACATTTGAAACAGATTTTGTTGCGCACTTATGTGATTCCTAAAGTTTCCAACAAAGTTCAAACCGAGATAGATACACAAGCTCTGCCATGGTGGTGGTGAATTTCATCTCGATGTCTGTGTGATGTTTGAATTTGGATCAACCTCTCACTGAGCTCAGCACTCACTGGAGCCAAACGTAACGTGACAGCTCCAGTCGGCAGTGGAGGACACGTCCATGGTTTGCTGCTGCAGTCAAGCTGATAGACAGGAGTAAAGATAATGTCCTTGTGTAGAGTCTCGCCATTCGGCAGCCATCTTATTTTGGCTGGCAGTTATTTTGGGTTAGCAAGACTAGGCCTCCATCAAAGATAGGGTTCATAACTCTGTCATCGAGACATAAAAACTGCATGTATAGAATCAGCAGTTAATTAGGGCCTGAGCACTATCAGTGATATTGTTTCTGTGAGTTCAAAGTGTTCAAAGTGGGCATGTTTGGCGGCCTGAACGTACCCCAAACATATGAGATAAAAAGTCAACCTTTTTTAAAAATATAAGAAGATGAAATTATGAGACAAAAATCCCAAATTATTCATGTGAAAATTTAAATTATCGGGAAAATGTCATAATTATCAGATAAAAACCCCAAATTGAAATAAAAAGTCAGAATTATGACATGACTAGTTGAAACGAGGAATAAAAAGTTTAAATAAAGGGGAAAAAAATCCAAATGTGTGATATAAAAAGTCGAAACTATTAGATAAAATGTAATAATTATGAACTTAAAAGTACGTACATTTCATTTTCATCTCATAACAATATCTCATGTCATAATTATGACTTGAGACCATCAAAATATTTTTTTTGTCAACAGTCATTTTTATTTTTATTGATTTCTTAAGATAAGATAAGATGAGCTTTTTTGATTCCTCACTGGGGAAACACACATCACAACTTGACATAAGCAGAGGTTCAAATATATACACAAATGATTCATAGAAAGATAATATTAAACCTTTATTATAACAATGTCCTACGATTGCTCCCTCTTGTGAGGAAATACCAGGTATATCTAATGAGTGGGTTTGAGACATAAAATTCCTAATTTGAAGATATTTTTTGTTTTTAATGGTTCTTTGGAATGTTTGGTTGATATTTCTGAGAAGGACATTAATATTTCAACTTCTCTGAACATATTGTGCATTTTCCTTAAACCCTTATCAGCCCACAACCAAAATCCTGGATCACTTTTCCCTGGTTTAACATTGAAATTGACCTAAATGACACATTTGATATACATTACTGTACAACTACTACATACTACAGAATAAAGCCGTTTGAACAAGGAATTAAAAAAAAAATTCTCCAATTTTTATTTTTTTTATTAAAAAAGAAAGAAATTAAATTGTGGGGGAACCAGAGATCCGGGAAAACCCACCAAGACGTGATGTTAATTCCACACAGACAGCACACATGTAGCTTGTCTGACAGACACAGTATGGGGAGCGTTTCTGATTAGCGCCCCGTACAATGTCTGCAAGATACATGTGTGCTGCTGTGTGAGGTAACGGTGACATACTGCAGCCCCGCCATGCCCGACCACAGATGACATGTGGTATCTATCACATGTCATCCTGCTGTCAGCAGTAGAGATGTTCTTGGTGTTGATGTTTGATGGCGAATGTGACAGCTTGAGTTGTTGAAGCCATCTTACTTCTTCCACTTCAGTGGTTTCCTCAGTCCCAGAAAGTGACGGGCTCTTTTCCAGGAAGACTTTTTTTGCCTGGGTGAGTCTCCTCAGAGACTTGAGTCACCTCCAGAAGTTCGGGGGCCGAGGCAGTAGCGATGGACTCCTGTTCACACGGCTTCTCTTCGGGGACTTCAGCTTCCTTTGAGGCCTTAAGCTCTGTGGAGAGCTCAAGGTTGAGAGAGATCTGAACAGTAAGCTGCGTTTTCAGCTCCTCCAGTTGTCTCTCATAACGTCCGTCCTTTTCCAAGGTGTTTTGCTGGAGATTGTCGATTTCCTCTGTCATCCTGTGACAGAGTTCGTCCTGCTCAGCCTTCAGGTTGGTAATCACCTGCAGGTGGAGGACTATGGACGCTGTGTCTGCATGAGCCTCGACTTCTTCCTCAAACTCCCACTGCAGACTTTCAGCCTGCTGTCTCACAGTGATGACTTCAGATTCATACCCTTGGCCGATCCTGTCCAGCTTGTCCTGGAGGGTTGTTCTTCTGCTGCTCCGCGTGGAGCTCAGCAGGAAACTTGTCCTGTCTGGATCTTTGTGCCATTTTCAGAGTTTTCTCTGCTGGACTTCCTTCTGAAGCTCGTGTTGGAGAGTCTCAGCCTGCTGTCTGACTTCAATGACATCGGTCTCATACCTAGAGTAAGAACAGATAAGATAAGATGAGATTAGTGAAAGGATAAACAGACTACACAGTAACTGTCCTTGAATGTATATAATATGTGCAATATATAATAATTACCTGAGTCTGATCTCATTGTAGGAGACATTGATCTGATCCAGTTCTTCTTGAAGAAGTTTGTTCTTGTCCTTCTCCGCCTCCAGGTCAGCTTGATACTTTTCCTCATTGATTAAATTGGCAACCTTCAGCTCCTCGTAATCTTTATGAAGATCCTTCTTCTTCTGCCTGGTGTTGTCTCTCACCTGAGCAGCTATCTTTGCGTTGCTGAGAGTTACATCATCGCTGTACTTCCTCAGCTGCTCCAGCTCTCTGGTGGTCTCTTTCCCCCTGTTGATGAATATTTCCTTCAGGGTTTTCTGCCTCTTCAGCTGCTCTCTATGTGTCTTCGAGCTCTTGGATGAGTCTCTCCAGAGACATGTCTGTGGGGCGCTCGCTAGAGAACTCCATTCCGCTCGGCTGGTTTATTTTCAGTGTCAGAAAAAAGCTGTCTTTGTCTCTGATGAACAGATACCGTCGTGTTGTTCCTCATTTTTCTTTCTCGCTTTAACACGGCCGTGTCTGATTTCACACCCGCACACACACACACACAAACTTTCTCACACATAACATTAAATAAATTGTGAAATACAAAAAATATTGTCTCAATTTAATGTAATTAAAGCGATTATTTTCATGGTAATTGTGTTGTTGTCCATCCATCCATTGTCAACCGCTTATCCAAAATCGGGTCGCAGGGGCAGCAGCTTCAGTAGCGAGCCCCAGACTTCCCTTTCCCCGGCCACATCGGCTAACTCTGACTGGGGAATCCCGAGGTGCTCCCAGGCCAGAGAAGAGATATAATCCCTCCACCTGGTCCTGGGTCTACCCCTAGGTCTCCTCCCAGTTGGACGTGCCAGGAACACCTCCCTAGAAAGGCGCCCTGGTGGCATCCTCATCAGATGCCCGAACCACCTCAACTGGCTCCTTTCCACACAACTTCCAGGCCTGTGTTGTTGTTGTTGTTGTTGTTGTTGTTACTTTAACATCTCTGTACCCATCATGTTCATACATGATTTCTCACTGTCCTCTGCATTCTTTTCTGATCACCCACCACCATGAAAAGAAACATGTTGCCACACCAGATTAAAGCCTTCTAACACAAAAATACATGTGGCGCTTGTGAAGCCATTGCAGATAGACCTACTGAACTGTGATCGTGTTTCCTAAATATTTAAAGACACAAATCTTGTTGACATAAAATTCTGATTCTGATTTAATTCTGATTACAATCACTGAAAAAAGTTCTGTCTCCCTCAAAATAAGTCTGAGACGCTTCCCCGCAGGTCATACTGCTGAGATGTTTGCACACAGTTTTTCATGACAACTTCTTTTACAGTTCAAGCTGGAGTGCTGTGACCTGATGCCGTCTGCCCATCCCACCAGACTAATGTTTGATCGATTGAGTTTGATGTCCACTCTTTTTATAACCTTACCTTTCTTGGTTATCCTGTGCATTAGCGTGGTAACATCCTCCAAAATTATTAGAAGTCAATCTGTAGACACAGCAAAACGGTTGAAACTGACTTATGTCAGTGCAACAACATGATCGGCTGACATGTTTCCTTGTTTAGCTGCGATAAAGCAGGAAGACGAGGCAGGATATGTGTCATAAAACTGTCATCTCTGGCGTTACAGAATACTAGTAATAAGTAGTGTGTCTCCTCTGATCACAATCTAATGTGACTCTGGGTGGTTATTCCTCCAGAAGGCCTTGCTCTGCACCTGAGCGAGTCCAATCTGAGCACCTCTAGCGTCAGAAATTACACATCATACATTATCAAACTACACATTGAACACCTGAATATGTTCCAAATGACTAAACTCACATCTATCCAGTAAAACTGCTCCTCAGCTTCAAGGCCAAAGTCAGATGAGATTACACATCGATCCGTTCCTCTGTGGTCATCTGCGTTTAGTCCAGAGCTCAGCCCTGATGCTGAACAGTGGAGGCTTTCTTCATGCTTGAGGTCCGTGCTAAACGATGTGACACGGCAGGCGGTTCCTCTCGGCCACATGGTTGTTTTGAAAAAAAACAAATCTTTGTGATGGCTCCTGCCTCCAATAATACACGTTTGTCAAAGTCCTAAATAGTGCGAAAGAAAACCTGATATGATTTTAAAATTCCTAAAAGTCTTGTTGATATCCAGTCAGATGCTGGGCGGATGCTGAATTCGTAGCACTTGTCTTTGTTTTAGGAGTATTTTATAATCCGTGTTGTCTAATCGATACTTCAATGTGACAATTACGAGATCCGTAGCAAATTGTCATGACCGAGCAGAATGTCTTATGGAAGATGAAAATCTGTTGTTTTGCTCACAACCCTCTGAGTAAACCAAGCAGAAAGCATCCCTCCCTCCATCCTGACACATGCTAATGTCACAGCATGAAATAACCTATAAATCAAATTGGGGAAATAATTTGGGACGCAGAGAAGGGACGCAGCAGAGATCCACCGCTCTGGTGAGTAAATATGAGTCACAATCTCAAGGTTACTGTGTTTAACGGCTTTAAAGGGTTTTTTTGAAAGTATAGATTTGTGTGCTGAGGATAGGTGGGATGTAACTGTAGTACATTTACACAAGTGCTCTACTTTGAGGATGTTTTCCTGTGCTTGTTTTATTTTATTGTAAGTAGTTGTTTTATTTGACAGGGACGCTGCACAGCCTCGCCGCTGCGCCAGACTTGATTTACATCTGCAGCCTCCCCGGCAGGAGACAGAGACATCTCTGTTCAAGCAAAATAAACACTAGTTTTTACAAGAAAAAAACAGTTACAAGGCAGAACTTAATCACAAGACAACTACAGCAAGATATCCAAACTTTAAGACAACCAGAGTTCAGGAGATTGTGCGAGATGGGTACGTGACTTTAGCCATTATTTCATCTTTAATGTAAAATCAGTGCATCGTTCTTATAAAGCATTTGCTGGCTGCTACGATATCGTTATTCTCTCGTCATTTTAGTGTCAAATTGATTCTTTGTTTCTCTGTGATTAGTGTAAGACAGTTTCCAAAAATCTGCTTTAATTTGTCACAGTTCGAGCGCAACACACTCTTTATACTTTATTTTGTTTATTTGTTGAAATGACCTCAGATCTCAGTCTAACTTTGGGGCTTCTGGACTTTTAGAGAACGACCTGCCCAGCAGTGTGTGGAGTAGTCTCGGTCACCTTCGTCTCCACCAGTTCCAACAACAAGATGTTTCTTACACATCAGTAAACTGAAAATAATGATAATGCAGTAATATTGTCATCATTTTACTCTTTGCTTTAAAATACTCACATACATTTATATGATTTTTAATGTTTGTAACAGTGTTTTAAGTAAAAGATGTTTTCTTGTCAAACATTTATATTCACTTGCTGCGTTCTTTTTTCTTTAATTTTCCAAGAGAACAATGTAAAAACTGCATTTTAGCGATGACTCACCTGCGTTATCCTGACAGGTATGATGCCGTCTGTGTGTTTCTGCCTCACCTACGTGCTGGGCCTGTGTCTGGGCCTGCTCTGCCTGCTGTTTGTGACCGTCTGGAGCTCCCACTGGAGAGGAGGATTCTCCTGGGACGGTTCGGCTCTGCAGTTCAACTGGCACCCTGTCCTCATGGTGTCCGGGCTGCTGGTTCTCTATGGCTATGGTGAGTTATTGTGCTGTGGAGCTGCATTGCAGAATACACACACACAGTAAATCCTCCTCGTATGAAGGTTTTAATGTTCGGTGTTTGTTAAAACTGTCGCAGAGAGATGTTGATTTGGTTGAATCGAGGGTGTAGTTTGTGGTGCTGTTGATCTGTGTTGCATTATACAGATGTATGTGTGTGTTACTTAACCTGCCCTCGTTGATGTAAAGGGAGTGGACAAAGGAAAAGAAACGAAAGCCAGGGCACATTTAGTCCTGTTGCTGTTGATTTTACCATAATAATAACACTGATCATTTGTTAACTAACTGGCCGTGCAATAATAAAAAAAAATAGCCTTAAAAAAGGCACTCCACAAATCTTGCACAATGAGATCAGTTGACTTGTCACAAGGAGTACAGCTCGGCCTGTGAAAACAGTTCAGCATGATGTCCTCTGAGGCAGATGTTACCATCGGGGTTATCTTATCTCCGATCTGAGGCTCAAAATCTTTAACAGGAAGACCTCGACTTAGAAATTAGAGCTTTGGGGCTTGAAAAAGATTCCAGATTGAGTGTTTATGGAGCTTGACCCATTAAGTAAAAGTCAGGCATGTTGTGTTTTACTTTTACTGACTTTTAGGTAGTTTTTATGACACTGCTGACAAGTGAAGTAGATATAGAATAATGAAACAACAAAACAACATCAGATGAAGTGAAACATAATATGTGGAAAATAAATACTCTTGATGTAACATCACCATAGGCTGTGGCGACAGGGGGAGCGGATGCAGAAACATTTACAGGTATGAAGTAGAATCCGTCTCTTTGTGTGTCTGCAGCGGTTGTTGTGTACCGGCTCCCGTTCACCTGGAGTCAGAAGAAGCGCGTCTGGAAACTGGTGCACGCCGGGCTGATGTTACTGGCTCTGGTGCTGTCCGTCCTGGGCCTGTGTGCCGTGTTCGACTTCCACAGAGGCATCCACGTGCCTCACCTGTACTCGCTCCACAGCTGGGTGGGCATCTGTACTGTGGCGCTGTTTGCAGTCCAGGTACGGATACTGACTAAACATCCTCCATTGTTCTAAATTACATACACAAGGTGTTTAGTGGTTAGATATATTGTAATCATCCCCTTCCTCTCATGTCACCATGCCGCTGGATAGTGGGTCCTCGGTCTGGGTGGCTTTTTGCTTCCCTGTTCTCCGCTCTGGATCCGCAGCAGCCTGAAACCCGTCCACAGCTGGATGGGAAAAGCGATCTTGATCCTCAGCGTGACCGCCTGCATCAGTGGTATCAGTGAGAAACTGCTCTTTACCCTGTGAGTGCTCAAACATCCACCACATTACAGCACAATGGCTTCTTTATTTTTAAGTTTGCCCAAGTATGAAAATTCAGTCACCAACATGTCAGTGGAAAGTTGTTCCACTGTGAATCAGTACTCACTTATACACTGGATGTCTCTGTTTTGTTCTG
Source organism: Diplodus puntazzo (assembly GCA_963678695.2). Lineage (NCBI taxonomy): Eukaryota > Metazoa > Chordata > Actinopteri > Spariformes > Sparidae > Diplodus > Diplodus puntazzo. The sequence goes on along the minus strand of OZ023173.1, from coordinate 22,627,073 downwards.
TAGCAGTGGAAACAGCACCGAACCTTACAGCTCACTTCCTGCTGAAGCAAAGTTTGTGAATTCCCTCGGCCTCCTCATCGTGGCCTTTGGATTGGTCACTTTTGGCATCCTGTCCAATAAAAGATGGCAGCGGCCAGAAGAAGAGGCTGAAAGTGTTCAGGTGAGCATGGATGCCATAACAGGGACTGTATTACTGTTGATCAGTGCGGATGTTAGAGTAATTCTTGGTCATGATTGGTTCAGTCTGTTTCAGTATTTTAACACTTTGGGTGTCCTTTTAATTACAGCTTCTGCTCAATGTACACAGCCCATGAGAACACTGGGCGCTCGGCAGGAAGACACCACTGTGCCACAGAGAGCCGTGCGCACACAGGCTTTCATTACAGACAGATGGAGACTGTAATGGATTTCACTGGTCGAGACGTGTACGAGGAATATAAGAAAACCTCATCTTTATTGTTGAAACCGCATCGATGATGTTGCTTTTTGCTTTAATGTTGTTCCAAACCTGCAAAGAGTTCAAATGTTCTCAAACGCATTATCATCTTTTTTCTTGCTCACAAAATAAAGAATAAAAAGATTTTGTTCGTAGATGTTCTGATGTTCTTCTTGATGCTGACATGATTATTTATGTACCATAAGACACTCCATGCCCTCCTTGAAGTGATCTTTCCTATTTCAGGCATGGATTTTATTTTATTTGATGATTGATTTTGTAATATGGTATTTTATTAACAATTTATAGGCATTTAGAAAACTTCCACAGTATAATTTTGACTGTCATTATAGTCAATGTAAGTCAGTTTTGCTCTAAAAATGTTCAACTACAGCTGCACTGCTGTTATAGACCACTGGAGGTCAGCGTGGTGCAGCAGCAACTCTTCAGAATCATGTGCCATGTTGAGTCAGATGGAGAGAGAGGAGCAAAAAATCATGCATTGACAAAGTCCAATAATGATAAGAACATGAAAAGAAAGGAAAGGAAAGAAATTGAGAGAAAACAAAGCAAAACAAAACAAAATGAAATACAACTAAACTAAATAAGAAATATATAAATAAATAAAACTAAACTAAACTAAAGCATGAAAATAAAATAAAACAAATAAAATAAAACAAAATAATACAAAACAAAATAAAATAAAATGAAATAAAATAAAATGGAATACAACTAAACTTAACTAAACTAAAAATATATAAATAAATAAAACTAAACTAAACTAAAACAGAGAAATAAAATAAAACAAATAAAATAAAACAAAAAAATAAAATAAAAAGAAATGAAATAAAATTGAATACAACTAAACTAAACTAAACATATATAAATAAATAAAACTAAACTAAACTAAAACAGAGAAATAAAACAAATAAAATAAAACAAAAAAATGAAATAAAAAGAAATGAAATATAATTGAATACAACTAAACTAAACTAAACCAAAGAATAAAAATAAAATAGAACAAAACAAAACAAAACAAAACAATACAAAACAAAACAAAACAAAAGGTCTATTGTTGTAGCACCCACCCCGGCCTGTGAGCGGCAGTGCTACATCTTCAGAGCGACCCACATTAGACGAAGAAGAAATTCGCTTCCTGTGAGGTCAAAGTTCACCAGCTAGCCTGTCATAATAACCAGCTAGCATTCTAGCTAACATCACCCGAAAAGACCATTTCCTCTGTCAAAATGGATGTAACTCAGGCCAAACAGGAACACCTACTCGCATTAAAAGGTATCGTATCATCGTCATCAACATTTAACAGATAGTGTCTGATGACGTTGTTTTCAAACAGAGGCTTTAAATATTCCATTGGCCCGGCTGTTGTCATTTGTTGTTGTAAGCTGCTAGCTGCTAGCGCTAACGCTAGCTAAAACAACATCAAACCTCTTTATTTGGTAATATGCAAAGAAGACTTTATTGACAGGTCCACTTTTAAGATACTGTAGACTTGTCGTTAATGGACCTTAAAGTTAAAAATGACAGAAATTGTGAATTAGCGACATATTCCAGGATGAATTACCGGTATGTCAGCTAGCATATGTTTAGCTGTGTTGTTGTTTGCTTATTTAGCTAAGAAACTCAGTGTTGGTTTTCTGTTTCCTGAGTGAAATAAACCCCAATAAACCCCACTTGCCTCGATATCTTTAGTGAGATGTTACGTCTGTGTGTGTGGCCTGTCTTGTAATACGTATTTTGCTACTGTCGAGAGCTATTGACAGTCACATTATGTGTCAGGCAGCTAATTAGTCAATAGCCTTCTGTTTCCGATGACTCTGCACCCATTAAACATAATTTATGTGGCTTATTGATAATGACAATATTATAGTGAACCCGGATCTTGCACTGGAGATATGGATGCACTGCACAAGCTTGTTGACATATGTTGCTATAAGCTGACAGATGCTAAAATTGAACTGTTAGACCAGCAAATCATAGTTGAGTTTAAATCTAATGACTGAGTAACTCTATCAGATGCTTGTCATTTCTAGAATTGAAATGTCTTGCAATGCATTAAAGGTTATTTATGTATTACAACCAAAAACTAAAATAGATGGATAAATAAACATTAAATTTAGATTAATACCACAGTAAAGTCAGCACAATAACGACCCTAATCGTGTGTCCCATCACTAACTAATGTCACTTTACTTTACAGTGATGCGGCTAACGAAACCAACACTCTTCACAAACATGCCAGTAACATGTGAAGAACGAGATCTGCCAGGTAAGATGAAGACAGACTGTTTTTTGTTTAACAGATCTACAACCGAGGAGAAGGATGCATGATACTTGTTAGCTAGGGGTTCATTAAGTTTCTCCTTTACTTGTATTTTTTTAATTAGCATCACACTCTTTTAATAGAGATCACATGCCTGTGGGTCTGTTGACTTTGTATTGCTGTGGGTTTTCTGATTTGTCATTGTTGATTCAGTAATTCATGCCACGCAGAGCATCTTGATATTGAATTATCAATTATTCTGCTAGCACAGGAAATGGGAGGATTTGATAATACCCATGAAACTATTATAAATCAAACTAACATGTGCACAGACTTTGGTTGTGTATGGCTATGAAAATGGCTATTGAATATTAATTTGAGAAGCTGCATGTCTTGGGACTGTGGGAGGAAACCAGAGCACCAGCTGGAAACCCAAGCAGACACAGGGAGAGCATGCAGACTCCGCACAGAATCGCTCCATTCGGCCGGGTTAGGTTCAAATCCTGGCTCTGTTTGCTGTGAGGCAACAGTGCTAACAGCTGAGGGACTGTGCAGCCTTTGTTTGTCCTCACTGCCTCGTCATGTTAAAGATTACAGTGGAGAAAACATTAGCATAAAAATCCTTTGTTTGCACCGTCCTTTCTTTCTGTTTACCTCTTACATTGCTAATGTTGTTTATGGTCTGTAGATTGTAGAGATTCTCTCAAAGATTCTTTTTTGGATGCTTCCAAACAACCAACCTTTATCAAAATGTTGTGTATGCTCTCACTCTGCACACACCCCACATACTTTATATTTCGGCAAATTCATCCCATGACTGATGAATAAACTTTTAGCTACGTTTTAAAAGTTGCTTCACAATATGAATACTACTATTCTTGAGACATTCACGTGGCGTCAGTGTGCGCCATATGAGGCAACATAAGTACATAGGCCAGACTCGAGCACTTGACTTGCTTCCGCTTTCTGCGTCGCTGAGAGCTTCTGCTTTTCTGTTGAGTGCTTCCCACGGTAAAAACAAATGTCTAACGTTCTCTGGGGTTGTGTCAGGATTTAACAAACATCCAACTCAATCAAGACTTATATAGTCATGTTAAAAATATGTATTTGAACAAATAACACCAAATATCTGAATGTCATGAACCTCATTAAACAGGGAATGCTGGAAACTGACGGAGTGTATGAAGTGTATCATGCTTTTAGTCTGTCTGTAATATTGATTTATAATAATTGCTACAGTGTCATTTGTAATTGACTTCATACATTTGATCTTAAATCCCAATGAACTGTATGATCTAGTAGAAGAAAAACCAACAGACAAAATGAGATGAAATTTGACTATTTCAGATTTTTGAGCTGCACTTGCTTTGGATCCAGAGCACATCTGTATTAGAGATTTGCATCTCAGACGCTGTGCCCGGATTTGGATGGAAACCCCGCTGAGAGTCTGAGTGTTTGTTTTCCTCTCTGTTGGAGAGCAGCACAGATAAATGTGTTTGCTGCACTGGCAACTGAACTCCACACAAACCATAAATCACACTGACACTTCTAAGTAGGACCGCTATTTATATGAGAGTACCAGAAAACTGACAGCTTGTCTGTAAGTGTGCAAAGATGAATTGGGCGACTTTGACATTAGAAACTTAAAACCGGTTCACTTTTTTCCATCATGTTCTATTTTTAACTTCTGCTGAAGAATCTCAACATATCGAGCATTTTGTCGTTAACAATAACAGATGCATTGGTGGGAGACATCAAAGTATAAGCAGTATTTGTAATATTAGCCAGTGAGTTGATCATAATAGAAGATGCATGTGGCCGTGTTGTTGGACAGGAGGGCAGAAATTGGAAGCCGGTGAAATCCTTCTGGTTCAGACGGCTTTGAAACCTGATCTTCAAAGGCGCTTTGTGTCTCTGATCTGTCTGCACTTCACAGGATACTCAAAGACAATTTTTTTAAAACCTTACTGCCAAACCAGTGTCTACATCGTGTGTATCCTCACATTCCACCGGCTTAGCTAAAGCTCTAGAAGGGTTAGTGCTGACTTTTAGCAAATGAATGGAAACAAACTCAAGTTTTGTTTTACTGACAGATTTGCAACAACCAGTGTTGGTCAAGTTTTATAAAGGGTCCAGAGATATTATGTGTTTTGTCATGTAGTTGCACCAATAGTATGTACTTGTAATACACATAATTTGTATGTCTCTGTACCTATAGGCGTCTTGTTTGGTCAGCTTATGAGAGAGGACCCGTCCACCATCAAAGGAGCAGAGATTTTAATGCTGGGAGAGATGCTCACATTACCACAGAACTTTGGGTAAGAAACGCTAATTTTTCTGTTGGGGAATTTATGAATGAACAAGAGTCCATTAAGCTCAAAGATTAAGATTTAACCGTCTGCCTCTCTGCCTTGCACAGAAATATATTCCTGGGTGAGACCTTCTCCAGTTACATAAGTGTGCACAACGACAGCAACCAAGTGGTGAAGGACATTCTCGTCAAGGTGCTGTATGAAAAGAGGCACTTGTCCAGCACTTATTACCCACTCGGCACTGAGCAGTTTGACCCACAACTGTTCTGCTGTGTGATGTGATGTGATCTTTTATAGGCTGACCTACAGACCAGCTCACAGAGGCTCAACCTGTCGGCGTCAAACTCTGCAGTCGCAGAACTCAAACCTGAGTGTTGCATTGACGACGTTATCCACCACGAAGTCAAAGAAATTGGAACACACATGTGAGCGTCCTCCTTTTTAAGCTAAACAAACTCTTTAAAAACTGTCCTTATCTCTTCACACCCAAACCGATGGAAAGCCGGGTGAATTTTCATATTTCATATAACATTTCTGGAGCTTCACAGCAAAACAACTGAGAAAAAACAAACGATCCAAGACTCTAGAAACCCAAGATCCCAAACTGATTTGATAAAACCCCCATTTACACCCTTTCTCAAGCCAGAATATTCACTGTTGCTGTGAAGCTAAAAGGCGCTAGCATGCACCCCGTCTGAAGTGGGTGCTTGAGATTGACTACGTATCAGAGGTGTGAATAACGTCTCTTCAAATCAGTTTGGGATCATGGGGCCTTCAGAGACTTGGATTACCCCTGACGAGCTCTATGGAGCCACTTTACAGTTGTTTTTTAACGTTTTAAAACAAGTCCTCATCTACTTCAATAGTTTAGGAGAATGCCTCGACATTACGTTGTTGTGAAGCTCCAGGAATGTGTTTTGGACTACAAGATATTATACTGGGGTGAATTTTCTTTAGAGGACCTGAATACTTCTTTCACCGCTGCATATTTTGTTAAAGCGAAACTCTCACCAAAATGCAACCTAGGCTTTTTTTGTCAATGTATATGAGTCAAACCTTCGTATAAAAGCATAACTACCATGAAAGAGGCAATTTTAAGATTTACCGTATTTTCGTTTTCGGGTCATCCTCATTTTCAATGGGAGTGCTACGGGCACTTTTCATGATGGCATCAAAATCACTATTTTTAAAACACTAAGAAGGCTCAACACAACATTAAACTTTGCTCTAAGTATCACCGGGGTCTCTACACATGAACACGAGCATTGAGAACATTGTTTGTGTACACAGAGTTTACTAAAAAGAAGGTTTTTGAACAACTCACCTTACATGTCCTCTCTTCTTATTTCCAGCTTAGTCTGTGCGGTCAGTTACACCACTCAGTACGGGGAGAAGCTCTATTTTCGGAAGTTCTTCAAATTCCAGGTGAGTTATATTTGAGTGCTTGTCTTTAATCAACAGTGGCGAACTCATGTGTGAGCCTGGAGGAGACCTGAGAAATGTCACAGGTCTTCAACAGAGCGAATGTAATTACCACCCATGCTAAAGATTTGGTCTCTTGTGGTCTTCAGCTTTCAGTTTGGGAACCTGTTCTCACTCTTTTCCCTTCCCTCTGGTAACACTGTCAGTATCATCCTTCAGATTTCTAGCCTTTTTCTGAAGAATGTCAGTCTGATTCTACAGATATTTATCAGTCGAATGGACGTACAGTGTGAGAAAAGTCCAGCATTCAGTTTGCAATCTATTTTCAATCAGGTTTTGAAGCCGCTGGATGTGAAGACAAAGTTCTACAATGCAGAGGTAAGTCAGCTGCTCTCGGAAACTAGCGCCAGCACAGAATAAAAGTGTCATACATACGGACTGTGTGCACTCGTATTTGTCACCATTTCATTCTGCAAATAGAAGAACTGTATCGCCTCACATGCAAGTTCTTACTTTAGCATATATACCATGCTTCATATCATGTTTCATTTCATACTTAGGGACATTTTCTAGATGCTAATGCGACAGTTAGTATCAGTCAGCTCTCGTGGAAAACACTTGTGCCTCCACAAACATTTATTTAACACAGAAACGTGTTGTCTCGAGCTGGAGATCAAGTGTTTTCCTCACAGAGGCAACAAGCTTTTTCCTTTTTCCTCATTTTCATACCAGTAGCTTTTTATCTTAGCCGTATGCAAATATTCATTGTCATCGTCTTTTTGGCATGTAACTTCATTTGTTTATTGTGTCTTGTATTTTATTTTCTCCATTAGAGTGACCTCAGTTCTGTGGTAATTGTTTCTTCTGTTCTCATCGCTGAACATTAGCTTCTCTTAATCCTTGTTTTGGTGCAGCAGACTTTTGTCTTTTCCGGGGCCAATAGAAAGGTGCAAAGTAGAAGAATGGAAAGTCTTGAAATACCAAATAGATTGTTGGAGATGAACAAGTGACTCGTCTACGTTAATGTTAACACTGCACTCCTCAACGTGAACTTTCCGTTATTCGTCTTTGCCCTTTTCTTTGGACGCTCATGCTTTCTTGCAAACTCATCCTACACAGGGCTTGGACTTTTAAATTGTGGTGTCAAATTGTGGTGGGTGGGGTTTTTAGTGATTATAATATTAATCATAATTGGGGAAGTTTTGAGTATGGACTATGTTCTTTTTCTATTTGTGAAGATGTAAAATGATTATGTAGCTTTGGAGACATGAATGATGGTGCTCTAATCTCATTTTTAACTTCTGTATTGTGGGTTTTAGGGTTTCATTGTGATGCAACAGGCCAATTAATGTCTTGGTGATTATAAACCAAAATCACCTCAACAAGTGACCAGTGGGTCTTGATTATTTGAAAGTAAATGAAGCGGATATATTTGAGTCTCTTTAATTAAACGTGAGGTTTCAGGTGTTGGTTGGAATGGCTTTGCATGGATCGGAGATGCTAAGCTCTGTGATTTAACATTAACCTCATCCAGAACGGTTCATGGTCTGATCTTGTATTATGAATTGCAGGCATGAACTAATCTCTGCTTCTGTCTCATTGTTATCTTATCGTATAGTCGAGGTTGCACTGAAGGTTTGACGGTTACTTTCCAAAAGCATCAAATAGCTGTTTATATATAAAAAAACATGAATGAAAATCCTTTACTGACACAGTGTTGATAGTAGAAGGTTCGATATTTTCTGAGCAATTCAAATCAGATTATGATAAGTAACATAATTTTCTGTATACAGAAGGTATCAATGATTTTAAAATAGTCTTGCCCATGTGGGTGTTAGTCAGTATGATCAGGAATAAATGTAGTGATTTGATATATTTTACAATAAAGACTGTACTGTAATACCAGCTTTTTGATTTCTCTTGAAATATTTAATGTATTTTTGAAGGAAAACCACCTCACCACCGATCAGAATGACTGTAGAGCAGAAGAGTCAGTCAGTCCCTCTCAAAGGTTTTGATGGCTGTTTTTAAATAATCTGGTTGGTTAAAATCACACAGCTAGTTGATGCTCGAGCGAAACGGTTTAAACGACTTGTCGATTGTCGTCGTGCAACCTCTGCTGTACACTCTGCTGTTCAGCACTTGTACTAACAATGACCTCGAAGGTACACTGAGCAAACCGAATAGAACTTAATACATGTTTATATGTAAGATGTTTGTCCTCTTGAGTCAGATCGACACATGTAACTCATTACATGACTCTCACATCACCTACAGAGTAGCTTAAAGGACAGCTTCACTTTGTTTCAAGTCTGCCTTAAAACATTACTCACATGTCCAACAATCACGGCTGTTTCATCCTGTTCACACTTTTCTTTCCAAGATCTCATCCTCATGAGACTTATTCTCAGTTTTTCAAAATAATTGTCCTTTTTAGGGCCAACTAAAGCGCTATGTCCATCTATTGCCATGAGGATAGATGTCAGTATTCAAAGGAAGTGGGCAAAAAACCTAATAAAATGAGACAAAAAGTGATTAAAATGCAGGAAATGGAGCTTTTTTATGGTGTTTAAGTAGACTCAAAACCTTTGCACATAGTGTTTCTGCTATGTGTGAATAAATGTGATCCCACCAAGAGGAAAATGACGCCAACACAGATGTGTCACACACAAAAATGCCTTGAAATTCCACTTGCGTCTGACTGCACAAGCAAGTCAGTTCCCATAAACCAAAATAAAATGTGCAACTTTGCAGCAGAAAGAAACTTGTTTACAACCTGGTACAACAAAAAAACTGAAAACTTTTGCTCTCCAAAGCTAATTTCCTCTGTGAATTGTTAAATAAGGAGCTCATTTAAGTTATATTAAGGCTTAAATTACGTTAAAGACCTGGTTTAATTGAATAACAGCTGGTGGATTGCTGTCTAGTTACCAGGCTTCATTAAGCTCGCCTCCGCTCCACCGACAATCCACCCTTTTGCTCATTTTTGAATTAGCCAGGAGAAAGGCAGAGTCAGGCACCGCCAATATGCCGACAGCTGGAGCCACAGTGGAGCTTTTCAGAAACCTCTGGGTGATGTCATGGAGACCACATCCATGTTTCTACAGTCTATGGGTCCCCTGAGTACAGGGCTGTGACTGCTTCAGGCTGTGGCTTTTGTCCCCTGTGTTTTTACATTGAAGTCATGTAAGTAAAGGTGTCTCTTTAAGCCCAGTGTGGACAGGAGGAGAAATTACAGCAACCACAAACAAAATATACAAACGTGAGCATGTGAATAAGACAGACTGGAAAAAAGCCAACCTTTCCTTTAAGGCAGTAGGATTTTGCACAAGCCTAACCCTTCCTAATATCTAATAATGAAGTGGATGTCGTTGCTCAGTTCACCTTGGAGATGATGTTTCATTGTGAGCGACAAATTTTAGTCTGACTCGTGGCTTCTCGGCTCCAGACAGATGAAGTGTTCCTGGAGGCTCAGATCCAGAACATCACCACCTCACCCATGTTCATGGAGAAGGTCTCGTTAGAGCCCTCCATGATGTACAACGTCACAGAGCTCAACACGGTCACAGCCACAGATGACGGAGGGTAAAAAGCACTCGAGTTAAAAAGCTGAATGATGGTGTTCACTGTCAGGATTAGGCTTCATTCTCATCCGTAACTCTTCACTCCCAGAGAGTCCACGTTTGGGAAAATGTCCTACCTGCAGCCCATGGACACACGGCAGTACCTGTACTGCCTGAAGCCAAAGCCGGAGTACGCGGAGAAGGCCGGCGTGATCAAGGGCGTGACGGTGATCGGCAAGCTCGACATCGTGTGGAAGACCAACCTCGGGGAGAGAGGGAGGCTACAGACCAGCCAGCTGCAAAGAATGGTATGAGGATGCTTTTTTAATGAATAGCGGATTAAACATCGAAAACCTCGATTTAAACGTCAGCGATATTAGCAGTTAAAACACTCCTAGTGTACGCTACGACCAAAATCAAAGAATGTCATCTTAACTTCTCCCATTGTGTTTATTTTTGTCCTGTCCTCACGTCCTCCAGGCTCCAGGGTACGGAGATATCAGACTGTCTTTGGAGATGATTCCTGACACGGTCAACCTTGAAGAACCTTTTGACATTATCTGTAAAATCACCAACTGCAGGTAAAAAAAAAAAAATTAAAAAATCCACATAATAGTTTATCTTGCAGCCCACACAAGACAACTTCGATGCTCTTTACAGGGTTTGTATGAAGTCTTGAAAGTTTGGGAAATGCTTAATTTTAATTGTTACAGTGTCAAGATTAAGATGCTTCATCAGATATAATCCTTAAAAAAAAATCTGTTGTTTCATTGACAACGAAAAGTCTTTTAATATTTGAAATAAAACAATCCCTTCGAGCGTTAAATAATCCTTGTCAATTGTACAATCAATAATGAAGAGCTGGTAAAAAAAGAAAGTAATGATATACATTGATTTCTGTGAGTATAAAATAATTCTGTAAAAGCGTTTTTCACAGTGGCATTAATAACAATTCAGATATAACAATTAAGGCTACAGTAGTTTGGAATGTTTTGCTGTATAAACCTTGCGTGTAATCATTAACGTGTGATTAAATCACTGAATAACAAGCAGCTTTTTTGTGTCCTCCGTGTTGTAGTGAACGAACCATGGACTTGGTGCTGGAGATGTGTAACACCCGGTCGATCCACTGGTGTGGTGTATCGGGGCGACAGCTCGGGAAACTGAGTCCTGCTGCCTTCCTCTCTCTGCCCCTCACACTCCTCTCATCCGTCCAGGGTCTGCAGGTAAGATCCACACCTGTAGGAAAACTCTCCTGGTGCTGTTCTCGCGCGCTAATGTTCTGTTTCCTCTCCCTCTTTGTTCCAGAGTATTTCCGGATTGAGACTCACAGACACATTTCTGAAGCGGACATACGAATACGACGACATCGCACAAGTGTGTGTGGTCTGTCCGTTCACGACCAACGAGAGTTAGGACTTTTATTGACAATTTTTTTTTTGTTTTTTTTTTGCGTTTTAGATATGAATGGACCAAACGGTGGAAAGTCTGCACATAACGCTGACATTTCACTCTTTTTGCAACCTGAAGGGGAGAAAAAACTGTATTTTAAAAATGAATTGTGAATAATATAAACCACTTTGTTTGAAAATAATGATTTAAATGTGCATAAATGTTAATAAATCTCTGGAATCTTTGATTTCCTGTCGCTTTTTAAAACATATTGCCTGCTCCCCGGGACAATAAGAGAGAACGCTCATTTCATTGTTATTTTTCGAGGAGAATATTACCGGAATTTCTGTTTTTTCACTTCAGCTCACTGTTAAATGTTTCCTGACAACTTCACAGTCCTCGCTTATCACTGTTTCTGGGGATTTTCTGGGGATTTACACCTTTAAAGTGTCTGATAAAGATGTCACGTAAATCTTGGCTTCAAATTAGAAGACATTATTTAACCCAAAAGACTTCACACTCATTACATTTCAATAATAATGACACAAAGACAAACATGCAAGCAGCAGTCGCTCAATTTCAAGACATTTATTCACATGTTTTTAGACAAAACATTGTGCTGCCCTAGCATACCTATTTGTTTCCATAAAGCATCTGATCTCAAATACCAGATTTAAGAGCATGCAAAATGAACAGTCTGAATACTTTATTACCAGTTAATGAACAATTAAATATGCTTAAAGGGGAGGGGGGACATTTATTATTTTTGCTAAAGTGCAATAACAACATAATGCAGGCGGCAAACACTGCTATACCATTAGACGGTCGTCTCAATTCAAAATTAAGTCGTTTTCAAAAGCAGTGATGTGAGTCCTACGTGTCCGAGGACCGGATGGTGTTTATCCTCCAGTAAGAGCGTTTTTGTTTTTTTGTTTTTTTCTGTCTACAAAAATAATATGAAACAGTATGCAGTATAAACAAACCTGATGTTACTGTATGAGAAAAAAAGCTTGTATGTTCCCTGCAAGGCTGTAAAAGTACATTCCTCCCAAACCCTCCGTTTCATCGTGACTAGACAGAAAGATCCTCAACTCATAACATGAAGAGGGCAGTGTGTTTCTCAGCACATACAAAAACATGTGAAAAGCTCTGAAGACAGGATTTACTCATGTTTCTCTCTGTAGGCTGAATGACTTCTTGGCTCTTTTTTTTCTTTAAGACTAAGTGTTTTTACAATGTGTTTTTTTCTTTTTTGTTGTTGCCCTAGATGTGTGGGATGCTTCATTTCATGGTCCAGTCTCCAGGCCCCCTCATCTCTCTCCGCTCCGGAGCCTTTTAGTCACAGTAAAGTGCCTTCAACCCCATCCTTGTCTCTTCAGTCCAGCTATGCCGGGGATTTGACTTGAGAAATGGGTGTAGAGATTGTAAATCGCGCCATATGGTTGCCCTTCCTTGGAAAAAAAAAACGTGGGGCTGTAATGAAAAAGAAAAAAAGATGCATTTAAGCGATGCGGATGTATTTTCAGGCTTATATAAAGTGAGCCGGGGGTTCGGTTTGAGATGTACCTGAGGAGATCATGAGTGCTCCTCGGCGCTGCCGCTGAAGGAGCGGCTCCGGATGTGGTTCCTTAACTGCTCGATCAGCTCTGGGTTCTGCTGCTGTATCTGCTGCGCAAACTGTTGTCCTCTGACAGAGAGACGACAGAACTCTGTTTAGAACCTACCAGAACAACAGCTTCACACAACGCAGGATGAGACGTTGCTCTGTTTTTAATTTAAAGTAAAATAACAGGAATCCCCTGCGGGAGAGTGCGGCCTCATTTCCTCACTACAGACAGGACAGGAGGTTCATACTAAATCAGAAACAACATAACATTCTTATGCTGGGATGGAATATTATGAAAACAGAAAATGTCACATCTAATTAGACGGTAATTACACACTGTTTCATCCTGTTTTCATCATTCAGAGAAAAATGCCTGTTGAGGCGAATCACAGATGAAACATGACACAGCATGTTGGTACAACTTTGCTGTGTTAAATTGTCTCAGAAATGTTGAGATATTATCGGCCTTCTCGCCAAAACTCAGATGAGATGATCGACAGCACTCTCACGTCTGCACGGCGGACAGCAACTGGTTAACTTAGCTTAGCATTAAAGTGGCAGTTCACCCCGAAAACATAATACATATTTTTCCTCTCACCCGTAGTGCTGTTTATTGATGTAGCTTGTTTTGGTATCAGATGTCAGTCAACTTTCACTTTAATATAACGTAACTAGATGGCACTCAGGGCTTTAAACATCACCGTTCACCACAGCTTCCCTGTGAATGAGATTCATGGCTTCTTTTCAATCTGTAGCTATTGCTTTTGTTTTTATCGTCATTTAAATGGTCATTTCAAGCACTTCCTGATGTCTTTTTCATGTTTTTTATAACCCTGTAAAGCACTTTAACAGCCTTGTGTCTCAGTGGTGCTGTATGAATTAATTTCCTTGCCTCGAAGCACCAGAAAAATACATTTCAAAATCTCAACATTAATGCGTCTTTCCAAAAATCATGACCCGGCGACTCAAGATCATCCACAGCTGCTGCGGGAGGGAACTATTTTCTTTCAGCTAACTTCACCCACCAGCTGTATAACCACAGAGCAGGCAGCGCATGTCTACTCATGGACAAGAGGCTGGCTAACTAAGCTGGTTAACGTCGCAGCTCAGCTGACGTGTCTCTCGTCCATGAGTAGATCCACGCTTTCTTCGACGTGGCGACGTGGTTGGCAGGTCAAGTTTGGTAGCTCGATGGATAAATGGCACTACAAGTAAAAGGAAAAGTGGTGAAATGTCCCTTAAAGACTAAAAACATGAAGGTCACAAAATCTGCCTACAAGCATCCCTAAAGCCACCAGGAAGTGACTGTTAAATGCCAAGAAATAGTCTTTTCGCTTCCTGTTTACCACACAGACCTGAGAGTGCCACCAATTTCCCAAAATATTGAATTTCAACTCTCCAAAATGAGTCAGTTTAATCCTTTTCATTCAGAGTCGAGTGTACTTACGCTTCAATCAGGCTGGAAATGTCCGACAGTCCGCCCACTCCGGCTGCAGGCCCGCCGACCGCGTTCGACATCATTCCTGACATACTGACCACACAGCGACACAGTGACAGCGAGTAAAAGCATGTAATTAAACTGAACTTGAAAGCAACCCCCCACCCCCCTACATGCTATCAATTATTTTTGGCACTCACAGCTGTTGTACTTGTTGGTTCTGCATCACGCTCGCGGCCTGTAAACAAGAACCCGAGCTGAAATCCACTTTGTTCTCTCACAAATGTATTTAAAAGGGCAATTTTGTTATTATCTACTGCTGCTGGCACCGAACAGCAGTCTGATTTAGATGTGTCTTGTCATTGTTGCTGTAATAAAAACTCCGGCATGGCTTTTAGAGGCGTTGTCTGCCCGGCAGACGTTCCCGCATGTCATCGTTTAACAACGCTCCGGCCCGAGACGAGGCCCTTTCCACTAGACAATAAACTCTGTTGATTAACGGGCTAACTGTCACTCAGGGGACTAATTAGGGAAGATATCTGGTCTAACCTTGCCAGACACAAAACATAAGACTCCAGGACGAGTGGTTTACTGAACAGCAGAGAGCCTCTATTGTGCCGGGCCGTTTATGTACAGTGATTTTATTAAAACTCTTACCATGCTGATGAAGGCGGGGTTGTTGATTAAACTAGCCATGTCGAAACCCAATCCAGCAGCTATCTGCGGCACACAGTCACAGGTAAAGGTCAGAATTATCAGCACTAGTTAAAGGAAAAGTTCACCCCGCCAAGAAAAAGAAAAATTCAGTCATCGCCTACTCTGGAAAGTCGGGTGAAGTTTTCCACAAAACATTTCTGGAGCTTCACAGCAAAACTATGCTGCAGCATTCTCAGGAACAACTGACGGAGGTGGGACTTGTTTCAAAACGTTAAAAAAACAACCAAAAAAAGAACATAAAAAGGCTTCATATGATCAAAATTCCCAAAACAGAGCTCAACTGTGCTTCAAGAACGTAAATAACATTTTCTCCAATCAGTCTGGGATCTCAGGGCTTCTGGAGACTTGGATTACGCTGGAAGAGCTGTATGGAGCCATTTTATGCGTTTTTTTAGTTGCTTACTTATGTTTTAAAGCAAGTCGCCATCTACTTGCTGCAAAGCTGTTTTGCTGTAAAGCTCCAGAAACTTTTTTTTTAACCACAAAATGTCACCCAACTTTCCATCAGCATGGAGGTGAATAATGACTGAATTTAAATTTTTAGGTGAACTTTTCCTTTAGTGAGATATAAACAGGAAAATAAGGCTACTATGCGTTTATTTACTTACTGGGCTGGTTGCCTCTTTCTGCTTCTGCTCTGCGATCTTCAGGTTGGACTTGTACGTATCATTCTCGGGGTCTAACACCAGAGCTTTCTTGAAGTAGGTTATTGCCTCTGGATACTTGCTCATGGACGTCAAAGCCAAACTAGAGAAAACAAATCAAAGAGATCTTAGGGAGCAAATTACGTAAGGAAAACTTGTTTTAAGATGAAACATTTCTGGAGCCTGACTCACCCCATTCTTCCATACGCTTTGCTGTACGTGGGATCAATCCCAATGGCTCTCTCGCAGTCGCCTGTTGCCTCTGTGTAATTTCCCAGTTTACTGTGAGCTGCAGCCCTTCAAAGTGTAACATTCACACACCACGCTCACCTTTATTACAGGCTTGTTCATTTGTGTGCAGAAAAGGTATCTCTATGCACATGTAGCTGAAAAAATGACATGTCAACATGACATCACAGGCTATTTATCACTCCTGTCTCCTGTCTGCTTTAACAATGACACTGGTGAAACTGTGCTGCTGTTGAGAATACCTGTTGCAGTAGTACACAGCGTTTCTTAGGTCCAGATCGATGGCCTTTGTGTAGCACTCGACCGCACATCTGTAGTTCTCCTCCTTCATGTGATTGTTCCCTAAAAATTAAATATTGGATTGTTCAGTGTTGATACAAATACAGACTGTGGTAATCAACAATTACCATCTGGAGAAATATCTGGTCAGAGTGGGTTCAGCAACACGTTTTTGAACGCATAAAGAACAAAATAATTCAATATTCCTATGAGCTGGCACATTTAATGCTGCATGTATGAGTGCTTCTGTTGCCTTCTGTTCTCCCTTCCAAACATTTAGTGAAAAAGCTAATTACATTTATGATGTTGCTTCAATTGAGGTGCTAAAAGATATTGGTCTACTGCCGGTGATGCTGCAGGCAGAAGCACAGCAATCACACATAACGAAACCAGAGTTCAAACTTCACCTTCATTCTTTAGTTGCTCTGCTCGTTCGATGTCTTCTGGAGAGGGGGACGTCTCTGGTACGGTCAGGTTGTCATTCTGAAGACATGCAAAATAGAAACAGAAAAATCATTGAAGGGATTTACTGAAGAAAGGAATGAAGGAAAATGCGAAGGTGCAACCAATATCATTAATGACGACTCTGTTCTATTAAAGCGAGCCAGTACTCACAGTGCCAGTGAGGCAGCATGCTTTGGCAGGCAGCCACAGTGATATTAGTAAAAATGTCTGCTGTGTGGAAGGTTTATCAGGTTGACTGTGAATAATGCGACATACATTCATTCTTGCTTTCCAAACATCCTGATGCTGTGTAAGCTTAATTCACGTTAGGGCTGCGTAACAAAACAACTCTTGTTCCAGATGGAAGAGAACAACCAACAAATGTCACATCGTCGTGATTTTCAACAGCTTTAACAGCAGAAATGTTATATCACAATCGTTATATCTGACAAAAATAATCCCAATAGTATTGTTCTATCATTTCGTGCGTCCCTTGCTCACATAAAACATACATACGATCCAACTGCCTTCATACTGTAGAGCTAGATTCTGTATAAACACCAGTGATGGTGTCGGTCAGTCTGATACTCAGTCAACCCACAGTAAATGCACACATGTAGATATATGTATAGTTTACTTTTATATTTAAGTAGTTATGGCCAGAAAACTACTTTAAATACTTCAGTACATATAATACCAGCTCAAGCACTATTCATATGGTCGACTCACACTTTTACCAGTCATATTTTAACATGATACCTTTACTTTACTTTAGAATTTAAATGCTTAATTTATGTAGAAATGCTGCTGTCAGGATTACTGTCAGGTCACATCTAAAGAGTCCCCGCCCTCAGCCACGCCCCCCCCAGCACGGCCATGGTTGCAAAATCACCAGCAGAGCTGATGCCAAAACGACATGGGCGGTGCCTGCTCAGGTCTGTGAAAGCTGACCAATCAGCAGACTGAGCTTTTTGGAAAGGGGGGGCTCTTAAAGAGACAGGCGCTAAAACAGAACGTTCAGACAGAGGGTGAATAGAGGTGCTGCAGCGGTGGACAGAGTGAGACCAGTAATGAACATTTTCTAGCAGACACCGAAGTGAATTAAGAACATGATGATGAGCGTAATACGGGACCTTTAAAGCATTTCGTGCAGAACCCACCTTGAGCAGTGAATTGAGGAATATCTCTCTCAGAGGCTGTGGCACGGCGAGGTGGCAGTCGCTGGAACTGATCTTAAAGGTCGTCTCCAAACACTGTATCGCAACTGTAGTGACAGGATCGTGTCGACGGGAGAGAAATTGGGAGATTTTTTAGACAACAGCTGAACAATCGGTCTGAGAGTTGGCAGTGTGATTTCTGGTGAGTCAGAGCTTGGCTGCACACTCAGAACGAGAGATTTAAACTGTCCTGTTCATCCGGGATGAAACACGCCACCGCACATACCGCACATCACACTCTGAGCTGGTGAAACCTACTCCTGTTTATTCTCTCTGCACCGCGACAGTCAACTCAGACCATGTGTATGTAAGTTTCATTCTGAAACAGACGGGAGAAGAGCGATGTGTGTCCTATATTTGTAAAGTAGCTTTCCAAACCGTAAGTGCACAGTGCGGTTGACCTACCTTCAAGGCTCTCCTGCTCATCAGAATTCAAAGCGCCGCAATGTGTTTGATCTCGTAGGAACTGCACAATAGAGAACGCCAGACGCTTCTCCACCGCCATTTTTACCTAGAATCTGCTGGGAACAGGAAGTTGTTTGGAGAGAGACAAAAAAGGAGCCCACACATCGATGGCTGTATTATTCAGAGGGTGACACTTTACGTAAAAAAAAAACAAAACACATGCTATAACTAATACATGACTCATGATGAATGAATGCCGGGCTTTCATGAATCCTTAAATGATCTGTTCACTGTTTCTAAAATGATCAAGACACTGAGTGTGATTTGTTAACACTTAATGAATGATTAATTAATGCTTCATATATTGTCAGAGTATTAGCTGGAATCTAGTGACAAAGAGAAGGGCTTTTCAGATTTACGCAAATGCAGAACAGTACATATTCTCAGAGAAATATGAAGCTGCGGTCAGATGCAAAGATCTACATGTTGCTGCACGACCCGACAGGTTTTTTCTCTCCACATCCATTACAATATTCACTTTTGTCAACCGCTAAAAAGGGCTTCAACTACCAATTATTTTCATTGTTGATTAATATCCTGATTATTGTCACAATTATTAAAAAATCACTCAGTCAATAAAATTACATAAAGAAGAAATGCTTGTCATGATTTTCCCAGACTCCCAAAAGATGAATTCAGATTGCTTCTTTTGTGCATCAACAGTCCAAAACCAAAAGAATCATCATCTGCTCTCATAAATGGCAAAGAAAGGCAGCAAATCCTTAATCTTAAGAAGCTAGAACAAACAAATGTTTGAGATTTTTTTGCATGGAAAATGACTGAAACGATTAACAGATTAAAATGTTGGCGATTAGGTTTCCTTGGAGCAACTAATCATTTTGCAGCTCTACCTGATGTTTTTCTCCAGTTCTTTCAACAGCAACAAAAATATATTCATGTAATAAATCAAATCTTATGTTCCATCCCACAGCACAGTAAATATGACATAAACAAACAAATGTGGCAAAACGTAGATGTTTGCATTTGACTACCAGTTTGATAAAAAAAAAACAGTTCTATGATAATAAGAGGCTGTTTAAATGCACGTTGGCATATATGCAGTATATTATTCACTGCATAATATAACTGAATTAACAATCATTCATGGTTATCTATAAACTGTTGACACATCACATAAACACGCAATGACCTGATCGTTTATTCATGATGATCAGCAGGAATTCTTACTGATACTTTGTGTATTTACGCCTCTGAAACTTTTCTCTATAACATTAAATATTCACGGCTAAATACGCAAACAGCAATGTTGGTTTAATTTAAAGAGATAAAAATAAAGAGAGTTGAAAACTGATAATAATCACCTTCGTCAGGACTGTGTGGGCGTTCTAGCTGTTGTGTCTTTGACAGAGAAACTGTGTTTTCATGCAGGGCTTTCTTTACTATCAGCGAAGAGGTGATTGAGAAAATATGTTTCCCTTTAATTCATGCATTTTATGAACATTTGATTATTTTTTTTCTTTAATCTACTTCTATCAGAAATGTAATTATAATTTGTATATTCTGTCATTTTGTTTATCTGCTCAGTAGACAGGACATCTATTGCATGTTTGTTGTGCACCATACAGACTTAGTTAAGCACATTTTTTATGATCCCTTGTGTGCTCAGAGACAGTATTATCATTTATGTGATAAGTGGTTAGACAGGGTTTTTGACGGTTTGTTAATGTTGTCACATCTGTACCATCCATACTGAAGGCCTATAACATTGTCCTGGGTAATTAGTTCTTAGCCAGGAGTGGATTTTCAACTGAGAAAAGTGGGCAACTGCCCAAGAGCCCCAAAGGCTGCAGATAAGATAATTAGTCTTTGGTATTTCAATTAATTGCATTTTTAAAGGGCATCTCCGCCAATTATGCATTAAATTGTGTTAACAGGTCTTGAGGAGAACTGCTGCATATGTGAAAAAAGGTAATATAAAGCTTTGGTGGCTCCAGAGGTATGTAATCAGACAAATTGCCTCCAGTGATGTCACCCAGTGGCTACATTGCATTGTGGGTAAGGTAGGCAGCAGGTTTTTGAAAAGGAAAAAGAGTGTGTGGAATAAAAAAGGTGATATTTCTGGTTCTGCTTTATCGATATTGACCATTTGTTTTTCCATACTGTCCATAATGAGTCCAACAGTGTTATAGTACTGCACTGATAGACAACTTAGCGCCTACATTACCCACAATGCAGCTTAGTGCTTAAGACTTTATATCACTTTTTTTTCCACACATGCAGTCGCACTCCCCAAGATCTGTTAACACGCTTTAATGTGTAAAATTGATGGAGTTACCCTTTAAATCTAATTGCAACAATATTGGCCACACAGCAATTAGCTTACACAGCCATGTTGTTATCTATTATCTCCACCATTAGCCACACTAGCGTGGATGCTCTGGGAGTCTTTGGAGGATGAATGCACAACGATTATGATGATTATAACAAAAGAAAAACATCTGACTGTTATACCGTGTTTTTCTCTGTCAGGTCCAAACATTATTTTGCAACAGAGGCCCATAAATTCTCTGTAATTTGTCTCTCTGGAGAGGTAGAAACTGACTTACATATACAAACACTGCTTCATATTTCCATCACGTGCTGTAACCACTCGTTATGTTCATTTTAGGGTCTCAGCCACTCCTCCCTCAGCGTGTGTGTTGACACACGTACATGCAGTGATGCAGAAGCTGTGATGTAATAGCAGAATGGGAGGCGAGACGTTTTTGTTTTTTTTAATTCACTATACATGCGTCATATTGTTTGTTTGTGTGTTTGCTTTAAGGAAAATCAACAGAAAATGCATTCAATGAAATGCGAGCACTGACAGATGTCTGCTGTTTGTATTCCCTAAAACAAAATCTGTATCGATCCGGACGACAGGGCTCGCGCAGTGCGTGCAGCCCTGTGTGATGCTGGCTACAAAAAAAAAACAATCACAATTCTGCTAATCAGGAGAGAGAAAGGTCACAGCAGTGCAAACACCACGGTGTATTTATAACATATGTCAAAGGATGCTACAGAGTGTCCCCCCTCCTCCTCCTCCTCTTCCCCGGCCGCCCACCTACCTGAGCTGAGCTCTTATCCAGCTGTCTGCTGCCTGCTACCGCGTCATGAGGACTAGTGTGTCAGATTGATCGCATCCTCCCCGGCGCATGCGCGTTGACAGCGGAAATAAAGGCGCTTTCTTGCACACACACGCGAGAACAGAGAGGGAGGACGCTGCTGGAGGTGGAGCTGCCGGAGGTGGAGCTGCTGCTGCTGCTGCTGCTGCTGGGACTGACACACAGCAAAGAGGAGGAGAAAGTGTTATACTGTACGGATAAAAACGCATGAAACCGCCGGCATGTGTGCGTTAAGAATTGTAGTCCGCCGCACGCTCTGCAGGTACGCTTCCGGTTGCATTAACGATTAAATTAACCGTTAAATAGCAGCCATTTTGTTTGTTTATTTAACACCGGTGTGACAGATTAGAGAGGCTCCATGCGTTCAACTAATTGCTGTGTGTTACATTAACACCTGTTATATCATTAAAAAAAAAAATAACAAGCATTAAATGAAATGTAAAATAAATCACTGAGGTGTTTGGAAGGTATCCCACGCAGCATGTTTTGAAGGGCTTTTCGCTGCCAAGCAATGAAACCTAACCCTGACTGGACGCTGTGGGAAGGGAAAAGGTCACTTAGCTTAGCCTGGGAGAAATGCAGAGCATGTTACAAGTGTGACTTTGAAGAATTTATTGCCTGTGTTAGTGCCACCTGTTCGGTTCACTCGCTGGGCTCTAGTGTGAAATGTGTGTGTTTTTTAAAGTTATGAAGTTTGGATCCCCTCCAGAGTCTACACACCTGTCCTGAGAATGACCATCCAGAATGGGAACATGGTGCCTGCCAGAGATTGCAGCTCTCAGCCTGCGAATAAGAGGAATACACTGAGATGGGACCTGTCACCAGCTGAGATCAGGACCGTGACAGATGGTTTGATTAGCAGAGTAAAGAAGGTGTATGATGACATTGGAGCGATAAAGATGGAGGATGTTTCCGTGGAAAACACACTGAGAGCTTTGGCTTATGTCAAACTGGACTATGCATGTAAGTCTTCAAGGGAAATTCAAGTGATAATTTACATTTTTTTTGGCAATAAGCATATGAAAAGACCTGTTAACAAGTATTTTATTTGTAGCCAAAGCTCTGATCCATAGACTGTCATTGTTGTCCAAAAATCAGTGTTGTAATAAGCACCCGAAAGTAGGGGTTCAATAATACATCGATCTGTATCAATATATATCGATTCAATGATCGACCATCCAATAGCATTGATGCAAAGTGAGCACTGGGCACTGTAGTTATTTTTAGCAGTCCCATACACATCTAAATATGAAGTATAGCAGTGAAAATAGTCCCCAACAAAAACATAATTTACTCCTGTGCCCAGCTACTTTAAATAGATAGAAAAGCATGTCTAAACACCAGCCTTATTATTCTGCTGGTTGTACTAACTTTCATGATTTCTGTTTTGTTTTTCTCTGTTCCCTTAGCATCGCGCCACGTTCTGGATTTCCCTCAGTATGTTTGTCCTTCTAAAGAGGTCCGGACAGCGAGCACGGACGCAGACAAGAAGCTGTCTGAGTTCGATGTGGAGATAAGTATGAGGGAGGATGTCTTCACGCGAGTCACGGCTTTGCAGGTACGCTTCATGAGAGGAGAAGCAACTATCCTTTAATTTGACCTCTAGCCCACTAAGATGATAATACTAAGGTGTTAATCGTACTCATAAAACAAATTGACTTGAAGCTAATTAAAATCTAATGTGTGAGGATTTGATACGTTTATCACAGCAGCTATGCCAGCGATAGATCATTGTCACATTTTATGTCGGTCAAAGGGCAACAAATTATAGGACTGAAGTGATTTATATTAAGACCAGATGCTGGGATCAGATGTGGGGACAGTATCCTTACCCTCATTTGACTCCAGCATCCTATTTAGCTTGGAAAAGAAATTTAATCCGATCCTACTAGTGGTAGCCAATACCATATCTTAATCCACTTAGAGCTGTCTGGCAAAAATTGAATACATTTCGCCTTCATTCTGCCCATATGAAGAAGTGTGTTTGTTTTTTGTGATGATTTTTTTTGACAGGAAAAGCTTCAAAACAACCTTTCACACGAGGAAAAGAGATTCTTAGATAGACTTGTGACACTGGGCAAGAGGAAAGGATTGCACCTGTCGAAAGATATACAAGAGGTAATGCAATAGTTGACTAATTTAGAATGAAACATTTTGGTTGTAGATATAAGATGGATGAATATTCCTTCTACCATGATCAATTGAGGGAAAAACAAATTAAGCATGTGATTTGTGAAATCATTTGTACATTTTGATCACAAATTCTGCTTGTAATTTGCATGTCAAATGCTGGAACTCGATTATTCTTTTCTGTTTTTGATTCTCCTTTTCTTTCCCAAGGAAATCAAAAGAACCTCCAAGCTCATAAGTGAACTCTCTATAGAGTTTAACAAAAATATAAATGAGGAAAATACGTTTCTTGTTTTCTCCGAGCGTGAACTGGGTAAGTTCATATCAATGAAACTGGTGTTATGAATTAGCTTCAGCCCCTCTCACTAATGCTGTGGTCCTCTTGTGTTAAGGCGGTCTGGCCGACAGTTATCTCAATGGACTGGACAAGACGGCAGATGGGCAGTATAAAGTTACACTGGAATATCCCCATTACTTTCCACTGATGAAGAGGTGTCACAATCCTGAGACCAGGAGGAAGATGGAAAGAGCTTTTCACAGCAGGTGTAAAGAGGTAACTGGAATCGGATGATAAATCTGTGTGCTCAACACTTTCCAGACCATAGTCAGTCTGGTCCTTATTTAACTTGTGCACAAACACCTGCAGCCCTCTCTGGAGAAATAATGCTGTTACTTATGCTCCACAGTCGTAATTCTCTTTTCATGACATCAAACCATGTTTCTGATGTTATTTATGGACTGATTTTCCCAGCAATAGATATTCAGTAATTGGAATTTTTCTTTATATGGAGAGCAACATTCCTACACTGGATTTAAATTACCTACTTACGCACATGGATATCAGAAGTAATGATGATCTTATTGATGTCAACCTCGCTGTTTGCAGTTTACTCCCCCTAACAGCGGTATTAAATTACTGCTAATGCAAACGAAACATTTCTCCTGCTGCTGCCTCACATTCAAGTTATCAGCTGGTGAAACACTAAGTGGAACAGGAAGGAGCTGCGTCAGTGAGCTCTTACATTGCTGGCTGCACACCTACAACTTTTTTTAATGTGTCCTGGGGCTGTCCAAAATCATAATGCTGATGAGAGACATGATTATTGCATGTCAGGATGATCAACGATTGATCTATAGAGCTCATATTGTAACAGACTTTAAGACGAGTTAGACAATTCAGGATCTAATGAAAAGATCGTTAACAGGGAAGTGATGGTTCATAAATAATTTATAAACATGTTTTTAAGTGCCTATGATTGACCTTTCACTGAAGAATCACCCTAAATGTGCGTGCGGTAATGATGTCTTTAGATACTTAAAGTTATATGCAAGACTTTCATTCCCAGTGGAGTTTTTTCACAGTGTGTTATTACTGCTTTCACTAAAGGATCTGATTACTTCTGGCACTGTTGCTGATAAATAACTTATTCTACAGCTTTTCTTTTTTCTAGGTAAACACGGCGATCCTTGAAGAGTTGGTTCAACTGAGGGCAAAGGTCGCCGAATTACTTGGTTATAGTAACCACGCAAATTATGTGCTGGAGATGAACATGGCCAAGAATGCAAGCAATGTGTCTGAGTTTTTAGGTATGACCTCTCTGACCTCTCACCTCGCAACCTCACACGCACACTTCTGTCATTTAAGATGATTCATGCCATCTCGTAACGGCTTGGCATATGAAAAAAAAACCTCACTGGATAGATGGACGAGGAAGTAGACAGACTCTACTGTAAGCGAGAAATGCTACACCTCATGCATGTTGCGTGTAATGTAGTGTATGTTGCCCCACATGCCTCTTGTATGTAGTGGAAGACGCAGTGATTCACGGCTCATGAGGGCATGTGGCACACGTGGTCATATATCACACAGTGAAATAAGCCTGAATGACTGTGTCACTGTCTGGTTACTTTACTACCCTTTAAAGGCAAACCACAGAATCTATGCTGACAATGAAGCTGAGAGAAATGGCTTCGACAGCAATTATGTGCATATTGAATATATATTCTTTAAATAACTGCCATGGCTTACAAAATCATGACCCATTATTTGTCCTTTGACTCCAAAAAATGCAGATGCTGCACTTTGAATTAAGAAGATATGCTGATAGTGCAAAGGCAAAATGCAACTACAGTATTTGTGTCTTCTTCATTGGAAGTCAGTTTTATTTCTTATTATATTATATCTAACTGTATGTTTATTGTTTAATTGTTTCCCACTTTCCAGATACATTCTATGAAACTCTGAAGCCCATTGGAATCAAGGAGAGGAAATACATCCTTGCACTGAAGAAGAGGGAGTGCTTGATGAAGGGCCTCCCGTTTGATGGACAGATCAATGCCTGGGATTTACCCTACTACATGAATCAGGTTGAGCAGTGCAAGTTTGCCGTGAACAAGGACAAACTGATCGAGTATTTCCCGCTGGATGTGGTGACAGAAGGACTGCTCAGTATCTATGAGGAGCTGCTGGGTCTCACGTTCACAGAGGTGGAACACGCAAATGTGTGGCACGAGGACGTCAAGCTTTACTCTGCACATGACACTGAAACAGGAGAGGAGATCGGCCAGTTCTACCTGGACTTACATCCGAGGTAGAGAATGTGTCAACTTTTAGATTTTATTTCGAACATGTTAAAACTTAATAATGAATTTGATTTCAGCTCAGATTGAAGCTAGCAGTGACTAGTGCTCTTGTTATTTGTGTTAATGTTCAGCTTCAGTCTGACATTTATAACGTTACCTTCCACCAGGGAAGGAAAGTACGGCCACGCAGCCTGCTTTGGACTCCAGCCCAGCTGCACAGGACCTGATGGAAAACGCAGGATTCCAGTGGCAGCTATGGTGGCTAACTTCACCAAACCCAGAAAAGGATGGCCCTCTCTTCTCCAACACAATGAAGTGGAGACTTATTTCCATGAGTTTGGTCATGTCATGCACGAGATTTGTTCAAAGGTAGGCATCAGCTCCTTCATTGTGTTTGCATACTACTCTTGAATATTTATTAGAACAATTGCGCTTGAACTTGGAACTGTCTGTTTTTGTATCAGGCCGCTTTTTCAGAATTCAGTGGAACCCTGGTCGAGACGGACTTTGTGGAGGTTCCTTCACAAGTGCTTGAGAACTGGGTTTGGGAGAAGGAGCCTCTGAGGAGAATGTCCGGCCACTACAAGGACGGCACACCAATCCCAGACGCACTGCTCGATAAGCTGATAGCATCCAGAGTCGCCAACACTGGTCAGACACTGGAATTTTCACAAAATAATACAACTGTAAGATTTATACAGAAATCAGCAGTCTTTATTTATGTGCTGACTCGATTATCCCCTTCAGGGCTGATGAACCTGCGTCAGGTAGTCCTCGGTAAAGTGGACCAGTCCCTACACACCAGCCCTCGTGCAGATACGACTGAGGTGTTTGCGCAGCACTGCCAGGATATCCTGGGTGTTCCTGCAACACCAGGTCAGTTGTAGCATCAGCAACAGTTCCATTGCAAGGCAAAGCAAAAGCAAAACGGTCTTCTTATTTGAGTACGAATACCTAAATTGTTACATTTAAAATACAATGAATACCAAACTGTTTTGTGTTAATTTCTATGAAATGTATACATTCAACATGTCCTTTTGGAACATGTGATAATCATTTGTAACTAAGATCATTTTTATGACAATCTGTTCTCTGCAGGAACCAATATGACAGCCAGTTTTAGTCACCTGGCCGGAGGGTATGATGGTCAGTACTACAGCTATCTGTGGAGTGAAGTCTACTCCATGGACATTTATTTCAGTCGTTTTAAAAAGGAAGGCATTATGAA
The DNA here is from genome assembly GCA_963678695.2 of Diplodus puntazzo. Classification (NCBI taxonomy): domain Eukaryota; kingdom Metazoa; phylum Chordata; class Actinopteri; order Spariformes; family Sparidae; genus Diplodus; species Diplodus puntazzo. The sequence goes on along the minus strand of OZ023173.1, from coordinate 22,599,542 downwards.
TCCAAAGGTGGGTCTGATCATTACTGTACTGTACATCATATATTTTTATTTACATGTAAACATACACCTCACTTTTATCAAAAAGTGTCTTTATTAGTTCTTGTGTGCTTTCACACAGGTTGGAAAAGAGTACAGGAGGGTGATTCTGGAAGCAGGCGGCTCTGTGGATGGAGTGGACATGCTGAAAACCTTCCTCGGACACGACCCGTGCCAGGATGCCTTCTTTCAATGCAAAGGACTGATGAAGTCTAAGGAAACTCAAACAGTATAATTTTGCTACAACCTTTTTAGAGCAGCTATTCTGGCTCCCCCTCTGGAACAACTGCAGTGTGCGAACCACCACCTTCTGTCCTAACGATCATGATTAACATGTGCATTTGTTTTGAGAGCAAGTGAAAGAACAACACAGTGTATTTTTAATACCGTTTCTTCTTTTTGTATCTGTTTTTTCTTTCTGTATTTATTTGTGGCTATGTAAGATTGATAACAGTAATGATGGGGATACAAAGAAAACTTTGTTTTAGTGCTGTTCATACACCCACATGACATGTAATCCTTTAGCTAACCAATTCAGGTGCTCTGTAAAGGTCATTTTGTGAGTTAAAGTTAACATTCCCTAGTAATGTTATGTCTTCATAATAAGCCAACACTGAAATAAATATTTGCAATCGGCTTAGTGTTGTGACCTGACTTATACCTTTTATAAAATAAATTATTACATTTAATTATTATATTATAATTATTATATTGAGCCTATGAAGGATTAGAGTGTATAAGGTTGTGATATAATATTGTCAGAGAGACGGAGCCCGATTAAATGTAAAAGATTTGCATGTGAGTGGCTGCGAATACCAACTTTTGTCTTAAAATAGCTGAAGTTATTTAGCAAGTATGTTAAGTGTGAAAGTCTGCAACTCCCCTCCAGTTAGAACTGAAGAAGACTCTTGGTTGAGAAGTGAAACGTCTTCAAGAAACTGAAACGTGTCCAGTTGTCTACGATACAGCACTTAAAAATACCATGATTTTTACTCAGCTGTCACAGTGAGAAAAGCACAGGTGTTACTAACAACATTAACAATTACTTTGTTCTGTGAAAGTGTCACTAAATTATTACAGCATATCTGTATCATAATATGTGATTATTAAATTATCATAATTTGATTTTGCTGTACAAGGGCAATTAAATTAGCATGAACCTTGAACAACGACCCTGAAAATGAAGCTGCCAAATGAGATTCAGCCTTTATTGATTTTAATATTGACACCTGACCTTTTCCTACCGGGTGTGTGTGTGTGTGTGTGTGTGTGTGTGTGTGTGTGTGTGTGTGTGTGTGTGTGTGTGTGTGTGTGTGTGTGTGTGTGTGAGCACAGCTGACGTTTTGTGAACTGTAAAAGTGTTTCTAGACTTTTTTGTAATAGATGTAGTATTTTTTAAAGATCACCAAAGGCTGATGAGACGCAAGTATTTGTGTTATCTTCATAATGCAAACAACACATCTGATTTCCATCATATTAAAACAGTGAAGTTTATATTTCCAGATACAGAGATGTAGTGATTGGACACTTTGTCAAAGCCACAGAAAGAAGTAAGTCTAGGATGGTAAAACTGCACATGTTCAAGCAAGACGGCTCACCACAGATTTATGTAACTCCCTGTATTATATCTATAAATTCATTCCTTAAAATGAATCAGGCTATTATGATGAAACATCTCCAGATCTGTCTTCTTTTAGAACAGGATTAGGAATAATGGTTCATTTCCATACTGTGAAGGAGAAGGTTTTGCATATTTTGGGGGCTTAAAAAAGTAATACACGTATATATACACCAGGGGGCGATATGAGATAGCAAATGTTGTGAGTGAGTTAAACAGTAAAGAAAATTTAATTTTCTCTTCCTATTTCCTTATTGGAATAAAATCCATTCATGCAGGACTTTTGGCATGAATGCTTGAACTGCTGCAGATGGTGAAAACACTCATCTATACCTGTGTGTTGATTTAATGAAAAGCCATACAGTAATTGTGTGTATTCTGTGTGTGTGTGTGTGAGTGTGAATACCTTTTCTTGGACTTTATTATAAATGAAAAATATAAAATGTTGTCGAGCAAATGCGCTGAGCGAGGTGAGCTGTAGGTGTCTCGGGGGAGGGGAGGAGGAGGAGGAGGAGGAGGAGGAGGAGTGTGAGACCGTGAAGGCATCATCGGTGGAGGCTCCGAGCTGGAGAGGCGACTTGTGTTGGACAGCCCACTCCTGCGTGTAGGCACAGAGGTCCCAGGGAAGAAAACCCCACCGCTTCATGTTGTTCTCCAACAGCCTCCATGTAGCTTCACTCGAGTCTGTCAGAGGAGAAAGAAAAAGAAGCCGCATGACTGAACGAAAGGAGATTATGACTGAAAACACCTGGGTGCGGCACACTTTGGAGGAGAAGGTTTCGCTCTACGCATTTTTGCCTTTTGTATTTCCTTGCTGAATGTCGTGGACATTTTGGATTTTTCTTTTTTTTAATGCCCTGTGTCATCAAGTCTTACCAATTAAGGACTTCTTTTTTTTTTTTAATTACCCGCGTGTGTTCGCCTTCAGTGGGTTTGTGTTTGAGTAACAGTTGGACGGTACGTACTTTAAAGTCTACAAACAACTAGGGACGACAACAGTAGACAACTTGAGGACGGCTCGCCGAGCAGAATGTGCGTACTGGGCCAGCTCCGAGTCGCTCTTTAAGTGGGCAACGTTAGCTAGCTGCTAGCACTAGCAACACACACAAAAACCCCTCTAAAACGAAGCTGTGAAGCTAGCTCATGCCCACTTCTCGATATATCTTCTGGATATCATCAACCTGTTTATAACCTGGGCGCCAACACACGAGACGGAGACTCGACGGGGATTTAGGTGAGTGTCTTTTGTTTGAGCAAGTTTACGCTTCTGTCTGCGGGGCCCCCCCTCCTCTGTACAACATGCTAACAGGAGAGCTAGCTAACATTTCAGCGCAGTGTAGCAGCGTCCCATTCTGATGCTGTCCGACTTTAGTCTTAATTAATTCCAGTCAATTGTATCGATTCATTTGAACGTTACAGCCTCTTCTTACACTCTCGTTGTTTAGTTAACGGCTGTGGCTGTGTTCTTGTGGTTTAAAAAAAAAATGGTGGTTGGTTTTTGGACGGTAACGGCAGATTCAAGCAGCTGTCTTGTCTGTATTTTCGGTTGGGTTCTCATCAACAGCTGTACGTTACATGGCTGCCTATTTGCAGGGCTGCTTATCTATTCAGGGTCACCAGAATATCCAATGTGACGCAGAGGAGTACATCTAAAAAATTAATAAAAAATGGCAGTCAATAACCTGTTTGATTTTTAACTGAAGTCCTCAGTGTTGGTCAGTAAACCTAACAGCTGCAGTGCAACAACAACAGCAGCAGCAGTCACATCTTTTGTTGCGGGGCACCTTCAACCCTTCGACGGACCAAGAGAGGATTAGTGAGCCGCTGTACACTCAACATATCGGCGTTTTCATTTTCTCACCACTTCACTAATCAGATTACCATCCCCACTTAACTGCAGTGTAATTTAATCCTGTTAAGATTTTCAGATTTTGAGATGGAGGAGCTAATCTTCCAGGTTTTGCTTTTTAAGGGATTTTTTTTTTCCCCCAGCAGGTCCATCCATGTTTTTTTGTTTATTTTTTTAAGCTGTCAAGAGAAGAAGCTCAGAAAAAAAAATGAGGAAGCCATGAAGCGTATAACACTCAGGTGAAAAACCAAGTGTTGTTTTTCTTTTTTCTTTTTTTTACACCCTGAATCACATCCGTGAATGCTTTTGTGGTTTGTCTAACACACCAATGACAGCAAGATGTGGTGCTTGCAGCTGTAATCGTGCCGTCTCGAGTGAACAGCCACGAAGCTATAAACCAAAAACAGACTCATCACTGTACAAACAGCTGAAGTGACCCTTGAAACTTGACAGGATGGGGAGTGCTTTGTGTTGCCAAAGAGAAGGACACATGACACTGTTAAAGGAAAAGTTCACCCACACATTAAAATTCAGTCACTACCTTATCACCCCCATGTCGACGGAAAGTCGGGGTTTGAAGTCTCTCGTTCCACAGAACATTTCTGCCGCTTCACAGTGAAAAGGAGTTTCAGCGTTCTCCTATACAACCTAAATAGACAGGGACTTATTTTAAAACATTTTAAAGCTTTTTAAAGCTGAAAAATATCCTGTTCGTTAAAGCTGTGTAGCTAAAAGCATCTGAAGTGGCTGCACACATTTGACCTCATTTTAAGGGTGTAAACATTGTCTTTTTAAAATCAGTTTAGGATCTTGGGGCCTATCTACTCTTAAGTCACTCTGGAGATTTGCTGTCTATATCCAGAAATATTTTGTGGACTATGAAAACTTGACTGATGATTCCATCGACATGAGGGTGAGAAGATAATGACCTATCCTTAAACATAGACTGTAAATACTGTAGGCATCTATGGCTATATAAATGTCCTCCATCCGTCTTGTTGAAATACAAAGGAGACCTCTGCTCCCTTCACACTCAACTGACCGGCATTGTTATGTTGTTAAACAGTATCTGATTAGCCTTCAAAGGCCGTCCTCGCTGTCATAAAATATAAACAGAGACTAGGACGTATCAGCTGCCGCTTGTCATTGTTGTTGGCCCACTGTCCAAGATCTGGTGAGCAGCTGTTTGTAGATATTCATCCAGTTATCCACAATAATATTGAAGGATGATCTGCATAAGTTTTCAAGACATTTCTTCAAACTGTAGAACAAACACTTGTCCTATTCCTCAGCCCTTCCATTCCATGTTGCAGTTTTTTGGTCATTTGTTTAATTAAAAGTAAATATTGTCATGGAAGATTGATCTTCAATACATACACTGCATGAATCAGTTTAACTGCAGTGGTATGTTTCCGTGGAGGTGTTGAAGCCCTGTGTGTGCTAGCTGAACATTCAATTTTCCTCATTCCTCGTATGATCATTTACAACCGACCTTATCTGCAAAAGATAAGGTTCACTGCCCTGTTCTTTTCTCACTCTAATGCCAAAGTAGTGTTGTTGTAGATACTCTTGCAAAACACTCTGTTGTGCCACTTGGATACCGAAAGAAAGCAAAGACTTGACAGTAGCTTTTTCAACAAAAGTGGCTTGTTTCCTTATCTTCATTCTGCCTCAAAAAAATACTCAAAGTACTGTGACTGCATAATGGTTAATCCAAGTCTATAATGCTTCTATTGTGCCCTTTTTTTCCATATCTTTTTATCATACTTTGAGTTGGACAAATAAAACTCTAGAAGGATTAAGACGAGGTCACGGAGGTTAAAACCTTTTTTTTCCTTTTGCTTTCAAACAGGCCCAAATTGTTTTGTTCAGCTGTTCAGCAACTCAGACAGGTTTTCCTTTATGGCAATACCTTTTAAAAGCCCAATGAAATGTTATCTTTACTTCCTTAAGGTGACGTAATTCCCATTGAAATGGAACACAGTGAGTGACCATCCCAGAGTGTGAACCAATGGGATATCAGTTGAGGAGAAATGGGGTCAGAAGAGTGAGATGGACTTTTGGGTCATGAGTAGAGTTTGTGTTGAATGAACGCTGAACACAGTAACTGTAGGTGTGTTTGTCTCATGACACGTTATAAATGACAGGAAAGCTCATTTAAATATTCCTACTCATGTGACCGCATGAGCTCACATTTCCTCTCCCATCTTCAGCAGTTCGAGCCTCGAAGCAATTCCAGATTCTTTCTCTACACCCAGAAATACGGAAAGAGAAATATGCCAGGGCAATGTGTGAGCAATGTGTAAACAATGAGGTTGTTGACGTGGACCGAGCAACACGTGTTTAATGACTGAACACTCATGTGACATCGCTGACGAGTTGGAGGTGATGGTGTTGAGCAAACCTGTGAGAGAGAGCTGTTGAGTTAGGAATTGAGCTAGCGTGAGCTGAGGCAGTGGTTCTCAATGTGAATGTGCCAAGTTGTTTGTAATACCGTACAGCTGGCAGGTGATTTATTTGAGCGGAATTTCCTTCATGCCATTTTGTTTAGACTTTATCTTTCATAGGCTCACAAATATTGTTGTGATCTTTGTTTTCCATGCAGATAGATGTACTAGATGATGATGCTCTTAAATGGATTTCCCCTTTTTAAAAGATCTGATGTGTTTTTTTTGTGTGTGTTGTTTTTAAAGACAAAGTTGTTGTGGATACAGCCCTGCCCCCTTCCCTCGAGGAGCAGGTGCATACAGAGCAAGCTGTTGCATGTGTTTATTTTACTTTCAATCAATGTGCTAACCTCAGTGTTTTCAATGCTAATGATCCTTATAGAGTTGATTCCATCAGCTTCGTCAGCACTCAATTCCAGCCTCTCAGTTGTGATGCTTCTTTTTGTCCTCTGTGATGAATAATTGTTTTTTTCTGGTTTTGTAGTGTGAAAGAATAATCAATGGTGAAAATGTATCTCTAGAACATTTTTTTTCACAATTTAATACAGATATTTATTACTGGACTTTATTTCAGATTAACACAAGGCCCCACTACAAAAAATTAATGTTCAACATGTGGGAAGCAGTGCGTCATGAAGAAAGAAATTGGGACATGTGCTCTCTGCTGGAAACTGTTCCAAACTAGTCCAACTGGACTGTGCTAATATTATCCTCATAACTTTTTACGTGATCTCCATTTAAACATTACTGTCAGACGATATTAGCTGGAGGAACACACACACAATCAATTTCAATTATTTATAGTTCTTCGCATCAGCAGCTTTCTTGTTGTCGATTAACACATCTTTAGTGTTGTAATGGTCCTTAGAGACATTATCATCTTAGTGAGGGGGCTAAAGATAAGACTGATTGTCCTGTGCCGACTGCCGTCATTCATGTAGTCACACATTTTTGCTTTATAACTTACTGAGAGACATTGCGTTACGACAGAGCGTGCCCCTTAAATTTCTGATGTGTGTCACATCTATTCCGGTTTGGCCACATTAGACGGACAGAAGGTAAATATCCTGTTGACTTTTCAGCTACTCTACATACAGCTTCAGTGTTTGAATTGTTGCGACATCTTTGTTTAAGCTACGAGGAAAATGCAGCGTCTATGCGTGTACTCTGACTGGTTTCAGCAAGGTTTCATCTGTGTAATGTTTGGCAGCCATGAAGTGCTTGTCCTACTTCTTAAAGCAGGTGAAAGCAGGCGGCAGAGTTCAAAACAAGGGATGATTTGATTGTAGGCAGTGACTGCAGTTTTGAAGTTGCAAGTGTGGTCATATGACCAAGCAAGGTCATGGGATTAGTCGGCCACTTGAGGAAGACCATTTGTGGTTAAACCATGTCATGCCAATGTCGAATAATGGAAGAACTGGGTACAAGATGGCAGTTTACAGGTATTTATTTATGTTTTTTAATGACAATAATTCTTGCACAGCACCCACAAAGATTTTATGGATCATGTGCATGCGCCTCCGGATGATGGCATGGGGTTAGGGGACTTTTTAGTGTCACAATACAGTCTTCATAAGGGTAGATCACTTGATCTGGAGCAGGCTATATTCAGACTAAGGATGTCCCGGCTGATATTTATAATTTATAGCAACGTTTCAGTCCCACTGACCTTATTTAAGCTGTATAAAAAGAACTGACACATCTCTCTCTCCCAAATGTGTCTACTTTTTAAAATATTAACTGTTCTGTGGGTGAAAAATGTTTACTCTTTGAGTGTGATTGATTTATGTGTATTTTTCATAACAGTTGTAGTAGGTGGATTTTATTTACAATCTGCGGCTTGTCTGTGGCTCCACAGCAATACTTAACTGCCTCTTTGTTATTCATTATGATAAATCAGTCAAACATATAAGTCAGTGTTTATGGATTTTCTTTTCTTGGTCTGTTGCCCACTGGCTGAACAAATAGCTGGTAATGCACATTAGTAACTGTAGATGTCAATATTAAATGAATAGCCCATTTAGTGCGTTGAAGGCCTTTCATACTGTAGATGGATAGTCCGTAACAAGCTTTGTGAGTCTGTATTTTGACTCCGTAACATGTGAATTTGCATAAATTTGACCCACTGTTCTATCTGTTCTAATATACATCTGTGCGTTCAGTTTGTCCCCTATGACTTCACTGCTTCTGTGACCCAGTTTGGAGAAAAATCTGTCTCTCCCTCTGACAGTCTTGCTGTCTATCAGCAAATATGTTCATAAAGCCAAATCCTTCTTTAGTTTGGCTGATTAAGACACCGCATAGGGGCATGTTCTGAACTGCTCCAATCTCCCCCACATAACACTTGTAAAATTTGACATTTATGTAAAAGAATGTTTGCAGTGGGAGAGGAAAGAAAAGTAGCCCGTGTGGACATAAACGTTGTGAGAAACGGTCTGTTGTAATATCAGCTGCAGCATCATATCACTGCTATAAGCTACCCACATACTGTATAGCGTAACTGGTTTTTATGTGCTGTAGGTTGGGCAATGCATTGTCTTCAGCCTGTCTACAAATGATAGGCGATAAGTCTGAACTCAACTCTGCATTTGGCTAGGGAGAGAGTCAAACAATACCTCATCACTAAGGCATTTGTATTTTATACGTGAGGAACAAGACATGCATAATTCATGCTGAAGAAAAGTATTATATCCTAGCCGGTGAAGTATTCCCAATGTAAGGAAGAGAGGGTAGGAAACACACAACTCACAGAGGCAGTGTTTGTAATAAACATGATATATGTTATTGCATATATATTGTAGCTAATTTTTAGGCAAAATCAGGCCATTAAATTGGTTTACTAATAAATTGCAGTGTGGTAGTTCAGTTATATGATAAATTATCATATTAAATATATATGGTGTTTCAAAAACCATACACAGAGAAATTTTCTATGAGGTTTGGGACGGTGATCGGGCTCAGTGCAGCCTGGTTCATCCATATTCATGTTCATTTATATTCACTGCAGAAGAAGAGGCAACCAAAAAAAAAATCTGTTTAAAAACTATTGTGTGCTGATTCTTGTGCGCTGGATGCTTTTTTCCCCCCAAACACTTACTGTTATTGCTGTAAATACCTTATTCTAGATCTATACATCAATGTCATTTTAATTATTTAAATTTTGCTCTGTATGTTGCATTTTGCATTTATAGCTGGATTGGAAAAACCAAAAGCAGTTAATCAGTTTCATGAGGCAAGTTGCCCACAATTGATGATCTAATAGTCTGGATGGATGAAGTTTCAGCCCTTCTATACTTTATTCATATTATACGAAATTTACATTCAGTTTAGGTTGGTTGCAGCTCAAATGTGGTTTCTATTGAGTCGGCTATGACAGTTCATTTAGGTGTCAAACATCAACTGTAAACAAGTTTTGCAAAACATCTGTTATTGTATCAACATTTTAATGACTGACATCCAATTTGAAATGTATCCAACACAATGAACACATTTGGAACATAAATATTGTGGTCCAAGTGACTGCTTAGATTTATTTCATGCTGGATAGTCAAATTATCATATACATCACCTTCCACCTCTCATCATCAAAACAAAAGACTGTCCTCCATTAGAATTTGAAAGCAGACTGTTTGTGTTGTTTATGATCCTGTACAGGGCTTCATAATATTACTGTTGTCGCTTCAGGAGATTGTGGTTTGTTGTTGCCATGTGCGTCATACCATCAGTGATGGTACAAGAATTATATTTACATCTGCTTACACACTGCAGTATAAGTGAATGGCTCTCCACTGCGGTTTATGATGTATTTTACCACAGATGTGGACATATGCTCCGACTACCTCCAGTTGTTGGCTGAGTCACTGCATCCACAGCGTGTTTTGGGTGGAATCGCACTTGTTTCAGAGCTGTTAATTTGTACAAGCATCACCATAGTGCAAAACATGAACAGCTCATTGTTCGCTAAGGCTGGCGGTGTAATTCAAATGATATAAAATCTGCTCTGTGTGCACAGGCAAAGTCGTGGGTTTTGGCCCATAAAGAAGCTCCATGACTGGCGTTCAATCGCTGCAGTGTGCAGTGATTTAAACAGGCTGAACAGCCACAGGCTGGTCAGCAGCACCTTGTTCACTGACCCTAATACACCACTGCCTGCCTGTGATGTCATGTGACATATTGCAGTTTGAGTAAAGCTTTGTGTTTACAAATGTGTACTGCTGCTGCTAAAGAACTTACAAGTCTCTTTGCACCTTGATCCGCAAGTATCTCCTTTTAGTGTTGATGTCATTCAATGAACACACCTTTTAGCTGCAGTAAGTGAACTAGACTCAGTGTTTGTACACAGCGTTGTGTTTGACAGCAGTCTGAGAACAAGCCAAATTAGATTTCAGTTTACAGTGTTCTACAGAGTCTATTAGCAGAGCAAAGGAACAAACTGGCCAGGACAAAGAACAGAGTAACTGGTAATACTAATACACAATTAGGACATTAATGAAAATTAATGACATTATTACGTTATTCACATGTCAAACAAAGCAAACATCTCTATTACTTGGCTCCATCTCTGTGATTGATTGCATCAAGAGCAGAAATGAGCTCTGCTCTCTTTACCAAGTCTGATTGAAAGGCCAGTAAAACATTTTTATTATACTACTGGGTTATTTTATATCTTATGTCTTCATAAAGCTCTCCGGAACATGCATATGAATGATTTTTATGAGGAAGTCTTTAAGGTCCACCAAGGCACAATCCCCACGCATCACTTAGGAGTACCCCTCTGTTTTGTGTGTTCACGTCTAGTGGTAGGCTGACTAAATTCTTGTTGGGATAGAGTGGTAGGGCGGAGAGTCAGGGCTACATGACCCTCCAAACGGACACTTTGAACTCTGCTGTTTCACTGTATTATGGTCCATTTCTTTAAAACATGGTACCACTCTTGTTATATCAGTGCAGACCAGCAGGTTAGGAGCACAGGATGCTAATGTTGGCCTATAAAACACCACTACAGACCAAGTAGTGACGCAGTCTTCTTTTTTATGTGATGTCTTGATTGATGCCATGAAGTGATGAACAAATTGCGAATGTCCATTCTCATCTATTCCAGATAAATTAAAATTTTTGATAAAACCTCTAACCAAAGAGAGATCACCACAGCTGAATACAGTATATTAGAAATGTCCAGTCGCATCTTTTAGATAAATGCCATCGAGGACAACTGATGACGTGTGAGTCTTTAAGGGTTGTCTCAGTTCATAGGGAGAGATCTGAAACACAGCACCTTGTGACTCTGTTTTAAGGGGCAGGGTAGCACTTGAGGATAAGAACAGAAAATGGATTGAGCCATAATATGTCTCTTGGTCGTTATTGATAAATGACAAGTTCAGGGTAATGTTGCAATATTTCTGTGAAAAAAGAAATACAAAAATTAATAATCTTCTGTTCACTCTGTGTTTGCCAAACATGCACGTATAGTTACAAGCATGTTGGTTGTTATTGTGGCTCCTACATGCAAACTAAATTGAGATTCATCAGCACAGTTTTTCCACATCCCCCCTTGACATTGTCACCCCAGTGAATTAAAGTCAGATGGCAGAATGAAAACATGATATGATTTATTTATCAGCAAAATGTTTGTAATTATCCTGATGCAGAAAACGCATAAATAGCACAAGCCGAAGTACTTCCTCATCGACGGAGCTCATGTAAACAAGTCACAGGTGATTTCCTTTCCTGCTTTTGGTTTCTCAGTTTTGCTGCAGTGCTGATGGGGCTGTGTCAGTGAAAGGCGAATAGCTGCAAGAAGAGGCTGATGGTGGTGCTGCATAGCTGCCCCCCCTCTTCCTCCCCCACCGCCCTCTGTTTAAAAATTGACGCTTCTATTGCTTTATTGCAGTGTGTGTCAGAGGGAACTTTTGTTTGGCAAGATTCAGTATCCCAAATAGATGAGATGAGGATAAAGGCACCCAAGAGGAAGTGGAGCAGAAACTAATGAGTTACAGTGCAGTCCAATGTGTTAGCAGCTGATTGGGACAGCCTATGAATAAGTCAAAATTTCTCTTTCTTTCTCCTCCCCTCTTCTCTTTCCCTCCCTCTTTCCTGCTCTCTTTCTAAAGCGCTATTGTGCTTGATGAGGATAGCAGTGGGATGATCCTATCTGTTAGCGTGTCTCAGATTAGCTGGCAAGGCTAATGCTTTTCCAGACATGCCGAGACAATACCTTTGTGTTGTGGTCTGACCTGAGGAGCAAGATTATGTCACAATTCAAGGTTGAGTCTTGTTCAAGTTCTTTACATTTTCTGTGTGTGTGTTGCACAGATCATTTAGCTGTACAGTCCTCGGTAGCAAAATGAAAACTGCTTGTGTTTCTATCTGCGTTTCTTGTGTGTCCTCAGGCAGGAAGATAGGAAGGAGGAAGAGCCTGGCTATTTTAGTATATAATAAACTTAATAAATCCCACCACCAATCAACCGCGTATATGTTGTAACGGGGGTATTTGCTGACAAATCATTTTTTTGTCGAACATACTGAACATTAGCTTCCACGGTTGCGCAGCCAACCCCTAACGAGCATAACTTTACATGATGAGAGAGGAAGAGGTTCTTTTGACCTAAATTTGACTGCTAATTATCATGCGCCATGGAACATATAAAAAAAGATCTTACAGGAGCTTAATCTAATCCCATTACGCGGTTGGGATTTTGGCAGTTTTCCATCATCACTCCCAAAGGATTAGAGGAATGGCCAATACAACGACAATATGTATATCAAGAGGCTAGGGGTGTAACAGTTCAGTATCTACCATATATTGAACAGCAACTCATAGACCATAAATATTTAACAATATATTATTTTATGTTACGTATAACAGTCCAGGCACTCAAATACATATATTGCCTTTAAATGTCAGCAATGCTCCGTGACCTGTTGATAATTCCTGAACAACAGCAGCTTATGTGTGTATATAGAGGGCAGCACAACATACTCAAATACTCATGTGAAGGCATATTATAGCAGGGCTCAAGCGCTGTGTCCATAAGCTTAAAGGCTGTATTCTCTATAGCCCAGTATGGTTGCATATCCACAGGGATAAACACTCTTATAGCATTAGTTATTGCTTTGGTTTGATTCTGCACTGAGAGACTGCGCGAATGCTGTGAGGAGAAGGATCTCTCCTCCAGTCTGCATTTTTTATTTATTTATTTGTTCCATTTATTATACAGGAAAGTTTAAAAGTAACATCAAGTTACAGTTAAGTGGGCCTGACTTAGTATAAAAACTGGTTTCCAGCAGAAACACATTTACAGGACATTAGCATGGGCTAGACATATACAGACAAATAAAAACAATACAAATAGTGCAAACAATACATGAACAATCAATGAGTGCAAGTATAAGTGTTAAGAAAGTGTAGTTTGTATGTCCCTTTGAAATATGTGGTAGTATTCACACACAGCATACTACAGCTGATGGACAATAACTTGAGCAATATTTTGCATTTCAATAATTGGAAATGTGTGAAGGTTTTTTGTGTGTATGTGTTTGTTCTTCTTGTATGTACATCTAAAAAAAATCCTGTTCAACAGAAACATCACATGATTCAATGAATTAGTTTGAATACCAGTTTCGCTGAAAAAAGAATAGGAAATGTTTCCTGTGCTTTTGGCAGATGTTAACGGTAAACAGATTAACATCTGTCTGTTGATCATTTACATAGGCAACGCACAGCGCTGTTTCTCTCTGAAAGAGGGAACAGGGCAATAGGAAATGTATAGTAAGAGTATAGAGAATCTATGTGAAGCAGCTGAAGAACTGATGATGTTTGTAGGGTTTGCTTTATGTTTGGGTGCTTACGTTGTCTGTTGTACTTTTTTTCTTTTAGATAAGCAAATTGTTGCTGTTGGATCTATCATCTGCCATCCACTGGCATCCAGGCGCTTGAGTCCTAAATGACAAGGTAAGGCGGCCAATTCACGTCAGGCTATTTCCTCTTGCTATTTATTTCTTTTTTTTATTCCCCAAGTAGCTCAGCCCTGCAGGTTAAATGCTATTTAGTGGTATCAAACAGCCTGTTTTGTATTAAGCTGTGAGGTGATGCCTAACTTACATCAGCAACAATTGTGAATGTATTGTGCGGTTTCTGTTTTGGATTTTGATTTACATTTCTATCTTTTGAAGCAAATGCGTCGGTATGAACACTTTTGCTTTCACAGCAGTGATGTATTTATGTCCAACATTAGTCCAACCCTGACAAGAAACAACAAGAGTGCCCCACCCTGTTCCCCTGTAGGCCAAGGCACATGATACATCTGCCAAACTAGCTTTGTGTGCAGTCAGCATCCTATTTCACCTTTTTATAAGGGTAAAAAAAAAAAGAAAAATGCTATCATGGCGCCATAGTTATTTCCGACCTCATTGACAATAGAACAATGTAGTTAAAACACCTGTTAGATGGTGATTTGATACAAAATAACTGCAAGATAAACACGTAGAATCATATTTTCAAGTACTGCATTGACATCGCCACTCAAGATTTAAGGAATGCTTAAGGGGGAAAATAGTAAGTTGCATGAGTTTGAAAACGAAAGAGTTTGGAAATAAAATGACCAAAAATGAAGAGGAAATTATAAAACTTGAAAGAAAACTAGTTATCAAAGAGTCCCCTGAGCTAGAGCATGAATTAACATCCTCAAATAAAGCCTGAGGAACCTTGAATGCATATTAAGTTGTCATTTTATTATCAAGAAGAAAAAGCAGTGAAAGTCCATGCATGGTGCATTAAGACTCTTCAAAATTAAAATGGCATGAAATTTACATCGTCAAAAGAGATGTTTAAGAAGAATCTTAATGTATATTTTCATTCTGAATGTTGTCGGTAACAAATAAAAGAAAACATTTTAAGAAAAAGCTGCATCTTTAGATGTTGACCCACTTTTTAAAAATCGTATGATCTGTTTGCAGCAGAATACGCTCTTCTTACCTTTGTTCATTATGGCGAGTACAAATCCTTGTCAAAGCAAAGGTCAAAATGCTGCCTGAAGGCCTGCTTTTTGGATAAAAAGGTCAAACCTGTTAAAAAGTCCTTCAGGGTGCTGATTGTTCTGTCATGTTGTTGACATCTACTCAAAAAGTAAAAATTAAAGCTTCGTCTCTGACCCTCCAGAAACAGCTTCGAGGTAAATAAGATGCTTATCATTATATGTTCAGATCAAAGATCTGTGTGAGTTTGTTTACTTCCACAGTCACACACTCAGTCAAACCTCTGCTGCTCAGGTTTGCACAATATGTCACTGTGTTCGGATAACTTGATTATTTAATTTTTGCCAATCTGGACTGTGTGGTCAAAACGGAAAACACATTTTTAGACATCCAGACAGTCACCCTAAAACCATAAAGTCAGTTTGTCTCGACGACACAATGGATGCACATGTCTTGTGACCCAAAAGTAAAGACTACAAGAGCAGATGACAGAAGGCTTTGTCTCTTACCCTTATTGACAGGAACAGGTTTGTCTTTCAACGCTGGAAGATTGAAAGCTGAACATTTCCGCATTGACTTGTTGGACCACTTTCCCATAAGTCTGTTTGCATATATTTCACACCTCTGCAGGCCTGGCATCAATGTACATTTGATACCTGGATCTAAACCAAGGTCAACGCACTAGTCTCCAATTTCCACAATATATATTATAAGGACTGATATGTTTACAATTCATTCACACGTTAGCAATCGCTTTTTGCTGCATTGAGTACTTAATTCACAGAAGTTAACAATCAGTAGTTTGTGAAACTGTAAAATGCCTGCTTAACTGTTTTGACTGAGCCACAGTTTTATCTTTCGAGGCCAGTCTGAAAGTGTGCAGGACTGTTGAGCATTAGCGCTGATGTTGCAATCAAGGTTTTTCTTGTTCAGTTGAGATTCCATGCATATTAAAATATACCAGAAATTTTTGTGACAGCATTCGTGCTACAGACTGATTTTTCACACCCTTTCCTTAAACTAAGTGAGTAGTAGTTCTCAAAGTGAGTTAATTGGTAGAACAGCTGTATCTAGTGATAGACGGTATCTAGGGATTGAATTAACTGTCCTGTACATGTGATCTTATATCTAACTAGAACATCTAATTGATTATGCCGTGCACACACTTTCGCCTGACGGTGCTTTTGGCTCTGAGGCATGTTTGCCATTATAAGACCAGCAGAAGTTTCTTGATGATGTGATACAGTTGTAGCAAACTATAGTGTAGTGACTTTAAACTACAAGGTTTAAAGTCATTTTTTTTTCTGGTCACTACACTGGGAGAAGTAAAAATGAGTTTACAGATAACCCACTTCTTACCAGCTTCTATGTAAGGCTGTTCTCTGTGCGGTTATGTTTGAGAATGGAAGTGACTGGATGCCATATTTTGACCCATTTTTCCATTTGACTTTTCACTGTAAACTCTTTTTAAAACAACATTTAATGAGCAGACTTTGTGACTTTAACAAGGCATTATGGGGTTGTTCTCCATTTCCATATTCTCCAGTAAGCTAACAAGGAAAATGCGGCAGTTGTCTGCATGGATACATGCCTCTGACCTGAATGTGTCTGACCTGGTTATTGAGACTTGGCACACTGTGTCTCACTCCCTCTGTCTTTCTCGCTTACACGGAGAAACAGACGAGCAACTGTTTCCGATTTGTAGCCCTAAATTTCTTTTCACCGTGGAAGCCTTATCATTCAAACATTGATATAACCGAGAAGGTTTTTAAGAACTTCTTCCTTATAAATGAACAGTGTTCATTTATAATTAAAAATATAGTAAATATGTTCTAGAAGATTATTTAGTCAGACAGCAAAAAGTAAGATATTTACCTTTAGTGCTGGCTGTGTGTTTTTATATTTTTATGTCTGGCTTGGTAAGTTTCTATCCATTCCTCTGCTTTTTCCATTCCTGGCCATCTGTGTGTGTAGCCCAGATCATGAGCAGATACCCTCCAGCTCCTCTCGATCTCTGTGAGTTGGAAACAACACAAACAACATTGGTCTGCAGCACTTGAACTCGCTGTAAATGCTTATCAGCGCACTTAATTCACTATAAAACCTAATCGGTTTGTTCAAAATAAATTGTTTGGGTAAATAAGGTTATTTGTATATACAACATGTCACATGGGAGTGTGATCTAAGCGGGGAGTGTATGAGGTTCTAAAGGCAGAGTCAAATGACAAGCACAAAGCCCTTCATATACTTCTGTTTATGTGGGTGTCACATGGTGTTCCATAGCAAAATGGTTTGGAAATAATCCATTTTAGATGAAATCTGAGAAACATTGTGCTGAGATAATACAGCCTCACTCACATCTTTGCAGTAATGGTGCTCTATAAAATTTTATGTGAAATCCATAGAGAGAGAAATGGCAGTCTGTAAATGTTATGGCTGGAAGGTTATATCCAGGATTTGGACAAAAAGAGCAAAAATATAGAATATTATATGTGATTTTGAATCAATACACACATTTCAACTGTAATGGTGAACTTGCAAAATGTCACCAGATTAACAGGAAGCTGTTTATTTGTGCTGTATCATCTTGTACTCAGTCATAATAACATGTATCATGACAGGAAGGCAATCCATTGTTTTCACGGGTTGCAAGGAGGTGTTATTGGCAGGTGCTGTACCATTGGTGCAGTGAGTTATAAAGAAACCTTTAATTGGATCAGTTTAACCAACCAATGCTGCTCTACTATTGATTGAATGAGTGATTTGAAAGTAGTAGTGATGGATTTTTTTTTTCAGCTGATACCGATAACCAATAATTACCAGCCTTTCATGGCCAATGGTGATAAGATAACTGATGATTTCACATTTATGTATTGACAAGTTCCTGACCTTTTAGTTAGAATATCACCAATGCAGATAAATAGCCAATGTTATGTTAATGTGACAGAAAGCCCTCATCTTACTGCTTTTTCTGGAGTGTTTTATAATCAAACATAATGTGCTTATCTACTGTAGCAAAGACCCTGAGCACTATGATATAGTCTCCTTCAGCACCCCTAAAGTTAGTATGACATTGTTAATACGAGTTAATGTCTTTGTTCAGGTCTCCTCTCTGCAGAAATGAATCTCAGGGGCTCGTATTTAACTGGAACTCATATTTAATTAAGAAGTTAGCAGCAGAGGGGATTTTTGAGCAGACTGCTATTTATAACCAACAGGGCTCTCTCCTTCCTCACCCCGGTTAGGTCTTAATGAGGAAGAAACTGCTCCCTGAAAAACGCACTTGTATTATGAACAGCATCAGACCTAAATGTATAGGTTTTCTTACATATTGCGGACAAAAATGTAGTTAAAGCTCCAAGCTTTTTCTCAAAGATAGTTATTTTAACAAGTCGATTAATATATTTTCTATGCTTTTTATGGGAAAAGGGGGAAGTTCAGGAATCACCATCAAAATGATATCAAATGAAAGTCGGCCAGTTCACATGATGCAACATTTATGCAAAGAGTTATGCAAACCATTCTAGCAGTTCAGCAGTACACCCGGTCCTCTTGTTGCAGCCTTTTGCCAATCACATCTTGTTTTCTAAATAGATGACTCTGTTGTGGGTTTGTAGCACTTTCTTTGTCCGTAAAGCCCTTTCAAATATTGGGACTACTGCAGAAATGGAACATCAAGCAATTATAAGAGAAGGGAGGAAGAAAAAGGCATTGGTGTAGAACAAGGAAGAGAGGGAAGGGAGCAAAAATGATGAGCAGGGTGCTTTGCTACAGAAGACAGCCAGCTCACAGTTGATAAAGCAGCTAGTTCATTCAATAAGGCAGCTCAGCGCTCTTTCATGCACCAAAGTCGAATATCTGCTCCGCCTTGTCAATAAGCAAATGTGCCCAGTGTTTCTTATGGAATACTATGCAGGTGAAAGTATTCAGTTAGCCTTATTGGACATACATTTCCTCGTGCTGCACACATTTAGTGGAAATCAACTTTTCTCACAAAGCATTTGAACTGTGATCAATAAATTCTAGTAAAACTTAGTTTAAAAAGACATTTTCCTCATTGATTTTCTCATTTTATTAGTCTATCCAACCTCAAAAAGACACACATTTGCATTTCCATGCCTAAGATCTCATGCTTTCTGAGAGAAAAGTGCACGTTTTTGTCTTTGCGTAAACTATGAAATCAACAGCTTACGTCAATTGTCGGCTGTGGTGAGCTCCTCTCACAGGATACCCTGTTGCACTTCTCAGCAGAATTGTCGTCAGCGTTTATGTCGCCAGGAAGTGGCTTTGTAGAGACACAACAAGGTAGTCTGTAACAGGTTGTGGTTGTAGTTCTAATCAGGGAAGTTAGTACATACACTATTTGACCTGTAAGTGGAACATTGCCTTTCTAAGCCATGCTTTTATAGTTCAGCAGCCAAGTAATGCATCAAATAGTGTTTGGCCAATTCTTAGGTTCAAAGAAATGTTTTTGTCAGTAATCTGTGAGATCACGTCTTGATGTGCATTACCTGAGATTGGTATGAATGTGGCCAAAACAGATATTGTCGGATGAAGTACAAAGAGTGAGAATATCACATGCATTCAAAACACTTTTTAACATTCCACTTGTAAAATAGGTGTCTGTCCCCAGTAAAATAATCTTTCTTTCATTCATAACTTAGCTGTTCTACATCTCATTACTCATGAGTCCATTCAGTAGAACTCACAGCACTGTTAGTCAGATCATAAGAGACTGCATGACAGCACTTGGTAAGCACTCCTGAGTCGTTTTGGCTTTTCAAAAAGGAGTTGATGCACTTCCCGGGAGTTGTCTGTTGGTGACTGACGACTAGTTTTGTTTCCATTTTATGATGTTCACTTCTACCCTGTTTCTTACAGCTATGCATAACATAGCCTGTACCACCATGTTCTTATCTAACTAAGCTATGCATTGCCTAGATTATTCTCTCCAAACTACTTGGAAATGTGCTTCCAGTTTTTCTTTTTTCACTTAAACTTTGCTTTACCATAGGATGGTTACAATGCTCATGTGAGCACATAAAGAATTGATCTCATCTGCTCAGCAAAGGAAGCAGGCAGTTTCACTGTACTAACTTCACAATAGATTCATATATCAGTTCTGTTTGTGGTAACTATAATAAGTACCATGCCTGTAGCAAGGGTTCAGATTTTTTTTATGTAGTGTGATTAAAATCCAAAACCCCTTTTTCCTAAGAGATGAAACTAAGACAAGCTTTATCTTGATGTGCTTAAAATGACTTATTTCATTCTATAACTTATATTCTACCTTCATTTTGTTAATACCAATTTATTAATCAATTGATAGTGTCACTATTACCTTTGTTAGTGTAGAGACGCAAGGGTTGCCTGACATATTATCTGCATACTGGCGGTTCAATACCAAGTGAACTGCAGGACAGACTGTTACCAGCTTGCAGTAAAGGTCAGAAGATAAACATGCTTATTAATCTCCTCAGTGCATGATGGGGAGGACATAACCTTTGGAGGTGGACTGCCCCATTCCCAGTCTTTCTCTGTCTCTGGGGGATCAATGACTTCTCTATAACCTCAGAGTTGTAAAAGCCTGAACAAATGAGGTGAAAATAAGGCCGCATTCATTTGCCCCAGGCCCAACCGTGTCTAAAGAAATAACGTGGGAATTATTCATTAGAGTAATTATGATAGTCATCTCAAAGGAAATCAAAATGTAGACGCTCTGGATTCGGAATATTAGAAGTCCTCTGCACTGTGAGCCAAGCTGAGTGTGCAGAGAGTAAAGGGGGGAATAAAATGCATCCCATTAAAACTTGAGCTGGTTTTGATTAAATATGATGGCTAAATGAAGGGTTCGTTGGAATATGGTCAAGCTCTATTTCACATGATGAGAACATTACCGGTCTTTTTCTGAGCTGCAACTTTTTTAACCTCTTTAAATATCGTAAGGCCCTTTATACACCATTGAGCAGCACTTATAATTCATCAACATACACATTCATCCCAGTAGGCCTTCATAATATGAGGAAAGATCAAAAATATAATTGTTCAATAATGTATACCGATATGCTGTGCAATAGATAAACAAATAATAAAGAAGCCATTTGGCTCTTCTTTTCTTCCCAGTCAACACACTAGCTAACATTACATTTGACACCAAATAGACACCTAATCTGAGGTGAATTGTGAAAACATGTCACATGTAAATACAGTTATTTATTTTTTAACTAATTGTTTCAGGAAGTCTTTGAAGTGTGTTTATTATGCATGTTAATATTGTCATGTCAATGAAAATGGATATAGTGCTGACAGATAAATCCTAAGTATTATGTATTTGTATACTTCTAACATATTTTTGCCTACTGGTAATATGTTTTGTACTAGGGGCATTCATGAAGCTGCGCAAGACACCCAATTTTGTTTAAACTTTGAATGTTTTTGATCTCAACAAATGCAGCACGAAGGTGCTTTCAGTGTTGTTTGTGAGACCGACACAAAACCACACTTGCTCCAACACAAATGTTGGCATTCTAAACAAATAGCCTTGCAGACTTGGCTGCAGGGGGATTGTGTAGCTGTACGTCATTGTAGGTGGGTGGACAGCATCTTTAAACACAGGGTGTTTATGGTCAATACTGGGTGTATTGTAAGAGCTTGTGAAACAGATATTGGCCTGTGAGCAGATCTTCGTCCCTGTGCAAGTACTTAGTATAATTGAATTCTTTGTTTCATTTCATAAAGTACAGCACTATTGTGTACTTAATGTTCTGCTCGTAGTTGTAATTTGTTGACTTTCATGATGCTGCACAAAAACAACTCTCGATTGTCTCATAGATAAAGAAACTTTCATTTTTTGTCTTTATTACATATACATGAGACGCAGAAATGCTGCAACAATGATACAGTTTGTTTTCCTATGAAGAAATGAATTTCAAAGCGTTTCTCAAACATATTCAGATATAGAGCAATGTGTGTAGGCTACATCTAAATGTTGAAATGGATGCAAGTCTTGCATCCATTTCAAGTGCTCAGTCTATCAGAGCCATTCTGCTCAGAGTAGAAAATTGGGAAGATGCGGTAAAAGGCACTTTGTCTTTGTCACGGATCGGATTACCTACCCTCATTTCACCACGAATTGAAAGAAAACAATCATGGTTTTGTTTTCTGGAGTCACGCAAGACCACTGAGACCTAAGAACGCTTGTGAGAACCAAAACCAGAGGGAGAGCAAAACTGGAACTTCAGGTTCCAGTGAGCTGCATACCCCCGCTGCAGATACTGACAACAGTGTTGTCTTTCTACCCGTTTCAGCTGTAATTCCATCCATCGCTTCCCGTTGATTAGTTTTTTTTTTACACATGGATTGCTCCCTGTGTTTAGTTATCAAGCCCTACTGTGGGGAAAATGCCAGCATATTGACTGCCAGCTGTGGTAAAATAAGAATGAAGTCATGGGCTTCTGTCTCAGCTGTGCTTGAGACTGCTGGGTTTGGGGTTATGGAGCATGGAGACATGGCCTCTGTGTGCGTTAGTTAGTTAGTTAGTTGCTGAACTGTGGTCCTCTTAACTCAATATCCCACTGCATTATTGAGAAGCAACAGTTCTCCTGTTGTGCCAGCTGGAGTTGAATGTGATGCTGTTAATTAGGCGCCCAGAGGAAAGACCTCGCTAGGGACAATGTTGTACACTGAACTCCAGTATAGAGATGTTCCCACCCTTCCACTTGACTACACAAACATATTTTTGATAGCAGTACTTTTAAAAAGGGTAACTCCACCAATTTTCCACATCAAAGTGTGTTTGTGGGTCTTGGGAAGTACTACTGCAAGTTACCCTTTGAACGTTCAGTGCATAGAATTTGGGGGATGCTGAAATGTATTATATATTATATTCATATTTCTCATTTCTTCAGTGTATGATTCACCTAAAACAAAGAATCGTTGTGTTTTCATCACCTTAGAATGAGCCTTTTATATACAGAGGGTTCAGGTCTGCCATGTTGCACTGCAACTTTCCTAAACTAGCGCAGAGGGGACAAACCAAACACTGACTCTAGAAAACGCCTTTTGTAGAGAAGTGTGAGACAAGGGGTGGTAAGTTGAATGCACTCTGCAATCTCATCATAGATTCAACTTAACCTGCACTGGGTTTTTTAACAGATGCGTTTTGAAGACTTTTTATTGTAAATAAAAATTACTACAGTCGCAACAGTGCGGACAATATAACTAAAATTGAAAAGCGTTGTAGAGGTTGTAATATTCTATGTTACATAACTTGTCAACTAGGAACTGTCATCTCTCAACTGAATATAGGGCTGCAAATATAAATCAACATGTACGTCGCCAGTGTGCTTATTCACTCTGGAGTGTTACATGTTGGCATGCACTAAGTATACTTTCTTTGATAACTTTACAGCAATCTTAGACTGCTCTGAGATTTGTCAAGATAAACTTTTGTTTGCTAACTTGAAGTTGTATTCCTCAGCAGTGTGGTATCTTATTCTGCTGCCTGCTCATCGTAAAATATAGTTAAGTTGCAGTGAAATATATCGCCTAAAGGTTGTGAAACTGTGTGAATCTAACTTGGAAGCACGGAGCAATTGAATTCCTCTTTCTACACTTGATTTTGATTTATCAATGAATGATAAAGGGGAACTCCATGGAAAGTATATGATCCCATTTAAGAATAGTTAGATCTGCATTATACAATAGGAAGGGTGAGAGAACAAGCCCACAACCTTCTGGCACTCCACCCTGCATTGAGGAAGTGACTTTTTCTTTCCTCTTCCTCCAGACGGGGGCAATTTAAGTGTGTCCCACAGGCTCTGCAAGCTGTTATGCGTTTTTTTTTCTGCATTGTTTGTGCCATAACCTCCAATATAAGGTTTCAGCTGTGACCCAGCAATCCTGTAACAGTCCACTGCAATCTGGATCAAAAGCTCCTTTCATAAGGCAAGAGCCAGCCCGTACTAATCACATTCTGCCATATCAACCAGACGAGTACTATTTACTATAAATAACACAAGCTGCTCGCTACTGTCAAATACTGCACTTTCATTTCCGCTTAACCCATTACACACACATATACATGTACACACAGATCTCAACACAGACAGCAATATTACCTATTGGAGCTGTTTTGAATGTTTGTATCCTTATGTTTTATTCATCCTTTTGCTCCTTTTTTACCTCTTATCTATTATTCCATGTCTTAAATTGCTCTGGCATTGACAGGAATTGGTGTTTTTGAAGCAGAGACACTTTAGAAACTGCTGATTAGTTCCCAAACCATTTTACTGGCTAAAGAAGAAGTAGGCCATTGAGTGCTAGTTGGCGACTGTGGAAGGACTCAGTGACCTTTGGGAAGCACACACAGAAATTTCAATCCCTGTCTCTTTTAGAGTTTACTTTCATTAATTTCTTTTGAAAAGCGCTCCTCACAGCTTTTCTGTATTTCATCAGTGAATATTTTTCCGCATAAGCACTTAGCAGTATTTTACCTCTGAAAAGATTGCCTTTGCATAAAACTGTGTTGTCTACGCTCTAAAAAAAATTGGTGCTATACAATCAAAGAAAAAAAAAACCAGAGGACTGTCGTGTTCCCTTTTGCTCAAAAGGTAGAAAACCCAGGAAAAGCACTAGGCTTTGAAGCCAAATCTTGTAATGGCCAAACCATGTAAGTAACTCAGCACGTGATGCACTAGGGTCCAAAAAGACTTTTTCCAGTAAGTTGCATTGTGAAAGAAGTGTCTTTAAAACAGTGGATAAAGTTTTTTGAGCATCACAACCCCAATGAAATGACTAGTTTCTCTATGATAATTTGAGCCATTGAGTTTTGATACATTTTAGATTCTAGAGGAGCTGCACCATTTATTATTCTCATTCAAGTTAGCAGGGCGCTAACCCAGAAGTTACCCTGCTCAACTGGCAGTGCGCACACTCTATGGACCCCACATCGCCCAAGATCACAGTAATTTTATACCAGCAAGTTGTTTCTTTATCTTTTCTTTATGCCTTCGTCTGCCACTGAGCAGCTTTCGTGTTTACCATTGTTCAGTTGCATATACTACCAACATTGTAGTGATACAAAGCTAGTTGAGAGTCAGCAAAGTTCCTGTTTAAGCAGCTCAGCTGCATGTTTTTGTGTATGACTTTGGGGGTTTGAGAGATGATCTTACTCCCGACCGTAGTTTCTATGGCAACAGCACTGACCCAGGAGGCACTTAAGTTACAGAGAGAGGGGTTGTGACAGGGAAGTGGTTTCCTGGCTCTGACTGGGAGAATAAAGTGGGAATCTGTGACTGGCCTGCCCTCTGGACTATTTCTTTCTCTGCTGCTCAGAGGAAGCCACGGGGATCATTGCCAGGCTGCAGAATCACATGTCCACCATTCACACATTGCTCCCACACATTTTGAATTTCTGAATAAGTACAGCTAGTGTTTTTTGAGGTTTTAACAATTTTGCAGCTATTAGACCACGCTCCCGCTAACACACTGCTTTAAGTAAATGTACTGCTTAAATAAGTAGGCTAAGAAAGAAAATCTCAGCCAAGAGCTTAACATGTCTGGAAATTGCATGTTTTGAAGTTTCTTAGTTCAAAAGTCAGAAGCTCTTGATGGATGGATGATCATTCCAGTAACATGTAGGTCAGTGGATAAGCCTATCTATGTTGTGGGCACTGAGGTTCTCATTAGTGTGCTGCCTTCCAGATTACTCTTGGGGGGCTTCAGCCAGATAGACAGCCAGCCTCGCAGGGCCACAGTTATCCAACCCATTCACTTTCTCTTTATTTTCCTTCAAGGGAAAGTTTTTGATGAAGAAAGTATGAACACTAAATTAACTGCACCTAAATGAGGTAGGTGATGGATGTACAACACAACTGATGCACTGCCTCACCTTACCAGTAGTGGAAATGGAACAAGGATTATGCATGGCCCAGAAAATAAGCTTTATAAAATTATGTCTATTGATTTGTTTGTCAATTTTTTTCAGTACCTGACTCACAAGGCCTTCATTCAGTGTCCGCTCTTGTTTACCAGATATCTTACTTGGCATGTTGACGACATTGTGCAACATAGTTTTACTTTTAAAGGGTTAAGCCCAGTGATACTTTTAAATTAGAAACATGAGAAAACTTTACCAAAAATGTTTTAGCTCTTCTCTCAATACTTTCTGACCTGAGCCCCAAGCGCATTTGTTTCCACGGAAGTCATAAATCTTTAAAAAGTGCCTGTGAATATGTGCTTTTCATATATACTTTTGAAAAGCTTGGTATTGTACCTTTTAGTGAATGTTACTCAAAAACAAGAGGAAATTTTGCATTTTTGGTGACTATTTTCAGTGCTGAATTGAAAAACATTTTCTGCTCTAGTGAGTATTTACTTTTTACAGCATCAAGATGGTTGTACATGAGTGCAACTCAAAATAGATACTGCATGATCATGGTTGGAAGGTAATGGCCGTCACTCAAAGCAATAGTGTAGCTCATTGATGTATTTTTAATAGTTTGGTCAACAGTGGAGGTCTATGGTGGAATAAACTGTACTATTATAGATTGTGGGTGCACAGATACTACCTGTGAGTAGTTATTTATTGTTTGTTTGGGTCTTTGCATA
Organism: Diplodus puntazzo; assembly: GCA_963678695.2. Classification (NCBI taxonomy): domain Eukaryota; kingdom Metazoa; phylum Chordata; class Actinopteri; order Spariformes; family Sparidae; genus Diplodus; species Diplodus puntazzo. The sequence goes on along the minus strand of OZ023173.1, from coordinate 22,573,009 downwards.
GGATTTGGTGACATTTGATGTATCACAAAACTTATCTTTCGGTTACTATAAACCTGGTAACCAGTAGTTTCATATAAGGCTGCACAATATGGCGAAAAAATCATATTTAGATTATTTTGACTAATAATGCCGTTGCGATTAGATTCATGATTACTGATCATTTTAGAAAACAATGTTTTCTTGCTTGATTATATTTCGATTACTTATGCAGCCCTTGTTTCATACTACCAATACTGGGTTAAGACTAAATACATATCAAACCAATAACACTTCCGTCAGTCTCATTTGTACTGTGTGTTTAGTTTTAATTGCTAATATGTGCATGCTCATATGCTGAACTAAGAATGGAAAACATGATAAACTTTATAAGTAATTAACATGCGTATTTTTGCATTGTCATTGTAAGCATGTTGACAGCTGAAGTTGGTGTTTACCTTACCGTAAGTACAGCCTGACAGACGCCAGTGTGGCTGTAGACTTGTCGTCTTGCGCTGTAGCCAACATTGGGATTTTCTGGTTATTAAACACTATCAGACGGAGTCATGTAGAAACCTCCATGAGGTGTGAGATTAAATTCTTCTACCAGCTTTAACATGTTCAGCACAACCAGTCTCGTTGGCGTTGATTTGCTTATGCTACCTTCCTCTGCTTTAAACATATACATCTCTCCCCACAGCTTCTCTCATGATACTTTATCTGCCTTCTTGATTGCTTTTTCTTGCATAACCTCACAACAATCCACAACCACCACCACCCCTTTCTCTGTTAACCCATATCACGCTCCCTCTCCTTCCAGTCCTCCCACTCGGGATAGCATGCGTCATCCATACGCTCGGAGCTCGTTACTCGGGGTGAATGGAGCCAAGCCCTCTGTCATCCCCTCTGGTGATAGACCAGATTACTCAGTAAGAGTATTTATAAATGAGCTGCCTGCTGCTATAGCTGAGTGTGTGGGAGGCTGACAGTGTGCATACCTCAATATGAGCGTGGGCGTGCACATACATGCACCCATTTTTAATGTGTTGGAGGTAGAAAATTGGCTGACCAGTCGTCCTTTGACTCGACTTTGGACGGGTTCCAAAGCTCCTTCCTTCCTTCATTATTATGAAATCAAGATGTACTGAGTGTATATCTTCTTTGAGCTTCACATGATCATGTGTCATGGCTTATACCATGACACTCCATCACTTCATATTTTGAGTAGCGACAAAAATAATCACACCTACTTTGTGCTGTACAAAAAAAGTGTAGTGTTGCACACATGCAAAAATGCCTTCATGTAACAACATCAAAGACAATGGGTCGAATATAGCTAAGCAAATCTGCTTGTAGCAACCTCTAACACAAATATGTGCTCACACCCACACACAGTCTGCACTGGCAGTGTAGGTCAAGGCTATCACAATTTTACAGCTCAGTTCGACAGTGAGAGAAGTACTCAGAGATTATGTGCTGTGGTTGCGCTCAGATTAAGACGAGGGGGAGGAAAAGTCACATTCTCTACATGCTCCAAGGAACAAAGCCTCTTTTGACCAGAGCACATTCCATATTGAATACTGTACTTGGTGTCTGTGTTGACCAGAGCTATAAAGATTATACATACATCCCTGTAGCAAGCTGAAGGACAAGTTTACGACTCTCCTCCATCTCTAAAGCTTCCAACTAGATTGAAGCCAAAAAGAATTTCAGACTTTTATGTGTGTTCATTTTGCAGTTGAGAGAGTTTTGAAAGAAACAAGTCAAGTAATTTATTCACGACCCACAACTTTTTTTGCATTTTTCCTCCCCAGAATACCCACAATTAGGGCTGCAACTAACAATTACCTTCATTGTTGAGTATTTTCTCAATTAATTATTGGTTTGTGTATAAAATGGCAAAAAATGTCAACCAGTGTTTTCCAAAGCTGAAAATGACATCCTCAAATGGCTTACTTTGTCCACAACCCAAAGATATTCAGTGAGAGAGGAGTGAAGAAACCAGATAATATTTATATTTAAGAAGCTGGAATCAGAGATTATCAACATAGTTGGCAACTAACTGGTTAATCATTGCAGTTCAACCCACGATATTGCCCAGTTGCTCATTTTGCCTACCTGTGTACATTTCTGAAATTTTCCCACAATACAAAAATAAATATGAAACTAAAAATGTACATTTCGGGTCGGCCTGCTCAGGGTTGTCATTTCCTTTCAGAGAAAAAGGAAGTGCAATTCGTATGTCTGGTATTTTAATTTTCTAATCAAATGTGTCAAGCGTTCATTCCCTGAATGGTGAATCATTGTCAGTGATCAGCTGTAATCTATATGCAAATGTGAGAACACAGGGGCAGCACAATACTGTAGATGAAATAATTGGATTGAGTGCGCATGAAGCAACCCACAGCTGTTTTGAAAGGTCCTTGTACAGAAGTGGCTCTGTACTGAAGAGCTGCTGTTCATCTACTGATACTGTTGAAGAGCTTTTACTGTCAGCAGCTCACACGGCTTACCACAGTCTGAACTGGGTATTTATTTTTAAGTGCAGTTGGTCAAAAGTTGAACCTTTTATTAGTAGCAGGTGTTTGTCAACCTGGGTGTTCTTCTAATGTTTTGTGATGGTTTACCCACCACCTGCATTGTTAAGATTGGGTAAAGGCAGACTGCTGCAACAACAAAGCTGAACAGCGCGAGAACCGCACGCCTCCTACAGCCTTCCAGGAAACAAAGTTGTATTAGAAATCAATCACCAAAACACCAAAAGTTGACAGACAGTAACCGTAGTAACAAACTTGGTAGTGTCACTGAGCAATGAGCCAAAACTCCTACTTCTCTGAATGTCAGAGTCTGTGTCACAAGTCCTTACCACAATCTCTGCAATGGAGCTCATGTTAAATGGTACTGTGACTTGTAGTCTTAACAGAAAAAGACCCCGGTTGACTAATACCAAAATATTTTTTTAAGAAGGATCTGTGATTTTATGTAGAAAGATTTTGGGAAAGTACTGGTTGTTTGATCTGATCCCTTTTTCTGCCTGGTATAACTACAACTCTCCATCAGTTTTTTGTTTTTTTTTTGCCTTTTTGATTTTGTCTTGTTGTTGACGCTGCTGCCATATTATGTTATGGCCAGCTCTTGCAGTAGATATTAGTGAAAAATGCATCCCCATCTAGTTTTGATTAACTGGCATTCATTATCTCAAAGCTTGAGTCACTGTTCTCCATGTGATCATGATCTGTCCTGTGGGAGGAGATCACAAAACAACATATTGGTTCTGTTCTGAATGAAGTCACATGGTCATGGATCAGATGCACAGATCAGATATCAATATCGATGTGTGTTTGTGTGGGTGTTTTAAGTGTTTATTTTTGCACTGCACTAAAAACATTTCATACAGAGGAAGGATAAAAAAAAAAAAATCAGTCTTCACACTCAAAGCATAAAAGTAGCACTAGTCATACACCTACCTCTTCAACTCCTCATGACTCTCTTTACATATCTCTCTGTTTTCCCTCTCCAGTGCCTGAGGATGTCCAAGCGGAGCTTGTTTGTTCGTCTGGTGCCGTGCCGCTGCTTGCGGGGTGAGGAGGAGGCGGTAACATCGCTGGACTACTCCCACTGCAGCCTGGAGACTGTTCCTAAGGAGATCTTTAGCTTTGAGAAGACCCTGCAGGAACTCTACCTCGATGCCAACCAGATCGAGGAGCTGCCTAAAGTAAGGCATAGAATCTTGACACAGCTACATGAAGGTCACTAAATATGGACTTGCATTGTGGAGACTACTTCATTCATTAATTTTGTTTAAAAAAATAAAAATAAAAAAGCCTTTGAATGATGCAGTTGAAGACAATCGGGACATTTAAACATCTAATATCATGATGTATTATCTGGCTAAACCATATACTTTTAAATTTGATTGTAATATCTCTTCTCTGTCTCCACCAGCAACTGTTTAACTGCCAGTTACTCCATCGACTGAGCATGCCAGATAATGACCTCACAGTCTTGCCGGCAGCGATCGCAAACCTCGTCAATCTCAGGGAGCTTGACGTCAGCAAAAACAGTAAGCAAAATGACAACTTGTATACTTTATGTTTATGGTAACGGTTGGTTTGTGGGTTGGTTTGTCTGTCAGCAGGATAACAGAAAAACTGGCCTAATTTTTATGAAAATGACTCTATATGTAAAGCCACATTTACATGTACCATTTATCCTCTGGATGGATTTGAACTCTCCACAGGAAGCAGTCATTAGGGAGCATCCGGGGACAGTGGTTTCATTGGAGAATCAGTGCAATTGTGCACAAGATAATACGCATGTACAGCAAATTACTTTGAACTTATTCTAAAGGTTCGGGAAATATATCCACAGTGGTTGCACTTACATATTTGCACATCATAGAAGAGTGAACTATATGCCTTGGGAAAGATCTGAGCTGTCCCTTCTAATTTTACAGTATGTCTGAATCGTCAATTCAGAAAAATCACTCGGGTGACGAAACTCTTTGACTGGCAGGTCAGATGAGTCATGTGAAGTTGTTGCGTGTGAAGTCCCGATTTTGTAGTTGTTCCAGTGTCATGACTGCTGTTGATCTTAGTCATTGAAAGACTTCTAGAGCAAATGAAATTGCCAGGAAAGAGTTACATAATTGATGCCCTATATATATTGCTTCAAAGATCTTTTCTGGTAAAATGCAATGCGGTCTTTTATTTACCACATGTTACATCACATCACGGCATGACTCTAAACCCCTAATGTGATGGATAAAGGAAGTGGACAGGCTCAGACCTGCCATGTGCTCCACACTGCCTTCATAAAGCAGAGAAACAGAGAGGAAAAAAAACAGTTAAATGAAGCTCAGCAGAACTATATTCTCACACAGACTGTGAGTTAAACACCTTGTACAGACATTCTCAAAGTGTCTTGTCAGCGCTTTCACAGAGCGGAAAGTGACAACATTTGTCAGAGTGTGACATTTAGCTCTTTGAAGATAAACATTCACGCTGTTGAATGTGATGTAGAGTTTTGTACTAGAAGTCCTTTCATATTTGCCTGTTTGATGAAAACTTTCCACCATCAGTATTGTTCTAGTCTGACATTTAGAAACAAAAAGCAGCTGCAGAAGGCTTGACGGTTCTCTGTTCGGATGCCCGGCTGCATGTAGAAGCAATCAGTTGTTGTTTTTAATATCACGATCTGACATTATCTGTTGAGCTCTGTAAGCTGAAATAAAGTGGTTACACTACAAGTTACTGTATAAGATGGTTGATCATCACTATATAACCTTGATGCTATGCAGAATAGAGGAATATGCATGCTCAGCAAAACCCTTCCATGCATCAGGAAAGGTTAAAAAGGTAGCTCTAATAAAAATGAATGAGCGCGAAGACAGGTGAGATCAAACAAATGTTGAGGGATGTGGTGGTGATTTCATGAGCCAGAGCTGCATGTGCCGCGTTGATATTAAAAAGTAGCTTATCCTTCTTCTCAAAGCACTTTGAGCTAAGTGTTGTGGACACAAAACAAAGTGGGTGGAAATGAACCTTGAGACTTGGTCACGTTCCCTTGCTCTCTCTGTTGGCACATTGCGGATGGTTCCTGACAACATGCAGACTATCACTCAGTAGTCTTTCTATTTTTTTTCTTCTTCCCATTCTGATCTGTTATTATGTCACCTCTGCACTCTTCTCCGTGGTTGTTTAAAGATGAAAGGTGCAGAGCCACTCTAGATGTGTCTTGAGCGCACACAGTTTAGGCAGAGAGCCTTGCAACACACCTGTGTTTAACATTCACAAAGCTTCTGCTGCTAAACACTGACAAGATGGTTTTCATTATCCCTCATCTTTGTTGGTTTTGACGAGTCATTTGTTTTGTGTCAGAGGTAATAAACTGTTTGAGATTCAGTGCAGATGTTTAATTGATGTTGTGTAGTTGTTTAACCTCCTCACATTTTTTTGCAATTTCTTTCAAGGTATCCAGGATTTTCCAGAGAACATCAAATACTGCAAAGTCCTAGCTATTGTAGAAGCCAGTGTGAATCCTATATCCAAGTAAGTACTGTCACCCATAATTAACTTTATTTTGGCTTAATGTTGCGCATGAGTTTTGAGTTAAAATATTCTGGCATTGTAGCAGTTTTGTTAGGCTTTGTATGAGTGATGCTATTCCTGTTCCTGTACGTGTTGTCAGGCTCCCTGAAGGTTTCACCCAGCTTCTGAGTCTGACGCAGCTCTACCTGAATGATGCCTTCCTCGAGTTCTTACCGGCCAGCTTTGGCAGGTCAGTTTGTTCTCCGGTTTTGGATCAGGATGAAACTGTTTCTAACAGAACAACTCATGTACACACTGTACACTGTGGGTATGATGGAAGAATTCATCCCAAAAATACATATTTGTCCTCCTACCTGTGCTGGTATTATTCCAACTTAATTGTTGTGGTGTGAGTTGCAGAGTTTTAGAGACATCACCCGTTGAGAAACGTCAAAAATAATGGAACTAGGTGGCACTCGGCTTGTGGCGAAATACATTAGAAAAACTCATCAGCAATGTCTCTTACCAGAAATGTTGCCCTGCGTACTCAAGATGATCCACAGACCTTGTTGTGAGAACAGTTCCATGTAGGAGGTTTTTTATTTCTGCCTAACTATAACTGTGTTACTGCTCTGATGGAAGTGTACATCTACTCATTGAGAGGAGGCTACAGACCTAAGCTATCTAACGTTACAGCTCAGCAGAACAGGATACAAATAATTTTTACACTGTCACAAGCACACACCTTCTTGTTGATAAGTAGATACACGCTTCCTTCCAAGCTCGAACTCATGCTAAATCAATCAAGATCGATAAATAGCACTACAGGTAAGAGGAGATTGCGTTTCAGTTTTTTGAGTGAGCCGTCCCTTTTAGGTGTATTATTTATGTGAATGTCACATGCAGTAGTTAATTGGGTCACAACACGGAAATTACGGATGTGGCGTTAGGAGTGAGGTTTATCTGATTGTGAGTCCAATTTTAGAAGGACAAGAAGAACTTGTTTAGTGTCCCACATTCCATAAAAATCTATTTTTTAACCAAGCAATAAAATCTTGGCTCCAGTCTGAAAATTATGCCCATAACTTTCTGCAAGAGAGATTTCCTTTCACTGTATGAGCTACAGCAGTGCCAGGTCGTGTATTGACAAAATATTGATTATGACCTAAGACGAGCTTATGTCATCTCCATGTTATGCTGGTTTTACTGTCCAAGTATTTCAGAACACTAAATATAGTCTCTATTTGTCAGTGTCGCCCAGCCTTTGCTTACAGGAAATATGTATTATTTATAGTTTATTAAGGAGTATACTCTATATTGTAGGATGAACTCACTGCTTAAGTGTTGATAATGTATAACACAAACCTTTTAAAGCTATAATCTACAACAACTATGTATCAAATGACACTGTGAAAGGGGATGCTCGTGTTGATTATTATTTGAATGTGCAGCTTCCCTCAGCTTTATAGAGCTTAATTACAAGTTTTAGCTCTGTGTCATTTTCAGCCTCAGCAGGGAGCCGTTTTCGGTGATAAAGCTTAAAAACCCGCTGTACGCTACCTGCTAAACCCCAAAACAGTGAACAATCGCAGTTGGAGACTTGCTAGTAAACACAGGGGAGCATTTAGCAGCTAGAGAGCCATATGTTTCCCTAAGGGGTTGGTGGAGACCAAAATAGAGCTGAAATAGAGAGAATATTGGAATAATTCATTAGTTGGTCAAAAACAGTCCTCCAATTGAATGATTATGTTGTTCTGTAACTGCTGGATGTAAAAAAAAAAATAAAAAAACTGAGCAAATGTCAAATCAGATGAATGAAATGAATGACATTTTTAGCCATAATGATTTGACAGACTCACATCATTTTAAGATGTGGCTCCAACCTCAAAGATTAAATGAGTTGTTGCGACAGTCAAGCAGGATTTATAATTCTTTATAGTTTACACAGTAGTTGGTTATGAACCGGCTGATTACACAAAACATGTGGCGTTAGGTGACCACTTGTAATCCACATACCACTATTTTATCTCTAATGATTCTTAACTGTCAAAACACTTTTCCTTTCTGCAAGTAGTTTCTGCATTGTCAGTCTACTACACCCTGTACCACAGAAGTATAAGGGTATATTAGGTTTGAATTTGTGTTTGGGCAAATTAAATTACCACAAAATTCCCTGACATGGAGCTGCACATTATGACTTGTGAGTAGCAGATAAGCCAGCAGGGGAGCTTGTGGCTGCTGTCGTGGCTGAAGTAACCGTATTTCACATTATTCTCCTTATTGGGAAGTACTGGAGAATATTTATTTATTCAAACAAAATATGACAATAAAGGGTGCAAACTAACTTACTTATATTATGTAAACATGTGCCAACTCAAGTAATATAAACAGGTTTCTGCAGTATGCATATCAGATGTTTGACAGTGTTATTTAAATATTATGTGTGGTTGTAATAGTTACCAATAATAAAATGATTTTGTTTCTTTTTACTCTGGTATAGGTTGACTAAACTACAGATCTTGGAGCTAAGAGAGAACCAGTTAAAGATGTTGCCAAAGTAAGTGGTTTTTTACTTCTTCAAAAATATTCAAAATGGTGAGTTTATTTTCAAAATAAAGGAGCAGCATCACTGTGAGAGTCATGCTTGTGTCATGGAGCGTGTCAACAGTTTTTTACCCTTCCTTCCTCGCTGTTTCCTTCCGCTCACAACCCCTGCGATGTCTCTCCTCCATCCTGTCTCTTTTTTTTACCGTACATTCGCTCCCCACACCTCCAACTGTAGTATTAAATTCCACGGTGTTACATAAGAGCCCCCTTTCCTTAGCTGCTTGCTGTGGCAGGTTTTATAATCCTCTGCTGAGACAGTGGCGAGGGTTATTTCACCATTTGAGAGGGTTACAGTGCTGCAGGGAGACTGAACGTCCCCTGAGTATTTGAGAAAGCTCCAGGTGATTGTGGGGGAGAAAGCTACTTTCTCTTTCTGTCTTCTCTCATGCTTCACTTGCCGTATCATTCCATTGTACGTCCTTCCCATTTTCTCTGCAAAAAACTGCATTTCCCTATTTGCCTTTTTTGTTCTTCCTCCCTCTGGCAGAGTTTCCTTTGTTATCTCACTAACTTTTTCTTATTTTTCCCTGACTGAGTGACGGGCCAGCCGGTGTACAAAGTGCAGAGCTGTGCAGCAGCAGCTCAAAGCGAATCCTCTCTTCTTCTCGCTGTTGTTTATGTGACAGAGGCCAGACCTGTTAAAGGCTGGAGCCCTGACAAAGAAAGGGACTAATGATCGGGAACGTTGCCAGAGCAACACACAAGCATTTCAGAGATGTAAACATATGTGTGCGTGCACAAAGGGGCGCAGTGGCAGTCTTTTCAGGGCTTCCACATAGAAAGTGCAGCCTCTTTCCTCTCAGTCCACAGATGCAGACCAAGCACATGCATACACTAAATGTTTCTCTGTATTTTAGAGACAAATGTTGTGTTGCTCACAACTCAAGGTCATGGGCCATAGTGTGTTTATAGTGTGTGAACTCGCCTTCTAGATGAGCCAGCAAAGCTCATTCTTACCCCTTTCTGCTCACATGGGGGGCCTTCTGTTGTTCTTGCCAATTTTGAGGTAAGAATGTGACAAAGTTGGCTAATGCTCAAGTCCATCGACAAGATTGTTTTTATATTGCACCAAGTACTAAAAAGAAACTTTAAAGGGCTTAAATCATTTTATAATTTGTACCGTGTGTTTTACATTCTCATTTTATGAGGAGCACCTAAAAAGAAAACAGACTCCATAGCGGTGCTGGTGGGCCTCTGCTGATTCTCACTCATGTTTTAAGGAAACAGTTCGTCCCTGCTGTGAAAGGATAATCATGTCTGTTCCCAAACAGACCTCTGTACATCTCCATTTCATCCCAACACATGGTGTCCTGTGTTTTGGTTTCTTATGTGGAGTTATTTTGCTGAACCTGTGATTCATTTTCAAGAAAATTTGTGTACGTGATTTTTTTTTTTTCTACATTTTATAAACAAAAGGATAGTGAAAATAATCTGGTGATCGACAACAAGAATAATGATCAGTTTATGGTGGTGGTGTTTATTTTACTCTTGCAGAATTTTTTTAAAACTTAACTTTGTGTGTGACGTGAGTTTAAAGGGAGAGTTTTGTATGCTGCTGCCACTGAGGGTTCATTTTCATTAGATTCTCAGGAGTGATTCACTATTGCTGCTTCGAATGGGAAATAGGCCTTCATAAGAATGTTTCGCTGGTGATCCGTTAAATATGTTTCAGACTTTAAGCAGCTGAATAGTCCTGGTTTTTATCTGCTTGTTTACAGTGTAGCAGAGAATGTGAGACTGTGACCTGAATGTGGAGAGGAAATTCTGGAGCACGGCTTAGGGCTAGCATACGTCACATTTTCCATTATTTAAAGCATATTTCTGTCACGCCTGAGCTCTGCGAGGTATTTATTTGCTCATAAAATTATTCAGTGAAAGGAGCAAAGGCAGAGCACGCGTGCTATCCAAAGTATAACTTGAAAATGACAGATAAGCTTATTTTATTTTATTTTTTGGCTTAGCTCTTTGAAGCAAGTTGGCCCACATTGCTGATAATCCTATTGTCAAAGCAAAAGGGGTCATTTTTAGTGCTTTCTGTGTATTCTGCTGTCGCCACATGTGAAAACATGTAATGTGAGTGATTAAAGACCTCACTCCCTGTCTGTCCTGTGTCTGCAGGAGCATGCTGAAGCTCACACAGCTGGAAAGGTTGGACCTGGGGAGTAATGAGTTCACTGAAGTGGTGAGTATCTGTCAGTCGGTCTGTCGATGCCCAGAGCTAACTTACCTCTCTGGCGGTGGCCTCGCCGCCTCCTTCACTTATCTCTTTCCTTCTCATTCATTTACAAAATGGAAGCCCTGGTTTTTAAGGGCGCATCCAATAAGAGCTAATTAGTTTTCACTGGAAGATGGCGTTCATTAATACACGATAATCAGTGTGGATTAAATAAATGGCCTTCTGATTCATTTTTAGCTTGTTTATGAGTCAAGCTCTTCATCCTGTCCCTGCCCAGCAGGCGCACACACAAACACGCATCCCTCTCACTTAACCTCCTTTCTCCTCCTTACATCCGCAGCCTGAGGTGTTGGAGCAGCTGACTGGAATCAAGGAGCTGTGGATGGACGGGAACAGACTGACGTTTTTACCTGGGGTATGATTTACAGTCATTCCTGTACATACACACTCCCAGTGGCTGCTGTGCCCCCAAACTTCATCTTGAGATTTTTTCCCTTGATCTCCAATCTACGTGTCTGCTTAGATTCTCATCAAAACGAGCCACAGTCAGTTTGCATCAGACTTTCAGCCCTGTGAGCACCAGCAGATAAGGAGCTGCAGTTTGGAAAACATTCTCTTGCTGGATGAATTGGACAGTTTTTTTACAGAACAAAAATGCAAACGCTTGGGTTTCAAAATGTCCCAATAATAATTTCAGAAAGAATCTGCAGCTGTGAAGTAATTATTTTCCTTGAGCATAATTAATTTATAATGATGTTGTGATAGTCAGAATGTGTTACACGGGATTCATTTTTCATCCAAATGACCAGCTTGTTTGTAACTGGGTCATAATTAAAGCATTAGATCTACTGCCAGCATTTCAACAGCATCAGCTGCAATAACAGTCTGGCCTTTTGTAAGTCATGACGTCTGAATCTAAATGAAAACTGAATACAGCAACTGTTTCCCTCTTTATCTAGAATACGTGTTTAATAATCGTGTATCCGTTGCTGCTTCCTAAGTTACTTTACCTCGCTGCTCAGGATGTTTTGGGGGATTGTTTTAATCCACTGCTTCTGTGTTCAACCCTACTGCTTAATCCTTAGCATAAATCTACAGAGGATAATGAGATATCAGTGAAAACTCAGTCTATTTTTTGTGTGTCTCCTCTCATGTATTCAGATGCTGGGGATGCTGAAACAGCTGGTGTACCTGGATGTGTCCAAGAACAACCTGGAGATGGTAGATGAGCAGATCTGTGGCTGTGAGAGTCTGCAGGACCTCCTGCTCTCAAACAATGCCCTCACACAGCTGCCAGGCTCCATCGGTAAAGTTTGCAGAACGCACACATCTTGTTTGAAAAAAAAATCCATTATGAAACACCTTCACTCCCTTTTAGCTATTGCCAATGTATGTTTCACCCCTGGGTGCAATCCTGTGTTGTTTTTGTTCTAATTTGAATGCATTGATTTGAATACATTTTTATAACACAGAAACACTATCAAGAGGATGCAATTACTGTTTCTCCAGTTAGATTAATGTCACAGTTCTCCACAGGGCAGCAAGTTTAGGTTTTTAATTATTTTCATGGATAAAACTTAAAAACACATCTGTTTCATCCATATTCACATGTATATCCAAGGACATATTCATCCTCATTCATCCTCAGGGGGAGAAGTTGGTCTGACACCACTTGTTTGAAGCTTTGGAACCTTGCCATTGCCACGATAATCAACTTCTAAATAAGTATTCGAAAAAAACGTACTATTTGAAGGAAGACATATAAGTAGACTCGAAACCATAATAAACAGAGAGGGAGCATTTTGGCTCCACATGCATGAATGTAGTCATGATCAGCAGGCTGTGATAAGTGCATGCTCGACCCTCCGTGTTTGCAACAACTCAACATTCATTAGCTTGTCAAGTGAACTTTTGACACTTTGGAAACAGGGAAAAAGTATATAGGTAAATAATGACTGCAAGTTGGATTGCTTGTGTTCGATGCCCCAAAATTATATTCAGGACATCCATAGGAAAAAGTCATGTTGATGAGTTAAGGCTACCAGGCTGATTTAAATCAGATGAGCCCAGATGCACAGTGCCATGGAGTCAGTGTTGATTACCACTAAATTGATTACTGTATTGATGACAGTATAAATTAATCCAATTAACTGCTGTAATGGATTTTCCTCTTTGTTGTGCAACACTAAGTGGTAATCAGTAACTGCCCTGAGCTGTATCTCTAATTCTCTATCTTTTTTTTTTTTTAGGCTCACTGAAGAAACTGACCGCACTGAAAGTGGACGAGAACCAGCTGATGTACTTGCCAGATTCCGTCGGAGGGTGAGTGTTACAGAGACAGCTTTTAATATCCGCAAAATAAACCCTGAGATCAGTGGATTATTGTGCTGCTCGCTGATCGCATAAAAACGTCTGTCTGGATAAATCAGATATTCCCAATGTTTTCCGATTCTGCATTTGTTTTGGTTTAACACTGATGATATTTAGCAACCATGTTGATTTATGGAAACAGTTTGAGGTTTGCTTTATTGTGCAATGGTCGATAGTAATCTTTGGTGGGATAACCCTCCAATGCAGCACTGATGGATTTAATCAGTTGAAGCTGTTTTTAGAGTGATATTGTCTGCAGAAGACAGGTAAACCCGACAGTCAGCAGCTGCTGCAGTGAATGAACCACGTCCTGACCTTTCATCTCCAGCATACAGATTAGGCTCCAACTTAATCCGCATATGTGCCCGCTCCAACATCCATGAGCGAGGTTTATCTACTGTTTATCTACTATTTACTGACAATTAGCCTGCTACTGTAGCTGCAGGGTTTTGTTTCCAAACAACAAACAGTGTCAATTATCCTACATGTTACAATGTGCCTCCTTTTGTAATTTGACACAGATTATGTGACAAAGCCTATGGTTTATTTTAATCCCATGCAAGGATTTTAGCTTAAGCAAGCTGATTTTTTTTATTTATTTAGTTATTCTTTCATTCATATGTGGCTGATTTTATCGAGTCCACTGTGTTTATCCCTTTTTTATATTCAGCAGAGAGGGGTCAAATCCAGTGTTTTAGAGTTTTATGGTACTGTAACATGATTTTCATATGAATCCCCCAGAGTGCATTTGCATTTTTCATTCAGCTGAGAGCCCAAGCCGCGCAGCACTACTGTGTAAATATGTGTTCCGTTTGAAATGCCACTACTTAAAATGATGTTCCATGAAGCTTTTAAGATGCATGAGCCTTGTTGTAAGAGTCTCAGAGTGCTTCACTGTTACTGTAAGATAAGATGTAACAATGGCTGATGTGTATAAGAGTTGATCTTAGTTCTTTTTTGATGACATCTGAGAGTTTTCAGCATCATTCAGTCCTTTCTTGTCTTATATTTTAAAGGGGGCAGTTATATTGAGTTATTTCCCAGCTGTATTACAGAGCAATTAGGAACACTTTATAGCTGCATTCTGCCCAGATGATTAAAAGGATATCGTTATATTTTCAGGCTATAAAGTGTTACCCACACATAGACTTAGACATAGACATAACAAAGTATATTAAGCAACCCATTTTAGCATTTTTTACTTTATACTTCCGCGATCAATTAAGTGGTGGACAGTTGGCCATTGCTCTTCCCCTCCCGTCTACTGTCAGTCTCACTCATTTTGCAGACAAAGAGAGAAGCTCTCTGGTGTTGTATCCTTCCTGTAAATGCACAGATTGTTACGCAGTCTCCCATTTGATGGAGACCTACTTGTTGTTGCCTTGTATAAACTTGTAGGTGCACCTGGCTTCTACATAATCAAAAAGAACCTTCCTCCACACACGTCTCACCTGCTGTTATAAGAATCAAATAGCAGGGGACACTATTGCAGGAATAACTATTGGTATTACAATGAGATATTTCAGTTTCTTACTTGTGTTATTTTTGGTCCCTCTGATCTTTTGTCTCTTTTTTTACTCACCTATATTGTAAACGAGGTCTCTTCCTTAGTGTTTTCCCCGAGTTAAAATAAGGGATGAATAAATAACAAGCGTTCCGCAGCCTGTTAAAACAGTTGTATAATGTCTTATGTGGCTCTGGAGGGAGCTCTCTAAAGTTTGATGAAATATGATCTCGGAGATTAAGAATTTATAACGGAAAGCCTGTGTGAAAAACTGGGAATGTGGAGTTTTAAAAGATGTGTGTGTTTACCAGGCATAAGGGTCTGATATAAAAAAAAAAATGCTACTGAGCAGCATTGTGGAAAGTGTAGAATTCAGGGCTTTTGGTTCCTTGGAGACCACATTTGTGGAAGTGCATTCATAAATCACTGGAGTGTTCCTTTCACAAGAGATTAAACTTGTTTCACATGGTATGTACTGTATATATCATGATTGCCCCACATGCTCTAAGTCCACCTTCTTCATCAGTCTGACAAATCTGGACGAGCTGGACTGCAGTTTCAATGAGATCGAAGCTTTGCCCTCCACCGTCGGCCAGTGTGTCAGCATCCGTACCTTTGCTGCAGATCACAACTTCCTTATGCAGCTTCCCCCTGAGGTGAGCGTGCATTACAGTGTATACGTCTGTTTGAGGAAATATGTTAAATGGTCTGACATGTCAGTCTGGTGGCTTACGGCTCTGTGTCCTTGGCTTCTTCCTCCTCACAGATGGGCAACTGGAAAAATGCAACTGTGCTGTTCCTACATTCCAACAAGCTGGAGTCTTTGCCTGAGGAGATGGGTGACATGCAGAAGCTCAAGGTCATCAACCTCAGCAACAACAAGTGAGTCTGGACTGATGAGTGTTGAAGCATATCGAGGGTCAAGTTTAAGGTCAAGATTGGTTCGTTTTTTTTTTGTTGATATTCGATTTTGTGAGATCTTTTTGATTTTTTTCCCCCATTTTCTTACACCATTGTGTGTCTGTGTACTCCACCCAACAAAAAAATATCTGTATCACTTCTTGGAATGGTTGTGGCTGAGACAAGAAGAGGGTGGTGCTTCAACCAAACTAACAAGAACTTGTTATTCATTTGTTATTTGTTAAGTCTGATATTGATATGGGTTGGTCAGAAGCTGCCTTGATGAATATTTATTAGAAAAATACTCACAGTACCATCTCAGCTACCCAATGTGGTTTTACTTTGATCATAAGTACTGATATTGACATAATTTACTGAGACAATACTCATACTCGTAAGAAGTACATCATCAGTACCAGAAACCCTTTCAGCCAAGTACTCCCTAGATTCTACAATTCATCATAAAAAAGATAATAAGCACGTTAATCAGCGAATGAAGACGATCGTTTGTTGCAGTGATAGTCATATTAAAAGTTGCCTTTTGAGAGGCCTTCCTGCAGCCTTGTAGCAATGTAATTCCTCTCTATAAATTGCATGACTCAATGAAAACAAATGAAAAAGTCTTGGTCTCGCTCGACATGAGCGCACACACGCAGTCTGAAACATAACCTGATAATTACAACATCGTGATCGAAGAGTCTTAATTCTGGCTGGAGTGCAAATGGGTTTGGTCTGGAAGCTAAGGCCTGATGGAGGTTTTAATCAGGGATTTTACATTCCTGGTGTCCGCTCTGTGCCAAATACACTAGATAATTTTGGACACGGCCCCACAGCACCGAGAAAGAGAAATATGGCTTCAACCTTACATTAAAGCGGGCCCTTTTGTATTAAATTTACCTTAAACCGTGAAACACTTCTTTACCTTTGTAAATGCATCAGTTTTTGGGGTTGTTGTTGTTGTTTTTGCAAGATAAGTAAGTGTTGTTTTTGTTTCCACCGCAGGTTAAAAAATCTTCCCTACAGTTTCACTAAACTGAACCAGATGACTGCAATGTGGCTGTCAGAAAATCAGGTAAGATCGCATGTATTATGTATAAATGCCAAGAATAAGTGTTTGACAAAAGGTGCTGCGGAGCTCAGAGCTGTCAGACGGTGATGTGTTCTATAGAGGCTGTAATGGCAGCAGGGTGCGTGACAACATTCAGCTGTAAATTAATCCAGCTAGGCCAAGTAGCTCACAGGAAAACACATTCAAAATTCAGTATACCACTTCCAGGACATTTGATCTAAACGTGCCAAATGGCAATGAAGGTCAGACTCAGCGATACCCAAAACTCTACATTTTTAAAGAATGAATGTCAGAAAGTGTAATCCTTCCCTTGATTCTTGTTTTAGGATAACAGTATGTCAATCTAGCCAGTGAGAAGCCATTAAACCTGTGTGAGAAAGGGCGGCAGCAGCAACTAGCAGGATGTAAATCCCATGTAGTGAGATCAAGGTTACCAGTGTGGTGCTTGAAATTTGGACTTCTGCCTTGGCTAATGTGGCCCTCGACAGGACACAAGATAAGCCTATCAGAGGTCGAAACATTTGAGTTGTTTCAGCTCATGTGTCAGGAAGTGGCTTTGTCATAGCGGTGTGGCTTTGTGGGAGGAAAAGAGTTCTTGAACTTAGCAAAGCGGAGCAGTTTTAATGTGTGCAAAGTGAAGCTGGTGAAGACCCCGCAGGAGTATACTGACTCAGTGTTTTTTGTTTTTCCAGCTTATAAATATTTTCACATTACAGTCTGTTGACTCTCGCTGCATTCTAAGATAAATTATTCAGGCCTTTTTCTCTATCCTGGCTGGACTATTGTAAGTCTCTGCTCAAATGTCGTGAGAAATTATCACTGGAAAACCGCAGCTTTTCTCAGAATGATGCAGAAGAATCAGCTGCAGAGCCCACATCCCTGTCCTAAAATCAAATCCTATTTAGTATTTAAAAGGTAGCTGACTTAAGGCTCTAATAAAGTCTACACCTCTATTCCCTTTGTTAATTCTTAACCCCACTGATTGTGGATTTTTGAAGCGATATTGGTAATGATGTTTTGAGAGTCTATAAAATGATATTAATTTCAACCTATAAGATAACCAAACATTTTACAGTGTAAAAATTTACTTGTCACTCTCTCAAACTACAAAATAGTGACACTCTTATCAAACACGTGGTTAGCTTTAAGATGATATCATCCAATACATATCAGCCTGTATGGTTTATCAGTCACGCTCTCTTCTTAACAGGAAACTGTGCAGACAGACTCCACAGTCATTTGATCAGAGCTCTTTGACTGTCCCGTAGTTCAACACTAAGGGTCAATAAACTTTTCCCTCGAGGCTCTTCAAACAGCCTTCCTATAGACTGTTATTTTTAATTGTCTCTGGAATCCTGTTTATGCAAACTGGCCTTTTTATTGATGTTTTCGAAGTGCATCAAAATTGTATTTTTATTTGCTTTCATTGACTTACATAGCACATAAAGACAACAAAAGGTAGTAGTTCAAGGACTGCAACATACGACTATTTTCATTATCAATTATCCTGCCGAATATTTTCAAAATTAATCGTTTGGTCTTTCAGTATAAAAGAAAAACACCACAGTTTCCCAAAGCGTCCTAATATTCCTTCTCTTATTCAACCAACAGTTCAAAATTCCAAAGACTCTTTATTTAACATGACAAAGAACAGCAGCAAATCTTTTTATTTAGCATGCATTGGTTGACATTTTTGCTCCAAAAAAATGACTGAAACGATGATGAATTATCAAAATCGTACACAACTAATTTTTCTCTTGATCGACAATTAATTGAACGACTAATTGTTGCAGCTTAAGGTACTTATTATAAGGAGTGCAGCACCTGTTGTGTTAGCAGAGCAGAAATTAAACCCAGGAGAGTGAGTACAACAGTAGCAGCAATGCAATGAGACACAGAGCTACTGTTTGGCAGGTGTGACAATGCCGACGGGGCCTCAGGGACATTATTGGAGCTTAAGCTTTCTCCATGAAGGAGTGATTGACAGGAAGAGGCACCCAGATGTGATTAAGTAGGGTCTCAGTCAAAGTGAAGCTAGTGGGTGGTTGGGAGAAGACTAGAGGGAAAGCCTCAGCTGGAAGGGACTGTGGGAAATTGAGGGGGACCACGTGAATTTCAACAAAGCACCGTTGATTGCAGATAGCACACTCAAACCTCCTTTGTGTCTCCCACAGTCAAAGCCCCTGATCCCGCTCCAGAAAGAGGAGGATCCAGAGACGCACAAAACCGTGCTGACTAACTACATGTTCCCCCAGCAAACCAGGATTGAGGACTGTGAGTACTTTGCCCTCAAAAAGACTGCTTTTCTCTTTTTTTATTCTTTTATGCCTAATCTGGCAGATTATCAAACTGCAAATGTTTCAGACCTGTTTTTACACCAATCAGATCTTAGCAACAGGGCTGGATATTGAAGATTTAAGATATAAACACTTAGAAACAAACAACAAACATGAGTAAAATAAGTACCTAAATCTGTTTTGATGTAAATGTCTCATTCGCCACCATTGCCATCTGCATCGTAGCAGTCTTATGGGTGACCTGCAAGGATTCCTGTATTCATATTTTATGAGGGAGCTTGTTACCTGAGAGCAAAGCTGAGGAAGAAACATTAGTCTTCTTCTTCTTGTTAAGCATCTGTTAGTTCCGTATCTTATTGCACCAGACAGCTTGCACTGGCCCTGTTGCATCTTAGCTTTAAAGTAATTAGTGGTTCATGATCTACATGCTCAAACTGCTGAAATGGTAGTGTGTCAACCGATGATTTCTTACGTCAGTGTCAGCAAAGCATCACACCAACAATAAATGAACCGAAAGTTACTTTATGTAGGTTCTGTCCGCTATTTATCTCCACGCCCCGTCTGCTTTATGACATTTTCCACGGTCATCTGCTGGGACTTTTTCCAAAAGAGCCTTATCTGTTTACTTGTATTTTCCAGAGAAGCTGGAATAAGTCCGGACCTGACTGCAGTGATTATGTTTTACAACTTTGATATGAGGCTACACGGCCACACAGCTGGTGACTCATACTATCCACTGTGTGCATACGCCCTGTGTTAGGATGTAGATTGATACAGCGTACTCACTTAGAATCATATCAGGTGTATTTGTCAAATTCTAGTCAACATATCTCGCTGCACACAATCACCTAGAAAGTAACATTTAAGAGAGATATTCAGACGTGTTTTTAGATCAATTTAACTTGTTCTGTTTGAAGTTTTTTCACTTATGCCAGCAATTTTCATTTTTTTGTTTTACTTCTTGTACATCTTTTTGAGTTGTTTGCTTAGAATGAACAGCAGTAGTTGATTTCCTCAGGAGTATGTACTTGTTAAGTTAGCAAGCTATTTTAACCCAGTATGTGTCGGTAAATGGTAGACCAAGAGCTTTACAACACAGGAAACCATGCAGACAGACACTTTGAGGCGTAAATAACATCTTTTGACTATGAAATATGATGTCACCGTCTTATACATTTGGGTCATGGTTCAAATTTAATGTACAAGTTAAAAAATTTGCTTCTAAAACTTACTGCAAAACCAACAGACACAACAGAGAGCAGATCACTTATATGGTAATGCAGAGTTTCAGGAAAGCAGCATCACAAACACAGCCATGACATCATTTCATAGTAATCATGGCCTTGCTTTACCTTTTCTAAAATGTTGGACTCAGAAATGGGCAAAGTATTCAGATCGATTTGAATATTTAGCAGCAGCAGCAGCAGCAAACCCTGCATGGTTGATTGTGCTTCATGTTTGTTGCCTTTTTGGTTAAAACATTTAAATAGACTGTGGTGTGAGATTAAAGCTCAAGCCTCAAAATACTGTTTCCTTTGAACGCAGTTTATTCAAACAACAATTACAAGTTTCAGCAATTCATTATTGAATTGAAGTGGTTAGCTTCTGAATTTCAAGTCCCTTCACTGCTCCATCAGTTTACTGGCATTGCTCATGTCATGTTTGCGCCATCTTGTGGTCAAAGATAGACTCGTATGAATTACTAACACACTCTAAAGCCTTAACCAAAAACTAACAAATTATCCTCCTCCTGTTGCCTGCTTTTATTTAAGACATCCCCAACTCTGACTCTGAGAGCTTCAATCCGGCTCTCTGGGAGGAACAACGCAAGCACCGAGCTCAGGTGGCCTTTGAGTGTGACGAGGACAAAGATGAGAGAGAAACACCCCCGAGGGTGAGTGTCAAACAATCGTTACATAATATCGGAACAGAAAAATGACTCTGGCAACAAAGTTAGCCTCACTGCAAGGACATGTCTTGCTCACGAAGCATTCTTTTGGCAGTTTTCTTTTACTTTGATGTAGCTGTTTATATGTAAATGTTCTATTTTGTACAATAGTTTAACTGAGGCCAACTTGGTGCCTTTGCATCTTTGGGAAATGTGTCTGTATGTTATCGAATAGACCACATTTTTAATGCAATTCCCGTTAAACACAGACATCTCACCTCTCTGAGTCCCACTTCTGCAAACGGCATGATTTTAACAATAATTTTGTGGGTATACCTTCTCTCCCAGGAGGGAAACCTGAAGCGCTACCCAACACCATACCCAGACGAGCTGAAGAATATGGTAAAGACAGCCCAGTCAGTGGCTCACAGGCTGAAGGAGGACGAGTCAAGTGACGAGTCGGGCAGAGATGCAAAACCAATCGAGAGGAACCACATCGGCGTGCAAGACGTAGGAGTAAAGGTCAGCTGAATAAAGATTTTGAACTGGAAAACAGAACCTTTCACTTTCATTTCTTGTCTGTTTTGCCTTGTTTTAGTTCCCCTCTAACACACTGCATATTCTACATGGAAGTGGAAGAACATGTTTGGTAAATAACAGACCATCTGTGCTCTTTTTGTGCAGGTGATAGAGGCCCCCTGTCCTAACGGCATGGCCTCAGATGTGGATCCTCAAGTACCTACCAATGCCCAAAACCCTCCTGCATCAGAATCAAAAGACACTTCAGAATCTTACAGCTCTCAGAAGGTCCCACTCAAATCTTCAGGGGGCTCCATGATGAACCATGAGGACACACTGGAGGTACATTTAGCTCTCTAAATTAGTTCAACAACAAGAAGTATAGCAAAGGCACAGATGTGTCCCCTTTATCTTGAATATGATTGGAACTAGATGGAAAACTACATACAGTAAGCATATCACTGCACAGAAGGAAACATGCCTCCACCAATGGAAAAGAGTCTTGTGATTGGGGTAGTGAGGAATTTAAACATTAATGCTTTTCTCCTTAGCTGACTGGCTTGTGAGTCAACTTAACGGTAAAAAAAAATACTTCCTACATGAATCTGTTCACAACGAGGTCTGTGGATTATTTTAGTAACCGAGTCATGATTTCTGGAAAGAGACATTGCAGAGTTAATTTGCATCAAATGTATTTAAAGCTTTGAGCACCGAAAGCCAAGTGCCAACTAGTTCTCTTATATTCACGAGAAGGCAGACGCTTCTCCAGCTGATGTCTCCAAAATTCAGCATCGCACACCCACAAAGAAAAGAGGGTGAGCTGTCCCATTTTTAAGAGAATTATTGTGTTTGTCCTCAGGATTCTGAGGAGCTGTCTGATGATGAAGAAGAGATGAAAATTGCAGAGATGCGACCCCCTCTTATTGAGATCTCCATCAACCAGCCTAAAGTAGTAACTTTAAGTAAGGACAAAAAAGGTAAAAAGTCCTTTTAACAAATAGTATTTTAAGATAGAAACTTGACACTTGCCTGTGCTGAGATACATGACACTAACTGTAACATTTCTTATTAACAGATGACGCAGACTCTTTGCTGGATGAGACTGTGGCGAACAGCAACCAGAACAACAGTAACTGTTCGTCTCCATCACGCATGTCTGACTCAGTGTCTCTGACCACAGACAGCAGTCAGGACAACTCTCTGTGCACTCCAGAGAGAGAGGCGAAGATGTCCTTCCTACCAAAAAGCCGGTTAGTATCATTCCTCAACCAGAAGAGTCTTCCTGCTGAAGTTATTACAGAATCTGATGTACCACTTGGTCTGTGTTTTAGGCAAGAAGACGAGAATATGAACCAGCCTAAAGACACCACCCCTCTCCTCCATAATGGCAATGGCTCTGAAACGTCTCTTCAGGCCCTTTTGAAAACCCAGCAGACCCCTCCGGAGAAAATGGGTGACTACGACCTGTCCATGGAGGCCCGACTCGCCTTCATTGAGAAGGGAATTAACAACGGCATGGGAGAAACCTATACCAAGTGGGACCAGATCAATATGAACGTCTCCAAGTTGCCAACAGACAACATGGTTCAGCTGGACGAGGTGGACAAAACCAAGAATGGCTCAGTGCACCGTGAGGACTTTGACAGCAAGCAGCAGGGTTTTGGCAACGACAACATGGAGCATTTTCTGAATGGAAACCAGCAGGTCAGTGACTGCATCAATAGTCTGGGCCACAAAAGCCAAGCGATGAGAGTAGAGACATCTGCTGTGCATGTGGCCTCGACAGGCGTGACAGCCAGCAGTGACATGTCTCTGTCTCGCAGCACAGAGGAACTGTCTCCAGAGAAAAGGTGCCATCCCCCGCAGGTGACAAAGTCTCACAGTATCAGCAACATAGAAGCAGGGGGCATGAAGCTGTACGCTTTTGAGGGGGATGCTGACTCCTATGAAACGGCAGGAATGACAAGGATGGCAGGAGTCGGCGCAGGGCCAGGGGCGCAGGGCCAGAGCATAGTCAGGAGCAAGTCAGCCAGTCAGTTACTCAACGACCAGACTCTGCAGGTCTACCCCGGCTCCTCTGCATCTTCCTCAGACCTGCTTTCCTCCTCCAAGCCTCCTGCTAGCACCAGCAGATATCCAGTCTCCTCCAGCATGGCCATGGGCATCTCTCCTCCTCAGTACAACATACAGTACACAAGCAGTGCCGTGCCTAAAGACGGCCTCTGGACCCAGAGGACGCCCATGCCCCCGGAGCACCAAGGCTACCTCCCTCCTCCTCCACACTCATTAGCCAACACCAACTTCTCAAACCGTAATCAGGCGCCTCCCTACCCACTACAGCCCCAGCAGAGAGGGCCTCCCATGGGTCCCAAACCCCCTGTGGACATGTGGGCTATGGAGAGACTTCACTCTACTGGAGGCCAGGGTAGAAGCAGCACTCTGCAGAGGCAAAGCAGCACTGCCTCAACAGCCTCTATGGGTGACCCAAGGCGCATGCAGGTGCCGGATGGGGAATACATGACGTACAGAGACATTCACACCCTCGCCAGGGGGCCACTGGCCATGAGCTCGGCCATGCAGAGGCCGCTCTCCGCTCGCACTTACAGCATCGACGTACCCGGGGCTTCCAGGCCGCTGAGCGGAAGGCCGCAGCCCCACGAGCTTCCAGAGAGGACCATGTCTGTCAGCGATTTCAACTACCAGCACGGCAGCCCCAGCAGGAGGCCCAACACCAGGGTGAAGTCTGAGCACTCGCTGCTGGACGGACCTGGGCAGGTGTCAGGAGGAGCCGGAAGGGTGCCGACTGACTGGAGAGACCAGGTGATGCGGCACATCGAGGCCAAGAAAATGGAAAAGGTAAAAATGACTTCTGCAATATCTGAAATGATTCACCACCTGTGCTTTTTTTGTCTCAATATTTCAGTTTCAAGGTAGAATTGGTATTTAACTTGTGTTTTTGTCCTGGTTGACTTTAGACATGTAGATCCCATTTATTAGTCCAACACTATGAGTACACATCCATACAGGGCAGTGCAGCAAGACCACAGCTATAAGACTGTCAGAGCATTATGCTAATAAGAAGAAAATATCTGTAAAGTCTGTCTTTAACCATATTTTAAAGGGTTGTTTCACCTAAACTCAAAAACACATACGTTGGCCGTAGCCTGGGTGAATGGACCCTTTAACATAAAGTAGAGCAAAGCCTACTAACCCAGCTGTATGCAGAATATTCCAGATTTACTGCATGTTTGTCTGTATATGCTGTAAACCTTTTTTGTTATGTCTTTTTATGTCACTCATTTGGTGGATTGCATGGCCACCGCTGACGTGTCTGTTGGTGCTGGTTGTTCATGTCGTCCCTGTGTTCAGAATGCGCTGTCTCGCTCCTATAATTCCAATAACTCTCTGCTGAGCCGGTCTCACTACGGCAGCTGTAGGGATATGCATGCCAGCCAAGGGTCCCTGGTCTTTAGTGCCAGGGACGGACAGCCCTACGGAGCTCTGGGCTTCTGTGTGAGTACTGTGAACTTGACGTTAGCTCCTGCAGCTCGTGCTAAGCCAGGGCTTCCTGCTAGTTTCACATCCTGTAGAAGATAAGTGTCTGTTTCCTTCTCTCCTCGATGTTGAGAAGTGATCACTGATCCGCAGCCATCTTTCACTTGTCCTTTTATAGGCAAGTGAAAGTATCTCTCTCCTAATGTCTGATTTCTCACAACCACAAACCCCGTCTAGTACGTGTGATGTCCTCTTCTAGCAAACAATGGATGGATTCTAACAGTTTTTGTTTTTATCGTTGTGTAGCTCCTCCTAGTGTTTGGAAGGGGCTTACTTATTTTTTTTGTACCATCGTGTTGTTGGTTTAGTGGCTTTAGTTCCTCCATGATAGAATCCGAGAAGAACAAACTGAAATCTGACTGATTTAACGGCTACAGAGTTTTAGCTCGTTTAGACAGCATTTTAAGATCAGAAGTTTTCAGAATATTCAAAGGAGCCATTATCCAATTAAATGTGTGCCAATTTTCATACATTTACATAAATCTGAATATTGGATTAGGCCAGGTTTACAAATTCATGTTTTTGTCTGTTGAATTAGTAGTTGAAGTTCTTTATGGAAGGAATTTTAAAACTTCCGGGATATAGATAGGAATAAAACTGGAAAGTTGGGTAAATACTGCTGAAGTGGACTTCATCAGGTCAATCTCTTCGTACAGAAAGCCTACCTTAATATGTGGACAAGTTAATAATCAGATATTTAATTTGAGTATCATGTATGGTACAAAAAATCCCCCCTTTTAAACCTGCCAACTTCTTTAACCTCATGTGTGTTTTACTTCTCCATCCTGCACCACTCACATCTCGTGACTGTAATACATCTCAGCAAAAATTAATTTACTTTTTCCTTTAACTGCACTTTAATAATTATTTTGCTCATTCACCATCTTCACTTCAACTTTCGATCACTTCAGAATCACTTCATAACCTCTCACTTTGTGTGTGGGGATGAAAAGTGTGTTTGAAAAAGGTAAGTGGGAGCAGTGTGCGTTTTTTAAGTGGTTTAGAACGTGGGTATTAGAATCCGTAGAAGAGTGAAAAAGCTGTCTGAGAGTGTTGTGTAACCCCTTCCCTACTTAACATTTAAGATTCACTTGATCTCCAGCAAGCTAATGTTCAGAATTACACGCTGCTGAGGGTCTGAATAGAAACTAAGCACAGTTTAATCTCAATTTTAATCAGATGTGCCCCTTTCCTCTCGTCTGAAGCAACACATTCCTGCCTAACGCCATAACCAGACATGAAAAATGTTCATGTCAGTGTCTAATTATCCGTCTTCCCATTATCCTGTGTTGTAATTTCAGTGGAGTGAGGTTTGGTGTTAACAATCACCTCTTTCTTTCCTTTCAGGATGATGTGTTCAGTCCTCAAGGGCAGCAAAGCTACACCTTGGACCCTCACAGAAAAGTAAGTTTAGTCCACACAGAGCTGTGAAGAGGATATTATCTATGTATGATACAATACCAGAGACCACAACAACAACAACATTACATTTGTTTCCAGGTGCCTTTGATGAACGGTCAGATGGTCCCCTCCGGTCGTCCTCAGATGAGCCAGTCGCCGATGGCCCGCCACCCCTCCAGAGAGCAGCTCATTGATTACCTGATGCTCAAAGTCTCTCATCAGCAGCCGGGGCCCCCACGCATGCCGCAAGACGCACTGCAAGAGGTGAAGGATGGTGTTTGTGTGAATTTAATTTAAGAAGTACAGAGTCTGTTAAGAAATTGATTAGATTTTCATGTTGTTCTTTGTTGGCTTGGCTAAAATTTGATCAAAGGAAAAGTCTTACATTTTGGGAAAAATGCTTATTAACCTTCTTGCTGAGAGTTTGATGAGAATTGGCACTCTCTCATATCTGTCCATGAAACATGCAGCTATGTAGTGAGTGAAAAAAACAAACGTTTTCGATACTCAGCTCCTTTTTATTGTGGATACTTCAGGAGATGACTTACGCTGACCTTCTGGAAATATCAGGAACTCCCAGCCAGTCATCTCAGTAGCTCGCTGCTCAGCTCCTGAGATGACTGGCCAATTAATGTCTGTGGCCATCACTGGGTGAACTTCTTTTTCACATTTTGATATATGATATAGTTCCCTCAGATGGTTTAAAACCATATCCTGTCATTTAGGCTTTTGAACCGGTTAAAAAAACAAGATAACATCTGTTAATTAGTGAGCTTTAGAAATGCCAGTCTCATCTTACTCTTGGAGTATAATCAGATTTCCCAAAAGGTTGAACTGGGCTGTAAGAATCTGATTTCACTAGAATGTTTGTCACTTGTGTCTCATGTAGCTCGTAAGCCAGTTCAAAAAATAAACTCCTGCTGTGGTTTCAAGACAGATGTGGGATCATTGTGTAATTAACCATGAATGACTGAGCATAAATGGCTAATGAAAGTATGTGGGTGTGTTTCAGATCCGTGTGAAAGTGGAGAAGAATCCAGAGCTGGGTTTCAGTATATCAGGAGGAGTGGGAGGCCGAGGAAATCCCTTTCGTCCAGATGACAATGTAAATTAATATTTGTATTAATAGTACCATTACAAAATCGATACGTGAGCCTTTTGTTCCATTAGTATACATATTTTCACAGAAGTTCAATCGTCTGTCCTGAGTTGTGTTGTTGTAAAATGTGTTGACAACACAGTGATGCCACAGTTTCAATAATTGTATCAGTCATTATAATTTATTTTTAATTTAGATTATACAGATTCCAATATTTCCAATGTATTTAATTTTAGGGTATATTTGTGACAAGGGTTCAACCGGAGGGGCCAGCGTCCAAGGTTCTTCAGCCTGGAGATAAAATTATCCAGGTAATCTGTCTGTTCAAAATATCACAAATCAGTCATTTGAAGGTTTATCAGGGTTTTTCTCACTGATGACAATATCTGTCTTTTGCTTGCAGGCGAATGGATACAGCTTTGTGAATATCGATCATGGGAATGCAGTGTCCCTCCTGAAGACGTTTCCAAGCACTGTGGATATGACTATCATAAGAGACGTGCAAGCATAGACTCAACTGACCTCTAACGTGGAAGACACGAGAAGAGAGACGGACAGAGAAATTCATGTTGACTCTCATATTTTTATACACAGAAGGACACGGATCTGTTGATACCTGTTGGGACTATTTATAGTAGAGATCTTCATAGCCTTGACTAAACGGGGGAAACCACTGAATGTAGTGGATCGAAGTGAGACGGCGGCGAAAACCTCTGCAAGTACGAGTCCTCAAAAGGCCATCACTGTGGTATATATATTTTTTTACAAAAGAAGCTGAAGCTACGACCTGCTCTGAAGCAAATAATTACTGTGGTCTCTGTACAGATCATCTTTTTCCCTTTTTTTGTTTGTTTTTTTCAGTCCAAATCTCATAAATCCTTTATCATACATTAGGTTTTGTTTCTGCGGATTGACATGAATTGACCACTCGGGGGGCCGGGCTCCCTCTCTTCTGTCGTCCAGTTTGCCTTTTTTTTTTTTTTTTTTGGGGTTTAAATTTAAGATGTTGAAACCATTATCTGGTCTGCAGTATGATCTTAATGGAGGACAATGTTACGTGCTTTTCATGTGGAGACGAATGTAGAATCAAGGAGGTGTTTTTGTTTTTTCGCAGAGAGATTTTTTTTTTGTTTCTCTTCGTGTAAAATCCACGAGTTGGTAGAGGAGGGAATCATCCACCCCCTGCTTCCATTGAACCTGTGAACACCCTCCAGCGCACGGACACGATTCTGTCCTCACTTCCTCCAGCACATCTCCTCACAGCAACCGCTCAGCATATCACCTCTCCAGACCACTACTACCTGAGCTGTGTGGGAAAGCATCCATCGCAATACAAGTGAATCACGGCTTCTGAGATGAAGAATCGCCGTCTGCATGTGATCATTTAATGAGTCTGGGAAATGGAAAGGAAACTCAAATATTGGGGAAATGGGAGAGGGGAGGTGTAGTATGTGTTTGTTCAGCCTTAAATCTGTTTAGTTAGTCAGATGTTGTTTTTTTTCCCAAGGCAGAAGTTTGACACTTTGGGAAACATGCTTGTTTGATTGAGGCACGACCAATAAGCTTAAGCTAGCATGTAGACTGGTAACAGAGGGAAACTGCTAGCATGGCTCCATCACCAGCACTGCTAAAGCTAATCTATTAAAATCTTTAATCCTGTTTGTTTAACACGTGTAAAAACAAACTTTTCATTACATCAGTGGGACCGTGCGAGTCAATTTTTCACCTATTCAGTCTAATGAGAATTGTTTGTCTGGTGCATAACCCAGAAATGTTTCCAGCTTCCAGGGTTTACTTCCTGGTTGTGCTGCCCACGGAATAAGTACAGTGGAGTTTACTAGCAAAAATAAAACCCCCATCGATCAAAAATCCATTGCAGGGTCACAGTTGACCTTGTTTGCAGTTCGAGCCGTCATGTCAACAGTTTCGCACACTTCTCCTTTATAATGGTGCTGTATGGGGATTTTTTGACTGCAATACCGTGAGTGGCCACCGGGCAAAACTGGAAGCAAGGCTGAGCTTGCACCATCGTACCCCGATCTGTAAGACAGTTATGAGAGCGGTAGCTATTGATGCTTTTCAATATGCCTATTTCCCAAAATGTCAAACGATTATCTTTAAGTAGCGAAACATATGGCGGTTATGCTAGTTAACCAAAGCAAGTTTGGAAATTGTGGACAGAAAGCAAACGCAGGAGACAACTTCAGAAAGAGATTTGAATAAGAACATGTCAACATTTCACTTCTTTTTTTTTTTTTTTTTTTTTTTTAAGGGCTTCATCTTTCAGGTGGCCATCGGTGACGTGAGTGTGTTTGTATTGTCGGGGTTTCAACATCTGTCGTTTTGATTTTTTTTTCCATACATGGGAGAAGACCACAGTCTGCCTTTTTGTTGTGTCTACACAAATGTTTTATCATGCTTTTACTCATCACTTTGGAGCCGTTCCTCCATCTGTTTTTCTTTTTGTTTTCTTCGCTGTACAGAGTCGAGTTGGGAGAAAGCAAGTTGTCAAGTGCCATAGACCTTGAACTGTTTGAATAGGGGAGGACCTTTGACCCCAGAGCCCAAGCAATATTCACATATTCACAACCTTCTGAGTACATTTGCAGCATAATGGCTTGAAAGCAATACGTAAAGCCTTTATTTTCGTTCAGAAAAGACAACATCAGAAAGCATTTTTAAAAAAACACAACCTTTAAGTAATCCCTGATGATTTTACATGATTTTTTATATTGTGAAAAGAATCTTTTTTTGTAATGAAATAGCACAGGACATATATACAGTAGTGCTTAAAAAAAGAAAAAGATTTCTCTGCATTGTGTACAAGTGAATGTTTGTGTCACTTTGCCTGAGGCTTTTTACTGTTTGTTTGCTTAGACTACCATAACACCTGATGTTCATCTGTATAAAATAATCAACTCACACTGTTGAAGTCACTCAAAGCTGCATCTCAAAAAACATTCCTGACATTTGTCAAAAGAACTGTCAGAAGGAAAAAAAGATGTTTTTAAATCCACCTCATGTTCTTCTCTGTTAATATTCATCGACTTGTAAATAACTCTTCAGTGAGACGTGTTTCCAGAAGACATGGAAATGATGAAATTCACTTACTAGGTAACGAACCCATCAATTTAAATTCTAATAGCACACTTGTGACCACTGAATTGTTTGTACAATATATAAAAAATGGCGTTCCCTCAACTTGTTTACAGTAGGTTGTGTCCTCTGCTGTACTCTTCCTGTATGTTTGACCCATATTTTGTGCTCGTGGCACTGTTGAACCAAAATGAAAAACACTGTGGTAATTAACAATTAACTGTCCCGCTGATGATGATGATATGATAATAATAGTCACACTGTTTTAGCTGTTCTAAGTGAATCTGTGCCCTTGATTTTTAAACTCAATCTAAAGTTTTATCCACAAGCAAATGACAGTATAATGTGCATTTTCCCACGTTTCTCACAGAACGTTTTAGCATTTTACACAGATGAATTATTGTTTATATTTTATGAATTTTGTTGGTGATTTTCCTGTAGACTTTTTAAGAGTAGGAGGGGGGGGAAACAACATTTCTGGGGTACTGGTCACTTTATATTCATGGCAAAAAGCATTCAGTCTGACATTGTAGACAATCTTGGGAGATAAAAACATGTCGTCACATTTTTCATCCACGTCGGTCCGTTTTCTTACGCTCCCGTATCGTTCTTATTTATTTAGCAGTCTTCTGTGGTTTTTAGACCTTACTAATCAAATTGTAAATACTCTAAAAAACAAGTGAGAAAAAAAAGAAATTAATAATGGCATTAGTGACTTGCGATTGTAAAACCAGCAATAAATTGCAAATGCAGAGGCACCCGTTTTAATGTATAGCTAGTATTTCTAAGGTTTCTCTGGAAACAGCCACAGTGAGATGATTGATATGCATTTATCCAACATTCCAGATTTTTGTACATAATTACCTGTTTCTGAAGTAACCTGTGGAAAATAAAACTAATGCTCTTTAACATGGATTCTGGGGTCTTCATTTCATCCATCCAGTGCAGTAAATGAACAACACAGTACATACGGTGTTACAGTCTGACATGTACACAGTGATTAAATTAGGAAAAAACACAATAGTGTCACAACGTGAGTTTTAATTCCTACCTGCTGGTAAATCATGGTGCTGTATGTAAACATGTAACTGAACTTGAAGGATTAAATGTGTGCTATTGTTTGGAATTAATAAAAAGTATAAGCTCCTTAGGTTTTTGGAAAAGTGTGTGTGTGTGTAGGATGGTGCAAACTGTTTTTAACCTGGTGTGTATTTTGTCAGTTTCAGACTGCTGAAGGTCTTTTACACACGATATTTAAGGCAACCGTCATTAAATTCGTCTGATTTGTGGTGTTTTTTCTCCCACAACAGCTACTTTCTGTTAAAATGTTGCACAAATGTTCATTTATATTTGGGCAAAATTGGAGACTAGACTGAAACTACATGAGATAAGTTGACATTAACAGAGGATGAATCTTTTTTGAATATAGCTGTACTTTGGCGCCACCTTTTGGGCAAACTTTACTCTTTTTTTTTTGTTGTTTTGTCAAAGAGTAGCAGTGTGTTTTATATCAATTTTTTCAACCCCCCAATATCTTTGGAGTGTGATGATCATTACATCCTCACACGAGTGAATACTTTTGTTCGTTTCCATCATTGTTTAAACTTTTTTAATCATCACTAAAGATGTTTTGGTCCAGACTTGCTAGTGCTACATCCCTGCAGTAGAGGAGGCTGCACTTTTAGGACTGTGTTTTAAGAACCCTAGTTTTAGAAAATTTATATTTAAATTTAAATAACAATTTGCGAATCATTATGTATAATTTTTAAGGTTGATTCCACCCAAATACTGCTTTCAGTACTCATGGTTTCAAATCCTTATTCCATCAAATAATACTTTGCTTTTCAATTAATCTTGGTTGCCAACAGCTGCAATTTGTATAATTGGCGGAATTAGCTAATCATACTGACTCACTGTAAACTATAACTTGGTGTGATATGAATAAAATTGAATTAACAAGATTCCAACAAGATCATTTAAAGATTAGAAAAAAGCCAAGACACAAGGATGACTCTAGGGGCAGATTAAAGATATATAAAGTGCACACATGCATCCAAAAAACAATAACTAGAATCAGAATTGCTTTAATTGCAAAGTAAGTTTTCACATGTGAGGAATTCGCTGTGGTCTGTAGGTGCAACACAACAATCACATACGTAATAAAAATATTAAAACATAAATATAAGTGTGAGTGTTTTTAAAGTAGGTGAATACTGTCCAGATTTATCCAGCAGTGCAAAAATCAATCTTGGATTGTGCTAAAAAAAATAGGGCGTCAGGTGATTTTAGCTCACATTAATGTAATGCTGCAGTCTGCCTAAGCAAATTAAAGAGCAAAAGAAACAATTTACAATACTTTAGAACAGACATCAAATTAAACAATATGAAAAAAAGAAGTTATTAGTCTGGTGAATCAAATCCTGTATCTTCTAGTCCAGGCTTGTGGCCCCGGGGTGTAATGCGCCGTCCTATCCTGCAGGGGGCGATAGAGCGCCGTAACGCTGATCGTCA
Source organism: Diplodus puntazzo (assembly GCA_963678695.2). Classification (NCBI taxonomy): domain Eukaryota; kingdom Metazoa; phylum Chordata; class Actinopteri; order Spariformes; family Sparidae; genus Diplodus; species Diplodus puntazzo. Next base: position 22,540,012 of record OZ023173.1, on the reverse strand, counting down.
AACCCGCCGTTAGGGCGAAAAAAAAAGGAGGAAGTCGGTAACGACTCGCTCCGCCCACCTGGATGTAACGCGTTACGCTGCTGCGCCGAGCGGGGTGACAGAAACATCAAAAAATACTGTATATATTAAAAAATCCACATTTTGAAGATTATACGCGCATTCATCAGTCCGTACAATGAGCGGGATCCCGGGGACCGCTGTCGTCCAGGTCACCAACCTGTCCTCGGCCGTGAGCAGCGAGCAGATGCGCACTCTGTTCGGTTTCCTGGGAGACATCGAGGAGCTGCGGCTCTACCCGCCCGAGTAAGCGCGACACTTCCCCGGCTCGGCTAAGCTAGGCAACGCCGCGGATGCGCGGCCTTGTCGTCTTGCGGGTCCACATTAAACGTGAAAATGAAGACGTGTGAGAAATAACTAACGCTTTTTTTTGTTTTTTCCTGTGCTTGTGTTTCTTTCGCAGCAATGCCCCTCTGTCTTTCTCGTCCAAAGTGTGTTATATAAAGTACCGAGACCCCTCCAGTGTTGGTGTGGCGCAACATCTCACCAATACTGTGTTTGTTGACAGAGCTTTGATAGTAGTGCCCTGTGCGGAAGGTGAGTGCAGCCTGCCTCATTTAAAAAAAAAAAAAGAAACCAAAAAATGAAAATGTCTGACTTGTCTCAGTGGACTTCATGGCCGTCTTTCCCCCCCATTTAAATCCAACCGTTTTGTCGTTTTGGTTGATTAATGTTTGGGTTTTTTTTCATTCACATGGGGAAAAAAATGGCATGTTGTTGCCATTGGCTAGTTCAGATTTGAACCACACAGGTGACTTGGTTGTATCACCTCACACTATATATATTTATATTTAAAAAAAACAAAAACAAACAAAAACAGCTAACTATTGTTATTTTCATTTTATTTTACTCTGTAATGCCTTGCTAAGGTTTCTGTTTTGGTGTCACATGGTTGGTTTGACAGATCATCATTAGACTCCATGTTGAATGTTTTTGAAAGCTGCCAAGACATTATTTACATGTACTCTCTCTGGATTTTACAAAAAAGCCTATGTAATAATAATAAGCCCATGACATCAAAGCTAACTCACTCTCTTTTCATTTTTTGGTGCTCCTTTTCTTTAAATTCCCTCCCCCCCTCCTTTTTTTGGTGCCACTGTTGTTCCCTCTGTGTACAGTAAAAAAAAAAAAAATGTCACCTCTAACTTGATTGCTTTTTTGTCCACGTGACTTGGTGCTGGATGGCTACTGAGTTTATTAATTTGGTTTTGTATGTTTTTTCTGTGTGATTATGTGTGCATATCAGATGACTAGCCTGGCCCAGCTGTTACACTACACTAGCCTGAGTCAGGCATTGTTTTCCAAGCCACTATCCCCGATCGGGCCAACGCAGCCTTCAAGGGGGAATGTGACCAGGAGAATAGCCCGCTGAGCCTTCCAAGATGGACACCTTGTCTCTTTTTATTTATTTTTCTTTTCTTTTTGGTTTGTTTCCTTTCATACTTTCCCATGTTGTCCACTTTCTACTGTCTCTATCTAGAAAAAAAAAAAACTACAGTATTTGCTTATCTCTAGCGTTGTGTTTATATTTGTTATTTTGGTTTGTTGTTTTGATTATTGTCCAACCCCCCACCCCCCTCTCTCTCTTCTGCTACAGCTGCAGCTTGTGTGTGATTGAATTCTGTCCAGGTTGCTACGGCATACCGGTGGGATGTGTGTCACACATGGGATGATGGGGGAGGATCACTAACACTTGACTCTCTTGTCACCTACGCCTGTTTGACGTAGTTAGGGGCTAGACATTGTAAAAACCCAGTAATGAAAACTTTGTCTCAATTTCAACGTAGCATCTTTTTGAACTCTGTTTGCACTTTTCATCTGTGCTGAAATCTGTTGTATAAGGCAACATTTAGGGGGGCTTTCTCCCTCACATTACTGCACCGCAGCTCTGATATGGATGTGTAGAATTGATTTATTTCACTTATATCTTCCATTTAACGTCACTTTCTCTTTTAACTTGGCAACTCGTGACACATGCATTCATTCTTTTGCGTCGTTGTTTTATTTTGAAATACATTTCCTAGCAGTTCAGCTACAATGAACTGAATTTGTAGTTATTTGTGTCTCTTGCTAGTCTTACCGTAAGCTTTCTTCTCCAGCATGTAGAAGCAGCAGATTTTAATCCAGAGTGGAATGAGCAAAAAATTCCTAATTGGTTGTTTTTTCTTTTAATAGCTAAGTCTTGGCTAACATTTCCTACAGTTCTTAAAATTGTTGTTCTTTTCTGTATCTGATGTCCTGTGTGCTATTAGTGATGCAGCCATTGGGGTTGTCTTGTGTTGCACACCTTTCCAACACTGCGAAACGATCGCTCGCCCCCCCCTCACACGGAAAAGCGCCCATGCTTGATATCGTATGGTTCATGACCAATATGTTTCCAGTACAGGTGACCCATGCATCAAAGTGTTGACTCATTCACTGCATTGTGTTTTTTCTTTTCTTTTTTTTTTTTGATCTATGAAAAGAGACCAAGGACAAAATCTTTTGATTGTGAAAAAAAAAAAAAAAATCAGATTTTTTTTTTTTCATTGAAGATAATAACTGACAATAAGACTGACTGAGAAGAAATAATTTGATCAAGGCAAAGTAAGGATGCTCGGTCTCCAGCAGTTTACCATGAGTAGACAGTAGAAGACTTGTAGGCTGTATGGGGAAGTGTATGCTCTCTTTCTCTCTAGAATACAGTGGGCTAATTGTGCAGACATAGAGGAGGCAGAGAGACGAGTCCCGCTATTGCCTTCACTAATATCCGCTTCTGTCCTGCAGGGAAAATCCCGGAGGAGGCCAAGGCTTTGTCACTTTTGGCACCTACCACCCCAGTACCCAGTCTGATTCCTGGTGGGGGGCTGCTGCCTATTCCTACTCCAGCCCCACTTCAGAATGTGAGTCAGCATCTGGTAGCCTACTTATTATCTCGTCTGTTTGCCCGTCATGGAAGTAAAACCTGTGAATGTTTTTCGTTTGCGCCTGCAGCTCAACCTCCCCATAGTGAATCGGATATCAGCTACTCTGGACCCCACAGCTTCAGCTAACTCCCAGCCCCCCCTCATGGGAAATGTGGATCCCTCGAAGATCGATGAGATCAGGAGGACCGTCTATGTCGGCAACTTGAACTCACAGGTAAGGTAGGCCGGTTATCGGCCCTGGCTCAGTTATCAGGCCGATATTCAGCATTAATCCGATTATCTGTTAATTTTTCTGTCAGATAGCCAACAAAATAAACTCATTTTGAAAATTTTGACTGTGATGCAGCATCTTCTCCCACAATGGTCCACCCACAACAATATTAAATTGATAACATGTCACAGTTAAAAGCCCATAAACACTGACGACTGAAGCATCAGTAAATTGTAATGCGAATGAACATCGGTCCCAAATATCAGTTTTCCGTCTCCCTTGAATTCTAAAAAATCAGTATAAGTTTCGGCCCTGAAAGAAACAGTACGGTCGACCCCTGGTTACAGTTAACATAATGTCAAATCTGTATCAAATACATTCTTAGAGCTGCGTTCACACCTAACCTTGTGAGTTTCTATATCCGGTTCCAAATGAAGCAGAAGTTAAACAGTTGAGCTGTGTTACACGTGTCACATCCATGGCTGTTTTCCTACTCATCTCTACATTGTCTTGAGACTTGGAGATACTAAAACCATTGTGTCTCCACTAAAAACCTAATAAGAGAATCGATTTTTAAAAAGCAGACTCCATAATGTTAGTGGTATCAGTAGAATCTCATCAGTTCCCAGTCCCTGTTCTTACAGCAGCAGGGCGGTGTATGCGGGACTTAAAATAAACAACACCTCCCATGTTCAGTACTGCACATGTTACCACGGCAACAGTGTGGCTCGTTGGCGTGATTTTAATTGTTTTCAAACTTCAGTGCAGCTTCATAGCACGGAGGAACAAGCTACATCTGGCTGTGGGTACCAACACAATGCTTGATATTCGGATCAATCCATTAGTTTGGGTCTGTTCATTGGATTTGTTGATGATAAGAAAATATAAAATAAAACCAGACTTATCCTTTACGTTTCAGTTCCCTCATTCATATTACAGTGTGATGCCTCATTTCCACCCATCATTGTTCGTGACAGATGGGGACGAATGACAGTCTCATCTAATAATGCTCTGAGCTAATTGTTCATTCATAAGCTCTTTGTGAAAAACTAGAAAAGATGAACGAAGCCTTCAAGTGCCACGGCGTGCGGCACAGCTTGATTCAAGCTCCAGAGAATAAATAGAAATTATAACCAGACCCAATCGCAACCGATGGAGCGGGCCCGGTCTTAATCAAAGCTGCAACCGTGTTGTCATTAAATCAATTTTTTTATCTCTCTTTCCTCAGACGACCACCGCAGAGCAGCTGCTGGAGTTCTTCAAGCAGGTGGGCGATGTGAAGTTTGTGCGAATGGCTGGAGACGAGACTCAGCCAACGCGTTTCGCCTTCGTGGAGTTTGTCGAGCAGGATTCTGTCGCCAGAGCCCTGACCTTCAACGGAGTCATGTTCGGAGACAGGCCTTTGAAGTATGTATTTTTGGTTAACTTGACAGTTTATTTAGACTAACATGTGCTCCTTGTCATAATATCTTTTTACTTGATGTCATTCAGGGTTAATCATTCCAACAACGCCATTGTAAAACCTCCCGAGCTGACTCCGCAGGCTGCTGCGAAGGAGCTAGAGAGTGTGATGAAGAGGGTGAGGGAAGCCCAGTCCACCATTGCAGCTGCTATAGAGCCAGGTACGTTTTGATAAGATGCGTACATCAAGGGTCAAGTCATAAAATAATGACGCTGTGTTCTGATGCTGAGACTGCTTCTCTCGACTCTAGCGGACATAAAGAAGCGTTCCTCCAGTCGGTCCAGAAGGGGACGGCGTTCTCGCTCAAGGTCACGCTCCCGTTCGCACTCGAGGTCGCGCAGGAAAAGGTCCCGTTCGAAACACAGGTGACCCATTAATATTCACGGCTGTTACATTTCACCCGCTTGATTCTGCGCTCGTATCAAACATCCAATCTGTGTCATTTTTCAGCAGACCGCCACAGAGGTTGTGGCCGAGAGGTGACTCCCACAGTTCCCGAGGCGGCCACAAGAGGCGCTCTCGCTCCAGAGACAGAAGGCACAGTCGAAGTCGATCAAGGTGTGTTGCGGAACAAAAACTAACAACACTTTTAAGATATTACAGTCTTGGAATAATCCATAAAATGTCGTTGTCGTTCTTATCATGAAAACTAAATCTGATCTACTGTAGTGCCGACCTGCTGTCCCAGGAGGGGTCACCAGGTACTTAGGAGTCTGCGAGCTGCCCGAATTTGGCTCCCGTTGCATTAATCTGACACAGCAGGGGAAAAATAAATTAAATAGTTTTTAATACATCATTCTTTTTTAGCTTGTGTTGTCTCTAAAAATGTGCTTAATACGGATAATGTGTTGTAATCAGGGGCCACAAGAGGAGGAGTAAGGATCGGTCCAGGAGCCCTCGGAGGAAAGCCAGGTCACCTTCTCCGAAAAGGTAAATTCATCCCATCTCATCCTCCCAGAGAGACGTCTCTAAGACTCAGATGTCTTTTCTTATGCTTTATAGGTGGATTTCTAATGATTTATGCACAATTAATATCAGTGATTTTGCACATGCAAGGTTGTGATTGTCCCACTCTTCTGTCAGAGGTAAGAAAGACAAGAAGAGGGAGCGCAGCAGGGACAGGCGAGACCGCTCCACGTCCAGAAAGAGGAGCCGCAAGGACGAGGACAGGATAAAGAGCAAGGCCAAGCCAATGAAGGTAATAAAGCTTTCACTTCCTCTTTGAAGTCAGGCTCCCCTGCACAGATACGTGCCGGTACCAGGATCTGCGGATCAATCTCTCCCGGTCGAGCAGGCAAATAAAGCAGTCGCACTGCTGATAATTTAATGAGCTGAGCATTGTCGCCCCAAAAGACCCGTCAGACAGGAGGGGGGAAATGAGTTTTCTGTCAGTGATGAAAACGAGTACAAGAAGCTCACTCCAGCAGTTCTTCCCTTCCTAATGTCATAGGAGGAAGACATTATTAGTGACCTTGTTTCCCCCTTAGCTCTTTATGGCCGGCAGAAGTGCCCAGTGAACACCTGCCAACTGACAGGGCAGCATTATGTAATTGTAATGCAATTCATTCTTCGCTTCCTCAATCCTGTCTTGTACCCAGAATCCCCCTGACTGCCAGTAGTCTGATGCTGCAGTCGTGACTGATCAAAGCTTTCCAAATCCCCCAAAGAAATGTTGGAAAATAATCAAATCCATAATTCTTTTAGGCATCACGTTTGTTTATTTTAAAGCTCTAAATCACCTACATCAAAAATCTCACAAAAGAAAACATCCATCTATAATGTTTGTTGTCAGTGCAGGGGGTTAAGTTGTATGCGAATCTCTGATTTCCGGTCCTGAATCGACCCTCCCAGTCTCCTCCTGTCTTTGATGATTGTTTTCACTTGCCTCAGACTCAAGTATCGAGTCACGCGATAACCTACTTTATCTTAAGTTCACACGAAGCCGATAGCCGAGAGATGAAAAGGTGACACATTTTAACCTTATCGCACTCCATCTACGTGGTCGATAACAATCAACGTTTGTACAGCAGAAGCTGAACGAATGTTCTCAGAAACCACTGCAGTCTCACAAAGTGCTGCACTGCACAATCTTATCATGTGCTGTAGTTCACAGTTCACTCCCTGAAGTGATGCTCAACACTTAAAGTTAAAGCAATCGCTCCCTGCAGACTTCCGGGCTGATTCAGTATTGTCTCTGTTCAGGAATTGTTCATAGTCAAAGTTATGAAAATGTTTATTCAATGAGGAAAAATGCACAACCAGAGTTGATATATAGCAACAATTTAGATGCGCCTGAGAAGTGTTTGAATTTCACTCTTACTCTGTTTTAGTTCCAACAGATATTAGACAGTTATATCTTGTGTCAATGAAAAGATCTGCTGGCATTTATCTTATAACTATTGTCGAATTCTCAGGTGGAAAGGGACTATGACCGAGAGGAGAAGGACGACTTTGAAAGCGACAGAGAAGACTCGGTCACACACAGCGACGACATGACGTCATCACCCTGCGCCCAGCACAACGGCAGCTACAAGACTCACAACGAGGAGGACACACCCATGGGTGCGGACGGCACCAAGTGACTATTGCAACCCTGCAGGAAAAACTAATCTCGCTCCATCGAGTGACCCCAACGCCCATCGTGTGCGTACACATCCACGAACACCAGATAACCACTGCGTCTTATCTCCATCATCGTCTCCAGTTGTACAACCTGATTTTTACTGTACATTCTTGGCAAATGCATGGATCCTGTAATTCAGTTCCAGTCGATCGAAAGGCCAAGTGAGCACTCGTTACAGCAGAACCTTTCCTGTTGAGCTGCATGTTGGGGCTGTTACTACTACTAACTAGCGACTATTTTCAATATCGATCGCGCTGCCCGATATTTTCACAATTAATTGCTTGTAAAGAATTTGCCAAAAAATGTGGAAAATGCTCATCACAATTTCAACCAACTGTCCAAACCTCAAAGACTCTACATTTATTATCATAAATGGCAAAAAAGCAGAAAATCGTGACATTTAATTAGCTTGAACCTGCAAATGTACATTACTGCTTGAAAAATGACTGACTAATACTCGTTTATCGACTAATGGTTGCAGAGGATGCACATGATATAACAGTTCCACACTAAATACTACAGGCTCTGAAAGCTGTATACAATCAAGTCAGCAGTTCTACAATAACTGGAAAATAGAAGCTTCAAAATACATTGTTGCGAGTCTGTCATCCTAAATTTCATAATATTATACAGGTGATATTGCGTCCACCTCCTGTGATGCTTTAAGAACTCAGTTTCTATCATTCTCTCCACAGCGATGCTCAAACTATCGTCACCTCACCGAGCAGACTAAGAAAAGTGTGCAGGCCTGAAGCAGCTGCAGAGCTTTTGAGATTCTGTTTCCCCGGCGATTTAAATCATAGTTTTTAATAGAAATGTCTCTCCATTCCTTCTGTGTCATCTTGACCACTTCAAAAGCCTAAAAAAAAATCTTTCATGCCTCTAAGATTACCACTATTTAGGTCATACTGAAGTATGTATGACATTTCCTAAATGTTTGCCAGACAGTAATATGCAGAGACAATCTGCATTAACTGTAAGAAAAACAATGTCTAACATTTTGCTTCATTTATTCCTGATGTTCAGGCCCGGACACCACACCGACATCAAAGAACTAGCCCAGTTAAAAGTCAATTGTGCCTGAGCACAAAGACAAAATACAACAGCCATCGGATGACTAGCTCGTACGTTTTGCGCCTGTGTGTGAGGAAATCACTCTCCAAACCACCAGGTGGCAGTAGTCTGTAGTCATCGCTCAAAAAACTGCGGATACACAAACTGATAAGATAAACAGACTTTATTGACTCCACTCTCGCTAATATAGCCACTTATTGATTGATTGAGAATATGTGCGATGATGAGAAGCTACAAACGGCACTGTTTGGCGGAGGCGGGGGGAAAAAAGACAAGGAGAAACTGAGTTATATGTGTGAAATCATGGATGCTACAGCAACAGGCTCAAGGGGCTTTCCCTCTTGTTTTTCTGTTTCTCTTCAGAACAAAGAAGAAAAGTGAAAAAATGTAATCTGCTTTATATGCGCTCAAAAGCAGGCGTTCAAATGCAATAAAAGAAAAAAAAATGTAGAAAAAACACTGGCAGCTACTCTGGATTCCAACACATGAAGCTTGGCAGACTTCCTCAAGTAGCATTTAATACAAAATACTATCATTCTAGGAAAAACTGGAGTAAATCTGAATGAATCTGTTATGTGGTTCTGTGTGGCTGTTGACAGTAAAGGAACTTCAGTTTTAGTAATAACTGAACTGAGCACACTTTGTCTCCAGGGATGTTTTACATTCTGAATATTACACTTTGAGGCCCCAGTTGAACTTTCGGGTTTGTATGACTCAGAGCCACTTGTGTTCCTAGAACGACGTGCTTGTTAAAACTGTATTTTTCTTCAATACACAAATACTACGGTTATGGTGTATAATCCAGGGAGGCCTTCATCGTGTTAGCTTTTTGGCATACAGAAGCTAAAGGGAGTATCCCTCAAAACAAGATGTCTACCAGCTGTTATTAGCCAGCTGAAATGTTCTTGTTGGACATATTACGCACCGCGACCAACACGTCTTGAGGTAAAAATAAACCGGCCTCTCCGTCTGAGGTCTCGTGGGGGGTAACAGTTTTTATGCTGCTGCTCTGGCCTTGGTGTGACAGCAACTTCCCATATTCTGTTTGGCACAGTGGTACAGTACAGTTTCAAAACATACCCCTTGATCAAAGAAGTGTAAGAAGACGAGGGCCCCTCTCACTGTATGAATGAAAGAAAAACAGGTTTTCTGCTGATGCTTAAATGCTCATTTGCCCTTTTGTGTGTGGCGTTTAAGGACAATTTGATCGAGCAGGTCTGTGAAGTGTCCTTTTTATTTCCTGTTTTTGCGCCATTTCTCCGAGAGTGCTCTGCAAAATGTAGATTTTTATGACTTGTGCTGTAATTATGAGAATACGGAATCATGTTCTGCTGTTTCCGTGAACCTGTTGCTAATATATTTCAGTAAAAAAAATCTGTTGCTCATTTGCTCGACATGAACATGTTTTTACTTCCTGTTTTTTGTTTTGTTTTATGGGTGTAAGTTTACTTGCTTTTTTAAAAATATCTTTCCGATTAGTCGCAACAAGATCTCAGTGTGTCACGTTCCTTTTCCCTGTTATTGTTGTGATGCTGTGAGATAAAACTATTACATGTTTTTATAGATACAATCCAGGCCTATACTGTAAAGGAAAAAGAAGAGTGATGACAGCTGTGTGCAAATTGTCTGTCGGCTCATATTTGCTCAAGAGAAGCGAAGCAACAACAGCTCACAGGTCAAACAAACTGCGTGCAAGCACAGAAGGGTCAAAAAGTGCCTAGACTAAGATTGTACAGAATATTCTAATAAAATATGGAGACTTATTGACAGATGCAACCTGAATTTATTGTTAATTAATGATGTTTAATAGCTTAAACTAATGAGATGTTATATTAAAGTATTGTCAGTTGTCTTTAGTGATTAATAGCAGAGTAGATTGAACATTGATGGGACTTTTGTGGATTTGTTTATTTTTTTAATTTGTTTTTTCCGTCTTTTTTTCGGTGTCGCAGTTTGCAGTATTGTGATCGTGTCAAAAATGTACATTCATTTTTGTGCAAGCTGGCCCCAGGTTGAGTTTTTATTAAAAAAAAAAAAATTAAAAAGCTTGTAACATTTTAAAAGGTTTACTTTGAAAAGAGGACTTAAGGACTTTATGACTGTCTTTGCCAAATTCCACTGAAATGGCTTTAACAAACCTAATTTGATTGTATTTTATTTTTTTTTCTTTTGCTGCTTTTTTACGTACACAAGGCTTCAGTATGAAGTGAACTCGTGATAAAGTTTAGTAAAAAGTATTTCCAACACAACTGACAGTATGAAGAATTTTATTTTTTATACCCACTACGTCTGGAATATACTGTAGTAAAGATTCACGGTTTGATCCGGGGGAGGGGAGGGGGATTGGGCACTTGATGTAAAGGTTTGGTGACACTGTTTTTGAAGAGCTTGGGTGTACGTACGTGATCTCCTCAGTTTGAATCTAACGATGCATCTGATCTGTTTCCAGGAGCACTCAATAAAGAGACATTTCATTCAGTTATGTTTTGTTTTATTGCCCTTTTTATACCACCAAGTATGATTACTAATGATTCTCAGTCAGCCTCCGTTTTCTTGCTTTGGGATTTAAACGGTAAGTTCACCAAAACATGAACATTCAGTCATAATCTACTCAACCCACACACCAATGGAAAGTATGGGGAAGTTTTGTAGTTCACAAAACAGCATTTAAGTTGCTCACATATTTTAAAAATTAAAAAATTAACACTGCCCCATACAGCTTGCCCGATGTAATCAAAGCCAACATTCAAATTTGATTTGAAAAGATGTTTTTAACTTTTCTAAAGCCAAAATCTTCACTGTAGCTGCTAAGCTAAAAGCATTAGCACACACCACATCTGAATTGGGTGCAGAAGGTTGACTGCATGTCGTGGGCACTTGAAGACTTCGATTACAGCAAACAGCCTGTATGGAGCCATTTCATTTGCAAGTGGTTTTCTACGAGGACACGTCATGGTGGCTACACGCCAAACACAATTACTGTCTGTTTTACCCAAACTGGGAACATAAGTTACAAACTGAACATTGTCTTGTGTTGAAGAGGACTTAAAACTAATGATTCAGACCTTAAACTCATTGGGAAACAGTTTATTGAGGTAATTAAACAGGTGAGAAGTAGGGACATTTTCTCATAAGTTTCTATTTGAAACCAGTGGACTTGCCCCCCTTAAAGAAAGTAGGTTTAAGGCACTTGTATCCATATTTCATACAGTCAACATTACAGACATTCATGTCGCTCATGAGCCCCTCAGTTTGCATGTAGTGCCACCCTCAGGTCAATATATACTTCGTTAGCCTCATAGCATAATTGCCTACGTCGTATTTAAATGTTATTGTCTTAGGCAATTATGCTATGAGGCTAACGACTTGTGGTTTATGAAGGAATATCTGTAAAATGAATAATTTTCCCGTCAGCGCCTCAGCTGTGCAAGCAAGGTAAGCTAAAGTAAAATTCCAAACCTGGTAGTGATCATGGCGCTAGCATTTTATCGTGCGCTTGTAAGCACGCTGACGTTAGCATCTAGCAATAGCATTACTGCACTCAAGCGTGACTGTAGTCTCTTGTTAATGTGATAAATAATAATTGTGAGTGAGTCTTTACATTCGTTCAGTGACCGGTTATGATCTGTAAATGATGGCACCTCCGGTTGTGTTTTCATGAGTGAAAGCGTGTTCAGATTTTACAGATTGAAGTTCAGGAGTGTATATCGAGTGATGTACATGTGCAGGATGGAATGAGCAGAGATGATGTTCATGGTGAGAGGAGATTGTTCAAGTAGTGCGCGTATACAGGGGTATAGTAGAGAGGTAGGAAGAGAGACAAACCGCCTGAGGAACTTGCGGTACGTCCGAGGTGCGTCCAACTTTCCGGACTTTCCAGTTTAAATTCTGACTTTGCACCATTGCAACTTGTTAACTCAACAGTAATTTTGGCATCTGACATAAACACAGAGCTTAATACTGTACAAGTATTGCTCTTGATTATGTAAGATACGCTCCTGAACCTCTGGCCCCCCGAGGACTGCCATCGAGGACTGCCATCGAGGACTTATTCGAGTCAAACATTCATGGAAAATAGTTGTTCTGATCCGTGTGTTTCTGGTTCTTTATGCTCTGCGGGCCTGTTTTCATAAAATCCCGGAAATATCCTCGCTGTCCAAGATCGGACTGGTGCTAAACTGCCTCACATAGTCCAAACTTGATTTCACCACGGTCAAGTCCGCTTCCTCTGGTTCAGTTTCTTGAGTAACTGGCGTGCTCACTGGCAGAGGCACCCCCTGCTGAAACATTTCCATCGTTGTGTATCCCGTTGGAAAGGCCTGAGTTGAGGTCCGGACGTCTGTCCGTTGGATGTCCGAGAACGACTCTGTAGTATCGTCAGGGAAGGTGTCGTCAGACGGATCCTCGCTGTCTCTTTGGAACCACTCACAAGACATGTCTTCAGAGTCTTCCTCATCCTCTGAGGGATGAAGAAGTGGTAGCATTGATGTTAACGTGCTAGCAGGGATGACGTCTTCTTTCTCAACGATCTGAAGACTGTTTGTATCCCATTCTTCCACCTTCAGGGTTTTGAGAGACTGTAGTAGTTCCTGAGAAGTAAAGACAGTAAAAGTTTGAAGTCTATTGTGTTGGAGGTCTTGTTTGTTAAATGCTGGTGGTGTTTTAGAAGGCATAAACAGACACTCACCAGTTCTATTTTCTGCATTGCATTGCTTTTCCTAGGGTTGGGTATGCTTGGCCACAAAATGACTTTTATTCTGGATAAAGTAGAGTAAGGAAAGTTTACCAAAAAATCAGAAAACAATTATCTACTACCTTCTCACGATTGGAAAGTTGGGTGAAGACTCATCATCCGCAAAACATTTCTGGAGCCTCACAGATCACTTTAGTCGTTCAGGAGAATTCTGCAACACTGTTTTGCTGCAAAGCTCCAGAAATATTATGTGGACCACAAAACTTCTTTTGACTTTCAATCGACATGGGGGCGAGGAGACAATGACACATTTGGGTGGGCTGTTCCGTTAACGGTGCAGTAAAGTAGACATAAAGCAGATTGATATTCATCCATGTTAAAATGAGTGACAGCTTGTTCAACATACATGTCAAGACACTGCTGTACCTTTTTATTATCGGAGGTCCACATAACAGCACAATGGCCAAGACTGCAAAGACTGCGATCAAACCGAGATGAGAATCTGCAATCAAAAGAAAAATACACAATAAGTATGGATGTTTCTTTGGAATTCATTCAAAAATAAGTATCGTAACTCATTATTGGCCAAAAAGTTGTTTGGTTAAACCTTGAGAGGTTGTTTTGAAGAGGCTTTCTTTACTTCGTACTCCTTCTCCTGCCTGGGTGAAGCCTGATATTTGGACTTCGTATGCTGTGCCACTTTTAAGTTCAGACAATTCGTAGCTGTTTAACGCCGGATCCACTGTAATATCTGCAATCAGATAGCGACAGTTTTCTATACAATCATCTACATTTGGCAAAACAGTTGTTAGTCATGCTCGCAACGTGGCTCGAGTGATGGCAACTTTGGTCAATCAGTTGGTCCGGACTAAAATATCTCAACAACTTTTTACTGTAGATGATTGTATTGTAGATCCACAATGAATTAATTGCATTTATGGACCAGCCAAAAAACAATCAGTTAAAGGTGGATTATGCTTACTTCTCTCTGTTCTTACTCCCCAATTTTGAAACTCAGTGTAGTGGATTATGTAACCCAGTAGAAAACCTTGGATGTCTTCCTCTGGGATGGACGTCCACTGCAGCAGCACGGACTTCAGCGTCACATTGTAGTTGCTGATGTTTGGGGCACTAACAGGAGCTGTGGAAGCACAATATCATGAGGTCAGACTGTTCTGTTATAGAGATGATAAGAAGAAACAAGCAGTATTGATCCATTAGATTTGTTCCCGAACAACATATAGATACATTGCCATGGAATTTTGTACAGACATTCATGGTCCTCAGAAGGAAAACCCTCAGGAATTTGTTGAAGTCTAAGGTCTTTGTTGAAGCAGGTTAAAGTGATAATTTACACACTGAAATATCACAAAATCTACGAGATCAATTACCGCAATATTTTAGTAAGGACATTCATGGTCCCAAGAGGACAAATCCCAGGAGGGAAATGGTGATTTCCTGACCTTTCTCTACAGTAGCATGTCAAAGTTTTCATTTATCCAGTGAATTATCTCTACACCTTTAAGATGGACTACTAATAAACTTTAGTACAGACATTCATGTTCCCAAGAGGATCAATCCTAATGACTTCGGTGATCTGGCTTTTTGTCCAGAGCCATTTATCCACTGACTTATCTCTTAATCTACAAGACTGACCACTGGAAAGGTTATAGGCTTGTAACTTACATCCTTCAATGAAATAGAACTCTGTGCTCCCGTACGTGCTTTCGCTGTTGTTGCTATGCTTCATGTTGCAGGTGTCCTTGTTTGGTCTGGTGTGCAGAGTGATGCTGTATCTCGCGTAAGGCTCCAGAGGCTCTGGGTATTTCAAAAAATAGCCAAGTGGGTTGTCATTGAAGCAGGAAACTAAATGTATTTCATCACTAAATCAACTCATATTACGTTTACGTACTGCTGATTTCCATCAGAAAATATGTGTTTCGTAAATAACGTGTAACGCCTAATGAGTGAGTAGAATTTCTAGAGGACAGGGCTGACTGACATTTGTGAATATTTACACACCTGGTAAAGGAGATAATGTCTTGTAGTTGTTTTCATTCTGATAAAAAGACATGGAGGCTGATTTATGTCCCCTCTTCATCCACTCTGCGGAGTAGCAGACATACTTTTCGATGAGATTGTCTTCCCAGTAGATTGTAAAAGACATGTTGCTGTGGACTGTCACGTTCAGCTTCCCAGCTCCTGTACCTGTGAAGTTTAGAAAATGTTTGGAAAATCTAATCTAGTCATTCTGTGGGATTTATATGAAGAGTTAATTAACAAAAACATGTAAAACAACACCAGATTGATTGATATTGCCTAGTTTGCAGTGTTTACTATGAGGTTTAGTGCTGTTGGCATCTGAGGACGTAATCACAGAAATATTTTTTTTTAGATTTTTAAAGTAATTCTGGAAGCAAAAGCAAGAAGGTGAGAACGTTTTCTTGTGAACAATTGAATCATGAACACATTTGTTTTATAGATATGAATAGCGATGACATGGCAACCCACAAATTAGACTGTGGTGGCCTGCTACAGTCTAGGTAATTAATAGGAGAGACAGTTTAGTTCATCTGTTTTTTTGCAAATATACACATTTATATCCAAATGTGGTCAGTTTTTAGAAACAAAAAAAGTAAGATGACGAGGGATGTTTGGTGTTAATGATGGAGAAACACAACAGGTGAAAACCTTTTTAGAATTTGATCTTATGTGCTTTCAAAAAATGTTAAAAACACACATTTACCCTTTTCATCCGTGTCGTCTCGCCTGAGCACTTTCTAGTGAGAACTCACCGGGCTCGTCGTCTCTCTGTGGTATGATGTAGGTCACGCTTGGAGAGGTGCTGGCGTTGTTGACGGCGCTGATGTTGAGATGATAAGCTGAATAGGAGAGAATCAGTGTGATCTCAGGCTGTGTGGTGTTGATCTGCTCGGACGTGGCCTCTCCCGATGCCTTCCCGACGGTGATGAGGTACCCATCATGCAGCTCTTTGGCAGAAAACTAACAACCGGGCACATTTTAGTACCATAACAACGTCAGGGAAGACTTACTACACTTTTGAGGAGATGCATTCTAAATATTTACCCTCCAGGTTAAAGTGATGAGCCGGCGGCCTTTACTCCCTGCAAAGTCCATATCTTTAAGGCCGATGATGACAGGCTGCGTCGTCAGTTCTGAAAGGAGACATTTATTTTAGCTCCAACCTCTTCTATTTAACACTGAAGTTATTTTAAATCAATAAAGAGGAAAGCAAGCTGACCTGATGGGACGGTGTAGGCGTTGCTCCACAAACACTGCGAGCATTTACTCGTAGTGACGCACTTTATCTGCACATTGTAGACCAGCGAGGCGTTCATGTGCTCCACTGTACATTTCTCCCTGTTTTGGGATCGTGACTGTGAACAACATAGAAGTTCAAAAATGTTAAACTAAAGGGCAACTCCACCAATTTTACACATTAAAGTGCGTTTACGGCCTCAGGGAGTTCTACTGCATGTGTGCAAAAAGTAGTTTGAATCCTTTTGTGCCTTCAGAGGAAGCTGCATGTCATCTGTGATGTCACTCACAAAATTCCCTAATATTTAAGCCCTAATTTGAATGTCATTAATCATGCTCTCTTTTCAATATATGTAATATCAAAATCAGTTTATGCTGACCTACCTCACTCCACAGTAGGCTGTCCGCTGCTTTATATCTAATGTAGTAATGCTGAAAGTACTTCCTGTCGCCCGTTGGCCAGCTCACATTCACAGCTAATCTTCCAGAGTGGCGGCTGAAGGACGCTGTGTGCAGAGGACCACATCGCCCTGAAATATAACAACAATTATTCAGATCTGTCAGAGATTCATCAACGAAGAAACTTGCAGATAGAAAAAATATACTTTTTTGGACTTACACAACTTCTTTGGTGAACCTCGGAAAACTGCTTTAGTGCAGTTTGCTGACTCGCCGTTTTCATAAACCTCCGCAGTCATGTTGTAATTTTCATATACACGGATCTCCTTCGAGACGTCGGTGATGGTGATGTGAGCATTGCAAAATTCCTTGCCTTTGGAAGGAAATCTAGGAAAACATATCTTAGAACTTACAAAGTGGAGCACCAGAAAAAAGAGTCTCACTTGTGCCTCAGGTCTTCTGCATGAAAACCCTTTTGTTTTCATTCACAGGTCAATTTTTAGATTTTGGGCTATTACGTTCAGACTAGTGGAAAGAAAATGTCACAAATACACATTTAAGTGTCAGGTTTCAGTTCTGGGCATTTCATTCAACCTTGAATGTTAAAAAGGTCAAAGTCTGCATCAACAGATGCCCAAGAGGAACCGCCTGAGTTCACGACAACAGTGCCTGGACGTTAGCAAAATATCCTCTTGAGAAAACAGACTAATACGGAGCCCCCCTGGTGACAAACTTGGTGGAGTACAGTCTGGTTTATGATGTTTAGGAAGTTTCATTCATAAAAACATGGCAGAATTTTTTGTTTTTTATGACAGATTTTCTGATTTATGGAGTGATTAAAAGAGATACCCCAAATTCCTGTAATATAAAATAATATAGCCTAGAATAAAATACTGTAATATGTCAACAAAATGAAACAAGAATTTAGACCCTGGCTTTGTCCAAAGTTCAGACAACTAGGTGATGCTTAATCTGCATTTTTAAACACTTGTAATACAAAAAATTAACATGATTACCTTTTCTTAAAGCCTTTTCACAAAATGTACAAATGTGAAACTCAGCTCTACTTACTGTTGTTGTATGATGAGCGTGTACGTCTTCTCTGATGCGTCGTCTCCAGGTTTCCACTTACAGGTTTTCAGTCCTTGTTTTTTGTATGTACCAAAACAATCTAAATCATGGACTCCATCTGAAACAGAGGCAACCCACGGAGTTAAAAAAAGATTTAAAAGAAATGTGTCTTCAAAGTGATTTCACAGCTGATGATTCAACTTAAGATGTGTCAGAAATGTTTTTGCATTACCTGGGTGAACCCCACAGTGCTGATATTTGAGGGAAATGCTCGTTGAATTGCAAGTCACTGGAACAAAAATGTGAATAAGAGGTGTGAAAGTAGATCACAATCAGCTTGTGGAAAAAAACGCAACTCTACATTTAACCCTACAGAAGGAAATGACTTGAGCGGTTTGTGTGCCTGATTGAACAATATCTCAAATGATAGTAATCAAGGAAAACTATTTCAATTTAATTAATTTGACACAATATGAAGAAATCAGCAAGAATGCAAAAAAAAGGGAAAAAAAGTCATACTTGAGTAAAGGTAAAAAATATTGTGTTAAACCATTACTTGTGTTAATGTGTTAATATGTACTTTTGTGGCAATAAATGTACTTAAACATCTGGAGTACAAATAAAAGTAAATTAATTAACTTATATTTATATGAATGTATATATAGAATATTGGGGGTTGACTGATTTGGAGGAAAATATTCACTAAATTAGTTACTTGTTAATTTGCAGATTATGTTGCTGTATCAGAGCCAAAGTAGAACATTTAGAATTTCATTTCAATTCATTTATTTTATGAAAATCTGATTTTAAAAACTAACTCTAAACACTCTAACAATCAGGAAAATGCTGAATATCCAACAACATGTTAACCCATGGTAGACAATAAATACAGACATGTGAATATATGTATATGTAATATATGTTTTATTTTTTGTACTTGTGCTTTTGAATCTAAAGTAAATTTATTAAAAGAAAATTCATTTTGATTGCACTGTTAACAAACAATAACAAATGTTATATAAACCATTTATTAAGCAATTGTTTATTAACTGATGTCTCTAAACCTTTACAATTGCTTGTCATGTCAGTAAAACAACTTTTAACTGAAGTTCAATTAACTACAAATCAACCTTTTGTTAATGGTAGTTATTATAAAGTGTTACCAAAGCACATTAGTTGCAGAAAATGAAAATATTATAAGTAGTATAATTATGTCAAGACTGTACTTAAAGGAAAAGTTCACCCAAAAATTATTATTATCCGCTTCGCCCTCCTGCTGATGGAGAATCAGGTGAAATTTCGCCGTCCACAAAACATTCCTGGAGCTTCACAGAAAAACAGGGTCGAGTTATTCTCCTGAACAACTGAGGCAGACGAGGCTGCGGCTCATCTGGAGCAATCCAAGGCTACGGAAGCCTTGAGATCCCAAATTGATTTCAAAATACGTTATTTTTAAGCCCCTTTGTCAAGCCAAAGTTTTCACTGTACCTGCTGAGCAAAAAAAGTGTCCTGACTGCAGTGGACACAAGCTGGACAAATCAGTTTGAGATCTTGGGGGCTTCCAGTGACTTTTCAATTTTTAACAAGTCCCCATCAGTTGTTTCTGAGATTGCAGCAACGCGATTCCCTCCGAAGCGCCAGGAATGTTTTGCAGACCGCGAAAGTTCACCCGACTTTCAACCCCTGTGCGGTCTTGTAAAGAAAGACTGAAATTTCTCTTTTGGTTGACCTCCTCCTGTAAGTACAGCACCCGAGTAATTGTGGTTACATTGCCTCAGTGGAAATCACTGATGATGTGATATGAGCAGCAATATGATGATTAATACGATGAGGTGCTGTGACAAAAAGCGAGAGTCAGCTCACCTGAAGATGCTCGGACATGAGAGGAGAACATAGTGTGGTGAACAAGGATCAGACCTACGATGTGAACGGTAGCAGAGGGCAACTTTGGTTGAAATCAGCCATGAAATACAAGTTGTTTGACTGATTTACAATAATATATATAATTTAGTTGATTACAAAGAAAAAGAAAAACATGGCAATGATTCACTTCTCTCCTCCAAATATCTCTTTAACAGTAACAGAAAACAAGCAAATATTAAAGTCCACTTACCGATGAGGAGATGGTGTGGAGAACATTTTAAGTCTGAAAGGTCAAACTGAAATCCACCGCCAACCATGTCGCCCAGGACCTGACTTGAAACCAAGAGTAGTGGGTTTGGAAGCGATCTTACACCCACATTCTGCTGGCATTCACACCAGGGTGGCTGCCGACCTCAAGCTCTTTGTACTGAATGACGAGAAAGGAAATATTTCTGGGGAGTTATAGCCGAGTGAGGAGGGGCGGGGGCATGTTTGTGTCACAGCTCAGAGGATTCATAGACTGACAGCAATGTGACGATGTTGCTGCGGGTCCCCTGGAGTTTGCAGAAAAACCGTCACCTTCCCTTGTACTTCTTCTTTCCACAAATAGATCTTCTCGGCATCCAAAAAGCAAAAGAAAACACACTGTGCAACTGTGAAGTAGCTGTGCATGTATGAATTTCTCTTTTTTACTGAAAACAACCTCTCAGGGTTCGCTTTGACTCAAAGCGTGCAGTCAAATGACTTTTGGTCTCCTGGTTTCAGTAAACTCCTCACGCCCGTTTTGCTTTCAAAGAACTGGACGTCATTTTCGTGCGAAAGTCACAAATTTCTGATGTTTCTGCAAAAATGTTTCATTTTGAGTCAAAGGTGGACTGAGTTGAGTGTTTTCAGAGAACGGACCTGCTGCCACCGGTTTCAGTGGCTGAATGGTTTTAGGAAACGGTAGTAGAATGTATATTTAGGTCGAATCTTTCTTTGCTCACAGCTCTGTTAAACTGATAATCTGATCCACTGCCACCACAAAAACAGTGAAGTTCAAAATGCAACACATGGACCATCAGTTTTATTTGCTTTGATTATCATCATAATCGTACCTAATATTTGACTCCATTTTCCATCATATTATGTCAAAAGAGAAGGTGACAACTGCAAATATTAAGGAGTCTTTTGTGTTTTGCTTTGTTTCGATGGATTTGTGCACATGTCAGATTTCTTCGACACAGATCACGTCTAAAGTAGCTCGTACATTTTATTGTTTTGAGTTAAAGATCCCTTTCAGTTAATAATGCATGTAAAAAAAAATATTTGGCTTTTGGCAATAATTTGTGTCTGATCTTGGTTTGATGTCAAAATTCTTAAAAGGACCTCCAATTCTTTTGCTCACTGAAACAAAATGTGGAAATTTTTTTCAATCTCAAAGTGGAGCAGCAACCAGCTGAATACAGTTTTTAGTGGAGGGTAAATTTAAATAAGTTTCAAGTGATCTGCCTCTTTTCTCCAAACAGCTGAATGAATTAAGATTTCTGTACAAACACAATCATCACATAAAGGTGATGTGTTCAGTATGTGCCGACTG
The DNA here is from genome assembly GCA_963678695.2 of Diplodus puntazzo. NCBI lineage: Eukaryota > Metazoa > Chordata > Actinopteri > Spariformes > Sparidae > Diplodus > Diplodus puntazzo. Next base: position 22,518,795 of record OZ023173.1, on the reverse strand, counting down.
TCTGACTCATGTAAACTCTCCTTACTGTTGTCCTGAAAGGTGTCCAAGTTATTCACAGTGAGAAATGAGTCAACGGTGAACTTTTACCCTCGAAAACATCCTAAAATGATCCGTATACTTGCTGTATGTCGGCTTCACTCGTGTTATTTTCTTTCTTTCTTCTCACATTTAGGCCTCCCGGTTTTAAAACGTAAAGCACATTGACTTTACGGTACAACATGTCATCGTCTGTAACCGTTTTATCCCTTTTTCAAAGGGGTCCACTTCAAACCTCCACTGCGAGAGCGGACTTCTGAATGAAGCCGGAGGAACGTTTTGTGCAAAAATATATTTGCATATTCAATGATTCTGGAAAGAGTAGATGTATTTTTACGAACTGTAAACTGGCTAAATTCACTTTTTGTGTGTAAAAAATGTAATCGTCTGACAATTGTCAATTGCAATTTACTAATGTAAACAAATATTTTCTTTATATTCACTCATTATATTTTCAAATGTACAGGCCTTTATAAGACACGGAAACAATGTAAGACATAAAAAAACCATGTAAACAAGTCTTTGACAGCATCGGAAAACATTTATGACTCGCACTGAAAGTAAAAAGAAGAAGTAGGCGATTTGCAGCGCACCAAAGGTTTACATCTTTTGACCACAAGGGGCGACAGGATCAGCAAAAAGTTCTTAGTAGCGGCTTTAATGCCTTTAAATGACCAATGAAATCATCTCCTTCTTCTCTTCTGAAATGTCCTCTGAACCTCGGCTATAGATATCTACTAGATGTTGTCTTGTCTGGTTAGTTCCTCTATTTAAGCGTGGTCACAAGTTCCCCGTTTTACATGAAGCTTCCCATCATGACCTTGGATTTGAGAGATGTTTCTTCAAGAGAGTCGACTTACCCGCAATCACTGTTTGTTTTTTGAAAAGTATTTTTTTGGCCTTTTTGGCCAAAGCTTGGAGACATGACAGGAAACAGGCTGAGAGAGAGAGGGGGAGTGACACACAGCGAAGGGCCCCAGGCCGGGACTCAAACCCGGGGCCGCTGCAGCGAGGACAAAGCCTCTGCACGTGGGACGCCCGCTCTATCCACTGAGCTAAACAGCGCCCCGCAATCACTGTTTTCATAATTCTTGTGCCTCGCTTAACTGGGCGAGTTTTGCAGTAAAAGCAGGCTGCACCTGCGCTCGGGTGAGGGGGTCTTTGAGGAGTTGTCGCAAACCACAGCAACCACAAACATGCATGCAGAAGTGCATTTGTGTGTCGACATACATGAGCTGTAAGATGGAGAAGAAGCAGAGAAACATGTGCTTTTGGCTGCATGTTCCCCCCCTTCTGTGAGCACACAGGAAGTTCAGTTCTCACCTCACTGACTTCAGTCAGTAGGAGCCTGCAGAACACCATTAACGCTGTTTATCACCATCTCGATCTCAACACCTCACCTGAGCAACTTAACCAGCTGCGGAGGAAAGTTCATCTCTGTGAGCCCGCCGCTCGAGGTCTCAGCTCGGTTGCAAAAAAAAAAAGGTCGGGTTTTTTTCTGCTGACGACGAATCTCCTTCATGCATGTTCTTAAGGTGTTAACAGTATCAAAGATTAATGGGAAGTGATACTGCCAAAAGCACTAGATGTCTTAAGTCAAAAGCGGTCATTATAATTAGAAAAGAGGCATTTTCAAAGGAAATGCCTGCCTACTCATGATTCAGTACGTGTATTTCCCCCACCTTTACTCTTATCATCCCAGAGATCAGCGAGGTGCTGTAACGCACTCGAGGGCTCAGAGAGTTGAAAGATCATGTGGGTTCCTCTCATGTTGTTTTGCTTTGATCAGGATCACTTTAGTGTCGTAGTTTTGAGTCGCCCCGACCAGACGGGCCACGGTTTAGTAATCCTTTCTGCAGACTGGCATTCATCATTTCTTCTGTGTTTACTGTAACAGAGCTAATGGATTATTCTGCTTCGGAAAATGCATCTGCACCGTACAGTTCTACATTATATACCCCTGATGAAGTTCAAAGACAGCTGTCTTTACAGTTGTTACATGTTATTTTGCAATAAATTGTGTTCGTTTTCCAGTTTTTAGATCACAGAAACAATAACGTCAGGACGTGCACCACTTTTACACGCTGGGTTTTTGATGAGTGCTTTCTTGTTTTTTGGTTTTGATGGACAGAAAATTAAGATTAATTTGCATCCTTTGATGAAAATGTTATCTCAAGTGACTTCCTCACCATTTTTACTGCGTCAAAGTGGCATCGTCATTGGCAACAAATTCCCTGAAAATAGATGCTATCAGGATTAACGTGTAATGTTGGTGCTGATTATTAAAACAGACGTTTGTTACCTTATTTGCGGTGGCCTCCAGTTAAATCCTTACAGTGTTGAAAGCCTAAAACCTTGCGATTCAATCTGTGAGGCTGTTTAGAAATCTCAGAATTACCGCGACAACAGCTGCTTTGTAACTGGAACGCATGCAAAAACAAAATAGTCAAACTAAAAGGACAAAAGTCAAGAGAGAGCCGGATGTTTATACACTGTTGTTTTGTGCCTCTGTGAATTTGTTTCAATATCATTTGTAGAAGACTTTTTGATGGTGAATTGCAAAGAGTCCTCTTTCATCCTAAATGCGTGCCAAGGAGAGTTTCTGGAAAACCACAGATAAGTCAGAAGTTTTTCATGTCTTTACGTCTCAACCTTTCCGTTTGTGGGGATTGAATTTTCTGTTTCTCTCTCGTGACAGCACTGTGGGTTAGACTTAGGCACAGAAACCACTCTGTTAGGGTAAGAAAACAATCATCATGGTTTGGCTTTAAATACTTGTTTTGTTTGTCAGGCTCACGGATGGAGATGGTCCCACTTCCTGTGAAAAAAACAGCCGGACAGGAAATGTCCACCGTTCCTTAAATAACACCTGTTTTTTTATCGCCACCAAAAAAACGGATGGATACGTCTCCAGCAGTCCTTAAAAATATCCAGTGGTGTGATTCAAACTCCAGCCGCTCGTTTAGCAGCCTTGTTGGTTTGTAAAAACACCCCGCCACCCTTCCTTCCTCCTACCGCTGCAACATGTGGCTAATAAGCATAAAATGTGAACTCCATATGTCATGAATGGTGCACATGTCAACCTTTGAATACTACTGAGGTTTGCAGAAAACCAAACCAAACAGAATATCCTTTGGGTGATCGGGCTGAAAGAAAAGGGTTTAAGGACAGCAACTATTTTATTTTTTTAAGTTATCATGCTGCCATACAAAAAAAACAAAAACAAAAAATCAGGGTACTTGTTGGTGTTGATATCAACAGCTGAGGCACATGTTTTGTTTTCATGGCAACATCCAGACCACGTTATGAGGAGAACATGAGGTCAGCTGCTGCCTGTAACCTCTTCTCGTCGACATCAGTAAACAGTTCCCTCCTGTGGAGAGTGTGTGTGTGTGTGTGTGTGTAGACCAAGCTGCAGGAAACATTATGCTACATGTTAATTCACAAAGATCATTTCTATTTCTGTATAATTCAAGATGAGCGTTCGAAGACGTGCATAACTTTCGGTAAGAAGCATTCGCATTTTCATGAATGAATCTGAGAACAGCTCATGTCTGCAAGTGTTTTTCTGTCTCGTGTGTTTTGCTTGGAAGCCGCTTTGTGACTAATAGCCGCAGTCTAGTAGGAAGGTTTTTGGTTATTAGGGAGGAAGATAATACGTCAAACTGAGAAACAGTGGTGTGAAATGAAAATCTGTGAGCGGATATTTCGGTAAGGTTACACTTTGACGTGAAGATGTGCTGGCAGCAGTGGCGTGCACAGAAGGGCAGGGGCAGAAGAAGGGCACTTTAGCGCGCATTTTGGCTCCCAAGAGGGCACTTTAGCGCGCGTTTTGCCTCCCGGGGGGCACTTTAGCGCGTGTTTTGGCTCCCAAGAGGGCAGTTTATCATGTTTTAACCAGCCAAGGGGGCAGTTTAGTGTGTTTTGCCAACCAAGAGGGCATTTTGGCACGCTTTTTTGGCTCCCAAGAGGGCACTTTAGCGCACGTTTTTCAACAATTGGGCCATGAGGGGGGGCAACTGCCCCCCCTGCCCCCCCCCTTGTGCACATCACTGGCTGGCAGCCCTGTGATGATGCACAGAGCTCAGTGCCGCTGTCACAGCAGGCCCACTGTTCACCGTGTTCACTGGGATTATATGTTGGAAGAAGTGAGACATTTAAACCTGATGATGGCGCCAGATGACAAGTCTGAGGATCATCTCAGTTGAAGTCTGGGTTTAAGACATGTTTATCCTCAGTTTCAGCCTTTATTCCTTTCCTAATATCTCCTGTGTTTGGTCTCTTTGTGTCATGTGGGATAAGAATACAGATGTTTGATTTGCCATTTCAAAAGGATGTTTTTGTACCCAAGAGAAGGGAAAAGGCAGGGGCGACCCTCGGGCATCACACTGACCAGATGACATTTGCACAAAGCAGTTTTAGCCTTTCAGAGTCTCCGTTACCACTGCTTTATTTCACTCTGTCGAACATCGACTGTGAGTGGAGCAGACTGATCTGTGAGGGGAGGTGTTCCTTCTGTATTTAGCATTTTTATTGATGTCTCAGCTGTCAAACCCATAAAGCAGGTGTTATAGATTTCAATAGAAACGTGTCATTTAGCAACCAGAGAGCCCTTAAGTTATTCCGAGTGGACAAATGAGGTCAAAACGAATTTAAAACGTGACTCAAAGATCAACGACCGCTCAGTGAGACATGTGTTTGATTTTAGCACGTGCAGGGATGGTTTGTGTTGGTGTGTCTGTGAAAAAGAAAACACTCGTCAGTCATTCAGTTTATCAAGTCATTATAAGTAATTATATGCTGACTGGCAACACTCTGCCCCAAGCAAATACCTACTGAGCCTTGCCAGACCACAATAAAGTAGCATTTCTAGCATGCGGATGTTAAGCAAGTATAATTTTTCCCGTGTTTACCATCTTGGTTCATCGTGCTAACATTTAATGACTCGCATTAAACACAAAACAGCTCTAGCTCATGGGAACGCCATTAGTTTTGCAGATCAGCCATAAACGAAAGTACTGGACAAATTAGAATTGGACTCAGACGAACTGGGACGCTGTAGTTCTTCTCTAGTTCGTTTTGCAGGCATTAACATGTTTGTGTATAATTACAAAAACATATAGTCAGTCAAATCATTGAATTCTGATTTAATTTACATCCTAAAATTTATTTTTTGCCCAACTTTTTCAGAAAAGGGGTTGTAAATGAAAAGCTATTCATGGTGGCGTTACAGGGAAGATTGAGTACTATAGTTCATCCTCTGGGCACCATGAATGTCCGTATGAATTGTCATGACAATCCATTTGATAGCTGTTGAGATATTCAGTCTCAGCCAAAGTTGTAAACTGTCCGACACTGTCAAAAATACCTGAGCTGTCAAATACAGAGCCGTTTATAATGCCACAGTTTCAGCTTCCTTCCTTAAATCTCCGTTTGCTCCAGTAGTCTTATTCATGCGCTCGGAAACAGAAAGCCTCGATGCAGAGGTCGTCAGGGACAATTTGACTTGTGGTGGTTCTGACAGCGGTGTTGACTATAGGGAATGGTGAGCAATGTCAACACTTTCTCAGCTGTTGACACGTCAGCGAGTCAACGGTAGATGAAGAGCTGGCTGCTTATAATGGCTCAACACTCAGTAGTCTGTTAACTCTGTGGAGCTTGGTGTACCTTGACTTAATGTGGCAGATAAGGATTGTAAAGAGGAAGCTTTTAAGGGTTGACTGCATGTGGAGATCAGGGTTCACAGTGAGGGTAGAGGGCTGAATGTGCTGTTGACTGTAAACTTGTTCTAGATATATATGGTTCAGAGTATATTCTTCATTGTGTTTAGGTGTTCTTCTATAAGGTTCGTGTGTAGATCTGTATATATATTATTTAAAACTATCAGAAATGAGGAGGACATGATGACAAAAACCAAAAATGACAATAACTGTTAAGTTTATTTAACCATAAATTTACCATTTGATAATAATAATAATGGTTATTGTGAAATGTTATATTCTTAAGCAGTCTATAAACTGTTAACAAGTTTATTCTAAGTGCTTGTAAATGTCTGGTAATCTAACAATGACCATGTTTATGAGGCTATAACGCTTTATATTCTTTTTTTATGTTAATATGCATCATATAAAGACTTATAAGGGCCTTATTACCTATTAACTAATGCTTAATAGTGGGACCCTAACAGAAAACAACTCTGCTAGTGAGGTTCTGTAGGGCCAGTCAGACATGTGACTCAAGTCATTTGGGCCAAGTCCAAAGTCAAGTCAAGTCACAGGCTGTGTCTGGTAAAGGCGAGTCAAGTTAGTTAAGGCAAGTTTAGTCCCAAGTAAACATTAACAATGTTTTAAAATATATAATCAACACAGACAGACATTTAAATCACCATGTCTCAAGTCAAGCCCAGCCAAGAGTCTTTAACTCCCAAGTTATCTCGAGTCATTTTATTTTCTGTCAAATCAAGTTGCCAAGTTATCAAAACAGCAACATGCGTGCACATCTCTGGGTGGGGCGACCCGTGCAAAGTCAGCTTAGAACTCACTGCTGCTCATAAGGCTTTCCACTGTGGGAATTGTGCCCTTGCATGTAAACACAAATCTATCGGCTGAATGAAATGATTCATGTGGTGGGAAGTCTTGAGCAAATATTGGCAACCAAAAAGATGAACTCATCATACATTGGGTGTGGTGCTGTACCAATGATTGGGATCCTCCGTGACAGACAATCAAACTGCAAATTTGTTTGCAATTTGGTTTAATTTAGATGACTGAAGGGACAAACGCTCCAAACAATATTTTCATCTTGCTAATTCCTCCTGCGTGTTACATTTGACTGTGTTTATGACATCAGTGACAACAAATCAATCCACCATAAATAATGATCCATGCAGCGAAGCACTCCCTCTTGGTTACGGTCGCTCTGATCCTCTTTCTTCAAAAGCCATAACTAAATGTTCAGATATGTGTGTTTACCATCCGGACCCTGCAGACTGAGTGCATGTTTGAGATAACAGGGCAAATTCCCATCATTAAAGCAATATCCTTTGGAGATTTACAGTCATTGCAGACATTTGTGAAAGAGGGCCCTCTAGTGGTCCCTCCGTATGCTGAGCTCCTGATCTGCTGCTACATGTGGGATGATAATACTATGGTACAGCTGGTATGCAGTATGCACCGGGATGGGGTGGCTTAGCTGGGAAGTACAACCAAGTGAAGACAAATACTTACTTAGAAGATAAAACTGCGTAATCCTTGTAACCAGCAATCACTATTCTAGGAAATGCTGCAGTTTACATGGGCAGAGGGATGAGAGACAAAGCCATAGATATTGAATATATGTGAGTAAACAGATGTTGTCCATGGAGACAAACAACAATCACATCTCACATTACAACAATGAAAGATTGTATGGGTATCAGGAAGAGAGTTGTTTCTACAGGCTGATATATCTTTGCCTATCAGACATTGTATTTGTTGTTTAAACACCTGCAGACAGTTTTCTGCCTCACATTCATGCAATTCTAAACATTCTCTTCTGGAAAAGTTACCCGTGAGACTTGTGCGTTGTACCCTGGGAGCTGTCAGGGCCCGACTGACTTACTCAGTGGCACTTTAGTCATTTAGAAAGAAAAGACTTAAGGTTTCCGCTAGTTTAAGGAATTTTTTGAAGAAAAAATGATCATAAGAGCTATCTGTTTATCCTTTTTTCAGGGTCAATGGAAGCTTCTAAATAAAGCAAAATCTAAGTATTTTCTATAAGAAAAATTGAACAAAAAATGCTTATTTTACAATATCAAAGTTAAAGTATTCATAATTCATAATAAGATTGTTACAGAGTGTTAAGTCCACAAATAGTTTGTCAGTTGCATGAAAAACACGACTTTTTGAGCCGTTTGTGCCTCTTTTTCTAAATCCAAACAATGATGGAAGCTAGAAATGGCATACGTACTTGCTCAATTTTTTGTTTAAAATATAATCATATAAATGTATGTATAATATATATTTCATATACATTTAAGTGTATACACATATATGTTAAATATATACAAAGAGTAATTGAGTATGATGGACACATAAGAATAGTAAATGAGTCAGATAAATAAAGTGAATTGAAAAGTAAAATATTCAACTCTGAGATGAAGGGTGGTAGTAATGATAAAATAATAAAATAAATTTAAAAAAAAGGTAATATCCAGGTAGAGTACAACAGTATTTGAGTAAATTTACTTTGTAACATTTCATCACTTGTAACTTTAGCTGCCAGATAGAAGCAGTGGAACAAAAAGTATAATATTTGGCTCTGAGATGTAGTGGAGTAGAGCTAAAAGTTGCATAAAACAGAAATACTCAAACAAAGTACAACAGTACTTGAGTAGATGTACTTAGTTACATTCCACCACGTGCTCTGTGCATATAAACGTCCCATCAAGGCCTCATACACCTGGACAGGTCTCATCATTAATGGCCGCCCCCTGACATGAACCCCAACATGTAGATATGATTTAAACTGCCTCTGTTTGGTTTGGCACGAGCTGCGCTCTGATTGGCCCTCCCCGACACGTTGTGGGCGGGGTTTATTTTGGGCTGCTCGCGGCTTCAGTTGAGCGTTATGAAGTCAGTGACAGCAGCAGCAGCAGCAGCAGCATGGAGTCACGCTGCCTGAGACGAAATGAACGACTAAACCCAAACAGAGGCAACTTTTAACAGAAGAGGAGACCTTCAACTAACGACCAACTCCATACTGGAGAGTTCCGGTGAATATCTTCAATATCACGCTGACTTTTTAGACGGCGTCGTGACTTTTTGTTTGTACTCGGTGATATCCTTTTACGGGGCTAACGGCTGATAACGAACATGAACTCACTGGACAGGTGCGTTGACAGGTTAATTAATAGCTTCGCGTTGTTTTGACGTCTGAATGGAGTCGTCTTTTTGCTGAGAAATATTTTATTAATCGATAATTTAAAAAAACAAACAAACAAAACAATGGAGGAGAGTCATTACTTGGAGAGTCGGTCGTCTTCGTCGTCAGGCTCGCGCACCTTGTCCGAAGGAGAAGAAGAAGAAGAAGTGACCTCCGTGCTGAGCATCAGAGTCTCCGCAGATGGAGATGATGGACACAACTCTGACTTTGAGAGCATCAACGAGGAGGACGAGGACAGAAACACACCAGGAGCGGGGGAAAGTGAAGATGAAGACGAAGACGAAAAGGTAAACACGCACACACATCGTTACTAGTTTGCTTGAGGTGTGTATCCATGTTGAAAACAAGAGTGCAGAATATTACTCCTCACATGAATCCCCTCTTATACCCGCAGTCAGCCAGCACATATGAAGACAGTACCCTCATTAACTTTCCCCTTGCTGTCATAATATTTGCAAACACCTGCATGAGCTTCTCACGTGAGTTCATGTGTAGTTGGGTGCACGTCATTATTCCTTTTTTTGTTTTTTTACTTCACACACTCTATTAACAGCTCACACTCATCAAGCAGCCCCTCAGTGCTGCACTGCTTTCTGATTTGAGTCCTAACTCATTCAAAGTCTAGTGGGTGTTGGTTCTATGATCCCCTTTCCAGTCAGGGCTACAGCAGACAATTATTTTCGTTATCGACTGATCTGCAGATTCTATTTAATATTATTTGTTTGGACTAGAAATTGTAGATATGTTCTTCGTTTGTCCAACGAAAAAGAACAAAGACTCTTCACTTACAAAGAAACGCAGGAAAATCCTCCTGTGTGAGGAGCCGGAACCAGCCAATGTTTGACACGTTTGCTTGAAGAATGGCCGAAATGATTAATCGATTGTCAAACTTCTTGCCTATTAATTTTCCATTAATCAGTCCAAAGTTGCAGCTCTATTTTATTTACGGCTCTTTCATTGAAGTCACAGAACTGCGCATCTGATTCTCTGAAGGACATTTACCTGGAAATGCAGTCTAATGCAGTCTAATACAGTAATGTTGAGTGGTTGTTGAAAATTTTCCAGAGGTGGTGACTCAACTCAACAAACTCAATTTTGTGCAGCTCATTTACGCTGCGTCATTAAGGTTAGAGCTGCATTGCTTCATCAACAAGTTCTTAATTGTTAACTTCATTGACGATTATTTTTTATAATTGATTTGAGTAACTTTTAAAGGAAAAATAAGTAATAATTCTCAGATTCCAGTGTCTTAAATTTGAAAAATTTGTGGGTTGTGGACAAAACAAGACATCTGAGGATGCCATCTTGGGCCTTGGGCAACACTGATTGACGTTTTTCACCTTTTTCTGACACTTTATCGAAAATAATCAACAGCGACTATGAAAATAATTGTTAGTTGCAGCCCTCTCTGCACAACCTCTCTGAGGGCAGGATGTATTACTTTAAGCTACCTAATAAACTGTCAGTTAAGTGATGCTTCTGTCATATACTTTATACCTCCACAGAATAACATCATAATTTTGATTGTTTTACCCTATTGTGCAACAAACAGAAGCATTGTGTCATCCAGATTGTTAAAATAATCTCAAAGGATGTAGGAAGCACTGTCACATCAGCGGTAAGTGTTGTTCAGTGGCCTTCATTGTTAAGAGGCATAAACTGAAGCTAGCCCAGCTCTTACTGTAGCTACTAGCTATTGTGGTGTTTATTCAGGAAACAGATGTAGAAAATGAGGAAGACAAAATTCATGTCTCAGCCTTTTAATTAACACTTGACATGGAAGCTTATACAGACTGGTTGGACTGGCTCATTCAGATGTGTGCCAGGGTGTGTTGAATAATTCAAGCCCCTGCCTGACCTATAAACCTTTTTCTAAATTATTATGTCATGCAACATGTCTTCAGGCTGTAGGTGCGGCTGACTGTCATCCCTTGAGAAAGTCTAATCTAAACAGAGGAGAAATACAGAAAATTGGGCAACATTATGCATCTGCTTCTCCACACCTTTTGACCTCGGAATTGCCAGTCCAGTAGGCGGATTATATGTACTTTTTGACATGACACATGTTTTGTCATGAACGTTGGAAATGCACAGACCTGCACAAGGGATCCAAATTGCAGTGCCTGTAATAGATATTACCCTGTTTCTCCATGTTATGCCAGTTGAATCAGTGTTTGTAAGCATATCAGACTCACCCCAGGAACATCCCCCCCAGGGGTGGTGTCATGTTTTCTAACACCAGTGCCTAACTAATTTGGTTTTGTTGAGTAACAGTTTGATAATCCATTAATTTAACAGAGCTGAGATGTCACAGATGAATGGGCTGGGCTCATATTTCATTCGCTCTCACAGTGAGCTCTACACCATTAAATTGCACGCTGTATATTTGACTGTAAAACAATGTTTTTCCTCTTTTGTGGACTACAAATATAAACCTTTATATGATCAGGTTAACCTATTGAGACTGAGATCTTTATTTCAGGAGAGATGAGTGTCAATAAAACAAAAATTTAAATGTTTGATATTAATCATAATAATTAAAATAATCTTATAATAGTTGGGAAATATGGCCTTGAAATAATTTTGTAAATTTTTTGGTAAATGTCAACATTTCTGACCAAACAGACTCATTGAACATTAGGGCATTGAAGTGTCAACTGACATTGCAGACACAAATAAATGACATTCAGTAATGTCAACTTACTGTGGAACATGTAAAACTATGAACCTATTAATAATGTCTGGAGTAGGCCTATATGGTGTGGTGGTAACCTAACACCGGGAGTAAGGGTGTGTGTTTGTTTGTGTGTGCACGCGTTTGAGGGAGAGTGGAATGTATGTGTGTGGAAAGGAGTTATTTTGTGTAGGCTATTACTCTATTGTAATTTAACAGAAATTAGTTTCCACATCTTAACATGATATCTAGTCATACCGACATCTGGCTACAGCCTGTACAAATACCATACGTTCTAACTAGAAGTGGTAGGCTACGTTAAATTAGCTAACATCAGTGTTTACGTTACCTTATGTTGGTGACGCTTGGTGAGCTGGTGTTAACAACTGGGTGCTTTCGGTTCAGATGTTGAATCATTGTTGACGTGCTGTTGTGGTATGCCAGTTCTGCTTTGCAGTAGACACATTGCACTTTCTTATCTTCTTTTTTTGGAGTGAAATGATTCGAAACTTTGGACATTATCCGTCTTTTACGGACGGTATTGCCTAGACATGGTAAACATTCCAGGCCTTGAGGCTAACGTTACCTAATATACTAATGTTGACAGAAAAATAAAAATCTCACCATAAGTTCTCGCTGAAGAATAGAAAACCTGTGTTGACCACATCTCCCCACATCTCCCCACTCATTTAACCTTCTGCCTTCAGTTTTTTTCTCACTGCAACAAGTTACTACAGCAAGTTGTTGCACCATGCTAATCTCTGTTTCGTTTATGTCTGCTTCCTTATGAGATAATGTGTGAGCTCAGCTTCAGTCTGCAGAGCCATGAACCCAGAGCATTTCATCCACAGCTCAATTCAGTCAGGTTTTTGACTGTGGATCCATTGGAACCAGAGTGTGAAGTACACTGCAGTCTACTACAGATCAGTGTTAATTCTGGGAACCTGCAGTACCAGATATGTTCCAACTCTGAAGCCAAAGACTGATGTTAAAAATAGGTTACTTTTTGGAGAAGCCGTTTATAAAATGATGACTTACATTGACATTATATCCCAAAAATAATTGTACTAAAATTAAACCAAAGTGAAACCCACTTCTAAAGCAAGACAGCAGCATGTACTGGATTAACCCTGTGCCCTTCTCGCCTGATCTCCTTGAAATGTCAGGTTGATGTTAATTTAAAACCGGGGACTTCTCTTACACCCGTCACAGAAGAGGAGCTGTAATCTGACCTGTCATACGAATTGGACGGTACGGGCCTACAAAGTACCACAAAGCAGGTCAGATGATCCAGTTGTAATGCTATAGGGTTAATCAGGCACCCTTAACCCTTGACCTTTGTCTTGCTACTGTAGTTAAAGAAGGAAAGTCTTCTGAGAACTCAACACGTCACCCTTCCAGACTTAGCTCCGTGCAATGTTACAAGCATTGAAATACTTACTACGCTGGTGGAGTCCTCTCCAATGTTTATTTGATTCTTATATTCACAAAAACTGAGTGGATCTTTGTCCGTTCCAGATAACTTGATCTGTCCAGTGTCATGGGCAGAGATGGAGAAAATTCCTCAGGATGAGATTGTCCCAAACATCAGTCTCTCTTGCATGCACTAGATGAAATAACAGAATTGGATCCAAATGGGTAGTATACAGTCCAGCTTTATCAACAGATTTTTGGTAAAAAAATGTTAAAAAATCACTGGATGTTAACAGCTACTGTCAATAATACTGAGATTAGTGTCAATGTGGAAATATGGAGATATTTATATTACATTAAAGAAAACAGTTAATTGAGTAATCAATTAATCATTTAAGGATTTTTCTTTTTTTTTTATTACCATGTACAAGTCATTTTAGACAAAGTTTATCATTAAATTGTAAAATATTCTGGCTTCCTTACATCTTTGTCACAGGTGTTTGATAACCATATAATTGCAATTATGATGATACTTTTGTCTAGCAAACACTTAAAGCCGTTTCACACCGTTGCGATACGTAAATGCGGCACGGATTTGCGGAACATCCATGCAGCAATGTTCCGCATGTAAAGCATGCGCACTGAGTCCGGTGCAAAATGTTCGCATTCTTGTGTTCTAATTTCGCACCAAACGAAAAAAAGTCGTGGTTCATTACCTGACAGCAGCGTTCAAGCTCTTCAGCACCCACAGAGCCGGCTAATAACTCAAAATAATGGCTATATTTCCAGCTAGAAAACATGCATCCCTCTCCTCCCTCCATTGTTGTTTACGTTTGTGTCGCTGCGTGGTTTTACACGTGAGTTTTCCTCATGCTGAAAACCTGACTTATCGCACACGTGACATCACTCCCCCAGACGCAAGAAGAAAGCAAAAATGTATATTTTTACTGAGGAAAATGACAAAAATAATAGTAACGCACAGCGCAACTTTAATCTGATTACTGGTGTGGAAATATTAACGCGTTAGATCACTCGTTACTGCAAAAAGTGGTCAGATTAGAGTAACATTGAGAACGTCATTTATAACAGCCCACGTATTAAGAAAAATGTTGGGTTTAAATCGGGCTCGGGCTCATAATTGCAGTTGATGTGTCGGGCCGGGCTCAGACACAACGGGCTTGGGTCGGGTCGGGCTTGATTTTTTGGGCCCGATAAGCTCTAGCTGAGACACCAGAATGATTTAGCTCATTTTATCAGATAAATCGTTTGCTTTGTATGATGTCACTTCCCGTCTACAAAGCAAACGATTTCATTGGTCAAGCGTGTAGTTTCGTGGACGGAATTCCGCAGACGACAAAGTGGTTCTGAAAATTTTTTTTTGCCGCACGAAAGTTCTGCCCTGGTGTGCAAACTCCCATTATAACCCATGAAATCATTTTTTATACATTTCCATGTGAATAATCCGCACGGTAATTCGCACTTGGTGTGAAACGGCTTTAAGTCTCACACACTGCCAGCCAACGTACACAATCTGTCAGCATGTTATGCATTGCATTCCTTATTTATATATGTCCTGCTGCTTTTATAGCCTCTCATAGCCATAAATCCTGTTTTCTATACTTTCTCATCTCCACCTCTCATGTTGTGTAAACAGACTATGGGAATTGCTGGTTGTGTTATGTTTAATCCCTCCATTTCCTCTTTGGGTTAGGGTTAGGCTTTTGTTGTATTTCTATTTATGCTGCTGCAACAACAGAAGCATTTCTCACAGCAGATCACCTGTCTTATCCCACATATTTCAGCCTTAAATCTCACTGAAATGAATGCTCCCACTACTTTGTGATAAGTACTGAAAACTTGACGTGGGTAGGTCATTTTGGCACAGATACAGGCAGATTATTCTCAAGAGAACACCTTTTCCCATTCTTCCCACATACCAGGTTTACCCCTTCAGTTTAATGACTGCAGATGTTTTTGCAGTAGATACTTGATGATTAGCTGGATTATCTTCAACACACACAGAGTGAGCAACAACATAAACTAAATGGTTTCCTCTGTGGTAGGATTGGATGGAAAATGTGTTGCATCATGCACAACTCATGCCAAAGCAATTAAAGAACACAATTATAGTTACTTTTTTTTTGTTTTGTTTATATACTGATCTTGAAGCGGCTATACTCTATATCAGGACATTTCAGTCCAGACTCTGTCAAGTCAATCCAGTCGTAGACCTAGTACCTTGTTTCATGAAAACACAATACATTATGATGTGTAAAATGTTCTATGTTGGAAAAAAAAAATGGTATTGATCAATAACTTGATATCACACAGTGTAGCTGGAGATCATTTACAGTGATTCTGTCACTCTCTCTAAATGTGGTTTCAATGTGGCTTATTTCCTTGTTCTTGACATCTTGACGATGTTTATTGCTGGAATGTTGTGTGACGTTGCTGCCAAGCTCATGTATTAATGTTAAGCTAGCTAATTTATTTTCAGCTCCTAAATTATTTATAATATTCTGTAATGTGTAAGTATGAAGATCTGTTTTATGTTTATTAGTTAGCCCTCTTAAAGGTGCACTGTCATTTTTAGGCAAATAAATTAGAATTCAGAAGGTTATAGGTTATATTTGAAATATTTATAGGCTAAGAAATATTTATTTAATGAATATATTTCCATAACTGTAACTGACCTTGGATGGGAATTGGGCCTTCAGAACAGTGTTTGAAGCTGGCTACTTGGAAGGGTCCTGCAAATGTTTAAAAATATATACATTAAAACAGTATGACATTGTGTCTTTGAAGACAGTGTGTTTATTCAGCCATTAAAATCAATCAATGAAGATTTTTCTCTTCCAATTTAAATTTTCTTCCACAAAACTACATAATGCACCTTAAAGGACATAAGCACTACACTGCTCTCATAACCTTGTTTTTGGCCACAGCAGGCAGCTGTTTTCAAGAAAAAAGCTCTAAAAACCACCTGTACAGTACCCGCTCAGTAGCAAACAGTAGATGGACACAGTTAGAGATTAGCTGATAAACATCATGGAGCATTCAGCAGATAAAGAGCCAGATATTTCCCCCTGGAGTTGGTGGAGACCATAGACGGAGCTAAAAGAGTGAGTAATGCACTCACATTTATCAGGTGACCAAAAACACAACTCCATATCAATGAAAATGTTGCTCTTTGTCTGCTGGATGTTTTAGTGAGCATTTTTCTAACAAACTTGACTTAAAAGGTTTTTCAGTGTAATGTTCCCAGCTTGTTTGCTGTGCCTTTTTTAAAATCACATTGAATACATCTGTTCATGTGTGAACCAACCAGCAGCTGCTGTTGACCAATAGATTCAAACCTATGTTTATCCATGTGTGTAAATTACACTGAATGACATGCTGTATGGAGCAATCAGATCATTTACAACAGGAGTGCACCAGCCAAATAACAAATTGCTTCCCTAAAAGCCTAATCAACAATGTTAGAAGGCTGTAAAAACAAGCAATCAACCCACATACAGAGATACAAAAACCAAACAGAAAATGACTACTGAAATGAAATCTCTTTCTCAGCACTTCCCTGGTGAGCAGTTTGTTTTGAACAAACTGGCACACTCCTCTTCTGTGAGTAATGAGTTTGTTCAAATGGGAACCAACCATGTGTGACACTTGGCACTCAGCAAACTGCATTAACTGGAATGATTAAAACAACTACAAAGGTTTGTTGAATTGGGGCGGCTCTGTTTAGGTTAGCAGGACACTCATTTGTCACATGAAAGACGTGTTCATTTGGTCTGGCGGTATTAAGCACACAGGAACAGCTCCTGGAGAGAGTTGTTTGTTTAGAAATGTCTGTATGATGAAGATAAATTGTATTTTATTTAAATAAGTGGTGACTGATAGAAATACCACCAAGCATGTACTCGACCGGTTAGATTCACACTTTACAATATCACCATACCCACCAAATTTAAGCCCAGAAGCCCTTTGAGAATTAAAATGTAAGATAAACACATTTATTGAATCTATTCATCCATTTCTTTCAAATGATGTGAAAACATAATGAGGGTATTACAAAGTTTCAGAATTATTAGACATTATACTCACAAAATGTGTCCAAACCAGATAACTTTCCAGACCCCCATAGCAAAAAGCTAAAAAGCCACAAAAGTTTTTTTAAAAATCTAATAAAGCCCATAACCTCTGCCATTGAGTGCTCCCAACTATATATTTAAATATTACAAAAACATCTAGTTCATTTTTATGCTTTGGAGCATTTTTTGTCCAAAAACTGACAGTCAGCTGATGTCATCTGGGATAAAAAAGCAATCTGAAGCTATTTTATGGGACATGTTATTGTGATACATTATAAGACCGGATGTCTTGTATATAAACAATGGTGAAATGATAGCAAATCTTGCTTACAACTTGTTTTAAAATGTGCTTTTTGGTCACTATACTATGTAGTAAAATCCAGTGCCATTTGGGATAATGCCAGTATTTGATGACCTGAGAATTAGACAAAAATTGCAGATGTTGTTGCTCTTGTAGTGATATAAACGCCTAAAAAAATAAGTATAAAATGCTGAAATGGGTCTGCAAATGTAAGTAAAGTATATGTGTGGGAAATACTGTTTGATATAAATTGATTTGCTTGAGAGTCGACGGACAAGTTTGCAGCATTATCATGCAGGAGCATTTTGAAGCTGTCTCCTTGCTTTCTGTGTATTTTATTGGTCACTTTCATTGAACTATTGGCGACCAAATGGTTAATCTACAGCCCAAACAACTCCGTCTACGAGCTAAACTCCTTCCACCTGTCGAGCTCTCTTCTGCACAAACTTCACATTTTATCTACACAGGTTGTGTAGTGATAGTAGTATGTAGGAGATCAGCAGTTTGAGCATCACAGGCCAGGGCCAAACCACCAAACCCTAATTTGTGTCATTGTTGGAAGGAATCTGGCGGGCTGAAGCAAAGTGATTCTTGCAAGAATCAGCAGCTGGCCAACGGTTGAATCATCATGAGTTATCCAACATCCCCTTTGTCTTTCACACTTTACGTGGAGGATGCTATGTAGAGTACTGGTGGATTAGATTATGGAAAGTGTGAAACATTTAGGGCTTGGCTTACACTATGGGCTAAAAGTGAGGATGTTTCAGCCTTCGATTTTGACCATTCATTTTAAAATGTTTCTTCGAAGTCCACTAATTCATATGGAAGTGCAATACTGAATTGCTTGAGTATGCTTTAAGGATTAGATCAGTTTACACTGTACCAGGGTATCTCACTGAACATTTTCAAAAGTTTCAGGGTCAGATGTGATCACAGATCTTGGCTGTGTTTGCTCATCTTATGCAATGGATTGCTTTGCCAGATGCAGAAAGAAGTTCATCTTTTTATTGATAAAGAAGAGTGTTTGAATGTCAGGAAATGCACACCGATTATAAAAATCTTGAATTTTCCTAGGTAAAATGTTTGAGTTATGTTCATGATGCATTCAAATTAAGGTATTGAATATTTTAGGAACAAGAATAGACAGGTCAGCAGGGTGAGCTGTGGTTGCAGCTAGGTGGAGCAGTGGAAAAACGATGACTCAGGTGGCACACAGTGATGCAAAGGCTCATTTTGTATTTCATTTGAGAAAAACGATGGGAACTTGGTGATTCGACTAAGATTATCAAGCAATTTCTCAATTTAATCTTTAATTTTAATCAGTTAAGTCAAGCCTTTCTGTCATCTGTCTCAATCTGATATAATCCTTTGGTTTATTCTATGAACGTCTTTTCCCTGAAGTTGGAGGGGCAACTCTCGCATATTGCATCAGTGCTTACATGTGTATAAATATTTGCTTCTGTTTGACAATGTTTAACTCACTCTCTGTGCAGCCGTTTTGTTCCTGTAGCGTGCCACTAAATAAGCAGCCATTTATTTAAGCAGGCAGCCAGTCAGCGTGATTAGAGGGATGTCCAGTGTCACTGTATGCTTTGTGGCTAAGAGGATTAACACAATCTGGTTAAGACCCTTTTCACTCCTGCGTTGGAGGGAGTCTTTCCAGTATCCATCTTTGCTTTTTGACTCTTCTTTCCTGTCCTTTTGTATGCGCGCACGTCTGGGTTTAATCAGCACTGTCTGTGATGACTGCGCGGTCGAGGTGATACAGTAGCTTAAATTTGTTGTTGCTAAAACAAAATGTCTCTCGGTCGGAATTTACCTGTTGGTCACCGCACGTCATTGGAGGGACGCAAGGTAAGAAAGTCCAACAGTTACTGACTGGATTAGGAAGAAGGGTTCATTTGAACTTCCTGTAATGTATTTATTTCATCTTAGTTTGTATGTAAAGTGATATCGATTTGCTTTTTTTGTTTTATTCCTCCTGAATGAACATAACTAGATATATGTCACCATAAATTCTGTCATATTTTTAAAATTTGGTTGTGCTGTGAGTACATTTATATACTAATTTGTAGTGTGTATAGGAGACAAAAAGAGAACATATTTCATGGGTAACTCTAATTAATCTTAAAACCACCAATCCATACTTAAGTGGTTTCAACCAAATCAATAAGAAATAAAATCATTTTATAAATGATTCATAACAGATTGTCATGTAGTTGTAAGTTATAAGGTTTTATTAATGTTTGTCAACAATGACAGTTCCTCTTGTAGGCACCCATGAGTGGAGACTGATAACGATACAGTAAAACACAAGTTGACATGAAATTCAGACCACAGCTAAGGATAATTTTCAGTGACGATCAATCTGTTTATTGCACTTTAAATTGTGCCTATATTCAGTATTGTTATAGTGCTTATAAATGCTAAATAATGGGCTTTAAAGTTAAGTGTAGATCTGCAAGGTTAGCACTGTGTGCATATGTTAAAACCTCAAGCTGTAATTAAAATACAGCCTGCAGTGTGGAAGTAGTAAGAAGCTGATGTGCCAAATCAAAAGCACAGCACAGCACAGCACCGGCAGTCACAGAAAAACAATCTTCCTTTTCTTTGTGGCCAAAAACAAACGTGTTTCAGCTCGAAGTCATAATCAACACAATCAAAATAGCTGAAATGGCAATTCATACATACAGGGAAAGTCAAAACACCAATCGGCAAAGAGCAAACACGGTTGCATGACTGGATCCATCCGGGAGTGAAGTGAACCCCCCAGAAATGTCAATACTTTAAACTAAAGACCAGAAACATATATAGCTATAATACAAGTTAATAGATAAAGATGCAATAAATCAAATGTATTTACTGATCTGCAGCAAAACATTGTTTCAGGTTCAGGTTACTGTATTTGTACCAGTGGATTTGCTTTGTAGTAGAAGATGAAGCATCCATCTTGGTACACATTTAAAAACACCACTGACAACAGACAAAGACAATACAACATGATAAAGTTGCCCAGGGCTCCACTTATCAGGACTGAAGAGAGAATGAAATATAAGTTGTTCAGTTGTTCTTGCCCGAGCACTATCAGTACAGCAGATTTCATGGAATGCATACATTAAGTCTCTAAGGCACGCTGCTAAATTGCAGGAAAACATGATTTACTTGAAGAAATGATACATGGTTTAATTCTCTACATACTGAAGATAAGGAATCTTAACATGGTCAATCATATGAAATTGGAGAAGGAAAGAACTGCTGTATTTTCTTAACTTTAACTCATGTCAACACAGGAAACTGAATTCCCATGAGACAGCAGAAGAATTCAAATACCGAAAGCCAAAGATTTTATTTAGCTAATAAATGGACGGTAAGAGAAAAGTGTCCATCGGGTGACTGAAATGTGGAATACCCTGTGGAGAGTTTTGATCATGTGAAGTTGTTTGGATTTGACCTGAGAGACTTTAAAGTGTTCTGTTTTCCTCCCAAGTAAACATTAAGATCCTTGGTTCAGAGAGCAAGGGAAGAGAAATTCAGGCCTGAATGGAATTCGGGGAGAGTTGAAGAAGACAGATGTTGGGTGACAAGGTCGGCCAGAACATAGTTTAGCTTTACTGCAGTTGACCCTGAGAAAACCAGTGATCAACATGTTCCCTATCTTACAGAGATGAAAGCATTGCATGAAATGACCATCACATTATATAATCACACCATGAGGCTGTTTCAGGGGTCATGTACATGTGCTTACGACAGAGGAAATGTCTCTGTATTAACTTTGTACAGGAACTGCAACAACAGTCCCGCTCCGTATACATTTCTTCAACCAGCTGACCGTTTGCTAAACAGTGATTGTCCAATCATAGCTTAGCAAACAGTAAGGCACGGCAGGCCTGTCAAGCTGATGTGCGTAGAGCAGTAGTAAGAGCAGGGCAGTGACTTTGGTCGATGATGTTTTTTATTTAGGCTTTCCAAAACACAAGAGCAAAAGTGTAAGAAATGTATTAAAAAGTGTGTTTATTTATCTGTTGGCTACAAATGTTAAAAGGCCCAGTCAACTTACTTACTACCTGGAGAGTATACTGTCCAAGGCCAAGGAGCAAGTAATGAGCTAACTACATTAGTTTCTGTCGTATCACTGCGTGGAAGCCAGTCCTGGATGCACCTAAACTGTAGTTGCTCTGATAGTTATTGGATTTGGTGAACTTCACACTCCAGCAAATTCAGCCAAACACATTACCTGGGTAATCGTTACATTTGCCAAAACCCTGTTTAGTCCTCCTAAAAGCCTTTTTTAAGAGTAAGAGAGGAAACATGCTATTTGTAAATACAAACAAGTACGTTAGCCAAAATGAAATAGGGGAAAATAACAACTTAGGTTGAATTGCCTGGTTGGTTGATGACATTTTACTGTCCTAGATTACCAACGATGATGCAGTGAGATCTATAAACCCTTGTTTGTTTCTCGATGAAAACCAAGCCTAACTGATAGAGGAGGGGAAATTCTTGAAGCTGTTTCTCTATAACAATGCTTAGTTGAGTTTGTGAATTTGTGTGTGTGAAAAGTGTGACTTCATTATTACCCAGCATGTTATTCTAGTTGAGAAGGATATGATATAGAAACAATGGCAGGGAGAGCGATGACTGGAAAGAGGTAAGGTGCAATGCTTCTTGATGTATGGGGTCTCTCTTCCTGTTTTACTGTAAACGCGGCACTCATTGTGTCTTAGCAACAGCCGAAAGACACTAACAACAATGTGTGCGCCCTTGTTAAAGCTTCCTTTCATCCATCTGAGTGAAATGATAAACAGCACTTCCCCACAGATCCTTCAAAGAGAATTAATATCCAGAGGTGTGAATACATTGTCTAATTTTCTCTTTGTACAACTGCTTTAGGTTTGTTTTAATAATGTGGAAATCATGACTCAACTCTCTTCACCCTTTGTAATGCAGAAATATACTTGTTAGTGAAGTGTACCATCAGGTGTTATAATTATTGCTGACAAAAGAAGCAGGAAAAACACTGAGATACGGTGTTGATGTTCTTGCACTTGTGTTGTTTTCACAGCCAAGCCTAGTGGTCAACAGAGTTTTCCTTGGCTTGGACTATCAGAGTATTTATCACTCGACCTTGGGGACAATGTCCCTGTGTGCTGCCTTGCTTTTTTGGCCCTTTCATCCTCACATTTGTCCATGGAGGATATATTCAACACTTCCTGCTGCTCTATCCTTTTGTTTGTCAGCTTGTTTGGGTAGCTGTGTATGTTTGTGTATGTACCGGTGTAGTAAAGCATCTCCTCTCTGTAGCCGAGTGTCTTTCCTCCACCTCCAGTGTAGTCTTTGTAGTCTTGGCTGATAGCGGTCGACAGTAGGAGTAAAACCCCGGAGTGTTTGCTCTCGGTCTTATCCACAGTGTGCTGGAACTGTTCCCTCTGGGCAATGATGGTGTGGTGACTCTCTGCATTTACTCAGCCCAGTCGCCAGGATGTCATGGTAGCAGTTAACAATTCTGTAAACCAAGATGCGTCCAATTTTGTTTGTGTTTTTTTTTAAGGAGATCTGTTTGTGGTAACCAAAAGAGGTATCCTAAGCCAAACCATAGGGCTGGGTATTGTTAAGAACCTGACGATTTGATTCGATTCGATTTCGATTCTTTAGGTCGCAATTCGATTCAATATCGATTCGATTCGATATTGATTTAAATGCTTCGATATCGGTTCAGTAATAAGTAGTAATAAACAAATAATTAATTGGAGTACCTGTTGATAATTTTTAAATTAAAAAAAGTACTCTTAAATTATAAATCTTTCCTCTAGGAAGTTCTAGTTCTAATTGAAATGTAAAAAAAGGCACATGATGTGTTTAGTTATAAAATCGTGCAACCGTAGTTAAGCTGAGAAAGCGCCATTGTTTCTGGGACCACATGGTACATTTTTGTCTGACATAAACATAGACATTACCGCGGTCCCTCCGCCCTGCGGGAGTAAAACGTTGACACTGAACCCCCCTCTCTCCCCGGAGGAGAGTGCTACCCGTGGGCGCACCGTGCAGCGGCCAGGGTAAGACCGGCTGCGCTGGGAGTCTCCAAAAGAGTGGTGCGACATCGGCTACCTGCCTCTACAGCTCCGACAGCGTTTCCACGGCGCATCACCCTCCGACCCTCGAGTGAGGTCGTGGGCCAGGCGCTTCCAGCTGCTGGAGGTGGGGACAGAGAGGCGTCTGGTGAGGGACAGCGGGTGGTCGGGGGCCGCTGCTTGCCTGAACCGATTCAGAGGATTTTCTGAATCGATATTCGATTTGGAAAAAAAATATTGCAATGCATTGATGAATCAATATTTTTACCCACCTCTACCAATCCATATGTTTTCCTAACCCAAGTATTTTTTTCGCCTAAGCCGTTGTAACCAGAGAGAAATAGAAAAAGTAACCTTACCAAACTTTAAGGTGCAACATAAAGAAACATACAGCTTGAACTTATCTGTGGTTTTTTAAGGTTTGAACTTATCTGTGGTTAAGCTAAATTTATTCTGCCGATTCAGTTGATGTACTCTCAGTAATATTATAATAATATTTACTTTATTTTAGAATATCATTTATTTGAGGATTTTATGAAGAAACATATTATTTTGGTTTATTGTTTTACCCCTATTTGTTGTAACAATCTTCTTCTTATCTTGCACTTCTTACATAGTACCCTGGTTTGTTGTACGGTACGGAATTGCTCCTCCACTCAATATCTAGTGAGTTAACGTATAGCATACATCACTGTGCCAGGGTCTTTGTCTCTGCACCTTTTATCTCTAACTAAGCTGTGATCAGCCTCGGAAGCTTAAGACAAAGTAAGCCAGCTAGCTATGCTGAGAACATTAAGTTAACACTAAGAAAACATAAATAATAAGGCATAATTTGAAAAAAACACAGTAACGGCGACCAGCAGAACAGAAACATCTCCACCACCATTGCAACAGAGTATCTTGAGTTTTCTTATCTGGGCCAGTTTAATAAGAAAATAACTGATGTATAAAATAAGCTGTCTTGATACTATCGTGACCAATATGATATTGACCTGAACTTCTTTCGTACCTCCTCTTGCACATTATCTGATTCCATTTTTTGTGTTTCTGCCGTTTTTCCTTTTTCTTATTTCCTTTGATTCTTTAATAACAGCCTTGTATTGCATCATTGCAACATTTGGTGGTTCACTGACAGCCTGAAGTTATCTTATTAACGACACTATAATCAATTCTGCAGCTCCCCTTGGCTTTCACAGAGCTTTATAGTGAGTTTCAGCTGATTGCTTTTCTGTCAGGGTGGACTTTACCAGTTTTTGTTCACACTCACAGCTCTCATAGTGTTGCTTTTGACCACAGCAGGCAGCTGTTTTGAGCAAAAAGACTCTAAACACCCACTGTACGCTATCTGCTAGTCACCAAACAACAGACAGATGACAGAAAAGCAGGTGAACATAGTGGAGAATTTTGCAGCTACAGACAGATATTTCCCTCACTAGTTGATAAAGAGAGTGAACATTGGACTTTCTAAAAAGGTGCCCTGAAACATGACTCCAAATGCTAATGTTGCCCCGTAACTGCTGGGTGTTTGAATAGGTTACTGTTTGCACACTATTTTGACATCACCTTTAATAAGATTAGTGATCAGTAAGATGCATTATCTTTATGCATGCATCTTTATGTATCTTGAGAGAGAGAGAAATATTAATAGGCGATTGTATAATGTTGAATGTCAAGCTAAACGGATACCGTGGTTAACATTGTGTTGTAGCATTGTGTTGTGTACCACCACATGGGGATCAGGATGCCACAATGTGCAATCTTGAGTACAATCAAAGTGAGAGGGTTCTCTTGTAAACATTACTCAGTATTCTCAATAGAAGGGGCGATGAGGTAACAGCAAATACACAAAAATACACTAACGTGGATACAGAGTCTCTCTGTGACAAATTTCATTCAGTCTAAGGTTGCCTCATCTCTCAGTTGGTAAACACAACTGACTGTGTGTGTTGTGCAGCCGACCTCCTTTGTTTCACTTGTTTGCCGTCTGTTCTTTGCTTTGACAACAAAGCCTTGTTGGTACTGTCCACTGTGTGTGAGGCTCAGGGTGGAAAAGAGGATGGAGGAAGGAGGGGCAGGTCAGGTTTGATCTTGCTTTCAGGAGCTGTGCGTGGCTCTTGGCTGCAGGGAGAGAGGAATGGTAGGTGAAAGGGCGCTGGCTGCTGCCAAAACTGCAACGTGCGTGCTACCCGCTGTGTGCACACAGTGAGCGAAATGAAATTGGCTTACTGCTGCGCTCTACATGTAATCAAATAGGCATTTAAAGGGCTGACACCCACTCTTAAAACCACTGCAGATGTTTTGGACCAGCAGAAATTTGACTTATATTCTCTCATAACCGAACTTGCTGTCAGCTGTCTTATAAGTTGCTTAAATTGATATATGCAGGAACGGGAAATACGAGTTTACTGACTGATCATTTCAATTGGCTGATAAGCTCAGCCAGCCAAATATCAAATGAAACTCAGCTCTGGCAGCCCTCCACATTTGGCTCAAATTTCTGTTTTTGTTGCACGACCGAGTCAGGAGGATGAAGGCAAAAGGTTCCAAGGATTACAAGGCTGTGTGTGTCGGGTTTATTATTGTCAGATTGTTCTGTATAAATAGGCACGAAGAATATGCCCAATTGTCTCAGCCAGTAGTTAAGAAAATGCTTTTTCTGTATCACATACTGCTCCTCAGGCAACCCTGTTTTTAACTTTTAATTACCGTAATTGATATTTTATGTTTGCATAGTTTAGTGAAAAGCAAATGTCAAAGACTACAAAATGTTGCACGCCTAAACTTCAGACTTTGACCGAGTGCACAGATGGTATGATAGATGCTTATCTTACTTCCTTTTTATGAGTTGAAAGTCGTCTGATGGTGATAGTTAACACAAGCTTATCTGCCTGTAAAACAACCAACAAAACATAAACATTGCTTCTCCTGGTGTACGTCAGTGCTACAGGTATGCAAATGGCCTTAAATAAAAACACTGCAGATCATGTCTCTGAAAAACCCTTTAAGGAAAGACTATGAAAGGAAACGGAAGATGAAATATATGAAGAAATACTTTCTTCTGTGATTCTGTAACTTCCTTTGTGATGGTGAAATGGTACACAGTCATTTAATAGAGCTACACAACTCCTCGTTGGGGTCCACAGAGTTGGAGCATTAAGGTCAGCATAGCCTGTCCTGATGCTTCTGACTCTAAACAATGCGATTGGATGATGCCGCAGTTTACCACTGATTGATTCACAGTGTAACTCTAAGCTGCTTATAAAGGCATTGCTTGGTTATTTGTTTGCTTCAAAATTATATTACAATCCGTCCATTCCTTATTTCATTTGGATTCATCTGACTATATTTGCCTTTAAACACCTGGAGAGAGTTGCAACAGCTGTTTGAGAGTTCAAATTTGTATTTTATATGTGTTACTAAGTGGAGATTTACATGTGCCTAAATGTTCACACCACACAAACCAGTTTCTACGTAGATATTGCTAGATATTTTATACAGCCAGTTGAAATCGTTGGGTAGCTAACTGAAACAAGTCACAAGCCAAGTCATGAAACTTATGTGTAGTTGAGATCAAAATGAAAGTTGAGTTCTAAGAATCATGTGGTCCAACCCATGAGTAATGGGTATTCAAGTACTAATATAGTAATAGCAGTCATGAGTTAGAATGTGAACCTGTTGACGTGTGTTGTGCCGTTTTTGCTTTGAAATTCCTGTTTCCAGCTTGTCAGATGTAAATATTTGCAGGTTTTCTTGGTCCTCTCCACATTACTTTGGATTTTGGAGTAATGGTCAGAGAAGCATTTCATTTCATTCAGCTGTCCTTTTTGATTTGGTAGCCCAACAGATATTTGTAACCAGTTTACACATTATTGCTTTAACTTGCTAAATTCTTTTTGATTGTGCAACACAATTCGATAAATTACTTGTTTGATTATCACACTTTCTGAAAACATCTGAGAAAGGACACACAACCAATGTAGTAATAGCTTTATATACGACTGGTGCAACACACAATCTTGATATGACTCTGTTATTCTTTGGGACAGCAGTAAAAGAGGAACCCAGTGTTTGCACAACAGCTCAGCTGCAAGCTTTTGCACAATTTCCTAGTAATGGCATTCCATATAAATACAATACAATTAACTGCATGACTAAATGGAAAATTGCTAATTTTCTATTGTACTGAATATTCACATGTAGGCATACAGTTGCACTTCTGGTTAAAAAAAATATGGAGTTGTTTCCTAAAAAGGCAGCTTGTTGAACTCTGATTAAATTAACAAATAATAATTACTGGAAACTTCAATTTGAAGCAAAAGTACAAATGACCATTTGCGTGTGTCAGCTCTTGCCCTCATCTTTTACTATGATTACTGGCTAGATATTAGGTGGTGGCTATGTGACTCAATTTATTTTTATTCAGTAAAGCATGCTAGATTCAAGACAGACTGGATTGTACCCAGACAAGTAATTCCTTATAATAAAATACAGTTTTAACAAATTCAGTTTCAAGGGCCTCTTGTAATGTTGCACAAAGTTCTGTATTTATAAGTTACTACTGAGGAAATGACTGGTATTACTTCACTTCCTTTTCACTTTGAACATTTTTCTGGTTGGCCTGTCTTACACTGCTCGGCGTAGATGGAAAATTCTCATTCTGCCTTCTTTTTTTATTGTACTCTCACCACAGAATGAGGTTATATAATAAAACAAATGTCTTCCATGAACGCATACAGTACATTCAGACGGTCTGTTCTACATGACATGTGGCCATGTATATGCCACCTCAGTATAAATAGAGTTGGTGTCTGTGTTTAGACATTGCTGAGAGATATTGCATGCTCCACCAGACTCCCTGTTCCTTTTTTCCTCTCTTCATGTGTTTCTCAGTTTGACCACCACTACAGCTCAGACGTTTGAAGAATTGCACAGTGGTAACTCTTCTTCTAGTTAATGGTCTTGTATGTCTCACACAAATAGTTATAACCCTGATGCAAAGCTGCAGCATATCAGCATCAAGATATCTTTTGGTCATAGAATCATTTGCCCCATGACTTTAAGATCTCTAGTTATTATTTATGAGAACTGATGACTGAAGATCAAATTCATTAGATAAAATTCTGCGTTTCTGCAGAAACCTGTAGAAAAGCATTACTCTAGTTCTTTTGCAGGAGGATTGCAAAACTTTGTTTTGTATTCAAGGTGGAAACTTTCCATAGGAATTAACCAGATTTTATTATATTTTATGGGAAATAAGATGGGAATATAGAGGTATTTATCATGACATGCAGGTCTAGCACAAATGTTTTACAGTACCCTTTTAACAGAACTGAAATAATAAATAGTTCTAGCAGTAGTTGAGTTGAACTAATTTGATTGGATTGCTTTTAACTAGATCATGCTATAGAAATCCATTAATTTGAAGAGACCTGACATTTCAGTGACATTTACCTCAAATGAATTCAAACAACCTTGACTTACAATTTCTATTTTGAAATTGAGTTTCCAAAATTCCTGCACTTTACTTTCCTCTGAAAATGTACGTACTGTTTGTACTCATTCTGTGCTGTATCACTCTTGCTCTACGTTTCTGCCTTCATTGAGAGGTCAGGTCACCCTGCAAGGAATTGGTCTTAGTTGGCTGGGGTCATGAATCATCCCATAGAGAGGCAGAGGGTATTGCCTTCCACAGAATGCTCTGACCCTTGTGTATCCTTGTATTCTCAGGGAGGGCCCCTTCCTCACCACCGGGCATTGTTATGTGGTCAGAGATTCTTGCTAGGTCATTATCTCCTGAAAATAGTCTGGGGCAGCCAGTTGTGCTGTGTAATGTATCTAACCATCCATATTCCTCGATGTAGACAGTTGTATACTTACTTTTCTTAGGATTGTATGGACATGTGTTTTTTTTGACTGCTCTGTCTGTCTCTATTATGATATTCTGAGTACTGTCATGAAAGTTTGGGATCCTGGCCCCGTTGATAAGACAGTCTTGATTCTCATTCAAAAGCCAAAAAAGACATGGGTGCGGTATACGTGGTATGGTCTATTGGATTAAGAAACTGATTTATAAACTGGATTTTGCTCTCAGCTATGAGCCAACCATTTGAAGAAACACCCTGGGAATCCCCCTCCTAGATTCATTTGAGTCCTCCCTTGAGGTTTCTACATCTGCAGCTTCAGTTCTCACAATTCTGTACATCATATCCCCTTCATGAAGAGCCCTTGCCAATTTGTACTTGCTGAAATTTTCACTTTGGAGATGAACTACTTTCTTACAGTTTCAAATTACGTCACTGTCACCTTTTTTGGATCAAGGTTTTGATGAAGGATTTCATTCATTGGACGTCTTGACCATAATTTATCAGACAAAACAAGCTGAGCTAACGTCAGTGGCAGCTCTGCTATGCTTTATTCAGTGTTCTTGCTTGTTTCTGGATGACAGAGTCTGTTTATTTTGGAGGAGCCGAGCCCTCTGTGATAATTTGGTTCCTGGTAAAAACCTTGTGAACGAATAACAGTAAAGGAATCCTGATTTAAAAACAATCAAAGTGCTTAGAAACAGGCTGAGCTAGCTAATGTTAGTGGCAGCCGTTCCTGACATCCTGTGTCTGTCAAAGAGCATTGGAGATTTTTAACTTGAAACTGTAGTTGATTGTTGGGTCCATTTATTAATTTCTTTACTTAAAATATAGAAGAAAGTACAGCCTTAAAAATGTGTGATCGACATCTTTAGCGCACATTGTTGAGCAGCAGCAGAGAGACGGTTGCACAGATTAGATTAAGCTCTGACAGCTATCAAGTAGGCTACTTCAAAGACAAAATAAGACCTATCTCAAACCAAATAACATGGCTGACTGAGAATCTAAATCAAATTAATCATTTCTCTCTTTCTTCTCTTCATCAGAAAATGTAAGAATCTAATCAGGGCCGCGCTGCCAGGCACAGCTTAGTTTTTTCCACTTGATTTTGTGCCACACAGCAAGGTATAGTTGTTTACGTTGATAACTTGGACGTGTGCTAGTCAGGGCAAACAGGAAAAAATACCTGAAGTCCTTTCCTCCTTTAGAATAAGTCCATATCTTGTCGATTAAACCTGGTTTATGTAAGTAAGGCATGGTTAATGAAGCTGCGTCAACTCATTAAAAAACAGAGTGCATTTCCTGCACAAAGTACATGCAGGAACCACTCTTCTCGCCTCTAGACTAGTCATTTTTGTGAAACCAGCCCCCTTTGTGTGTGTTTGCCATTCATGCGATTACTGACATAAGGTCCATTTGGATTTCCAGAAAAAGTGTGTCATTTCCTCACTGTAAAAACATTGTCTGTCTGAGAAGGTGGAAAATATGCAGAAAGCACCTGCCTTAGTGTTTACTGTATGTACTGAACACTTTGATCTCCTTCAAATCATGTTTTATTTATCAGTCACTACTAGCCATTACTTGGTACTACTTAGTCACTACCTACGTTTTTTAACCAATTGTTTTTTGTCTTTTCCTCTAGCTGGACAACATCCTCTACCCTCCCTCCACATCCCTCAGGAAGTCCAGTAACCCCGATTTGACTCATGGATTAAGCCCTGCTCTCAAATTTAGACGACATCTCTCTGATGATGGAAAACACGTTCGAAGAAGGAGTCTGGGGGGCGGTCTCACAGGTAATTAATGTGAGGACTTCCTGTTTTAGGTTCTCACAAGTATTTATGATGTTTAAGACCACCAGATTAATGCATGCATGGAAAAACAGCACTGTTTTTGTGTGTTTTCCTTTGGGGTTTGGAGAGTTCTTACTATAACAGCTGCCTTCTTCATGATTTATGTGTTCTTAATTTCCCATGCAGTGGTAAATCATAGTCTCCAGACTTCGCACACGTGATAAAGATATCATAATGTATAAAAGAAGAGCTTCTGTGTTTTTTATATGGTCTTAATTGGGCAGTTTGATCAGATTAAAGCAGCATGCACATTTACTGTGTAATCTCAGTGTAGGTAACCATACATAATACAGTAACAATTAACTAAACACACAAGTCCTTCATCAGATCGCACTCTCCCCTCTTTCAATAGCTACAAGATTTATTTGCAGTTCTTGGCGGATGAGGTAGAAAAGTGGTTTATGTGAGTCCTTATCACATTTGGCCACAAACCAATGACCATGTATCACTTTAACAATACAGGAATGCTCCTTAATGTTCAAAGTTTCTTTATTAGTACCCAAGGGTAAATTTGTTGTGCAGACAAGAAATCTAGCATTTCACAGCTGAAAACCCCACAATGATACAGAGTCATAGAACAAAAGCATCAAACAATACAAACGCCTATGAAGATCACGACCAAGTGCTTCTACTCTCGCCCACTCATTCCAAAGTTTAAAGTGTCACACAAGCGTGAAGTGCATCTTCTTGATCGAGCTTTGTGTAGTATGGCATTGGCTGCAGGGAGGAAAGCATTTCTCTACATATATTATTTACCAATGGTAAATGTGTACTCCTTTAACACCAGTATGTTGGTTTCAGGAGGATCTATTCACAAACAATTGAATATAGTAATCATAAATATGCTTTCATTAGTGTGTAATCACCTGAAATTAAGAATTGTGTTTTTTACCTTAGAATCCTTTTATATAAAGAGGGAGTGGGTCACCTTCCACAGAGTCCGCCATGTTTCAATCCTGTGCTTCTACAGCAGCTCAGAATGGACAAACCAAACAGTGGCCTTGCTTTTTAGTTTGATCAGCCTTCAACCACTTTAAGCCACTAAATCCTACACACTGGTCCTTTAATGACTCTGTAGAGTAATTTAAGCCAAATCAAAAGCATGTTTTACTTTTTTACTTCAGCGATATCCAAGTCTCCAGCCGACTTTTTTTGCAAGTTTTGTTTTTAAGCTTTTTTAGAAGTGGTTTATTTGTGTGCTCTAGCTTTTCAAACCTTTTGTATAAACAGATATTGTAAAAAAAAAATGCTCAAAGTCTTAAACCTAGGGAAAAAAACATTGAGTTCAAAGCAATGAAAAATTACTTGCAAAAAAGTTATATTCAGAAGGATTATCATGATGTTTGTGAGGATGAAATAGCTCTCAAGGACACATTGCGAAGTAAAAACTCTTACAATTCAAATGTATGACTGATTTCAGTTGCAGCAAGTAGAGATAAACAAACACACCATCTGTCACTTAAGCTGGTTCTGAGAAGAGGAATTCTCAAGGAGTGCAATAATGACAGTGTCACACTTGGCCGGACACCATTCATAAGTGCATCAGAGAGAAGTTTGATAGGATTACATCATCATCTGCCAACAGCAGGGATGTGACCCAAATGTCACCAAACTCAATTGCCTCAAGAACTGTAAAGCATCAAGGTATCAATTCAAAATGAGATTTTTGCCATATGACATTTTTCTATTTACTCAAAGGCCTTGAAAACATATTTTCCTAATCCGCCTCTCTCTGTGAAAGATGGCCTACTTACAGGAACATAGTTTTCTGCCAAACAGTTGGAACAGTTCTGATTATTTCACTGGAGAGATTTCTCATCTTCTCATGCTGTTTGTTTAGTGCTCCTCTCACCGATTTGAAGGAGGCGAGAAACAGTTGTCAAAAGATGATGTCATCTATTTCAGAGCACCAGGATTTAGCAACATTTGAATCGAGGGTTGTAAGGATTTGAGAAAAACAAAAAAGAAATACTACTGACTACACACCTGTCAGACTTGACCCCAAGTATTCTCGACTGTTCACTGTTGTCCATACAATAATTGCTGAATAATGGAATGTGATTGAAAGGTAGTCAAAAATGTTACTAGATTATTATAGACAAGAGGAAAAATCCATGAGGTAAGAAGCTCATTACTTACTAATTGTCATTTAGACTGCATTTTGGGTGTGCTCCTATATTAAAAAAAAAACTGTGTTCTTGTTATAGGGAATGTATAAAGTCAGCAGAGAGTGATCCCATTGGAATTGTGAAAGTCATTATGTGAGGATCTTGTGATTTCAGTTTGTAGGTTGGTAGCAAATCCTGCAGTGAAGACTTGGAGAATACAAACTACCAGAGCAGGTTTTACATTTTTTTATGCATCCAAGTTACACCCAGTTTGTATCCAGTTTCCAGTAACAAGGGATCTCTAACAGCTGGAAAAATTAGGAAAGAGAAGAGCCTTGCTGATTTGAAAATAAAACAGTTAAGTGTATCGTTTCATTCTGCCTGTAGATAGAGGAGTGGGTGTGATCACATGAGCACAGATGCATTCCTCTCTCTGGACATTGACAGATATACACCTCCTCTACTGTGACTGCAGCTTTATTTGCTTCCATACAGAAAACTGTAATACCTCAGTCTGAATGTCTGTTTTACGCCTTTTAAACAGCTAATTTTTCCCTGTGAGTTATATCTGGAAAATGTTCACCCCCTGATTAAAATGTCAACCTTTTCACATTCAGTGGACAATCATGTTATCAGTGCTGCTTTGAATGAGTGCACTACCCTTTACAAATTAGTCTTTGTAAAAAGAAGACGGATAAACAAACCTGATTGTGCTGTTACTTTGTTTTTCATTTGAAATCGGGTTTTATACCTGATATTGATTTCAACATAATAACTTCATTTATTGTTACAGTGCAGCTGGTTTGATTTGATTGCTTTGGACTTGTTTTACTTTCTGAATAACCAGCAATAATTCATTGTCAAAAGATCTTATTTGTAAATTCACTGATAAAGTAAGACACAACCGCTGCCCTCACAAATGTTGTGGATTCTCATCTTGAAGTAAGTGAAAAAACAAGTGCAATCAAATATTCATGTTATTCCTCCTGAATAAGGAGTGTTTTTTCTCTCTGAGGGTATGATAATGTGACAAAATGTGTTTTTAATGGTTTACAGCCCTCAGTTAGTAGAACTTGTTACACCTGTGAGTCTGTCAGGATGAGCAAGTCTAAATGACCTAGGCCGAAATACTTCTATATCAGGTATCCAGTTTGAATGAAACCCATTAGAACAGTGTGTCTGAAAAAGGGGCATCTGTACAAGTTTTGGAAAGGAGTGTCTTTGCTAATACCTGTGTCGAGTGTAAAAAGATAAAAACTGACCCATTTATAAAGTGTTGACTAGTGCCTGAAGAGACATTTCCTTTTTGCCGGGATGTGATGGGCTCTAGTGAGGAAAGCATTTGCCGGTAAGGAAGGAAGGACCTCAATTTTCCCTCCTTATCCTGTTTGGCCTCTCTTCTACTTGATTTTACGACAGTGATCACAGTGGAGCTATGAGGTTAACTCCAGCCTCTTAATTTTGTCTGCAGTCGAAAAGAAAATGGCAGTCTGTCGTTCGGGTTTTTAATTTTTTTATCTGTAAGATATAATTGCGCATTATTTTGTAATGTGTGTTATCTGCAGGGGAGTGAGAAAGAAGACACAATTTGTGGCTAAAATTATCAAGGGCAGTGCTAACTAGAGCAAAAAGTTGGAAGAGGATCGCAGGTCAATGCTATTTTTAACCTTGTATGCAGAATGTTAGCATGCAGTATGAAGATGGATCTATCGCTGAGGCATTAAACCACACCACAGACTGTCTTTATCATTCGAAAACAATAAAAGTAGACATTATTAACACTGAGGGGGATTTTCTATTTTGTGCTGTGAACTCTGCAAACTGTCAGTGAGCATGCTGAAAGGTCAGGAGGAAACATTTAGAGATCTGAAACACAACAGTTCAAAAGTAAAGTACAGTATTTTGTAGTGAATTGGATTGAAACTAGGGATTCTTTTTTTTTCTTGTTCTCACAAGTGTTTGTATAAGCATTGTACACAACTCAGTAACAGATTGAATTGAATAGGTCCGCGTCAATGATATTCGTCAGACCCATGTGCAAAATCAGTACCATAATCAAACACTTTTTGCATACCGTAATTAATTTGATGTATTAGTATTTAAAGTGAGCAAATGTTTATATTTTTGCCCTGTAATCTGTTTCAAGTGGCATTTAAGATTTGGCTGGTGACAGGCTTCAAGAAATGTTTTTCGCTACATTTGCAACCGGAAGAGCATAATATCTACAGTGTGTGGCCACAGAAGAGTGTTCTATAAAGTCAAACTACTGCAGCTTGAAGTTGTTTATTTTATTTCATGCCTGCACTTGCATGCCTCTAAACTGAAATGTGTTTGAGATCAGTCATTTTCCTGAAGCTATTAGCAGGACAGTGAATATATAAACCTGCCTCCTCCAGTTTAGAAAAGCTTAAAAAATGTGATGAAGAGACGTACTTGCTTTAGGCCATATGAACTTGAGATACCCCCTTTATGTTTTGAGGACAGCCTACTTATCTCCCCTTCCTTTTCTGTGCCAAGGTTGTTAATCCTCTCCTGTCTCCTCTAGTGTTTACTTGAACAGGAAATGGAAATATACACATGTGGATGAAGGATGACAACACTTCTATGAATTAATTTTGCCTGAAGTACAATAAGATCTTCCTTTAGAGTAGCTGAGGCGGCTTGTGTTATGTTTTAATCTCTGTCTTGCTTTATGTACTGTGTTTGTAGGATCAAAGAGTTCAGATGAAAGTGGATGTGTGATGGAAAGAAGCAGTTAGTGCCATCTAGCTGCCAGCAGCGGCGGCTGAAAGTGGAGATTGTTTATTCAGTTTAACAAAGATTATTCTTCCACAGAACTCCTGATGTTATCAAAACTTGCAGCTGGATCCGTTTACACACCTTCATCAAACTTCATAGCCTGTTGGTGCTTATGTAATGTTGGGATTGCCAGTGATCTCTTAATGGGCTTTGGTTTAACCCTTTGACATCCTGCCTGGCTGCAGTGGGTCAGGGGCTTCAGCTTTATACTGCTAACAGGAGCAGACAGCGAGGGTAATCTTATGTTACTGTTATGTCATCTGACCTCTGCTCTCTCCCCGTTTACTGCCTCTCATTATGGATCAGTAAAAATACTCTGATATGACTGTGTATCACATTATTAAGTTGTAAATACTGACGCATCAGCGTGTAAACATCATAATACATTGACTTAACATTGCTGCTGTAGCTGCTTGAGGTGGAGTTGCATTGAAATACTTAATAAACAGCCAGTTTAGTTCAGGAAAAAGACAAATTACAAAGACATATAAGCAAGAGCAAATCCACATAAATGATCACTAAAAGTATAATTGATACAATAAATAAAGCAAGTAAGGTATGAATTATAAAAACACATTAAAAGCTCCACCAAGGCCCAACAGTCCCCTTTGTCCAACTCAAAATGAACTCACTCATAGATGCCAGCCACCCAAAGATGCCAGGACGAATTAATACAAATCTCACAATGTTAAAGGAAGTGAGAAAAAAAGTAGTGGATCCACAACAAAGGTTAATGGGATCTATTCCTCCAACCAAGTTTCTTTGAAATCTGTTCCTCTTTGAAAAAGGTTCTGTGTCATCCTGACAAACCAACAAAAAAAACAGACACGAGTGAAAAGTATAACCTTCTTGGCTGAGCTTACAAATAAAATGAAAGAATAAACAATTCGGGAGAAAGCAATTTTGACAAATGTATTTTGAAGAGGGTTTTCAAAGAACAAACAGAGCTTTGTGTGCTATCCTCCGGCAGGTCGTTCCCGCTCATCGTGGGCCTTTGTCTCCATTGGGTTATAGCGTTGACCTGTGTATTCTTCTGACAGACCTCTGTCAGAAGAAGTCAGGCTGCATTCAGTCTTGTAAGTGGTCAGTAAGTCAGATGTATAATCAGGAGCCGACCCAAGGTGTGCTTTAAAAGTAATCGTAAAACATTTAAAATTTGTTCTAAAACGTAAAGGTAACTTATGTTAAGATGCTAAAATATGCCTCCTGTGGACTCTTTGACTGGAGTTTGTGAGTTGTCTTGCTGCCAACTCAGTAACCAAGTAACAGTAATCTAATTCGAATGAAAAGCAAGTATGACAGTATCCAGATACTTGGTGGATAAAAAAGTTCCCATTTCCCAAGTATTACAAAGTTGCAGAAAGCAGTATCATCACATATAACACTTAGATTTTTGTGCTGCGTTTTGATGCAACAGAATAGAGAACCTAAATGAGAAGAAAAGTGCTCTCCGGTGAGGTCTTGACATTTGATAATAGCTTCTGAGTTTAACTGAAGAAAATTTTGAGGGAGACAGTTTTTAGCAATTGTGAGACAGGGTAACACTTTTACCAGTGTGTTGTATTGTTGGAATCAAAAGAGGGAGAAAAGAAGGAAAGCAAGTTCTTCTGCATGAAATTGTTGTCTTTGTTCATTGTGAGGTGATGGTTTAATTTCAAACAATGTTTTAAGGTTAAAAACCGTGTGAAATTATCCAGAAGTTTAGGGGGGGGTATCAATCTCTGGAGAAACTGCCATAACCATGAAACGTGAACTAAACCTCATCCTGTTGTTGCTCTGCAGGAAAGTACCTTCTGCTTCCCACCAACCCCCAGCAGACACAGACAGCATGGCAGCCGTCGTCTGAGATCTCCAACCTGGTCCGTATATGTTCCATGAACCTCGGAAAGTCAGACCCCTCCCTCAACACCAGCCTGGTGAGTGCTTCTACCACAATATTCTTTGTGTCCATCTAGGCAGAACAGGAGCATAACCTCGTTGTATAAACAGAGTTTTGGTCAAAAAGAAAATGGGGAATGTTTCTGAAAGATAAGATTTGCATAATAATTTAAAAGAAACTACAATTTCTGAATAAATAATATTCAACAGTCCACGGTAATCATACCTGTGTCCTTTGAGAATACAGATGGCCACAGATATGGTTTGTCCTGTAAACAAAATTCAAACATCAATGTGAAATAATACTCCAGATTCCTTTTACTGTTGCATCTCATTATCCAAGTACAAGAGAGCAAAATTTTTGGGTTTCAACTACATCAACATGTGCAAACATGGCGATAAAAACAGTATAAAATATGAAAAGGAATGAGCAATTCAGAAGGCCGCCCTGAGGGGCTCCCGTGTTCAGGGTCAGAGGGGCGGAGGTGCTCTTCCTCTCCACCTGTGTCAACCTGACAGGCATGATAAGTGAATGTGCTTATGACTATTTGCTCTCGTGATATCATACATATATGTATATACAAATTATATGTAGATATTGCTCTCCACCAAATGCAAACTGACCAGTCCTTCTTAAAATACACTGTATTTTTACAGACACACATGTAAAGTTCTGCAAAATCTTATAAAGATGTTTATATTTGGCTACTTATTGGTATAGTTTAAGTTTAATTAACAACATTGATCATGCTCCAACATTTTCAGCCATCATCACTGATACTTTCTTATCTGTGCCTATAATAAACAGTGAACAAAGATCACACCCACCCATCATTTGTTTTTACCTACATACTGTTATGTGGCTGACGTCTGGTTTAATGAATGACTTGTTTGTTAATGGCTCTTGTTAGTCACTGCTGCGGGTTTATAAAGCACTTTTCTGCTTTGTTTTGGAAAACACAAATATATTTATTTCCATGGATACAAAACATGACAAGCCACACAACATCAGTGCTTACATTCATCAAGGATAACTGAATATATTTAGCAAGGCAACCTTTTAGGGGTGTTTCGTGACACATGCTTCAGAAAAAACTAACAAAAGAGAGTAAAACCACAGGTCCAAGAGGTCCAAGTGCATCCCTGTAGTTTGAACCGATGAAGTCATGCAGAGAGGTGACCTTCAGCTCTGTCTTTTCAGATGACACTGACAGATACCCTGCTACTGATTGTATCTCACTGCTGAGACAACGAGATCACGATATCAGAGGCTAATCCAATGCTGTTAAGCTATGAGTCATCCCCAGTGTGTGCTCAGTATCAGTCAGAGAAAAGGTTAATGTAATAAAATGCATCTGTATGTACATAAATACATGTGTTTGCGCTCGTGTGTGGATGCTTTCAGAGTAAATCTGACAGAATATTTTGGTAACTGACAATCGTACCATTAGTGATCTGAGTGGGTTGACTGAGAATGGACCTGTAACCTGAACTAGAGGAGGTCTAGCTGTCTCTCAGATGACATCACTGTGACCCTGTTTATGCTTATGTAACACCACTAATAATACAGTGTCATCCTGACGACTGATTTTGAGAATGTGTTTACGGCATTGACGTTACATCGCTTGAAATGCTCAAACCTAAAGACAGAAAGCATCTCAGGTGATTTGAGTGTTTCCATCTATTAATATGTCAACTGATTCTGTCCACTGGGGGGCGCTAGTGCATTTTCAGTGTTAAGAAGTAAATTTCATGTATCCTTCTGCTTGTAAAAGGCACAAATTACTCCCTTTGGTTATTGTGTCCTGCAGAGTGAATGAAAACATGATTTCCTGGAACTAATTGTTCTCCCGGGGATTAGTCCTTCAGCCGCTGTGTGTGGATTCAATTTAAGTTTTACCACTTGATGACCTGAAAGAGTCTTTTACATCTTTGACTTTGCCAGTTTTTTAGGATGTTTGTGTTTTAGAGGGATGCTCCACTGATCCCCGTAGTTTAAAGCATGAGGCCAGCTTCACAGCAGCGCTCCATGAGCTCGCTGGGATCGAATATCTTGCTCAAGGACACTTCAGCAGGAGAAATGAAGGGTCTCCAGCCAAATGCAATTCCTTCACCTACCCAGGAATACATAAATAAACTCTATCTGTCTAGACAGCTAAGCATAGATCTACGAAAATGTTTCCAGTTGGCTAATATTGAACATAAGGAGTACACGTGTGCACTCGGTGTCCTCTGAGCCCTGAGTCAGTTAATGGAGTTAAAGAAAGGCAGAGAGCTGTAAGGTCATGGAGACCTGGGAGCCTGGAACAATTTTTTTCATCAGACTTCATTCAGTAAATGGGACCACAGATAGATGGTTTAATTTGGGTTTTTTTTTCAGAGGAAGGGCACTGGGGTGCAGTGTGAAGCCACAGAGCATTATGTTCCCACTTCCTCTTCATGGCACACTGCAGCCCTACACCTCCAAAAATGAGTTTTCATGGAAAATGGAAAAACAAATTAGATTGATTGCAGTTAGTGCATCCACTGCCTTGTGGGGGAATTAATTTAGTATTTAGGAACAACTTCACTGATCACAGACTTTCATTATGGCCAGTGTTGGGCAGGTTTCTTCCAAAATGTGTTATATTACTGTTATCGTAGAATAATGCATTAATGAGTAAACTACTTTTGTGCCACTTTCACCAAAATAACCACAGAGTCCATCAATGCATTAACATGCAGAGGTTACCACTGTCTATTAAAATTGCTGGTTTGCACAACGATAGTGTGAAATTGTACAATTAATTAGCCTATTATTTTTGTCCTTTTCTCTGATAAACTTAAGCTAGTGGTAGTATACCCATTTCAAAAACATGACTCTGAGTTTGCAGCAATTTTAAGTAAGTACTCTTAATGCTGTGGTCTCATTGGATAAATTACCCAACCGGAGTTATTCAGAAGTAAATTCCTAGTTGAATTGGACTAGTTGAAACAAACTGCTAACGCTGGGGCTTTTTTCCAACTAATAGTTTTTATTCTATACAGTTTCCCTGCTTTAAAATCTACCCTGCAGTCATTTGAATGCATACAGTATGCAGTCAAATGTGTTAGTGAATCATCCTTATGTTTCTGCAGGATGCATCTCAAACATTGTCTCATCCTTATTCTTATTCTTAACACTGTTTGCATGCCCCCGATGACTCAGTGGTTGGCACTGTGAGAGAATTAGATGCCGGTGACCGCTGCTCGGATATTGTCGTGTGTAGACACAAGCTGAATGGCTGATGTGTTGCTGCATCTTAACGGTATCTTTCGGAATCGGCTGCACTGACACCGCAGGGCTTCTTCATACAGTGGCTGTATTATCCCGCCTTCAGAACAAGCTTAGAAAAGATGGTGAATCGGTTGACCTTGAGAGAGGAGCGAGAGAGCCAAACTCCTCGTCCTCTAGACAATGAATGGAAGGTGCTGTTTTTCTTTGGTTTCCTCTGAGAGTTTTAATGCTCAGTAGAAAATGTTGGTAATTGTGAGTCCGCTTGTCTATCTTCTGCAGGGACTATTACAAAATATTAATGAGGTCCAGACAATATCTTTAATGTAGCAGTGGTCATTCTTGCTGGTTACACAGGCAGAGTAGTTGTTGTTACAGTGATGGTTGTATGACTGGGAAGTCCCTGGCCTTACTGACAATGAATGAATGGAGGACTGCCAACGTGCACACTTTGTGGCTTGATTGAAAACACTCTCATGCTTGGCACACTAGATGCAGCAACAGTCACATTTGGCAGACATGTCCACATCTGAAGAGATATAATTGGCTATTTAAATTGGTTGCTATTCATTCAGTTTGAAATGGACAGATTTTAAATGTGGGTGGGTTAAGTTCAAGCTGTATTACTGTTTTATTTTACGAGAAATACTAAAAAAGGCAATATTTTTAAAAGATTCATTTTAAGGGCTTCCAGGAGAATGAGTTTAATTTGAGATTTTGTTCTACATTATCAAACTGGGGATGATTCACTTTATATTGCTTCACAGTTCTCCAGAGTCACTTAAGAAGCCAAAAGCTTTATGTAGTTAAACTCTGTGTAAAGAAGGTAATGATCCTGAATCAGATAGTTTTAATTCAAAACCTGAATGACAAGATGCTGCATGAGCTACAGTACCATGACCATAATTGTTGGTGGCTTCATTTCTGCTTTGTTATCAGTTAATGCATTTCCGAGGGCTGTAACTATAGATTAATTGATTTAGATCCTGTGTAGCTCAACACCCAGTACACTAGCCTCGTGATATTTATCTTTGGAAAAAAGTCTAACATTTTATGACCTCAATCTGGCACCAATGTTTTCCTGTGGTACTGAACATGGTGTCAGTTAGTTGAAAAGGTCTGAGGGAATCAAGAGGTTTTTGTACTTACTATTGTACGATGGCAAAATAATGTTTTTAAGTAAAAATAATTGGGTTTCTGCCAGTTATTTCCTAACTTTATCGGTTCCTTCGTCTTATCTCTAATGTGAGAGAAAGTTGTGAATAATCACCATCTCTTTTAGCCCGAGGTGCTAAAAAAGTGCTTGTTTTTTCTCACCAACAGGCCAAAAATCTCAAAATATTAATAAAAGAACAGACAAAAATAGCTAAGTCCTCACATACAGTATGTGTTCCTGGAAACAGCACGTGTTTAACGTACGTTTAATTTGTCCTTGACAATAACTTTATTGGCC
The DNA here is from genome assembly GCA_963678695.2 of Diplodus puntazzo. Lineage (NCBI taxonomy): Eukaryota > Metazoa > Chordata > Actinopteri > Spariformes > Sparidae > Diplodus > Diplodus puntazzo. Next base: position 22,476,085 of record OZ023173.1, on the reverse strand, counting down.
AGCATCTATCAAAATAGTTGCAGTGTGTTTTTCTGATTAATCAATGAATCACCTTGTCTAGGTTCTATTGTCTAAAACTTTTCTAAAAGACAAAAGAAACGTGTCTTTGTAGGTGTCTTGTGTCTGACCTGTGTGTGCCTTCATTGCAGGTTTAAGACTCCTTTAGTTCAGCCATGCTCTGCCCCCCCCCTTGCCTCACAGGATTTCTGTTATTGCTTTTTTCCTGCTTTATGCTCTCCCATCATGCCCCTGGGTGTGCATGGCTCTTTGACAAGCGTGGCACATCTCTCTTGACTGTGATGCTCTTTGGCAGAAAATCAATACTCCACCTCTGGTGTGATATGGAGATAAGACTGTCATAATCCTGATGTTGTGCCTTTGTGGACTCTCATTCTGCCTCATAATTGCAGTCAGTGATGTCCTTCACTGATATCATTGTCGTTGCAAAGGCAGGAGCTGCAGTTTATGTGTACAAACTGAATGTGTCTGGTCAGAAAAAAACAAAGTTTCTAACAAATACTATAGATTTTTCAGTCAACACCGAACAGCCTGTCAGCTTTTTTAATATCAGTCCACTTGATATGATATAAAAATACTATTATCCAGCCCCCGAAGTAGCCACTGAAGAACCCAAGAGTGGAAAATAAGTTACTCAGGTTATTGATCTGTCTGTGTCTGTGGTCTCTCTTTGTTTCTTTGTCCATGATTTGAGCTTTAGATTGGTTTGTAATGTCTAAATTTGACCCATAATTTGTATGTGATTCAAATTGTTTGGTGTATTTACACAATATATATGGTGCAGTATGTATATTTTAATTACTAAATCAGCAGGTCTCTCCATGGTTTGCAATATCTTCAGGAGGAATGAACCCTTTCATAAATAGTATCTACTAAACTGGACAGATATTTGAAAGACATTACTATAAAGACCCAAAACCTTCTCCACAATTTCATTTCATTATTATCTTTGAGACTTGGCAGAGGGAAGAGGAGCTGGAACAAGTACCTCTAAAATAACTGTTAAATCTTCTTATTCTCAGAAAATAAATTTTTCATCTACACAAGGTGTTGGAGAAAGTCTTTTATTACAACATTTCCTTCTTCTGTGACACCAAATACATTTGTTCACACTGCCTATTTAGATTCTAAAGTATTTTGTATGTTTTTAAGTAAAAATTCTGACATAATTACATTTATAATTTGAATTGCTGTACGGCCGACTGCAGTTCGAGTCACACAAGTGAATATTTGTAAGGACACCTGGAGATTTTTCTTGCAATTCTTGTTGTGTCAAAAGCAGGGTTTTGTTTTTTTATGGAGACCTCCAGATATTTCCAGCTATTTTTCTGGCAATATTTTCAGCCAAACTATGATCTTTTCTTAACTCTAACCAAGTGTTTTTTGTGCCTTAACCTAAGCAGAGCACAAGCACAGCATTGTGACAAGAGAGAAGGATCCCAAACAAATGTTAAGTTTTAAAATAAAGAAACATCTGGTTGAAGTTGTGTGTGTGGTTTAGCTGAAACGTACTAACATTTATTCTCAACATATTCAGTTGAGTCTGGTTATTGTGATGTTTTTTCATTGAAAAAATAACTTGGTTACTTAAGGCATGTGTGAAATGGTTAATCTAACCAGCCTCCTACTTAAAACGTTTATGTTTAACTGGTTTACAATGACATCAATGCATAAACACATCCACTGAACTACAAACTAAAGAAAGAAATTATTAAAGCTAAATTAACCCTCTAACTAAATCTATGATAAACCTAATTTTTAGAGGTTGTGTGTTTGTATTTCAGCAGCATTGAGGAACAATAACACAACCTTACTGAATAAAAACATTCATTGTCAGCTCTATGAGATGTCGTCACCTCTGTTTTTGTTTTACCCTTTTGTGTTCCACAGAATAGCTTTTGAAATAAATTTGCTTCAGGCATCACAAAATTACAAACCATGGGGCGTGTTACTGTAAACATATGGGTGGCATATAAATGAAACTGTCACTCCAGATGAAGTAGCTGCAGTTGAGACATTCAACCCCTGTCATCCGCTCTGTTTGAGATACAATTTTCCCTGTTCTGAAATTCAGAAGCAATGGTATTTTCTGCTCAGCATGACACTGAAACTGAGGAAAATGAATTGAGAAGAAAGGCTATTTTGATTTTTCAAGTGGACTCAAGCTGGCATCGTTTTCATCTTATGAATGCATACATTTACTCGGCTATTCAAATTTATTTTAAAAATGGAAAAACCAGAGGGGAATCAAGAGTGATGCATCACAACTGTTGGTTCTTCTTGATTTCTATCTTTGTGCTTGTTGTCAAGGTTAAAGACTTTCCTCATCCGTTGGGAAGTTGGCTCTACAGGGTTTTATCATGGCTGGATATTCTAACTCCTTTGGCTTTAGACAGATGGATTCTTTGCGCTGCTTTTTATGGTGGGAATCGACTCTTTCTTTCCTTACCGCTCTCTTCACAGGCCTGTGTCCCTCCTCTGCTTGCCTTACATCTGCAGGTTGCCTCTTGGTCTGATAAGCTCAGGCAGAGCAAAGGCTGTGGGTCACTCAATCAGCACTCTCTGCATGCTTTCAGTGCCTGCTCTCCCTTTTTTCTCCAAAGGCAGAGGAAACAACCTCAAGCTGCCCACCTGCCAGGAGGAAATGAGTCACAGACAACCCCTGGACTTTTCCCGGAGGCTATTCTGTGGCTGTGCTCCAAGGCCACTGGCAGAAACTGTCTGGCCTCATAACTGCCCTGAAACATGAGTCAAAGCAGCTATTACTTTGTGTATTTTACTAAAATGGTTTAGTTATATTTCAAAGTACAAATTAGAGAAAGTAATTGTTATTTGTTCTGTAAATTGTTCCCTTCTATGAAATTTCAGAAAATAATGAAAAACCAATTGTTATAATTTCGTGATAAAAGATAACTTTTTAGTAACGGCTTTTGTTTTTATTTAAGAGCAGCAAATCTTCACATTTGAGAAGCTTGAGCCAACAAATCTTTGATATATGTTGCAGCGCCATGGCTCCAACGGATGGCAGTGTAAAATTTTATACAAACATTCATGGAACCCAAATTTTGTACAGGCGTTAGTGCTTATAAAACAAAAAATCCCTATGACTTTGGTCATTGCCTGATGTTTCATCCAGCTGCCAACAACAGCGTAAAAACGTTTTGGCTTATGGCAAAATAGTTGCAAAAGTAGTGACATTCCCATTAACCTCTGCTGTACCTATGCTAAGGTAGGAGTGGGCATCATTAAAACACAACCTTGCATCAATATTAAGCATATCTGCCTAAATTGTTGTCAAAATAGACAGATTTCACTCGTTCCATTGGCAGTTTATTTCTGTGCAGGAAACCTCTTGCATTCATTGTTTTTACTTGTTTTTGAAGTGGCTTTTTTCCAGTATTTCAGTCAACTAATTTATTAGTTGTTTCAGCACCAGTATATAGTGACTTCTGTGCTTGTTACAGCCACTGTGTACAACAGAGAAATTGTGACTTCCCGTATTAAATAAGACGAATGAGCCGGCCCCTGCGTTCCTTCTCATCTTCATTGTTAGTCCAATGTGGAATTTTCTTAATTGTTCCTTCAAGCCGCCACAGACTGAGCAAAGACTTGAGGCCAGTCAGTAGAACAGAGCAGTATTCTTTAATTCCCTAAGGTAATCTGGAGGGCATTGTTCAAGCTGAAAAAGTTGACTACTGTAATCCTCGTCCTCTGAGGTTTTAAGGGGTTTATTCAAAAACAGTCTGATTACCCGAGAGCGCAGACCTGAGCTTTCTCCTCTCCACTTTCTTATCACCGCAGCAGCACAAATGAGTGTCGCCTCAGCCTTCTGCAACACTCAATCAGCTTTGTGTTGTACAGGTTTCTAAATGGGAAAAGTTGATGTAGTGGTCACCTGTCTGACAGTCCTGTGCACCGCCTTCTGTAGTAGTGAGGAGCTGTCATTGCAGGCCGTAGTCTCTAAGAGAAATCATTTGAGCTTGGCTGGAGATGAGGAGAATGGAAGGGGCCCACTTAATATTCACAGAGCAGTAGCACAGTGAATGGAAATGAGTAAGAGAGGGTGAAAAAAGAGAGAGGGAGGGGGCGCAAAGAAAAACACAGACTGAAACAGAATGCGAAATTGCAGGATAGAATTGGCAGCATGGCAGTGGAAACAACTTATTTTACAAATGCTAATAATAAGGATGGTGTGGGGACATCGAGTGAGTGAGGCTGAAGATCTGCGGCCACTTGCCGACTGCCACCAAACTCATCTTCACGTGGAGCTGGAGAAAATATATACAGGATTTGGAGTTGTGTACATAACAGGCTGTGCAGGGAAGTGCGGTTGATTTCAGCATGATAATGATTCCGTATGTGGTTGTTTTGGAAAGAAGGAAGCATCTTTGTTCAAATTGGCCCACAGCAGTTTCTTTGGCATTTTCACTGCAGGTTTGAAAGCGCTGAAAAGTGTGCCGGGCTATTATTCCCCTCCTCTTTCCACTCCTACTTTTTTTTGCTACATTTAATGTTAGCTGTTGGTCTCAGCCGTCATGTTTCCCTCACCGGTCTAAGCTTTCATTGAATGCAATAAGACCAGTGAGGTTGGTTACCCTGCTTGCTGCAGACAGGATGCCAGATTCATTGTTGAGGTTGGAGCAGAACAATGCTGGGAAGGATATCCTCTCATTTTCATGGTCACCTAGGGAGCCCAAAAAGCGTGGCTGCTCGGAGAAATGAGTATTGGGGCTCCCACTCGTCCCCCTCCACCTCACTCACCCACTCACCCCCGCCCGTCGCTGCGCTAAATTAGAACTGCCCATCTTCCCTCTCTCCCTCTCTCTCTCGCTCCATCTCTCTCCTTCACTCCTGAAGTTACAGGGGAGAGGAACAAGAGGAGGTGTCAGCTGACTACCCCCCTCCAATCAGATAAGTTCTGATGGAAGTGTTTAGCAGCTGCTAAGATCAGATTTAGCCGGAGGGAGGGAGGGAGGGAGAGAGGGAGGGATAGAGGTAGCAGGAGCAGGAGCCAGCCAGTGCAGCGTGGCTTCACACCGGTAGAGAGGCATGACAAGTCGGGGCTCGGTATCATGGACGAGTCCAGCATTCTGAGGAGACGAGGGCTACAGGTAGGCGAGCAAACGTTAGCTGTGTTTGTGGAGCTGGAGTCTGTGTGGGTTAGAGCTGCAGGGTGACTTTGTACTGGATGTCTTCATGACTCGTGAAGCTCCCGTGTTGCTCTTTTAACAGAACACAGTCAGGACTTTGAGACCTTTTGGTTTTCACACTTGGCAGTACAGAGTGGGCAACGTTCTGGCTCTGCGAGCGCTTGTGTCCTGCATGTGAGAGAATCTCTTGGCAGAACTGTGAATACATTCTTTTAGTAGATGTACTGAACAGGATCATTAACATTTTTTTACAGAGCAAATGTCTTAATCTACACTCCTTGGAAATAATAACAGTGGAGAAAGATTTGTGTCCGACGAGTGCTACTCAAATCAGCCTCAAATCATTTGTCACATTTTATCTGCATGGAGAATGAGAGTATTTATGGAGCTGGATTGATTATGGTGTGTGAACGGCTTTACTTTTGCCTCATTTACTTTTCATGATGATGGAGTGCACATTCAGGCTTTTGACTCCCAGTCAAAAGTCATAATTTAGGTGTAAGCTGACAAACAGTCCTAACAAATGATGATTAAATCATCGCTGCCATCACTCTGAGATATACATGCAGGTGGAATGGGAGGACGGAGTGTTCTAAAATATGGAACTGCTTATATTTTACACAACATGTCATGTCATTTTTAATTCAGGACCTTTTCAGATATTAATCACTTCCTGCACACGAGCTCACAAACTGTGCAGTAGGTGTTACATTAAAACCTAAATTGAACTTGATTTATAATTTTGCTCGCTTCAGCTTGGACCACTTACAGAGTAATTGATAAACATGTTTAAAAGGAAGCCTTTTTTAAATTCAGCTCAAACTGCTGTGTGTGTTTTGAATCACAAATGCCCCGTGATCCATTGTATGTGTCATTTGTTTTAATTAGGCAGCACTGTGGCTGATGAATTAAACCAATAAAACTAGATTTATGCTCCTATGTTTATTTCATCATAGACAAAGGTGAGTTTTGCTTGTTTCTGAGCAAATTTCTCATCTCATAATGTTTTATTTATTTAGCCGCTGAGCATTTCTTTTTGTTTTCTTTTTACAATGAGGCTGACTTTCATGTTCACAAATTTGGTGTCAATGTGTTCCTCTGTGATTAAGAATCTTTCTGACAATTAACTGATATTTAATTTATGCTGTTGGGATTTTTTTTGAAGGTCTTAATGAATTTCTCTGCAAAAACCAATAATAAAAAAAAAATTGTAATTGGATTCATCAAAAAGCTTCCAAACAGAAATTTTGTGCACCCTAATCTCACTATTCCTTTGATGGACACCTCCTCCTCCCTCCCTCCCTCTCTTTCTTCCACACAAGACTTCTTTATTCGCCTGAACACTCACTGCCTACACCAGACACAACGGTTGCTCCTGTGGCTCCGACTTTTGCATTCAAAAGGAAACACGGAAGTTAGTTTGTCAGGCAAATGAATGTAGTGGGTTCAGCTGCACAGTTTTCCATTCATTCTCAGGCAGGGAAGGGATGACATCACTCCAGTCAGACCTTGTTTATGTAGAGTGGATTAAGAACTGGACTATTTACAGTACAGAGGGTGTCTGTGGTGTTGCCCTCAAGGGAAACATGTTGACGAAGCTCAGCATTACATGAGTCTTTAGACACATTGTTGCTTCTTTTTTGTTACCATGATATGAAATTTACATCCTGGAAAAACTGTTTAAAGGGTAACTACACCAGTTTGCACATCAAGGTGTGTTTCCAGGTCTTGGGGTACTGCATTTCTTAAAAAAAAAAAAAAAGTAGTAAAAAGATACTAGCTTTTGTAAAGCTGCATGTAATCTGATAAACTCCCTACACTGATGTCACTCAGTGGCCAGTTGCATTGTGGTTAATGTAGGTAATGTGATAAAAAACAGGACTCATTATGAGCAGTTTGATCAAAATCGGTACAGCAGAACCAGAGATATCACCTTGTTATTCCACAAATTCTTCATTTTCACAAACTGACGCCTACATTACAAACAATTCAACGTGGCGACAGAGTGACATCATTGATGAATGGTATAGATCTTCTTTAACTTAATGTGTATTTTTGCACAACTATCAAATATTTATCTTCAGTGTGTTCACTGGATCTCATTACAAAATGAACTTAAATCAATAACGAGACAAGTTGAGAAGCAACATTTTCAAAAAATATTCAAAAGGAGATAAAAAAAACAACATTCAAATCATCAGCCGAAATTATTTTGTGCACTGTTGCAAATTTGCACAACTGGAAAATGCTTAATATGGAAAGAATCCTGTAATCATAAGCAATAAAACGCCAAATCATCGATCATGATGAACAAGAAGGGAGAGTTTTAGTGTTCATGTTGATGCTTAATGGATGCGACAACGTGCAGAATTTATTTTTAGATGTGTTGAAAACAAGCACAGTCTAACGAACAATGCAAGGGAGAATTGTTACCCGTTATTAGAACCATTAATGAGTTCTTTAAATAAAGTTCTCAGCTAAAGTGTGTGTGTGGTTCAGCTCAGTTCAGTAGAAATGTTTGTCAGCATTGTGAGGAGCGCATTAAGAAGCATAATGAGATCGAGGTATATGTTTATGATGCATTTCACTTTATTTTGTAGTTTCGGTAGTTTTTATGAATAAGAATAAGTAAAAAATTGGCAGTTGATTTAATGCACTACAAAAATAAAAGTAAAAGATTGCTTCCATTTTTTCTGTAGGTTAGTAGATTTGTTATGTTTGTGTGTGTGTGTTACACTGTCAATTCTAAGAAACGTAAATATTTGCCATACTATATTGCTGGTGTTTTTTTTAAGATCACCTCATTAATATGTCAGTGCATCTGATGTATCTGTCATGACAGTTCGACAAGCATCCCTGCTCTGATGATTTCCTCTAGTTTATCTTTTGTGTCTCTCGTCTCACCAGGTTTGAGGGCGTACAGCCAACATGTTCCCTCATTACATAAAATTTGTAGGATTTATATAGATTTTAATGATGCCTATAGCAGCCACGCACACCCTTCATCTTAATTAGACGCAGGCTGTCAGACACTGCCGCATTGCATTGTGTGCTTTACTGTACTTTGTGACATCTAACACTGCCTCATAATAAAATGTAGCCATCCTGACGAGTGCAGTGACATTGTGAGCCTCTAAAGAGCCATTCATGTGGAGTTGTAAGGGGCCTGGCTGATTAAACGTGATGGTAAAACACAGAAATGCCATCCACTTGCACGTTTTTGAGCACTTTTTTGATGGCTGGCCCACAAATTCGTATATATATTCGTATCTAACAACAGGTAAAAAATAGTTTCTCTCTTAAAATTAGCACAAAAAACAAGAACTCAATGGGAATACATTCACTACTGAAGCACCAAAGAAAAGCTCTCATCTGGGAGGGACAAGTGAATAGGCCAGCCTTTCTTTACCGAGAGGACATCAGCAGCCTCCCTGCTGAAGTGTCCTTGTGCAACATGGTGAGTTTCTATCAGCTCCAGTGGGTCTTCATTGATGCAGTGAAAGAGGTCAGATTCGAAGATTAAGTTCACCTTGAGGAAGAATAATCACAAAAGATAACCTCCGTCATCACTGGTGAATCAAATTGGATAGGTTATAATTCCAGATGCTAACTGTTCACTGTTGTTTTAAACCATGTCTGAGTTTCAACACATTTGTAGAAGAGCAGACGTACAATCTCTGCATAATTTGCAAGTGATTTAGACAAATGGATGACTGCTTTTGACTGCAACAGAAGAGATTCCAGTATAATTAACAATATTTACATAAAATGAAATGTTGGTAAACAAAACTGTTGATAATAGTGTGTAAAATCGTGTCCAATAGCAGCCTCTGGTGTGGATCCCAGGAGCTGCCTCATGTTTGCTCCTCCAGCAGACTAAAGGTGAATTAAAGTCTATTTATTGATCTGGATTGCTGAGGATGGAACAAACCACTTACATTGAAATAACAGTATCTGTGTACACATCCTCCTCTCAATCTGTCAATTTTTATCTAGCAAGGACATTGTGTTTTCGCCCCTGGTCATTTTGCTGGTTAGTCTGTCGGCAGGATTACACAAAGACTTATGAAAAGATTTCCATGAAACGGGGATGGAGGATGGGTCTCGCTGCAGAAGATTCCCCATTAACTCTTGGTGCAGATCCAGTTGAATGAAAGATCCAGGAGTTTTTCTAACATTTTCATTCATTTCTGAGGGAATGATACATGGATCTTAATGAAAAAACTCTGCTGTATTTAGGTTCCCCTGAAAACTTGATGCGGATCCAAGTTATTTGTTACCTCATTGAGAAGTTAGGGCTGTGCAGCCTGTCGCCTGCAGCCCTTCATCAGACAGCTCCTTCTTGTTCTTCCAAGGAAACTGGGGAGAACTACCCCCCAGACATATTTCAAACTGATCCGCTGTCAGCAAATGCTGAACATGACTGCTGTTTTGCTATGTAGACAAATTTTTGATGAACAACAGGAATAAGTGCTAAACTCTCTGAACAATGCATCTCCTGTGACTAGCCTACTTCAAAATAAACGTCAACTCACATTTCGCCAGTTAAATGCTTTTAATGTCAAGCAGCAGCAGTAGAAAGTTGGGTTTGCATTAGTAGTAAATTAGCACAGCGCTCTACGTTCATACAAGCTGATTAGTCATGGGAAAACTTTGACACTGCTGCAGCCATAAATGGTAACTGGTGATGGTATAATGATTTGGTATGAAGGGGGTGTCCTTGAAGGGCTTAGTCTTAGGATGGGGAGAGGTTCACCACTTTGTGGAACACATGAGTGTAAGGACGACGTTATATGTCCCTTCTTGGACTCAGGAACACTTCATACAGCGGCTGTTGTTTAACACAGTTCGTTAGCAAGTGATTGCATTCTGTCTTTATTTACATTTCACACAGCGTCCCTCCTTCTTTGGAATCAGGGTTGAAAATTCACATCAGTGCACTTTTTTTTTTTTTTAATCTTGTCTTTCATTTGTCTTATAGAAATATTTATTGCTGTTGTTGTGTCTGTTGTTGAAGGCTACACAGTTTTACCTTTCACTAGATTTTACATCCTTCTGATGCTCTGTGAGGATACACTACCTTCTGTTCAAGCTGTAGTGATGTCTTCAGTAGTTTGGAGTCCTCTGTCATCTCCAGCTGTTCGTCCCTTCTGTTGTCTGAGTTTGTGCATCACTTCTGTCATTTGCATTTGCTCCTGTCAAACATGAACAGTCACCAGTCCACAGTTAACAGTGAGTGAAGACATAAGTACATTGCAAGTGACAGTTACCAATGTTGCATTTTTACAAACATGATGTCATTAGTTCCAGTGGCAATTAACAACCGTGCAAAATAAACAGTGACATATCACCAAATAGTAATAGATGTTGTCGGATCCAACAATAGGAGACACATACAAAAACAGAATCTCACATGATTAGGCATATTAACTTTCATCAGCTAAAGCCACTTTAACATAACTTCTAACCTGCAAGTATCAGGCTATAGCTGTGAATATTTCCTTAATCTTAATTTATTTTGACTGTAGGTTCCATTATCATGGCATTAAAAGATGCTCCTCATTAAAAAAAACAGCAATCATCAAATTACGACATCATTTTTCTCAGTGTCGGTCTTGAAATTAATTGTTTCCCTTGTACAGCAATGGACGAGGCACGGGATTAAGTATTTATGACACTTAACTTCCTGCTACAAGGAGAAATGTGAGGATGCCAACAGATTTAATCAGCCAGGCTTTCTAACAGTTTCTGTGCGCTTTGCCTTTGAATCTCCCCCTGCTGGTAGAGAAATCAATATCTTCTTTTTACATTGAGCTGGGCATAATGGTGGAAGATATTACTTCAGACAGTGGGTTTAAATTGAGTGATGTAGCTGTCATGGTTGATACACATCAGATGCTTACACATAGTTTCTATATGATCCAAATTTAGGTCATTGACTGTTTATAAATGTCCAGACTGTCTGCAACCTAAAGATTCTTCAGTCAGTTTTGTATTTGTTGTTTGCTGTATTACACATGTGTTTGGAGCAGATAGCCAGCTTCATTGATCTATTTGACCTCTCCTAATCTCCACATACACTTGATGTCCCTGACTTTGAAGCAACGTTAAGGTCAGATGAAGGCTGAGATTTAATTCTGAGTCTTTAATTAGGACCCTTTTGTTATTCCCATGGCTGTTCTAAAAAAACAGTTGATTCCTCTATTTATCTAAAGCATAAAGGTGTAATAAATGTACAAGAAGTCTTATGTCTTAAACCTAACATCAAGCAGGATGATCCCTAGTTGATGATGCATTGCTTTGCATTTGATTTACTCAAGTTTTGTAGTTAAATACAACCTCATGTAATCTTATACATGATATGAACAAGATCAGCAACAATATATATTAGTTTGAGCAGATATCCATATGTAGCTATCGAGTCAGATGAGATCTGAAAAGAAATTGATCGTGCATCTCTCCATGTGGCCAAAGGCAGCAGTTTGCTCAGTGCTGGATAAGGGTTGCCAATACTAAATCAGAGAGCCCTTAATTACAAGATTGTTAGGTAGATCTGGTCAGCGATCCTCAGTGAACTCTGTGGCACACTTGATAATTACAGACAAACTAGAATCCAGATGCCACTGGAACGATTGGGGCGGTTTACCTTCCTTTACTGTGATGTCATTTAAGGTGCTGATCTGATGACATTAAGACTTCATATGAGAATTGGGATTTTCCTGCCACTCAGCAGCGAACTGCAGTCAAACCAAGTACACTTTTGATCTTGAGATGTAGGAAAATCCAAGATAAATCAAGGGGAATTATTGATGAACTATTACACATAGGCCTTTTTACAAGAGCAGTCCCACAGCTTTGATGTGGTGTCTTGGAGATGAAATGTTGTTGCTAGAAGTCATTCATTGACATTTACCCCGAGGAATAATAAGCTATCTCAGGTCAGCTCTTGAACACTGAGAAGATAACTGGATAAACTAATGATTAAATCCACAAGGTTTACTTTTATCACCTGTTTGACTTCCTGACGGCCAACTTTTACAGATGAAAGGTTTTCATGCAATTGCTCTCAGTTTGTGTTACCCATTTGACAGGATTTAACCTCCTTAAGGATCATAAAATTTAATGGAAACACTTGTATTTATGTTCAGCCTCATGCTGACTTTGAAAAACACACGTCAAAGCTTTTCATTTGTACACAGACCTCAAGCCTTTAAGTGTTGGCTTGATGAGTGCAAGGTTTTTATTTTGTTGTAAATAGTTTTTGAATATTAGTCTGAATTCTTTCAGAATATGCTGAACCAACAAAAAGGCCAGTAAATAATTTAATTGGAAAGAAAAGTGCATCACCGGAAGCTTGAGTAAGATTTGTTTCTCATACATTTGTCCGCAAAGGATATGTTTTGTGCTACACAGCATGTATAACTTTCCATAGAGAATCAAATGACAGTAAAGTTATAAATTCACACATCAAAAATTGTAAGTTAAAGTCTAAATGCACAAAAGGTATGACATAAAGGTACTACACATATAGGTCCAATAAGAGCTTGTCAGTGAATTGATTTCTCTGGTTTTGGTTTTGGTGCTTTTGATTTTTAAGCAATGCGAGTCTGAAACACTGACCGTGACATTGGCACAAAGCTCAGGCTCCACTCTGACTCTGAGTACATTAATAAAAGTGTCTGTGAGGGATAATAAAAGAAAGAGGTGAGGACCACTGGCTGTTAAAGGGAGAAAAGAAAAATGTTTCCATGGTGTCTGCTAATGCTACTGAGGTTAACCCCGAAAGGAAGTATCACACCAATAAAATCCTCCATGTTCTTTAACCCCACAGTGCAGCACATTTGTCTCCCCCTTCTGGCAGCTCTTGCAGACCAGTCATTGCTTGTTGACGTAAAATGCATCGCTACAGATTTTACAGATAAAACAGTGAAATACAGAGAAATCTTTTTGCCAGTGGGCTTAATTAACATTGTGTGAACTCATTTGTAGCAGGGTCCCACACTGCAGGTACAAGTTGGAATCCTTTAGGTTTCAAAACTGGCTGATTTGGCCACACCTGTGGCCATTTGTGGTAACAGTAAGAATTATTTAATACTACAAGTCCCACAACTTTGTCAGAAATGTAACAGGAGCACAAAATGTTGGTACTAACATTGGGCCGATAAGACGATACCAACTACGGAGCCCCTGCACCATTGTAACATCGTGATGTAAATGGCGTCCCAATAGAGAGCGCAGAAACTAGTCTGAAGTTTGTTGCTACTCAGTGCACAAATGCTACATCTTCACGTTCCGTTCATTATTTTCTTATTCAACCTGCACAGTTAAGCGAACACAAGATGCTTGCTGAGGAGGACTCGGACATTTCACCTTTCACCTGCAGAAAATGTGCTCATCTTGTTTTGAAGAAGCATTTTTTAATGTAACATTGCTGTCAGTGCTGACCTTGGATTTATGTTAATTATTTATAGTTCATTTAATTTATTTAAAAGAGATGGTGTACAGCTCAAACATAAAGGTCAAGACTTGATGCACCGTACCAGATTATAGCTTCAAGCTAATTAGCATTTGCGGTCCCTTGGTAGCTCAGAGCGGAGACACAGCACATTCACAAACCGCGCAGAGTAAAACCAGCATACAAAGTCGTAGAAATAAAAAAATGTATAAGACGAGCTGTACAAGACACACACTAGCACATCACAAATGTATATTTGTCAAATAAAAGCAAGTGAGATGAAACATCAAAATCAGTGAGTGCACAGCTGAGCAGAATTTTGCATGATTACATGCATGTGTTATGTTGTGTTCTGTTAATTGCTTTGAGCGTGACAGTCATTTTTAATCCCACGTGGGAGCAGCGGACCTTGCAATGAAAAGTACTGAATAGAGAAATATTTAAAAATGAAAATTCACACCACAACACCACAAATAAATAAATTAATTGGGTTTGTTTCTGATGTCTGCTCCATCCTGCTCCTGCTTTACTTATACTAGAGACAAAACCAAACTTTATTTGTAGGGAGTTTTAATGTTTGTGTGTGTTTTTGATCTGTCTCACCGCTCTATTTCATTAAAACCATATCACACAGTGCACTTTGAATGCGCTCGCCGTCAGTAATGGACCATTTTCTCGACAAAAGCTTTGCTTATTTAGAAAGCTGCAAGTATCAAGCATGAATAAGTGAAGCGAGACATCTATTTCCCTTTATGTAAATATTTTATTGAGCCGTGATTTGTATTTCACGTGAATACGTGTTTCTCAGTAAATTGGTTTGTTATCGTCATGTTTTTGCTCCGAAATTGTCTTTGGACTTCACACTGTTATTTGGTGTGTCGTGATTGGTGGATATCCAATCGTTATAAGTCATTCCCTGCTGGTAATTAGTGTTGTGTGAGCTGTGGCCATGTCTCCCAAGGAAACTCTCTGCCCTTGGTCTTGTGTAGGCAGCAGGGGAAGTCAGACATTAAGCCCTAATTGATAGCAAAGGGAGACTGGGGCTTAGCGCTTTTTCTGCTGACTGGAGCAGCCAATACACATCAACCTAATGTCCTACACTGTTTGAGACAAAGGACCTCACCCTTATCAGGTAGTTATGAGACAATGAAATGTCTAATGATCAAATCAGTGGGATTTGTTTTCCCAGAACAAAATGGATCCAAAGCCAGGTTATTTATCAGTGCTCTTTTACAGTGAGAGGACAGATCCAGTGGGGAGAGATTTGGAATTATCTGTGCTGGAGAGCTTTGTCTTTGTTTCACACTGCTGAGATAAACGAGCACAGGGACATGTTGTGAACGTGATAAAACAACCTGCTTCTTAACAAGAAACTACTGTGATTAACAAACAGTTGCATTGAGTCTGAAGGGGATACAGCGATCTGTACGCAGTGTGCTCTTCTGTCACTGTAGCTCAGGTTGGTTGCTTGGCTTTCCAGGTGTCACACCAACGATGCAGCAGCAGTAGCATCGTCTCTGCTCTGATGTATTTCACTTATTCATCCTAACAGCTGTCAAAGAAACATGGTCTTTGGAATTTTAAATGGGTCAGGGTTCATTTTAATTTCCGGGAAGGAGCTGAACAGCATCTTTTGAGGTGTTCTGTTGAGTCCTTACAGCTTCACAAACACAAATGTTAGGTTCAGTCTCACGTCTAATATTACCAGAGCAAATTTACCCAGCGACAGGGGCAAAAGTTGAATGGTGGGTTTTTTTTTCTTACACTGGCTTATTCCTTAGTGCGACCCATTCTTCTCCATATAGATCCATGCATCCACAAATTTCTAAAATTGTGTCCAGTCAGCCAAACTCATGAGAATGCCAGGTTCAAAGGTCCTTTTTGTAAAGTTGATTTTTTAATCTCATTCCCAACGAGTTGAGACTCAAATCAACTTTTCAACAAGTTGAGTTTATTGAAGACTTTTAATTTCTCTTCCAAAGAGGCCTCTTCAGTTTTACCCACCAGATTTATCATGCACATCTGCATCACGTTATAGTTGCGACACAGTTGCCGGAGCTAATTGTAGATTCTAGACATTGGTTGTGGCTCCACCGAGCGCGTGGACCACGAGATGAAACAGCACTGCACATGTGATGTTACAGTGATGTGCCCAAGTGGAATCGAGGTGTAACTGACTGGTGGGGAGTCACAAGCTTTTAAACCTTATATGATAATTAAAACACCTCCAGAGTCGTTGAAGTCACATGTGAGTTACGAAGTCTCACTGACTGATATTTAACTAGCACCATATTGTGCACATGATGTGTTCATTAGTTTGTTTATGTCAACAGCCTTACTTTCTAGTTTTAGTGGCACAAGTTGCTAGTTGAGTCAAGATGTCAATTTTAACTAGAAAATCAATCGAAATGCGTTGATTGTATTCACCTATGTCTCAGGTAGAGAATGGAAATGAACAGATGCACCTGACTGGATTTTTACAAATATCCACCAGATACATGCAGAAATAGTTGTTGAGATTGAAGACTTAATCATTATGTTAACACACTGAGTCAGAGTCAGTTAATGACTCCAAGGACTTTGCAATATTGCAAATGTTTGCCAGCAGTTTTATCCCTTAAGTAAGAAGCCTGTGAGGAAGCATAATCCTCAAGAAATCAATGAGGGCATTGTTGGTGCTATTAAAGCCTGACCTCGTGTAACTCTGCTTTCTGTGGTTAGTTTCAGCATCATGTATACCGTCTGGTCATTATGTAAATTGAGTAAAATAATATATACATACATAAGAGCAAGAACAGATTGTAAAAGTATCATGAGAACTTAAATTTACACCTCATTTAGACAAGGTAGGAACATTAACTTTATATCTACTGTATATCAATTACAGGAAATGTTATTGGAAAGAGCATCATCCTTTCATGGCCTTCCTGTTCACTTTGCACAGCTGTTATGTGATTTTTAAGAGAACATTTTTAAATCCAGATGCTTTCTTTCAACTTCTTCTCATTGCTCTTGGGATGTTTGAGTTATAGTTTCACACCTGCTCTGTGATCTCTTTCCATATGGTGGCTATTTGTGAGGCTGTAAAGCCACTGCCGCAGCAGCAGAACCGTCTGCTGTCAATGTGGTTTTAACAGTCTTCGTTGATTGTGGCTGTATTCAGACCAAATCAAAAATGCCAGTCCTCTGGTTCATTTTAGCATGGGTTGTGTCATTGGGGATGCCGGAAAAGACCACAAAGGCATAAATCCGAATCAGCAATCAAACTGTGTGGCCAACAACATTATTAATAATCCTATTACATTATTATTAAGTGGCAAAAGCAATGCAACACAGCTTCACAATTCTGTTAATGTATAAACAATACCTTAAGTGGTAATTGTTTGAATAATTAGGTGCTCAGGCAGCAGGAACTAGGAGAAGTATTAGAACCACCAATTAGCCTGAAGTAACAGATGATTTATTCCACACTACATCATATATCCAGAATTTATCCTCCAGTCTAATGAGGAAAACTTTTTCATTTTTAAGAAAGTATAATAGCCCCATTAGTTGCAAACATCAGAAATGCAAAAAAACTTCACTTTTTAAACTTTTTTATCTGCAATAGATGTGTGTACAAAAATTGGCCATGTAATGAAGCTCCCACACCACCGCACAATCGCCTAGAATCCTGATTGAGTCAGAATAAAATGAACACATTTGCTTCTTGTTGTTTATTTTTGAAAAACACAAATACTAAGTATGATAAAGATTTTGTATGATTTATCAATAATAGCGTTGCATCAATAACTATGTAACCCTTTCAATGTTGTAACTTGCGTTTTATATTAAAGTTCTTATTTTCTGTACTTACACTTCTTCTCTTTTCATTTGCAGAAAGAGCTGAGTCTACCCAGAAGAGGCAGTTTGTAAGTACTCAGATATCTGCTACAGAAAAGCATCTGCTGTACACTGGTGATTTGATAGTTGTTTAACAGGAAACCATGTAATAAACCTCCAGCTGTCACACTACCTCTTAGATTATTAGTGCAGATACTCAAATAAACATTGTATAAAAGTTGATGTTTGAAATTACAAGTTTGAGCTTTGAGCTTTTTAAAGATTTCATCTGAACTGCATGCCAAAATGAATGTGACGGCTGCATGATCCAGTTGAAATCAGTACTATCTCTCTGTTTATCAAAAATGCACCAAGAATTGAAAACTGCCAGGGCTTTAAACCCAATATTTTTTATGCCGGTTTAGTGTACATTAAAAAACGGTGTGTGTGTATATATACTGTTTGCATTTTTAAATGCACTGGTGAGGGATTATTTCTTCATATCAGTTGATATGCAAGTTCAGGTATCTGAATTGGTATTGGGAAATAAAAAATGCTATCGGAAAACATCTAGAAAGTTTTTAAGTAGTGTAGAAAAGAGTTTATTTTCTTCTTCATGGTGAAATTTGTTAATCAGTGCTATTCTTTAAATAGTCCAAGTTGTCATTAGAAAGAGAGGATTTGAATTTGGATGGTCAGATTTCATTTCAGGAGGTTATTAAAGCTGATGCTCAGCCATTGATGGACACAGCTTTTAAGCTAGATGAAGGCATAATAGACTGCCCTGAACATTGATTTTGGTTTAGTTTGATGGTGCAGGAAAAACATTTACCCATGACACCTTGCAGCTCTCGGTGGCACCTTACCAGAGAGGGCACCTACTGTAATAGAGGTGAGCCATTACTAACAGGCTGCAGTGAGAGATCGCCAACCCGCACCAGTTTATATTTAGAGAGCTGGAGCCGCCAGGGACCTTGGTAACCATAGTAATAGTGTTTGGATATGACAATGTTGATAAAATTGCTTCAGATTAATCAAAACTGCTTTTTGTTTGAAAAGCTGATAGAATTCAATTGGGTAGGACTGATTTGTCACCTTTTAAAAATGAGAAAAATAAATGAACATAGTGGTATGTCTCATATTTATAAGATTGGTATTATAGCTGTCATCTCTGGCTGCTTTGTCACTCATGCTTGATTTCAGTGTGTTAGACAGGATCACATGTTGGTGTGACAGATGTAAGAGGCGAGAAGGGAATAAGATGAGGCTTTTTACATGTAAACTGACTCTGTTAATGATGCCCAATCTGGGATTGCCAGAATCTAAATCTATGTATCTTTAACTCACTAAAGAAAAAAAGGCATGGAAAAGGAATTTAAGTCTTTAAATGTTCGGAGCACTGAAATCTCACAGAGGTTTTCCTGTGACAGAGAGCCATCTACTGAACATTCAATGCCATGAACATGCTGGTTGGCATCAACATACCGGTTAATTGCCAAGGTCAGCCCTTTTCCCCAAACTCTTTAACTCTTGGCGGGGCACTTACTACCGTAATTCCCTTTCCACCCCCACAAGAGTGATGGATTGTATGTTTTTAGATGCTGTCATATGTAAAGTTGTTTTTAACCTGAGCGATTACTGGAACCTATTTATAGGTTGACCTTAATAACTGGAAGTCTTGTGCTGGGTCCAATTAAATATCTGAAAAATCAATCATTTGTACTTGTTGGCACCTTTAAGGAACGCACTATTGGATGTACAAACATTATTTTGGATCCTGATCAGCACAAAAACAGCCTGTTGTTGTTCTGAAGATCCAAAGCTGTCATGCTGCCCAGCTCCATCAGCTGTTTTTTTTTGCAACAGGATATCAAGGAGGAATTGTTGGCTGTGGATTCTGTTACATGGTCTTTTTGTAGTGATATTGAATTCAACAGATGCTGTCAACAACCATAGTTCATGAACTTGATCACGACAGATGAGGTTGTTGCTAGAGGTTAGTCTTTTCATGAGAGTTTTGAGCAGAAATTTTATAGTTGCAGTCGTCCTGGAGTTTTTTTTTTATACAAAGTATTTTCTTCTTCTTTTTTTTCACGGGTTCTTTCAGCATATGTTTTTGCTGAAGTGATCAGATACTAAATGATAATTTGTCCTGCCATTGATTTAATGGTTGGAAATCCAAACCCAAACACCTGTGTGTTGCTTCAGCGGTGAAACGGTTCATCAGCAGAATCTCTTTGTGCCTTAAAGAACTGCTTGAATATCTACCTCTCCTGAGAGTAGTTGCACACCTAACATGCTCTCTCTGCTTTAATAGGAGAAAAAAAAAAGCTCACTTTACCCCTGCAATGACCTCCTCAATCTGAGGCTTGAATAGTACCTCATTTGTACATAGCCTTCAGCAAAGCTAAATGAATAAGAATAAATGTTAATTTGCAAAGGTAATTTAGAATAGAATGAAAGTACTTGTTTTGTTCAGCAACTGCCTATTGAATATTTGGAATTTCTCTGTTAAACTGGTGCAAGTAATGTTTTGTGCGATGAACTCAAAGGCTCAAAAGAAGCGAAGGCTCAACTGTGTTGAACTAACTGGCACATTTTCATGTTTCGCAATGGCGATAATTTTCTATGTCCATTTGCATTAAGTTATAGATTTCAACTTTAAGGCTGTACTAATCAATATTTAAAATTAACAATAGAAATAAATCTCAATGCTCATTTATTCCCATAGAGAGACTCTGCTGTTTACTATACTTTTGGCACCTTGAGTATTAGATGTTTTCCTTCAAATACATTTTTCCCCTCATCTGCTGAATGGATTAAAATGGCAACTATTTGTAAGCAAATTCTCCATGTCATAAGTCATAACTTTATTATGATGTCATTATCTACTTAAATACTTTGCAACTACTTTGATTATAAGTCTAATGAGAGACCAGGAGAAGAGGGGAGATATTGGCCGCTGTCTATTTCATTCTCAACTACATCTCAAGTCTCTAAAGCCAACTTGAATAGTGAGTGTACCAACATGTTAACACATATTTCATGCAGCTGATTATACTTTTACATCCAAATGTGAACTGTCAGCATTAAAGTCCACCAGAGAACTAAGGAGAAATGTTGGAACCCTGCTGAGATGACGAGGCTTCAGCTATACACAAACATATTTTGATATTATTCTAATAGTTTTATGGATGCAGCATACCCAGACATATATCTGCTGCAGTTTTGCACATGATACAAGAGTGGATTATTGGCCTTGATGGAGCTCTCCAAGTGCCCTTCTAGTTATAATATACTATGTGTCTCTTTTTATATCCTCTTCACTTCACTGCATATTCCAAGACACATTTTATGGCAGAGGGCATTGCCCCAGCACCCTGAAAAGACTAGAGTTATGTCTCATTGACTTTCAGGAAGAGGGAAAAATCTTCTTCAAGCCACCGGGTCCAGCACCATTTACTGACAGGAAGTCATGGGTCAGAGGTTTCTGCCAAACTGGCTCTATACACTGTCTGCTTGGATAGCTGGCTTTTATTTTGTTCTCCATTGTTCAAATATAACAGTCAAAGCTGGAAAATGAATCAGATAAAAAGATGAAAGATGGAAATGCCTGAAAGCACATCAAGCTGTGTATAGTTTCCTGCAAGTTTGTGGCCAACTCTGACCTGACCTGCTCTACTCGAAATACAACTCTTCTTCTTCTTCTGCTCCAGTTCCTGCTTGCCTCATCTTCTAGTTCTGTGGTTAGTGCAGTGTTTGGTGTCGTCTGGAGTGGCTGTTTCTCCTCAAACATGCTCATCATAATAAAGAATTCATTGGTACACTGGATGAGTGAGGGAGGCAGCAGCTGAGCGTTGTCCGTCTGATCTGCTTGCCTTGCCTCTCCCATCAGTCCAGTTTTAGCAAAAGCATCATCATACAGCTGTTAGCTGACTCATTGTAAACACATTTCTTTTAGTATAATTTTCTCAACAGTGTGTTGTCTTTCGTCATGCAGTAGTTTATCCTCAGGCTGTTTCCTGCCAGTGAGTCACTGACTCATTTTGACTTATTGGGATCTTGAAGGTTTGGCAATAAAGCATCTGCGACAATGAGTGTAGATAAAGTCATTGGTGATTTTCCTAATGATAAGCAGTCGCCTCTGAGGTCGTTTAAATCTGTGGGTGCGTCATCATGCTTTATTACTTTGGTTTTAAATGAAAAGTCCCTGAAAAATGAAAATTCAGTCATTATCTACCCATAAACAGATGAAAGACGGGTGAAGTTTGGTAGTCTACACAGCACCTCTGGAGCTTCACTGCAAAAAAGAATCGCTGCATTCTACTGAACAACTGAAGTAGATGGTGACTTGTTTTAAAATGTGAAAAAACAACAAAAAGCGTAGAATAACTCCATACAGCTCGTGTATGTGTGATCTGAAAAGGAATTATTTCCACCTTTTTTGCACTGGAGCTGCTAAGCTAAGAGCGTAAGCGTGAGTGCACGAGTTTAACCACACATCAAAGGTGTGAATCACAATTTGGGATCTTGGGGCTGCCGAGGATTTGTTTTATGCCGTACAAGCTATTTTATAGGCCTGGGCCGATATTGGATAATATCTAATATAATGATATTTGCCATCATATGCAGTATTTTCTCAAATATCTAACAGCTGTGTGATTCTTCTCCGGAGAGCAACTACTCTGTCTGTATTTTGATTGTTAATGATAAAATTATAGGTGTTATTTGAAACCTGGCTGGCCCTTTTGAATTGGATAGGATGTATAATATATAATGTATAATAATGAAACCGGTGACAGATTTGCTGCACCTAATGTTCTGATCTGTTCTATTCTATTCTATTCTATTCTGTTATGTTTACAAAGTTCTTATTAAATATTATTTTGTTATTTAAAAGTGTTGTATGTGTTCCTGTGAAGGGAGCAGTAAAGACGTAGGATATCTTAAAAAAAAAAAAATGATAACATCGTCTACCGTCATATTTGGGTAGAACAGTATTGTGATATAAAAAAAAATTTTCATTCTTTTTTTCTGGTTGTTTTTATACATTTTAAAACAATTCCCAAGCTACGTCAGTTTAGGAGGATGCCTTGAAAGTCTAGAAACTAAACTTGAATTTCCATCAGCTTGAGGGCAAATAGATAATAACAAAATTTTCATTTTTGGGTGGATTTATCCTATCCAGTCAGACCCAACACCATACAGTATGCCTCTCTTATCTAAGTGCATCTGTCTTTGTTTGCCAGAGAGGTGAGATGTTATAAACAAATTCCACTGCGACATGCAATTTTACTCCTTCCCTATTTTTCTATTTGCATGATTTATTGTATAAAGAGGAAATGAATCCAGGTGTGAGTGCACTCTGTCTTGCTGTACTCTGACTGACGTGGACTGGCAGGTAGTGCTGCATTATGTTTTTCTTTCGCAGATGACATCATCCCTGGGCTTGTGGTGACTTTGCATCGTATAGCCCGTGCCTTGTGTTAGCATCTGTCAAGGTGACTGCGTGTTAGACAAGCAGACAAAATTAAGATTAAATTCATTACATTTATTTCTGCTATGTAGCAAGTCACCAGCTGGTGGGGGAATTGTGGTGCTGGTTGTGCTGGTGGGGGACACAAATGTGCATGTTAAGGAGCAGGGGGCGTGTATTAGGGGAGGGAGGACGGTGTATTGTCCTGCCTCCAATGCCCTCCGCAGGCGACTAAGGAGCTCATTTGACAGCTTCAAGGTGGAACGTGGAGAGACCAAAACAAGAAGACAAGCCCCCCTTTTTTAACCCCCTCCCTTTTTGTGGGGGGAGAGAAAACCAATCCGTCTCATCGCACTGTGGTGGCTGGGTTTGGCTCTTTGTCAGTGCAGGGGGGGCGGGAGGCAGGCAGGCAGTGTGAATGCATATCATGACCACAATAGAGCAAACGAGCACAGTTCAGCCATGAAAGCCCAGCGGGAGAGGCTGAGAATTCCAGGGCTGACGCTAGAGTGAGTATTTTCCTCTGTTATCCTACCGGGGTGGCAGCTACTCCGCAGTGTGTGTCTCTGTGTCATATGTGTTACTGTCTTTCACTGTTGCTTTAAGCTCTGTGCACCGTTAGCATTAGCAGCAGCAGCATCCGCAGCAGGAAGTCTAATGTCAAATCCTTCACATCTAGGCAACAGCAGCAGACTCGTGGTTGTGAGTCTGTGTGTGTGTGTGTGTGTGTGTGTGTCTGTGTGTGTTCTGCATTTGTGTTTTCATGCACGTGTGTGTGTGATGGACAGACAGATAACGTGTCAGGGAAAAGGAGTGCCGCAACTGCATAACATGCTTTATCTGCTGCCGTGACACAGTCACACACAGAGCACACGCAGGAAACACACACACAGTCATAACACACCTATGATGAGGCAGTGTTTTGTTAGATGTGATCATATGGTGAAAAGCAGTAAATCACTGATAGCTGTGTGTTTACATGGCAGGTTTCCCCTTTTGTGAAAGCCTCAGTCGTTTGTTTGACATGAGACATTTTTTTGTATTTAGGTCAACAAGGTATTTGTTATGGTTCCCTCCATCTGAGGCTTTAGAACCTGCAGCAGAAAGAACGTAATTAGACGAGTGAATGTTCGCTCTAAAACCATTACCTCTATGCAGATTTTGGGTCACAATGACAAATGCTCCTAAAAAAAAAAATGCAGTAATTAATTGATGATTGTGTTAGTATTCATTTACTGACTATAGACATAGAGGTATAACTCACTGCTCTATGTTATCCATCATGTATGCAGTTTTCTGCAGTAAGGTTGGTAATTCCCTATATTTTTCTAATTATCAACAAGTCCCATGACAAGACCAAAAACGTCATTGTCCATCTCTCAACACTTACTGACTCATCGAGCTTGTCTCTTGCTCTCGACACCAAGCCCATTCGTTCCAACTGTGGATGTAAATCTCTGAAAGTGGGTCACGAATATATACTTTAATTTTTGTGATGGCTGGGCACTGCAGTTTTCTTTAACGTGAGGAAACAGTGCATTTGTCTGGGACTATTTTCATCAGCCTATTATTACACATTTGGTTTGCGAGGGAGTATTTATTATAGCAGGATGGCGTACGTTAACCTGACATGCCAAATGGTATATTCCACAGAAACCTTGTTTAAAGGAGGAAAGTATACTTGGCGGGTGATTGGACGAACAGTCTATCACTGTCTATCACAGGCTAACTTCAACCAATCCGATCAACCATAAGAGAGTGCTACCAAAAGCGGAGTCAGGTGGTAAATCAAACTCTCAACGAAGCCAGTCAGGAGAAGACGGAAAACATCTTCTCCGTCAGTGCCTTGCTTTTCTATTCTTTCGATTGAATAAAATCGTCAGTACTAATGCAAGCCAAAGGAAGAGCGCCAGTTTTCATAGTGGCCAAACTGTGTTATGACAATGTCACGTGATGCACTTCTCTTCGCTGGTCATCACACCTAAACCAGGCTTGCAGCAGCCAGTAGCTCCTCAAAGGTTGCTGACTGGTTAAACCATTGTGTGATTAGCTACAAGCTTGAATCCTGGCAAGATGGATTGCAGGATTGCTTGATAACAAGTATTGACGAAAATTAACTGCAGTGGTCATGCTCATCTGACAAAAGAAAGATGTCACTCAGTGCAGTACTGTGGCTCATTGCTTTGTTTTTAATAGTTTATAGGACACAATGGAGCGATCAAGTACAGAGAAAGATATATCCGGCTGCACAGACGTTACATGTAGTGGGATCTTTTTGGTCTGTTCATTGGATTTGTTAAAAATAAGAATAACATTGAAAAAAAAGAACAGACTTGTCCTTTAAAAACTGTATTCTAGAGCGTCACTGCAGTGAAAGTTATTCACCTCTATATGACCTAATGCTCTGCAGTGCCACTGTTCAGTGTAAACAGGGCTCAGTCTATGACATCACAATGGCAAAATGCGAGTCTTTTTGCATATACACACTAATTCTAAACGGAACACAAGAAAATAAATGAAGAATGTGAAATTAAGTTAATCTGTACCACCGCAAAGAACATCTTCAATGTCAAACAAACCCTGCAGAGTCAGACAAATTCCTTGGGAACCTGCTCTTTAAACACAATTTAGGTTCATCTGACAGGGATCATTACTCTTCATGATGCTGCTGTCTTCATGTGGACACGTGTCGGAGCTGTGTGGAGGCGTTCTGTCCTGTCCTGTGTGTATGATAAAAGACAAACTATTCACTACACTCCATTTAACTTCCAGCCTCACTCCCCGAAGCTTGAGCCCCACTCCCACTAGCCCCTGCAGTCCGTGCAGCCCGCTGCACGCTTTTCATTTCTGGAGGTAAGCGAAAGCTCTTTAACCGTGAATATTTTGTTTTGAAAAGCCTGTTAGTGCATGTTTGAGTCCTGTCTTCATGCATCACAAGGCTGCGACTGGGAATTCAGTTTGCCCTCCTAAAATCATCTGCCATTGAGATGACATTGAAGGAGGAGGGCACGGTGCTTATATAATGTTGATAGTGTCACCCCTTCCCCCATCTTGCCCCTCTCTGTTTGGAGGTTTATGCTCCTCTTTCATGTGCTAAGTAGGATTTGTGGCATTTGCAAAACATCAAAGTGAAGAATGGTCTCAATCTGTCTGAATCCCATCTGGATTGATTCATTTAGGAATGGAGAGCATTCAAAAAGTGAGTTTTAGATTCCTCAGTAATGGTTTCCTATCCAGGCTTATTGCTTATAATCTCAACCAGTTTATGATTAGTATTTAATAATCTGTGTGCTGGTCGAGTTCGAGACTTATCAAGACTTTTATCCCCGTGCCACTGAAGAGATTATTTCTTTGGGGGTTAATGTGTGTCAGTGATGTTTGAGATAAAATGTCTTCTCCTACAATCATGCTCCAGCCTTCAAACTGAGTCTTTTTGTTCAACGGAATCTTCATTCGGGGTTTCTGTTTCAAATTGGTCATTAATGTTGAAGACGTCTTGTTGTGGCTGTTTCTTAACTAATGTTTATGTAATTACTGGTTTGTTTAAATAAAATGTGACAAAGAACCTGAAAATAATTCTGATATGTACAGGTGTCGACATTTCTCGATTCTGAGATGCATTTTGATGCAGACGTGCAAGATTCAATATAAAGTCATCTGAGAATCTGCATTGATATTTGATAGAGCGTGATTGGAAGTTTGTAGCCTACACAAATCATATCCTGCTGAAGTTGTTGATCCATTTTTCCAGCCTTGACTGGACAATGAAGTTGTAAGGACCTGTCTCAAGGTTGCTCTCTTGCATTGAATTGTAGGCTATTGTAACATATATTGGGAGATATCGCAGATGGAAGCAGAGAGTGATAAAAAATAAACCCAGAAGGTTTCTCATAAGTTTAGTTTAGTGTATTCAATGACAATATCCCCTGGTCAAGGTCTTTAAAATGCTGTTTAAACAACAACACAACAAACCAAAGAGAAAAACAAAACAAGCAGAACAGAACAGGGCACAAACAAAGGAGACAAAACGGAATAAGTAGGGTTGTGAAGTGCAGAACAATACAACCAGTATTGACAGTACACAAAGAATGATATTGCAAAAAGCAGAAAACAAAAAGCGTTTTAGTGCTGACATTATGTATTAATGAGCCGTTGTTTGAATTGGTTTCTTGTCTAATGTGATTTGGAATTTTATTCCACTCTCTCGAATCTCTGACTGACTAAAGATACTTTTCTTCAACGTAGTCGTACAATCTCCTCTTATAGGTTCTTCACTTCTGCAGCAGCGTTTCTTAAACACAGTCCATGTATGACTCAACTGAGGAAACAGCAAAAAAAAAGAGCAGGATTTCAATGGAAAGCCTCACGGCTAAAGAAATGTCTATGTTTTACTGATAGAAGAGGGAGTCAGTCTATGCTTTCTGTCAGGTTTAGTTGCCTTTATCTGCTGCTTGTGAGGCAGATCTTGCCAATGGTTGAAATGAAATTTGAATTTTTACCCTCGGCTCATTCAAAACTCGAAATGCTGAAGAATTTTCTGTATCAATGAATAGCATGAAACACCCACACATGTCACCCCTGCTCTCCTCTTGTTCTGCTTCGCTTTCATAGACAGTCAAGTGGAGAAGGCATTAAAGTGAGTCAGCGCCATACAAGAACTTACTGTGAGGTTTTTCTTTTTATTTATTGACAATTTCAATATTTTATTCCATCATGCAGCAATTGGCTGAGTTTGATGGTGCAGTGCTGTGTGTCATGCTTGGAATAGAGGCGCACTTCTCTTGTCAAAGAACGTGGCAGTAACCTGTAATGTGTATGTACAGAGAGCATTATCCTTCACATCTTATAAAGGCAAGTCAACTTTATTTGTACAGTACAATTTAATAAACTGGTGCACATGAAAGTTCTTTACATCATAATAATTAAAAAGATTGACATAAAACATGCACAGACAAAATAACAGATTTAGTTCAAAACATGCAAAACATGTGCGTTAACACAAAAAAGCGTTTCCATGTGGATGGCCCCTTAGTGTGACATTGCAGCATTTTACCCTCCAGGAACATTTTTATACACGCAGAATTACAATAAGGTGCACATGGCGACCATTTTAGGCAGCTTCTTTCCCTTTTGATTCAACTCTGGTCAGTATTATATTGTTTCCAGATTGTTTTTGAATGCATATGTGATGTTCACATGTGAGCATGAAACTGCAGAGGCTGCTTTTTCTGTTTTTTATCCAGCGCTGTGATCTGTATTTGCTGTGACTGCATTATGTTTTCAGGTTTTGTTTAATAATTGTCCATAAAGGAAATTATGTATTTAAAGCTGTGCAGATATGATATTCGATCAAGGAAGAGTCAGAACTCTGCACAGCGGTTTATTATACTCTCATTTATTTTATTTTTCATCTCAGTGATCGCAATGCAAACACACCTTACACACAGTGTGTTTTGTTGAGAATTGGTTAATGTTAACATAACTTTGTTTACAAGACAGTTGCACTTGCATTGCACCTATACATGGCCACCTGCTCGTAAAGCAGAGAGGAGTCCAGGAATAGCCTCTAACTGTAAGATAGTCCATAAACCATATCACTCGTCAGAATACACACAAAACACTCTGACCTTTCCCAGGATTTATGAATGATAACAGGATGGTGCTTCTGCTAATCACTTTGCTGCAAAGAATTACATTTTATCCCCTGTGTGTCATTACGGTCTATGGAAGCGCTAACAGTTATCAAGATTGCTAATCTTCATCTTTGCACATAAAAATACAGTATCCTACTAAAGCCAAACAGTGTCATGTATTTTTAAGAACAGCCAGAAACCAGTGGGCAGAAGGACAGTAACCTAAATGTTGTGCTTGTGATGTGAATGTTTCCGGTGACCTCCCAGCTCATGCTGCTCTATGCAAGTTTGACTTTGAACCATCTGAACCATCGTTTCTAATGTGGAACGCAGAAACAGAACAGAGCCATAATTAGAGTGAAGGCTGTCACACCGGCCTGTAGGGAGATGGACTGAGCCACTCTGAAGGAATGCACACACACCGACATAAATGGCTTTTGATAACACTTTATTACAGAAGAGGCACATGTAAGTAGAACCGGTGGTGATGTGCCAGTCATGGTAGTGTTCCTCCTTTGTCGGTTTCTCTCTCCGTCTCTCCTCCTGAGCTTTTGAATCCCTTCCAGGCAATGCACTTGGCAAATCATTGGACTAATCTGCAGCATCCTGATGGTCCTCAGGTCTGACTGTGCACTTCCTTAGAGAAGCTTTCAGCCAGTCAGTGAAATACTTCTGCTGCTCTCCTGCTCACTTTTACTGTTACAATTGGACAGCATCTGATAACACTGTTGGTGTTAAAAGTTCATGTGGTCTGTTTGTCTTTTCATCCCTGCTCGGGTTGCAGTGGCATGAGGGTTTCCCGGTACTGTGGTATACGGTATCAAACAGTTATTAATATTATAACAGTAACAGTGACCCTGGAATGAAAGTACAGGGGTTGATTTGGTTGAACAAACACTTTACTATAATTAGATAACAAATACTGTCCTACAGACATAAAACATATTACAAGCTTGAAGTATATGTTATTTTAACAACACTAATACAGTAGAAGTCAATGGCATAAACAAATGTACACAGTATGATTATCGTCAATTTTCTTATACCTCTATATACCTTAAATTTGCACATTGTATTTTTGGGGAGAAATTTTAATCAGAAGAGAACAATGTTCATTGACTGATTTTAAACAAAATAAACAAACTTTCTCAACTATCATGACTGAAATAAACTGGATAAACAAACTGAACTTAAAGTAGAACACAATTACATACTTCTTTACTTTGTTTGTAGATGGTGGACCTTGCCATCCTTGTAGCTTAAAATATTTGGGGTACTGGATCAAGTGAGAAGTAGCATCATTTTCTCATAAGGTTATGCACAAAGTTCTTCTTGAAACCAGTGGAGTCGCCCCCTGCTGGTCATTGGGAAGACTGCAGGTTTATGACGTCACTTTTCAAACTAGGAATGCTCCATTTATATGTTATACAGTCAGGTTTTAACAGGGTTATTAACCAGAGGAGCATTTGTGTTGACAGCAGAGCTGCAGATACCACGTATTATTGATTACTCTTACAATTTCTTACTGATTTATTCAATTAAACATTTGGTTTTGATGTTAATAATGTCAGAAAATGGTGACAAATGTCCATCACAGTCTCTCGATTGTATATTAACAAGTGTTGTTAATATTATATATTAGACCTTGCT
The DNA here is from genome assembly GCA_963678695.2 of Diplodus puntazzo. Taxonomy (NCBI): domain Eukaryota; kingdom Metazoa; phylum Chordata; class Actinopteri; order Spariformes; family Sparidae; genus Diplodus; species Diplodus puntazzo. The sequence continues at coordinate 22,445,881 of OZ023173.1, read as the reverse complement.
GTCGTGAGAGTTGCATTTATCTTTCTTTTTACTTGCTTACTTGAGCTTGATGGCTGTTTCTGTTGGCTTAAAGCTCAATAAGAAAAGATTAATGTCCTGAAGCTGGATTGTGAAAGTAAAACCTATACCTCACTCCATCAATCATGTGATTTCAGCGACCTTAGACTCAGAAAACACACACACACACACACACACGCGCACACACGCACACACACACTAACAGAGGTGCTTTTGTTTGCAGGGCTGAACTTTGCTCTCTGCTGTGGAGAATAGTCATTGGATAAATGTAATCAATGGCTTGGTCCTAAGGTTAGTCTCTTAGGGATAGGCTCTGAATGGTTCATATGATCTTGGAATATTATTTTGTTCGTAGCCTTGACAGCTGCTTCACAGCATTTGGCTCCTCACAAGTGGTTGTGATGAGCTGACCCTGAATTCTTGCACATACACGCAGGACTCGACAGTCAAATTCATCACTGGACTGACAAAACTTGAGTTTTATTGTGTTATGCTTGGATGAGTATGAGTGAGTGCCTCCAATCAAGTTTTCTGAAAGGTCATTTGTAACGCAACTATTTGTCAGTCAATATTTGGATCTTGTACTTATACTTCTGAGTGTTTTTCAGTAGTCATTTGTGTTCAGCTGCTTATCAGCAAAGATCAAAGGTGAGGAAGTTAAGGTGAGGCTCTCATCAAATGAATGACGTCGTCTGACTACACAGGGAACAGCTGAGGGAAGAGTGCATGCAGCAGCAAAAAAAATAAAAAATAAAAAATCCATGCAAAAACACAGCATTTCCATTTCAAATAGACCCTGCTTAATACACTGACCGACCAAACTTTTGGAGGGGTGCCAGTTTGTGAAAGCTGTGAGTGCACAGCAGCATCTGCTGATGATGCAGCACCCCTCTGTCTCACAACCCCCCTTCACAGGATGTGAAGTGGTAGATGCCTGTTACATGATATGAAGCATGTTGAGCGAAGGGAGCAGGGTGAGTGTTTGGGATACAGAGCACAGTCGCAGTGAGACGGTAAAAGTCAGCTGGTATTAGGTGTCACATCCCTGCAACAGTGGAGGCTGTCAACACCTGACCTGGATCACACAGTCTGTGTGCCTCTCAGGATCCTCCCTGGATTACTTTTTTATTTGAGGACAGAGGAGGACAACGTGTCCTCTGCTGGTGTGTTTATGCCGCAGCTGGCTGCAGATGTGCCTGTGCAGAGGAAGTTTGGACCCAAGGAGAGCTGTTGTAGGAGTACTTGTCAGGACTGCTCCGGAGGTCGCATCCTCCAGAACCCTGAGAGGCGTCGTTTCTCTTCACTCGGTCTTCAGAAGCCACCTTTACATCTTCCCCTCTGGCATGACTTGGACACAATGTCAGATTCTAGTCTGTGGACAGTTCTGTCCAACTTTAACATGCCGCATTTCTTCAGTGGAGCCCGTCTGCGCCGCTCCAAAAGGTAACGTGGAAACGGTTTGAAATATTTCCTTGTTGGGTTTGTTGCTTCAAACGACGTGTTTCTTTATAAAGTGCAACGTCTGTCTAGGGTATAAATCGTATTTTTCTACCAAAATGGTGACGTGACATGTATTGTTTGTGACAAGTGTTAGGAGGGAGGGATGTTTTTCTTTGTATTTACAGTAGGTCAGTTTTTATGAGGCCAGCTTGAATAAGAAGCTGGGTGTTCCCTTCTTGCCTATTGTGTATTATTTGCTTTGTGAGTCAAATGGTAATTGAATGTTTATTGTTTGAGGCAGTCTCATGTTCCTCACACAGGATGCAAACCTTCTTATATGCTGTCCTCAGTAATTAACAGCTGGAGGGTGGAAATGCTGATTGTGTTTGATTTTCCTGTTACTGATTGTTGTTGTTGTTAGTGGTGGTGCTGTCCATAATTTCTGGGTTTATTTCAGCAAAGTACTGCTTTTGATGTTGTGGTTTCATAACATACTTTATATTTAATTTGGCTTTTTTACATTCCTAACATGTCTGAATTAAAAACATGTCATTGGTTTATGTGATTCAGAGTGTGTCGACACTGGTTTTCAGCTAAGCCACTTGATCCCAGTTTTTGTATATGGTTTGGTGAAGCCCATATAACCGATATTTATTTTTAATCCCTGTCCTGACCCATTTTATAGTGCAGAACAGCTTAACATGAAATAGTGGCTTTTTTGTGGACATCTTACAGCAGTGCATAAACATTTTTCTCCCACTTGAAAATCAGATTTAGTGGATATTGAAAACTGGAGCTTCTCAAAGATCACAGCCATGTTTTTCAGCTGTGTGTTTGTGCAAAGATGTGTTGCTGGTTGTAAATATGACTTTATAATTGATATTATACATATGTTGACAACAGATGATTAGTTTCATTACAGATAGTAAAAAACATCATATTCTGATTATTTTGGTGATTATTGTAAGAGCGATATGATTCATGATTAGTGGATATTCTCTTTTTGTTCCTCACCATTTTTATTTTTACAGAAAAATCTATTGAAAACATGATGTGAGATTTCTTGACATTTCTTATAAAGCTGTTTTGTCCCACATTTGACCTTATTAATGAAATGCAGCTTTTTGCACTTGGATATTACACTCAGACACATTTCAATTAATTTTGCAGTCCTGCAAATGAGCAGTGATTGATGTCTGTTATCATTTTTAAGTACTTTGCCTGAAGACCACATTCCCCTCATTTCATTTAGTCATTTTCAAACTCCTGCTTTAATTATGATCAGAATATTTAGATTTAAATTCATGATACTTGGCACAACTGTTATCCTAAACGAGGCAATGTAAATTCAGTTGTAAGACAGGAGACAAAATAGGAAAACCTGTAAAGTAAAACTGTATTCTCTAATAATTTGTGAGCATTCAAGGAGCTGCAAGGTGACAGAACTTTGCTCTAGCCGTTAACCATATTATCTCCAAGTTAAACAAGTCATGCACTTTGATTCACTGCACTTAAATAAGAGATTTGTCACAACTGAGTCTGAAAATCTATGTAATACTGTACATCTTCAGGAGGAGAAAATGACAGTGTCTCCAGTGGCTGCATCGCTTTTACCCAAGCAGCAAGTTTTTAACTACTATTAATAGAGCTGTGTGTGTCATATGTCCGTCTTTGAATTTGGGTTTGTCAGCGAGGAGCAGCAATTTATGTGGCATTGCGCTTTGTCAGCTCACCTGACAGCTCTGACAAGGAAGCGAAACCCACATGAGTAAAAAAGATTAAGCATGGCTTTTTTGTTGCCATGGGTCAGGATCAGACGTTTCAGATTTATCTGGATTCAGTGTTCTGCAAATCAAACGCTTTTATCATCTATTTTTGCCTATTCCGGAGCCCAAAATAAGTTAGCAAGCTGAAATCTAAGAGTTTTTGACAGATTCAGATTACTTTGTAATTAAAAAGAGTTACAGTAATGTAGGTCAGTGTAGCGTGTGAAATAAACGTACTATTTTAAGTAAAGAAAAATGGTGATTTATAAAGTATTTTCAACTTTGATAAACACCTTGAAAGAGTATTTTTAGGCATTTAAAAAGAGCTCTGTAGCTACGCTTGTGAAGATTTCACGTGTAATGCAACAATGTTTCGATGAGGTTGAGGGTTTTGCATATAACCGAGTCTGGTAAATCTCATATGGATCCGTTCCAGGAAATCTCACACATCTGCAGTACAGCATACAACACTGGCCTACTTTCTCCCTATCATCTTCTCCCAGGGCTTCTTTATCCCTCCTTTAAAGCTCCGCTATACAGACACGTATTTTTTTTATTTTTTTTTTTTACCCCTCAGTCAGCCTTTCCGGCCACAGAGGTGTCTCTGCAAAAGCTCAGCTTAACATCAAATGAGATGAAGATGGCCCATGTGTCATTGTAACCTGTGGCAGTTTATCTGAAAGTAGTCCAGAAGCAGTCATTTTAACGTCCCTATTAGTGGCACTCAGCACTCTAATAGGGGTTGTAATGGTGCAAACACTGTGATGGGTAGTGAGAGGGTGAAGCAGCAAGAGGCTTGATTGGGCAGCAGCGTGGCATTCTCTTGGCCTAATCCACAGTGAGAGGGTATAAATAGATCTCGTTAAATCTGATCCTCTTTGACTGAGCACCTGTGTACCAGATATTATTCACTCCCTCCCGTTCATGATAAATGATTCATGGCATGTGTCCACACTCTTGATGGTACGGGTTAGCCCTAGAAACCACTTGAGTAAAATGGATGAACAGGATTACTTACAAAAAAAGGGTTTCCCCCACGGATTTAGAGGGATGAATTTAGATTTAGTGCAATAATGGGGCAGCAACAGGACTTCGGAGAACTACAAGCAACTTGGAATACTTATGATGCCCGTCACTTGGCCTCACTGTTGCATTTTCATCCTAAATTTCCAACTTTTTTCTGTGAGTTTTGCTAGAGTCTTTCAAGTCTGTGGATGCAAATGAGGGTCATGAATATTTGATGGGAAATTTGTGGTGTCTCTTAGACTTTGTGAAAACATTCCTTCACAAATTTTGATTACATCAGAAAATATTTCTGAAAAAAGTGCAAATTACATTTTTTCACGCTTGCAGAAAATAATTCTACAGCTGCAAGACTTCTTATTCATTCACATACTTGAATTTGTCAGAATTTCCTTTTAAAATATGAATTTACACATTCAAATATGTGCTTGCATTTTTTCTCAACATACACACAAAATGTGATGTCTAACCAGAACGAAGTGTGAAATTAATTCACATTCTGCCTTGTTTTAAGGCAACTTTCATTCGCAAAGTTTTCTCTGCAACATTGGGAATTATCAAAAGTTTGCATCCTGCAGTATTTACTCAAAAGTCATACAAACCACTAATCTGAACATTTGTCATCTATTAATCATCTCATTAGATTTGTAGTAGTATGCAGTTGATTGCTCAGGCATTGAGCCTTTTCTGTCCACTGATATTTCTGGTGTCACTGTTAAATCGATGCATGATTTGTGGGAAATTCCCTGCAGGTCATCAACACCAATATGAGCACAAGTCGATCATGGGACACTTGAATATCACTCTATTGCACTGATCCCTCCGAACATTAGAATACACTTGCAGCATTGTCGTCTTTGCACAATATATCTATCCTCTCGCCAGGTGTTGTTAGATCATTTGGCTGCTAAAATATGTACATAATATTTGTAAATCACCTGATCTGTGCAGAAGATCTTGGATCCATCAAGGCCTTTACTGTGTTCTCAGTCTTCTAGTGCCAAACATGGAGTGTGGGGAGCTTTTTGCACATCATTATCAACTCTAGTAAAAATGTGCAGAGCTTGTCACTACTGCTGAGGTGACATTGAGGCTCTGCAGTGGCACCTGTATGAGCTGCTCCTCGGCACTGTTGACAAAGAGATGACGGCCGCCCTCTCACGCATTTCTGCATCATTGCAGAAGCTCATGTGCATTTGATCGTTCTGTGCGATCAATGCTGCAACACACAGACAACAGGCAGAGCTGCACTTCCGACTGACGCCCTCTCGCTTTGTCTTTCCCTCTCTATCTTAAATGAACGGTTGTTCTGTATCTGTATCACTGATGTCAAGGACTCCTAGGCTGTCCTATAGCCATACATCAGTGAAATTTAGTTCCTTTGAAAAATAACTTCTGTTCTTCCAGAACTTTGATCCTATGATACTATGGTGTGGTACTAAGGGATGCAGTTATATATGAGAACAGCTCGAACTGGCTTCAGTCTTTAAACACTGAGAGAAACTAGAGAGTCAGACAGTTTTTGTGGTGTTTGTGTAATGCACACGATTGAAATAATTATTGAATAGCATCTTAAAAACTCTGTTGAAAATGGTTCAGTTCTCTGAGGAGGTTATGTAACAGGATGTCATTGAGTCTCTGACCTTGAAATGAATTCATGTTCTGCAGGCATTATGTGTTTCCACTGACAGCCTCTAATTTGAAAGTGTAAATCCAAGACTAATCGGGATGTTGAACACTAAAGCTGCTTTTTAACACACTGAATTAGTTCATTTCTCTCTCAAGGTTAAAAACTGGGCCTCTTTAATGTGTCGCATGTTGATTATCAAAGGTGCTCATCGTGAGTCACAGTCCTGTTTTAACATGACCAACACATTAGTTATTACATAGATGTTCTCAATGCTGTACACGGAGCCTAATTTTTTGGTGACTTAACGAAGATGTTCTGTCACTTGTTTTATTGCACTGTGTACACCGCATTTACTGTTGATGGCAGAACTGTAAACATGCCCTTCATTGTATTATGTTGACGGCATGTTTGTGGTCTGTAATAGACTATCTATTAGAAACACATGTAATTAATTGATTGTAATAAGTGTGGTGTGGTGGTATAAGATATCTTTTTGCATTCTTTGAAACAAGTCACAAATTCACTGTTGGCTGAATGCCATTCTTTGCTAATTAGAAAATGTTCCCATAGTTATGAAGGAATTCACATTGAGGATTTTCGGAGTAAAGTTGTTTCAGTGCTATAACTGTCAAAATTATGTATACAGCTGTGGCTAAACTACACAGTAGTGTGTTCAGTTGCCCGTCAAATATTCTAATTATTTTGACCTTTCTTTGCTTCCATAGATTTTTGCCTATTCAAATCAGTTCCCTTTTGTTGTGGAAAAGGTTTCCTCTGTTTTACTGACTGCTATGATATCTCTCAGTGTCACTTGAGCCAATACACAACAGTAAATCTCAATGACGGCACCAAACAAAAGAAAAGATGAGACAGAAAAAACTGACAAAGAAGCGCATATTTTAACACATTCAAAACCCCAAATAATTAAAATAATATGCATACAAACTGAGATTTGTCTGCTGTCAATTAGAAAAAATGTATGTTAAGTAATGTCTCAATCCAGTGTCCTGCCTAATAATTGAGTGTGGTGTGGTTTTACAGCTGCAGAACGAGCAACAGAAAAAGCCTGATAGGAAGCGGTCAGTCATCAGGTTTGCCACGACCTCACTCCCCTCTCTCATCTCTTACAGGTAAGTCTATGTACACCAAATGTCTATTAATGCGTGTGCACTGCTCCCTCAACCCAGTGTTAGAAACATACCCATTAGTGCACACAATTCACAATGTTCTCTCACAGGAATGCAGTCCATTGTGTAAAGCAAAATGAAGTTTTGGAGAACAACACAGGAAAATACTCAAGGAGATTAATAATCCGTCTCTGTTTCCCTCTCCATAGCTTTCAAGCGAATGGAAGCACTTATCTGGCACGCGCATATGATATTGATATTATAAAATGGAAATACATTCAGTTAATGTACATCTTAAATATTATTGACTGACCCTCAACAACATCGGGTACCAAGGCTTGCCAGACACAGAAAGCTAAGCACTAAAAAGAAGTCATAAAACTTTAATCATCCTCTCAGTGGTAATCTCCGTCAGGTCACTTCTGTGGTGTTTTGGGTGAGAATTAACTGTACAGTGGTAAGTAGAAGGTCAGTGATTGTGCTCTGAGAGGAAGTGGTGGCCTGCAGAGAGGAAATGCACAGGAGCAGAGGGAGGGGAGGCCTCATTTACCATGGGGCGTTTTATTTCCTGGCATTGGTCAGCAAAAGCAGGGCTTGCAGCATTCGGTCACTATTTCAAGATGGACTCAGACTCAGAAAGCCACAGTTCTCTTGCTAATGAATGTATTCAGCTTTTGGATGACCTTAGACTGTGGCTCAGTCGCAATATTGGTATAAAAGGTAAGAAAAACATCCTTTAAGTTCCATTTGCAGCAGCCACTGACGTACAGTAATTAAGAAAGTTTCTACATTATGTTTCTCTTCTGAATTCTGCTTGTAGCTCTTGTATTTCCTGTTATTCTAGTCGTTAGATAATCTCTTCAGGTGCAGTCGAACTCCCAGAGGAAGAGATTTTCATCTTTAATTGGCTATGATTAAGATGACATTGCAATTAAATAGGTGACATTGATCACTAACAAGATTTAGTGGCCTATCGTTGTTCCCCACCATGGAGGGGGCCTCTCTTTATCATCGCAGGAGGAGGTTCCATCCTTACGTCTGGTTAATTAACCGTTTTGTCCCTCCCTTTAGTGAAGGATGTAATTATGTCTGATTAATGCAGGACCATAGGTTTGTTTTTATATTACGGCTAATTGGTGCCTTTCAGAAAGTCCCTACAGTATAATGTGTTCAGTAGCCCAAAGCTTCTACAACCAGCAAGGCAATACAGTATGTGGATGTTACTGATGTAGGTAAAGAGAGGGTGTGCATGGTTATTGAAAGACATAGTCAGTAAGTAAGAAATTTGCTTACAAAGTACCTTTTTAAAGTTTAGCTGGGTGGATCGATTAACTATATGAAAACCAGCCCTCGCTCTTCCCCTCCAGTCTAGTGTGTCAATCACACATACTTGGTAGCGTAAGATACTCTTTTGTATTACACCCCTCCTGTGAATGCACTGATTGTGATGCAACCTCGCCTATTAAATATAGTCTTACTTATGCCACTGCTTTGTACAACATTGCAAGTGCCCCTGGTTGTTGTGATGTCATCTGGTGCACGCTGGTTTTGATCGGCTACATAATTGACAACAAGCGTGGCTCGTGGCTTACCTGCTGTTATGACAACGGAAATTGCGGGTGGAAAAAAAAAATCCTCTCCTATCCTGTTTTTGGTCGACTTTATAAAAAGTACTACTGAAGATGAAAGCAGATAACGTTGCTGGTAGAGAGAAAACAGAAAGCAGAGAGAAACAGAAAGACAAGGCAGGCCAGTGTGCATGCATTAAGGTGGACAGTTAAAGCAACAAAAACTCAACATTTTTTAATTATCTTTCCATTTGTACCTGTATGTTTGTGATTCTGATTCTGTACAGTTTGCTCTCTTCAGGTGATGTGCACAGCTGCACTGCATTTTAGCAAAACCCACATTAAAGACCTGCCTTCACTCTCTAACACTTCAGTTTTTATAGCAACATCAAGGCAGTTTTGATAAGTTGTGTGCCTGTCATGCTTTTCTAAATGTACAGCTATCACATTTCCATAGCAAATCCATGTCTTTCAGAAGTTTTACCATTTAAGATCTGTGAGGAGAGTGTAACACTGCACGGTGCGCTGCCTCCGGGTGTCACATTTCAGACACATCTTTCCATGCTGTGTATAAACTAAGCAGCTTTTAGAAACACACTGGTCAAAGCAGACTGATTTACAATTACTGGCAAGTGCAAGTGTAGAGTAAGAGATAGGAGGACGGAGGTGACATTAAGCCAGATTGGGAAAATTTCCATTCTGTGAATATGGTGTTGATGAAAATGATACTTTGGAATGAGCCGTGGGTGGATTTAGTTTGCCTGGTGGCTGACCTGGTTTTGAACCAGTGCTCTATAATATGGATTAATACGAGATATCACACAGTAACTGTTCTCAAAACATACTTCAGTGTAGTGAGAGTTCATATCGCAGTCATGAGGTTGTCAAAAGACAATTGCAGGTCCAGGTGAGATGCATTAATCCTCTATATCAACGTGCTTTCCAACTAAGTGTCTGTTACGCTAAAAAATTAAAAATAAACTAGAAATGTTAATTTTTGTGTCTTGCTGTTGGCTTTCCAGCAGCACAAGCAAAAGTGCTAAATATTGCATGTGGGGCTTCTCTTTGTTGTATCTGATAGGATTTTCTGATTGACAAAAATGACATGGAAATCTCACTTTTTGCAATATGGGGCTTCTAAGGTATCCTAAATAAATGGAAAATAAATAAGATGTTTGAAAAAGTCTTAGGTGCTGCACCTAACTCTTCCCTCAAATGTTGGTGACATTCTTATGTAAATACAACAGGTTATATCAAGGTAAGCAAAAATGATCAGATTTATTTACATATATCAATAAGATGATAAGATTTCAGTCAGTTTTGTAATTATAGTGAACAGCGCAAATGTCCCGTGAAACATCTTTGTGATCACTCTGATCTGTGATGATGCAGCCATCAGTGGTTGATTGCAGTTTGTCAGACTTTGTTTTGGCTTCAAATTAAATGGGGAATCCAGTCTTATTGAAATTTGTTTGCTTGCAGGTTGTTTTCCCATTTCAATTTGTTTTTAATCTCTGTTTTCTTTGTGTTTTTTCTTGTAGGAACAAGCCCTCAAGACAGCCCTAGAAATTTTTCTCCTAGTGCCTCTGCTCATTTCTCCTTTGCACGAAGGTACACACAGCACAACCATGGATATTTACTTGATTTGCAGCTGAACACATCAGCCAATAAAGACCAGAGGGAGATTTGTTGGATACAGATTGTTTAGAGAAAAATGAGTTGATTTGTAGCTATTCAACAGTGTCAGATCTTATTTTTACTGCCAATATTCAGCCTCTTGATTCTATTTATGCTTTTAAAACATCAGTAATTTGAGCCATTCCTCAACATGATATCATGTAATTGTGTATTTTTGTTACAATCCACAGTCATTGCCACAGAGCAGACAGGTAACTTCATGTTAGGCTTTTTTTGTTGCCCTTGAACCCTGCATTTGTCCCAATGACATACACCTAACCTCCATTAGTTTGTCTCATTGTAGCTTTAAAGTTTCCTTTACATCATTCTGGCATCTAGTTTCAGTTGCTGTAATGTTTCTCCTGTTTTCCTGTGTAATTTGACTAATAGAATCATTTTGAACAATACCAGAGAAAGGTCACCATTCATCTATAACCATGAACATTAGGACTGCAGGACTTAATTTACATGTTTTGAATACAAACATGGAAAATATGCATAGTTTCACAAATTTGTCTTTGAACAAAGACAAATTCTTTCCGCTGACTAGAATTGTAAAGAACTTTAATCACACAGACGACTGAGAAATTAAAGGAAAAACTAACATAAATCATCTTAGCCTTTGCAACAAAAAACAACAGAGGGATTAATCCTTCCAAATGATATTCCCTCTGAGCGCTGCCTCACAGGGCCACCGTTTATGTTTCTGTACTCTTCTATTCAGGTTTTTCCTTTAATTTGTCACCCGTCTTTATGTTTGAATGCTTTTTTCATTTATGGATTTGGTATCAGACTATCAGACGAATTTTGACGATTCTCTCTGTGTGTTTGCTGTTGTGTGACAGGACTGATGGTCGCCGCTGGTCGTTGGCCTCCCTTCCCTCCTCCGGATATGGAACCAACACACCCAGCTCCACAGTCTCTGTAAGCATCATGCACTCACACGACTGGCATCAAGACACGTGACAGGTCAACCAGTGAAACACAAACAAAGAGTTATAGTTAAAAGTAGGGTTGAACGATTTTGAGGAAAAGAATTTGACTTAACCATAGACCTTTGTGATCTACAAACTTTTAAATGAAATGTGATTGTACCAAAATTATCATGTTTCCACTTTAAGAGAATTGGATGAAATTATGCTTTTGCTCTTGGTTGACGTCTCTCAGGATCCTTCTTTTACACCAATCAGAGTAAAGTCAAGATAAACGTAAACTTGCTGTGGTTTTAAATAAAATATTTATTAATTTGTTAACCTTTTATTCTCTGTTTTTGTAATGCTCAATCCGGCCACAAAAGTCTCAAGTACACCACTACCCCATGTTCCAGATAGAGTCAAAAGCTTTCATGTGTTCTTCCAGTTGACCTTTAATCTCTCCATGTACTCAAAACACAAGACATGGCAGTCATGTTACATGAAAAGCTTGCTGACACACAGTATGTACTTTATAGTGTTTGCTAAAGTGCTAAATTAACTTTTTAGTTGCTATTTAGAACGAGGGGTAGAGCTGCACTTGAATCTCTTGTGGCTACAAAAAAGACTAAAGAAAAAAAGCAAAAACTTTCACAGATTGGGAAAACATTATCAGAATGGATCACTTTTTGTTTTTTTTGCTTCTCAAGGCTTCTGTAGATATTTGTATTCTTGATATTAAAAGATTGACAGGAGAGACTGTCGAACAGCCCTGAATCATTCAGGGTTGATTAACTTGAAATTTTCCGACAGCTCTGTTCACCAGCTGTTTGTCATCTACCTTCCAACTATTTGTCTCAAATTGAAATAAGACAATTGGCAACAACAAATATACACAGCCTTGTTTTTCCAGACATCAGAGAAATGTTTTTTCTGTCACGAAATCAAAATGTGCAAACACTGATTGACTGGCTTTTGGTATTTTAGCCTCCTCACTTAAAGAGTTCAGGTTTTTTGAAGTGGGCTTGTATGAGGTACTTATCTACAGTAAGTGTGTGATCTACACTAGATGGCCGTCTGCACGCCCCCAGTTTGGAGAAGCAGCAGGAATACTGGTGTAGGAAACTAAGCAGTGTGCTACTGTGGTCGAGGGCAGCCACAAAAAAATCCACATCAGGTTAAAGTGTACGCTTGATAGAGAATGTTTTCACTCCTTTACCTTGCCATCAGCCAGCCCTTTCTGAGAGGAAACTGAAGCTGTTATTACTCTCTCCAAAGTAACCAGTCTCCTTTAACAACAACAGTGATTTTACCCCACAGAACACCAGAGTTGCTTGTCTACCCCTGCCTAGATTGGTTAATTTGTATGTGTAATCATGTGACCTTGAAGAATCAGAACTAAACATTTAAAACACCAAAGTTACTCAATAAGACGTACAAACTACCCAGTCAAGGAAGCATTAGAGCAGCTATCGTAGTGTTCTGCGAGATCGAATTAGTGTTTTTGTCAAAGGAGCCTGGTGGCTTTGGGCAGAGTCATTTCATGGTTTCAGTTCTCTATTGGAAAGGGTTATCTGACTCTTTCAAACTGTGATCTTGATATACAAATGGACAACAAACACAAACACTTGCATTGTTTTTGTGTCCATTTCCTTCGTCTTACAGCTCTGTATCACTTTCACTCTGACAGAACACAATCGTATTCAAACATCAGCATAATCCTTTATGCGAAAAGCGAATAGAGCTGCTGAGCATTTACATACAATACATGTAAACACAGAGTCATTTAAAGGAAACACAAAAGTGTCATGGCCATTAGAAATTGCCCGTATTAATGTTTTGTTTTTGTTTCGTGGGGTTTTCTCGGTCATCAAGTACATTTCCTGCTTTTCACACCATCTATCGCAGGAAGCATGTTCTTGTTTGTGTGAAACATCAGTCATGGGTCTCGTCGTCTTGGAAACGGTACCTGCTTTTGTTTTGTGTTAGAAGTCAGACTCATGGTTGAGATATTCAGTACAGCAGTTTGATTTGTTTAATAGACTATAAATGAAATGCAATAATGAATGTGTTATCAGGAGTTTTGTCTGACTGTTTTGTGAAATTGTTATTTTTTATTTTTTGGTCATTTTTCAGTATCATTTGCCAGAGCTGTGTCATTTTCTCATGTGTTACTATCCACGGAAGTATGATCTGATATCGGTGTGTTGTTTGTCATAATTATTGTTTTCTCCAGGACAATCAATTGACCAATCATGTTTTTGTAATGTCTTAGCTTTGCAAATGAAGAAAAGACCAGAAAAAAAATACATGGAAGTTATCTTTTCAAACACGTGGTTAATGTTGTGAAAGGTGCATATAATCCTTGGTCTCCAGGGTGAGGAGAGGTCTATACTTATCCCACTCAGCTACAACACCTTCTCTGGATGGTTCTATAAGTTGAAACAAATGTCCTGGAGCAACATATTAACCATGATATTCCAGGAACAACACCAACACGTCGATATCAGATAAACCTTCGTCAAAAGACTTGGTTTTGTGAGATGCCTTAAAGTCGGATGCACCGATATATCAGCTGCACGTCACTATCGGACGATGTTTGTCTATTGTACCAATTCTGTTCAGTTGTAAAGTGGGCTGAAAAATGCTTTTAAAGCGGAAAATAAAATCTTTTTTCATGCAAAAGAAAGTTGAATCAAATATTGTCCATTAATCTGTATAATTTGATTTCTTTCTAAGACAGTGTAATGAAGTGCTGAGCGACTTACAACTGTTCAGTTATAATTTTAAAATGAAGAGTTCTTTCTTTCCCTGCCAAAAAAGAGGAAATGAATAACAACAAAAACAAAATAAGCAATAACAACCAGCCCAACTTCCACTATCAGTGCATCTCGACTTCAAAGGAACGGCTCAGAATTGGATGAGACGATTGATAGCATTTTTTTGGTGTGTTTGATAAGTCATATTTTTTTCCCAGGGTGGTGAAGGTATGATCTGCCTCGCTCTCTCTCTCTGACTGGCTTATCTGATATTCTGACCTTAACTCTAACAAATCCCAGTCGTCATGCCTAAGTCTAAGCCAGCACAACCAAGGAAGGGAGTCAGTATAAGCCAATCAGAGGCAGAGTTCAGCAGGTCATGGTTTTACAACCCTGGAAAAAAATATTGAATACGGCAAATATGAAGCTAGTGCCCGCAGGTATCATACTTAGCCTAGCATAAAAACTGGAAAAAAGGGGAAATGGCTAACCAGACTCTGTCTGCTTGTACAGCTTTATTTCCTTTCGACAGAGCCAGGTTAGCCTGTTTCCCCCTTGTTCCACTCTTCATGCTAAGCTAAGCTAGCCATCTTCTAGCAATCATCATATCATTTCCATTTTCTCAGCTAGAAAGCATAAATATATTTCCCAAAATGTCAAACTATTCCTTAAAATTTGGCAGGTACTTGAGGGGAAACTGCTGCCCCTCAAGGAATCTGTTGGCATGATATTTTTTTTTCATCCACATAAAATTACCGTCTTTTTTTTTTCTTTTCATGTTGAATATATATGTGTTTCATTTCCAGTCATCCTGTTCATCACAGGAGAAGCTGCACCAGCTGCCCTTCCAGCCTACGCCTGATGAACTGCACTTCCTCTCCAAGCACTTCTGCACTGAGAGCATCTCCGGGGATGAATGCCGCAGAGCGACGGCCATGCGACCACGCTCACGCAGTCTCAGGTATTCATTTAACTCTACAAACGAACAAGGCATACCATTGTCACCTATCAAGTACTGATTTTAGAGCCATTTGTTTTTCAGCCCTGGAAGATCTCCATCATGTTACGACCATGAGATTATTATGATGAATCACGTCTACAAAGAACGGTTTCCTAAGGTACGGGCTCACAATAAGTTTCTACAGCCGTGTCTGGCCATTTATTATCTTACACATTACCAAACAAACACCTTCCCTTGTCACTGCAGGCCACAGCTCAGATGGAGGAACGGATTCAGGACATTATCCGCAGCAACTCTCCGGAGAGCGTCCTCCCTTTGGCAGATGGTGTGCTCGGCTTTGCCCACCACCAGATAATTGAGCTGGCCCGTGACTGCCTGGAGAAGAGCCGGCTAGGACTCATCACCTCCAGCTACTTCTGCGAGCTCACCGACAAGCTGGAGAGGCTTGTTCAGGAGGTGAGCGCGTCTTCAGAGATCGTAGAGTGTTTAAACTAAAACACCAGAACAGAGACCAGAGAAATGACATAAAAACATGGATACAATGTTTAGAGTTAGAAGCCATGCAAAATGTTTAACTATACCTGTCTTTGTAAATCAAAAACTGAGTTCTTGAATCCTTTCTGGTTTGCTGCTGTTTAGTCCACGGAGCGATCAGAGAGTGAGGAGGTGAACTTCATCAGAGAGCTGGTGAAGAAGATCCTCATAATCATCGCACGACCTGCTCGACTGCTGGAATGCCTGGTATGTTTCATATCACTAACAGGCCCTGACACGAAAACCAAAGATTTGTTATTTACTTCTGTTGAAAAGTACATCATCATCTCAAATACTGTTCATACGGAAATGGACTTAAGTGTGTCTTTTGCTGTGTCTTTAGGAGTTTGACCCAGAGGAGTTTTACCACCTTTTGGAGGCCGCTGAAGGACATGCTAAAGAGGGTCAGGGTATCAAAACGGACATCCCTCGATACATCATCAGCCAGCTGGGACTCACAAGAGATCCTCTGGAAGGTACAGGAAGTGCTCAGCCATCATCAGTGCTATTGCAGTACAATAAAAACTGGTTAGAAGACTCTCAAATGGCTTGACAGAACGAAATAAATCCTGAAATATTGTTTTAGTTCAGCATGACTGGGGCAGCGAATCATACAGTTATCTAGTTTCCTCATCGTTAGGGTTTGTAAAGAGAAATTTACTTCAACGCCGACATGTTATTGAAGCAGGAACTGTAATCTTCTGTAAGACTACTAGAAGTACATATGTCCAAATTGAATGGAAGGCTTCAAAGAAGTGAAGCTGTGGAGGGAACTGAAAGACAAAGATACTCTTGACTAATGTCCTGTACTGAACAGACTGTCTTTCTAATGACCCTCTGTCTCTCCAGATTCAGTAACAAACAACATTCATTATGACTAATTAGAAAGGAATGGCCTCCCCAAAGACCTTATACAGATCCACACAGGCTGGCCCATCAGCCAATCTCCCCATTCATTTCCCCTGAGTGTCTCCTGTGTTTCGTTTGCCCAGTGCCTCGTGTGCCTGAAGCAAACCTACGAGGAAGGACAGATGTTAAATTGCAGTGGAAATGTGTTTACAGGCTCTCCGGGGACGAGACAAACACCCCCCTGTGAAAACACACACATGGACAAACACACACAGAAACAAATGTGAAAGATGCAAGGTGGTTTATAATGAGCATTTGTTCTGGAGTTGTGATTTTCAAAATGGGTGTTAGACATGTGTTTGCGTTGCCACATCTGATTTCCGGCCCATTTACTTTCAATTCAGATTATCTTAGAGTCAGCACCTCAAACTTAATAGGTGAATAAAGACCACATCTGCTGTTCTTTTTTTGTTTTGTTTGCTGATTTTAGGCATTTCAGTAACCTTTGTTTCAAAACCTGCACTGCATAAGCCAATCATAGGCTTAAAGGGACAGGTCACCCAAAATCAAAAATACATGTTTTTCCTCTTACCTGTTGTTTTGTTTATGTGTCCCAGATTGTTTTGGTGTGAGTTGCACATATTTTGGCTTTCAGCTAAGATATCTGCCTTTATTCAAATTTAATTGTGTTGCTCAAATACATTTAAAAACCTCAACAGCAATGTCTCTTCACAGAAACTGTGACCCAGTTTCTCAATATAATGACCTTTTTGTTAGAACCTTTGTGTAGGAACTATTTTTTATATCTCCTAAACTTGGCAGCTCACAACAAAACAATCACAATAGATAAAGAGCACACCAGGTAAGAAAAGAAATATGTATTTTGATTTTGGGGTGACCTGTCACTTCTTAAAGCTGCACATGTATGATAAACTATTTTGTTTTTATATGTAATCTGCTGCATCTCTTCTTCTTTTCTCTTTATTTTCTTCTGTTACCTTTGTAGAAATTGCTCAGCTGACCAGCTGTGACAGTGGCATTGCAGAAACCCCAGAAACCGATGACTCTGTAAGCATTCCAGAAAAAGATTATTGCATTGATCCGCTCCATCTTTATAGCATGTGATCAGATCTATATCTTTTGGATTTGTTTTATTCCCCTTGTTCTCAGTCTCACAGCCTAAGCACAGCACTGCGGTGTCGCCGTAAACCCTGTGAACTGGACTTTGAGATGACAAAACTAATCAGCAATGGAGCCTACGGGTAAGGACATCGTATTGTTGATCAGAATATCTAATCTGTGATGATGGATCGTTTGTTACATCCCCAAAAAGGAGCACTTTTCCCCTCTATTTCCACTGGATGTTGATAAGAATTAACAATAAAACAGCTGACTGGTTAACTGCTTAATCCACAGAGCTGTCTATCTGGTTCGACACAAGGAGACAAAGCAGCGGTTTGCCATGAAAAAGATCAACAAGCAGAATCTGATGTTGAGGAATCAGATACAGCAGGCCTTTGTGGAGAGAGACATCCTAACCTTTGCTGAGAATCCTTTCGTTGTGTCCATGTACTGCTCCTTTGAGACACGGCGACACCTGTGCATGGTCATGGAATATGTTGAAGGTCAGCAGCTACGATTGTTAGTGCAGAGTGCTGCGGCTGAAATCAATGTATGTTCTGTGACATCGCTCTATTGATCTTTACAGGTGGAGACTGTGCTACTCTTTTGAAGAACATGGGTCCCCTGCCTGTGGACATGGCCAGGATGTACTTCGCAGAGACAGTTCTTGCTCTGGAGTATCTCCATAACTATGGCATTGTTCACAGGGACCTCAAGCCGGACAAGTGAGACCTCACAAATTTTAAAGCAGCTATAAACAGTATTTTGTTTAGCTCATAGTGATGAATCAACAGATTCTTCAGCTCCCTGCAGCTCTACAGTGTGTTTTTAATATTTATATTTTTTGGGGGGGTTTTGTTTGGCAAAATTACTGTTTTTGTTCACTCTCATCATCACTCTCGTAAAGTTATCTCCAGAGACAACAGGCAGCTGTTTTTAGGGAAAAGGCTCTAATAACCCAATGTATGCTCCTGCCAAGCACCAAACAGCAGACGGACACAGTTATAGACTAGCTGGTGAACATAATGGAGCATTTAGCAACTAAAATGGCAGATACTTCCCCCAGGAGTTGAGAACAAAAGCAGAGAAAAGAAGTTTTTTGGCTTTTGTCAGGTAGCCAGAAACATGACTCCAAATGAAAGCCAGGTCTGCTCCACGACTGCTGGATGTGTTAGTAGGCAACTGATGAAAGACCCTGAATTCTTCTCGTCATAGAAACTTTGTGTGTTCAAAAGAGATCTCCCTAACCTTTAATGGGAAAACAAACATTTTTTATTTTTCACCATGTTTCTCTTTTTAATCTTAAATCTTATGAACTTCTCTTTTATGTAAAATATTTATCAACCTGAATAATTTTAATTTTTTGCACACTATCAAGTCAATTTCTGATTCTTAGCTCTGTTACTTTTGGTACTTCCTTTCAATATTTATTTACTTCTACTCAAATTAAATGGTGGATGGAGGAGTTTGTTATTATTTGTAGTAATTTTTAAAGTGTGGCATTATAAACATTACTGAAGTAATTGATCTATTATCTCCACTGCCACTGAGTTTTTTTTTACAACAAAAACTTCTAAAGATGCTAGAAAGTGTTTCTGTTTTCATAATCGCATTTTATTCTAATATATTCATCCTCACGCTCTCGTCCTCCTTCTCCTCACTTCCTTCTTCCTCACAGTTTGCTGGTTACATCTATGGGACACATTAAGCTGACTGATTTCGGGTTGTCTAAAGTCGGGCTGATGAACATGACCACTAATCTGTACGAGGGACACATTGAGAAAGATGCCAGGGAGTTCTCTGATAAGCAGGTGAATCTTACTTTTTAACTACCGTCATGGACAGTTTATATCTTCTATAAACAGCATCATGTTTAGAATGATTGTTTCTCTCTTCAGGTATGTGGGACTCCAGAGTATATTGCACCAGAGGTGATCCTACGGCAAGGCTACGGGAAGCCGGTGGACTGGTGGGCGATGGGCATCATCCTGTACGAGTTTCTGGTGGGCTGTGTGCCTTTTTTTGGAGACACACCAGAGGAGCTGTTCGGACAGGTCATCAGCGGTCAGTGTTACATCCTTTTAACTATTTTTACACTTGTATCTTATTGATTTTAGACTTCCTTTTTATTGATTTCGTTGCCTCTGCCAAGAACGTCATGTTTTCACCAGTGTCCGTTTGTTGCTTGGTTGGTTTGTCAGCAGGATTGGATAAAAGCTATTGAATTTATTTTCACAAAACTTGAATGTAGGATGTGTCTCTGCCCAGAATAGACCCATTATTTTTTTGGTGTGGATCCAGATAAAGAACAGATCCGGGAATGTTTTCTTTAACCATGTGAGATGGGTGCAACTTTCAACATTTTCATCAATTTCTCACTGAATAATTCACTGATTCACTGATCTTGATCTTCTAAAATAAATAGATAAATAAAATAAAGTCAGCTGTATTTAGGTGGCTTGTATTATTGAGAGCAATTTGATGTGGATGATAGGGACTGTTAGGCCTGGTGGAGTGCCATTTTGGTCTGTGTTTCACTGATTTTATTGTTTGATTTATTCTCTTTCATTGTATTTTAGCACAATATTTTATGAACTTATTGCTTGTTGTCTTTTTAAATTAGATGTAAAGTTATTTGTGGCTTTTTTCAGTTTGTTTTATGAGAATATAATAATGTTTTTTGTGACATCCTACCTGTGATTTTTTTCCCTAATTGCCACTCAAACAATACCAGATCTTCTTAACCTCTTCCTGTTTTAATTCAATCTAGTGTTCTATTTACAATCTATTTCATGAAATTTCACTCAGGAGTTGATGGTTTTCAACCCATTAACTGCCTTATTTTTTAATATTTTCTGATATTTAAAGATGAAAATAAATTATACGTATTTATTTATGTCCCTTTATAGAATATTCAATTTGACTAGACACGTTTTCTGCTGCTGGAGGTGATTTAAGCAAAGTCTTGCAGCATCTGGCATTTAAATTTTGTCGAGCACATCAGCAGAAATTCCCAAACCTCTCTCAGATATGAATTAAACATTTAAATAGTGACCACAAGGAATTAGCTGATGTGTGTATTCTGAATTTATTGAAGACCGAGATTTCCCTGAAGGCTAGCAGTAAAAACAGATGGCATTTAGTGGATCCTGCTTGACTTAAGACCACAAGTGCAGTTACAATATTATAATGATGTCACTTTGTTCTCTTGTAGTCTCGTGGTGACAGCAGCACAGAAAAAATCTTAATCTTGAAACAACAAGAGCTTTTATCTTGTCGACTGTGTGGCTCATGAATTGCTTTATTTGCAGCCTCAGTCTGTGGCGTGGAAATGAATGGCATGCCATGACTGATTTGCTATGCTCTCAATCAAACTGTACCAAGCCTCTGAGAGTGACTGTTAATTAAAGGGGCCTGAACACGCTGAATGCACGCCACCGTGGCCTCGGGCCGCACATACATATTCATAGTTCCCCTCCCAAATTTGATTAAAATGGGGGACAAACTGCACACGGAGCAGACAATCAGCGAGGCACAGACAGGCTTTGCCCCCCTTTTCAGTGCTTATCCAAGAGGCTTTACACTAACAGCTAGACCACATGTAAATTGTCTCGTTCAATATTATGCGAACACCTTCAAGCTAACTGTGTTTGTCTGACTTTGCTGGTGAAGCGTTTTTTAAACTTGAGTGTCACAAATATTAACATTAGTAAGTCACAGTCAAGTGAACGTTGTCCTCAGGGCTGGCCCGATGTCCAAGTCAGTAGTTGAATATAGACAAATCTTGCATGTCTTTGTAACTATAATCTTACTTTACAAATAAAGCATGTTGGTTGCTATTTCACTGCCACAGTGACATGAGAACTTATAGTCTGATTCACTGGATATAAGCTGCGAATATATGACAGCCATTGGACACCAATTTAGCCAACATTCCCTTTTTACTTCAAAGTAATTATGCATTCGGAACTGACAGGAGTGTTTAACTCGACAATTAAGTATTTAAGGGAACTTGGGCTAAAGCATTTTCTCATAAACAACACTTTCTGGTTATTTACATTTTTCTTCATTTCACTACATTTTTCTGAGCAAATCTTGATGTCTTCCGCCTCAAAACATCGCCTTACTAATCTACTATCAGCTGAGCTTCATGTGCTCCTTGCATTTCTAATTGAAACGGATGTATTGTGTGTTTCCAGACGAGATCAACTGGCCAGAGGGAGAGGACGCGCCGCCTTCCGATGCTCAGGAGCTGATCACCTTGCTGCTCAGACAGAATCCTCTGGAGAGGATGGGCGCAGGTACAAACACACAGAGCACAGAAACATGTGGCACAGCCGCTAACTCGGTTAGCACCAGACAGGCACAGCAAGCTGCCATAAATTCTCAAGTGAGCGATGGTGCCACCTCAGCACTGCTCGTTATTCTAAGTCACTGGGGGAGAAATTGAGGTCATCCACCAGCAGAGCAGTTTATCCTGTGGCCTCCTCACCTCTTCCCTTTGATCAATTGCAATTATTTCTTCACCCGTACATGAATCTAGTTCCATGCATGATCAGGCAGTGAGAGAGTGTAGCGAGTGTGTGGACTCTAAAAGTGGCCTTGACCTGAGATAATGGCCTTTAATCAGGGGGATGCATGTAGCCGGTTCAGTCCAGGGACAGCTTCACCTCCTTGTTCATCTTGCCAGGCTGCTGTTCACAAATGCTCCCGCTCCTCCACAAAAGGTCACAGGCAGGAAATGGTCCTGCATAATTTATGGTCGTGATATCAGTTTGGCCTGCAGCCACCAGGGAAAAGGAAAACATAGCATTAGCGTTTCTTTACTGCCTGTGCCTTAGAGTTTAGATTCTCTGCCCGAGCCCGAGCCCGACCCTGACCCGATATTTCCCGTCACTTTCCTCGGGCCGGGCCGGGCCGGGCCCTTGATCAAGCATTTGTGTGTGTGTGTGTGTGTGTGTGTGTGTGTGTGTGTGTGTGTGTGTGTGTGTGTGTGTGTGTGTGTGTGTATGTTTTAATAACTCTAAATAATGACTGTGTTTCCAGCTAGAAAACGCGCATCTCTCTCCTCCCTCCATGTTGCTCGTGTCGCTGCGTGGTGTTACATGTGAGTTGTCCTCGTGCTGAAAATGTGACTTCTCCCGCACGTCACGTCACTCCTCGAGACGCAAGAAGAAAGCAAAATATATATTTTTACAAGGAAAATGACGAAAATTATAGTAACGCACAGTGACTTGAATACTTTAATCTGATTTCTGGTTTGGAAATATTACCGAAAAGAGTGGTCAGATTAGAGGAACGCGTTACCGGCGTCACTGATTGTGTAGTTTTAGTGCAACATGGAGTTTGAGAACGTCAGTTATAACAACCCACGTATTAAAAAAAATGTCGGGTTTAAATCGGGTTCGGGCTTATAATTACAGTTGATGTGCCGGGCCGGGCCGGGCTCGGACACAACGTGCACGGGCTCGTGACGGGTCGGGCTTGATATTTTGGGCCCGATCTAAACTCTACTGTGCCTAACTGAATCGGTGTCAAAGCCCAGTATTTGTCTTTGTGTTTTCCTCACATTTGTCCTTGAAAGAAACTCAAACTTGTCATCTGTTTGTGTTTATTGCATCTGCAGGTGGAGCTGCTGAAGTGAAGCAGCACCAGTTCTTCCACAACCTGGACTGGAACAGCCTGCTGAGGCAGAAGGCAGAGTTTATTCCTCAGCTGGAGTCTGAAGATGACACCAGCTACTTCGACAGTGAGTCAAAAACATAAAAGAATAAAGCAACAAAGCTAAAAAAACAAGATGTACCTAGAAATCAACCGATCAGCTCCTGACAGTCAAACTGGGAGACTTTTGTTGATTATGAGATTATAAGTTATCAGTCCAAAATATTAACAACTCCGTTAGAGAGTACTTTTTGTTGTTAGAGATACAAGCCTGTGCATGTAAAATGTTTAAGATGGGAGTTAAAAATCCAGTGTGTAGGATTTAGTGGTATTCAGTGAGGTTGCAGAACCAACTGAACACCCAACATCTTACCCTCCTCGAACATGAAAGGCCCTCTTTAGAGTCAGTGTTCCAATCCCAATGTTCACACTCACAGACTCACAGACTTTGAGGCTCAATCCCATTAACTCTGCACGGGTTTAGGGCTGTCCCACTGTCAAAATGTTCAGTGCATGAGGGCTCAAATGTCGACATTTTGAGCCCTTTGTGGCCATTTTCTGTTTTAGATTTTGGATAGGATATTAACATTAAACACAGGGGAATACCATGGGTTACTGGTAATCTTGAAAAACACAAACATGATCGTGATGCTTTCATTTTCTCCATATGCAGCTTCCTTTTTTGACAAACAGAAATGTTCTAAGTCATCAACCTAAGATCTGACATTTTCTGTTGAACTGATTTTCTACTTAAAACACTTTATTTACAGCAAAGAAATTCTGCGCTTTTGAAACAAGGAGCTTTTTTAGTCAGGAACCGACTGAATAAAATTTAAAACGTGAAATAAAGTAAAAAACAAAACACAAGGTATATTGATACATAACAATAATATGCCATTTTGACCCCTTGCAAACTCTCTCACTCAAACAAGTGAGAGTTGACATCAGCAAGGGCTCAGGGTTTAAGGCTTTAGGGGGGACACTGGGATTGCGCCAGTGTTTGGTTTGTCCATTCTGAGTTTCCGTAGAGACTTGGCAAACCATGTGGGAGAGGACTCATTCCCCCAGTAGATAAAAGGCTCATTCAAGTTAATTAAAATGCAATGATTCTTAGTTTCAGGTGATTAAACACTCATGAAAACACAATTATGAATATCATATTACATTTTGCCCTGAATCCTACACAATAGTCGTCTACGAAACTAAGAAAGCTAATCTGTAATCTGCATCTTAAATCACTTTCACACTTTCAAACTGTGAAACAGTTTTGGATGAGTTCAGCAACAGTGGGGCTGTTTTGTTCTCTGAACCGACAACACTTTGAACAATACATGGGTATAGAAGTATGTACCTGTCAGCCATGACAAAATGACAAACACAGCCGGATTTCTCAGGAACAAAGTTGAGACGAGCAAGTGGCAAAAACATAAAGCAATAGATTTGCGACAGAACTTTCCATATTCTTCACACCTTAATCATCTGAAATCTAAACTTGTCATCATTAATTCCCAGCTCGCTCTGAGAGATACCATCACCTGGAGACGGAGGAAGAGGATACAAATGATGAAGACTTTAATGTGGAGCTGCGGCAGTTCTCTTCGTGTTCTCACAGGTTCTCTAAGGTGTGTCCTTAATCTCCCACCTTCATCCTTACTGCCAGAAATGTTCCTAATGTAAATTAGTTGATGCCCTCATCTGTCCTGCTCCTTTTCTCATGGGAAAGAAAACACGAATGTTTAATTTCAGATGGAAATTCGTGCCCCCAGCTCTCCTGCTCTCCTTTTAACCCTACAGTATTAAACATAGATTTCAGCTTTGCATATATTTTCCGCTTGCAAATCAGATGGGTTTTTTTTCACTCTCTCTCTTTCTTTTTTTGTTAATGTAGAACACAATACACAATAGAGTCATATAAGCTGGGAGTCATTGTTGTGCTGCATTGCAGTATGCTCCCCTCTCGCATCAAAACAAAGAATTACAGCGTCTCAGAGAGCAGCGGGGCGTCTCGGAGGAAGTGTCGAGCTACACTGAACCTCCACATGAACGCCAGGGCTGTTAGACATGAAGAGTTCTGCATTAACATAGACAGCACAGTGTCTCTGCTCCACTTTTAATTGTACATATTAAAAGCACTGCTGTATAAACTAATGCTAGCTGCACAGAATATTATACATTTATTTATCAGTTTTCTAAACCTGACAGTGTTTTGAAACATCTGCGTGTCAAACATAATTTTACATTTACAGCCTGCATGTACTGAAGTGAATCTTTGCTTCTGTGTTGTTGTCAGGTTTACAGCAGCCTGGATTTGTCCCGAGGGCACCTGGAGGAGAAAGGAGAGACGGAGGGGAAGAAGAGCGAGAGCCCACTCACTGTTGACACTCTTAGCTGGACGCCAGACTTTACTGAAATGTATGTTTTCCTCAGTACTTTAGTCCATTGAACAATCAAATATTGCATTAAAGACAAGAAAAGGACAGAAATAGTTGCAGAAATGTCATCTTTTTAATTCTCCAACTTCAGTGGTGGTACCTTAGATTGCTGTAAAATATATCAAATATCAAAAGTAAAAGTGCTTGTTCTGCCGAAAATCTTCTAAGAATATGTCCTGTTCTTCCACCAGGCCGTCACTGTCCCACTCGACAGACACCGACAGTGTCAATCAGGGTCCTCGCCCCAACTTGTTACCAAAGTTTGCCATCTCAGCAGAGAGCGAAGGAGACGAGACCTCAGGCCTCGGTGACCCCAGCAAGACCTCCTTCTCCATCGGGGAGCTCCCACAGGATGAGCCTGACGCTACAACTCCAGGCAGCACCCACAGCGGGGCCACACTCTCTGGTACAAAACTAGAACTGCATAGTATTCAGATATATAATACACATGCTTGGTTTTTATTTCATAAATCACTAAGTGGTAAAACAATGAAACTACAGCAGTGTCTCCCCTACCAGTGTAAGTGAATTGCTGGCGATTGCTGCTTTTTTGCAAGACAGTATTTAAAGGAGCGTCGGCAAACAGACTTTATTTAGAAAAGTCACTAATAAGTAGTCTTTGCTGAGTCTACATTGGACTGTAATTAAAGAAACTTTAAAGTGTTAACTTTAAGAATGTAATTTGTTTCGGCGCAAGGATCTTTTTTCCGATATGTTAGAGGTTAATTGGTACATTCATTCAACATTCGGACTTTGGCCTCTTTTTACTTCCATTCAAAGAAAACTAATCTAAGTCTAATCTAAAGAGGACAACAGGTGTCACAGACCACACCAAAGGAAAGAGTGGCTCTTACAATATACAAGCTAGTCCAGAAGAATACAAGAATACAGCTGCTGCATCAAAACGTTACAAGAAGAAGCATTTAAGTAAAACACTGTTAAAGCCTGTCGAACCAAAACATCACTCAGGCTTTTTCAAGGTCAATAAACAGAGGAGAACAAACTAGATATTTTGTTTGGATGGCTGTTTTAATGCTCAGAAATACCACTTTTTTAACAAGCCCTATATAGGTTCATGGCCTATAGCTGACACATGTATCCCTGCTTTATATGTTGTTTTTCTATCTTTCTTTTTCCTTGGTATTTTTCCTCGATTTTTGTCACTCAAATACAAGCGAGTAACCTGTAAACCTCAAAACAATCAAGATAGAATCTGCTAACTAAATTTAGAGCTGTTTGTGGGAGGATTCTGTTAGCTTACAAAACCTCTAACAATCACTGAATAACACAATATGCCTTCAATGTTTTTTCTGTACAGAAAACAGTGTAAAAATGACAAAGTGTGATTCTATGGGCGGTGTTTCTCCCTGTTTGTTGTCCATATGTTTTGCTTCGATGTAGTTCTGAACCTCACTTTATTCTCATCTCCTCTAAAAAAAAACAAAACAAAAAAACAAAAACAAAAAACAGGAAGTTTCTCTGAACATCTGGACCAGTTGACGCCCAGAGGTGAGGGTCTGGAGAGCCCAGACAGTACCAGCCATACCTCTACAGATCAGGGGGCTCAGAACAACTCTCTGCGGCCAGAGAGCGCTGCAGAGAAGACCGGGGCAGTGGCTAAAGTCCCAAAGTCGGTCTCAACCGGAGCCCTGTCCCTCATGATCCCTGGAGGTAAGTCGAAGAACAACATGTAGAAAGAGATGCATACGCTGACTGAAAAATATGATCTCAAGCAGTTCTGTTGAAGGTTGGAGTATGTCAGAGCCATACCGTGTGCAGAATTACAATAAGAGCAGCGGGCTTTGAACAAATAATGTGAAAGAGATGAAAGTGCCCTATAGATCCGTGCGAAATTGGCCCAGCATGACACCTGCTGTGAGTTCCATTTTGCAGAGTGGCTGCGGGCGAGTAGCCGAGTACAAGCCACTAACAAGTAAAGTAAGCGCGCAAGGCAGGAGAGAGAAAATCCCATTAGTTTCACCCTCAGCAGGAGCAGAATGAACCGGGCTCATGAGCTTTATGGTATCACCTCACTACTGACTGGAGGGCCGGTCAGAGCCTGATTGATTGAATAAAGGAGTCTTCTCAGGTGGTGATTATCTCTTGTTTTTACAGATATGTTCGGGGTTTCTCCGCTGGCCAGCCCCCTGTCTCCTTACTCGCTCTCCTCAGACCCTTCCTCAAGAGACTCGTCACCGAGCAGAGACTCTTCCCTGTTCACTGCCAACCCACGGCAGCCCATCATCATACACAGCTCAGGGAAGAAGTTTGGCTTCACGCTGAGGGCGATCCGGGTGTACGCCTGTGACGGTGACATCTACACTGTCTACCATATGGTCTGGGTAAGGACTATCAGCCTGTAGTAGACAAGTCGTGATCAGTTATGGGTCTGCAGTCTGTAAAAGTGCTTTACTTTATCTGCTGGGTGCAGTTTAAACAAACTGTGGTGTGTTTGCCAATGTAGTTCTTGTGAAGGCTGTACAGATGAAATCTCATTCAGCTTCCAAGGGTGCTCTGTTCTGGTCTTCTGTTGTTCGTATTTGGTGTGAAAACAAAGCAAACTGACCACAGGATTTTGTGGTAGTACATATTTGATCTGTTGGTTTCTTTCCCTGATTATTCAGACACTGAGAAGCTGTTGAAATCTCAGTTCCTGGTTAAGTTAGCTGTTTCTCAACAAAACGATAGTGACATGTTGTAACCACACAGCAACTAATCCTGTAATAGTACAACACAAAATACCTTTTTTGTCCACTTTGTTAAAACAATTTTTGCACCTGTTGTTGTGGACGCTGTTACTTAAATATATCTCTAGATAGCAAATAGTTATTTCCTGATATATAAATGCTCAAAATATCATGAACCCTCCAAAGAGATGTAAAGAAAAATAGATGGTCATGATGATAGAGACAACAATAATAAATATGCCTCGTGTCTGTCAATCAGAATGTAGAAGACGGTGGACCCGCACATAAAGCTGGACTGAAAGCCGGAGACCTCATCACTCATGTGAACGGAGAAGCAGTTCATGGTCTCGTCCACACTGAGGTGGTGGAGCTCCTGCTCAAGGTAAACAAGAGTTGATGTTTTAACTTATCAACAGTTTAATGATTTTCTTTATGGTGTTTGAAAAATGTAGTTTAAGTTGAGATTAATAACTAGAAATGTAACATTTGTGTCGTCTGACTTAAGTTTTAGTCCTTTGTTGGATGAATGTACCTTTTTTGGGAGACAAAATGCCATCCTAAGTTTTGTCCTTCCTTCTCAGAGTGGCAGCAAAGTGGCCATCTCCACAACCCCGTTTGAAAATACTTCAATAAAAACTGGTCCTGCAAGGAGGAACAGCTACAGGAGCAAAATGGTCCGATGTGCCAAAAAGCCCAAGAAGGAGCGGACACCAGAAAGGTACTTATACTTTATTCACTGTAGATTTAAGGCTTTTGTCTTCCTCTGCTTTTCCACAATATGTACAAATTGTAACCACATGTTGTGGATTTAATCTTCAACTTTCTAAATATACAGTATCTGTGTTTGATGAACACCATTTATTGTGGAAAAATCATTCAGAAAGTGACAAATGTTGGAAAATGACACATTTTTGGACCAGTTCAGTCGGTCTTGACAGTATTATGGTTCCATACTCAAAGCTAATGAGGACCAGAGTTAAGAATTCATGTGCTGGTTCAACACAGAAAGAAACTGCGACACTTCCTGCCTGAAATGCAGTTGAGCATTACTATATTCCTCATTGTCCTCTAGGGGGCAGAAAGACAACACTGGGGGGATATTTTAATATGTGAATGATTACTCTGTTGGATCAATGGGCTACTTTGCATCTTAAGGAGACTGTGAAAATGTGCAAGATGATGTGTGTACGGTGAGAAAAGCACATAATGTAATAATATAGAGATGCAAAGAGCATAATGACAAAAAATGTATTAATTCTGAAGCAATGTAAATGTTTTATGTTGATTTCTAATGCACCTCTGAGCTATTATGTATCCATCCACCCTTACTCACTTGCCTTTTTTTGTTTTACTCTTGCACCGACATCTGTACGTTAGATTTGAAAACTGCCTCAAGCAATAAAGTAAATCATACATCGTAAAGGACGACAGCAGGAGGTGTTCAAATGAATCTGGACTAATTTCTCTGTCTCACTCTGCTTTCTTCCAGGCGACGTTCCCTTTTCAGACGTTTCGCCATGCAGCCCTCTCCTCTCCTGCACACCAGCCGCAGCTTCTCGTCTCTGAACCACTCCCTGTCATCTGGTGAGAGTCTCCCTGGCTCCCCTACCCACAGTCTCTCCCCCCGTTCCCCTACCGCCGCCTTCCGCCCCACACCAGATTTCACCCAGTCAGGTGGGGATTTCAACTCACTCTGATGTAACTGTTTGTTTTCATTTCGCGTGTGAAATTACTGATAACCATGTTCTTTGTTCTTTTAACTTCTAGGTGGAAACTCCTCCCAGAGCAGCTCTCCCAGCTCCAGCGCTCCAAACTCCCCTGCAGGCTCGGGCCACATTCGTCCCAGCACTCTCCACGGCCTCGGCCCCAAGCTGCCGGGTCAAAGGCTTCGTCAGGGGCGGCGCAAATCTGCCAGCAGCATCCCTCTTTCTCCTCTGGCTCGCACGCCTTCGCCTACACCTCAGCCGACATCTCCTCAGCGCTCACCCTCTCCCCTTCTTAGTGGCCACTCTGTCGCCATTTCCAAGACGACACAGTCCTTCCCAGCCAAGATTCATTCCCCACCCACCATTGTTCGCCATATTGTCCGTCCTAAAAGTGCTGAGCCGCCTCGCTCACCCCTCTTGAAACGAGTCCAGTCTGAGGAGAAGCTGTCCCCGTCTTACACAGGTGACAAGAAGCACCTGTGTCCCAGAAAACACAGCCTGGAAGTGACCCAAGAGGAGGTGCAGGATGAGGAAGTGAGGACCGGGGAGAGGGATTACACCGTCTTGCAGAGTGTGGAAGAAACAGCCTGCGAGCCACCAGCAATCACCCGTGTGCGACCTGTTGAGCAGGGCTGCTTAAAGAGGCCAATCAGTCGCAAGATGGGCCGGCAGGAGTCTGTGGAGGAGCTCGACAAGGAGAAGCTGAAGTCCAAGGTGGTTGTGAAGAGGCAGGACTGGTCAGAGAGGAGGGAGTCTCTACAGAAGCAAGACGCCCTACGTGACCCTGAATCATCCGCCACGTGTGGTGACGACAGGGATGATTTTCTGTCCAGGAGTCAAAACAAAAGCAGCCCAGACTCTGGTCCTCTGGAGCCCAAAGCTGCAAGCACAACACTCAAAGATGTGCTGTATAAGAAACTCAACACACGTGTCTCTGAGGGCATGGCTGATACCTCTGGTAGCAGCGGTGACAGTGACGGAGGACTCAGATCTTCTCTGTGCTCCGTCCACCCAGACTGGCAGCACTGCAGACAAAGTAAAGACAACATGAAGCCAGACAGATTGGACTTCAAGGCTCCAAACATTGAGTTCACCAGGAAGAGGCTGTCATTTGAAGAACGAGAAGACTGCATGTGCCGCTGCTCTTCCAGCATCCATGAGAACCTGCACTTCGGCTCCACCAGGTCCAAGAGCCTCCAGCTGGACACGGCCATGACTCATGACCACATGAAGGCCGGACTGGGAAGTGTCCACTCCAGCCCTGAAGGTCTGGCCCCGAAACTGTTCTCCGGCAGAGGAGAGAGCGCTGTGGAAAAACTCCAGCTCATCTCCTCTGCAGAGTCCTCACTTCGAAAGACATCGTCTGAATATAAACTGGAAGGACGCCATGTGTCCTCTCTCAGACCTCTGGAGGGCACTCTGGATATAGGTCTGCTCTCAGGGCCCAGAGTGTCCAAGACAGAAACCTGTTTATCTAAGATGGCAGACAACACAGGCGACACTGTTTCTATGAGTCCTCCAATCTGGCTCCAGACCCCGACGGAGAGACAGATAACCATCCCACAACTGAAAACTGCAGACAAGCTGAAGAGCCCACTGACTTGTTCTCCGAGCCCTGAAGCTGTTTCTTCTCTAAATAGCATAGTCGCCTCCAAAGATCAGTCAAATAATGCGGCCACAGAGGGGAAAATCAGTACGAGTGGTGAGAAAACACAGGATAGACTCAGTGAATCTTTAAAGGCTCAAACCAGCAAAGTGGAGGCGTCGAGCTTCACTGCTAAACAAGAGAGCAGGACGGGTTTGAAGGCCGGGTCAACACTGGCTCATGACCACCGAGGCCCTCGACACAGCTCCCACTTCTCTTCGTGTGGAAAAACACCCTCCATACGGGAAGTCAGCAATGAGGATCAGGAGGATGAAGTGGAGCAGCCGGAAATCACACCACACACAGACGGCTCCAACACACCAGTCTCTTTGACTTCAGCAAAGCCGGAGGCGAATGTAAAAACAGTGCAGTCTCCGGCTGCAGCAGCCAGTGAGCTGTTAACCGTGTCAGTGAAGCAGAGTATAAACTGTGGTTTGGATACAGGTCAGCGTCAGAGCGGTGAGAAAACGGCACAGAACTCTAGCGTGACCTCTGCTACTAAAGTACAGAGCAACTCATCTGTTTCTGTAGAAACTAAACAGCAGCTGGTGAACATCTGCTCCTCGAAAACGCAACCGCAGGCCTCTGTGACAACATCAGCATCTGCTCCTGCACGTGAAGATAAAACCTGCAGTTTGAAATCTCAAAGCCAGGACTGCTCAGAAAGATCTGTTAGTAAGGACAGTGTGCAAGCTAACAGATCAGCTGTGAAAGTGGCAGGAGATCCAGTCAACACGTGTGTCACAGCTGCTAAAGCGGAGCAGACTACTGTGGTCACCTCGTTAAATAATGTAACTTTGAGTGTAAATAAAAAGGATAAAACTGTGTCCGGTGGTGCAATAGAGAGGGGTAGCGTATTGCCGCAGAAAAAAGAGGATCCCGTCTCACCAAAGATCAAGAATGTGAAAGATTCAGAGCAGCTATCGAAAAACAGTCCAGCCCAAAAAGCACAGCACAAATTGTCTGATCCAGAACGTTGCACCTCAAGAAAAGAAGAACCTGTAATCAGTGTGAAAGAAAAACAGAAATGTTCACCTCCAGCAGCTGAAAATGTAAAGTCGAGGCCTGACCCACAACCTGTAGCACACACCGCTGTGAAAACAGAGAAGGAGACAAAAACAGTGGAGGTGAAATCCCACAGTGCAGCTCCTCCTGTCCCAGCGCTCAACAAACAGAGAGATCTGTCTAAAGAATCTGCGCTCCCAACTTCAAACGCTCAAGTAACCCATGACTCTAAACAGAAACAAGCCGCGCCGCCACCCGCTGGAGTTGACGTAAAGCGGGAGGAGCTGACGCACTCCCCCAGTCATGACATGAAGCAAAGAGAAACCCAGCCCAAAAGCTCTGTAGCAGCTCCAAACACTGACTCGAAGCCAAAATGTCTCCCCTCTAAAGCTGGCACTTCCTCGTCCACTCTAAAGACATCTGTAGCTCCAACACTTCCTAAACAAACCCTTGATGCCAAACATAAAGACCCTTCCCCCAAAAACCAAGCCCCAGTCGTTAAAAACCATCACGACTCCAAACCAAAACACGTCCCTTCACCTCTCGCTGCACCTCAACACCAGCTGCCGCCAGATGTTCCCTTACAGCCCGATCCACCGCCAGTGCTGCCGAAACCTGCAGCCAGAAAGGATCCGAGCAGCGGTGCCGTCTCGGGGAGGATCTCCAGCTGCGCACCCCAGGAGACTGGTGGCAAGCTATCCAAGGAAGCCCCCAAACCGGACAGTCACAAGGGCCCGGATACCAGAACCACCACCACCCCTGACAAACAGGTGACCCTCAGCAAGAAGGAGCAGGCTGAGAGGAAGAAAAAAGAAGCTGCCCAAGAGCTGACGTCTGCGCAGAAAAACACAAAAAGAGACACATCCAGAGCTGCGCCGTCTGCACCGAAGGACAGTTCAGACAAAGACGCTGGCAGGTGCAAGCAGCAGAAAGAGTCTCCACGTAGTTCTAACAACAAAAAATAAAGAGGGAAGCGAAGATGGTATTATCGCTGTCCCGAGAATCCAGATGTAGTAAAATGTAAGAAATGTTTTGTGCAAACATCATCATGCCTTCTATTTTTCTTCTTTTTTTTTTTTTTGTTCAAGGACCGGGCAAGCTGTTACATGCTGATAGAGAGATAGACGTGTGTGAGTGTGTGACACGTTTCTAGGTCTGAATGTAGGCAATCATTTGCTGATGATTTCTGACGTTTCTTGCGTTTTTACTTTTAAGTGAATGTTTGGTAAATTTTTGTCGATCCCAGAATGCTTTTGTGCAATCAGTATGTCGGGGGAGGGGGGGGGCAATAGGGGTAAAGTAGCCTTACAAAGGTTGTGACGTACTGTAGTCAGTGCCATAAAAGATTTTTAATTGCACTGTTTACTTGTAGACTTCGGAGGACCTGATGTCTTTTAAATGCAGTAGACCACACAAATTTCACTCGGCAAAAAGTTAGCAGCCGCACCACGATTGTTTCTGTTCAGTGAAAACGGTTTTAACGTTGGGGCGGGGGGGGGGGGGTTGTGCAGTGGTACACGGAGGGAATGCACCTAAAAACTTCACAAGAAGATACAGAATCATGTCACGGTTCTAGAAATCATAAATTAGTCAAGGGGCCTTCGGATTATAGGAAAATAAACCTTGCTGTTCTTAGCAAGCTGTGGTGTTTATTCACATTCCTCTGACATCTGTACATATATTTTTGATTTTTATGCAATAGGGTGTAAATATGATAACACTGTAAAACGGGGATACATGGGCTTACATGTTTGTATTATATGTATAGGATTTTGCAGTGTCATTTTGTTTGTATGCTTGATATTAAAAGAGTGTCACGTTCTGCTTGATAACTCCGTGGTCTAAAAGTAAGCTACCGTGATGTATCTCGTCAAAATGCATCCTCTGCTTCGTGACCTACATGTTCCAAAATGAACTTGAAGAAAAGAGAGAGAGCGAGGAAAAAGGCATGAGGGGGTAACTGGGTTATTTCTAAAAATGTAGCATTATATAACGAAACTGTGAGGGCTGTCAGTGATTCCCAAGAATGTCTGTACTGTCGAGGATGTATTTGCTGGCTCACGACAGTTCGCAGGGTGATGACTGCGTGAAATATATGACAAAAACGTTAGATTCGAACCAGCAGTTCTGCTTACGTTTTGCAAAATAATTGCTGCGGTTAGATTTCTGAAGGCTTTCGGGCATCTTCTGCGAGTCATGTCTGTGTCTGTGCAGAGCGATAAAGGTCAGACGATGAGCACAGAGCGATGGTTTCAAAGGATCTTTTGACATCAGGCTTCAGTCTCAGTGTTGTTCAAGTCAAGTGTGAGTGTTTAGTTCTTCATATTGAGCAACAGCTGGCTTAAAGGAACAGTTCAGCCAAAAATGAAGTAGTCCTACAAACATTTCTGGAGCTCCACAGCAAAACAAAGAAGTCGATGGAGAATTGTTTTAAAACTTATCCAAGTCTGCAGAAGCCCTGAGATCCCAAATTGATTTAAAGAGATGTTTTTTACACCCTGTTTTAAGCAGAGATCTTCACTGTAGCTGCTAAGCTAAAAGTGTTAGCCTGCACCTTGTCTGAAGTGGGTGCGTAAGCTCGGCGGCACGTTTCTCAAGTTTTAAAGGTGCAATATGTAAGAACTGTCCGCCTGTGGACAGCATATCACCATATAACCTCCTCCAGCTGCACCTGAAGCTAGTTAGCTCAGTGCAGCTAGTTGTCCCGACTGGAAGCTCGAGGAAGATTGTTCGTTTACACCTCCAGCAAAGGAGCTTTGGACCCGGATGTGAAGGGGCTCAGTAGAAATCTTGGTCGATATTTTAAGTTTTCAACTAAAATTCTTACATATGGCACCTTTTTAAAAGTCCCCATCTGCATCAGCTGTTTTACTGTGAAGCTCCAGAAAAGTTTTGTGGTCTACGAAACTTCAATCGACTGCTCTTCAGCATCCAGCTGAGTAGATAATGAGTGAAATTTTCATTTTTCGGTGAACTGTTCCGTTTAGAGATTTTATAGGCAGAATCCTGGTTATTTGCATCGCATAGTTCGTGTCCACAACATACATTTGATGTTAACTTACAAATACTTGGTACTACACTTATAGGCTGTCATATATCTGCATCACGTTCTGCGATTCACTCTCACGCACAAACGCGTTTCTATACTGTAGATGCCTTTTTTAAATTGCAAAACCCTAAAGGACGACCGGAAAGTAGCCTAGGACACTAAGTATGTAATGCAGTATTTGTCGTGCTGGCTATGTAAAAAAAAAAAACAACAATAATCTTGTCTACTACATATACTCCATGTCGACGAGTCAAAAAGAAAAAGACATCATGGATCGTGACGCAGAATAAAGTTTATCTGAACGACATACTGTATCCGAGAATGAAACCGAAACACATTGAGATTGATAGCAGAGATTTTAATGTTAATCTGATGTTTACTCGCATTAGATATTGTAAATGTATCGCTGATGTATTGTGAGAGAACAAATGCACCTTAATGTTTTGCCAGCGTTCAGTTCGGAGGGCGAGGCGAGGAGTGAAACTGGAACTGAAAGTGGTTCATGAATTCCCCACTCGTCCTGACTTTACATGAATCACTGAGTTTTTATTTGAACGATCGAACGTGTTTTTTCTTTTTCAACACTTTTCCTCTTTTTCTTGTGACGACTGACATTTAAATCCTCAAAGCACATTCAATGTTTGTTTACAGAGCATCATGGATGTATATTTTGTATATTGTTGATTTGCCAAATCTATGTTCTGTGTCACGGATAATGTTGTTTCTAGTAGTGTGAGACTTTGCTCCCTTTTGCCACAAGGATGTTTAATAAGAACATTTTGTTTGTGCAGTAAATCAATCAATGTCTTATCACATGTCGGGTTTCTCCTTCGTCTGCTTGTCTTTTCAGTTTCCGTTTTCTTCCTCTGTGCAAAACTAGTATTAAATGAACTCGCTTAACGATGGTTTGTCTTTTAGAATATGTGCAATAAAAGTGTTTTGAGTTTTGTAATTTGCCCAAGGAAAGCTCTATGGATGTCATAGATGTTGTATATTAAAACAGATATTTATACTTCTAATGTTGCGTAATACTGAAAATAAAATGGAATTATAAATTAATCTCTTCATTCCTCTTTTAATTTTAGAATATTGTCTTCAGTTTTGGCTAGTTGAATTGTTGATATCAAATGTCAAAAGTCCATTATTTCTGAATAAAACCATAATAATGTCCTTAAAATTTCCTGAAAATGAAAATATAACTTAGATGTAGATTAAATCAATTAAGTACAGGAATGTAACCAAGTTCATTCCCTCCAGTAATGTTCTAAAGTACTTAACTTGTCTTTCCATGCTATGTTGTACTTCTACTCTTTTTAAACCACATATTTGATTTTTATACTCAAAACAAACAATGAAGATCTTAAAAAATCTGATGTTATATAACAGTTTAAACGACAGAGTTGATTGACAGAAAAGTAGGTGAACTACATGTTAAAATGGAGGGTTTGAGGTTTTCATGGTGTCATTTGGGGCTTTTCCTCTGAATTATTTCAATAAATCTAATGTATTTATAATGTTGTTGAGGGTTGTGAGGTGTGTTTGGACAAAACAAACATTGTGACGGCGTTTCTCACTGATTCAGATTGTCTTTTTAAACCTGACAATCGATTAATGTAGAACAATCATCATCAGTTTAATCCAGAATGAAAATAATCATTAGTTGCAGTGCAGAATGAATTCCACCTCAACTAACTAAAACAGTAAAATCCTGCTTTTACATTAATGCACCAGTCATAATAATCTAATAATGTTCATATATAATAATAAAATAGTCATGGGACATTTTACAGCATTGAGAAATTTAAAATGTAATACTTTTTAGCGCATTTTCCTTATTATACTTAACATACTGCCAACAGCAGATAATATGTCTTACAGTTATTTTTTTTTTTTAGTTTATTTTGTATCTGTAGAAATAAAACATAAGCCTCCTCTTGTCTTTAATTTATAAAGAGTGATGCACATAGAGGTGCAAGTCAACCTTGAGTGGTGCAGTGTGACACCAACAGGGGGCAGTATCCTTCCACCTGTGTGCTGCTCAGTATAGATCCTCTGTTGTGTAACATCTATCCAGTAGAGACGCAGCAGACCAATGTAGTGCCGTGAACGGAAATCCTCTCAAGATTAGAACAAATCTGATAAAGCTGCATAATTAAACTGTCTCTTTTACACCGATTACCAGCTCCAAACAGTGTCAGACCGCACTTTAAGGTCTTTAAAGCATTCCTGCGGCGTCTTGATATTCATTTATGATGATACTGCAGGTATTGAAGGATATATTAAATATTTGAGGCTTAGTACACGTCCACCCCTCCTCCTCCTCCTCCTCCTCCTCCTACAGATAATAAGTTCCTGTTGATGTTCACTAACCGTCATTTCACATGAGATTACAGCATTAACGATACAGATGGATCAGCGTCCACACAGACTGATTACTAAGCAAAAAATAATAAATACAGGAATGAATGGGAGAAAAATCCTCTTAGTGTTGAGGAATGGGGTTAACCGTTGGCAGAGCGGGGGGAGAAGGAGAGCATTGAGGTAACTCATTTATTATCATTAATTGGCTGTGAGCTTTCTTCCTGCCTGCAGACAAAATGTCTGTCTCGTGGTGCGTCGCAGCTGCAGGCCTTTACTGCATCTTTACATCTGTAATGAACGACATGTTGACCCCTTTAATCTATCGGCTGTTTTTCAAAATACCGTCCCATAAAAGATATCTTGATAATGGAGGAACGCCCTGATCACGTCACTCTGATACGCCTTTAAAAGCATGTCATCATATTTTGTTATGTTGCTACATAAAGTCAAACTAAACCCTCTCAGTACGAACCATCCCCCCCCAACCATATTCCTCTTTGTTGTCACCTTTCATTAGAGTCTGCAAACACAGAGCTTTGGCACTCCACCACTTGAACTCATCCCTCAACATTTACCCTCCATCATATAAATACATAAAAAATGGTGCGTTGTTTTTAGTGGATTGTGAAGATAATAAAATGTATCTTCATTGTCCATCTGGTGGCTCCCGGAGAGTGGAGGCTGTCTGGTTCCTAATCCATTTTAGAAACACTGATCGATACTAATGATGTGACCAGCTGTGTGCGCCATTATCAATAGGGTGTGGAGTTAAAAGTGTGTGTGTGGGGGGGAGCATGTATGTGTGCACAGAGAAACACATGTACACTGTAGAGAAACAAACAGCTACGCTTCTATAGCCCGGCCAGCAGCGCTGCCAGACTGTACTTATTAAGCTCACTTTGAGATACTTTTTTGTATGAAAAGCGCCATATAAATAAAGCATAGCAGTGATTTGAGCAAACGTGATGCTACTGTAATGCTAACAGTTTCCAAGTCTGAAAAGTGAAGCCGATGCGAAAGTGTCTTAAACCTGTATTCTTTCTAACAGCCAGCAGCGACTCACTGGTTTCACAAAGAATTCTGATTGTATGTGAGCTTATGAGAAAATGGCCTCAAGTCTTCTTGATGTTCATGAGGTAAATTATGGCACCGTTTACAGCAGAATAGACGATGGAGCAGCGTTTGCAATACCGCTGGTGGCCACTGTGCAATATTGGAAGCAGAGCTGAGTGTCTTTGTTGGATCCAACCAGTGAATCATCTCCAGCTCCACTCTCTCATCTAAATATGGTCAGTTTCGGCTCCAAAAACCAACATTGCGATGGCCATAATGCCAAACTCAAGGCTTTAGTACCCAACGGGTGACTATCACTCCTTGTTAACCTACCAACATTTGTTGATGGGCACTAAACTAGAAGAACAGCTGAGGCTGATGGGAATATTTTTGGTCAAATTAAATCTGACCTTATGGTGGTGTAGATGAGAAGTCATTGGAGCTCCAAAGTCAGTAGGATTTATCCTTTGAAACCCATTAATATCTCTGTCAATTTATATGGCAATCCATAACATTTGCTGTGGAGGATTGTTCAGATATTGAACTTGTGTGAATATTAATGTCAGTGGCGCAACAGAAACAGCCAGAAAAACCATCAAAGTCACTACGAATCATCATCTGGGAACCATGAATATCTAAAAACATGATGTAGAGATATTTTACAAGGTAAGTTCCCACTTTGGTGTCACTAAATGAATAATAAAGGGAGCACCAAAGTAATTAAGATTCATCCTCTGAGTACCACGAGCGCTTGTACCAAATTTATAGCAATCCATCCAATTGCTGTCAAGATAATTCAGACAAGGAAAGACTTCAGCCTCTTGGAGGAAAAGTCAGGGGATGATCAATAACAGCAGGGTTCTTCCTCTGGGGACCACAAATGTCTGTACTCATTTTCACTCCAATCCATGAATTATGGTGCAAATTAAGGATTGTCGAGATGATTACCTCTGAACAAAAACTGTTTATTAGTCAGCGAATCACCAAAGTCGGTGGAAAACTATCATCTTGTGACAATGAATCTTTATCTAAAAACATGTGCCATCCTCTTTCTTAGATGTAGAGATATTTTACTGGATCCAATGTTGTTGAGATTTTTCAAGCAAAGTAAAGTGCTGTGAATAGAAGTCATGGTATCATCACAGCCTGCAGGCTTCTCCCTCTGGGGACCATGAATGTCAGTACAAAATGGAATAGCGACACATCCAACTGTTGTGTCTGTATTGCATTTCATTCAGGAGAGCCTGAAGGACCAACTTACTGACAGACCATTACTGCCAAGTAGTATTAGTTGTAGTAAGGCTAAAAATAAATAAAATAACATTGTCAAACAAATGAACACACAATATCTCGACAGTTTGCGCCGAGGCTGCGGCGAATTCTCGGAAACATCGGCTGTTTCTCTCATATTCGTCTTTAAAGAGCTTTCTCGACAACGACTAGTGGAAAGTGAATCTCATAAATAAAGCAGTGGAGAGGCTGAGAGCGGCGGTGGGAAGATTGCTCGTTCCTGTAGACACATGCAATCTGAGACACAGAGAGATAAATCCACTCTGGCCCTGTATTAACTTTTGCTGCTGGAATTTGTTCAAGTACATTCTGTGACTTGGGGGGAAGCCAAAAACTCCGGCCCAGCTCTCATATCTCATGTTGCAACTAATGGCTTCTGGCCGACTTTTCCAGCGTTCAGCCCTACTGGCCCGTCTCGCACGCGGGGAGGAGCGAGCTCATTGTGTAGGAGGAGGCTCACTCTCATGCTAGAAATGTTAAACAAAAACTTACCGCTGCTGTGTTAGAACATATAACATTTCTCATGGTGTCGGTTTCCACCGTCTGTATTATTACTTCCCTACTTTCACTGCGCTGGCTTTTGCTTATTATTTGCACAGTAAAGCTGCTGTAAGACGCGTAATCCTGTAGACATAATTAAAGTATTTCAGCTGCATTTTGTGGAAGAAGCAGCAGTGAAAACATCCCTGATCCTTACGCAACAGTTCAAACTGTCATGCATACCCTGCAGACATACGGTCCACCATGTGACATACCCGCTGCCGTAATATATGCCGTCGTGTTGATAAAGTTAAATGGCTTACGCAACGTAGAGACAAGGTGAAGTGTGTGTGGGTAGCAGCCGTTCGAGTTCAGGGTTAGTCAATGCTAAAGTACACAAAATGAAGATTGTGAGGCGCTCTCGGAGGATATTATTTTCAGAAATTCGTGGAAGCGTCGGTGTTGCAGCAATAAGATAAATAAACACTCGGTGATTACTGAATCTGTCGTGATGAAATGCTCGGTTTGAAATAGATTCTAGGGCTCAGGAGCACAAATGAGCAGCCTCCATGTGTGGCAGGGCACAAAGAGAACGCTGATTAAAACCTTCACAGGTCCTGCGTAGTTACAGTCGAAATGAGGGGATGATGTATGACTGGATGATTTTGTGGTCTGTGTGTCAGGCGGCTAAGTGGTGGGTTGAACCAACGCGCTTGTGTATACTGTGAGCTCAGATGCCGAATAGTGCCGGGTCAGCAAAAACGCTCCTTTTCA
The DNA here is from genome assembly GCA_963678695.2 of Diplodus puntazzo. NCBI lineage: Eukaryota > Metazoa > Chordata > Actinopteri > Spariformes > Sparidae > Diplodus > Diplodus puntazzo. The sequence continues at coordinate 22,404,353 of OZ023173.1, read as the reverse complement.
AAGATTGTATGCTTTGTGAAAGTACTTGTGTCACGAGCTTGTTTGGTTGAAGTTTTATATTTATACCATGACTTCAGTTTAAACAGACAGATGATAGTGTTTGTTTTTTAGGTGTGGACTCGGGGAGCGGCAAGAAAAGAAAAAAGTAACACATGACTCCAGAAGGCCCGGACGGACTTCAGTGAAACACATGAGGGCCACTTTGTTGGTTATCATTAATCCAGTCATTCACAAAGTTTGTTTTTACAATGTAAATTCTTAGATGAGTGCTTCATTAATTTACCACTGCACTTTTCTAACACCGTCAGACTCATAGTTTTGTTTTTAAAGGGGCAATATGTAAGAAACCGCTAGAAAATGTGTTAAAAACAGTAACAGAATAAACTTTTATTATCAAGAGTGAAGATAGCATGCTAACCAGCTAGCCCCAGCCTGTCTCGTAATCGGCTAGCCACTCTGTACCAGCAAGATGTAATAAAATAAATAATTTAGGGCTGTCAAACGATCAATTTTTTTAATCGCGATTAATCGCATTTTGTCCATAGTTAACTCGCGATTAATCGCAAATTAATCGCAATTTTTTTTGGCACATTTTTTTCTGTTCTAAATGTACCCTAGTGTATTTTTTTCATGTTCTTAATACTTTTAACAACATAAGAAAGGGCAAATATGCTTGCATTATGAAAATGTTTATTCAACACTTCAAATCATGCAGGAAAATAAATCCAGGGTTGTCTGCATTTGGCGAGGGGGGGCGACGGGCTCTCTGCATCTGCCGTCTGTTTGGCTTGCAAGTGGTGTCCACTGAGACTGCACGTTTTTCTTCTTCGCCTTTTTCACGCAGTGTGCTGCTTTCTGTCAGTCAGTATGACACTGATGATCGCCATGGCTCCGGTGCAGCAAAACAATAAAAAGTACGACTTGAAATTCAAACCTTCTGTCGTGATATATTCAGAGGAAAACTCAGGAGAGGCAGCCGCTAGACGTTTCTCTGTCGACCCCACGAGAGTGAGAGAAACGGAGCTTCAGCGTCTGTCCGAGGAGGACGGCAGCAGCGGCAGGCTGCCTGCTGGAGGGAGGAAGAAGGCTAGCGAGGAGCCTGAGATAAACATGCGGGGATGAGTTATCAGCAAACGGGCACGCCACGAGAGAGTGTCCCGCAAAATGATCAGGGCGATGGCGAAACAAATGTGCGCCACCGTGAGTGACAGCAGAGATGAGGAGTTTGCAGCGAGTGCTGCTTTTCAGTCTGCCGTGTTTTTAACGAACCGCCAACCCTGCTTCTTCTTCTGATTCCCTTTCTTATTCTATTTCTTCTGCCACCCTCTGTATCAAGACTACGGGTGCCGCCGACGGCCGTAAATCATACAATGCGCTTTTTTTTAATATATACTGAGCGTTAATCGCGCGTTAAAAAAATTAACGGCGTTAAGAGGACGTTGCGTTAACGCGTTAGTAACGCGTTAACTTTGACAGCCCTAAAATAAATATAAGATAAATATTGTTGTGGAATAACTTTTTACCAATAATAAAATAGAAATATGTTGAGAAGTCTTCTGGAGCCAGGCATTATGAGAAATAAATGTTTATATGTGACAAATAAAGTTCTTTTTATAGTCTTTTTGCTCTTTTGTCCCTTCGTCTTGATTGTTTTAAAACAGTGGGGCTTTCAGACACCAGTCAGTTTTCCTCCTATGAGTCACAACTGACCAATAACACGAGTTTCTCCAAAACCAAAAGGGGCTTTTGCTTCTAACTTCCTCCCAGCAGGGGTTCTCGGGAACTTTGGCCCACAACTCATCCCTTAGAAAGCAAAAACAAAGTAATCCGTCGAAACTGTCTTTGGAATTAACGCAAGGAACAACTGGCCACGTCACTCTGATCTGTTGACCTTCAAACCTTTTTATGCTTACAAAACTGAAAATTACAATTTTACACCATCTGAATTCAAGTTTATGTCTTTTAACAAACCAAGAAGGGTTCATTGCCTCGTCGACCCATCGTCAAAAACACATTAGCTCCACAGCTAATTGAGCTAATTAGGCAACGGCAGTTAGCTAACTACAGCAAAAAGTGTAGTGAGCAGCAGTTGTCAGTTCTGGTCATATTCTACGAATTACACCTTTAATGGAGCAATTTGTAATATATGGCCAGAATTTTATGTTTAAAACGTTCAAAAAATGAAGCTACATTATCAACTGAGTGTGAAGAAACAACAGTGGTGACGTTTTATGTACTCTGTTGAAATGAATGCAGAAATGTATACAGAAGTTAGCATGCTAGCCCGCTAGCCCCAGTTTGTCCTGTCTCGTAACAACACTTTCTGAGAGGTGTAATTCAAGTTTCTATCTTTTACCGAACAAAGACAAGCTTAATTACCTTTACTTGTTGTAAAAACACATGAGTAAGCTAATAAGGGAGATAGATCAACAGCTAATTGAGCTAATTAGCTGTTAAGGCGGAGGTTCAGGTGTTGCGGCTAACGTAGCTTCGGGCTGCTACACTCAAGCATTGCTGAGGCGCCGATGGGGACAGCAGAGGTTTGGCGAGCTGACACCCTCAGATGTTTTTCATGTTTAGTCTTAAAGTCTTCAGCTCCAACTGCCGCTGACTCACGTGACTGTACTGTAAACATAGCTTTGTCAAGTGTTAGCCAACATGTTGAATGTTTACAGACGTTGCGCAACGTGATCAGTCATTTTGGAGCTGTGGTTTTGTCCAACAAATGAATTTAATTCCAGTATTCAGCCTGATTTCAGCTCCGCTTTTGTTTCTTAACCAACTCATGAGGGAAATATTTGGCCCAGAATTTAGCTGCAAAAAGCTCCACTGTGTTTACATGCTTTAACTTTAACTTTGCCCGACTGCTGTTTGGTGCTGCGCAGTTAGCATACAGTCGGATTTTCAGAACTTTTACAATTAAAAAGAGCTGTAATCTGGGTTTGTGGGAGCGGTGAGTGTGAACCCTGAAAAGTGAAGTTGTGGGCCAAGCTAATAACCAAAACACTGTGCTGAAAGATGCTAAACTGCTCCAGAGGAATGAGATGAACTGCACCTTAAACACAGAGCTAAAATTGACTGTTAACATGGAGTGGAACAGCTTTTGCACTATGTTTGCCAAACTGCTATTTCCCCTCCAAGCAACCTGTTAGGTAAGAGAAACAAAAAAAGACACGTGACTCTCAGATGATCAACAGCTCTCATCTGCTAGGACCCTGTCAATCATCACTTTTTGCTTTTTCTTCTTCCAGTCATGCATCAGAAGATGTGAACTTTGCCTCTTGCACAATCCAGAACATCGTTATTTGAAGCTGCGAGGGGAGAGAAAGAGTCGCACGAACGATTTCTGTTTTTGTAGGTTTTATTACACGTCAAAACACAAATGAACCGTTGAGACGTTGCGTAACAACAAATCGCTGCGACGAGTTGAAAGTTGAAAGTTCTGTTGGGTCAGTTTTGCGTCTGTATATAGCCCGTAGGTGGACGTGTGCATGAATGGTTGTCTGGTTTTATGTGATTGAGGTTGACTGTCAGCTGGGATTGACCACGGCAACCCCCTGCCATGCTTAAGGATAAGCAAGTATGGCTTATGGATGCTATGTTTAGCTAAATATATTGAGTTCAAATCAAGACAAGCATAACTTTTAAACTTTGAACCGCCTGCTTGCTGATTATGTTTACATGCACGATGAATTCCTTAATCTGAAAAAGGCAGTTTTCCTTTTGCTTTTTAAACGTTGAATGAAAATGAATGTTTCAGTATTATTTCCGTTTACATGCCACCGTGCATTCCGGATTGATGTGACCTGACGCGTTGTGATTACGTCAACATATGGAAAAGTGGAACTGGTGGAGTTGCTCGTTCCGTCATGCTTCAAAAAATACGATTTTTAAGTTTTCCACCTTTGCTGGTCTCGTTCGACCGTGAAAACACAGCCTCCATCTTTCATCCCCTCTTTGTGTACTATGAAACTTCACCTGACTAATGACTGAATCTTCATCTTTGTGTGAACTGTTCCTTTAATCAGAAAACGCTACAGTCAGATTAAAGCTGGAAATATATACTCTTTACATGGCCTTTATATTGTCATATTAATAATAATAGCTGAATATTAGTGTGCATGTAAGGCGTGCGAGTGCTCCTTTATATGATGTGTGGATAAAAAACGCATTAATGCCTAGTATTTGCAATAAAAGTTTTCTTTTTCTCAGCATGTTCACAGAACTGTATTCCAGAAAAGGTCAAAATCACCAGGGAAGAGCACAGAAGACACCGACTGATGTAAAATGAACATATGTGTTCAGTGGATCGTCTCTCAGAAGCTGTGTGAAGAGGTGAGTAAAGACCACTTAACATACGGATCAAGAGTTAACCCGATGCGTCTTTCCTTCTGCCGTCATTTTCAGAGTGACCTGTGGAGCGGATGAGGCGTGTAAAGGTCAGACAAGTGTCAGAGGCTCAGAGACAGTGGTCAGAGAAGAAATGAAAGAGGATGAAGACGACGGGGAGGAGGAGGAGGAGAAGATCCCTCTGTCAGACACGGGGTCGGGCTCCGGGCTCTCCGGGCTCTCTGGGCTCAGGAGAGTGACATAACCCCGGTGTGGTGTGGTCCCACAGCAAGCGCATTAATGAGCGTCTGAGAGGGATTTAAGCTCCAGGGCTTAGCACAGATCAGCCTTCTGAATCTCAGCCTCAGGGAAAAAAAAAAAAAAAACGGGACTGGACTCTGAGCCTCCATTATGGCACATGCTGGGAGAGACGCATTAAGGTTAACGCAGACGAGCGCAGGACCTGAAACGCTGAGTTCACATGTTGTGTACTATCTGACACGCAGGGAGAGTTGGAGCCTCAGTGGACGATGGGCCGTCGTTCGTTGAGTCGGTTAGACTTTAAATCGACTGTCTTTGTATTTTAAGTTGCTTGCACTCATCAGTATTTTCCATTTCTATGCCGCTGTTCTTCGTCGAGGAAGAGATATCCACATTGTGATGCACGACACTGATCTGACATCTGTAGTTATTGCTCACTTTGCCATTTAAGATGTTTAATAAAAATGGTAACGTTAACGCAACAACTCAACCAGCTACAACAGTAAAAAGGCATTAAAGAGTTACTTCAGTGCTGGAAAAGTACCATTTGTTAAATCTGGGCCGTCCACACAGTGGAAAGGTACAACTATTGTTTGACGATCAAATACATTTGTGCTCTCTGACCGTATGAAACCGTACGAGGCTTTGTTGTCGTGGTTACAATAATAAACATGAGGTGACGGTTAGCTTGGTCACTGAATGTTTGTGAACATGAAACTCAGCTAAAACCAAGAAAAGATGTTCAAAGTGAGTGTTTTTTCACTGTCAGAAGGCCAAAATGAAGATTTAATGTGTGTTGCGTGAATACAAAATGAAACAGTTCGGAGTGTTTTTCACTGTCAGACTGCCGAATGACTTTTTGGTTTGTGTGTGTGTGTGTAAGCCTATGAAATTAAACTCAGCTCAGACCATGTGATCAATCACAATCATTCAGCTGTGAATGTCTCTGAGCGGGACAGTTGCTTCAAACACTTCCTGGAAGAGAAACGCAGCTTGAAACTAAAAAGAAGCGCTTCAAAGGCCAAAATGAAGATTTACTGCGTGTCGCGTTAATACTAAATAACGCTTGAACCGTGTTATCGAGCATATTGAATGTCTCTAAGAAGGAAAGTTGGCTCATTTGTCCAGAAAAAAAAAAGTTTTGACTGTCAGCCAGGAACTGAACATCGGCAAGAAGTCCTTTTGTCTCAGACTCTGATCTGATGCTTTGTTGAATCATCCGTCCACCTCAACTTCCTCTCTCTGCCGACTTTGTCATGTCATCTCGCTTCCTCCTTTCGTTCCCATCGTGATTAACACAGTAACTAGAAGGCTTTGTCTTCTGAATGTTAACTTTTTTTGTTTTTGACATTTCTGGGACACTTCCTGAAATGCCCGTTCACCTTGGGAGGATATTCACTGAGTCTTCAACCCATGAAGGGTGCTCCTGTCATCGTTTCAAGGACTTTCGCTAGGGGTTTATTCGATCTATCTATCTATCTATCTATCTATCTATCTATCTATCTATCTATCTATCTATCTATCTATAATACCTACTGACAACCACTCTCTCGAACGCTCTTTCTCTTCTCCCGACATAATACACACTAAATACTTTACAGTGAGCAGTAAATGTGCATTTGGGACATATTGATAACTTTGCTGTGTATGATTGTTATTAAGTAGTAGTGTGTATGTCATAGACGCTTCAGATCTCGCACTGATTTTTACCCCCAAATAAAAAGGGAGGACAAAAAATGTCTTTGTGCCCCAAAGAAAACAGAAGAAAAAAAAGTTAATAAACATAAATAATCCTCACTGCGGGCCTTCAACTTTCTATAGGACGTGCTGTGTGAGAGGAAACAGCCCAAACGAGCGTTATGTAAACACATTCCCTGCACGCACGGCCCAAAAAGCCACAGCTGGTTGAATTTGCGTAAGAGGCCTCCGGCTCAGACGCCGTGTATGCCATCCGGGTTTGTAGATCACTGCAAATCTGCTTTGGTTCAGTCCCGTGTCACAGGCACCGGCTGCATGGTACTGCTGCAACGGATGGATTAACATAAGTGCAGGATTGAGGTTGTCCCAGATAACTCGAGTATCAAACGGGGACTTTTTGGCCCGAGTGATTTCCAAAAAACATTTGTGAAACTTCGCGGGGGTTGTCCAAAGGCTACTGGATTGAGAGATGCTCCACATTCAGTGAACTGTTCAACTGTTTAAACCTCAGTGAATTTCCCTACATTTCTTTGGGCTGTGGGTGAAACATGAGAGCGCAGCTACTGTCATAAAGTAGACAGGATGAACTATTAGAGGTGGTCAGCTGGACAAGGAGCGATTCTTTTAAACTTCATGTTTCTGTGAAGGTTACACAGATACTTCCAGTCAAAACAGACTTAAAAACCTTTGTGATTCCTGTTTGTATTCACTACAGTTCTAGGAAACATCTCGGACAGTGTATCAGATGTTCTGGTGGCACTGAAGCCTGATGTTTTGGTGAGTGAGTCACGGCGTGTTCGTCGTTGGCCTCCATCACACAAAAGGAGTCAACTCGATATCTGTTTCTGCCAACCGCAATGGAACATGGTGTACTTCTCGTTTAACCAGAACTATCTTTTGTTGTCTTTCTTTAAAATCTCGCAGCCTTTTAGATTTCACAACAAATAACGTGTTGTAACCTCAGTATGGAGCTGGGTGAAAGGCCACATAGAGGACATAACAGTAGCACTTTTTCACTTTTAAGTTTTTAAACAACTTAAATAGATGAAATGTGTTCATTTCTGATCTTAGCCAGGCTAGCTGTTTCTCCTTGTTTCCACTCTCACTAAGCTAAACCAAGCTAATTGTCTGCTGGCTCTAGCTACACTTAGCGTGGCCAGCAGACACGAGACATCTATCTTCAAATTCATGGCAAGCCCTTAGCAAAAAGTAGTATACTTGAAGTTCATTTTATTAAGTATGCTTGAGTGTAAGTATAAGTATAGCAAGTATACTATGGACCATGTACGTGTAGCGTATTAGAAAGTATACTAATTTAATACTTCTTCGGACTAAAGTGGAACATTTTAAGTTTATAACAGTATACTTTAAGTAAACTTTATAAGGTCATTTTAAGTTTACAGAAGTACACTTTCAAGTATACAACAAGTACACTCATGTATACACTACTAGTGTACTAAGTATATACTTCTAGTCCACATTTTAGTTTATTAACATGTAAGTTTATAACAGGGGTAATACCTCAATGCAAATGTGTGTAGTGAAAGACATTTTTACTCTGTTAACTTAAATGTAACCACAAGTCAATGACTTGACCATTACCTGCACTTACGTCAAGATATACTAAGTATTAGTATTTATAACTTGGCAAGTTCTGGCCAGAGATTCACCAAATATTATTACATCCATTGACAACTTAACAGACGGGAAGTGTCTCCCAGAAAACACCCCTTCACTCACGGTGCCAGCATTTTTATCATCTTTGTAAACTCAACACAATTCAACCACATAACAAGGATGTGAATTAACCCGCAACCGTCTTACACATCATCTTATTCACAACCACATTCACAAACCATAATTACACCAACAACAACAGAATACCCAAGAGTCTTTGCGCCACAGTCCAAAAGGGGCATTACAGTATACTAAAGTACAAGTATAAGCTTTAGTATTAAAGTGTAAGTGTAAGTCTAAGTATTAATGTACTTAGTCTAAGACTATTCTTTATAATTTTCAGTATAAGCCAAGTATACTTCACTATACTTTTCTTAAGTATATAAAATATAGTATATAAAAAGTACACTTCAAGTACACTGCCTCAGTTTTAGTATAAAATAAGTATACTTGTCGTACACTTGAATAAACTACTTTTTGCTAAGGGAGGACACGAATAAGTGTATATATGAATACGAATATGAATTTGTACCAACATGATGATGGCTGGTTGTCTCAAGATTTCCTGCTAGCACAGAGAGCTACAACCGCTCATTCAGGCCACAATCTCATTCTAGCGCCATTGGTTTCGTAAAACATTCAAGATGAGGCTCTTGTAAATGTTTAAAAATGCACTCATCATGCATTTCTTATTGTTCAGCTGTCTGACCAAAGCCGTCTCTCTACTCTCACAGTGTTTTTTTTGGCTGCAGCAGACAGTGAAAAGACAAAACACACATTTGATAAACATGGCGCACGCTAACAGCAGAGTTACACAGCTAGCAACTAGCTAAAGGCAGCTAAAGAGCCGGATACTTCCTGGTGAAACACCAAAAAACACATCTGTAAGTATATCGTTGTCTATCAGGGGCTGACTTCAACCACTCAGATCAACAAACCATGTGTAGTGGCAGAGCGTGTCGGGAAAAGAAACTTGTCGAAGTGCAAAAAACATATTTTCATATCGATAAAAGCCTTCAGTGCTGTTCTCGGCTCTGGAAATACTCTCTGACACCATAGCAGCATCTACGCTAACACATGTGGGAGCTGCCATTGGTTTTTTAAAACAAACAGTCGCTTCACTAACTATTCATCGCACCTAAACCAAACCTGCAGCTGCCAGTCGTTCCTCAATGATCACCAACCGGTCCGAACCACTTTGGTTTGGTTTGGTTCACCATTTTAGCTGAAACGGTGATGATGTCATGTTATTTGTGTGTTAACATGTTAAAAAACTTGATCCAAAGTGGCCAGAAGAAATCAGTAATGGCTGTTTTAAAGACAAACACTGTGTTTCAACATGTTGGTACGCGTTTGTCTCACAGCAGAAGCAGAAGCTGATGTGTGGTCTGACGTGTGCCGGCTGCTGTCGAGAGAAACCCGCAAAAACCTTTTCAATTTCGTTTTCTTAAAGCAAACATTAATTTGCATCTGAACGGGAGAATTCACCGTGATGGGGAAATTAGAGCTAATTTGCCAGGAGCACTTACTCTGGCATGAATATGAGGGAAGGTCATGCACTAACAAGTACAGCCAGGCACTGATTAGTGGGTAATGCACTTACTCCAGTAAGTGGAGTAAAGCGCTCCGCTGTATAATTGGGATAGACTGGATTTGCCTCACTTGGTTGCTCTGCCAGCATGGCACAGTCTTAACGGTTACAGGAACACCTCGCTTACAGCTGCTCGTTTCATCAACCCGGGGTGTGAAAGAATCAGCGGAACAAAGAGCTTCTGTTGGTTAGAAACCTGGAGAGAGAGAGAAACCTGGAGAGAGAGAGAGAAAGAGCAAATGAAACACCTCACATGATTTTCTTTTTTATCGAGTGTGTGTGCATTTATTATATACTGTTGGACTGCGTGTTATGTGGGGAGATAATGAGACAGTAAACATGGCTTCCTCTAATGGATTTTTTTTCGTCTGGCTCAGTCGATTTGGCCCCATTTTCTGTTTTGCTTTGGCCGCCTGTCAAACAGCGTTTCTAGACACTGAAACAGAAACTTCAAAACTCTGATGTCTCTGAAAACAGAGTGTCTGGAAATCAATGGTGTCAGTATCTGAATTTCTGCTTGCACATTGTTGCTGTGTGTGATGTGCACACGCCTAAAAACGGCAGCAGCGGTGAGGTTTGAAATAAAGGTTCAGAAACAGGCTACAAATAACAATGAATAAATAAGTAAGTAGCTTCTATTGTTACTACCACCAAAGATAGATAAGCTCGATACACATGCTCAGAATGTTTAAGTTGACTTGATCACCACCGACTGGTCCGAGCGTTTGCAATCATACTCGTGTGTTTGGAGATATTTTGCAAAATGAAGGTCATGTGGACAGGATTCCTTTTTTTCTTTTTTCCTTTTTTTAAATGTTGACATTCACAAAAATATCTGTCTGTATCAGGGTGTCATCACCTTCACACTTATTCTCATTTCTTGTGAGCCGATGGCTGCAGTTCAGCTGCTAATTCAAGGCCGGTGCGTCCGACTGTGCCTCAGTCCAACGGCAGAGCTCGGCTGAGTTCTTGCCTCGGACCGTCCCTCCTCTCCCTCCGCTGTGAATAGGACGCTGGCTGTTCTCTCCAACATTTCTTAATAATTGAGGAATTTGAGTGTCACCACGAGTACCGAGTGTTCCCTTCGATTTTAGTATTTAGGACTAAGCTTTGGATGTCAGCTAAATGAAAAGTCTGTGTCCCAAAACTGAGCAAGACTCTGTTTGTGTCCAAAATAAGGTAGGTCTTTCTCTCTGGCGTGAGTGGACAAATCTGCCGTTGGCGGATTTCTTACACTCTGCAGACCAGCGGCAACAGACTAGTGAGGCTGCAGATGTTCACAGATTATAGGCTCGGGCAATAATCAGCTTGGTGGAGCTTGGTGTTCACTCTCTCATTACATGTGTCCCGGCGTGACAGACAGACAAAGAGGCAGAAATAGGTGTCCTCCTTCTTTGGAAAGTGACCAAGTGCAAGTTTGCCTTTTTGCAGTAAAAGTAAAAGTAAATAAATCAGGAGAAAAATGCGTGCAACTGTAAACGCACTGCTAAAAGCTGTCATACTGTAGCTACTGGGCTTACAGAATCACCAGAGACCAGCCAGTCACAAGTGAGAGCCACAGAGACCCATGAATCATTCACTCACTCGATAGCAGGGAACCTTATTCTCGGAATAAGGACACTATAGGCCATCTCTGGCGGCACATATCGGAGTAGTCCTCCCAGGAAGCGCCTGGTGCTCGGTGGGCGCTCAATAATTCAACTGGACATGACCTGTAAAAGCACTGCTGGACCCGGCGGTGCAGGAGGAAGGCTGAAGGAGACGATCCGGTGCACCACAGAATAAAAACAACACCGTCTGCATTCAAGACGAAGCTTTGCATGTGTTTTTTAATTGACTAACATGTCACATGTTTGACCGACTTCCCTCACAATGTGTTTAGTGATTCTGCGATGCTGTAAAAGAAAGTGGTTTTTCAGCACAAAGGAACAGTTCACCTGAAAATGAAGGTTGTTTGGGTGGAACGTCAGGTGAGGTTTTGAAGTCCACAGGTCATTTCTGGAGTTTCAAAGCAAAACTGTGTTACAGGATTCTCCTCAACACCTGAAGTAGGTTCAGGGCTTTTAAACCACTCTTCACTGTAGCTGCAGAGCTAAAAGTGTTAGCGCACATCCCGTCTGAGGCGGCAGCGTGAGCTTGACTGCGTTTCGAAGGTGTAAATAACATCTTTTCAAATCATCTATGTGTCTTGGAGCTTCCAGGCAATTGGATTTCGACAGACGAGCTGCATGGAGCCATTTTATGCTTAATTTTTGGTCCCTTATTTCACGTCCCTATCCTCTCCAGTTGTTTAGGACAATACTGCCATGCTGTTTTGCCGCGAAGCTGATTTTTAAACTACGAAACTTCACCTGACTTTCCATCCTGATGTGAAGCGAGGGTAGTTTTCCTTTTTGGGTGTGTACTGTTCCTTTAAAAGCAATATAAATAAATGGAGCATTGATGACTAAACAGTATGAAAAAAGCATGTGACGACGGGAAGAAATCCAAAACAATACGGAGGTTGTGCTACGGGGCGTCACACAAACCCAAACTTGCTGGAAGCATGTCTAAATATTTAATGCTATTCACCTCCCTGAGCTATTAGTGGAGAGCAGGAAATGTGTGATTTTACAGTGAATGTTTGGACGTGACTTCTCTTAACACATATGTCACTTCTCTCATTCCAGCTTGTAGCATCTGGCCACAAACTCCCCAGCGGTGACACGAGCCGGGTTCGTCTTTTGGAGGGAAGAGAAACTAATGTACGGCACATATTAAGTATATGTTGAGGCGGTGAGTTACGTGTTCTGAACTCGCATTAAAAGGCTTTGAACGAATAGCGAGGCGGACATCTTTAATGATACAGTCTATTTTAGACTCTCCCTCAGATCGCAGGAAGCACTTCTCTTTAATGGATGACTCATGCTGCGACTTGTTGACAAGAACACGGTCCGATGTTCCCAGAGGAGTTGTACTGAAAAGCCTCCGACTCACATTACCCGCGTTAGGCTTCAGTCAAAGACCCGATAATCAAATGAGCCAAACGGCGAGCTTACCTTCCAGTGTTCTCGTCTTTTCTCTTCTGTTTTCAGTCGAAAGGTTTTTCACGAAGCACTGAATCTAAACATTGTTGTCCGAGAAGACGGCACAGTGGAAAATATATAAGGATTGATTTGTGCTCTCAGAGCTAATCAGATTTTACGTGGAGGCATCACTCAGTGCCGCACTGATTTTCTTGGATAATTACATTTCCTGTGGCGTAAAGGCAGTCTATGCTTAAAAGGGGCTGAAAAATGCAACACTGTAAAGACAGAACACTCAACCATAATGCACAGATTAGTGCGTGAAGTCAGTAACAATGAATTGATTATATCGAGATGCATTCCGAGCAGTTGAAAAAGAAGTCGCAGTTTTGTTTCAGTCTGAAACAACAAAGGGCGACTGTCCGGATTTAAAGTCCTCGGCTCCATCCAGAGTCACACTCACTTATTTATGTAACCCTTTTATCATAAACAAGTCTGTCAAGTCAACTCAGAGGGACGGAAAAACAATCTGGAAGAGTTGAGACATTTCCCCAAAAGCAAAAATGTGGTTTTACTGTGATTAATAACGAGTCTGGAAGGCTTCGATGATGCGATGTGTGAATTTTAGTCTCAGCTGAAGCTAAATAATAAGAGCAAAATCATCAAATGTCTGGTGGAGTGTAAATGTTACATTGCATTGTGGGTAATGTCCACTGTTGGAGCATCGCACCCCTCTGACACTGTTGGACTCATTATAGACAGATCACCAAAATCAATGGAGGAGAATCACAGATATCACCTTTCTTTATTCCACGCATCCTTCTTTCTTTTCAAAACCTGGCTGCCTATATTACCCACAATGCATCATAGCAACTGAGTGACATCACTGGAGGCATTTTATCAGACTACATGCAGCTTTCTCTGGAGCCACAAAAGCCTTCATACTACTTTTCTTCCCCATAGGCAGTCGCATTCCCCAAGTTGGTGAAGTTGCCCTTTAAGTTGTTCGGGTGAAAAGTAGAGTAAGGAAAATCAAACTTGTTAGTAATGAAATGTGAATGCAAACACAGCGTATTATCAAATATTATTGAAGTGCACTCAGCGAGGTTGTCAAGTACATTTTGGTGAGTAACAGTGACTGTGCTGTAAACAGGACTTTGTCAAGTGTTTGCATACGCAGAGGAACATTATCATTCATCTGGTGTTGTGTAAGTCCATTGTTTGTGCTCCACTGAGCGCTGGTTCTGTCTTCACCACCTCCTGAGGCAGATATCTGGCCCGTTAGCTGCTAAACACTCATCTATCTTGACCGGCCAGTCGTTAACTTCGTCCGTCTGCCTCATCTGGAAAGGAGACCGATGAGAGCGTTTGGACTAAATCAGTTAAAGTTGCAAGACAGAAAACCAAAGCAAGTGGAAATACTCTGTGGGTTCGTCACTTTGGTATATTTTGATTTTGGGGGAGTAAAAGAAAACATAACCCATTTTGCAGATATTGTGTACAAGCTTCTGAAAGCTTCTGGCCGGGTTATGCTCAAAACATGTCTCGTCAGACGACATCAGAGGTCAAAAGTGTTTATGTGAACATAGTGGTTTGCAGAAACTTTGACTGCCAACACTTTATTCTGGCCACTGTGCTGGTTCTCCTCCATTTTCAGACTTGATGCTAAGCTAAGAAAAAAGCAACTAAAGTCTTGGAACTGGCGAAGAAGACCGCCACAAACGGGCCCTGGTGGCTGCTGCGTTATCAGTGGGGCCAACTCCACCAAAGTCCAAAAACATGCCTTTTTTTGCCGCTTGCAGGCTCGGATTGAATTTCTTAGTGCGTATTTTCTTGAAGAATAAAACCCTTTTTATTTACCCACAAACAGCCGTTATATTGCTGCCAAAAGCCGGCCATCATGGAGACAATAACTAATATTTTCCAGAAAGCATACTGCTTTTTCCCTTGGTTGTACAAACTAAAAGGGACATTGTTTACAGTAAGTTTTCTCTACTTCCTGCCTCTTTCATCTTCAGGCCACCATTGCCCCTATTTTTACAGGCTAACTAAACATGAAGGCGACGTCAACGTGGACATTCGAAAAGCCGTTCAGTTCAAAGGTTTTATCGTGCTGACTGTTCTGCTGAGCTCAAATAACAGAGTAGAGAGAAGTTGTAATCATATTCTAATATTAGAAAGGAGTTTCTTAATGAGTTTGGCATCGAGAGGGTTGGACAGACAGGATGTCTGATTCTAAACAGGGACTGGAACCCTCTCACATACCCTCTCCACACTTAATCAGATATGGTGCTTTCCCAAGAGACAACCCAATCACGGGTATTAACATCGCTATGCGCCTCCGTAAGCACAAGATCCAAATGTGCTCGTGAACGACTGAGACGGCCTTCACGTGCTCCCAGGACAGTCCCAAGTTGGGAAGTCGCTCTTAGGACTCTGATGAGTTCTTAAATTGTAATTTTAAAAAAATATGAATATGTATATATATGAAATGTATTTATCACGGTTAATAAAGCAACTAACATAGTACAAGTACCTCAAAACTGTGTTTGATTAAATATACTTATTATACTTATATGATTATATTCCATCATGTTCTTGTGAAACATTTCTGATAGATTATCTTTGTAAATGTAGAAACTATGACCGAGCTGTAGAATTGTATTTGTATATTGCATTATATTCTGGCCACTGAGTGTCGATGGACTTTTTCTCATTACTAAACGGGTTTGTTTTGTCGCCCTGCGGCGGTCTCACAGGTCTAAACTCCTCCTGGGAAGGTGCGAGATCATGTCACGTTCAGACTGGGAGCGCCGGCTGCAGTATTTTTTATATCGCTTTCCTCGAGTGATAAAATGGCCCAGAGCGATGTTCATAAATGTCAGTCATGCCTCAGCAGAGGATATCGCGGCTGAATTAATATTACATGTCGAACAATGCCCAGTCCAATTTTATGAGTCTATTTCGGTTGCACACACACGCCGAAGCCTCCGGTCGTGTAGTCCTGTTCCGACCTGCATGGTGAAGCCAGACTTCCTGGTAGTTATTATTTAGTCCAATTACTTTAGCATTTATTCAATAATGATAACGATCGGCACAAAGTGGAGCGGAATGAAGAATCCTAGTTTTTCATTAATGTAAATCATGTTTTAGTCTCACTGGAAGTAATGACATAAAATGATTATTGATGATAATCACATTTACAGCTGCAAGTAACACTTGTTTTCATTAATCTGCTGTTTCTTTTTCTTTTAGAAAAAAAAGAGGGAAATGACGCTTAATATCTCAAAAGCCAAAGTAATGTTTTCACAAAGAATTGGTGGCTCCAGTGTAATCTTTGGGGCAACTGTTCCTGTCAAAGTTTGTCTAAAAACGTACCTGTTTTTGCCACAAGTGTCTGGCAACGTTATAGAAGGAATCCTGCTTTCTTGAAGAGTAAAAACCCTTTTTGTTTGTCCAGAAACAGCCGTGTTGTCGTCCTCTTGAAAACCACCAAACTCCATTGACAAAAATGGCAATTTTACCTCACAGAAAACGAGGGTTGCTTGTCAAACCCTGCTTTGGTTGTGTGTATTTGTCACTGTTATTTTAAAGGGTTAGTTCTGATATGAACTAATGTTTCATTTAGTTAACACACAAAACATCAAAATAGGGTCCAGATTTAAAAAAAAAAAAACAAGGATTAAAGTAACCTTTAAGTTTTGGGGGATGGTTAAGAGTGAGTGAGTGCTTGGCCATTCAACCTTCAAATAAGCACCTGCTCATATCAACAAGTCCTTGAAATGTTAATATATGTAAATAAAAAGCTAATATTTCATGCATTTATGCTTCTTCTGACAGCAATTGCTGTTGAAACAAACACACAAGTCAGTCTTGACATCTTCCACTGAGTGTAGCTTGTGTTTGTGTGGTGTGATGGACACTCTGTGGGGCCTCCCCGTTCCCAGCTTCTTCTTTTTTTTTTATGATGCCAGATGGTCGGCCTTATGCACAATGCAGTACCCTCTCCATCATGTCCTGCACACTGGTACCTACGTAAGCCCGCGGTGGGAACTGGATGTGTAGTCCAGATGAAAGTAGCAGGTCCTTGCTTGTTGTTTTAACTGCTCTCTAGAGCCTGGACCCCCCGCTCTCTTTCAGCGCTGCATTCAAAGCCTCACTCCTTTTCTTCTGCTGGTCTTCCTTCTGCCATCTTCTCGAGGTGTTTTGATTCTCTCACCATCTGCTGTCAGAGCGAGAACAAGTGTACATTATCAGGCAAAAAGGGGGCTCTACCTTCTAGAAGTTGTATAGAAACAGAGGATGTTACGGGGATGACAGTTGGTGGAACATTATCTCAGACCTTGTACTCGAACCATATCGCTGCACTTGTTCCCACAAGCAGGAATTTAACAATACGTCTACCCACACACATTCCTTTTTCTTTATTTCCAGACACTCTCAGCTCAAGCAGCAACTTGAAATCCTACCGGCCGTGTGTTCATCATGTTACATCAGATTAAATCAGATTATTACACGCTTCATGATCAGATGCAAACATGTGTTTTAATGAGATTGTGTGACTCGAACGTTTCTGATTAAAGTCTGACTGTAAATATATAGATGGTGTTTAGGGACGGACTGTTTCGAGACTGATGATTGTGTTCGTGTGCTCCGGAGAGATTTGCACCTTCGTATCTCTCTGAGTCGCCTTCACTTTAAAGGAACAGTTCACTCAAACGTTAAAACTCAGTCATTATCTAGCTACCGCCATGTCTTCCATGCTTCCAACATGAAGATGATGACTGACTTTTCATTTTTGGGGGAAACTGCAGATTTTCTTTTTATGCTATAAATCCTCCATGACGACGACCTGAGGGGATGAACGTCACAACAAAAGCGATGTACAAACGAAAAGTCTCAATCAGTAGATCTGTCTTTTGCTACTAAGGGTCCCATTTTACAGGAGGTATAAGATGCATTGATTTTGTTGCATCTCTTGTATTGAATAATAACAGAACTCAACTTGTTTATTTATGCAGGGAAGACGCGGAATAAGTCAATGAGACTGGATCACTGCGTCCCTCCAGCAATGTATCTTACTGTGTTACTGAAAATGTAACACTGGACCAGTGACACGGATGGATGAGCATCTACCAGGAAACTCAATTTGCAGCGGGATCATACAGCCGCCTCATGTCATTTAAATTGACTCTCTGAAACCGCTTTCTGTGTGCCGATGACGAATTTAAAAGGCAGGTGGGAAATAGCTGGACAGTACTTTGGTGTCGGAGTGGGGAGAAGAACAGGACAGACTGTGTTCAGTGCTGAGCGCTGAGGACATCCTGGGACTATCATGTGGCCGCGTTAATTAGGACTGATGATCTTTCCTACGAGATATCACATGCAGCACATACCGTCCACGTTTCAACCTCCTGCTGCTGCTGCTGCTGACAACTTCATTCACATTGTTCCAGCAGGTCACGCTGCTTTACACATGTCCCACGACTAACAAGTAATCGAAGAAAACAAATATAGCTTTTAAAGATATTTATAGACGAGATGAGAGATTAGTGTGCAGCCATGCTAGCAGCTCTATGAGGCTGTACTCAGTGCTCAGAGGTAAATGCTCGCATCATCGTGCTAACATGCTCACATGCTGACAATGCTAACGGGCCGATGCTAGGCAGGTAGACCGACGTTTACCCAAATTCTGCACCTTGCTCACTTTAGTCTTTATTGTATACGATCGTCACCATTAGCTAGTTAGCTCAGTTAGCTGTGCAGCTAGAGGACCTAATCTGCCATGATATTTAGTCGTGGTTTGCAGCACGTGATGTTGTAATGACACTTTTTGGCCTCTTGGAACATTAGCTTCAAAGAAACCCAACCAGCAGAATAAATGTAAGCTGTAAGTTCATTTCTGTAGAACCTGTTAAAACTGAATGTTTCTTTTGCAACTTTATGTTTGTTTAGGTTGAATTTTAGTGCTGTGCTTTTTGCTCTGGTTACATCTACCAACTGAAAACACATTGTCAGGCTGAGGAAACAAATCAAAGATTGACTCAAAATACTTTTGTTTCAGATGCGCTGACTTGCCCTGAAAATTTAACATTTTTAGTCACCACAGATACGGCTTGAAATACCCTCTGGTGAACGCCTCTAAGGAAGAACTGTTAATATCAAATAGTCATGACCGTGAGAGTTCATTGTGTCATTTGTTTTATGGCAGTGAACAGATTACAACCCTGCCTTTGCTGGCCAGATAAATCCCTGCTGTACGGAGAAAATAGCAGTGGAAACTGATCTCGAGGCCAAGTCAACCATATGAAATTATCATCCGTTGTGGTTGTGTCACTGTATTATTAATGTCAAAAGCGAAAAAGCTCATACTAGGACAAAATGTCTTTCCCATTCTCTGACTGATGTTATGACAGGGTAACACAGTGGGCTCGCTCTCCTCTGCCCTTTATCCAGCCAATCTCTGTGAATTATTTCCTGCCTCACAGGGAGAGCGTCGTGGCAAACACATCAAACAAGATTACACTTATAGAGCAAGGGTATGTTTACTCCCCACTGGGACATATTTAATTTGCCTGTTGCCCTGGTAACATGAATCTCACAAAGAGTGGCTGTGGTGTTGCCTGTAATTATAGAACAGGCCTCTTCATCAGAGGCTTTAATCTGAAAAATGAATGCACCCGGGCTGTCAGGCGAGGCCCTGCAGCGGCTCACACATGGCCTCGGACACCCTGAAATAGCAGCCATAGGGGGGAAGGACTCATTATGACTCTTGATCCCGTGAACTTGTGGAATGAGCATTAAGTGTCATTTTATAATAACGGGGGAGTGAGGCAATTGATGTCATTACTCTCCTAAAGTGTAATAGAAAAACAAAACATATATTTTGACAAGAGAAAGAACATGAGTCGCTGAGAGGTCGCTGGGTTTACTGGTCAAGTGCTGGATGACTTAGCCGAATGCATTTGTATCACGTTGAGGAGGCGGGGGAGATAAATAATTCAGACCAGGAGAGGCATTCGCTGTACAGGCACTTAGGAAAGCTACTATGAAGAAACTGGGAGGACTGAGCCTGAACTTAGAGACCAAAATCTCAGAGTATCGTTGTAAATGGTTGTGAAATGAATAACCTAAATACGTTAAAAATTAGAGAGAGAGTCTACAGCCACGCTACTGAGTCTGTGAGGCGACACTCAGGGAGCAGTAGCGCTGAGAGGTAAATTGTTTAAATTGACGTACTTGGACTTTACTTGAGTAGTTTCACTTATACTTCCACTCATCTATGTTTTAGAGACAAATATCGTATTTTTGAATCCACCAAATGTATTTGATGTTTAGCGCTTTGAAGATGCTGCTAAAGTATCACATTTTCAAATAGATTTATTTTGTTGGCAATCGGATTAAAAAAACTGATTCAGATAATCAGAACAAATGTTGAATATCACATCCGATAATGAGCCAGGTAGGTAATCAGTGAAGACATAGTATAAAGTATAGTACATACTTACATGTTAATATATGTATAATTTACTTTTACATGTACTTTTGATACTTAAGGTAATTTGATGTTAGATACTTTTATTCATGTGAGTGACTTTCAGTAGACTTTCACTAGAGTCGCTGCAGTTCATCCTGAGGGGAATGTGAATGTGTTTACCAAATGTCATATCAAGCTCTCCAACATTCAAGTCAGAACCTGCTGCTGGCACTGATGGAAAAGTCGGTGAATCACTAAAATCAACCAGATACATGGAGCAGGAAGCCGAAGCAGTTTTAGTCTCGCCTCTCAGCAGCCATCTTGGGAACGAGCCATGAATGAGAAGAACCACCCATGAAATCTGTTAAAACCACTTTTTAAAAATGTGGTTAATTTGCCCCAAATAAAGTTTTAAATGCTTGTTACCTTGCAGGTCATATTTCTACTGCGCATAGCCCATAGTTTCCCAGCCCCAGCTCCTTTATGGCTCCATTGAAAGTGTCGTGACGTGACGTGACGCCAATGAGCTCATCTTACCAGAGCACTCAAACAAATGTGGGAGTTTAATGTCTTTTTTAAAATGTCTTTTTATGTGTTCCTGAAACCAATATTGGTTGAAACGCTCGTGAATCTCAGCTGTAAGCTCACATAAGTGCAGCAACATGTCTGGTTGATGTTTCCCGGGTTCAGCTGTTGTAAAGCAGATGATTTGGCTTTTGTGGGTCAACGGTGGGATGATTGTCTATGATTGATGCTGATCATGATGCTATTCTCTTCTTATAACGTCTTTGACTGTGCGTCTGTACAAGGAATAGATGTTGAGACATCTCCTGGGTAAGTAAAAACTTTAAATCGTCAGGGGATCGCCAGAGTCATCAGGATTCATCCTGTCAGCACTGTGGATATCTGTCACGAATCCTCAACCAGGAGACTCCATCCTCTGGAGACTGTGAAGAAATCCATATCTGTCCAGACCGAAGTGGCGGGCAGACAAACAGATCATGCGTGGCCATCCCGAGAGTCACGCTGCTAGCACGGCTAAAAATTGTAGGAGATGTAATAACAGAGACATAAAGCTGGAGAAGGGCTGGCATGACGGAGGAGCGTTCAGGTTCCACCCAGCAAGAATCGTGTCTCGTCTGCTGGAGTGGTTTCAAGCCCAAGCGCTCCAAATGAGAGGCCCCCGGAGCAAGGGTGCAATCTCTGCCTCGCGAAATCACTGGCCTGTGCTCATCAGCCATAAACATGTCAGTGCCAAACTAGGTCACTGTTCTCAGTGTGCGCGCACATCAAACGGGGGCCTCCAGTGCGCTGGTAGCTGCTGGCACCGCGACTTTCTGTGGCTGCACCTCCACATGATGTGGCCCATTTTTTTCCCCCTCCTTTGTTTATGTGACATGTCACCGCCTCTCGGATCCCACAGCACGCAGCGGAGAAGCGGGACGCTAACAGGCACACCAGACAGGCAAGGGTTAACAAGGGAGGGGAGGCAAAAACCAGAGAGAGTGACAGAGAGACAGAAAGAGAGAGAGGAAGTGTATGTGTATGAATATAAAAAGAGAAGTAACGTGGAACTGCAGTGGGAAGTCTCGAGGTCTTAAAGGTGTCTGTACCCACTGAAAAGTCACGTCTCTGCGTCCGAAAGACTTTTAGATGGTCGACATTAATCTGTAAACAGAAGGCGACCCCGCGGCTGAGGAAAGAAAGACAGGCTGAGAGAGGGAAACTATCTAAACATTCACTTCAGTTGACAGTTCAGGTTTGTATCTGTGTCAGTGATTTCCCAGAAGTCTCCAGTACAGCTTGCCAACATTATTCATTAATCACCTCTCAGTGCTTTGTGCCAAGACATCTTGTTAATGCAAGGCAGAAGTTACTGGATTTTTAGAGCAGTGCTCAGCTGACATGTGCTGCATGCAGGCCCCGTTTGCCTTCGTTCTCCTCCCTAGTTTGCTTTTGTCAGATTTTTATTGATTCTTTAAGATAATACTGAACATTTTGGGAATTATATTCATCCTTTCCAAGAGGAGGATGTGCTTGTGATCGATAATTTTTGTATTTCATCAAAAATCAATCAAAAAGAAGCACATTTTCCGAATGATGCACTTCTCCCTCAGGCTTGTTCACATTAAAAATGTCATACACAATAACACATTACTGCATGCAATGATTATAGCACATTTACGACGTGCTGAGCGAGGCTGTCGTGCAGTATTGTCTTCACATCCTCGGTGTAACATTATCACACGTTCTTCATTCTGAGTGTCCCATTGCTCAGATCTTTCACCAGGTCAAAATAATGTGTTTCACACGCAGCCACAGAGAAACCTGCTCACGTCCACACATGCAGAGAAACACCAGCGGCTTTATGATTAAAAACAACAAGACACAGAACAGTACAGTACAGAGTTGATGTTTTGAAATGGAAATCATGCAGATTAATGAGTTTTTACTGGTTATGCAACAGTCTTAATGTTCTCTCTAATGACCTACATAAGTAAACCTGGCCGTCAGCGGGAATAATGTCTATTATGTAGTTGTTATGTTATTCTTAATGCATGTCAGTGGGTCATAATCCCAACCTTTCCGGGTTGGATAACGGATAAGTCTATAAGTTTAAACTATTTTTAGTGCTGTGGATGGACTGATGAGTCTGGCAGCCGGAGGAAAGAAGCTGCTCTGTCGTCTGGTGGTACGCCACAAAAACAAAGTTTACTATGTCACACAGAGTGGTGTAGCAATGATGTATTTGTGTAGGCTAACCCTGATGTTAGCATCGCACAAACACAAGTTTATTGCATGTTTTGTTGAGCAAGATAATCTTCACAGATGGACACCAGTTTTGTGATTTTCAAAACGTAAATTAAATCACAAGCAGTAAAAAGCTAATGTTAGGTTATAAAGAGACTACATTGCGGTCACATGACTTAAACCTCTAACTTCACAATTACAACACACGTTTTCTGTAAATGGCTCATCAGTTTTAAAGTTAGAGTTTCAGTAGTTTATCAGACGGACCAATGAGCAGGTGAATCTCAATGTTCACTGTGATGGCGTTTAATGTCCCCGACAACCTCTGTAATGTCATTTAGCCTCTTATTAGCAACAACCATTTCTCTAAACACAGAAGTGCTTTATAATTAAATTGTGGGACATTAAATGATGTATTTTATATTGAAGAGCAGAATGTGTGAATATCTTAAGTTCGTGGTAACCACAGACCTTATTTCAGGCATCTAACTAAAAAAACTGTTTAAAAAAACTCACAGACGTTGAGACGAAGTTCCTCAAAGATGTTTCGACCACAAATTGATGCATAAAAAAACAACAACCAGAATGCAGTGAAGTAAAATCAAAATTTCCTGAGCGAGGGAGCCCCGCCCAGTATATTTCATTCAGTGATGACTAGTTGATGAACATTGTGGAGCGTTTAGTTGATAACGAGCCAGATGATTTCCTCTGAGACGAACTGAATCCTGTTGTTTATCATAAGCTGCATGTTTAATCGGAAAGTGTTTATTAATATTAACTTGTAAGATGAGGCCACGTCAGTTTTGTGTTTCGCCCCGCCAAGAAAGAACTTTAAAATTGAGGAAATACAGATTTGCAAGTGTGTGTGTTATAAACATATACTATACTTCCTACAAATTATTAACACTTTAAGTGTTTGTGCTAACCTCAGCAGCAGGCACATTATTTGATTAATCTAGTTCCTGATTCGCAGGAGCATGCAGCTCCATAACCCTTCACCACGCCTGTATGTTCCTCTCAGCATACAGGAGCTCTTGAGCTTGTGGTGTATATATTGAACATGAATGATTTATGGACTATTCCAGTGAAGAAGGTCATTGTCTGCTACGTCTGACAAGTTGACGGTTGAGAAGAGAGAAGTGTTCCTTCACATGCCAGAGGAATGTTGTTACTGACGAGCAAACAGGCAAGTATGTCCCTGCAGAGGATTCTCTGAATTGCAGGGTGTGAAATTAGCAGAAAATCATCAAAGAGAGAGACTTTGCACTAATGAAAACTCGTTCCAGACTCCGTGATTTACATTTTGACAGCAAGGAGGGGCCGAGACCTCAGAGTGCCAGAAATGTTTTTTAACTTGGAATCATCCATATAATTAACTTTTCCTTGCAAAGTTTGACGAGCAAAGAAATTAGAAGAGTTTCATAACTGTGACACTGAAACTTATAAACATGTCAACACTCTCTGTGGAGTTGATGTCATGATGCATATGATAATTTGGCTGTATGAGCGTGTGAGTAATGCTGATTAAAGGAACTCGAAAGTCGGGTGAAGTTTTGTAGTCCGCACAACATTTCTGGAGCTTCACAGCAAAAACAGCGTTAAAGCATTCTCCTAAACAACTGAAGCTGTTTTCATAAACTGGCTCAGATTTGGCAGAATCAAAGACTCTAGAAGCCCCGAAATCCCAAATTGACTTGGAAAAATAATTTATTAGGCACCTTCTGCTCCCGCCTCAGACGGGTTGTGAGCTAATAAGCTTAGCAGCTACAGTGAAGAGTTCGTCTTAAAACAGGGTCTGCATAAGGACATAAAAGGTTATTTTTTTTACGTTTCAAAAAACATAATCCAAGCCTTCGAAAGCCCAGAGATCTCAATGTATTTGAAAACACATTATTAACAATTTTTTTAAGCTGAAAACTTTGCTGTAGCTGCTACGCTAAAAGTGTAAGGGATGCACAAGCTCGACCACGCCCTGACGATGCAGACCAAACAACAATAATACACATTTTTCAGTTGTTTTTATATGTTATATGTATTGAAAAAGTCTCCTACCAGCCTGTGTCACATGTTTAGGAGAATGCTACAATGCTGTTTTACTGTGTAACTCCAGAAGTGTTTTGTGGACTGCAAAACTTTACTCCTTCAATCGCTACGAGAGTGAGTAGATAATCCCTGAGTTTCATTATTGGGTGAAGTGTCCCTTTAATGTCTTCATAGCACTAATTATTATACATGATTCAGCCTGCTGGGTTGAGATGAGAAGTCTGTTTTTTATGGTAATTCCTAGATGGGATTGAGGATGTTTTCATTACCCTCCTCTCAGTGGATAATGGGCACTTCAGAAATATAATGAAACGCTGAACGTGTAAATGTGCCGATGCAGCGGAAAGATGACTGGGTTCATAGTCTGAAGTGTTCCTGCGGTGACTGGAGAAGCAAAGCATAAGGAGGAAGTATCGTTTCTTTTCCTTCTTTTCCTTTTTTCTCTTTTGGTTTACTTTAAATAAGCGTCGGTGGGAGAAGCATTTCACAAGTTCATCTCATGTTGGAGAGCATTACGGGGGTTTACCCATGTGAGAATTCTCAGCTTGCTCACAAAAGTAAAAGAAGCAGTGAATAGAGGAGTGGCGAAGGGGGGGATAAAACGCTAGGAGCCTGAGAGCCCTACACACTAAAGTTTGCCTTTATTAAAACCCTGAAAACACTGCATAGATTAATGGTTTAAGGGGCCCAATCCACGCAGAATGAATTCTTTAAAAGAGCAGGTCCCACTGCTACAACATGAAAGGAACGCGCTGCCATGTACCTGCAGCTTTAATCCAGCGCCTGAGAGCCCAGACAACGCTCTGCTCCCCGCGGCAAAACCAGTCTGACAGATTCAGGATGGTAGGGAGGGGAAAAAAAGACCTGGTCGCATGTTTTTAACATGAGGGTGAATTCTCGTATTTCAAAAAAGCAGGCACACACACACACAAATCATCTCGAGACGTCCTGCGTGCTCGTGAAGGAATAGTGCTCGCATTAAAATCCGGTGACATTTACATTTTGCACATCGTACAGGACACCGTTTAGCTTTCGGGCCGCGCATGAAACACATTTGCAATATTATTCTGCGTCGTGTGGTTGACCTACTTCAGTCTGTTTTGGAATGCTGTAGCCTCGTAGGTGGTCCGAGAGCACTTCACACTTTGGGAATTACCATGATAAAAGCTGAAGAGGTCTCACAGTATGACAGGCCGCGAGTACCCTTCAGTGAAATGCATGTCAACTTGAAAACTGCTTATCCAGGGAAATATTCAACATGCTAAACCAGCTCAAGGGTAGTTATTCAATCTGCAATATGCTTGGAACAAAATGGATCTGTGTGAAAACAGAGTTCTAACAAATGACTGTTGGACGGTGTGCTGCAGGCTCTCTACAACGTGAAGCACTAGATCAACGTTTTTGGGAAATTCATCCATTCATCGCCTTGAACAGAGTTAGACGACAGGATTTATAGCACTCTCATACCTGTCAACTCAATATGAAAATATATATTCAGCAGCTCGTTAGCTTAGCACAATGACTGGACACAGAGAGAAACAGTTAGCCAGACAGGACCTCAACATCTCACTTGTTAAACTGGCAGTAGACTTCAAGGCTTCGGCGTATCGCGATGACGCAGACTCGGCTTTCTTAATAAGTTCATGTTGATTGCACAATGTAAAGGATACAGAGTGATGAAACCCTTCGCTGTCTACGCTGGTTCCCTATAAATCTTGCTGTCACTCTATAATTTGTCTGCCACTGGTCACCAAGCAAAGGACGGTTAACTGCAGATCCTTTTTCTATTATAGTTTAAATGATTGAATAAACTAGTGTTTTGTCCTGCGTTGCTGCCATTTTGCGACAGAAACCATCTAGTCGTCTTTGCGAAAGTAGCGCCAACGATAAGACCACATGGAAACGATGGGGAGGAATAATTTTTTATGTTATATCTCTTGTTTGTCAAAATATTCCTTTAAAAGTCAACTTTGCAAGAAAGTTGATTTCTGAGTTGAGTCTCATTCCTCTCAGAACAGGACCCAAGACTAAAATGTTATGTGTGATCAGATGACGAGCCCCCAGCAAGCTGATGTCAGGCGTAACGTAACTGTAATTTCTCTTCTGGAGAAGTTTCCTGATTGGACCTTAAATGACACAGTGCAGCAGATGAGAGCCTTTAAATTGCAGGTTTCACTGGGAGCTCAAACTGACATCAGAATTAAGCAGTTACAGTAGGAAGCACACGTTTCCTATCAAAATGTGTGCTGAGGAGTAGAATAGAAATGTCATGACCACAAAATATTGTCAGCATCATCAAATCCAGTGTCCAGTAACATAAATTCAGAATGAGATGGAGCAGTACGTCTAAATGCAAACGAAACCAGTATGGACACTGGTTGTATGCAAATCTTCTTAGTTTTTCATACAACATGCAAACAAGTTCTAACTAAGAAGTTGTTTGCATTCTATAAATGCCTAATAGGTCCACAGCTGCAAACACAAAGCTGCCACCAATTTATCCCCCAGAACACGGGTGCTAAATTTACACTTGAAGTTACACTCGGACACATAATGAGTAACTCTCTGATTGAAGAATAACCACCACTTTAAAACTTCAGCAAGTAAAAAAACACAACTTGCTTGCTTCAACAATGTTCTACTGAGGGAACGAGCAAGATAAACTTTACGTACAGTGTGATCTACTTTTGTTTTATGTCTCGCCATGAAAATATGAACAAAGTCCAGTCCAATAAATGTTGAGTGTGTGTACAGGGGAGAGATCCTACCAGAGGTGTAGTTTGGGTATCTGCAGGGCAGCAGATGGGTCACCAGAGTCTGACTATTTAATCAGGGGGGCGAGATGTGTTGCTGGGACAGTCGGGGATTAAACGGTCTGGTGATTTGAATATTAATTTCCATCATCGACAGCAGAAATATAAACCCTGACTCTATTAGTAAGTGGCTTTTTTTTTTGGATCTGGGGGTGGACACAGCTTGGTCTCCCATTTGAGAAGGAGAATAAATAGATCTTCTTCGTCATGCATGTGGTTATGATCGAAAGAAATGCGGGCATGAGTAACTGTGAGGTCACAGCTGTGGAGGAAATAATGCAAAGTTTAGGGTTTATAAGGCAAAAATTATTGATGTAACTCTGACTCTGACGTTGGTTTAAATTTCCAATAAGCTGCAGCAGCAGTTTGAAGTTCCTACTATTAATTTCAACACCACCAATTCTCCTGTTGTGAACACTGCTTCCTCTTTTCTCAGTGGTGAATGCCTGTGTGACTGCAGGACACTCGAAGGGGCCTACCCTGCTACAAAGCTGCTTACGGCCTCTTTTTAGCAGAGCCGGGACAGTAGGGTTTATACTTGATAGGGGATTTTCTGCAAGCCAGCCCTCTTTCCTTACCATAATTAGGCCACCCACATTCACAGTCATGTGCTTGAGATAGTGACTGTAAGATATTTGGGACCTTCCATATAATGATTTATAAGGAAAAAAATGGAAAACTACCTAGAACCGGGGTCGTGAACTCCTCTAATGTGTAATTTCCTGCTGTGTTCTGTCACAAATATTCTTTTATTTCACATAATTTCCTCCATCAGTTAAAGTTAATGCTATTAACTTTAAAAAAAAAAAAAAAAAAAGACTAAAAACAATGAAGACTATTCCATAACAGTTTCTGCTCTCCAGATGTCCTCTGGAGCGCCTTTTTTTTCTGGTGCATCACACATAAAGTAGCGTGATATCTTCACATTGTCCTCATTACTTTGCATGATAATGCTGAGAAAATAATCCCCCTTCAAGTTCCCCCAAAACAGATGCTGTTAATAAAAACCGCAAGAATCCTGGACAACATTAGTTTTCTGCGTGCAGTCGTTATGTAATTTCCATAGGTGTTTCATGTTGCGTGCAAGAGTACAGGGAAGGGGTGGGGGGGAGTGTCAGCCACAAGTGTGTATCCGATTGGTCAGATCGAGCGACGTTGATGATTGACAGCGATGCCGGCCAATCAGCGGCCGTGCTTTGTCTGGCCCCTTGCTGGCCGCAGAGGCGACGTCCAAGGGAGCGTTTGTTCTGGACGGGGAAGACGTGCCGTTATATGGACGGGCTCGTAACAGTTTGTACGATTCGTTAAAGCGGATTTAAACCCAAGTGGAGGATTTTTTTGTTTGTTTTGGTTTAACCGTGCTCGTACGGGACATGTGTCGGGTTGCGTTTTGTTAACAATACCCCCGCAACTCTGAAGTTTAACGAAGTGGAAGCGTTTCGTGTGGGAGGAAGAGGACTCGTTGGATTCGCCTGTGGATCCATGCAGCAGACTCGGTATGTGACTGCTGCGGCTGCTGCTCACTTAGCTGGCAAAACGTTAACGATTAAAGTCACTTTGTTAAGACGTTATCGTGTAAGAAGCTGCCTGTTAGACATCTAAAGTGTCCTGAATGTTAGTTAAGTTAAACTTTAATTACTTTTTTAACCGTTGGGTTAACTTACGTTTCTTTTCTTTCTTGTCTATTCTTCTTAAACTCGACTGTTAGACGTTTTTTTTTCTACTTTACTCCTGGTTGTTTGCCTCTGTTTACAAAAAGCTAACTATTGACTACACTTAAACATAAGTACGTCCAACATAGCTGGATGGCTCGTCAGTTGACGCTAGCTAACTAGCTAACCAAGCTAACTGTTAACCCTCCAGCTCCACCGACATTTTTTCGCTCACTGTAAGTTAACTGTAAATTAAGTTACAGGGCTGGACTCTAAAACTTCACTGCAGCAGCTTGCAAGCATGCAAACGCTTTTTTCTTAAATCGACATGTTAGCTTCTAGCACTTATTTCCAAATGTTAACATACCGAGAAGGCGACTTTTAAAGTTGTATAAGTGAGACAGCGTTGTTAATGTAAAGCTGTCACGGGCGATGCTAATGTTAGCAGCCATATGTTGGTCTGAACAGCTCAGAGGAACTGTGAAGTGTTTATTAAAAAGCTGCTAATCTGGAAAATACTTTTCTCCTTTTGAGCCCAGTTGATAAGAATAAGAGGAGCAATGGTAGTGCAATGGGACCACAAACTATCAAATGATAAAGATCAAGATAAATAATTAATAAAGGACTTGATGTAGGTTAAAAGTTGATTAATAAAATGTCTCCTTCAAAGAAAATGCTTATGTGTCATAGCAGAGTAACAAAGGTAGGATGATGGGATAATATAATGCAAAATACAATACTCAAAATTAGTTAATGATATTTTAATGATTGTTTATTCTGTAACATATCTGAATCTTGTGTTTTGTGAATATTTTTGTATGTATTCGTAACTCATTTTGAGCAGTGTTTGTGTTTAAATATTAAAAATGTTGGGAAAAAAATCCCCATTATGTTTGTTTGCTGTAAATAACTTTAGTATTACATAGGGTTGCATAAGATTTTCACTGGACGATAACCATCTCAGAAAATGTCTCAGTTTCAGAGTCCCACCTAATTCTTATTATCGGTAGAGCACAACCGATATATCGGTTGGCTGATATCATTGGCTGATATTGGCCTTTCACAGATCGATATCAACTTATATGTTGCTTGATCTGCCCTAATATGATATCTTGAAAGAACTGAAAGCAAATACTCGCAACAATGTTCCTAAAGTAGATGTAATGAAGACATGAAATCTCATATCAACCTGAGATATATATATTTTTAATACACTAATGTGGTTGATTTCAATAGTATCTGTAAGCAAACGTACACAGTCAGATTTTCTGCAGACCTATCAGTGTATGTGCTTATTTTGCACATTTAGTCCACAGTATAGACTGTTTAATGTGCGATAAACTATACTGTAATTGTCTTATGCAATGTGTTGCAAATGGCCTCTCTTCTCATCTTACAGGTCTGGACCACATTCTCAAGATCACAGCTGCAGGCCATTTATTGATGGGTGCATACTGTGAGGCAACACACCAAGAGAACTGGAAATCTTTCAGAAGAGACAGGAACTGTGAAAGAATGAAGACAGGCTAGATACTGGTGTCTCCAAAGAACTGTTTTACTGGAATTGTAAAACCTACAATCATTTGAACTTAGCAAATGTGTACCTGGACTAAACGCATAATCAGAGAAGCTTGAAAAGTAACTTTTTTGGTTGGAGCTCAACTTCGAAAGAACACGCAAGTGATCAACATGAGTGCCGAAGGATATCAGTATAGAGCGCTTTATGACTACAAGAAAGAGAGGGAGGAGGACATTGATCTGCATGTGGGGGATATATTGTTGGTAAGCAAAGGAGCTCTGGTGGCTCTTGGGTACACTGATGGGCTGGAACAGAGGCCGGACGAGATCGGGTGGCTGCCAGGCTACAACGAAACCACTCAGGAAAAAGGGGACTTCCCCGGGACGTATGTCGAGTTCATCGGGAAGAAATGGATCTCTCCGCCCACACCCAAGCCAAGGCCCCTCAGACCTTTACCTGTAGCTCCAGGTGTCTACAAGGCGGAGACAGACTCTGACTCGGAGCAAGGTGAGTTTGACAGAAGAATTGTGTAACAAGAAGTGATGTAACCAAGATTGTTTTCATTTTCTATCAGTCTGACGTTTACTTTCTTGATAACCATTTGGTCAGCAAATCCCAGCAAATTCCATCACGTTCCCATATTGACAATTTCAGTTGTCTGAACAATGGTTAAAAAACAAAAAAAAGAAATATATTCAGCTGATGTTTATATTCGTGCAGGAAAAGCCGAAAATATCACTGTTTCAAAGGCTGTCAAAACACTCATGTGACCTGTTTTAAACATCTACAAGTGAATGTCTTCATAGTTATTAACGGTGTACCCAACTTTTGTAAACTTGGTCCATAATGAAACAGTTCTGATGCAGAAAATGAATCCGTAACATAACTTCCGCAAGTAACTTTGCACAGAAAAAGCTATAGTTTCACATGTTTCCATATTTTGACAAATTCTTCATTGTTCAGCTCCGGCGCCAGTGAAAGCTACAGGATGTGAACTCGGCCATATTGTAGAAATCTTGTTTACATTTATCTGGTACCACGAATAGCTCGTAGCTGAATGAAGTCATACTGATTTGTAACTGTTTGGATTTCATTTTGATCCAGTTTGCTGGTTTGGCAAAGATAACTCATCAACATGTACTTTTAAGTAGAACTCAGTCTCAGTTTCTGACATTAGTGGGGATTTATGTTGCGGGCTTGCTCAGTTGTCATGGAGATAATTAGGTTTTTAATCGCATGACTTAAGAGATAGAGGGAATTTTGATCATGTGATAACAGTATGTAGGGGGAGTTTTTTTTACTTCCTCCGTCTTTCTCCTGTCGTCCGCTGAGTCCCTGCTGATGACTTGTTGGTTATCAAGCTAAAAAAAAACTGGTGGATTTTGAGTCAGCTTAACAAAGTGTGAGAAAGATGCTGATTTTGCAGAGCAGTTGCTGTCTTTGGCAACAAGTGGCTCTGCCCTGTGAAGTACAGCTGCACTCAATGTGAAGCTCAGTCCCAGAGGACAATGGAGCTGGCTTGGATCCAGGCTATCTTACACCGCAACATCTTGTGCCAGCCATATGTTACCAGTGGGTATCATGTGTGTTTCTCCACAAAGCCACATCTTAGGGGAATATAATGCCCTTATCAGTGTTGAGAAAGATGACTAGATCACTTTAAACTGATGAGTAAGCCACATTGCCCCCTTCCTCAGTGGGCTTGAGGACCTTTGTTCACAATAAGATTACGACTTAGCAACAGGGAACTGTTCAAGTGCATGTAGTGGTTTTTGGTAAAGAGGAACAGTTGCTCAAAAATTCCCTTACTTTGTCTTAATCTTTTCTATATGTTAAATCATTTACGCTTTTAATTTTTGGACAAAGGTAGCGGTGTTGCCCCATTTTTGTGCAAAGGTAGGGCTAACACACATTTTCAACCTTTGTTGTACACACCATGTGTAAGATGGCAAACAAGCCTGACTGTAGTCTTAGTTAATACATTTAAACATGTTTTTTGACTCCATTACGTAGAAGTTCTGGGAAATTCTAGATGGCTGTGTATAAAAATCCCCCTTTGAAATCTGAATAAGTGTTACCGCTCAGGCCACAACTATGAGCTGCAGTTAAAACTCTTTTTTTAAAGACACTGTGGCCGGCGTGAATGTACACTTAAAGCTTCCTGCTCACCTAAAGAGCAGCTGCAGTTGCCAGGTTTCTACTTTCTGCCCTTTTGTGGTGCGATTGTGAAATTCTTTGCTGTGGTTTGCAGAGGGCGAGCGAGGAGCTGTATGAAGGGAGCATGTGTTGAATGGCTGTGTTGTGGTTGAGTGGCAGTGCTGAGCCCGGAGCGAGTGTGAATGTAGCACCGGGAGAAGAAAAGTCTCTGTGTCCTGGTGCTGTGGGAGACTCAGAGAGGAGTGGGAGGAGGGATGGGGCCCGGAGGTTGTGGGTTAGGGAGATTGCTAAAGGGTCGGTGTGCTAAAGGATCAGGACCGGAGCGGAGCTGGGGGTTTGGTGCTGGGGTACAGGGTGGGGGCCTTTGGGAGGGACTTGGCTTTGAAGAGCGCCTCTGTGATGGAGGCTGGGCTCTTGTTGCTCCCAGAGTGTTTGTGATTTATTGCCCACCACCACCAAGGGATCTCACTCCCTTCCTCCTACTCCTCAGCTTTTTTTTTTCTTTTCCTCCCTTCCCTCATCCCCCCCTTTTTTAATGTTTTGATAGTTCCTACAGTCAGCTCTGGTAGGGGGAAAAGAGGTGGAGAATAGAGGCTTTGGAAAGGGGGCCTCTCCTCTCTGAGCCACAGGGGTTTACATGAGTGCAGCAGATGTGGAGAGGGTGAAGAGAGAAAGAGAAGAGGGCTAGGCTGGGAAACTGTTCCGCCTCATTCCAGCGCTCAGCCGTTTTTCTTTTTTTTTTTTTTTTAAACATTAAAGTGTTGCTCCTTCTCTGGGCCTCTCAGTTGAGAGAATATACATGTGTCCGGGCCCGCCAAGGGAAAGGAACTTGGAGATTGAAACCCACAGAACGAAGCCCTTCTATAGCTCCAGTTTCCCCATTTAATTTCATGCAGCAGTGCAGAACTGATTTGAAGAACTTTTTTAAACGTTTCAAAGCAAACTTTCCATGCTTTTGTTTCATCTAAGTAACAAAGAAAGAAACTCAAAGGTGAAAAAGATACATTTCAAAGTGTGTTTCATCTTCTCCACAAAGGAAATACAAACCATCAATTAAGGCAGTGTCCTGACTTTGGATTGATTGACTGTATCATAAAAAAGAACCCCTTAAAGTAAAGATATCACTTTGGAATATAATTTCACCCTTACAAAGTCTTGAAGTATCTGATATTAAATGTATTTTAGTATCAAACGTACAAGTAAGTTACACTGGTATTGTTACATACTGTATACTATGTCTTGATCATTTACCGATCTGGCTGATTATCGGATCTGGTGTTCAACATGTTCCTGATATCGTAATCAGTTTTTTTTCTGATTTATGAATATTAATTAATTCATATATGTGCTACTTGAGCTGTGATGCAGCACGAAATACTCAGAGTAATAAGTAACTTTGGAGAGGAGTAAAAAGTACTCGCTAATTAGCACCACTGAAGGACTGCTACTAAGTACATTTTGTCGAGGACTTTACTTAACTTGTACTTCACTTGAGTATTTTCTGCATCTTTACACTTCTAATCCACTACATTTTGAAAGGGAACGACTGCACTTTTACCCTACTTAATATGATCATTTTAGTTACTAGTTACTCTGCAGATGACAGTACAGTACTTGACCAATTGTAACTGGAATATGAAGCCATTTTTAATGGTACTGAAGTTCAGTGACCGTGTCAGATATTAACATCACTAAGGTGACGGCATTACATGGTTAAATGTTCTCTGTTTTTGTGTGTATATGTTCTTTATCTCCCAACAGCCAGTCTGAGTGAACATTCCTCCAAATGTTCGAGATAAAGGTGTGAATAACCGGTTGTTACTCTTCGTGCTCTCACTCAGTTCAGCCTACGTGCTCAGTCTTGTTTTGGGAAATATTTGATGCCACCGGGCATCTCGTCCTGCATATCTGAGGCTTATCTGAGGTTTTGTACAAAGTCTTGAAAGTTTAGAGAACGCTTACTGTCAGCCGTTTAAGGAAGGTGCTTTAATTCGGGTATACTTTAGAGTAGTTTTGTAAGTCATGCACCCTCATCAACCTTTGCTGGTTCTTACGAATCGCAGCCATTTAATGTCACATGAACATCACAGCTTCTGACATCTATATTGCCTGGGCAGGAGATGGCGATAACATCTCCATGAAAAAAGCTAAACCAACAGTTTAGAAAACCACAGTCACAAGACAAAACATATGCACTATCCTACCCATCAGCAACCCCAACAACAACAAAAACAGCAAGCCGTTATGTTTTAGGAGTGTGCTTGAATTCAAATGTATAAACCCCTTGAAAAAGGCTTGATATTTCAACTTAATCTGTCTAGTAATGGACCTATCATACAGTATGTTTGCACAGTAGACTTTACTAGATGGAACTTTTGGGTTTTGTAGAAATAGACGTTTTGTAAAAGGGCTTTTGTGAAGGCCGTAGAGAGGAGACACTTGCAGGGAGAGTACTGTGCATAGCTGCAGATTGAGATAATGTAGCTCTCCTTCTCTGGGCCTCTTTCGTACTCGGGCTGACATCTGCTGTATTGAACACTGTCAGTACTGTCATTTTTCTCTGCCAAGAATTCACTTCTCTGTTATGTTGGGCATGCAGCAACTTCAGTTTTGGTTTCAGATTGGTAGATATATTTCCCCTTTTTCCCCAGAAAGGACAGCGACAGATCAGTAAGTCCTCTGAGTTGGTTGCAGAAGTTTTTATGCTGTGATAGTTTGCCCTGATGGGTTCCTCTCTGGGGCTAAAGGCAGCTGAGGCCAGGAATGTGTTGGCGCTTCTTTGGTGGAGGGCTGTGCACAGACTGCATGGTAGACTGATTTGTAGCTTTGTGATGAATCAGTATTGTGCTAAGTGCTGATTGCAGTAGCTTGGTGCACAATGCAACTGGACAATAAATGGTAGCACGCTGAATAGGACCCCGGCGATTGCTGTTTTACACTGTCATTGTTATCAGCGTACATGCTGCTGGCATGAGGCTTTAAATTTAGGTTTTTCTTTTTACTTTTGAATGCAAATATTCCTACGTCTAGTGTCAGTTTTGTTTATTTTGAGCCGCTTAATATCAGTCTTAAATGTTGTCGACATTAATCGGGGTTGAGGAGAGTGTCGACTGCAAATCCTCTGCCTGCAAACGTCAGACTCAAGCTGGATTTAGATATATTTTTGGCTTGTCATAGTTTCCAACATCAGAGTGTGTCACAGCGGAGCTATTGAATGTCAACTTTTCGTTATGCCAAGGCATGTTTCACTTGATAATGACAGGATTTGCTTATTTGTCTTTCACTGTAAGCAACTTCCCAGCTAATACGACAAAACAGACTCATCCTCCCTTTATAATCCAAGCAAGTGTATATGAAATGTTTTTTTTTACCTTAATTAGAGTTGTTGAGGTAATGTTGTTCAGCCAAGTGCAAAGTGCCTATAAATCTACAACCAATGATTCTTACATCGGCCAAGAGGGTTAGGTTTTTCGTCATCCAACCAGTTATCTGAAAAAACTAATCAAGGAAAAGCTAAATTTAATCCGAATAAAGATTGAGACCACATTGTGACCTGGGTTCAAACTCAACCAACCCACACTAAGCCAGTTTGAGTAAATATATCTCTTAGGCCTTCTTCTGTAAAATAGCAAACTTGTGAAAAAAGTGACCAATCATCAGCTGCTATAATTAAAAATATGTTGCTCTTCAGTAATATGAAAAAGGGAAAAGAGAGGTAATATAATTTCAGAGCTCAATAAAATCAACTCTGTAATTAGATTTTTTTCTCCAGACTGCATTAGTGTATGAGTCCAGTGAGACTCGTAGGGAACTGTGTGCATGAAAGCGTGTATAACTGTTTCATTACTTGATTGTGTGCAGAGACTGAGAAGTCTGAATGGGCAAATCTTCTTTACTAGAGTCAGAGCATGTCTGCTAGCAGGATTAAAAAGGAGAGAGAGAGAATAAGACAGAGAGAGACAGACTGATAGACTTGAACGTAATAAGACAGAGGTGAGATTAGAGAGAAACACTAAGTCAAGGGGAACAGAGGAGGTATGTCAGATATGTGATGTATGTGACGGGGAGGGAGGCGAGGTGGACCAGCGAGTGTAGCGAGGCACTGTGCAGGCCTCGTGCTGGGGAGGTGTGGCGTTACATAACACTTCCAACAAGACACATCACAGGCTCCTCAGTTACATTCACCCTTTAACTTATTTTCCAAGTTTGGGTTAAAATGGTGGTCAGTTTTATTAAAAATAGAGGCAATTACTTCACTGAAGAGCCTCTCAATACGATACGCCATGGAAAGCTAAAGAGCAGTCACAGCACACCCTTTAAGCCAAAAGCTACAGAGTTACACAGTCACTCTGATTAGTATTTCTCAAAGCCCGAGGTGGTGTCTTCTAATGTCTGGTTTTGTTTTAATCTGTTAATTGTGGTAAGCGCTGTGTCATTTCCATGAAGGCCATTCTGCTTTGTCACAAAAGGTAGGAAAAAGATTGCAAGCTTAAAATGGTTGAATCATCCTCAAGTTCTGCAGTCACTACTGACAACTCGAGCAACATTTCCGGCATTTGTGCTGTACGTTTAATTTAAACAGGATTGGTGCTTTGCAAATGTGCATGTGGACTGATGTAGGTCTGATTCAGACTTTCTTGCACGGCAGGAAAGACTTTTTTTGGGGGGTAGATTCTGTGATTCATTGGCAGTCTGCCCTTTTTAGGGTTAATTGTCAGCCTGTAGCAACAGGCTCCTCATTGGCTGTTGCTCAGCTTGTGCACTGCATCTTCCACCCTGCAGGAGGAGACATTGCCTGCCTTTTTTTTTTTCACTGACTTCAGCTCAAATCTGTATGCTCCATTGACTTAAAGTACAAGCATTTCACAGCATGTTAGAGCTTCACTTGGAAATGTTAAGGGAAAAGAGCTCTGCTTTTATTTTTGTATTTTTCATTTTGTTAAAGCCTTGAGTAAGGCTTCAGCAGCACCCTTCACACAATCCACCCTTCATACCTTAGTATTATAAGCTATAATAAATTTTGTGTTATACAGCACTTATTGCTCTATTATGTGCTGTCACGTGTGCTGTGGTGTGATGCACTTTCCGAAGGGTTATTAATTTTTACTGCCTAGTCCCTTTTCAGACAAGAAGAAATGGTTCAACCTGAAAACGCTGGTTACTTGAGTAGGCCCCTCTAAATTTATCCGACGAGTGTGCTATCTTTAGTGTGTCCGTGTTGCCCCAGCCCTGTCCTGCCCACAGTCTGCAGTTTGTCGGGTTCAGACATACCGTTTAAGCCAGGGGAGATTTTCCCCCCCCACACCGCAGCAGAACAAGTGGCAGCTGCGACGACTTCCTCCACCTGCGGTCGACTAACTGCGTTCTGACTGGCTGGGATCTGGGATATCATGAGAAGCTCTGCCAAACATGTAGGCCTGCACAGACACGTCCAAGGGGCCCCTGTCTCCGTACTCTCCTTCCCCAAGTTGCCACAGAAACCAACTTCTATAGAAAGTAAGAACAGGGACTCGTGCTTGTGCAGCCCCCTCAGCTGTTCTAAACAGAGCAAACAGCAGCGATGCTTTTTGTTCATACTGTAGTAACACTGCAGTAATACAAAGGGGATTATTTGCTGTGTTTCTTGCACTGATTAGACTGACTGGTATTATGATTTAGCTACTATTGCATGAGTTTCTGAATGTTTACGGATCCCCAGAGTGAACCGAAGTCCAAACTGCACGTTGGTACTCTAATGAGGTGTGCAGAAAAAAATACATTTATCCCACGTGCCATTTACAAACATTCATAAAAGATGTGGGATAAAACAGCTATGCCTGTTTTCTTAACATTAGTGAAAGATGACTAGTCATTGCTACTATTAATATATCATTGCTTAAATGAATATATAATTAATAATCTTGTCAGAAATAGGGATTGACAGATCGAGACCGACTATTAGTACTTAAACAGACTGTTTAGTGATATATAGAACCGATATACATTTGCATTAAAAGTAAAAACAAATATGTTACTGGGTGTAATAGTAAATTATGTGCTAGGTGGGCCTAGAATGAAAAGTGTATTTCCATTTTCACCAACATTTATCTGATAACTTAAGTTACTTAGTGGATTCAGATTACGCAGTGTCGGCTGGCTATTACTTGTGAAGTGTAACCAATCAGATAGTGTTGTGGACGGGACATTGAGTGAGATTACAGAGATGGAGTGAGAATGCTGGACAGGTCCAAATGTTTTAATTTTTCAAATCTTTTATTTTACTGACCAGTAGACACAAAAAACACACATGCCGATAATCAGAATATCATCCCAGAGAGCATACAACTTGATTCTTGATTCTACTCTCTTTTCTCAATTTTTCGATATTCGATATTTTTCAGTGTTTTGTATTGACGTCAGACATTCCAGCATTTTGACAACACTAGTAATGACTGAATTATATGTGTATTTATATGTGTCTCCATGGTTATAAGTGGCGGCCAGCAGAGCAGGTTGCTGGTTTGTTCTCGTGCCAAGGCATCTCAGAAATCATCACTGATGGCTCCAAACATTTCTGCCATATTTCGTCTGCCACTTGATACAATTCCATCGGTGCTGAAACTATCACATCGTTGACAGTACCAAGAAGCAACTCTATCTACAGCCTGTCCGGTGTCACTCATATACTGGCTCGCAGAGCGAGTAAATAAACACAAGCCTTTGGATCATTCTGAAGAGTCTTCCTGTTTTAGCTCTTATCACCAAGCTACTGGAAATGCTATAATGCATTGTTGACTATTGGCTCTTTTTTCCCAACAGATAAAATTCTACCTTTAAACACCCTATAAATTGTTAATGAAACTAGCCCACCCTATTTGGTTGCAGTCGGAACATTTCATAGAAAAGTTTGGGCGGGTGGGTGGGTGTCTTAAATTGAACTCCAGGTTGTGAGCTGAGTTTCTCAGAAAAAGGTTGGCTGTAGAATGACAGCAGTGTTAGATATCTTGTCTGAGAGAAAGGTTACACGTCCAAGGTGTGCTATGGCAGCGCTGCATGTCTCGATCTCTATTTAGGGAAACTCTGGTGTTCCATCTTAGAGTTTCACTGCTTCTGAGAAAACCCCCCTCCCACTCTGCAGTTCCAATAATGTCTTCCAGATGACCAGTTGTCCTACATGGAGTTTTGTGTGCTCTGTGGTTAGAAGGACTTGGGTAAGCCAGCTCCTTCACACGCAACATGCCAGCCTGTGTGCTGCGCTAGCCAAAGAGGATGTGGATTTGGATGAAGTGGTTCATTATTTGCCTGATTGAACTCTCTTTTGGTGGAAGAGGGCAGTTCGTTGGTAATGACTAGCGTGCATGCATGAATGGGACTGAAGCGTGCCCGCTTTAATGCCCGATTCAAAAAAATGTGTAATAATTTTGAAGCTAGAAAGAAAGAAATATACTGTTCCTAGAAAGGTTTCCATTCATGGTTTCACTACATTTTGAATCTGCAGACTTGGAGTTGAACAGTCGAGTCTTTCAGGAAAGCGGCTTTTCAAAATATGCCTTTGCAAATCCAAATAAATTCCTTGCCAAGCCCTTCGTCCTTTCATGTCCACACCTGGATGCAAAGATCTAAAGGAAAAACGAGGAAAAAACTCAGACCTGGCTTACCTCATATCACAGGGTATTTGCTTAGTTCCTAAGTCCACCAAACCCCAACTTTACTGGTCCGCACCTCCTGTTCTTGAATCAATCTGCCGTAAATACTCACCTTTTACTTCTGAAGGCAGTGCTTTGGTCTGCTACCTTTGAAGTTCTGAGAAGTTTGTTTTGTCACGCGCCTGATGGACCTTTGCTGGTTCAGATTAATCGCAGCAATTTAATGTCACATGAGAATCACAGTTTCTGAGGACAAGAAGACCATTTAATTCTTTAAAGGAAATATTTATGGGGTCGGTTCAAAGCCGTGGAAATTTGGAGTTTTGCATGGGTGCATCACCTCAACTCAGTGCATATAAAACCATGTAGAGAGCGCCAAAACTAACTAAATAGCCATTTCAGAATGTAATGAAAGTAGTTAGTTCCAAGCAGACTAAAAAATGTATACATTTTCTTGGGAGGACCCCCGAACCTACCACCAAACAAGTGCACCCCAGTCTCCCACAAATATTGAGACAACACAGACTTTAAATTAATTATAATAACTGGAAAAATGCTTTATTTCCAGCATAATCAGAAATTATTGTGTACTGGTCCTTGAAAAGAGCTTGAATATTACTTTTTCAAACCCTGAATTTACTTTCTGTTGAATCTGCTGATATGACTTGGAAACCCACTCATTGTTACCACTTACATCAGATAGAAATAGACCAAGTGAGATCCCCCGAGAGCTGTTGTGTTGTCTCTACAGCCAGAGGGATGAGAGAATAGATTCTCTTAGTCATGACTATGTTGCAGTTCAGACAAAGCACCTCTGTACTTCCTCATGGTGGAAGATTCTTATGTTGGCATGTGTGAGAAAAATGTTCCTGAGACAGGAACAGTATTTCCTCTTGCATTCAAAGCACTGACATGGAATTTAGAGTGGAGTTGTTCTCTTATCATTATTCTTCCTGCAGTGGAAAACCCACAGCTTGTATTGGATACTACAAGAACTAAAATGATCTAAAGAAAAACAATCAGCAGTCATTTTGATCTTCATAATAATGATCTGGTGTTTCCTCCTCCAGGCTTCTGTCTGCTGGACCTGACGGAGCAGTTCGCCCTTCCAGAGACTTCTCCACCTATGCTGGCCAGAATACTGGAAGCTATTGAAAAGAAAGGTGAGGTGAAAAGAAAGTCATTCACCTTGACATGACACTTGACACTTGACTTTTAACTTTTCCTGTTAACATTGACTGTCTGCTAACCACATTCAAATGAGCTCATGTGAGGTGTTCCACAGGAACACACGCACTGCAAGAAGTGAAATATGAGCATGATTTAAAATATCTTTAATTGAAGCGCTTTACACCTTTATTTTGACAAGATATTTCCTCCTACCAGGCAGTTATAATGTCAGATCATTTCACATGTTCAGTCTCCTTAATTATATCAATAAGATACTCGAACTTGTGACTGAGATTTTTTTTACGGTTCTGAGTAACTCAATAAACTCCATGAAGGTGTCTGCTCAACAACAACAAACATGAAACTGTTCAGGCTTTCTCAGAATTTCTTATTTCAGTTATCTTATCTTTGTCATCTCTTCACATATTAGGAACAGACCTGTATCAGCCTATCTGAGAACTATTCTGAATAAGTTATGTTTTTCAATACATCTAATGATTGTGTCTTCTAATCTGCAGGTCTGGATAACCCCACTTTATACCGAACATTTACTGCTGGTGGTGGACTTGAAGTCAGACAGTATTTTGATTGTGGTAAGTGGCTTCTTTTTAGAACCCTTTACTCTTTCTATAACCCCAAATGTTTCCAATGGTCTGGGGAGGGAGACAAACAGAGGCGAGGAAGCCTCATAAATACCAAAAAAGTGACTGACGTTAGCAGTAGTGTTAAACAGCGGTAAATGTGTGAAGGGCCTTGAATGAGACTTGCGTGTGTTCACGTACAGTGTTTTTAAGTACAGCAGAGGGGAGGGTGATTTGTTGCATGAAATAGTTTTGCAGATTGTACATGAGATAATGTAGAAGTGTATTAATCCTGAGAAGAACAAAACAATAGGGTAATAAATATTGAGTGCAAAAAGAGTAAATTATAACATTGGAACATGTAGTATATGTTCTGCAAGGGTTCTGAGAGAGATACAGAAAATATTGAGACATCTAATAATATATCATGATACCAGTCTAACTTGAGAGTTGTTAGTTCCACATATGTTGTTTTGTTTGGCTCTTTTTATTTGTATATCTTATTAATGTCCAGTCTGTCAAAAAAAAGTTAAATGAAGGAAAAATATGAAGAAAAAGATAATCATATCGCAAGAGGAAGCATATATTGCCCTATCCTTATTTTGGCCCACCCT
Organism: Diplodus puntazzo; assembly: GCA_963678695.2. Classification (NCBI taxonomy): domain Eukaryota; kingdom Metazoa; phylum Chordata; class Actinopteri; order Spariformes; family Sparidae; genus Diplodus; species Diplodus puntazzo. Next base: position 22,361,390 of record OZ023173.1, on the reverse strand, counting down.
TAATAAAAAATTGTATTGGAAATAACAACACATAATACTGAAAGAAAAAAAAATCTCGGACAAGATGTTGATATTATTGCTATCAGTGTCAGAAGTGAAACAGTATGATCCTGTAATGAAAGATGCCTCTGTGTAGGAAGGAGTTTCAGTATTGAAGTGTGTCTGTGTTCTGCACTTCAGATCCTCCCTCTGCAGACCTGGATCAGTTGGAGCTTCCCATTCTGTGTGACGGTCTGCGCAGGTACCTGCAGGATCTCCCCCAGCCCGTCATCCCCACTGCAGTGTACGCTCAGATGGTCCACACTTCCAAAGGTTAGAGCACTCAGTGACAAACGGCACACTTTCAGAGATCATTTGCATAGTGCACATTTTGTCTAAAGCGCAGTGTTGACGTAATGTACCCCTGACACGCTTTTGAACATTCAGTACTTTGAACACTAAACCACAAGAAGTCGTCAGTGCCCTTTAGCCCTAAAAGAACACTTTTATATTTTGAGGCCTCTGTTTTTGAAACTTCATGTGCTTTTTCTTACTCTACCCATGAAGTCTATAATTACTGTATGCAGTCACTTTCTCTCAACTTTCTGTGCTCTTTCTGTGCTGCAAGCACAGGCATATTTCTCACACCACACGCTGTTCTATAGCGCTGCAAGCTCTTGCTGTCACAGGGCCAGAAACAGGATATATGTGGTTAATAGGAACTAAAACAAGCCTGAAAGTTTATCTCTAGCATCTCTGAACAGCCAATCACCTGCTAGTGTACCTTACGCTCATTGTCAACCACACATTTCTCTGTGGTTTGTAGACCTAACTGCACATGACGCTTTTTTTCCACCTCTTTCACTCTCATTGTTTAAAGAAACATCTTTCATTTTATGCTCCTCTTCGACCGAGGACGGATCAGTTTTCTACCTCGCTGACCTCTCGCTTCATTTCTGTTTCAACAGAGGTGGCGAATCCTGAGGAATGCGCACCGCTGCTGCGTCGCATCGCCAGCACCCCGAGCCTGCCCCCACAATACTGGCTGACTCTCCAATGTCTGCTCAGGCATTTCTCTAGAGTGTGCCAAAACGGCTCCAAGAACCTGCTCAGCGCCAGAGCCCTGGGCGAGATCTTCAGCCCTGTGTTCTTCAGACAACAGACCACCAGGTGGGTGTCACTCAGAGCAGCCGGGTCGTGTCTCACTGCAGCATACTGTGTCAAAGATAGACACCCGGGCAGCAGACAGGCAAGTGTGCAGGCTCAGTCTTGCAACATGGAGGCACACAGACTCTCAGACATGCACAGTTGCAGACACACACACACACAGAGGCACTGTACACGGATATAGGTTGGAGCTTTTCTACTTAGCAGCTGTGCAATTAAAGTAGCTAAGCCTGAATTACCATCAGATTGAAACCAGCACAGAGCAGCACAGAATGTCACCTGGGCTGTAAAACTTTTTTTTAACTTCTTTATTTCTCCTCCTCCTCCACAGTTGTGAACCCAGTGCGGATGCTCACATCAAGATCATTGAGGTTCTGGTGACCAGTGAATGGAGTGACGCTCCGGCAGCTCCAGGTAGTTAACCACCTCATTTTTAACTTTTTGACATCACAGGCAAGACTGTTTGGCCGTGCATTGCTGCTGTTTGTGTTGCGTTTCTTACTGAATGTAGAGCGTGGATGTATGTTCTGCAGAACGTGAAAAGAGACCTGAACTATTTATAGCCTGAAGAAAGTTGTTGAGACTTGTAGCTGCAGCAGTTGTAGAGGGCCACAGGGTACACACACACACTGTGGAGGTAAATACTGTCATGGCTGGAGCAGGTTAAGGCTGTTTAATCGTGTACTGGTCAAGTGTTTGAACAGTCACACATTTCCTGATGATCTTTGTTACATAACAGTGAAGCAAGCGGGCACAGTTTGAAAGGACGCCAGGTACGTTCTTAGAGATAAATGCCACACTCACTCTGTTTATACAGTTTATTGAATGGCACAGTCTGTACAAGTTGTCCTTTAGAGCTTGTTTTTACAACATAGTGTTGTTATAACTGTGTTGTGTTGATTTTTGATTTAGCAGAGAGGAAGTTTTTTGTTTCGTTTTTTAAACTAAATGCGATGAACCTGATTACTGCCGAATATCAGTCTAGCTAATGACTGTAGGAGTAAAGCAGAGCTGAACACTTAGTAGATTAATCAAATGAATGGCCTATTTGTTGTATATCAAGATAACCAATATTGCAATATCATTTTAAGACCATATCTTCCAGCCCTGGTTTAAATACTGAAGGAATTTGTTGTTATAGAGTACAACTAAGTGTTACAATAAGTATAACATGTGTTTCCCAAAGCAGAAGACGACATCCTCAAATGTCTTATTTTGTCCACAACCCAAAGCCTTTTTGTTAACTATCACACCTAGAAAGCTGGAATCAGATAAGTTTGACTTTCTTCTCTCAGAAAATTGCTCAAACGGATGATTCGATTACCAGAATAGTTATTATAATAATTTAATAGCTGACAACTAACCAGTTAATCATCGCAGTTCTAGTCATTTGCAGGCCTGGTGCAGCAGAGCAGTTCAGTGTTATGATAACTGTGACAGTGTTGATTCTTGTGTCTATATGGTATGAACTGAGCGTGATTAAACATAAATGCTGGTGAATTTCCATTTTTATGAAGAGAGAAACTTTATGAAAGCTTTCTGGTTTTCCTCTCCGGACACATTTCCTTTTTCACGGCTGATGTTATGAGTTGGTTCTGTATCAAACACGGAGCCGCACAAAGCCGGTACAGTGGTGGTCTGCACAGTGTGCTGCTGCTGCTGTGTGACTGCCGTGCGTTGCGTGGCACAGTTATGTTTTTACAGTGCTAGTTAAAAGTCGTTGGCTGGCCCAGAGGCCCAGGACTGACTGTGGCTGTTTAAACATTTTATTACCTGTTAGGGCTATTTATAATGTTCCTGTGCATGGGCCATTCTCAGCTGTCAGTAATTTGCACCTGCGGGAGCACTTTGGCAGCGGGGTGGACGGAGGGAGTGAAGGGCGGCCAGGCAGGCGAGCGAGAGTCAGGCCATGAATTGCTTTTTAGTGCTTTTGTTTAGACGTAAAGAGGGTAAAATACACGGGAAAAGTTCAGGTGTGGAGTGTCACCTGTCTCAAGAAGAGTGATGAAGAATAGCCTACACACATGCACAGAATGTACATGTGTTTCTTAGAATGACCCGTGTGTGTGCGTGCCTCCTCCCAGTTACTGCGTGCCTATTTTAAGTACGCGACAAAAGGCCCACTTAGATTTGGTTGGCTGGAAAGTCGGCCTGCTCCACAGAGCACTTCTTGTTAACGGAGGGCTGCTTCCAGTTTCTAGGGCCACTCTTCCCCCTCCTCCTCCCTCTGTCCTCTCTCTCTCCCACTCTATCGCTCTCTCTTGCTCTCTCCGCCTGGATCTCCACATGTCCTCCCTGCCTCAAACTGCCCAGCTCAGCAAATATTTGAAACTTTGCAAGTTAATCATAAGACCGAGCACCTCCTGCCTCCTCCTTTACAAACAGAGAGAGGGAGGAGAGAGAGGGAGGAGAGGAGAGAGAGGGAGTGGCCGAAGAGTCGGAGAGAGACACGCACACACACGCTGCTGGCACGAGTGGCTGCTCTCAGAACAGGCAGCACCGACACCGGAGCAGCTAATCATTAACTACCTGCTGCCTCCACACGAGCAGGTCTCAGAGAGGGAGAGAGAGAGAGAAGGGGGGAGAGAGAGAGAGGGGGAGACTTTACCTCCCTCACAGCAGGAACTGAGTCAGTTAGACAGTCGCATGTTGCACCTGCCTCACGTCGAGCGGATTACCTGGATTTCATTGAGAAGCACATAAAGCCGAGGCCTTTATTCATTTTTTCTTTTTGAGAATTAGAAAATTCACTGGCCTAAAACTATGAAATGGAGCTTTACTGGAGGACTTGAACTGAACTCACTAACTGGATTTATTTTACCTTTTGGGAATAAAAGAGAAGCTATTAAGAAGAGTTTGTTGACTCGCCAAACCATGCACAACTTGCAACGTAAGTTTGATGATCTGAAGCTTTCTTTTTAGCTGTTTCTAAAAAAGTGGGACAGTGTGTTTCTGTCTCTGCAGCCTGCAGGCTGAAACAAAAAGGGTCACTTGGGTAAAATAAGACACGAGTAAGAACATGAGAAGAAGAAGAATAGTTTTTTTGTTTTTCGTAAAGCCTCCAGTCATAGCTGTGAGTTAATGCTGTTTCGCCTACTGCTGCTGCTTTCGCTGTATGGTTATGACTTATTCCCACTTTTAGTGAAGATTTCAGTTCAGACTTTAACATTCAAAGAGGTCTTTCACATTCCCAACAGGTAGTTTCTATCAAATCAAGTATTTTAAACCCTACAGACAGGATTTTATTATAAACTGTCCCAAATTTTTTTTTTATTTATTTAGACCACAGACTCTCAGCTTTTAACTTCTTCAGAGTTCCTCAGTTGAACCTACAAGAACATCCACTGTGTTCCACTTGAGTCCTTCTACCTTACCGAGAAGCAGGTCTATTTCAGTTTCACTCAGGAAATCAAGGGAGCTATCCCTGTCATGCCGAGTGTCACGCTGTGGGATTACAGGCGTATTTCGGAGCTCTGGGTGCCGCTGACCGGAGCTAGGCATTATAATTTAGCTGCGTACGTGCTGCTGCAGCAGAGCTGGCTTTGTCTGAGTGCCAGAAGTGGGCCGGACTAAAGCTCCGCACGACACACGCAGAGAGGGGAGGGGCCGAGCAACCTGCAGGAGAACAAGCAGCCGAGCTCGACACACAGAGAGAAAGGGAGAGAGAGAGAGAGGATGACAGAGGAAGTGCATGGAAACAGGCTGCAGCTCCTTTTTCTAGCAGAGAGATGCTGCACATTTAATTTTAAGATGGATGCACGCTCAGATGTAGACTTATGAGTTATTTCAGCTTAGCCGAAGCGCTGTGAGGAATTGAAAAAAGGTAATGGGCTTTCAGAATGACCTCATCGCTCTCAGGAAATGAAAGATGCAGGAGCGGTTGGTGACAGACCCCCCGTGTGATTGGCTGTGGTAAGTGATGTAACACGTTACTGAGCAGGCTGCCCCTTAATGGATTTTTCAAATGGATGTTCAGGTGGTTGTAATAAAGAGAAAAATCGGCTTATTGTGCCTGTTTGGAGAGCATAATCAAATACTGTGAGCTGTGTTTGTGTAGAAATGAGACTGGAGCGTTTGCTAAGCTGTTAAGACTGGATTGTCCACATGAGCGGTAATAAGAATTAGAATTTTCTGGTAATCTGAAGAGGAAATGTGAGCAGATTTGAAGGTAGCCGTGTAACAGGAAACCATGTGCTGTGGTTCAGCTGGCAAGCTGCATTTTTGCACAAATTGGAAGCTTCTGCATTTTCTGCCATGTCACAATTTTCTCAGTTGTCTGGCAACAGTGAACAGCGGTGGTGGTGGTTGGGTTCTGAATGAGCCTGCAAGGTCCGTTGTAGCAGAAAGGGTGTTAATGCGGAGGGAGTGAACAAAGGCAGTGCAGATTTGTGGGTTAAAAATAGCTCTGCTACTTTTGCTCGGCTACAGCTAGTGTCAGCTCAGGAGCAGCCACTGCAGATTTAAGATTCAAGATCATTTTGGCTCCACAGCAGCAGCTACAATGCAGTGATGAGTCCATGAAAATCACCACAGACCCAACGCAAATCTGTCTCTCAGTGCTCAGAGGAAAATGAGATTTATAGGTTTTCAGTTATCTGGTTACAGCTGATCTCTTGGTGCAAAATCTTGAATGGGAATCAATGAGCAGCTGTGTGTTTGCATTAGGTTTCACAGCCTGTGTGCTTCATATGTAACCTTTTCTGATCCTGCTCTCCTGTTTGAAAGAATCCCCAATCCTGATAGTGTGAGCCTTTATTACAGGCGGCATTTTTTCTGCTGTATTTGCAGCGAGGAATATTAATAGATATTCTTGAATGAAATTCATTCCCCCTGACTCATGCCTCATTTCCCCCTCCCACTGCCTCGCCGTTACCGCCTCTCTGATGGAGAGCGGCAGCGCTGTTTAATCAATGAAAATAAAAAAAAAAAAACGATGAGCGAGTCACAGAGCGTGTGTGTGAATCCCAGCGTCTGATTATGATTAAACAAATTCAAGCAGTGGCGATGAGAGTCAAGTTTATCCAGTTGTATTTTCTTCAAGAAGAAAATCAGCTGTTTGATTTGACACAGTCACATCGCAGTGGATGTTATTTATATTCCGTCCTCTTCTTCTCTCACAGCTCTACCTCCAAAGCCACCCAAGCCCACATCTGTGACTAACAACGGTATGAACAACAACATGGCTCTACAAGACGCTGAATGGTACTGGGGGGACATCTCCAGGGAGGAGGTCAATGAGAAACTGAGGGACACTGCGGACGGTACGTTTTTGGTGCGAGACGCCTCCACAAAGATGCATGGAGACTACACTCTGACTCTGAGGTGAGCCTCCTCCTTTCAGTTTCCTCTGATCAGCCAGCATTTACTTATTTTTAGCAGATAGTTTAACCGGCTTCTTTGCTTCTTCTTCATCTACAGGAAAGGAGGAAACAACAAGCTCATTAAGATATTCCACCGGGACGGGAAGTACGGCTTCTCGGACCCTCTGACCTTCAGCTCTGTCGTCGAGCTCATCAACCACTATCGCAACGAGTCACTGGCGCAGTACAACCCCAAACTCGACGTCAAGCTGCTGTATCCAGTCTCCAAACACCAACAGGTGAGACGGCAGCTCAGTCGAAAAGGTGCTAATTTACATTTTACTTTCATTTCGGGCAGTTCAGCTAACTTGTTTGTCTTGAATCTTTTCTCAGGATCAGGTGGTGAAAGAAGACAACATCGAAGCTGTGGGGAGGAAGCTCTGCGAGTTCCACCAGCAGTACCAGGAGAAGAACAAAGAGTACGACCGTCTGTACGAAGAGTACACCAGAACGTCACAAGTGAGTCCAACGTAGATTGAACGTCGAGAATTCTCCTGCAGTTTTTTGTAGGACTGGCACTAAAACTTCTGTGCTTCTTCTCCCAGGAAATCCAAATGAAAAGGACGGCCATCGAGGCTTTTAACGAAACTATAAAGATATTCGAGGAGCAATGTCAAACACAAGAGCGGTACAGCAAGGAATACATTGAGAAGTTCAGGAGAGAAGGCAACGACAAGGAGATCCAGAGGTAAGAATACAGCACGATTTTATTTAAGTCGCTCGGAAAATAAGCAACAGCAGTAGTTAAATTGTTAATTTTTAACGCAGAAATGGCAGAAATGCTGTTTTAAGCCTCTTAATTATGTAGATTTCCTGCTTTTCTCAGAATATCTTCAGGATTTTAAAGCCATCAGCTTGGATTTTGAGAAACTAGGATGCAATTGTTTTTTCTTTTCTGACATTTTATGGACCAAATCGATTAATCTAGAAAATAACACAATGCACAAAGAACACCAACACACTCATTAGTTGCAGTTTGGGCAGAAAATAAAAGGCCTTCCTTGTTTCTTTCAGGATCATGGGGAACTACGAGAAGTTGAAGTCCCGGATTAGTGAAATTGTCGACAGCAAGCGGCGCCTGGAGGAAGATCTGAAGAAACAGGCGGCCGACTACAGAGAGATTGACAAGAGAATGAACAGCATAAAGCCAGACCTCATCCAGCTCCGCAAGACCAGAGACCAGTATCTCATGTGAGTACAGTGTTCAAACTTAAAGATTCCCTCTGGAGAGAAAATCAAAATGGGTCTGACCTGGTTTCTAACATCCTCGTCTCTCTTGTTAGGTGGTTGACCCAGAAGGGAGTCAGACAGAAGAAACTCAACGAGTGGCTCGGAATCAAGAACGAGAACACAGAAGAGTGAGTGTCCATTTTCATTTCAACAAATAACCCAACAAGAGATGCCTTTTACCCCACAGCTCACATTTACATACTTTTGTCTTTAGTCAATACTCGATGGTAGACGACGACGAGGACCTTCCTCATCATGACGAGCGCTCCTGGAAACTGGGGAACATCAACCGACTAGAGGCAGAAGCTCTGCTCCAGAGCAAGAGAGACGGAACATTCCTGGTTCGAGACAGCAGCAAAGCAGGATGCTACGCCTGCAGTGTTGTGTACGTATCAGCTCGGTTCACAATATTTCAAATGCGTCTGTATTTATTTTAAAATAGTGAGCAGCTTTAGTCTTTACAGATTGTGACCTATTGTCCTCCTCTTCCCCTCTGCAGCGTGGACAGCGAGGTGAAGCACTGCGTCATCAACAAGACCCCCTCAGGTTTCGGCTTCGCCGAGCCGTACAACCTGTACAGCTCACTAAAAGAACTCGTACTTCACTACCAGCACACGTCTTTGGTCCAGCACAATGACTCTCTGAATGTGACGCTAGCGTACCCGGTCTATGCCCAGCAGAGGCGGTGAGGACCCACCCAGATGTATTCTCACGGACGCAAGAAAAAGGCCTCATGGGAGTTGGAGATACACGTCCTCGGACTCTTTAAGAAAAGAGGCTCTGTTTGCCTGACTCGGACGAAAAAGACGCAATAAAGCCTGAAACATTTCAGTGACTTTGCCTGACCACGAGCCCGAGGCGAGTCTGAATGTAGATTTCTCTCTTTTTGCTTTTTGTGGGAGCACAGAATCAAGCGGAAACTGCTGAACTGTCCCCCAGCAGCAGCAGCAGAGGACATCTGAGGCCTTTTTCTAATGGTGCTTGTTCTTTCTAAAGCTTTACCAGCCGGGAATGTCTAATCGCAGCAGATAAACTCTTCAAATGGAACTGTACCCGCCGGCCACAACTTTGTTTTTCCACTTTTATTTTTTCCTTTCACTTCATCTTTGTGTGTGAGTGTGTGTGTGTGTGTGTGTGTGTTCCTGCACAAGTGTTTTTGTGACTGAGCGTGTGTGTGTCTGTGTGTGATTGTCCATGTGACCAAAACTCATAGAATCAGGAAACTGTGTGACGTTGTGGAGGGGATGTGTAACACATTTGCTTGTGTTAACTGTTCAGTAGCAGACCGAGGGTCAGCTGATAAATGTAGCAAAATGGCACTTTTTAAACCAAGTTTAATTTTTTTTTCTTTTATTTTGAAAAGACTCCTATGGACTTCTACGAGAAGAGCAACTCGCCTTCTCAGTGTCGAGCATTATCGCACAGAAGTAAACTTGATCTTTACTGTGGGCAGGTGAAACTATGAATGGACTCACTATTTCATGTACATATGTGAAAATGTGCAAAGTCATGAATCAAAGTGCACCATACCAAAAAGGATCAGTTCCTGTTTAGTTATATTCTGATCTGCTATGCAATTCTTTCTCCATTATTTCTTCAGAATTGTGTTTTTATTCTGTTGCAACCCACAATATAAGCTTGTTTTATTGCTTGAAAAGTATCTTTTCCTGTGTAAATATCCACAAGGATATTTTGTGTCAAAATGCCAAGATACAGTAAAGAAAACTGCTTATGATTTTTAAAGATAATAATAGCAACATACACTTTATTATAAATTACTTTAACAGCTGGTATAAAGATGGAAAAGATGAGTATTTTATTAGTCTTTTTGTTTTATTCTCGCTTCAAACTAATGTTCTCTCAGGCAGAGCCTTTCGAGTATTTGAGCTGCTTCAGTACTATTTCTCACAGAGTTGAGCCTACATGCAGGTCTTTGTCGAGACGGACAAAGACGGTTCGAGCACTCAGAGAACGAGATGATGGGATTGTACGACCCCTTTATCATCCATCACCGCGGAAACAACAGTATAGATTTATTTTGTTATAAAATATATATGTTCCCACATGAGAATATATCAGAGCAGAATGGTGTTTTTCAGCCGATGGATATTGTTATTAAAGATCGACGTACATTGTCCACTTAGTATTTTTCTGTATCAGAAAATCACTGTGTTTACATAGGTGGATCAGCTCATTTCAGATCTGTCTGTAATTTCATATTTCAGAGGACGACGTATGCCAGTTGAATCCTTGACAGAAATATTCAGCCACAGTTCAAATACATTATCTCTCCTCATCTTTTATCTCTTGGCTTTTTTACAAGCGATCGGTACACGTTTAAACCCAAACTTTTCATTGTGTCAGGCCACCAGAACTATAAAAAAATGGCGCCCTCATTAAGTCTGATTGCTAAATTAGATAACTCAAAATGACAAATATGTTACAATCTTAGATTGACCTGCCATTAAATAATTTAAATGTGGTACTTTTACTCCGCCCCCTGAAAAAATTTACTTGTGTTCAGCACTGCTTCCAATTTAACTGTTTAATGTATCTTTGTGTAACAAATTAGTTATAAAAACTTTAACCTAATGACATTTTGGTTATTGCTGCCATTTTCAACGACAGGTCAAATTTGACTCTTAATTCTCTCCATCTTTGGCACAAATTCTGTTTTAATGTGTCACTTCCTGTCTAAAGAATAAACATTTGTTATCTGTTTTGAGAGAAAAGTGTGAAAAGACGACCACAGATGAAACCTCTCAGCAAAGAAACTATAACAAAGTATAATTATGAGTTTCTTGTGTATTATTGTCAGCCCCATCATGGCAGAGCTGTACAGAAGCTACTGCAAACACAACCCAAAATTTAAAATGTGTTTTTAGGTGTATTTGATAATCCGACTTAAATTTTTTAGCATGATAGTTAACTGTCATTTATCCTAGTTTTATTGGTTCTCTTTCGAAGCCGTTAACAGATGTCATGGGTATTAGATCTGTCATATCTGACATTTATTTTACTAGAAGATTTTTATTTACCTCCCCAACAAGCTGCTGGCATGAACCTTTTGTTTATTATTGTCAAAAATGTTTTTTTTTTTTTATAGTTCTTGGACAACATGCACCATTATTTTCTTTGCCCCAATTCTGGGTTGTATGATTATTTTAGGTGTCTTTTTTAAATTTTTATTTGAAGCTCATCTTTTTGTGGGTGTCCCCAGACATGATGATTGGATTGAGATTTACCAGTGTTCCCCAGTTTTGCTTCAAATCTGTATTGGGCTTTGTTAAAAAGAAAATAAAAACACTTCTTTTTAAGAAAAACATGTCTTGTTTTAGTGTCATTATTATTTCCATGTTGTTCATACATGACTGATGTTCTAACACTTTTTTTAAAGCCAGCAATGCAGTTTAGCATCAGCTTTTTATCAACAAGCATTCACAACTGGGATTTCTCCAGAAAGGTGGAGGTTAAGAAAATTCTTGACACTGTAACAAAAGCATTAGGCATTGCTATTCTAAATGAATTGAAACCAGCAATCAAGTTTAGCATTAGCTTTTCAACAAACTTTAAAACTTTCCACATTTTTCATACATGAATGGTATTATTTCACTTTTTAGTTTTTTTTTTTGGCTTAGACCCCGCTACAGACGCAAACGCGGAACACCCCAACAACCTCCCACTTTCACAGATCTTACCCACACCCCCAATCCCTACCCACCGACAACGAGAAACGTCAGAAACTTTGGATAACTTCTCCTCTCCCAGACCACTAACTACACCCCAACACTAACCTCAACCACCAACCCCAATGGAAACTATGGAACCACACCGGGAATACCCGCCCCAACCAACTCCTCCCACCGCATCCAACCCAACAGGTACCGACCAATCCTCGTCCTCCCCAACCCCAAGACAATCCATCCTACCAGCCTTACCACCACCTCATGCTCCTGCCTTCGCTTTCAACCATTCAAGCTATACGCCTATCACAAATTCTCCACCGAAACCCCAACGTATATCCAGAATCAAAAAATCTAACCCAAACAACCACGCGGGACACTCAACCTCCACTGAGCACATCCAACCAGGAACATCCAAACCTCGAGAGTAGGTAAGTGATTTCCTGCAAGAGATTAGACAGACCATTGAACTGGAACAAAGGGATGTTTGCAACTACACCCGACATGAACATGGAGGCAACAAACTCCGAAATTGGTCACTCAACCCCCGTACATCCATCTTGATTATGGGAGACTCCAACTTGGCCAGACTTCCCCGCATCAAGGATTCTAGAATCCAAACAGACCGCTACCCTGGAGCAAACCTTTCCCATGCTTTACATATCCTCCGAAACAAGACACCCCCTTCACCAGATGTCAAAACAGTCATCCTCTCCTTTGGTGTTAATGACCGAACCCAGGGAAATCCCTCCCTTCTGAAGAAGCGTGTGGAACGTCTCATAGGCACGGCCCATAGTACAGTCCTCTATGCCTGCATCTTCCTACCCTTCCTCAACTTCTTCACCCAACTCCCAGCTCCCATCCAAACAAACTTAACAAGGCTGAACAACATCATCGCTGCCACCCATCAAACCACCCATCAAACTATTCCTTGTCTACCATGCCAATCCTTCCAAACGGAGCGAGACAATATCCATTGGACGACCAATACCACCCAAGAGATGTGGGCACACTGATGGCCTTTTTTAGGATAGATCCTCCACCGTCTACCACAACGGCGGGGGACAAATCGGTGATCAACTTGGCCACATCTCTGACTCTAACAGCAGCCCATCTTTCACTCCTCAGAAAGGGCCTCTCCTTCATCCCCACGCCAACTATTGCCCCCAACACTCAAGAATCCCTGGCGGGAGAGGTACAACAATACCACAGATGTCTGAAATTGGCTGCCCATTTCCGACACTCGGACCAGACGAAGGCAAAACCCTTCCACCTCCGTAGTGACTGGGAACCACCGGAAGCAACCTTACCACAGGACCTACGCACCCTAATACAAAAGGATGAGCATGATCTGACCCAACTCAGGCTCCACCCTGAAAGACCAAACCTCACCACGACGTAAACCAAAGCCCTGAAGGACTTGAGATCCATATCCACGATTATAATCAAGCCGGCGGACAAAGGATCTGCAATGGTCATAATGGATAGACAGGACTACGTCCATGAAGCCAAACGACAACTTTCTAACATGCAATATTACCGCAAACTACAACACCCAATCTACCCACAAACGGCCCTAACCATTGATGGCATCCTAGAATACTTGGCCAACAGAAAATACCTGTCTAGAGACCAAGCTCTTTACCTCAAAGGCCAATCTTCACCCCCTCGACCAAGGTACTTTTACTTACTCCCCAAAATCCACAAAAACCCTGACCTTTGGACAATTCCCCACAGGATCCCCCCAGGCCGACCAATTGTTTCAGACTGCGGCAGCAAATCATATGGCACAGCGGAATTCGTCGACTACTTCCTCAACCCACTCTCCAATTAACACCCCAGCTACATCAAAGACACCACTCATTTCACTGACATGGTCAAAGCCATTTCTCTACCTATGGATTGCTTTCTTTTCACTATGGATGTGGAGAGCCTCTACACCAACATTGACATCGACATGGGAATGCAGGCGGTCCACAGAATCTTTGAGAAATACCCAGACACTTCTCGCCCCACCCAACAACTGCTGGAACTCCTACACATAAACCTAACGTGCAATGACTTCCAATTCGACAGAGAAACCTTCCTCCAGATAAAGGGCACAGCCATGGACAAAAAATTCTCCCCGGCCTATGCCAACATCTACATGGCCGATTGGGAAGCAACAGTATTCCCCAATTGCAACAAATTACCCATGACCTACCTTCGCTATTTGGATGACATCTGGGGCATCTGGACATATGGCAGGGAGGAATTCGACCTTTTTGTCACTACCCTCAACAACCACCATCCCTCTATCAATTTACAACCACTGGTCCAGGACGCGGAAATTAATTTCCTGGACACCACAACATTCAAAGGCCCAACCTTCTCCCAAACAGGCCACCTTGATATTAAAGTCTACTGTAAACCCACTGACACGCATGCCCTACTCCACAAAACAAGCTTCCACCCCAAACACACCTTTAGAGGGATCATTTATTCCCAACTGCTACGATTTAAATGGATCTGCACCAGAGAAGAAGACCGACAGAACGCAACACAAATCCTTTTCCAAGCCCTACGTGACAGGGGTTATTCACGCAGTTTCCTCCGTAACATCCTCCAACTGTTGGACAACAACCAGCCCAGACCACCAACCGAGGATCCTAACAAGAGACTAACACCCATCGTTTCCACCTATTCTTCCTACGGTGTTCAAGCTCACAGGACCCTCAAGAAAAACTTTCAAACAGTGATGCTGGACACCGCCCTTCAACAACAGACCAAAATACTATCAGCTCACAAGAGAAACCCAAACCTCCAGGATCTCCTAGTCAGTGCATGACTCCCACCATTGGTTCGCAACCCGCCCCGTTCCAACAGACAACAAACAGCCGCCACCAATCACAAAGGGACACGCTTTCTAGCACAACGTGGCATTTCCCTATCCACAGAAAATTGTGTCTATTTACTCTACTGTAAGGTCTGCAGCAAACAATATGTGGGAGAAACGGGAGGCCCCCTACGAGCCAGACTACACGCCCATAGACACAACATCTCCAGAGGATGCAAAACGGACACTCCCTTGATCAGACACTTCCAACACCACGGCCTGAAGAACCTGGGAATCAGGGGATTGGAGAGCAGGAGAGGATGGACCACAGGACAATAATCATGTGCACATTCCTGCTAAGGGCATAAAAGGAGGCAGGGGAGCTCATTTCTGCTTTGACTTTTGAGATAGACACATCACAGTCAGTCACTGAAGACCAGCCAGCTATTTTTTTTACAGTGTGCCAGGCCTGAAGAAGACCATTAACTGGTCGAAATGTCGCCACTTGGCACACGGTTATTCTTCATTTATATAGATAAAAATATTTTTTTTCATTTATTTCATACATCTTTTTAGTTAGTGTAAAAATACGTAAAAATGCGTAAATACATTTAATTTCATTGATACTTACTATACATACAAAAAACTAGATAAGCAGGACTAGATAAAATAAGTACACCATTAAAAAAGCAAAGGGTTGGACAGAGGTGTGCAGGGGGAGAAGGCGCCAACGCAACCGCCAACCTGGTTGGGACCAGGTGATAGAGGCTTCTGGGGAAAAGCACCACTCACCTCCTGTGCCTTTCGGGTGCGGGCTCAGTTCTCCTACCCTAACCAGCCAGTGCCTCCCCCGCGGTTGTCACGTTACTTCGGTCACAAATCTCGGACCTTCGCAGCAGTGGTACGCCAAAATAATCAGCGAACTGCCCTAGATTTGTCTACTCACGGACTGGAAGGTCCAAACAGGTCAGCCAGCAACCAGCTCACCCAGAGTTTTGGCAGCCGGTGCAAAAGATGCATTCAGTCATCAAAATAGTCCACCACCTCCAAAATGTTGCCCCAAAGCCAGGCAAACCAGAACCACGTATGATCTCGAGGATGGTGGACGTTCTTTCCTTAATGATTAAGCCAGCATCCCCCATGGCACACACCGTAGATCTCATCCGGGGAAATGCTAACTATTGGGGATATAACACTTTGCTGATCTCGGAGGACTACTATAAATTACAAGACAGAACTGGACAAGGTTTTGGAAGACCTTTCTAAGTGAATGGTCCACGATTGGGCACCAGCCTTCCAGGTAGCTACTAGGTGGGCTAGGAGAAATTTGCCCCATGTTGCCCAGGATGTCATAGAGCACACGGAGGCAATCATTGCATCCAGGGGAGACACACACAGGGACGTAGACATCCAACAACAGTCACCAGTCGCACAGGACAGACAAACACTTCAGACACAAACTCCACAATGTATACGTAACACACAACAGGGGATACAAGCACCAGAAAACATTGTTGAACAGCCTTTGCAGGCTCCGCGGGTTTCGTCACCCTGGGAGCCAGACAGGCAAACAGGCAGTGGGAGACAAAAGGTTGTGTCATTACGGAGGACAGCTGTCTTCTGAACATTGGAGAGGGGGACCAACAGGTCCAGAGAGGTCCCAGACAGGATGCAATTTGGAGTCTGTTGTTATTTGACATTGAAATTTCAAGGGAGGAAGAGCTAGAGGGGTCAGCAATTTTGACATCCATTCCCGTCCCTGCAATCCCTACACGGGGGAACAACTAGTCCAACAAGACATAGTTCAGATCCATCGGGATGGAGATTCTCTAGTGGATAGGTCCCGGTAGGACATGCTAGTTCACCAAACTTCCACTCCCAAACAACAGTGCTCTAGTGTAATTTGTGGACCGTAAAATGATTGATTGGAGTTTGAGTGTGGGGTAGAAATGGCTCACTGTGGGTGACTCCAATCGGTCAAGGCTCCCAGGATACGTTATCCCGGACCTGCAGGTTGATACTTACCCTGGGGCCAACTTCCGACACACTCAAGCATTGATGGCTAAAGCATCAAGCCACGTCACTGTGGAGAAAGTGGTGTTGTCATTTGGACTAAACTGCAGGGGACAGAAACCCAGAAACCCAGACTTTGCGGAAATTTGGGTACCACAGATACATTTTTCATCCTCGCAGAGTAGTCTGAACATACTCAATAATCACATTACCAGGAACATGGCATTTATCACTGTCCTGAAGGACTGTGATTTCTCCACAGAAAATGAGAACGTCCATAGGACTAGGGAAACAGCTAGAGCTATGCTGAATCATTGGGTTGCTTGTTTAAACTTGACTGCCAGTAAGCCTGATACAGGAGGGGGTCGAGGGATCGCGATCCTTTGTGGCTCAAAATGTTATTGTATTAGCTAAAAACTTTAGCCTTTCACAACCGCAATGAGATCTTTTGAATCGGGGATTGACATTCGTTCCTACCCTGGATATTGGCAATAACCAAAAAGGACAGGTCAAGTTGGAAATACAAAATTATCATAGAAGAATTAAATTGGCTACATACTTTAAAGATGCAGAAAGACAGGAGGTACCACCTTTCATGGAGACCTCAAATGGATGCCACCACCACAAAAATTATCTCCAGAGGTTCCACTTCTGATAGAAAGAGATATCAGTCTCTTTTGTGAACATTACAAACCTTATAAAGAAAAAACAATTTATCTGGAGACGAGGTAAAGCCCCTTCAGGGAACTTAAACATAGTAAACATATTATTATAACGCCCGCAGATAAAGAAAATTTGGTTGTTATTTTAAGAAGGGAACAATATGTACATAAAGCTGAACGACAATGGAAACTAACAGAACCAATTTATACTCAAACTATTCCTTTGGTGGTGGAGATTCTGCATAGCTTAAAAAAAGAAGAAATTCATTAATGCCAAACAGAGACAATATCTCAGGGGAAGCTTACAACCTAGAGAACAAAGGTTTAATATTTTACCCAAAATCCATAAAGACCCAGAAAAATGGACAGTGCCTTTTGAAGTGCCCCCCAGGAGGCCCATTGTTTCAGATTGTGACAGTGGAACACATCGCACAGCAGTGTATCTGGATTTCTATTTAA
This sequence comes from Diplodus puntazzo, assembly GCA_963678695.2. NCBI lineage: Eukaryota > Metazoa > Chordata > Actinopteri > Spariformes > Sparidae > Diplodus > Diplodus puntazzo. The sequence goes on along the minus strand of OZ023173.1, from coordinate 22,344,022 downwards.
ATCCATTGTCAATAAGGCATTCAGCTTATGTCAGGGATACATACCATTTCATTGATATTGTTAGACATTTGCAGATCCCTCCAAATTCATATTTTTTTTCTATGGATGTAGATAGCCTTTATACAAATATTGACATTCGAGCAGGGTTAGGTTCAAATTGGAAAATATTCCAAAAGTATCCTGACCCCAAGAGGCCAGAAGAAGAATTGTTGCAGTTATGGGATATTAAATTAGGTGGAAATGACAAATATTATTTACAAATCAAGGTAACAGCAATGTGCAAAAAATTCACTCTAGCCTATGCAAACATATTTATGGTCAACTGAGAGGAAGAAATTTTTGCAAAATGCCAAAAGAAACCCATTCACTATTTGAGATATTTGATGACATTTGGGGAATTTGGACCGGGTCAAAAGAGGAATTTGTAGGTATTTTGAACTCCCATGATCCTTCGATTAAGCTGAAGTATGAAATTAATCAAGACTCAATTGATTTTCTAGACACAACTGTTTATGAAGGACCAGGATTTGAACATAACCAAAAATTAGACATCAAAGTACATAAAAAAAAAAAAGATACTCATGCTTTGTTATTTAAAACAAGTTGTCATCCCAGACATACCTTTAGAGGTATGGTGAAGTCACAATTACTAAGATTTAATCAGATTTGCACCCGGGAAGAAGATTTCATGGAAGCCGTAAAACTCCTATTTAATGCATTACGGTAGAGAGGATATTCAAGATCCTTGTTGAGACACTGTCTGAAAACATTTCATATTCGGAGGGACAGAGACAAGAAAAACCCTGACCCTAACCCCAACCCATTTTATTCAGATGTGACTCCTAATGATGACAGGAAAGATAGGTTGGCAGAAACATACACCCATTATGTGCACACGGCAGGTCAAATTTAACAATAGCAGGCTTAGAAACGAGAGTGGGTTGGTCAGACACATAGAGACTGGCAGCAGAAAGACATTGGATCAACACACTGAAAACTCTGTTGCCCTGCGGTCTAAATGAAGACTGATAGGGACAGCCATGCCCGAAGGATTTAATTTTGTCTAGGGACTTTGTTCTTTAATCAAGTCCCCTAGGCAAAACCAGTTTTTGGTTGGAAACAGCAGTTTTGCCTGGGGGCTTGATCAGGAAAACAGCTTTTTTTAGAGGTCCTGCTGTAAGGGACCATTTTGCCTAAAGATGCAGCTCTACCTGGAGGGAGCTTGGTCAAGAGATGGTAGGTTTGCCTTGAGGGCGGTCTGTCAACAGGTGGCACATGCAGGGGGGTTTAAACTATTTATAGGCCATGCGCCCCTGCCTTTGTCTTTGGCCAAAAGGTCCAGGATTTTTTAAACTTGTCTTTTTAAACCTAAAAGCAGCAACACACCGGCCCAACTGTTTGACGTCTGAAGCGTTTGGAGAGACTTGGACGAGGTCGGGAACATTTCTGTTTGGTGTGTTCAGCTGCGTCTGAAGCTTTCGGAGCCGTTCGGACGTTGTCTGCTCCGACTCAGCATGCGAAGTCTGAGGAGGAGGGCTGTCGGACGTCTGAGCCATTGGATTCTCTGATTGGTTGTGTGCCAGCTGAATGGCCGTTCTGATTGGCGGTGTGCTAGCGAATCAGCGCGGTGTGTGGGAGGGCGGAATACTGTGTGCGCTTTGTTTTTCTATGGACTCCGTTCCGTCATTCCCCGTTTTCATGCTTTGCAGTACTGGCACGAGACTAGCTGTTATTATGTCAGTTCAGGACAAATTAATTTGTGTTCGTTTGGTAATGCCTCGCTGCATGTTTAGAATGCAGCTGTTTTTATCTGAAATAGTTAAGTTTCGTTTTGATCGAAAGTAAAGAGAGTTGCGTGCATAAGCCTCTCGTTTACAACTCACAACACAAGCGCCAGCCGCTTATTGCATCTCGCGCAAGCGCAGAACATACACACTGCTGTGGAGCTGGCAGCATGTCAAGGTGGTGTGTTTCAATGCAACTTTTGTGCCGAACGGGTCAGACGAGAGGCAACAGAGTGGTCGGATAAGGCAGTTGGATGTCTGGGCGGTGTGTGGGGGGCTTAACCCTAACCCATCTTATTAAGACGATGATGCGCTGCGTATCTGCTCCGTCCAAGCTCCGGCAGTCTGGAGCCCTCCAGTACAAATTCGCAGGGCTTCTATATCTGGCGTATACCGGAGCACGACGCAGCAATTCAGCTGAATTTAGCACCGAGCAGACAGGAAGTCAAGCACCAAAACAACATTATGACATCCGATCACTTTTCAAAATAAAACACTCCGTGTTGACACCAGCACACTAATCTCAAAAAAGAGACAAACACAAGCTCTTCTGCTAATCCTTCAGTCGGGAACACTTCCTGTTGTTGTTTTTATGACAAATACCTATAACTGTGGTCGTGAGTGATTGTGTGATTATCACAGGAACTCCTCGGCCTCGCGACGCCAGCTGTCTACCGTACTGCACCGTGGCGGAATAAAAACGCAACTGGTGGGGGTTGCCAGACGGCGGAGCAAAGCTGGATCAGTGCCATAACGCAGCGGACACGTATCTGATGCAATCTTGGAATTAGAGTCTCCCATCAACGCTCTCAGCACCTTCCTTCATACTTACGTAGGAACACACACACGCAAACACATTGGCTATCATTTATCAATCTTGCGTAAAAACGGGTGCAGATCTGAGCGCAGAATTGGTCTTACGACAGGACGTAAGTGTGATTTATGAATCATTCGTATCTGACCAATCCCAGTGTACGAATGATCGGGTCTTGATAAATGCGGCAGCTGAATTCGATCGTCATTAACATGTTACACCCTTAAATATTCCTGGGTCGGAGGCCTCGCCCACTGAGGTCAAACATGGAGAGAAGAAACACTGGCAAAAAGAGAACTTTTCCGAGATGGAGATCGGCATCCTGACATCCAAGGTGGAGCAAAACAAAGATCTGCTTTTTGGCAGTCTGAAGAATGGAATTAAAGGAGCTCATAAAAACGCTGTGTGGAAGAGGATAACGGAGGCAGTCAACAGCATTGCCGTAGAGGAACGGACTCCGGCTGATGTTTGAATACAATTCTCAATAACTTAACCTATGCCTAAAGGCCCCCACACACCGCCCAGACGTCCAACTGCCTTATCTGACCACTCTCCGACCAATCCGTTGCGTCTTGTCTGACCCGTCCGGCAGAAAAGTTGCATTGAACACACCGCTTCAACATGCTGCCTACTCCACAGTAGCGTGTACGTTCTGCGCTTGCGTGAGATGCAATAAGTGGGTGGCGCTTGTGTTGCGAGTAAATGAGAGGCTTATGCACGCAACTCTTTTTACTTTCGATCAAAACGAAACTTAACATTTCAGATAAAAACAGCTGCATACTAAACATGCAGCGAGGCATTACCAAACGAAAACAAATTAATTTGTCCTGAACGGACATAGCAGCTAGTCTCGTGCCAGTACTGCAAAACATGAAAGCAAGAAATGACGGAACGGAGTCCATAGAAAAACAAAGTGCCCCTCCCACACACACCGCCGATTCGCTAGCACACCGCCAATCAGAACGGCCATTCAGCTGGCACACAACCAATCAGAGAATCCAATGGCTCAGACGTTTGACGGCCCACCTCCTCAGACGTCGCACGCTGAATCGGAGCCGACAACGTCCGCGCGGCTCCGAAAGCTTCCGACACAGCTGAACACACCAAACATATTTGTTCTCGTCCGAGTCTCCCCAAATGCTTCAGACGTCCAACGGTTGGGCCGGCGTGTTCCTGCCTTAATGATTTAAATGAATCTTTTATTCATTCGCAGCCTAAAAGCTTATGCCTGCTAATTGATCAAGACAATTCTTTACATTTAGGTCAAGAAAAAGTGGTCGGATTTAAAGCTAGCCACCAAAAAGCAGCATCAGGCAGACTGGAGGAGGCCAACCAGACTCAGCCTGATTCTGATGGGGACAGAGGAAAAAATTGCCTCGTTGATTGAGTCCGAGTCGATCTCTGGCATAAGTGGTAGAGGAGACACAGACGCACTCGCGTCAGAGCCAGAGCAGAATGGTAACTAACAACCCCCTTTTGCTTGCATTGTAAAATCTATTAGACTCTGACTGTACACATTTCTTACAAATATTTAGGCTTACACTGTTACATGGGTATACATTTTTATTGTATTTTTAAATGTTTCAGAGCCAGGCACCAGAATCATGTCGGCCAGGTCTCCTCCCCAGAGCGCGTGCCCTCTGCCCCCCCTGCTGCGCCAAGACCAAACATCATCACGGCAGAGGTCCTGGAGAGACAAACAGAAATATGCAGTTTATTGGTCTCAATTGTCGGCGCAATTGAGGCAATAAATAACACATTAAAAGAAATTAATGAAACTCTAAAAAAGCCTTAATAAAATGTTTAAATGACTAAATGTTGTCCATTGTCTGTTATTTAGTATTCTTTTAGCCAATTTCACCTAGAGTACTTCACATTACTGATTAAATACTGCAGAGCGTTTGCAAGAGTTTAAGGTATACTTTAAAAGGCACTCCGTTCACTAATGCAATGTTGTGCAAAACTGAACAGGCCAAAATAATATTGCACACTTCCTCTGGGGTATATAGCAGCGTTCCCCCTGCTGGTCCGAGACGGAGCCACCTGCCTTTCAGCAACCCGAAGCAGCTCCACTGTGACCCGTGTGTGCGTACTATTGAATCTGCGTTCCTGCTCTGAAGCAGGGTTGGCCAGCGGGGTTATTAGGTATTCCGTTACAAAAAAGTGAAACGTGGGCTTTTTTTTTAATTAAATTTTTTTATTCGTTTTAAGAATCCGTTTTGATCCGTTCCAAATATGTGACTGCATATGCTTAATGGCAACTGAGGTTTTTTTAATAATTATTTTCAGACTCAGCCAGATTTTGCTGTGCTGCACCGCAAATCCACAGACTCAGATTTGCGTACACGAGCTCAGACCTGACGTGAGATCTGATCGTTCGTTTGATAATTGAGGGCCATTATATATCTACGTTGACGGAGGCTTGCTCTTCCCTACTGCCTGTGCAAACGAACCTCCAAAGGTAACCTAACAACATTTGTCCTTCTATCTTAAAGCGAAACTCTCGCCAAAAAGCAACCGAGGCTTTATTTGGGATTGAATATGAGTCAAACCTTCGTGTAAAAGCATAATTACGATGAAAGAGGCACTTTTAAGATTTACCGTAGTCTCGGTTTTGGACACGTTCATTTTGAACGGAAGTGCTAGGGGCACAATCAAAATCGCTATTTTTAGAACAGTAAGAAGGCTCGACACAACATGAAACTTTGCTCGTAGCATCACCAGGGTCTCTACTCATGAACACGAGCATTGAGAACATTGTGTACACAGAGTTTATGAAAAAGAAGGATTTTGAACTACTCACGTTAGCTGCTGCATGTCCTGCGCGTTGCCGTCATGCCAGGCAAAAAGTGTCGATCCCAGAGTGCAATCTGACAGGAAGGAGAGTAATGGTGGACCGCTCCTCAAGCGTGCCTGTGAGGTGAGGTGTCAGCGATTTTGATGCTAGCGTGTAATGCCCAATGCACTCCCATTCAAAATGAACGTGTCCAAAACCGAGACTACGGTAAATCTTAAAAGTGCCTCTTTCGTCGTAATTATGCTTTTACACGAAGACTTGACTCATATTCAATCCCAAATAAAGCCTCGGTTGCTTTTTGGCGAGAGTTTCGCTTTAAATCGGGGTCGGGGATAGGATTACTGAATTTTTTTCAGAAATTCTACGGACTTTTTTTCCCACTCAGTAAACTGAAAAAAAAATAAAAATTAAAAAATAAATCATTACATTCAGTTTTACACACACACACAAAAAAGTTCCTCCTGAATTATTTTTTTCCCTCTCCACTCATACATGTGTAAAAAAAAAATGGTTAACTTCTAAACAAAAAATAGATTAAAAATTCTAATGAATCTCAACATTTCAGCTTTATTCACAAAATTGTATTTTGACTTTCTAAATTCTCGACATTTTGACTTTGCGTAATGGAAAAAAACGTACTCCTCTCATTTTGTTCCTCATCCCTGGTCCTAATGACTCTAATACCACAGACCAGACAAAAAAACAAACACCTTGCTCTTATCTTTAAACTGAGCTCTGTAAATCTGCAAATACTTTCTTTGACTAGTTGTAATTTATTAAACGTAAAAATTCGTGAAAAAATGCCCATCGCAGCTTCCCAGAGACACGTGAAGTTTCCAATTTGACCTGGTTAGTCTTTTTTAGCACTGCATGCCAACGTGACCTATAAAGTGCGATAAATCCATTTTTGTAATCCGACTACACAAAAACCAAATGTTCCTTCAGCTTCTTAGATTTCTGTCATCACAGTGTACCATCGAACTTATCGAGTTCCAACTTTCCCTGCCAGCAGACTGAAGTATTTCAGATAAGCTCAACCTGGTGTACAAACCAGTTTTTTGAATGGCAGCATATAAGGAAGCCTTCATCTTGTATTGTGAAACATCTTTGATGTCTGAAAGGTAGAAACTTTGTCAACGTGACTGACATACCAGTCATGCATCGAAACTAGAACACGATGTCAGCGGAAAATTTTCACCAGATTCAATCCACGACTGTCTCTTTCTGTTTCCCAAGAAACCTCCTCTTGTGTTCTGCAACATCTATTTTTATCAGCTTGTCATAATTTGTTTTGTATGTACTGTGATGTAGATCAAACTTTTATTTTCCTTCATGGTGTAGAGGAGGTCACGCGGTTTGTGTAGCACTTGGTGAGGCATCGGTCTGCTCGGATCCAAATTCTTCACACCTATTTTTGTATCAGAAGTTTAGTCGTTGAAATCTGTATTTTTCTGTGATTTCTGGTTTCTGTGGAGAGAAAGGTATCCCTCCTTTCATCTATTTTTTTTTTTTTTTCTACAGCTAAAAGAGTTTTCTTACTCGAATTGTGGGTCTAAGGAAATACGGTGTTGTTGTGATTCTTGGCTATTTAAATAAAACTGACTTGACTTGATTTTGACTAACTATAACAGTAAAAGCAATGATAGGCAATCTTGTTGTACTTTGATTTGATTTCGATGTGGCTGATTTGATTCAGAATTAATTTTCGATTGCTGATTAAAAAACGTATAATTGAATGGATGGAAAAGGGGGCTCTATATTCAGTTTTTTGCTCTAGTTTTATCTTTTCAAGATGTTACGATGTAATGTAAAGACAGCAGTAACGACTGCTTCATGTTCATCTTGCAGAGGTAACCATCCAGTCATTGAACAAAAGAAGCGCTTGCCTTGTTTGAGGAAGAATTTCAACGTATACGTGCTGTATATTGTCCGGGTGCTGCACTACCCTCGTAGTTTAGTTCCGTCTTTTGCGCTCAGTCAACGTAACGCGCAATTTAACATTAGATTTTTTTACATTTGTGTATAGATTCTGAATTGTGAACTGAGTTTGGTCAGGTCAGCAGTGCATCATTCTCTGCATCACTTTCCACAGCATAAATGAAGCAATACAAGTTGGGCAAAGGTCAAAAGGAGCTCAGCGTCACAACTAAACCACATCTGCTCTGGTTTCTGGTGAACGGTGACACACATTGCAGCTTAAAGAATAGAAATGTAGCACAACGACCGATGTGAATGCTTCAAATGTGGAGCATCATTGTGACATGCCTTTTTGTTCGCGGCCTGTCATCACAGGCTGCGTCGGTAGATTGTGGGTGATGATGTTAATGGAGCTCCTGCAGTTGTGATCGCTGGTCGTAATCTGCGGAGAATATTTAATGATGTGGATTTATAACTGCGAGGGAGTTAATGGAGTTTACATGAGGACAGATGCATTAACAAAATGAAGCAGTACATCTGCATATATACAGTAAGGTCTGCTTTCCCGTATTCCCACAGCTCTGACTTTACTTTTTGTCTCTGGTCCTTTAAGAAAAGCAATTCTCCCTCTTATAGGTCAGATGATCGGACTGTAATGTAGCCACACTGGTTTCCAGAGCTATAAAGGATGAGGTTTAAAGATAAGGCAACGGGTTCAGACGGCTTATCTTAGAAAACCCTGATAGAGGGAGCAGAGGCTCTGGCATTGCACTGCACTCTGTTAATGGTTAACAGATATATCTGCAGCATTGATGAGCAGCTCTCAGAAAGAGATCTCAGGGAAGTCACTTTCTGACCAAAGTCCACCAATCCTTCAATCAACGCTCTGCGAAGTGACCTCGTTGAAATCATGGGCGTATATTTTATAACTAATTTCAAAATACAGGCTTATTCTTATCTCGTTTCAACAGTCAGCTACAGTTCCAGTGGGAAAAGCTCATCATGCTTTGTTTCTGTTAAGTGGGTTTGAACTAGTTTCTCATGTCTCTGTCAGTGAAATCTAAATAATCTCCCTCTCATTCTCCATCACCTCGCCTTTATGTGGGCCATTCAGTGATATCAAAAAAGTTCCATTGTCGATCCTCTGATCTGGTCTTGGGAAATTGATGTGTTCCAGGAAGCACGTTCACCGAGTTATCTTGATTCACACGATGAGTCACGAAACAAGAACCACCTAAACTCTGGAACACGTTCTGGGTTTCACTCAGCAGAGATATCTCTGGAAACATGCTACCAGGAACAGAGCCAGGTAACCTTTATGTAAAGACTTTAGCATCGACTGAAGGCAATTACATCTGTCCAAAAATACTTTTAAGGCAGACTCGGACACACTCCGTCTCAGTGTCCAACATGTGGTCACGGAGGGAAGCCTCCAGGTGTGCAGCTGAGAGAAACAGTGATCAGTCACAGTGTAAACTGCCTCCACATTTAGAGGATGTCTCCAACGGAGTAAGACGACTTCGGCAGCTGGTCACATGCGTCTGAGTGCATTGCACCTTGTGGCTGCCCTGCAGAAGTGTGCACACAGTAAATACGCAGACTGTTAATCAATAATCGAGGCCGTTATCCTGACTAAGCGACTCTTGCCGGAGCCATATGTGGTGTCTGGTAGATATGAAGACATACGGCCTATCTTGATTGCAATCACTTTAACGGGTGATTGAGGTGACTGAAGTTCCTTGAACTTGAGTAGACGGGTCAAACGCTTCGTGCAACAGGTCTTACAAGAGAATTTCTTTCTTTCTTTTTTTTTAAGAGGTTGAGATAAGTGGAATAAATGACCCAGGAGGGTAGTTAGTTACTCTTGGGAAGTTACTCATGAATGCAGTTAAGGTGCTTTAAAGCTCTCGTGGACAGAGTTGCATGATTATTTTGGTCATGGGGGGTTTTGAAAACTTTCTGTAATAAACTAAAATCCAAAATCAAGAATCTTATCAGACTCTGATCTTGTCAGGATGCCGGAGCAAAATCTGAACTGCTTTGCGTCAGTTTACGGGTCATTGACCGCTGCTTTAAAGGAGCTGTATGTAAGATTTTTATCACCAGAACATGTGACATAACAGATGCTGTTCTTGTTCACATTATGTCAGAGATGTCTAGCGTTTTCTTTTTTTTAGGCAGAAGAGCGCTGGCTGAACGCTCCGGAGCACTGAGACAAAGCGCATTTGCCTCTCGACTCTATGACAACAATAAACGTTGTCCATCTTTTGCGAGCAGCGGCTCCGAGCGCTTTTCAGAAAGGCGCCAATGACATCATTGTCATGACTTTTTCTGTTTCCTGGCCTAGGCGCTATCACTTACCGTTACTATTTTTTTTTGTCTCTTATGGATCGCGTCATTTACCCACATCCTCTTCACTCTGATGTCCCGGTGTCAAATCAAAACAAGCAACAAACGTCAAGATAATTTTGTCATAGAGACAAGAACGCATTTTTTTTGCCCTCAGCACACAAAGGCTTAATTTCAGAAGTCCTGATGTGAGAAGTGCTTTTCTGCCCCGAAAAAACGCTGTGGACACAAGAAATGCCAAGGCATAGCAGCCAGAGGTCAGCAGGAGAAAATGACCATAAAAACTATCCAGTTTCAGCAAAACCTGTGAATAATGTTATAAAGTTGTATGTGTATAGTTTTAATAATATGGCAACATTGTACTTCCTGTTTACATCCTCCAAAGGCCAAAATTCTGGGAACTGTGCTTCAAAAACTAAAGTTAAAGAACTCAGATTCTTATTCTGAGCGACATCATCATTCAATAACACACTATTTTTCTGCCAGAAGAGTTAAGATATATCTGCATAAATTTTTCCTACGTGCTCTTCTGATTCAAAGTGGGCGTGGCTCAGTTGGAAAAAGATAAAATTCACATCCAATCAGGGGATTACCAATCAGGATTTCGCATCATTTGAATCGGAATGTAATTACATTTATTGGTCACTGTTAATCAAATCTGATCGAACCACACCCACATAATCCTAATAGAGCTGATTAGCTGACTTCTCTTTACAAGCGTAAACTCTCATTTTATATCTCAAAATGTTATTTTATTTAATTGTTGCTCATTGCATCATGAATATTTAATGTTATAGAGAAATACTTAAGATTTAAAGCTCAGATTTCAGGAGCTTTAAATCCCCAAAAGGTTCCAGACTAAGTGGAATCTATAATACTGTCTCTGCACTACGTTCAAAGATAATGCTCGAAGCGATTATCTAATTGCTTATGCGTAATATGGGTCTGTTAATAATTAATGAGGCAGGGGCCGTACAGCTGCAATGACATCAGCTCTGGTTAGTGCTGCTGTTTGAGAGCCGGCCAGACCATAAACTCTGGTTCCATTATGGCTTCATTTATTAATTTCCCAACAAGTCCGTCAGGTCACAACACACAAACGGCAAACACAACAGAATCTGTGCCGCCTCACAAACAAAGACGTTACATTTGACTCGACAGTGAAAAATTAACAACTGTCGAGGACAATGGTATTTTTTATTAGCCTGTGGTTTTCCCTGATCACTTGTTAGAGCTTGTTCACCCTTCAAAGCTGCACCCAAGGCTATAAAGACTGAATTACTTTCAATCCTTGGCTTGCTGATCTTCCCTTTAGGGTAAGTGTCAGAAGTAGACCAATCATAAAATGCAGCGTCTGTAATTTCAGGTATGACATGATCTCAACAACAACTGAACTGAAGTGACACGATGTTACAGATGCTAGGCTTTTACAGGTGTTTGTGATAATAACTGGTAATAAATATCTTTGAGTTGATGATGGCTGTGGATGAAAAGATCAGGAAATGTGCTACAGTTCATCCTGAGGGGATCATGAATATGTGTATTAAAATTCATGGAAATCCATCGAGACATTTTCATTCACTCAAGTCATAGTTAACTATGAATATCTGGACCAACATTTGCGCCAAAGTTGTTGTTGAAATATCTGTTTGAGATTACTGGAGGCTCTCAATGAAAAAAAAGTCTATCTTCTGGGGACATCGAAAGGTTTGAATGAAATTATGCATAGCAAGAAATTCATCCAAAAGATGAGACATTACCCCAAAAAACTCAAATGTCGACATAGTGTTGGTGAAAAAAGGGAAGTCAGAGGATCACCGAAGTCATGAGGAAGTATCTTCTTGGGATCATGAATGTGACAAATAGGCGGAGTGGACGAAAAAGTTAACATGCTGGTGGTACGAGAGGAAATTTCAGGGCAACACTACAAAATTTCATGTCAATCCATCAAACAAAAAACCCTGCTAGTGGTGCTGGTGGAATCATCAAAGTCTGTGAGAACCATGAATATTTGGACCAAAGTTGTTGTTAAAATAATTGTATTACAATTGACATACTGGAGGCTCTAAATGAAAAATCAGAGGATTACCTACCAAGGCTTAGGATAAAGATCTTTGGGGGAAATTGAACATTTGATTGAAATTATACTACGCAAGAAATCTATTCAAAAGATGAGGTATTCCCATAAAAAACTAAAATGTCAACATAGTAGTGGTGAAAACAAGGGAAGTCAGAGAATCACCCAAGTCCAGATGATACAGCCTCTGGAGATCATGAATGTTTTAAATTTTGTGCCAATTTCTGGAGTAGATGTTGAGATATTTTACTGGATAGGCGGACTGGATGAAAATGATAACATGTTGGTGGTGCAAGAGGAAATTTCAGGGCATCTCTACCAAATTTAATGCTAATCTACCAAAAAAGAAAAAATAGCAATCTGCTGGTGGCGCTGGGGGAGTCAGTGAGAACCATGAATAAAGGACCATGGTCATTATCATCTGGGGACATTAAAAATATGTATGAAATTATATACACCGAGAAATTAATTCAAAAGATGAGCTGTTCCCATAAAAAATGAATATGTCGACATAGCTGGTGATGAAAAAAAGGAAAGTCAGAGAATCAGCAAAGTCCAGAGGATACAGCCTCCGGGGATCATGAATATCATTGACAAATTTGTGCCAGTTCATGGGAAGATGTCTGAAAAGAAAAGCATCTCAGCTGATCTCAATATGCTTCCTGCGCCTACAGAATGATGAATTTGCTCTCATGACCCACAAGACCAGATTTGAGCTCTGAGGCTTCGACCTCATGACATTTTGACTTGAGTCACCACGACACAGTGATGACTAATAACCTTTTTTAACTGTCACAGATAAACTGACCTGGTGGCGAACGAGCAACGCCAAATTTTTTCTTCTTCGTAACGGTGCAAGCAACAAACTACTCCTTGGAGGCTGTCGTCAGAGAACTGTGGTTTCAGCAGTTTCACAGAGGAAATGTGAACACAGAGGATGCTACCAAACACTGAATGCTTGTCAGTTGACTATTAGTTACCGTTTTTCTTTCCTTTATGCGTCTTCCTGCAAATCATGTTCGGATTTGTAACTTCATTCTTTTGTCATTTGCTCTTTTATTCTGCATGGAAATTGATTCTTCACACCGTCAGACCAACATAATCTTCCCATTATCAACATCAGCCTCTACTGACCCATTGGTTTAAAACCATTTCAAGGCTCTTTGGAGGCATTTTGTGTTTTTATTTCACAAAAGTCAGTTTCCAACAGTTTAAAAAAACAAATCCAATCTGGCTTCAATTACTTTTATAGTCCTAAAACTGCACTTATAACTGATTTACTGCCTTATTTTGCCATTTTTTCTGGATAAAATTTAATTTAATTTGTTTAATTGAATTGTTAAGGTGTAACAGGTTGTATAACTCTTTTATTCATGAGGCCACCAAACAGTTGAATGCTCAAAATAATCCAGATGATGATTAGTTCTCCCATTCCCAAGGGAAACTCCACCAATTTGACCATTTAAATGTCTTAAATGAATCCAACAATGTAATGAGTGAAATGACCCTATGTTACCTACAATGCAACATTTTTAAAACTATATTTTAACTAATTTTGGTTTTATATTCTGTGTACACTTTATTATTTTACTGTTTTCTCCGTTATTATTATAATTATCGCAAGAATATTTGATTAATTATTTGATAGTTGTTTGAAATCGTTTGATAATTTCTTTTATTGTGTTCCGATTAATATTTATTGTTCCTGATATGCAGCAATTGCATCCATTCGTCTACTGTACACATCCAGGCCATCAGCTCTATCAGAGACACATCAGAGATCAGTGCCCACATAACAAAGTTGGTTTGGCACAGTGACGGTCCACACAGCTACATACGCTCGGCCCACATTCTGTAATGAATTACGGTCCAGACTTGGCAGCCAGAACTCAGTGCCCATGACATATGCATGCCTGGGTTCTGGTCCAGAATAGGGTCCGCTGTAGTCAGACAGTTGGCTACCAGATCTGGACCACCTGTGGAGCATAATTCATTGCTGAATGTTTCCCAAGGTCTAGCTTGTCAGCAGGCCTGACCAAAAATTGCTATATGGGTGGTTACACCAGAGCTGCAACTAATGATTATCTTTACTATCGGCTCATGAGCAGATTATTTTCAACTCAGAGCCCAAAGTGATGTCTGCAAATTTCTTCTTTGAACAGTCCAAACTTAAAGAGTCCTCATTTACTGTCAGAGATGACAAAGAAAAGCAGCAAATCCTCACATTTCAGAAGCTGGAACCAGCAAACTGACTGAAATTATTGATCAAAGTAGCTGGCAATTAACCACTAATTGATTTATCAAGTAAAGATTGCAATGCTTTCTTGATTTATTTAGTAAGTAAAGTTGAACATCACCGCGCAGAATACTACTATAAAAAGTACCTTACGGAATAATTTACCAAAGTGGGTCAGGAGCTCCAGGGAAGCCGGTGAAAATGCAGTGAAAATGTACTGGCAGATAAAAACCTGTCACCACCGGACAGCCCCTCTAAAACAGCTCTGCACTTATCAAAAACGGACACCTCGCTGGAATGACAGCTGATCAAATCTATGTTTAGCTATCACAACACAGATGGGGATTTAAAAACATTTCAAATGTCAAAGGCCACGGAGGAGCTGACCTCTGGGTTTGAATGCCCGGGGATTCATTGTGATGCTAATCCTGTTTTATCCAGTCGGACCCTAAAATAAACCGAGCGCTCTGAAGAATGAGTCGTAATCCCCGTCAGCGAGCCCGTGTGCTCCTGTTCTGAGCCGGGATGTTATGTCACGGAGCTGCAGAGCTAAAACCATCATCAAATGAGAGCGAATGATTGAATACGAGCAGGTACAACAGACATGGTAACGGGATTGTCAGAGTAGATTTGAAATGTTTTTTCACAGCATGCAAACAAACAAATACGTGCCTGTTGTGTGGTGATGGAAACACAGACTGATAGAGGGAGAGGCAACATCTTTCTTAAATGTGATTCAAAGGGAAAACAGCTTATCTGCTTTCTTGCAGAGAATTAGATGAGAAGATTGATACCACTCCTATAGCTTATATGGTTAGCTTAGCATAGCCAGAGTCGAAACAAAGGGAAACAGCTAATCTAAAACTAAACAAGCGATGAAAGCTAAATGATTAACACTAGATATCTTGTTTTTTTGACATGTGATCAAACTTAAGTGTAAAAAAGACCCAACGACTAAAACACAAATTGTAGTTTTTGTCATTCTTACACTTCGGTTTTTGTAGAAAATAAACAAACAAGGTAAAACATGTTGCTAGGTTAAAAGTGACCATATAGTTTGCCTGTGAAAGCAGCTTATTATGACCTCGATTACGCCATAGTAATGATGGCAGCAAAGGAGGAAGTCGGGTGAAGAAGTATGGTAACTAGTTATTCTTAGCCAAACCACAACGTTTTCCTGAACATAAAGTCTTTTTCTTGCCTAAACTAAACCCAACGTGAGAGTACGACAAAGATCCGTTATGTGTTGTTGTTGCTGCAATAGTCATGTTGTTTTGGGAAGATTAACATGTTGGAGAGCTTTGAGGGTTCTGGTAGTAGCCAGCTGTTCCCCCATTGTCAGCCTTTATGCTAAGCTAACTAGCTGCGAACTACCATACATTACATACATTTACATTTACCAGACAAGAGATGGATGTCGATCTGACCTTCATCAACAAAGCAAATATTGTTTTGTTTTTTTGTTTTTTTAGCTTCCCACAACACGTTTATCAATTTATGCTAAGCTAACTTGCTGCTGGGACAGACTTGAGAGCCGTCTCATTTTTCTCATCCAACTCTTGGCAACAAAGAAAATAAGTACATTTCCAGAAATGTCAAACTACTCTCTTTTATAAAAAAAAATAAAATAAATAAAACACGTGCTGCAGAGTTCAAAGGTTGAGATATTTAGTCTGAAAAATTGGACCCCATCCAAGCAAAGCGCCTTAATGTCTATTTGAAAACCCAATAAAGCGAAGTACATGTTGTTTAAGTTATAAAACAAGCTTTTCAATCAGGATTACCCCTCCTACAGCAATTAAATGTACATACATGGCATTTACTATACATTCTTGAACGTATACATGCTGATGGAATTTGGTAGAATTCGCTCTAAGGAGCTTTGAACCCAAAACTCCCCAAGTCCAGATGGCAACTTGATGAGGTAAAAGAAATTGGGGTTGTGATCTCTGTAGGACCGCGATGAAGCCGCCTGAGCCCGTCATATGTGAGATTCAACATGCATGCTCTAAACACCGCCACAATCCTCTTAGGCTGAGGTCCAACTTGACATACATGTGCAGTGATCTAATGAAATTTTTTTTTAGTTGGTTTTTTTTTACTTAATGCCCTCAATGTAAAGCAAAGGAGGACTGGCCGTGCACTGCAATGTGAGGATTACAAGATCCCTTCATTTGGGCTAAAAGGAAGAAGAGCGGCTGCACTCAGAACAAAGAGATCAAAACTAGCAGCGAAATAATTCAGTTTAATGTCGCTGTCAGCTCGGCATTCTCGGCTTTTCATCAGAGGTCAGATATCTGGCCTCGGTGCTTTCATGTAATTGCTCTGCTTTTCTGAAATGGACAATAGCATAAAATCTATACATTTGATCCAATCCTCAGTGATTAACTAAATGAGCTCTGTTGTTAATCTATGAAATAGGGATCCATTAGAGGAGATCACTCACCATCTTGATAGGTTATAAACCCCTGATGCATGTTGGTCCACACATAGAAGGTCACTGACACTCAGCGTATTACACGCTTTAAAATTTGACGACACGTCAGATGGATGCAACCATTGTTGAAGCCTGCAGATGTCAGGAAATGATCGCAGTGATTTATGATCATAAGTGGACAACTTTATACAATCCTTAGTGTCATGTATGTGATGCTACAGTATCATTACGAGCTGTTTTATGGGAAATACGATCATTTTTATGAGTTAACCACTTTCGATGAATGAGGTGCAGTTACTATTAACGATTAAACATTACAACTTGAGTCAAAACAGTTAAAATTATTTGTCTTTCTCTCTTAACATAAAAGTTTTACGAGGACGAATCCTAATGGCTCTAATGATTTCTTCTTCTTCCTTTCATAAGTGCCACCATGATGATGACATTTGTGGTTTTAAGGGAAAGACTTCAATAAACATCGGATGGGTTGCCGTTTACTTTGATACAGGCATTAATAATCTTATTTACAGTTGAGAAATTGTAAAATGCTTTCGAAAATAAAAAGGATAATCTGCGATAAAATCAATTGGCAAATCAATTAGCTACTACAGTATGTTAATGTCCCCCTCACTAAAAATGCACTATTCATTAAAATGCTCAATAATCTCTGCCATTAGCCAATTTTAGCATGCTAACACGCTAAGCTAATACTGGACGGTTAACACTGTTAGCATTATACCTGTTAAACATTAGCGCCACCAAACATAGCATGAATATATTAGCATGCCCAACATTACTAATACCACTTTTCCACCAAAATTTGCGGCTCTACAAACGCACTGCAACCCGCTGAAAATCACGTATTTACCTCATTCCCACAAGCCAGCTGTGATTTATAGGTGAGGCGTTACGTTGTACGTCGCCTACATCACGTCGCACGTCACGAAAGCGCCGGAAACAGATGTAACAGATGAGAAAACAACAATATAGCCTGTGAAACAAGCGTGGATACATTCTTTTGACTGGTTTCACTGTCATTAATTGAGCCAGTCTATCCAATAACATTTGTAAAATCTAGAAGAGCCGCACAATTAAATTAATTTATCCTCATTCAAGTTAACCGGGCGCTAAACCGGAAGTTAGCCGGCTCGCTTGGCGGAGTGCGCGCGCTGTATGGGCCGCGAAATGCGGAAGCCCCAGCCGGAAGTCGATCGGTTTTTGTGGCTTCATGCGCCACTAAGCAGCTTTTAAGATTCAAGGTGCAGGATTAAAAGGTTTATTTATCAAAAGAATGAACTTGTCTCCGCCGTGAGGGCTGGTTCCCCCCCATTGGTTGTCAGTTGTCAAAACAAGATGGTAAACACACAAAAGATTATACCTGCTAAACATTAGTACCACCAAAAGCTAATGAGCCTAGCACTGGCATTACACTTGCGTTAGCATGCTTGCATCAGCAACACTGTGCTTCTAGTAGAGCCTAGCTAGCAAAGCTGTAGACTGGAAACTAAGCTGATAAAAAATGGTAAATATTATAGCTGCTAAACGTCAGCAGCACAAAACAATCATCTGACACAAGCATTGTCATTGTACGTATATGTTAGCATGCTAAAAACTAGCTTTGAGTGAGCCTCACAGAGCCACTTTAGCCTGTAAACTTGTTTAAATTTAATTTATCCACTCTGGAAAGTCTAGAAAGTCCTTTCTGCTGTAACCTGCTACACACACTTCTTATAGGGTAAATGCAAGAAGGTGAGGCTCCAGTTCAACAAGGACCTGCCTGAATACATGTGAACCCAAATTAGCCTGCAGTTCTCAGAACTGTCATGGTGTTGCGACACATGCTGATACTCTCACTATTTGTTCAGTATTATATCATTGTTTGCTCAAAGAGCTGCCTCGCATTTACACAGCCAGCTCTCTCCTGCTGATGCAAGACGAGTCTGCCTTCTCACAGTTTCTGTTCAGTTTAATTCACTTTTTATTATTAGGTGATGTTCTACATGATGTGGTGCTGCTTCTCCAACATGTTACCATGCAGAAAAGGGGGTATCGTATGGATGCTTATTTCCCCCTAGTTCTATAAAAAAGAAATTGATGAAAACTTGATTAACAAAAAACATTATATGTATATTTCCATTGTATCCTTATGGAGATAAGAAGTCAAAATTATGATAAAAAAAAATGAGATTTGACGTAAAAGCTATGAGATTTAAAAGTCATTATGTGTTAGAAAGTCAAAATTATGGGATAAACAAATTACGAGATAGACAATCATACTTTCAACAAAGAAGAAAGTATGAGGGAAAAGTAAAAATGATGACTTATCATCTTATCTTTTTATTTAAATCAAGCTAAAGTTTCAACTATTTTTTATTTTTCTTTAACTGTCAGAGATGGATTTCCATAGTTTAAAGTGTACTCTGAAAGCCACATGGAGATCGTATAGAGCTTTTTTTTCTTCATGAGGTCGAATAAGAGCTGAAATAAAAATGTGATCTCTGTCTGTTGAGCAAAGGTGACTCTGTTGCCTAAGAAAACCTGTTTGCATTAGTCACGCCATGCAGCCGCGCTGAAACACGCCGTACCGCCATTAATCATGTTTTTCAAGGAAACTTTTTCCCAAGAGTCTGTGCTATATTTGAATTGGCTCCGCTCTTGGTGCAGAGTCCCTGGCACTGTGTGAACACGTATCTAAATCATCTGCCACGACCCTGTCAGTGCGCTCAGCACTACTTTCCACTCCACCATCAGACATATGTAACTGAAAAATAGGTAATTTCACGCTCCGTGTCATTATTGTACATTCGGAGCGACCTCCTCATACATGTGTTGTAAATTGACGATGGCGTTACATACTTTAATTTTGTGTTTTTTTTTTCATTTCAGCCTGCAGATATGATTTCATTTGTATTTTTCATCCCTAAAAAAATATGGAAGCAGATGTGAATTTCTGGAGTGCTAAAGGAAAGTATGAAGCTCAGCCCTGAAGTTTGACTCCACAGTAAAGAGACACTGCACAAAACAAGAGCTGAAACAAAAGTACACTCTACCAACCATTGTTAGACATTGATTAATGCTGTGTGTTCACTATAATGTGCTGCATTCAGGCAGCAGCACAGCAGGAGTAGAGAGGCCTGCCTGGTTCAGTGAAACTTACTGTAGGGCTAGTTGTCAGCGTAATGGATCAAATTGATACAGATCATTAATATTAACCAATATTCAGATTTATAATCCAATTGCGTCATGTGGTTATACAACACTCTAGAGATAATAAGTTACATTTGACCATTATTCCCACATACCTCAATTCTTTAGAGGCCTATTAAGAATAGAGACTGCAGAGGGGTCGCAGATGACCAGGGGGCAAATATGAAATAAAACTAAATTAAATTAATATACTTTCTGTGGGGAAAATAAGCAAACGAGAGTTCGCTGATGCTATCGTTGAATTTCCCTTAAGCTGGAATTCTTTTTATTAGTTGCTTTTTTTTTCTTTCAATGTTAATGATTAATACAAACTGGGGGGGGCGGAGAGCTTGAACTTTATTCAGCTTCTGAAGGGTTCATGACAGGAAAAAATTTTGAGAAACACAAACTGAACTACGGAGTAAAGCAAAATCTGCTCGTAGTTTTAGAGTACAGATAACCTTTGTCAACAAAGACAGGAGTAGTGATTGAACTTCTTTACTCAAGTAAATGTAATAGAGTAGAGACTCTGGGATGTTCTGTGCAAAGCTAACTGAAGGGCACTATTAAACTTTTCTTTTTTTTTTTTTAACATTTGTTTATTGATTTTTCAGTGACATAACAAAATCCAGAGGTGACAATTCGAGAGTCAAAACAGTGTTTTGTAAAAAACAGTATAACAAGACGAAAAATTTAAATAAAATGAAATCAGATAAGGAGTAACTAATAGTAAAACAAAAATTAAACAAAAAAAAGGGGCACTATTAAACTTAAAGGTAGCATCAGTAGGATTTGTCCCAGCTGTTCCTGAATGCACCACAAAGATAGTTGATTGTTGAGTGTCATTATAAACCAGTTTTTCTGCTGTCGTACCACCAGACTACAGAGCAGCTGTTGTCCTCAGCTCCACCACAAAAATCATTTTAATTTCAGGAATCTAACCTGGTGGCAGACATTACATGTACCGGCAGCTGCTGCCAACTATGGCTGCCGTTAGCTAGTTAGTTCAATTAGCCGTGCAGCTAGTTATCCGGATTGGGAGTTTGGAGGACCAGAGACCTAACATGCTGATGTTTGCATGCTAAATTTAGCAAATTAGCATTATGCAGAAAGTACAGCTGAGGCTGATGGGAATGTCAATAGTTTTGCAGGTATTACAAATTAAAATGTAAACCTGTTGATGTCAGTGGAAAGTCAGAGGATCCTGTAAATTACAAACAACTCATCCAGGAGAGAAACAACACGACGATCAGACCAACAGTCGTCACAATATTTCAAACAAAACAGCAAATGTGAACCACGTGGTGGCACTTCGAGAAAAATCACCGGATTTCCCAGAGTCATTACGATCCGTCCTCCTGAGACCTCCGAATATGTGTAATAAAACTTTCCTGGCATCCACCTCATGGTTGTTGAGACGTTTCAGTCTGGAGCAAAGTGAAGGATCAAATGACCAACAGACATCAGAGCTGCACCGCCAGCGGGGCTAAAAACATTAGCAACCAAAGAACTAGCCATTTCCTTGGTTTGCTTTCTAGAAAATGCGATGGATTTAGGGCAGAAAGCTGTGTGTGTTGCAGTTTGGCTATTTCACCGCTCAGAATACATATGATCACGTAACGAGGCCGCTTATCGGCTCTTATCTGACCTCCTGACAACAGGAAGTGATCGAGGTCATGGGAAATATGGTCCTGATTTGGACAAACACAAGAACCAGATTATTGTATAATCTCTTCCTAAAACTGTGGGGTAAGATCACTGGAAATCCTTTACGTGAGGACACTCATATCATACGGACGTTTGCCTCATGACACCCCTGACGTCCTTATTTAGAAACATCAAAGGATGAAATCTGATCTTAGCGTTAGGCTCAGGCTAGAAATCCAGGTCAAAAGTTATTTCTAAGTGGAAAACTTTGAGCTCCCTGCCAGCCGACATCTAGTGTCTCATCAGGTCCTCTTCGCATTCCTCATTGTCATTTTCAAACAAAGTGTTCCAACGTCTTTAACCTTTTAACAGCTGAGAGTCACACTTCTCTGAACACATGAAGAATGCTCTGAAACCACTGCTGTGATCGTGACTGACTGAGTTGTTGGTCTGACTGCTCTTGAGGAGGTTCCGATGTGAGAGGGCCAAAATGTGCCGATTAAGACGAACGATCGACCCGAAGTCACCTGAATGATGTCAAAAGACTGAAATGACCTTAAACTTCCGAGCCAGCACAAAGTAGGACACAAAGATTAGTCATGCTTCATCAAAATGATACCTCGTTGAAGGCTCTTGTGACTTTTAAAAAGACACCGTCTCGTTTAAGCAGAGCCACCTCAGCGATGGATGTGATGACAGATATTGGTTTTGTGAGGTTTGCACAATACGGCTCCAAAGGGCTCCGGTTGCAAAAGACTGATAACGCTAATTTTAACCTAAACTTTGGAACTTCTGCGAGGCTGCACTCGAGCCAGCAGAGCTTGTGTCAGGATATACTGGTATTGATGATAAACTGGTATTTCAAAACTAAATACTACTAATAAATAAATCCATCGTCTCTTAAGTTTGACATAGCAGGAGGTGGTTATGCACCGTAAAGTTCAGTCAAAAATGACATTTCAGTCATTATCTAAACAATCACATGCTGATGGAAAAGTCAGGTGAAGTTTTGTGGTCCACCAAACATTTCTGGAACTTCACAGCAAAAGCGTGTTGCAGCTTTCTCCTAAACAACTGAAGTAGATGAGACTTGATTTAAAACGCAAAAAAAAAAGGGGGCTCAATTTCTCTGGGATCTTCCTGAAGCTTCCATTACACCGTACAAGCTCTATGGAGCCATTTTATGTTCTTATTCATCTACTTCAGTTGTTCAGGAGAATGCTGAACTCTTTTTCTGTGAAACTCCAGAAATGTTTGGTGGACTACAAAACTTCACCTGACTTTCCATCAGCATGAGGTTGTTTAGATAATGTATGAAATATCATTTTTGGATGAACTTCTCCTTTAATGCCGTTTACCATCAGATAATAAAATGGTTAGAATCTAGTGTAATTTGATGTGAACAGTTATGCACTTCCCTGCTGTACATGTGACTTGGTCCCAGATAACTATAAGATAACTATAAGATAACGATAATTACTTGATTTAAGTTACAGGTTTGTTAAAAGTTTAATGGTGTGAACCTGAAAAATATTCAAGGCCTTTGTTCAAACATTTTTGTCTTTCTTTTTAACACCCAATACCCTTTTTTTTAAGAAACTCAATTCTAACAATTTTAAAGTCTTTGATATGTGTAAATGTCCCAAACAATTAATATTTCTGTTATTTACTGTCAGTTTGCTTGATAACATACAGTCATTAGTAGCAACAGGCCACCACATTCACACAGCACATCACATCACACTTTAAACATGTTTTGCACTGAGAGTAAATGCTGCCATCTGCTGGAGCGGAGGTGGAAATGAAAAGAGCTCAGACACACTTTTATCAAACTAATGTTTTTATTTGTTTTAAAGGTTGCAGAGCATCAGATCCTTTTTTTTTTTACTATTAAAATAAGTAAAGCAACATTTAAATATGAAGTCAATGGTTTCAGTGGCCTCAAAATGTGACTGGTCTCTTGGCCGTACAGTAAATATAAATGACACTTTATTCTTTAAGATGAATCGTTTTATTCAATGTATCCTTGTTGATGACACTGAACAACTTTAGGGGATGTGACGCCTTCTGACTATGTGCCTCTGACATGTTTCTGATTCAGTGGATCATTTACACAATTTTACATTTAATTCTCGTGATTACAGATGTTTACTGTCGTTACGGTTTGTGTCCATTCACGCTGAAAGTCTTCACTTCTTTTCTCTTGGAATGCAGAAATAAAATGAACCAAAGTTGCCAAATTGGGATGGCTACATGATAAAAACTGCTAACTGAGTCTTTGGTGTGATATTATCAGAACTGAACGACATTCAGTGTGATTGTCTTGTGTTTGTGTGTAATTTAGAGAACGATTCACGGACGGGGGAACACGGGAGTTCATGACGAGGCTCGGCGGGAGGTGGAGATGAGGTGAAGATGGGGCGGAGTTCACGAGTCTATGATCGCCTTTTTCTGTTCTCAAAATTTCTGAAGTTGGCCGGCCTGATCTTCATCTCTGCAAATTCAATTGAGTGTTCGTGGCCCTTCCAGTGGAACCAGTTGATCCCCTGTGGAAAAACAGAAAGAGCACAAATGATGGGAAAGAAGCTCGAAAAGTGAGATATCCAACACTTCAGAGTCATCTTTCCACACACACATCACAGAGGAGGAGGAAATTCTCCTGGAACAATCTGACTCTTTTTTTGACTCGAAGCTGAAAAATAAGAAGTTACATAATGTTTGACACAGTGTGGAATATCTGATCACTCACATGTTTTGGAAAATGTTATGTAAAGTTTGACAACAAATACTACGATATAAAGCTCCTTTTAGTTGGACTTTATATCTTTAGTTGTGTCTTTAAGTATACATTGAGAGCTACTGTGACTAAAGACACGACACAAAGCACTTGGAGAAGAAGAATGACGAGCTAAAAGTTAAAATAGTCTGGGCAGACAGAAATATTATTTTTCTTACTCAAGCACTGCAGGCAAGTATAAAGGTACAAGTATTTGGTCTCCTAAGATGTAGGTTTTATGTAGGAATATTGTTATTAATTATTCAAATTAGATTAAACTTTTTTTGCCATTACGAGGTTCAGTCGTAGATTTAAAGACTTTCACACAGGAGGGATCGACTCATTTTGACAAAACTGAATAAAAAGATGGATAAATTCAATTAGATTTTTGCCAATTAAGACCACCACAAATTCAAATCAAGACCATTTAATGTTTAATGTTTTAAACCCTAAAATTTTATGAAGTCATAAAGTTTTAAGGACGAACAGACACCCTGAAAATGGCGACAATGGAACAGAGCTGCAAATAAAACCAGCAACAGGACTGAATGATGAAAAATGTGAATAAATAAAGAAAAGTTTTTTTTTTTCTGTGATTGTTTAATGTTGTGGACCATCCGTGAACAAGACGGGAATAAAGGAATATGTGTAAACTGTACCCACCTTACTGTGACTTGTGTCTCCATATTTCCCCATGAGATTGACACGATGACAGTTTTTATACCAGAAGGCTCCTTTGTAGGACAAGGCGCAGTTGGTGACAGCGATATCGTTATCGTTGTCGTAGGTGGAGAAGGG
Source organism: Diplodus puntazzo (assembly GCA_963678695.2). Lineage (NCBI taxonomy): Eukaryota > Metazoa > Chordata > Actinopteri > Spariformes > Sparidae > Diplodus > Diplodus puntazzo. Next base: position 22,319,204 of record OZ023173.1, on the reverse strand, counting down.
TCGACCCTGGTGGTAAGTCATGGAGTCACCTGGTGCAGACATTCGACAGTTAAGCCCAGAAGACACGAACATGTGAGTTTGTTCATTTACAGACAGTGATTTTTGTTAAAGGAGTAGTAAACAATTTGGGAAATATGTTCATTTTCTTGCAGAGAGTTAGATGAGAGGATCAATACCGCGATTATGTCTGTGTGCTCAGTTTGAAGCCACAGCCAGGAAACAATTAACTTAACTCAGCGGGGTTTTAACATCATGTCCACCTACAGATTATCACGATGTCCGGATGGAACATTTTCAATATCGCCCAAGCCAAACTACATGTTCTTTAAGAGGTAAGCTTTTCAAATCAGGATGACCCTGTACTTATTGCAATTCCATGCACATACATGACCTGTTCTGCACATAAATTAATGTATATGCCGATGGATTTGGTCAGAATTTGCTGCGAGGAGCTTTGAACCCAAAAGTCCAGATGGCAACATGGTGAATAAAACAAAATGAGGTTGTGATCTTTGTAGTATGTTGTCCCCAAAGTCCCTTAATGGGATACCTACCTGCTGTTCCGCTGTACGCTCCTATGTAGAGTTTATAGCGTGTTCTGGGCTCTGCGATCGTAAACTTGTCGTACTGAGCGTAGGCTGATTCCCCTTTGTCCCTCAGGTCCACTCGCAGCTCGTAATGTCCAGAATTTGTGATTTTATGGAGGTTGGAGAGACCTGTGATAATTTAATATGTGTGAGTTGGGAGAGCAGTATGAGGGAGGTGAAGTGTATAAGACGAGAAGACGAGTGCTCTCACCCAGCCAGAACTCATCATTCATGTTCCCGAAGCCAGCGGTGTAGTTCTTCCAGTTCCTGTAAAACTCCAGCTTTCCATTCTGGCGTCTGAGGAGAACCTGAAGGAGAAGAAGAAGAAGAAGAGTGTCACAACAGCTTCACCATAATCACAGCGAGCACGGCCAAGTTCACTGTGGTTCAGGCGCTCCATAACTTCTATGATCACATCCTATTTGAAGTGAGTTATGGTTTCAGAGCTGCCATTAATTGGACTCCAGCCGGCTGATGTACTCACCATCCATCCCCCGCCATCTGTCGTCATGTCACAGTAAACCTGGATGGGCTGGCTCTCCTCTCCTCCCACGTAGATGGTGTACAGACCAGAAGTCGTCTCACCGTTCAGTAAAATCTGAGCACAGTCCCGAGGGCGTCTATACAACTGTCCAACTAGAAGCACACATTCAAAAGAAATCATCTCAGGCGACAAGGTTGCTTCATCTTCATCTGTGCTGTATATATGAATAACAAAAAAGGGAATATAGAGTTTACAGGATCGTGTGAGAGTGAGGAGCTTGGAAAGAAGAGAAGGGTTCTGAAAAAGGAAAATTAAATCCCTCCGGGAGCAGCTCAGACAGGATGAAAAATAAGCACAGGTGAACTGACTGGAACATCACTTAAAGCGAAAGGAATGTGCATTAGAAGAAGGAATATCTGTCTAAAGGACTGTTACGTAACGCATCACCAACCAGACCAAAAAGAACCTTCAGGTTTACTCCCACAAATGATTTCTACAAAATGATTTTTTTAAAAAAGAAGAGGTGTGATCTGGTACGTGCTTTCATCCTTACTGGTGGTGAAGACGGTGCTGACGAAACGACTCCTCTGGACTCCAGCGATGGCTTGCAGTCTGACGGTGTATTCTGTAGAGCCAGTCAGTGGAGCCATGCTATAGGAGGACGCAGTCGGGCTGAGCACCACTTCCTGAATCCATGAACACACATCAACACAAAGTACTCACAGAGATCAACACCATACTGTGCACTTTACTGAGAACCACTTTGTTAATAATATATAAGATATAGATTGACAAAAATGCCCAAAGTTTTGCTACTAATGAGCAAAGGTGACACAAAATAAAACCTATAAGCCAAACTATACCAAAAATACGTAAAATTATTAGTCTCTTGCATCAAAAAGTTCCTTGCAAAAGCAGATTTCTAAAATGAATTTCCTTGAATGCACCAACAAGAAAGTTTAGGATTGATTGCCAATATTTCATCAGGTGTAAGCTGAAAACAATGGCTGCCTAGAAGGTAGAACATAAATTACAGTATGTTTTGGAAAATGGTTGTCAGTAGAGAGGGATTATGCAGTCTGTGGATTTGGGTTTTAGCCACGGACTTATAAAAAGATGAATGACGCGTCTTCACTTCCTCCAACTGCACAAAAATTAAGCCAAACTATCCTGAACTGGAGTGTTGTCATCTTGTGATGTCATTTGTAGCCAGAGTCCGCACAGTGTAGATCTGGCGGTGGTGCGAGCAACATCACCTCCTTCTGTAACGCATCAAATAACTAAAACGGCACTCAGTAGAGTGCATACCTCCACCAGAGTCAGCAGTTCCCTCATGTACTCACTCATAGATACCAGCAACTTTAATACACCTGATTCATCAAGATCAATGCATTATTCCCTGAGAAATTAACTAACATGTTAACCATATTTGGACAAGAGGGTGGAGCTGTTGAGGACATCCTGATTGAATCTGACTGAGAACCTGAGGACACATTGTGTTAGCAACTAGTCAATTACAAGGTAACCACACCCTGTTATATTTTACTCTAAATAGGACTTACAAAATGAATTTCACGAAGAAGACTTGAAGCTAGAGATTAAGGCCATAAACTCACTAGGAAACTGTTTATTAAGGTCATGAGTGAAGTGACAGGTGGTGTCATTTTCTCATAGGACTTCTTGAAACCAGAAGAGTTGCCCCCCCTACTGGTCACTATTAAGAAAACAGATTTTAGGCGCTTGCAACGGTTGTGAAAAAGCATCCAGTGTTGTCATCAACTGAACTTAAGTGAGGATGTAAGTACCCTGATTACACCATCCACAGAGGAGAAGGTGAGCGTGTAACCAGTGACAGCAGCCTGCGGAGGTTTCCAGGTCAGAGTCGCACTGTCAGTCTGGATGTTGACAGCTGTGAGATCACGAGGAGGGTCCACGTCTGAAAACACAACATCACACCGTGGGTTAATCATTCATTTAACACAGCTGCGAAATATACAAAGATTAGAATAAAAGTTGCTTCATGGTCTTCTCTCTCGCCGTACCAGTGGTGAATTCAGTAACAGCAGAGTCGCTCTTCTGAGCTTCTTTCATAGCGTGTACTCCAACTGTGTAGTGAGTTCCTGGAACCAGGGAGCCCATCTCGAACTCCACGACGTTCCCAGAAACATGCTCCACCATGGGGGACACTGTAAGGAGCGGCGCATCAATAAATCAAAACCGGACGATCAAAGTTGCTCATTCACACACAATCACACACACACACACACACACACAGATGAAAAGAAACATCACTTTAAAAAGATAAACTGATGCTGCTTCTTCTGTAAATCAAAGGTTAATACAGATAAATGAAAACACTGTAAACTCACCTGAATCTGCGCTGTATGTAATGACGTAGCCATCGACAGTGGCCACAGACGGTTGCCACAGCAACAGGGCGGAGGAGTCCGTGACATTGACTGCAGTCAGACCCTGAGGTCTGTCCAAAGCTAAAGGGCACAAACAGGAACACAGAGTCAAGAGGGATGGCTTCAATTAAGGTTTCCACGAACTGACTCCACAGGAGGCCTGACACGGAGGACGTGAGTGTTGTGTAAAGAGAAGAAGAAAGCTGACCTGTGGTTACAGTGTCTGTGCTGGGGTCACTTTCCTCCAAACCCTTCACAGAGCTCACGGTCACTCGGTACATTTTACCGGGGATCATGTTGGAGAGCAGAGCCTCAAACACGCCACCGTCAACGGTCACCATCATCGGGCTTCCTGTGGAGGAGAGAGAACAAAATGATTCTAACTAGGTACAAAAACAACAACAAAAACACTCAGCATTCATATAAAATGGGTGCTATGCTTCCTAAAAAAGGGTAGGACTAGAAGGATTACACAAAAACTACTTAACAGATTTGCACTGAACTTGCAAGGATGATGGGTTTTGGCCACGTTGGTGCAGATCCAAAAATATTATCTCTCTGTCTTTAACCTTGTAAGATAGGCAGTTTCCACATGCCACATTTATGTTAATTTCTCAGGAATATTGCATGGCTCTTCATGAAAAAAAATCAGGCTTGATGAGGTTGCTTGAATCATTCAATAATTATCTTACTGATGCAGATTAAAGAGACGGTTTACTACTGAGTGCCACTCTAGTTTTTACATTATCCAAGTTAGAAATAGAATTAAAGCCTACAGTAAACTATATCAAAGCACAATAACCCTGATTGACCTCTTACCTCCTTCAAAGGGCAGATATGTGATTCTGTAGTTGTCCACAGGAGAGCGAGGCATGGACCAGTGAACCACAGCTGAGGAGTCAGTCACTTCAGAGAAGTGAAGTCCCCGTGGAGTGCTCAGGCCTGGCAAAGTGCAAATGGATATGCGGACAGGAAAGCAGAAAAAGAAGAAAAAACAAGACAGGAGAGTTAAAGTGAAGAAAATATAGCCAATATCGTTATAGAATAAAAATAGAAAACTATGAGCTCAGAGGAGCCACATTAAACTCCAGAAATTATGTTTCCCAAAGGACGATTTTCCACTACAGTCAGACATGGAGTTAAGCCTACACCAGACAAATAAACATGATTAGTGGGACTGTGGGTTCAGTTCTGACAGCAGACGACACACCAGAAATGTTTAACAGTTAGTATGAAACTGCACACTCTGCAGTGTTCTTTAGTACCTGTCTGAGCCACCCCAGTAATCGAATGGGAGCGCTGGTCCAATGTGACCCCGTAAAGCTCGATTTCATACTCAGTGCCACTCATGAGTCCAGTTAGAACCTTGGTTCGTTCGTCTCCACGCACACTGAGCTCTTGAGGATGAGCTAATCTTTTGCTGTCTCTTATTTTGATCACAAATCTGTCAAAGATGTCTTCATCAGAAGTCCACGACAGACGAAAACTATCAGCCGTGATGTCCGAGACAAAGAGATGCTCCACCTCCGGCTCAGCCTCTGGTTGGACAATAGAAACAAAACGTTGCAGCAGGTTTGGCGTTTTCCCCGCAATATTCACCAACTTCTCAGAGATGGCCAAAGACATCAGTTTGGAAGAAGTCAGCGATCAGGCAAGAAGGTTTCCGGGGTTAGATTCTAGCCTGAAGGCAGCTCTGATCTGCCATGCTCAGACGTCTGTTAGTGTAAATCAGTCGAAAACACAGCACATGGGAAACAAAGATGTACGTTTGGGTGGATTAACAAGACAAGATGCTTTTGGTAAATGTTTATTTATGTCAGTCAGCCGGTTCACATTCTGTGAAAGGCTCCAACGGATCAGTTGGAGGTTGAGACGAGGTCCCCATGCGTCTTCAAGGCCGGCCTCGATGCATTCAGTGCATTCAAAAGGTAAAGAAACAAATGAGATCAACTGACATTTCATGCTCAGAATGTCTTGTTGATGTTTCAGTGTTTTCCCGCTTCTGATCATTTTGAAAAGGTAGCAGCATGGTGAAATCAACTTTAAAGAGACATTTCACCCCTAAATCAAAAATACATGTTTTTCCTCCATTTTTGCCTGCAGTGCCATTTATCTCTCTAAATTGTTTCGGCGTGAGAATCTTTATACTGAACTACACCCATCAACAATATCGCAGAAGAAGGAAGCGCGCATCTATTCATGGATTAGAAGCTTGAGCATGTGACGGCGGTGGACGTAAATAAACACACAATATCCCAGAATTAACACCCAGAGTCACAGGAGGAGAGCTCAGAGATTCATTTTTAACTTTTGGGATTAAAAAGTGGTTTCATCTTCACTTCTGTTCATCTACCTGACTGTGACCTCTATTGTCAAGTGTTTACTTTCTGTAATGATGATTTCCGATTAGAGCTGAAGGGGATTTAACATTGTTGGATACATTCTGGATTATGCATTAAACTCCACAAAACATATAACAAAGGTCAACAAGGTGCAGCCACCATGAGTAGATGCTTGCGTCCGTCTATGCAGTGACACTGTGATCGTTGTAATTTGGTAGAAAGAAAATAATTCCTACATGAAACTGCTCACATTAAGTCTGTGGATTATCTTGAGTGTCATGATTTCTTGAAAGACACGTTGCTCTTAAGCTTTCCAATGTATTTTTTGTATTTTTTATATGAGAGAAAGGTTAGTCATCTCTACAGCTGATATCTCCAAAACTCGGCCCCTCACACCAAAACAGTCTAAATGGGTCAAAATAGCACTACAGGTAAAGGGAAAAATATGGATTTGGTGAACTGTCCCTTTAAAAGACAGACTGCATTCTTGTTATATATCCAGAAATAAATGTGGCCAGACATCCGAAGGAAAACACATTTTAAAATATGAAACCAAACAGAAATGCTTGCTCATATTTTTTGGAGGTAAGAGGAAACAGACGGGAGCTCCACATCTCATCGTCCCGGTGACGAAGCTGCATACCAAGAGAATGCTTCAAACAGAAAAAGAAAGTGAGGTAATTCTGGAAGAGAGTTGTGTTATAAATCTTGAGTTGGGGTTAGGTTACAATACTGAGCTGAAGCCTCACAATCCAAACATAGCAGTAACCAATATTTGTCAGGCTGATTTTGTTACATCATCTCTTTTGGCAACTTCTGATAAAAATAATGAAAATCAAATGGTTCTTTAATTTACAGATCTGCCAGGTTGTGATGGTGAAACTTCAGATCAGATCATAAAGTTTAACGGTCATATTTGTACAGTGGTTGAACAACAGGAACTGCACTCTTTAGTTAGACGAGGGGCCTTGCAGCACACTGTGAGTGGTACCTGTCACAGCCACTGTAGTGAGAGGCCGAGAGAGAAGCCCTGACTCTGACACCCCGGTCAGCCTGACCTCATAGCCAATGCCGGTGATGAGGCCCCAGATGTCCAGCTGACTTTGGTTTCCTGGCACAGTGAACTCTTGAGGCTCCAGCAGCCAGCCAGAGTCTGTCACCACTATGTGAAAGTGGCTGAAGCCGCCACTAGAGGGGGCTAATTCCTCCTGCTGCTGCAGCTGCTGCTTCACCTCCCATGACACACGGAAGCCGTAGGGGGTTATGTTGGAAATGGTCAAGTTTTCCACTTTAGGCAAAGGAGCTGGAGGGGGAGTGGGTTTGATTGTTTTATGAGAGTGAACACATGTGGGAGGGGAAGAAGAGTGAACAACCAAGTGTGCAATTATTGCAAAAGCAAATCTTAATATCTGTTCTTCAAGGTTTTAAAGAGGTAAAAGGAAGTTGTTTTGACATTTCAAATGAGAACATCTGATCTGAATATCTCAAAATTCAAAAGGCCAAAACACATTAAGGGCAAATTTGGCACGCATCACAATGCTGTATATACTTCTACAATAGACTAGAAAAATGAATGCTCTTTCCTTATACGGTCTAGAGCCACAAAACCAACTGAAGGGGGAAAAAGCATGTGACGAACCATCACTGCTGGGATTCATAACAAAAACAGCAAAGATACTTCCCAAGACAAACAGACAACATATACTGCGAGAGGTGAAGACAAAAACTAGACACAGAAACGCAAATTCCCCTGAGAGCTCAACACAAACATCTAGTGGTCATTTTTGGTACTGCACAATGAGACATTTTTGCTTTATGGACAAATTATCACCTGATGTGTTCTAGTGACATTCCTATTGGTTAAACATCAACTCTGTAAAAAAAAGAATAGTTTTACTTGAATGTTCACATTTTATCCTACTACCTATATAACAATTTATTATTACAATAGATTGCCCAGCCGTCCATTATGTTCATAACCTGGCGGAAAACAAGTTTATTGTTTCCATGTATGATTATGAAGTAAACGCAGATTGCACTATGTAATGTTTATAGAATAATGACATCATTGGTGCTTGGACCGGTTTCTTTAACTTTGCTTTCACTCTTTAATCTGTCTGTCACCATGACAAAAATCTTTTGGGAAAATGATGACTGACTGGTGATCGAGTACATCAAGTAACATAAAACGAATAGATTTTCTACCATTGTCTTTTATTTTCTAATACTTGGAATGCAAACTTTCTACACCATATGGAAACTAAAATTTGAGATTTTTTCTGTCGTATATCAAAAGATGCTTGGACGCAAGCTGGTAAAAAATAATTAGCAAAACTGAAACATCTGTCTCTGACCTCTTTGAGGTTAATAAATCAAATTGTTTCATGCACCAAAATTGTTACCAGATTGTGAAAACAGTTTGTGCTAATGATGCATGTCAAATTGCTCTTAATGCATTTTCAGACTTTAGACCTGCAGACACAAATGGAAAAACCCTTTTAAATAAACGTTGAAGGGTTTCAGTCATTCAGGTCATGGTAATATAAAGTGCTATAACATCCAAGCCTAATGGATGAGAGGTGAAACACTTTCAAGAAACTGAAACAAGTCCAGTTGACTATGATAAAGCAACTGATGGTAAATTAACATGACAGCATGACACAAAGTTCCAAATTTCTAGCCTGTTAAATGTTTTGATGCAAAACATTAAAACGACAATTGATGATAGAGTTTAAGACATGAGAAAAATACGTAGTACCTGTGACAGCGTGGGCTAACAAAGAGGGAGTGTGACGCCCGTGAGAGATACCGTACAGCTCAATATCATAGCCTGTGGCATCCATCAGGTTAGAGATGGTAATGTTACGGGCTTCACCAGGCAGTCTGAACTCCAGTGTATCAGACTGCTGCTCAGGGTCACTGACCCGGATAACAAATCCATCAAAGTGGCCCGACACTGTGCTCCAGGACAAACTGAGATCATGTGGGCTCACAGATGAAGTGGTTATGGGCCCCAACTGTGGGACATCCTCTGAACAGAGAAAGAACAGTGCTTTTCAGTTATGTTGCGCTGATAAATCACAAAGTGGTTGGTACATGCAGTGTCAGAAAATGCATGTAGTTGTGATACCTGTTGTAGCTACATCAAATAAGGGCTGTGTGTTCTGGCCACCAGCGTTGGCGTACAGCTTTATGTTGTAGCTTGTGCTCGCTTTTAGCCCGGCCATGACTGTGGAGCGCACGTCTCCAGGCAGAGCGCGCCCCATCGCCTGCGAGGGCAAAGCAGACTCTCTGACTTCAACTATAAAGTTATCAAAAGCCTTTTCTCCTGTCCGCCACGACAGAGAAAATCTGTCTGAGGTAATGTTAGAAACAACTAGCCTGGACAAATCAGGCTCTTCAGCTACAGGGGAGAGAAAAATATAAAATATATTCATTTAAGGAATTAGAACGCATGTATTTGTCTCTCTATAAAAGTCCAGCATATGCATACAGGCCCAAGTTAGCTTTACAGTGCAGATATTAACTGGAGAATATTAAACATAGCCCTGGTCTTTGTAAGTCTGACAAATACAAAAAATCCAAATACCTGTTGATGCAACAATACTGACAGCATTTGTTCGGGATCCCTTGTATGTCCCATAGAGGTAGGCTACATAGTCAGTGCTGGGCCTGAGCCCTGTGACATCATGGGACTTTACATTGTGGGATATGTTATATTCCTTTGGCTCCATCAGCCAATCAGAATCAATTATCTCCAGGATAAAACCATCAAATTCTCCTTCAGTGCCGTTCCAGAGGATAGAAAAGCTCTCTGACGTTAAGTTTGAGATATATAGTTTGCCAACCACAGGCTGATTCACTAAAGAGAGAAATCATTATTACATTTTCATCAAAACCATCTTAAAACAAACTGATATAAGTCCTAACGTATTGGTTTATCTTATTAAAATGATATGTGTTACAGGACACTCACCACCACCCACTTGAAATTGTTGATAGTCTGAGTAGCTCAATAAAAGATTAAGAGGTGCAAAATCTCTTGCATTAAAAAACCCACAATAATTTTAAAACAAATATCTTTTAATCAAAGTATCTTTTATCATACACATGATTATTATTAGAGCCCGACTGCTATATTGGTCAGCTGATGTCATCAGCCGATATTGGCCCATTGGACACAGATACATCAGTACTAGGGTTGCAGTGGTATACCACGGCTTGTCAGTTATAGCACCGTGTACATTTGTTTGCCTAGGGAATTGATTTCTACTGTATTAGCGCTATTTATTATTATTTCACATGGACTTGACAGTAACATTGGTGCTGCAACATACAATCATGCACAAGCCCCAGATTCACTTGTGTACGGTGTTGTAAAAGAGCAAGATGCTCATTTACAACACCTCTCCATGAGAGGCTTTTCAAAAGCTAAAGCTTGAAAGAAGATAAGCAAAGCAAAAAGAATAAAAACAAAGTACAACTAGAAAAACAGTACAGGTAAAAAATACAGTACGTGTTGGTGTGTAAGGTATGAGAACAGTGTTGTTTCTCTTTGATCCATGATTTAACACTTCTGTTTAAAACATTTAAACTGCGGTGCATTTTATTCGTTCAAGCATCATTGTAATCGATAATAACAATAGTAATTGCATAATGGCAAAAAGTTGTCAGTTATGGGCCTCTATATATATATATATATATATATATATATGATTTGGGGGATCAATGTATAAAATGTATTTATATACAGTATGTCAAATATATATAGACTATTGGTCATACATCTCTATCTGAACTTTTTTAATTGCTAATATTGATATTGGCCCCAAACATCCGGTAGCGGTCAGGCTCTAATAATAACATGGACAAACAAGTACTGCCAAAGAAAAAAAAACAAAAGCCTTCATAGTGTAGCTGAGAAGTACTGGCCTGCAAGTTTAAATGAATCAGTTGTTGATTTAAATGTGAAAATGTGGCGAAAGAAGAAATATAATTGGATTTAGTCTCTTTCATGCATAATGGAGGAACTGCTGGCACTAAGGAAAAGATAAAATCTACATAAAGTTGCAAAAGATCAATTCAAAGCAGAATGAGAGAGCTACAGACAAAGTTTAACTAAAAAAATATATTCCCATGCGATGAGAATTTTAGTCAGTTGAGTGCAAACATGCAGTGAATATTTAGGCATCATTCAGATGTAAAACAAGGTGGCGTGACTGTTAACCTCAGATTATATCATCAGCTTTTTACCTTGAAAATGACAAGAAGATTTAATCATTTGCCACCTAGCAGTCCAAAAGGAAATGAGCAGTATTTACTTTGGCGTTCTGTGCAAATAAACTTCATCATAAATCGACAAAACTGAACTAGCTCAGTTTCATTCACACAAACCAGCAGAACTCAAATGTCACTAAAACTGTGAGTACTTACACATCCACGGGCAAATGATCCCTCAAGGTTAATCAATTACACACTGAATGAAGGGTGATGGGATGAAATGAGATGGTCACGCTGTCGTGGTGCGACGGGCGTGTGAGGGTGAAAGTTATCGGTTTGCTTTTGCAATCATTGCAGCACATCAGCGTCAAACCTCACCACGATGCAGGGGATGGTAGAAGGGGGAGGGGGCTTCATGCACTTTGGTAACTGGGATGGATGGAGCAGCTCGGGGTAAGGGTGAACATTTGAGGGGCGTTTGCTCGGCTCAGTGATGCGGCACTGGTGCCCATCACCCTGCCCTCTCTCAGCTAGACAGAAACAGTGGCTGGAGGGTAAAGAATGGGTCATGACATGTTTGTTAAGATGAAGCAGTAGAGCACCCTGAGGCCAGGGTGTTGGACAGTGATGACAAAAAAGAAATTAGGTTATTATGCTGTTCTGGTTTCATGCAACGACGCTCCACTGTGAGTCAGAAAACAGAGGTTCTAGTATGTGTCTGTGTGATGCCAACTGAAACAGAACGATGATAAAATATCAAAGGATAGAAAGAAAGTTAAGAGGATAAAACGCTGCAACGCTGTAAGTTGCAGGTACCTGTGGTGGCGTCAGTGTACACGGGTTCAAGGAAGGAGCCCTGATACATCCCAAACAGGCCAACCATGTAGCTGGTGTTGGGATTGAGCCCGGAGATGCCCAGGCTGAAAGCGCCTCCTGACAGAGTGAGGTTCTGGCTCTCTGCGAAATTCTCCATGTTTGTTACCTCAATGACAAAGCTGTCAAATTCCCCACCAGAGGGGCTCCAGGACGCAGTGAAGCCGTCCCATGTAATGTCAGATATGGTGAGGTTCTTCACCTCTGGCTTCAGCTCCTCTGGTAGATAGACAGATCAGAGTGGGGTCAACTGAACGGCAAGATGGATTGTAAAAATTACTCGCACATAAGGAACATTATTCAACACCATGAGAATGACATGAGTGTTTGGGCCACGGTTAGAGAAAATATGGAGGATTAAGTCACTATAATGAAAAACCTGTATTTCAAGAGGAAAGTTGTAATACTTTGAGAATTCATTCAGAAAATATGTGTTGCAATATTACGACTTTCTTATTATAAATGTTTACCCTTAAAATATGACTTAAATCATGAAACAGTATGACGATAATCTTAAAATTACAAGTCTTGCAATATGACTTCCTTTTTTATTAAATGGTATAACTTCATTAATTTTCAATATCATGACTTTTGATTGAATTTGATATTGTACTGAAATAATAGTTTTGAATTCTCTCCTCAGTTTTCGTGGCCCTAATACTCTGCCGAAAAATAAGATTCAGAAATCAAGTAATAGAAAATATAGAATGAAAGACAACTATCTTTTATAACATAACAGTTTGTGGAAAAAAATCACCATGCAGAAATACTGAAATGTTTAGAGCATTAGAAACATAAATGACGTGATGACGATGGGTTGTGATGAATGCCTACAAAAAGAAATACTTGCTCCATGTACCTGTAGTAGCAAAAACTTTGAGAGGCAAAGATCGTTTCCCTTCCACCAGCCCTTGTAATGTGATATTATATTGTGTCGAGGGGGACAAACCCTCTATATCAGTCTTCCTCGCACTTCCCGGTACTGTTGTGGTCACATGAGCTTTAGCTGCCCCTGACGGAGAACTGACCTCCACCACAAAGCTATCAAAGGCCTCGTCAGGCGCCAGCCAAGCCAGGCTTAGATTAGTTGAGGACACATTGACCGTGAGGTTCCCCAACATGTCCAGGGTTAAGCCTTCAGGCTCAGACCCAGAACCCATCACACCAGTATCAGAAGTGGAAGGAGCCTCGGTGTTTAAAGGACGGAAGAGATCTGAGTTTTGAACTGCTTCAGTATCCAGAGCAGACTGTGGGGTTGATGGGGAATCCTTGATGCTCAGCGTAAGTACATCTTGAGAGGTAGGCTTTGCTGCTATAGTAAATAAAAGCAGGTTAAAACATGAATACTGTATGTTACCGGCTCTGCTGATGACTTAAAAATTAACCTGTGAAGAAGAAACTGGGTTAAAGAAAGAACACTGTAGGATTCACATAATACATAATAAGTTCTGTCCATGATCCGTCTAACTCCCGTTAAGATTTCATCTTTTTCTCTCGCCAGTTTATATCATCAAGCAACAGCTACGGTATTAATGACACCTGAGTCAGTGCCATTAATGTTTGAAGGTTCTGAGTAGTCCACCAGAGTGGAAGTACACAGTTGTCTTCAAATCGATGGTGAAGCCATGCACAGCCATTTTGTTGCTGCCATCCTAAAGACAGACTGTTGAGTCACTTGTTTGACATGCGAGTGACGTATCCTGTAATTTCCTCAGACTGCTACGAAGTCATTTCATTGTGTAAATGGGTTTGATGAGGATGAATGATGTGGATGGGATTAGTGGTGCAGGCTTTCAGAGAGCAGAATGGTTGCATTTAGGAGCTCAAATACAGGATGGCTAAGGAGGACTTGAATTTCTTCTTGTATTTGAATTTCAGAGGAAACATTCTGCCACAGGACTGAAACCTTGTGAGATGACGGATGGGATGAGGTGAAGACGAGTTGTTTATGAAAAAAACACTCATCTCAGTTGGCAGGGCCCCAGACTAACTTTTCACCACCGTCCAAAGAGACAATTTTAACAAAAGTAAAATGTTGCAAAATAAAAATTGTGTGTTAAGCACCATTAGCTCTAAGTTATTAACTCCATTAGCCAAACACCCTGCAGGACTCTGCTTCCCACTGGATGCTAACAGCTAACTAGCTTTCCTGCTTATTTCAACACAGAGTTGATGTTCACATAGTTGCATTATCAGGGAAAAAATAAGGGTTCATCACCCCTCGATAGTGAGCTTACTGCGTCCTTTTAGACTTGAAAGCATGTTATTTTCGTATTTTCCGAGTAGCCAGTCTGTCATTGCGAGTATGGTAACAGCATGAGAAGATGCTCCGCTGTAATCAGCACTCAGTTCAGTTTATAATTTGTTAAGTTATACAAACAAGAATCCCCCTGCTAAGATCTCATATTAACATTTTCTATTATCCTCTGGACGATAGGATGCCGTTAGTCTCAAGCCCTGTCTGCTGGGACTGTCATCATACCCTCATGCCAAGGGTTGGTTAAAAGAGAAAAAAAAATCACTGCTGGGAAATCTCAATGAGTAAAATGCTGGCATGCAAATTGTTGTCAGACTCTGATTGGAGTTTTGTCCTCTATGAAGAACAGATTTCCACTCAAGTTTCGAATGAATATTCATTCTAAAAGAGAACTTTATACCTGTGACTGCAACAGCTTCAAGTAGCGCAGATCTCTGGCTACTGGTTACTCCATAAAGTTTTATTTGATATTCTGTCGATGCCTTCAGGCCTTTGATTCTAGAGCCAGTGGCATCTCCAGGAAGTTGGACCTCACTCACATCCCACAACTGCTGAGTGTCTTTATATTTTACTGCAAAACTATCATAGAGACTGTGAGCCTTCAGTTTCCACGAGAGGTCAAATCCATCAGGCGTGATGCCCGAGACTGTCAGCGTTCCAAGCTCGTCCGCAGGCTCCGTCCCAGAAAACTGGGTCTCGGAGGGGTCTAAATACACAAAGCTAATGACATTGTCCTCCGAGCCTGTAGGAGTCGTTAGCTCACGGTCGTCTGAGTCAGCTAAGTAAAATGTGAAAGAGGCTACGAGAAAAACAAAAAGGCACAAATCAAGAAAGCTTCTTTAAGTTAAAAATACATCTGATTTTCTTTGGGTTTGTTGGCTGCATAAAATCAGACATAAAATCGCAACCTGTAATTCTAGAATTATAAGTTTAACTCTATAATATACCAAGTTAATGACAATGGACTTACAATTACAAATATGAACAAACTCTGGAAGAAATTCTAAGGGACCTAACAGCATATTTTTTCATGATGAATATGTTTTTTATCCTCCTGAAGGTGTATGTTATTGTTTATTTAAAGATCATATTGTGGTACAGTATCTTCTACCCACCTGTGGTTGCAGAAAGTGTGACAGGTGTGCTCCTCTTGAGCCCCCTCTCTGCAGTCAAAGTGATGCTGTAGCTCATTCCAGGAGTCAGGTTGGGCACGACAAAGCTCGTTGCTGTGGCTGGGATCTCCTCCTCCTCAACCTGGCCATCTTTGGAGACGTACACCAACCTGTACCTGCCGACTTTAGCCCGAGGTTTGGCCCATCTCAAGGTGAGAGACGTCTCTGTGGACTCGACGTCTTTGAAATCAGTGGGAGGATCGATGTCTGACGGGAGAGAGAAATTAACTGTAAATGTGACGGATGGTTAATTTCACACTCAAACACTTCGCCCCCATATGATTCATTTCGTCACCCAATTTGTATCAACAAACTTGGCTGTCTGTGTATTTATGAAGAGGTGTGAGGAAGACTGTTTGGACAGCTGCTCAGCAGCCTCTCTCACCAGTCGCTGCATTTGTGGTAGCAGGGAGGCTCTCTCTCTCATTCTTTACGGCTGTCACACCAATTCCATACTCTATCCCAGGCTTAAGCCCTGCCATTTAGACAGATAGGAGGAAAATTACCACACGGCATGACTGATACAGGTTGTGTATAGCTGTAATTTATAATGTTAGTCTCTTTGACTCTTACCAGTGATGGTAGCTCTTGTGGTCTGTCCTTGTCCTCGTGGGAACAGCTCCTCACCATGAATCGCTCCAGAGATGGGACTGTATTTCACCCGATAGCTGCCAACGTCGGCCTGACTGTTTGTCCACTCCAGAGTGATGCTGTCGTCCGTCTGCGACACAGCCTGAAGGCCCGTGGGAGCATCCAGGGCTGCAGTGAAGACATCTTTAATCATGTGAGGACTCACAACTTTCTTGTACACTTATACAAACAGACTGAATGTATTATTTTAGCTATTATTGGAAATTGGGCCACTCCAATTTGCATTATAAAAAAACTGGTTATAAAGGAACACTGGAGCAATAGCTTACTGAAGTGTTTTCTTTTACATGAATCTTTAAAATAAATTAAAATCTAAAGTAAAATCTGGTATTACGAGCCCACCTGTAGTGAATGTGGCCGTCACTGGGTCACTTCTGATGTCTCCAGTCCTGGAGATGAGAGACACCTTGTACTCAGTGTCTGGTTTCAGACTGTCAAGGCTGTACTGTTTGTCCGGTGGGAAAATCTGCACTCTGGTTTCATCTGAAGGGTCGGAGCTCGGCCCGTAAAACATGGTTACTCTGTCAATAGGAGCCACAGGCTGAGACCACCCAACAAGAGCCGAAGAGTCCGTCACATCCTTCACATCCACCTGCCGGGGTCCGTCAATCTCTGGGATGGAAATTCAGGTAAGAGAGACAAGGGGGTGTCAAAGTTCAGTGGGACATCAAGTGATGAAAAGAAGAACTGAGCTCTACCTCACTATCAAACTGATGGTGATGAAATCACTGAGACCAAAGGGCTAACTCATAAAAATCACAAATAATTGAGAATATGGTAAATGCAGAAGAAATGATATCCAGCATTAAAATCATAAATATAATAATATCTATAATAATAGAATAAAAAAAGAAGAAAACTAATAGCCATTTTCATCATGTAATATATTACAAACACCCGTGTGCATATCAGAAAGAATCCCACAAGTAATCCTCTTGTTTTTTACCTGATGCCATTTTCAGGTCAAAGTTTTCGTATATGCCGAAACCAAAATAATGACCGTCCCTTCTACTTCAGCTTTACTTTGTATTCTATCATGTTTTACCCGTCGTACACAAAACAACCCTTATAAGACTCAACATGGCTTTTTCATAAAACAAAGCAATAACTTGGATCAACACAGGAAAGTCTATTGTGAAATATATTAAGATTCTCTTTCACTGACATTGTGTTTACTACCTTACAAATCTCCTGTGTAAACATGTGGAGGAGACATCTTTCCTCTATGTTTCTGAGCTGTGCTGAAAGGACCTCTGGGGGTAAAAGGGTACAAAAGGTTTAACCTTACTTCTATCATTCATTTCTGGGAGCTGTGTCTCGTTTCAGCCTACACAAATAAATGACATCAGAAATGAAATGGTTTGATAGTCTGGGAGTCCATCAGCACAGACTTGTAAACTAAATGGTTTTTCCATGCACAATGAAAGTTTTTCAGCCTGGCGTAACGATATCGATTACATAAGCAACTGGAAGCATTTCACAATGTAATGTATAGAGTAACAGTGCAATAAAAGCTTCAGCAAGTGGAGCATGAGAGCTAAGAGCATGATTTAGTGAAAGTGGAAAAAAACAACTATTACACGGTCATGCTAGGCTGACATTCAATGTGTTTGAGTAATTACTCTTTAGGTAAAATCTGCGAGATGGAACTGTGGCGAGCCAGCTGGGATTTCCTGTTGTTACTCTTCATTATGGAATTTCACTTGTTGACGCTAATGTATTTTTTTCTTTCTTTGTGCTCTAGTGAAGTCAAAGTTTTTCATATCCTTCTAAAGTAACAGCTGCCAGACAGAGTAGGAAAATGAAATGCCAGCTGAAATGGATATGAGTAGCAAGTGGATGTTTTGAGACATCGATGATCTCACTGGTTAAATCTAGCTCTGACACTCACTGGTAGTGACTTTTTTGGATGTTTGGGGTCCTCTGGTGTTGTTCTTGACAATGTTGATGGAGACTTCATATTCCTGGCCTGGTCCAAGGCCTGACTGGAGAAACTGGTTTTGGGAGGATGGGAGGGTGCTCATGACTTTTCCATTTTCTTCTTTCTGCAATGACACAAAATGCATAAACTAATGTGAGATAACCCTAAACCTTTTCAGATTAATTAATCCATTAACTTCTCATCTTACAGAACTTAATGAATTGATACTACATGCAGCATTGATGATTTGTCCATATATGCACAACATAGTTGCTTTCAATTTCCCCAGCAAAGGAAATGTGTGAGAGGACTGATAGCCAACACCTCGCTGACTGAGAAGTGTTGTGTAATAAACTACATCACACAGCCCATTATCACAATTAACATGAAGGTCAAGAAAGGACAACATCTTGAGTGCCAAAGAATGTGTAAAAACTATAAAATGGACTCTGACTTTTCAGCTGGCACAGCTAAATAACTGGCTCGGATTCCGAGCAGCACATTTACTTGCAGTTCTATAACATCCAGGCTTACCTTCACTGAGTTTTTCCATATGTCACAGCAATTTTAATGGTTAGCGCTGACATAAATCCATGTTTTGCTGAGACATCCAATAAGCTGGCATTGCTCATCACCTCACATTTTTTCTCTGTCTGTTAGTAAAATCCTGGGCACGCTTTCAAAAGAGATGGGCAGACTGACCGTGTTGCGGAAATAGATCTCCCAGCCATCGAAGGAGATGTCCAGCTGGTCCCATACCACCTCCACTGATGTCTCTCTCACTGATTTAAATATTAATCCCTCTGGCTGTGGAAGATCTGGAGGGATGGAAACAAAACAGTTATTATCATTGATAGCTAAGCCACATAAACTAACCATTAGGACAACTATGATATACCTGTGGCCACCCTCGCGCTCACAGGGACACTCCTCTTGTTGCTCAGAACAGCGTAGACATTGATCATGTACTCAATGCCAGGTTCAAGCTCTTTGACAGTGGCAGCAGTGTTGTCTCCTGACACAGTGAAACTCCTGGAGAAGACCGCCAGGACTGGTGGGCACGTACGTCACAAGGTACTCTGTCACCAGCATCTCGTTCTTCCAGGACAAGTCCACTGTGTCACTGGTGACCTCGCCAACAGTAAGATCCTTGGGAGGAGACACTGGAAAAAGCAAAAAAAAAAAAAAAAAAAAGGAAATTTGCTAAGGGTGTTTTCTTGGATAGATTCTCATGCCCTCAATCACACAGTATCCAGCCGACAGAGCTAATGCAAACTCCAGAGCCACATCTGGCTGTGGTGTGAACAACTGCCAGAAGAGTACGAACAAAGTGCACACAATGGCAACACACAAACCGAAAACTTTTATATTCACGGAAATACTTTTTCTCAAGATGAGTGGTGAGTAAACTTGGAGAATAGAAGTAAATTACATCACTGTGGATTTGCTTTTATAGAACATCTAGTTAACACATGGAAAATTTCAGGACTTGTGAACTGCCAAATGCTTTCTTTGGAGTTTCTACGCTGAACTGAGCAGAGCTCCTTACCTTCTGAGCAGTCCTCTCCGATGTAGCCCTCATCACAGACGCACTGACCATCCACGCAGCGGCCTTTGTCCTGGCAGTTGTTCAGACAGCTCAACTCTGCACAGCTTTCTCCTTCATATCCACTCTCACACAAGCATTTTCCATTGATGCAGCGACCCTTGTTGTTGCAGTTCCCTGGACAGGCGAGCACAGAGCAGTCGTCTCCTGAATATCCTTCCTGACAGACGCACTTGCCATCGACACAGTAACCCCGGGCCAGGCAGTCGTTGGGACAAGCTTTCTGACTGCAGTCTTCTCCAGCAAAGCCTTCGTTACAAACGCACTGCCCATCGATGCATCGGCCGCGGTTTTGGCAGTTGTTGGGGCAGCTGAGGTCACCACAGTCCTCACCAGTGAAGCCTGCATGGCACATACAACGTCCAGCAATACACTCACCGCGGCCATAGCAGTTTGAGGGGCAGGTCCTGATGCTGCAGTCCTCACCAGCGAAGCCTTCCTCACACACACACTGGCCGTTAACACAGCGCCCCCTGCTCAGGCAGTTGCTTGGACATGAAAGCTCTGCGCAGTCGTCTCCCTGGAAGCCAACATCGCAGGAACACTGTCCATTTATGCACTGGCCTCTGTTGTTGCAGTTGTTCGGACAAGCTAACTGACTGCAGTCTTCACCTTGGTAGCCTATGTGGCAGATACACAACCCGTTGTAGCATGTACCTCTGCCATTACAGTCGTTGAGGCATTTGAGCTGAGAGCAGTCTTCTCCGCTGAAGCCAGCATGGCAGTTGCACTGGCCATCTACGCAGAAACCATTACCGTGGCAGTTGTTGGGACAGGTGCGTTCTCCACAGTCCTCCCCGGTGAATCCCTCATCACAGTAGCAGGTGCCATTCACACAGCGACCCCGGTCGTAGCAGTCTTTGGGGCAGATGAGTTCAGAGCAGTCGAAGCCTGTCCAGGGTTCATCACACACACAGTCTCCGTCTTCACATCGGCCGCGGCCTAGGCAGTTGTTGAGGCACTTGGATTCAGAGCAGTCTTCACCGAAGAAACCATCCGAGCAGATGCAGGTACTGCCCACACACTGGCCGTGTGCTCCGCAGTCCACAGGGCAGACTTCAAGTGTGCAGTCGTTTCCGGTGAAGCCCTTGAAGCACACACACTTTCCGTCAACACAGCGGCCTCGGTTCTGACAGTTATTGGGACACTCCGGTTCAGTGCAGTTGGGTCCCTTCCAGCCAGGCTCACATAAGCAGCCGCAGGTTTCAGAACTGTAGTTTCCATGACCGTTGCAATAGGGCTTAGTTCCCACCTCACCTTTGAAAAGAAAATAAAGACATTTTTTGTATGCATTTGCTGGCTGTGCCTTGTCCTGGTACAAACAATTTGATTAAATCTTTTCTCCGCAATGGTTCTTCTGTCTGGAACAATTTTCCTAATGACATCAATCTGGGAAAAATTAAGTTCTCTCCGTTTTGGTGATCTGTTGGAGTTATTTTGTTTGATCAGTGCATTTTTGACAATTTTGTTTGGTTTCTATTGCTTTTGTTGCTTTAGGTGTTCTGCTTTTTCGTTTGTTTTCTGGTCTTTATACTTGGCCTTGGACTGTGAAAGCTAATGGGGTCCTGTTAAAGATTCAAGAATTGAAAAGTTCTGTGCACTGTCATCTCTGTGGCACTGTATTTAATTACTGTGCAACACATTACTATCAGTTTTTGTCTTGTAGAACCACAATCAGCTGGCGAATTTCTGTGGTTACAGCAAAAGTCAATTGATTATTGTTTATGCAGAAGATACAGCACTCTCATGTGTGGCAGACAATTAGATTAGCATAAGGATTGGAAACATGGGAAAGCAGCCAGCCTGGTTTTGCCCAATGGTGAAAAAAATCCACTATAAAAATCTATGTTATATCTTGTTTGTTTGATCTGAACAAAAATCAAAGCCTAAAATCTAAAAGCGATTTAAAAATAATGGTTTTCTTAAACTATTTCTTGGTTGCATCCCTTAGCATGATTTTTTTGTCCTTTATGTTAAGCTAAACTAATCAGAGCTAATGAGAACAGCAGATCTGACTCTAGAAAGACAGCAAATACCCAAAATTGTGAATCTCTCTTTAAGAATACAGCATTGTAGACATCGTCTGAGTCTTATTTTAGCAACTACCAAACAAGACTTCTTACTTTCATTGATATTCAGGGACTGCATTTCACAGCATTTCACATTTGAGTCGAACAAAGCCCCATTCACACTAAGTGTTGAGTTGTCGGAGTATTACACCCCCACACTGAATTCCCAAGAATTCACCAGATGAATGACACAGATTATACGTACAGAGACTCATCAAGTTATGTAGTGTTCTCAGGGTGGAACTTGCAATGCATTTTTAGAGAAATAAAGGATTATTTCACTGTACTGGCTGCAATCTATGAACTCATATGACCTGGCACACCTACCTGTGACCTGTGCACTGCAACATGCCCTGTCACCATTACAATGATCCCTCAAAGCTGAAACTTCTCCTTCAAGCATCTCCAATCGGCTCATGAGGTCTTTGAGGCCTGGCAGGTTTTCAGTACAGCCACAGGCCTGCCGAGGGATGTTGATGCGGTGGGTGAAGACTATCTGGTTCTCTCCATCGACGGTATGCTCAGTGGCGTGATGGCCTGGCGACAGTGCTGCATCTTTGGGCTGCAGCTGCATGCTCTCTGGAGAGTCCAGGTTCACTGAGCAGAGGGAGCTGGCGGGAACATTGATGTTGTAGACGTGGTTGAAAACCACAGGATGTCCTGCACTGGGGATGGTGATGTTGTGTTCTTCAGGTAAAGCCACAGTCTGTCGTCGATGCCGAAGGATTTTCTTCACGAGCCCAGCGTTTGATAAGCTGAGCAACGCAGTCAGGAGGAGGCAGCCTAGAAGGCTTCTTGTACCCATGCTAGTCGTGGGACGTGGATTCGATGAAATATCAGTTTGAACCTCTAACTAAGGCCAATCCTGGTTAATGGTGAAGGTTCTGGAAAACAGAAAGAAAATAATTCACACAAACACAGTTTTATTTTCATATAGAGCTGCAACAATTAGTCAGTTGAAATAAAATTAATTGGCAACTATCAACAAAATCGAAGATCATCAAATATGAGAATTTGCTGCTTTTTTTACATTTAACCGACAGTAAATAGACAATTACAAGGTTCTGGACCACAAATCTTGAACCGTTTTAAAACCATCTTATATCTGCAGTCTATAGTAAATATTAGCTAACTAATCCAAATGACATCCCAACAATCAGACTTGACAACTGGCCCACACCTTGAAGAATGAGTTAGTTAAAAAAACTAAAAATTAGACATACATATTTTCAAGCAGTGGTTTTTAACCGATGAACCCTTAAGAAAAGGGCACAAATAAAATCTGACGGATTGGAAAATCACAGGAAAAGCAAGAAATACATATCTTTGCTGCAACAAAAATCCTTTAATTGTATAAAACTCCTCTAATCTTCATAAGTTACCGGATAATTCTACCTATTCAGGCCTCTAAGAAATGTATATGTTCTATTTATCCCATTGGGGATGATCCAACTGTCGGTTGGCGGACCACCACAAACATATTCAAGTGTGTTTTTAGAACAAACAACAAAGTAAGAGGTTCCAGGATCCCCTCACTTTACTCAAACAAACATAAGTCTTTTTTTGTGGTCCACAAAAGTGGTTTTTGTGACTCATTGATTATTTACCCTTTACACTACACAAGTACCTGAGTCACTGTGCTGAAAACAATGCAGCAAGCAACAGTGGATACAGGAGTCTGCGCAACAGAGATTTATGTGGTGATTTCATTCATTTCAACACCATTGGGAAACCAGAAACAAAGAAATACTACTTTGACTTTTTTCTACACACGTGAAGACAATTATCAAACAAGCAAAAAGCACAAAAACATAGTGTTAAACAGCCCAAATTCATCACAACTTCAAGATAGATTTAACCAGAAAAAGGGTGTTCTTACTGCTGCATTAAAGGCTTTACTACCAAGGAATTCACAGTTGTGCTGGCACATCAAGTTTCTTGCAAAGTACTCTTACACATATTTGAAAAGTCTCAGCTGTTGTGTGAAATAACGTATATAACATTAAAGAAAAGCAGAATTGGTCCCATTCACAGGACTCCTTCTGGCCCACGAATCTCAGATGACTTCATCAGCTAAACACCAAGAGCGCTATAATTTGTGGGAGCCAAACTACTGTAGAACTAATGAGAATTTTCTCCCTCAGTGTGGGAAAGCCTCCCTAGATTACTCAGTGTTGAGTTTCCAAAAGAACTGAGTAAGCACAGGAAATCAATAGACTGTCCCACAATGACTTCACAGACTGTATTTGTGCACCGGTCTCCACCTCACTAATGGAAACATCGTTGCTTGAAGAATTTTCATATGTATCTCTGCTGCTATGACTGGGAAGAAGCCAACTATACAGTGCCTCTTTAAAGGAGTTGCATCCCTGTGGTGGAGGATTTTGTCCAGATTCTGTGATGAGTAGCATCTGAATGAGCCTGCACATGCAAACAAATGAAAAATGTCTTCCAGAAGAGAAGAGTTCATGCAGTGAGGGCTATGAAAAGACACGTGCTGCACCTGGATATAGATTCTCAAAGACTTCAGGAAACTGATACTCAGCTGCACATCTACTTTTTTTCCCCCTTGTAGCTAAGGTTCAACTGAGTGTTTGTTGCATCTCAGAGTAACCATGACTGCATTCACTTCTGTTTCTCTTGCCATTCCCTTGACACTTCCAAATTGTACCTTCCAGAGATACAAAATCAAAATAGATAACAGCATCTGCACATAAATCAAAACCTTTCTTTCAAAGTAATACCCACAAAACTGATACAAGATGGAGGTAAAAAGTATTTTGAGTTGTCACATGATGGGAGAGAAAAAAAATTCTTTATCCCAGAACAAAATCTGCTCAACCATTCAGCATCAAATCTAGATTTAGACAAATCTATAAATCTTTACAACTTTAAATGTTCGAAATGAAAGAATCTGGCCAAAGTCTGCAAAAAATATACCCACTGCATTCTCAATATTAGACCCAGCCCTTGAACCCATTTCTACCTTTGACCCCACACCACAGGATAAATGCCATGTTCCTGGTATATCAAAGTTATCGTAATTTTCAAGTTTCAAAGCTCGATACATCCCTAGATACAAAAAACCTGGGACTTAAAATGCAAAGAGCCTGAAAACTAAACAAATACAGATGAATTGGCTGGAAAAATATTATTGATCGGGCTCTAATTAACATGGGAATCTTCTTCCATCCATCCCACTGGATGTGAAAACTCACAACAAGACTTTGAATATCTTTAAGAATATCAGAACCTCAGTTGACTTTTTAAGATCATCAACAGAAAGGTTCAGGATTAACAGGCAGGTTGAGCCTGTGTGTATTCACCTTGGTTCCAAAATATGGAGCACTCGCAGGTTGTGATGAATTTTCCTGTTAGGAATGACTGAGATTTATATTTGTGGAAAACCAATAAAACAAATTAAGTAGCGGGAATAAACAAACTTTGATGTGACAAGTTGTCGGCTATTGGCCAACAGTCTTTGGATGCAGCGAGTGTCCTACAGGCTGACAGGAAATGTTGCGGTGTTGTTGTAGATCAGGGGAGAACAGCATGAGTGAAAGTTGTCCTTCATTTTCTATTCTTTTTGTTTTCTTGCTTATATTTGGATGACAAGCAGCTTGATGTTTTCTCCAAAACAAAACTGATAGCTATGACAAATATTTTTCTGTTAGGCTGTTTGGGCTGAGGCAGAAGAATGAAGGAAGACATCAATCTTCTTTTCTTCCCTTTTATTGTCCCTGACCTTTGACCCCTCTTTCTCAAGCATTTTTTGCACCCCTTCATCTAATCTGTTAAAGACAGAGATACAACACTGAGCTTGAGTTTCACGAGTTCTCACACATCTGGTAAGTAACAGGATAAAGGTAAGTTATGGCTGGTGTTGTAAATCTGAAAACTAGGTCCGTCAATATGTTTCAGATCTCCTTTCTGAGAACTTTACAGGACGCAAAGACTAATAATTTGCTTCGAAGCAAAGAATGAATCCTTTAAAATCCTCAACACAGCTCTCGCAGCACATGTTTCACCTGAAGATGTTCTTTTAGCTATTCTACATTTCAAAATACCCCAATAATTTATACAAAGGTGATTTGATATTGTAGCCATTTCTTCATATCAACAGACAAACTCATTAAACTATATGAGTCTAATAGTGCTTGCAGTAAAAAGCTATCCAGGAATCCATCAGTCAAAGCACCAGGGGTTGAGCGAGGACATTTCGTTAGGGGAAATGACTTGGGGACATGGGAAGACAATTTGGAGAGAAAATTGAAATAAATATAACCTGTTCACTAAGCTATAATCCAGAATTGCTGTAGCTTTAGTATTCTTCCCCCATGCTGGCAGCGAGAAGGGAACTTTCCCGCGTGGAAAAGACAAAATGGGAATGTTGGCCCTGGACTGACGACATCTGTTTTGCCTAGTCAAAGAAAAGAAAAAAAAGGAACTGAGGTACTTGTCCTCACAGTGGCTCAGTTACAGCAACCTTCAGTAAAACTGAAAGTACCACTGCATGCTTTATTCATTGAGTGTTTACTTTGTTGTCTTTGATCAGCTCATCTGAAGGACTGCTCCTGGATGCTTCATCTCACACACTGATTTAAACCAGTCACATACATGAGAGCACGAGTGCAGCATGTCTGGCCTCATTTCTTATGGAAAACATTTGTGGCTGACAGCAGTGTGTCACGACTCTCGTCAGCAGTGAATATTAATCCAGATTGTCTGCTTATTTGCTCATCTGTAATATTTCAGCATTTTAATCACCCTGAATGGCAAAGTTATACTTTCATAACATCTTGAACAGCTTGAAATCCTCCTGAGACAGTTAATTGGGATTACTGTGGCTGATACCGAAATAACAGAAATTGTAACAGCTCATGAAGAGAGTACACTTTCCCCACTGCTGCACAGATATCCTGAAGCAGTCCTTTAAGAATAATAAACCTGAGCTTTATGTGTCCCCAATGGAGCCTGAGCAGGATGCAAATTTCAGTTTCAATTTGCATCTACGTGCTTTCTCAATCAGGAGAAAAAGCTTAACAATTTGTTATAGGAGACTTTTTCTTGATGATTTGTTGCGGTTGTTTCAGCAAATGTCCCAAACATTTGGTAGTTCCAGCTTCTCAAATATGATGATTTGCTCCTTTTTCTTTGCCATATATGTTAAGAAACTGAGTATCTTCATGTTTTGGACTATTGGTTGGACAATCAGAAGTAATCTTGGCCGTAAGGTAATCATGATTTTCCAAAATGATTGAAAGGTGCTTGGTGGAGTTCTCCTTTAAAACAAACAAATTTGTTTATTTTCAGTGTTACCCGCCAGATAGTACTGTGTGTATCCTTGAGGGCAAAAATGTCTAGTACATTTTCTTCCTAATTCAATATTTACAAAGTAGATTGCTAAAGCTTTTAAATCTAGTTTTGTTTATATCCATGTTTACAAGTTTATAGTCGGTTTCTTGCCACCTGTCGATCAGTGGAGCAATTTTACACCACTGTAGGACGAGCTAAACACAGTGAGGACCCCCTTCATAGAAAAACACCTCCATAGCGCTATAAGAGGTCTAAAGAAAATACTGGCAAATTAATTAATAAAGACAACCAGTTGGTTGAAGCTCTGGTCAACTGTCAGCGGCTCTGTAAGGCTTTCAGGCTGAAAAGGAAACCAAACTGTTGGACAGAAAAACTGAAGTATATAAAGAATAGTACTTTTTGTTCTCTAATCTCACATGTGCATTTATGCTGTGCAAGACATCAGAACATATTTCTCCACTTACACAAAAACCATCTGTCCACTGCCCCCCTCACAACCAGCACACCTGATTCTCAGCACTCTGGCAGATTTACAGTGTCAAAGGCCTTAAACTGACACAGCCAGAGCTGACACAGAACATGCAGTTACGTAAGGTTTAACTTTATTATTAATTTGAGAATTCTGTACTTTAAAATTATGTCCAACATGACTCAAATCGGTTTCTTTGATGTAGAGGAGAGATAGATATTTCATCATTTGATGAATAAGCCCAACACAGTGCCCACACTGACACTCAGTGTCGCCGCGCTAACCCCTCGAAATTAGGACTTGGAAAAAAATCTTACACACTCTGCATAAAACCCGGAGGTGTGTGATTCTGAATTATGATCTACCCCTGGCTTTTTGTGCAGAGGTCACGCAGAGGGAAACTGTGTAGGACAAGCCCTGGGGGAGCTCCAGCTACTGAACCAGCTGTCCCTCTAACTGTTCACCTAGACACCTTTTTCTCACTCTGCTGCACAGACACATCCCAGGACAACCAACACATAGCAGAGAGGCTGTAAAACATCCTGGCTTGAATATCTGCAGATGGGACACGACATGGGTTTAGATCAGAGTTTGAGAATTGGCGGATGACACAAAAAGGCTTAAATTATCTTGACAGAACATCAGAGGAGCTGAATGATTATGACCTTCAGCTGTAATATTTATATCTGAACTGAAGTTGAAAACCACAGTGAGCCAGAGTTGGATTTCAATTAGGCAGAGCTAATGGACTGAATGGATGAAGTATTTTTTCTCCATGCACACTGGCAAATCCTGCCACCCACTTTTCCTTTAATTTAATCTCCATGATGGAAAAATGACACAATGAAAACTGAATTGCATTGCCCAAGGTAATGCAATGAATCATCAGGATGCATAAACTCACCAGACACAAACACACATTTCTTTTAGCCCTCATGCACAAACACACACACATAAATGGACAGGTTTATTTTTGGGAGTATTGATCTATAACCTGAGAAAATTCTGACTGAATTTTTTTGGCATGAAGCGTGTTGGCTGCGGGCCCTTCTACAGTGTCGATCAAAGCGGTGGATAACACTTCCACATGTTCTTTCCCACAGCAGTCAGTCATCACCTCTGATCTTGCATTGGCTGCTGTGTGCGTCTGACTGAGGAAGAAGTTGCAGTACACACAAAGAATGTACTTCTAATAAACTGTAATCGATGCCTTCTGGTGCTGTGGTAACCTGCGCTAGACTGAAAGCTACTGCTAAAAAATTTTTGTGCAACTACCACTATATGCGCCTCTATTTTTAAGAATAGAAGAATTTAAAGGAAATTCAACTAAACGAGCATAAATACACAAACAAAAGTCAAGATCATTAACTATCAGGGAAATACATAAAAAGATATTCTTACTTGTTCTCCTGCAGGTAAGATGAGGCGCTCCTCCGGGTCTTCATACATTCATTGAAGCCAAGAAAATTATGCTTTGCTCTGTTGTGTCACTGCTCTGTCTTGCAGCCTCTCCAGCAAGGTGGCAGCTCTGTCAGCCCTCCCTCAGCCAGCTCCTTATCTTTCCTCACAGCTCAGGCTGAGGTTCAGCTCCTTTAGTGACAGAGAGAGAGTGAGTCGAAACCAGTGAGGGGGAGAGAGAGAGAGAGAGTGGGAGTAAATGTGTTTTAAAGTGTTTGGGTCAGACCCCCATTGCTTAAACTCCAACCCTTAAATAGCCGTCATTCTCCCTCCCTCCTCAGTCTTTCTTCCCTCCCTCTACTGTAACTAATGGATGCAGCGCTGGGCTGCTGCTGCCTTCAAATGAGATGCCAGTGTTACTGGGAGTCATGACAAAGCGAGCAGCGCTTGTGGTTGTGCAGGAAAATTAGAGAGGAAAGCCGGGAATGAGAGGAAAGTGAAGTCAGACTGTAGACAGAAGACAGACGATTTCCCTTTAACCATATTAACTTTGCAGTAATGACTTGGGATTTTATCCTGTATGATTAATGCTGAAGAAGTGAAGCAGATTCTTTGTTCAATTTACTCAAATATTGAATCAGGGAAATCCGCCCTCAATCACCCATCACCATGACTCTTTATTTCCATGCTTAACACTAATCCCTCAGCTCATAAAAGCTCACAGCGTGAATCTTTCTGCAGTTCTGTGACAGTGATCGATATCTACAGCAGCTGAAACCACACTTTATTATACATGTACACACTCTTAACTGACTAAATATGACATTTTTCCTGATTGAATAGTTCCAGTAATTGTCCAGAAAAGTGGGTGCCCAATTTTAAGGCCAATCTCCAATTCCTGGAGGAAATGTTTCCTTGCGCGGACACAGTTATATCTTGCACAGACATGGTCATATGTCATACATTTAACAGATGGACTGAGCAGGAAACAGACACATTCTTAACTATTGCGTCCAGCCATCTTGGATTAAAATGAAAGCAAGCTACGAGAAAATATGTGATATCGGTTGCCGTCTGTCCTGAATGTAAAACTGCAAGACTACTCAGAGTTCAGCTGTGGAAGCAGGCAACACTTCACCATACGGCTGCTACACAGTTTAATCTTAATATAAGATTAGATGAGGATAAGGCAGGTATCAGTTTAAACCTTTAAAGTGAGTCTGTGCGACTGGTTAAGATGTTCAAGACATGCTGGTTTGTTGTTTGTAGTTTATACTAAGTGTAAAACACCTTTAGATTCCGAAGATAATACAGATTAGGGAACTAATGCTTATCGTCATTATTGATTATGTGTTTATCAATGAATCATTTGGTCTAAAAAATGTCAGAAACTAGTAAAGTAGAGTCAGTTTGTTGCTGTGTCGTTTCAAGGGGAAACCATCTGACTTTCATTCGTTTGTGAGGTTTCACGGATCCCGCAAAACATTGCACACTGACAAATAAACTAAAAAGTAAGCTTGTGGAAATCTACAGTAAGGTTTCATACCACAACTACAAGACTATTGGAGGTTTTCCCTTCAATGTGGTGTACTGAACAGCCAGGGGAAACAATGGAGGGCAAGAAGCTCAAAAGGAGCAATGAAAGACATTCTCTTGGTATAAGCTGTCAACTGCTGTTTCCGTTGCCATCTAAACTGTGTTTTGCAAACCATACTGAAAGTAATGGCTGCAACCAAGGAATTTCATTCATGACAATTATCTTCTATTTTGATTTCTCATTTGTTCATTTAAATATAAATCAATAATAAACCCAAGCGCTTTAAGCCAATTAAACTCCTGTGAATTGCTTGTTGTCAGAAACCAACAGTTCAAATTCAAAAGATATTCAGTTTACTGTCATTTAAGACAAACAAAAGCAGAAAATCCCATAAATGTTTGGTAATTTTACTGAATGAAAAATAATCAATTGTTCGATATACAGCCACTCATTTGTTTTGCCATTTTTCCCCCCTAAACTATACAAATGAATTACAGAAAGAAATGACTCAATGTGTAAAGATTTCATCTGCATTATGGTAAATAAAATAAGTAATACATTTCAATCAGAAAAGTTAATTGTGGCCTTACTTTTATAAACTGGCCATGAGGAAGAGCATTTAAGAGTCAATGGACTAAAACAATAAATCCTGACTAATCTAACAGGACAACCGAGCTAAGTAGATTTGTCACTTTTCATTGCAGGTTGTTTGAGTCAGGTAAATGAACCCTCAAGGCACAAGACAACAAGTGTCTGTACTTCAGGATCCAATAATGCAAAGCAGGACTATATGCATGTCTGAGACAGAGTTCGAGTATGTGTTGAAGAGGGTCCACTCTCAAGCCGGGGAAAAACTCATAAAATCTGTCACCGTTCTGTAAATCAAATATTCTCTTAAGCTTCAGAAGACCCCAGGGATCTGGTCTGGTGAAGAGCCCTGAAGAATGAGAAAATGTGGAACCAAGTAAATAGGTCACACTGTGGCCCCTTTTAATTTAAGACTCCACATGTGTTTCACATGTACGACACATTGCAACACAGCTTGTGTGGCTCAGGCGCAAACCATAGAACATTTGCAATCTATTGTGACTGCAGCTATAAACACAACAGGCAGTTATGATTACAGCAAGACCATCTGAAGGATGTCTGCCACCGTTAGAACAAATACACTTAGGAAACCATGTCTGCTACTTAACGAGACCGAGCGTCTACAGCCATGCTAGCAGATCTGAGAGGCACTAAAAACAAGTACAGTACAGCTGACTTTTACCACTGCAGGTATTTGGTCATAACCCAAACAATAAAGTATTGTACAGATTCAAAGTTAAGGGGTCACAAGTGTTATTGCACTTCAATCCATGCAGTAGATACTGAGAATATTTTCTCAACCCCACAGACGCCAACCATGTGTTGGCACAACAGTAACAGTCAGGGGATTCATCATCTGAGGACCAGAAACATCTGATAATAATAATAACAACAACAAAAACAACAACAACAACAACAATAATAATGATAATAATAATCCATGGTAATACATCCAAAATGTGTTGATATTTTGCTAAGACACAAAAAACACCTGCTGGGAGAACTGCAGGAAACGTCTGGAGATCACCATTGTAGGATTTATTCTCTGAGGAACATGCACTGATCAGCCACAACATTAAATACCCATCAAACATTTCAGAGAACTGCAGTGTTATGAGATGATCATTCACATCACCTGTTAATGCTTTTAATGTTGTGGCTGATTGATATAAATAACTACACAAAATTTCAACCCATGAAACAGTCCAGGTGTCTCAGTCTGGACCAAAGCGGGAAACCACCATTGTAATTCCTGGAGCCAAACCACTAGCATGGATAAAATTGTATAAATCTAGCATTGATCGAAAACTTTGAGCACCGCCCAATAAACTCTTGATATCCACAATAAAGAGAAGGTCAGATGATAGTGGTAAAAAAACTAATATTTTTTAAATACTGTCAAAAAAATGTATGTGCAGATGTGCAAAGCAGACGGCTCTGTGAGGAGACTTGGACCAGACCAAAACCATCCTCCTTTAAAACAACACAGGTGTTCTGGTGTTGGAGGTTAAAGTCAGTGTTACAGATCTTCATCACCTTAAAAAAAGGTTAAACTCCATATTCTGAGTTTTCACTCAACATGTGGTCCTTACCAGATACAGAAATACAGCCTAGTGAAATACTGTAGACTAAAGTGAGAACAAGGTTTTAGCTTCAACACAGAAGTTCAACGTTAAAATTTAAGAACACCTTTCAATGAGAAGAACTGAAATTGAATCGAATCCAAGACCCACTTTCTTCATCTTTTGTGGCAATAAATTAATTAGCTTTGGGTTTTAGATTGAATTTGGACTAAAGAAGCAACCTAAAGATGCTATCTTGCGCGATTGTCAATTTAACCTGTTTTCTAATTAATTCTGCTAACATGTTTCTTCCTTAATAGACAAAACAAAACAATTTAAAAAACTATTAAACTATTCTTTCTTTGCAGACTGAATGAATTTTAGTCTCCTGTGCACTTAACAACTTGCCTAAGACTAAACATCTATTGGTAGTTTATACAATGGCATTCTTTCCTAGGAATTATGGTTGATACACCCAATCCATACAGTTGGGTTGTCACACTCCTTGGTCCAATCCTCTATAATCTCAACAGGCAGAACCTGGCATAAAGAAAAGTTGAGTGTCTCCAGTCCGCCCTTTGCATTGGGTTGTAATCATAGAGCTCTCCAGGTTATGGGTGGTTTGGGCTCAACAGTTCACCTAAAATGAACCACAAGGTCTGTAAATGTAGGTGCAGGATTATTTTTATATGGAGGATAACAAAAAAAAATGATGACTGCTTTTTTCTTTCATTTACTGACATGCACAAACCGGATAAATGATGTGCCAAGTTGCCAAACAATTTTATAAATTCATATCTACAAAATACTTTGCAAGAACTTGGAAAAAATGAAACTGGCATTTGATTGAACTAAAATTTAGTTACAAAGGCAACAAAAGTCTAGGCTTTGGTTGTTGGCTACCAAAGCCAAGTTTGCTAATTAAAGAGTCATATAAGTAATTTTGTTTTTTTCCATGTTGACAGGCACCACGTTGAAATATTTACATAATTTACTTAATTACGTAGCTATAAAATTACGGAGTA
Organism: Diplodus puntazzo; assembly: GCA_963678695.2. Lineage (NCBI taxonomy): Eukaryota > Metazoa > Chordata > Actinopteri > Spariformes > Sparidae > Diplodus > Diplodus puntazzo. Next base: position 22,285,719 of record OZ023173.1, on the reverse strand, counting down.
TTTCTGCAGGAGGTTTAAAAATGGGAGGTGTGTGCCGTTTGATCTTTTCTAGTTAAAGAGTAGAAAACTAAAAAAGTAAGAACAGAAAGCAGTCTGACTTGAAACAAAGTTGCAGTGCAAGTGTTTTGTGCTGTAGATGTAGCTGTAAAGATTGACAATGCTTAGTGTATCAAATTAGATTTGTTTTGTTGAGGAAATGGTACGTTTTTTCTTTCTTCGGTTTCTCTCAAATATAATCAATAAAAGTTTTCACAGGTCATTTTTTCACGGTTCCTATTAATATATATTCAACTGTAATCCCAGATAAACCACTTCAGTTTACTTAAAAAAGTTCTCGTCTCATTTCCTGGCTGGTGCTCTTGAATCACCTTTTCTTGCCTGGAGTATTATTTAGTCTTCCTGACGGAGGTTTTTCTATACTAAAATCAATAGAAATATGCACAGGTCATTTTAATTTCTATCCAACTTATAAACTTACACATCTACCCACAGCCAAATTGTTGCACAAATTGCAACAGAACTTTAAGAAAATCTGCAAAAGAAAATCACAATTAATGCATGTTTCCATTCATCAGTAACGTGAATATTAAGTGTTTGTTTGCCAATAATTTCGTACTCTGAAGCCACTGACCCACTGCAGAGGAGGAGAGTGCGACAAGATGATGTAATGAGATGAGTGCCAGTCAAACTTAAAAGCGTAAAAAATTTGAAGGAAATATTACATTTCAGCGTATTTTATGTTTTAATTTGAGGAAGGTTACAGTCTCTGCATTGCTCCACAGAAATCTGACGTTTTCGTCTCTTCAGTGGTTCTTAAAGTTACATTATCATTTGTTTCCATTGCACTGCGGCTTTCTGATTTCTATCAATAAACTAACCTTTTCAACGTCAGCTAATTTTGGGCTATTTTGCGATTTTGGGGTGATTACTCCTTAAAAGTTGCTAATTTCAAGACGTGTCCCTACATAACCCGATTGGAAGACAATAAATAAGGTCACAGAATAAGATCATATTATATCGCATCCGTTTCTGTTGACTTATAGATGTGAGGATTTTCCAGCGGGGGTCACGAGATTTATTATCAACGAACTGTCCACAAGTCTAAACATAGCAACACAAGAAATGCTACCTCTCAGATGATCTCATTAGTTTAAATGACCCACTATAACTCTTGCAAATCCTTGACGCAGGCAAGACATTTGATTTATCTGCAGATTAAATTAAATAGCCTCAAATAACAGCGGTGGTAGTGATAATTGAGCTGTGGTAGAGTCAAGAAACCTTGAAACGCTGTTAAACATCAAACTTGTTGAAAATATTAACATTGGCAAGCTGAGTGACAATCAAACAACTGTGGCAGAGACACAAAAAAAACAGAAAGATTGAGAGCCAAGGATTCTCATATGTGGTGTTACATCCTCATCTGTCTAACTCTGAGTCAGCTTCAGGCCATGTGCAGACACTGAGCAGAACAGAGATGTCACCGCTCACACAAACATGAACTAATATGGCTCTGAAGGCATAACAAATCCTCTCAGGTCGCTCCTGAGGCTTGCCAGCACATCTGCTGAGAGCTTCTGATTGCAGTCACTATTAAGAGCGGCTTCAAGCAAAACCAGACGGCAATTTCTGCATGGAGATCCCTTCCCTTTGTTGTCTCAGTGTGGTAGCTCTAATGAGCTTGTGTTCTTTACAGATTAGAGGATCTGCACTTCCAGGCATTAGTTTACGGATTATGGTGACACTAGTGAATGATCTGTACTGAATGTGACCCTTTGTTAACTGATGTGTTTGGCTGGATAGACTGAGAGCTCAATCAATCACAGGGCCAGATATCCTTAATAAGATCAGTGATGTGTCATTCATTGCTACAGTTAATGTCATGGTGATGAGAGGAATTACAGGACTGCTTTCATCTTTCATAAAGCTGCCACATAATATATATTTATGTTGCAAATCCAGCATTTTCTCCCTCAAATTAGCTAAACGCTTTGGCAATTTCATGGCAATCCACCAATAGTTTTTCAGACTAACTCAATATGTGAGATGTCAACATCTTGGTGGCCTTTGTACATAATTTAATGGTAATAAATCCAATACTTGTTGATATAATATTACTCTGGACTGACCAACCAAGTCTTAATAGTAATTTCACATAAAAAAAGGAATACAACCCACTACTAATTATTTGAACAGATTTAAAATACTACCCAAACTTTTAAACTACAAAGAAGAATATGTCTTGTGTTGTAGTCGACATGGTCCAATTTAGCCTACAGTTTTCAAAAATCATCTCAGTGCTTCATTCTCTCCTTTTGATGGGTTTATTTGCTGAGTTAATGGTCTTATTGAGCAGGGAGAAAAATTATCACTGTCAATTAAAACAGACAAAGAAATATAAAGACATGCTTTGACTGCATTGGGAGAGTCTTTTGTCAGTGCTGCACGGTCCAGTGAACTCAGTGTTGTAAGGTGAAGATGTTCGGGGATTGCTGACCACACAAAGCGCTTCCTAAAATGCAGAGAGAAAACTGAGCAGAAGATATAATCTGTCTCAGCCGAATTGTTAATTAAACCCATTAAATCCAAGAGCATCTGCCATGAATACTTAAAAATAACCATCATTTTAAAAGCAAACTATGACAAGGACATTTATAGCTCTTCTGATGTATTTTGCCAACAATGATTATTCTAGATTAGACCAAATATGTATTGTTATAATAACACTGACACTTGCCCACTTAAGACGACAGTGGAAACATGCATTCTCCCCTAAACAAATCTTACAAGGCTTACAACAAGCACCACACATTGTCCCAAAATACATCAGTAAAGTCCCAAAAGACAGAAAATCTACAAGAATGCAGCTGTGAATGTGTCTGCTCAGATATCACATTGAACACATAAGCCAGTGTCTCTATTGGAGTTTAGATCACAGCATTAGACTGTAATCCTCCCTCAGGAGTTCATGACATTCATGCCAACAGAAATGCTGCAGTGTTTGAAATCTTCCATGGTACAATTCAGCTTGTAACTTTTAACAAGTCTCTGTTTAAGCAATATTTAAAGATCTTAGAGCATTAAACATGTTTTTCTTGACCTTACATTAGGGTCGCTGAAGGCTTCGTATGCTTAGGTTGTGAGCAGCTCAGCCAAATTGTTAAATTTCAACAGTTTGAAGAATCGTGAGTACTTTGGTAAATATTAACAAAGCTAACTTTCCATGACCTTGACAAAAGTGACTTAGCTAAAGGCACACAGGTCTCAGGATGTAAATCCTGGACTCCAGTATCCAAGTGCTGCAGATCCACTGCACCCATCATCAAGGCTGACCTTTGACCAACAACTTCTGTGTAACACAAAAACATGCTTCCCTCAAACCTTGCCAAAGTCTGGAGTTCGGTCAAAGTACGGCCAACTTCTTCAAGTGGATCGCGGAGAACTCACATGGGCTTCATCATCATTCAGGGACAAATGGTAGCTTCCTCTTCCACATCCATTTAATCTTCCATTCTCTGTTTTTCATGCAAGACGATGTAGATTCCAAGCAACATTGAAATAGCCTAGAAAATCCATGATGATAAGCACATGGCTACCAACAACTGTTGCACAGTACAATAGTTAATAGTGTTGCAGGGGGTGCTGCTTTTAACTGTCATCGACTAAAGACAAACGCATCAACAGTTATGGACACATTGTAAAGCAGACAATGAAGAGGGAGTGCTGCTGTCAATTCAAGCCAGTATGTGTGTATGGAAAAGGACTAAAATGGAATTAGCATTAGTACTATACAAACTAAAGAGACAGGGTTAGACAGTAGAAGTGATATAAACTTGCAGATCATAAAATGAAGTTGCGCTTGAAGCAAAAAATTGGTGATATTATTTTGATTCTCCTGATATTTTAAACTCCCCAATATAATCTTCAGCATCAGCCTCAAAAATCCAGTATTGGACGGGCCATAAAAGGATGTACACTGTTCTATAAACAAGGAAAACTATAATTACAGGGAGGATATCTTTCTGTTGGTCGACAGAAATCATTTACAAATGCTTCAGTTTATTCACACACTGCTGATTCTATGTTGGCAGCTTGATATTGCGGCTTCAAACATGTTATTTTCTGCACAAGTTGCCCTTCAAAAGTTATGGCATAGAGCTGAAAGCAGTCCCAGCTAAGTTATAACACTGCTGGTACTCTCTGCTGAGCTGCAGGGCCTCCCCAGTTTCCAGGCCTGCCTCATTCCATCCAGCTGACATTTCCCCACTGTGGGAGATGGCTGATCTTCACAGAGGCTACTCAGTCTGGCCTTAGTTAGCAGCTACTCAGCGCTTTCATGCACACAGCTGCAGGAACTCTGCGGTCTCAACTTGGACAAAGACTTATGGACAAATGTGTGGGAGCATGAAGCGATCATTCTCACTCATGTGACGTCTTTCACTGTGAGGTAACTACTTTTTCATCCACGTGAGAAATGGTCTAATACAATATCTGGTGAATCTATAAATGCTAAGTGATAAAGCTTGAGGCTCATTTCCAAGATTTAAAACACACCAGTGAAGAAAAGGTGACACCTAACTTCCTCTAACATAAATGCAGACAGACAATGTCGACAGACAAGCTGCATTTTTTTTATCTAATACTTTGGTGTTGCAGTAAATATGGCTTGCTGAAACGAAATACTGCAGCACTAATACACTTAAACTGCACCACCTTCAACTGGGAATAGGCTGAGGTAAATTATTTCCTCTAAAGCAGTCTGTTGCTGACTGATGTGCAGATGAGCCGGCTGGCTATCAATAACTGTCAACACTGGATTTGCTGCATAGAGGTCATAAAGTGAGCACCCAGCATAAAATACATACACCATGTAGATACAGTATATTTCAAACTAGCTGTCAGGCCACATCGAGGCATCACAGCGCACCATTTCTCTCTGCAGTCGACATTAAGAACAGAAGAGTCTGCAACTGATTAGCTCTTCAAGATTCTTTTTATATCTGATAAAACCAACTTGGAAATACGGTGTATCTAAAGCTACACTAAAACATGCCTGGCTTCAGCACTGTAATATAACGCGATAAGACAATTAACTTAATATATCTTACACAACCCAGCAGGAGTAGGCATCAGCCAGTGCAGGACTTCCTACTTTTAAGAGCTTAATAAATAAAATGTGGGTCAGCTGCTTATTGAAGATCAACTCTAAACCTCCAACATCAGTTTTTTGACACTTTGGCACAACACTGATATATCTAGTTATCATCAAATGCACCCACAAGATTACTTTTGCATATCCTAACGTTGCACAGAGTGGCCAAGTTCTGCTATTTTCATTCCATCAACATAACTTTATCAATAGTGCACATAACTTCTATATGAATTGATATCATAACATGGAGCATATTCTAGCCATCAGCTTCATCCAGCCTATTCTAGAACACTAATCAAATAGAGCATTCATGTGTTGCTACAGTACAAACCTGCTGCAACAAAGACAAAATTAGATCAATGTATTATTAGCTTTGTATAAGATTTTACTTGATTAGATGACATCACAGAGGAGGCTGCATTCTGAATGGGACAAAGCCACCACAGGAGGAAACTTCAGTGAAGATAGAGGATGTGAAAAGCCTTGAACATTTTTTGCTCAAGATACTATGTGTATAAAATGTGGTGGGAAGCATTAACAAATGCACACAAGGTACAACGAAATATTTATCACACGAGGTCATGTCATTTACCAGAGCACTGCAGACAAATTTAAAAAAGGGAGCAAAAAGAAAACTGCATGTCAATCAGCGGAGGGCATTTCCACAACAACTCCACGCAACTGCCCAGAAAGCTAGTTTCCCAAAATGTTTATCACTACAGACACTCAGTCAGCATCATTTGTAGATCCAATTGAAATACTGATTCAAAAAAGAGGAGCCCTAAAACATAATCCAAAGCACATTCCACTTAGAATTCATAAACATTATGTTTTATAATCTTAAAATAATTCTAAATCTGCAAAATAGGCAATACACAAAACTTCAATGTTATGATTTCAAACAGATTTAAGATGTCAGTTTGTTGATATTTTCTGCTTTGCGTGGGATATCTTTGTCTTGAAGAGCTGATTCATGTACTTAACACTAAATACCAAACAGGGACACCTCTAACAATCCCCAGCAGATTCCCATCAACCATCAGTGAGAAATATTAGTTAAGATAAAGATGGTTTTAGCACGGCAGCTGCATTTAGATAAACTTCCCTGTGTGACCAGACTGTTGTTATGCTCAAAACACAAGTTTTGCATACAGCTAGAGAGGGGGAGGTGATGTCATGCTTATCAGGCTACTGGAAAAGTTAGTTCAGCGCAAAATACTGGATAAACATGTCTCTGTTAAATTAAACATCAATGTGACAAGTATCCATTAATCTGATTACTTACTGGACAGAAAATGTAAGCACTACCATCTATGCTGTCATTTACAACACTATCATTTACAATTATGTCTTAAAACAACATATACTCATAGGTGCATAGAAAGAGTTACACTTCTAAGGGTGAAATAAGGTCTTGTTGAAAGGAGGGAAATGCAGTTAACTACGCACAGTGAACATGCCGTGGACTGTGGGAAGCACCAAACCACCCAGTCATCCTGCTGCACACGAGTGAAGTTCTGCCAAATATGAAGTCACATGTTTAGTGGTTAGGTCACTGTAGAAGCGATCCGTTCTTCAGAATTCATTTTAAGGCATCAAGAATTTCTGTTATATTAGTGTTTTCAGTGTTTCATGATGCTATTTAAACACAAAAGTTCTTAAAATTAAATTCAAAGGTTAAAATGCTGAAATCTAAAAGACACACACTAATGTCTTAAATACTTTCATTTGGTTTCACTAGGGGAGGTTCATCTAAACGGTGCAGCAGCTGCTTAATATGATTGAAGAATTTCTATCAATCCTATTCATGAAAGATGAACATTTTTTTTTGATGACAATGTGGAAAAGAGCTACTCATTAAAAAACCTCACCAAAAGACCAGCCTCACTTGCCCAAACCAACCAAAACAATCTCCGGTTACCAGGTGAACTATACCACTGCCTTTTGATGCGGGTGACCGTGGGAGTAGGAACATTTCCGCAGAGGTTAGTCAGAGATGATTTTCACATGGTACACCCTCTAAAAACAGCCTTCCTGATGACAATTTTAATTTCTGGACGATTCTGCAGTAAACATAATACAGTTCTTTGAATAACTGCTCAATCACATTTTAGCTATTTTTGCTTTAAAAAATTGCTATTTTAAGATTCTCATGTATTTCTGATGCCATTTTAGTTTTCTATCATTGCATATGAACATGAATGAAGTGATGAGACTTTTTTTTTCTGACATCTTATTTACAAAAACTTGTCAATGATTTATAGAGAAACTAAAATGTATATAAAATAAAAAAAATGGAAAAAAAGTATCGCTTGCAGCCATAATCATTATTGTTCTTTTAAAAAAAGCCCATAATTAGCTTCTTCACTACAAATGCAACCAAACCAATACTCCATTCAGACCAAACGAAAAAGCCACAAACTGCCGTTAACATCTGCCTTTTGACTTTAATGTGAATGAGTACAACTGGAATTCACTCACGCATCAAATCACTCAGCAGTAGTCTTGGGTATTAACTGGCTCCAGCTCGGATTGGCTGTGATGGAAACACAAAACTAGGATTGACACACTAAATTCTGCCTCTTGTCAGGTGTGTTACTATGATGCACATTAAAGTTAAATATGCTAACTCATTAATACTTTTTAGTCCGTCTCTGTCCAAGAAATGCTTGGTCAACAACAAGTTTTGAAGAGAAACTGAGTACAAATCTCAATAGAGATGAGAAAGAAGCAAGATGTCTCACTCCTTAGCTACTTCCATCATCAGCTCCAAAAGAAACAATGTGTCTAATCCAGAATGTTACTGATTAAATATTCAGGTTGCATTCTGATGAGGTATGTGCTCTGCTGCTTTCTACTGTTCTTGGCTGTTCCCTGGTTTTGCAGTGATTGTGATGATAAACAAAGGTGACACACAAGAAAAAAAAACAAAATAAAAGGTTTACTGATGGTTTGTTTCTACTTCTGAAAGCAAACAGTCTACAACTCTACAAGTCATTCTGTAAAAGTGTCCCCATGACAAACTGCTGGTCCCCTGACGCTATTTGAGATTTGACCCCTACAGTTTACACTCAGACATACTTTCAAGGTTGTATTAAGCATCCGTTTCTGTTCTGCTTGAAGTGGCCATCCATCTCCAGGGGAATGTGACTGCTGTCTTAAAAACCATGGTGAGGAAAACACAAACATCTCAAACAGGGAGAGTGACTTGTGGGAGAGCTTGGTGAAGCAGGCAGCCTGAATGGTGGTTGTTATCTGTCTAAACCAGATGTGCTTACAAACCAGCTGCTGTTTTCAACAACTCCTCAACAATACACAAAGTTACATTTCAGTTGGGGCTACTTTCCTCATGTTGTCTTATACTGCTGTTAACATAAAGTATCAATTATAGCGTATTTTATATCATTATAATCAATTCCAATGTAGCAAAAAAAATACACAGCAATTATCTTAGATAAAACAAAGTGTATATTGTATATGAAATAATAACAAAAAGGAGGAGCCAGAACCAACTTGACGGGAGCCGTCCAACATACTCCAATGGGTATTTTCAGCAAAAACTGGATATCAGTTGTCCGTTGAATCAATACCACAGTATATTTCGAGTCCAATCTGCCATGTGGAGTTAACACTTCACTAAACACCACAAATCAAAAAAGCCACATTCATTTACTCACCAATTTGTAAATGTACTTTGAACACAACAGCCGTCTGCTGAGCAAGACCAATTTACAAAGACTAATGGTAAGTAAAAATATTATCAATTTCTTAAAATATCAGAAAAAAGTCAACCACTCAGTATTAGGACTTACAGTATAAGTTGTTTTGTCCACTTCACCTCTGATTCAACTGCAACAGATGAACTTCAAGTCCTCAGGAAGTATCTTCCAGGTCATCAAGCTGATGATAGAAAGGCAAAAACACGAGCTCAATCCACATCTAGTATCACAGAGAAGTTCTGTCCATCAATGGAGTATTCAGTCTGTTGTCTGATGTTTTGTAAATCAAAAAAAACAAATAAGTAAACAATTTATCTTAAGTGGAACAAATTGTCGGTGGCCAACAGTAGCTGATATGTGCATGGGTCATCTGGCTCCCTGCAGGAAGTCTGTAAAATAAAGGAGCCAAAATCAATACCGGTAATAAGCCATCAACTGAACAAAAGAGGTCAGTGCTTCCAGACAGAGAGGGATTAGAGCTGGCATGCTTGTCTGGGTAAAGCGGTCTGAACGCTGCTGTCCTACACTTGGACTGAAGTTTTACTACCAAGCGTTTCTACTTTCATTGGCAGCACTGTGTAACCTACTGTCTCTGTGTGTTTTTGGAGAGATTAAATTCATTTACGTGGCTTTGTATTTTAACAGATTTATACACTTTGTCAAATAAACACATGAACGCTTAAGTCCCAGCCTACTTCAGGGCTTGTCTTTCATTTGACTGCCTTCACAGGAGTACAGCAATTGATTTTTATTAGCCTAAATCTGAAAGGTGTCACATGAAGATAAGTCCTTTCCATGTTTCTTTTTTATGGTATTTACAAAATCAATGCAAGAAATCGCAGGCATGTAATCATATTTTGAGCTCAAGGACATTGCTGCCATCATGACAAAAACATATTTGCTCATTTAAAAACATTATGTTCTTTCTATCCCTTTCAAGTTTTAACCAAACAAGACAAAACAAACATTAATTGCATTTTCTTAGTGTAGCTGTATTTCATAATAATGTACTTAGAAACATGTATTATATCACTTAATTTTGCTATATTATGAAACATTCTCGTTATTTGACAAAACATATTACAATAATTAGGCATAGGTGCACATGACAATATAAAAGCCGCTCACAGCTTATTAAAACATATAACATGTCTTGACCAATAATTCTATTTGACTGCTGTAGACTGAAGCGTCATTCAGCTTTCATTACATGAAATGAGTTTGTTTAAAAGAATGCCGACATTGCATTTTTATGAAAGTGACATAAGACACGAAAGTATTGTTAACATCCCCACAAAGGATCCCCCGATCCCGGCCGAATTCTAACAAATAGCTAGCTACATTCTAACGACCATGCCTGCTAGCAAAACAAAGACAACATGCAGTTAACTTCAGTTGTCTTTACGATGACAAAACAGAAGAAAATAGTGGCTTCAGAAAAACACAGCTGACCATTGGGTTACATTACAACCCGCATAACATTAAAACACATAAATCTTGTGTTCCTGCAGAGAAGGCGGTAAAATACAGCTGTATGAGGTCTTGCGTTAAATCTGGTGTAAATACTCGGCTTTGTAATAATGTGTGCAAGTTGTTAGCAGGTCAGAGGTAAACCTGACATGGATACTCTCTGGCGTCTTTGATCTGTGTCCTCAGGAGGTTGTCCTGAAGGAATTCTTTGAAAAAAAATCGTTGGCCTGCTGATTTATATTAGTTCTGGCTAACAAAAGACTTTCGGATATCCTCTATGCTCATTTGCCAGTGCTAACACTAACGTAATTTCCAGGACTAAAATAAAAGTTTCCTTCTTTAACTCTCAGTGTTGGATGTTATTCTACCTCAGGGGTTATCTGGAGACAGGAAGGTGACAAGTAAATCAGGACTATTTCATCAGTTTTTGTCTCCCTGCTGGAGTCTGAGGGTGTTAAATGTTACCTCTGAGTGTCATCAGTTGACTTCATGTTCCTGAAAGGAACAACTGGCCAATTTTCAACCTTATTTCCATGCATTAGTCATGAGACTGAGATGTCTACAGTGTTAACGCCCACCATACTTCCCAATGATTTCTTCATCACTGCAGTAAATACCGAATAGGCCCAGAGTGTCCCAACAGCTCAATCAGCCATCAGGGTAGTGTGTTTTAACAGCAGAAATACATTTCTTGTAAATGTGTGGAGGATGTAAGAGCTAAACATTGTTCATCTATTTGCTTATCAAGAAGAAATGAGTCATCACAATTTATAAAAACCCATCTTGGCATCTTGAAAATTCTGATGTACATTTTTCACAATTTTCTGGCATTTTTGTTTTACTCAGATTAAACAGATACTGCCCTCTGGAGTACTGAATGATATAAGTCTCACAATATATATGTGCTCAAGTACAAGTGATGGTCTTGTCTGGACCGGGACTGATTCATACATTTAATGAGGGTGGTCCGGAGTTGCATTCTGCATGGGATTCCACAAAAAAAAACATGCAGATGATGATCTGCCTCATCCTGGTTGTTGACTGTTATTTTTAATCCATCGATGGTGTAGAGTTCATTCCTGAAACAATTGACATATTATACATAGAAGGAATTTCCCTCTGATTTGGTGTTAAAGAGTTTTATGTAGATTCAATTTCATGCTTGTTACGGTAAGCTATATTATACATTTACACGTGTTTTTGGCAAGGCAGCATGCATGTGGTCCATTAGTATTGCGTAACTTCAGCAACGTGAGTCCAACAAGAAAACAGGCCTTCATTTCATGCTGCTGCCAAGTTCTTCAAGATCTCCCCTCTGAGAAGAAAACCATGGAAATGTTCAAACTGGTTATTTGAGTGATGTTGTCATTAGCTTTGCATAGTTTCTTGGAAATACAAAAGACAGAATACACAATTTATGCTAAAGTGTTAGCATACATACAGCTGGCAGGATCATTTTCACGTGTTTTGAAGTAATGGAGACAGTTCTCTGACCCCTTGTCAAAAATCCCTGAAGCCCGATGTTTCCATCTTTAAATATCTGGTTTCCAGGGAAACCTCGAAAAGCATGAGTACAAATGTTTCAAAAGCTGACAAGAGGTTTCTTTCTGTGCATTTTTGGCTAATCAGTAAATGTACTAACAATAATATTGTTGCATGATTTGGATGAGATTAACAATATTGTACCAGATGACACTGAGCCCTCTGCACTGTTTAAATAAGTCATTCATGGCTGGATGCCATCAGTAGCAGAGATTTCTAATTCCACATGCAGGATTCATTGGTATTGTGCTGCAGATGTGAATTTTGGCACTGAAATTAACAAGCGTATATTTATAACTTTAAAGGCAACACCAGACTTCTGCTTTCAAAAGGCTTTAGACTCAAGCAGACAAAGACAAAGTGTAAGCAAGTTAACGAAAACCAAGGCCAAAAATCGACATGAGGATAAAACACCATGATGAATCAGGTTGTTGTGAGGAAGCTGAGACAGTTTATGTCAAGATCTGATGGTCTGCTGGATAGTTTCCTTTTACTTTAATTTTTTTAAATTTTAATTTTAAATTTTTTTAAAATGACACTGGTCTCTTAATAAGGCAAGCATATATAAAATGATTTTAGGCAGCAATAATGGCTTTATTAATGATATGGAAACAGTTGATGCTTTATAGATCAGTTATAAGCCATTTCTTAGCGCAATCTTTGGGTTGCCAGGTTGTGTAAAATTCCTTTGGCTGGTGGTTTAACCTCTCAAAAATAACAACGTCTAGACAAACATTGTTTTAAATGTTGGTTATCCGTTAATAAAAAGTGACAAAACTTTAAGCCATAAACAGGGAAGTATTGATTTCAATTATAAATGGAAAACTTATCAAAACGATCAATCTGCCTATTTATGCTCATTTGTAGGGTGGGGAAAAAAAGTTGAATCTTTGTTAGGAAGCTGATTTTGAAAATGTAAGTGACAGTTGTCAGGGCCAAAAAAAAAAGATGTTTATGATGTTATTTTTACAAATACAATAGTCAGTGAGTGCTAAAAAAAAACCCATAAGTAAATAAAAGGATTTTACTGTAGATTATCCACAACACATTTCATAAGGTAAGAAGTCAAACAGTCCTTTGTAGTCATCTTCCTGATGAATCAAAGAGTTAGAAAGACAAAGCCAATGTCTTGCTACTTTGCGACAGCCAATTGCGGGTATCTGATGTACAAAGCATTCATAAACTATTCACTGACATTCAGGCGATCTGTGCCTTATTTGAAAGTTGATGGAGGTTAATATGTAAGCAATAAATGCTATTTGATTAAGTGATTTAACATTAGCATCTTTAGAGAAGCACTGCAGTCAAAAAAGTGAGCAAGTGAGTGGATATCATCCAATCAGTGACTGATTGTACCTAATGTTTCCCAGCTGTTTGATCAAGCACAGTTTTTAAATCTTTAAAACACTGCCCAGTTATAACAAAATCTCCTACTGAAGAAATCATATTGTTTATATGTACTAATTTGAACCATTTGTCTACTGCAGGACCTGGACGTAAGGTATTCTAACCCACTGTAGATATTTATCAGGCTACCAATATCCAATATCTCTGTCAGGATGTCCTGTGGCAACCTCATTAATTGTGTAACGGATATAAAACCTTAAACTATAAACATTCTCCTCTTTTCTCCAGGAGTCCCTCCAAAAAGAACAAGGCCCCAGGAGGCCCTGGAACACCTCAGATTTTGTCATGAATTTGTTGAACAGGGCTTCCTGATCCAAGAACACCAATAAAACACACCTCTGCCCTAGAGGCTCGTTTATTTTAATGGATGACTGCTATTTTGGAGACAACAACATGGATGATAAAGGAAAATATGAATCCATCAAAAGATACTAAGAAGCTTTATGACTTTTTGTTATGTAAAGCTCATGAATTTCATTTATTCATAGATTCTTGTATTATCATACTATGGTAGAATGTAAATTATTTCAAAGCCTACCCATATCTACTATGGTCTTTTATCTGATTCAGCACAGTCGAACACATTGATTAGAGGCTCATTTCATTCAGCATTAGTTACCACATTAGTTGGCAGATGACTGCATGAGTGGAGAGAGGAAACAGGCACATAATGTCAATAGGTTCACTTGAGTCAGGGCAGATGAGTCACGAGGTGGAGGCATGCACCAGTGGAAATCTACTACCAGAACATGTGCACATTTAAAAATAGTCAACCAATAATAACTCGTTAATATAAAACAAACCTGTGTAATACTGTTAGCCTCATTACAGACCTTGAAATCACTGCCAAATATTCCAGATAAGTTCATGGTCGACCAATCAGAACTAACCAAAATTAGGAACAGGGATGTCATTTTTAGATACTGTTTGAATCATCTACACACCTTTAGAGCATTTCTTTTACTTTAAATTCCGAACATTTGGGAAGGCAAACCAAGTTTATTTATTCGTATAGTATGTTTCAACTACAAGGCCATTTTAACTAGTATTTTTTTATTTGTCAATTGTGGCATTTATTAGTTGTTTTGCTGTTTCATAAAACATTTACATAAATGAGGAAATATCCTGTCCAACAAGTAAGATCGCTCCATCGAAATGATGAAATGATGCTAAAATACTGAAATCTGAGGTTTGGATACAGTTTGTGTAATCCCAGATAAAAATATCCTCGTATGAAGTGTGAAACAACCTAAGTCAAGTTTAACACGCAAATCTATTTTTAAGTTTTACAGCAAGAGAATTTAATAAATGAGCTCGCTGATGTCCAGGTGGGGGATGAATCAGAGGATGAGTTACCCGCTGGTCATACAAACTCCTCGCTCTCAACAGTGGAGCCGCTGACATCAGACTGTCTGTGAAACACAAGCTGGCCTTTCACTGCTCAGCTTTTATAGTTCTAGTTATTTGATTAACTAGATGTATTGGATTTTATGGCAAAAATACAAGTTGTTACATGTCTTACCAAGATTCATAATGTCCTCTTTCCCAAAGATAAATGTAATGTTTTAAACCTGTTTGAAACAGGTTCATACGTGCAGAGACTGCATGGGAAGTGAGTCTGTGTCCTGCCTTTTTAATTATGTATTGACAAGACCCCGGGGAATGACCTAATTTCACTGCTAACCAGCATTTAGTCAGCCAGTGTGGGACATAGTTAGAAGAACATACAAGAACATGATTCAATTCTGTATAAAGATAATAAACCTTTGTCTGACTTGAGTGTCCAATCATAGTCAAGGTTTTTTTTCTGCGTCGCTAGTGGCTCCTGATCTCTATGATGATGATCAGACGTAGAAATGCCACTGTAAAATACTATTCAATGCAGCACACGTTAAAGGCATTATCACATTAAAGTTATTGGATTTTGCAAAACCATTATTACCATCATAAAGGCTTAGCATAATAAAATAATGTGCTATACAATTATGTGCAGTTAAAAGGCTAATAGGGCTCATAGCACTGCAGTTACATCCAGTACCTATTGTTTACAACTGTAATATCAATTTAAGGAACCCAAGCATAGACGGTAAACAAAGCATTTTATGTATCGTTTTCCTTCTGTATGAAGATATGTTCCCTTACATTTCTAATAGAGTGAAAGAGCTAAAATCATGTTTTAATGGAGTGTTCCATTTAATTTTGCATTAAAGATGACAAACAATCACCAAAACCACAATGTTCTGTAATTCAGGTGAAAGTACTTAGTTGCTTTTCCCTCTGCACCAGCTTCAGAGTTGTATAATTTATAAAAACTGATAATCCCTGCTGACAATGGCAGGCAAGGGTAAGCAAGGGTGAGTGATCTTATTCAAAGGGCACTCAAGAGTAGACCATAGCAGGTTAGCTTCAGTAAAATCTTCAGTTTTAAATGGTTTGCATTCCCAAGAGCTCAGTAGTTACTCTTGTCCAGCAGTGGCTCAAACACTGGCAATCAGAAAACATGTGGAAACAATCCAAAGGATAAAAATGATCTAATGTGCTTTGGCCTGTGTAAGCATCCTGAAGTGTGCAGGATTGTGAAAATATCTCTTGAGTACTAGAAATAGCATGGCAGTAAACAGCTGTAGGTTTATGAAATGTTCTTATGTGGTAGATGGTGGAAAGAATGTGGGTCACGGTAATTCTGGAAGAGATTAAAAAAAGCTTGGAAAAAGGTGTTACAAGGTCTAAATCAGGTCTGATAACAATTACCTTTGGTAGCAATACAACTAAAATGCCTGGTTGAGTTGGTCATTTCTCAGAGTAGGTTTATGGTTAGCTATATTTGTTTCTGGACGCTTTCACTTTATTTTTGCCCGACGGTCCTGTCCAACAGCAATGACAGTTTTGTGTCAAGAAGGAAGTCCGATTTGAGGGGAATATTTAATGTAATGTAATATAATGTAAACAGCATTGTTTTAAAATACTACTAATACCAGTTTAAATTTATTTTCTATATAGCTGCAACTAAAAATCCTCAAATAACCATTTTCCTCAAGTAATTCTATGAATTGTGTGGTTCTGTAAAATTACAGAAAAAGTTCAATGAAAACAAGAGTATTGGTTGCTTTTAGACATAAATAGCACAACAGCATTCTTCGTTGTCTTAAATCATGCTACAAAACACACAGCTCATTTGGCTGATGCTCAAGCCATAAAACAGCATCCAGAAACAGGAAATGGAAACTGTGGCTGCTGTAAAATCCGTGGGATCACCGTGTTGGCAAACTTGGAATTGTTTGCAGCTTCATCTCCTACTCTGAACTGCCAGCATATTACCTTTTGCCTTGGCCGTGAATTCTTTTGCTGAATTTCTCTAGACACATTAATGTCCAAAGAGTTTCACTATAATCTGATAGTGAGACAAGTTCAGGCCATTTTAACTTGAATGCAGTGCTTCTTGGCAGCTACACAGTGTCGTTCACTTTAAATCTGACGTGAAAGTATGAGGACTAAATAAACAGAGGAACTGCAGGTGTTTCTTCTAATCCCTTTTGACCAACTGCCAACAAACATTCGAGACCAGGCATGTCATTATGACAGCAGTTATGAAGTTACGTCTTAATCAGAGTGGGACAAGGGCAGCATACGTCAGCCATGACACTACAAGTAAATGTTTAGATTACAGAGGATACTTAATACTATCAACAGAAATTTACAATTTTTCAGTACTTCATCAATGCCTTCCACTACTGGTTTGACAAAACAAGGCTAAGAATCTACAGTCATGCTAGCAGCTCTGTAAGGCATTGAGCTAAATGCTCAGTGCAGTGAAACAGTAAACTTAACTGGGAATTTAATGCTTATAAATTACCCCAAGCATCCTTTTCTGCACTATAATCTCTGATAAACAAGTTTCTGCATCAGCTGATACCAATTTACCTGTGATACGCCAATATCGGCTACCTGATATATTAGCAGGGCCAACAAAGTACAGCTAAGGCTGATGGAAATATCATTAGTTTCACATTAAGTCAGATTTGTGACTAGACTAATTGTGATTTTGATCTGATGATTCCGCTAGATGAAAAGTCAAGGGTTCACTAAATATCATCCTCTAGGCAACATTTACGTATACAATGTATACAAAACTTCATGATAATCCATCCAATAGTTATTGAAATTTTTCAGTCGGGAAAAGACTAGCTGACCAAAAGCCAGAACAGCAGACCGACACTGCCTTGACTAAAACTGGTAAGTCCGTCTCTGGTGGTAAGTCACATTTTACAACCAACACATCACCTAAAAAAAAAACTGACAATGCTTCTTACTGCAGGCCACCTCATTATATATGAATGCACTTCATTAACTTTACCAGCACTCTCCAGCCACAGTCTTTCAAACAGCCACATATCTGTTAAATGAGCTGGGAGTTCTAGCTTTTACATGAAGTCTTTAAAATGGTGACATCACACATCAGCTGTTGCTACTGTATAGATGACTTTGAGTTGAGTTACCCAACTCCTGTCTAACCTGAGTCCTGGGTGAAAAAAAGAAGAGGCCAAGACACGGTAGCCGAAACATGCCTGGTTTTTATCATCAAGGGAAACGTCCCAGTGCTTCCACATAAAATCAACAAACTGGCCAACAAAGCCACAAGAAATTAAACAGAGGGACAACTGTGCCTGGACCCACGTCGCCTTACACACAGTTCACCAGCTCTTTTCAGGACACATTAAATTGATTTATTGAGAAAAAAAAATACTTTTATGCTATCAAAAATTAAAAACTTGGTTTCAATCTAACCCATGAATTCTAAAATAAAAATGTAATGTGCAGTTTTAGATTTGTGCCACAACATTTGGTGAATATTTCTGTGCTTCCACTGACCAGTGCAATAAAATCACTCCCTCTGTGGGTCTTGGTTTTAATTTTTGTTGCAATGTTTGAATCCAAGGCAATGAGTCATTCACCAAGATCAAAACTAAAGTCTACTGTAGCTATCACTCTTTTCCATACCATGTGTGGCTTATTGCTATATCTATTAATAAGAACAACTCTTGATTACATTTCAGTTTAATAATTTATTAAAAATGTAATACAATCATTGCAACTCTGCTTTTGATTTAGATGATGGAAAGGGTAGTTTTTTTTTTATTATTCTAATTGATAATAAAAATTATTGTTTGTTCCAGCCCTTAACAAAATCTTCCATTCATTTCAGATTAGAGAGTATCAAACAATTGAGCATTACTTCACCCCAAACAAGGCCAGTTAAACATCTGTGGTCGAGCGTTATTCATGTCTATCAGCTGACCTTTACCCTCAAGAGAAACAGAAAACGCACAGTGGGTCTGAAGGAAATATGGACACATAAAGTTTATCAAATACCACTGTGCACATCCTGAATCATGCTCACAATGCCTCCAACCCCACATGGGGTCAAAGCTGCACTAAGTTCCATGAAACCAAACAACATGTTCATTACTCTGGTTGTTTAGTCTGGAGGACACCGCTGGCATCGGCGCTTAATGTCTGACTGAAAGAGAGCAATCCCAAAGTGATGAGGTATTTCGAATATGCCGTCATCGCTCACGATGTCTGGCTTATGTACACATTACAACTTGCTTGTTCGGGCCAAGTCCAAAAACTGAGCATCCGTCTCACCTTTTCTCTGTCGGTTTACCGCCAGGAACAAGGGAGGTAGTACGTTTTGCACTTTCCAATGACATTTGACCTTTGTTGAACTTGAGAGAAAGCTCTGAGTTGGGGTTCCACGACATGATAGAGGGAAGTATCGTTTTTTTTTTTCATAACAACCAGAGTTATTATCTTACCTACAAAAATGTTTCATTTGGTTGATTAGTCGGTTATCACAAGGATAAATTGACAAATTGATTTGAAGCCTGATTTATCATTTGAGATACTTTCCATGAAAAAAACATTTCATGCTTTCAGCTAATCAAATGTGATATATTAACTTATATTAACTTCCCTTGCATCCAGACATTTCTTGTGCATTACTGGAGGGCACACAGTACTGTTCCCCTTCTATTCCGTAGTTTCAACTGACAGAAAAGCAAAAGGACACATGGAGTCAAATGTTCATTAATTTTCCATCTGCTTTCCTGTCAGCCCCTGGGAAGCACCCAATGATTACTTATATTACAGGTTCACATGAGTACAGAAGAGTTATTTCCTTTCTGTGCTCATGTTAGTGGTCCCTACTCCACAGGTAATAGAACATCATTGTTTATTATTCTTTTTTCCACCATTTTTTCAACCATTTGTGTCAATGCTCGTGTCCACTACACTATACTACTCAGCTAAATAAGAGATATAAATGTAGGTTGCAGGTGCTCCAACAAGTACAGTAAGTCTAAGTGATTTACCTACAGTGACCCTGGCAGTTATGTAAACATAACACACAAGAACCGTGCAGCAACTAACCGGGCCAAATAACAGTCAACCTCATCCAACAGAGAGGACAACACTGGAACATCTCTGTGGAGATTCATTTAGCAACAGCAGAGCTCAAACAGATAGACGAGTGCAGGAGTGTGTCATCTATTCCACTCAGCAGTAGTCCATTTGACTGTTGGAAAGAGTATGCAAATGTTTATCCCATGCCTGCTCCACTGTCAGAGCCCATAAACATCATTCATTTCAGCACAACAAGCCCTCCAAATTAAACAACAACATATGTTGCTTGTACAGATCCTCATCTGTCAGGGCCTTTTCAAACTTTCAAATTGAGGTTTAATTATGTTAAGGCACAAATACAGTTTGAGATCATGTCCAAAGAAGTATGGATTCAATTTTGTACAGTAAACATTTTGGTGACTGTTCTTTGTGATGCTCGTGAATTCAAAAGTGTCTCACATATAAAGTGTACTCTAAATTAATAGAAAACCCCTCTCAATGTTACTCAATTCAACAGCATAACAAACTACAGCTAAAAAATGATGGTTCAGCTATAACAGCACCTCTCTGAAATAGTTAAACAGGAACAACAACATAACCTTCAGTAAAGGAAACAGGAGTTTGCGGATGTAGCTAGCTAACAGCGTAGCTAACTATGGTAACAGACAACTAAAATTGCGTCGCAGAGTATTATGCCAGCATAAAACACACACAGCATCCATATTAGGACAAGAAACCAGAAAACACTTATCTGGGTGAAGTGAAGCAGTGGTCCTCATCTTGAGGAGGCGTTCCCAGTCCCGGAAAGCAGCAGGGAAAGTTCGCCTTTGAACGTAGCTAGCTAACAGCGTAGCTAACTATGGTAACGGACAACTAAAATGGCGTCGCAGAGTGTCCGTTAACGTCGTATTCAGAGCTGTCCATCATGGAGGTTGTTGCTGCTTTCTGATTGAGACGAGATGGAAAGTAGTGACAGGAATACATTCCACAGGTGAGCGTTACATCCTGCGACAGGTGAGTGAAACATCCTGCGACAGGTGGAGGTTAGAGTACCGCGCCAAAAAGAAAGGGTGCGCTCGATTTACACTCCGGCCTGTATAGAGGGTGTCATGTGAGTGAGTTTGGCACCGCATCATTTTACAGACTTTCTTATAGCCAGTCATGAAATTCACAGAGTAACTGAGTACATTTACCTACAAATACCCAAAACTCATACTTGAGTAAAAGTACGGATATTGTGTTAAAATAGTACTTTGGTAAAAGTGAAAGTCACCCATACAAATAGTAACTGAGTAAATGTACTTAAAAAGTGATCAGATCTGATAATCAGCATTTTTCTGATTATTGGAATTAGTGTTTATTTTTTTATTTGTATGTCGATAAAATCACTTAATTAAACATGCATGCGTTTGCAGGTAATCTGAAAAGTAACAAGTAAATAAACTTATTAGCAATCAAGTACTTATGCTTACTTGAATACGTACTTTATACTTATTCTCTGCCATATTTTTTAGGGAAATATTGCACTTTTACTCCACTTCATTTATTGGACAGCTTTAGTTACTATTTTGGTAACTAAATATGATACTGTCATACAGATCAAACTATCCAGCCTTGTGCAAAGTAGTTAAAATGAAGTCTGCCTCCACCAGCTTTACTGTTAAACCTTTTTATTTACTTGTTAGTGAAATCTTGAATGTCATACTTTTACTTGTATGCGTTTTACAGAGCTGTACTGTTAGAACTACCTCCACCATTGAATGTGAGCAAATAGCATCATCATGACTCAAACATTTTTACATAATTTATAGATTTTCCATAATAAAAGCACAGAAACCTGAAATATGATGTCATGACAGACATAAACCCTCCCTTTAGTTGTACAAAAAGTAGATTGTATAATGCGAATCTCATTAGAGATTACAAGTGATACTGATGAACTAAACACAAACTGCTCTGGGTTGGTTAAAGGAAAAAACGATTCAGTTTCTTTCGCTTTCGCTGTCAAAATAAAGAGGTCATGAGAAAAAAAAAATATCCTCCATTAGTTTCCATCTCCTCACTGGACCACATCCTGTAAAGGTAACCACCACTTCCTCCACACTCCTCTGCAGTCTGTGTGTGTGACTCACCCATAAGGTTGTGTTCATGTCTTACACAACACGTCCTGTCGGCAGCACAGCAGCAGTGTCTTTGTGCATTTACTGTAAGAAGTTAATTATAAGCACTTATTTTAAATGAGCATCCCGGCAGCACTCACGGATGTGTACAATGCAGAGCGTTGTTTTGAGGGTCAAACAGTCCAGAGTGTCCACTACTTTTAATAAAGATGTCCCAGCAGTTCACTTCCAGTAACGGATGTAAAATGCAGATAGCCTTTAAATCACACTGCTCATAAAAGTACAATGATCCCTGTTTTCATGGTTTTTATGTTTTTATGTACTGTGTAACTACATTCTGAGGGAGAGGTTCAGCCTTTTTCATTCAGGGACCCATAGTGCCCTCTAGTGAGCAGTCTTGAGAGGTAATGTAATATATTAACTCAAGATCACAGACCCCCAAGTCTTAAGGAATCACCTCTGATTATTTAAAATTATATATATTTTAAGGTTTGAAGAAAGAAGTCAATCAGTGATGGAACAAGGATCACTCAAATTACAATCAGTTAAACTTCCAACGCTATTTCCTTCCTCATTCTTCCAACTTAAAAAAAAAAAATGTGGTAAAAGTGAAACATTCCTGTTGTTCCTTTAGCCAGTGACCCCACAGGACATAGGAGAAATAACTGTTCAGGGTAAAATTAACAATATTTCACAAAAACAGCTGAACATTTCATATTGTTGACTGATCTATGACAGATAGATGAATATGCACAGCTGTGCATATTCATCTATCTGTCATGTATGTGTTCTTTAAATTGAAACTCTCGCCAAAAAGCAACCAAGGCTTTATTTGTGATTGAATATGAGTCAAACTTCGTGTAAATGCATAACTACAACAAAAGAGACACTTTTAAGATTTACTGTAGTTTCGTTTTCAGGCAAGTTAATTTTCAATGGAGTGCAGGGCAAAAGCCTTTATCCTAAATATGAAAGTGTGTAAGTGGTAGTATCTCATAAAATCGACCAAATCATATTTTATGTATTATAAGCTGTCATTTTAAAGCAGATGTAATACTACAGTCCGCCGTTGGGGGCCGACAGCACGTCGTTACAGTCTCTGCTCTGTTATAATCTCTGCCGTAGAAGAAGAAAAGATCAAACCGGAAGTTCCTCTTCTTCCTCAGCACAACAAGCGACAGACGGAGAAACAAACCAACTGGAGTTGTACTACTTACAGCCTTTCATATTTAGGACATAGGCTTTTGCCCTGAAATGTTATTATTGACATGGCTTCGTGTTGCATATAGTTAAATAGAAATAAGTTAAAAGTAGCAAAATCTCAATTTAAAGATACAAGTTTAAATATACACTTCAGTGGAAGTCATTCATATTATCAGCAAGGTCCTTGAATGTAAACAGCATTCCTTGTAAAGCAAATTCCGGCATTTTCTTCTAAACACATCAAATAAGTCATAAATGTATTTGTTTAAAACATGTAAAAAGCTATTCAACCGTTTTGAATTTAATTGAGGAGCTAGGCTTCCAAACTGTGTTTTTAAAATTTCTTTGTTCAGGATTTAATGGGCGGGTCAGAAATCATAGCCGCCTTACGTAACGCTGCCTCATTAGCATAAACCCCGCCCTGCTGCGGAAGCGGTATAAATACATTCAGCGCGTTAGTTTCGGTGGTTTTCCTGCTCGCTCTCGAGTACCGGATAGCATCGCTTACGATAGTTTGCAGCTAGCTAACCAGTCATGTCTACTCCACGTCGGTCGTGCATCTTTCCTGGGTGCCACAGTGTGCAAGGTAACGGCTCAGTTAGCTTATTTAGGTTTCCTACAGACGACAACGTAAGGAAACGGTGGATCGATTTTGTCAAGAGGAGCTCCGGTGGAGAGTTCAATATCACCACCAACACCCGTCTCTGCAGTGTCCACTTTACCCCCGATAGTTACAGCAACTATCACCAGGTAAAGTCTGGATATCTCAAGAGTCCGTTGACGCTGGTCAGTGGGGCCGAACCGACCCTCTCCGTCCCCGGCTTGCATCCTCCCGTCCCGCAGACAGAAAGTGCCACCATCACGGCCACCGGCATTATGTGCCCTCCACCGATCCTCTCCGTTCCGCCGACAGGAAGTGCCACCGGCATTATGTGCCCACCGCCGACAGGAAGTGCCACCATCACGGCCACCGGCATTATGTGCCCACCGCCGACAGGAAGTGCCACCATCACAGCCACCGGCATTATGTGCCCTCCACCGACCCTCTCCGTCCCGCCGACAGGAAGTGCCACCATCACGGCCACCGGCAGGTTGTGTCTGCCACCGACCCTCTTCGTTCCGCCGACAGGAAGTGCCACCATCGCGGCCACCGGCAGTATTTGCCCTCCACCGACAGGAAGTGCCACCGGCATTGTGTGCCCTCCACCGACCCTCTCCGTCCCGCCGACAGGAAGTGCCACCATCACGGCCACCGGCATTATGTGCCCTCCACCGACCCTCTCCGTCCCGCCGACAGGAAGTGCCACCATCACGGCCACCGGCATTATGTGCTCTCCACCGACCCTTTCCGTCCTGCCGACAGGAAGAGCCACCATCACGGCCACCGGCAGGTTGTTTCTGCCACCGACCCTCTTCGTCCCGCCGACAGGAAGTGCCACCATCGCGGCCACCGGCAGTATTTGCCCTCCACCGACCCTCTCCGTCCTGCCGACAGCGGGTGCTATCATCTCCGCCGCCGGCATTATGTGCCCGCCAGAGAGTGTAAGTGTGTGCTTGTGTTATAAATATTGTATTTGGGTAATTAAGTGCATTTTGCTGAAGGTGCAAATCCTGAAAGTGATTTTACATCGTGCATCCTGTCGTGCCCATGTAATGTTGGCAAATGTTATTGCATGTAATCATGACATGACTTGGCCTCATTCCCTGAGCGGAGTCCATCTGACAGCCCAATGATAATCCACAGGTAGTATTTTATGCGCACCAATATAGCTATGACAAGGAATTATATGTAGACTGGAGTTTTACGTTTGTGTGTTATGTATCTGCTTGCATACAATCCTTCAGTTTATCACAGAACAAACATTCAACATAATCATGTGGAGATTCACTGGACAGGAAATTTGATTCTGAAAAGTAAGAGTAGATATAGATAAACAGCATCAAGTATAAATGCCCAAATAATGTACAAATAACTGTAAAGTAAATGTATTATTGACATTCCATCACTGCAAGATTTATTAGACAAGTAATTTGTACTGTTATCTGTTTTGACAAAGCAGTCTCCTCCAACCACAAGTGGAGCAGCATGCCAGAAGAAAGACACCAGGGAAATTGGATGTCAAACAGACCTCTTTGTGAGGAAAAAGACTGTGGCAACACAACTGTCCAAAAGAACACTTATCAGCAGAAGCAGTAAAGGTATGTGTAGCTATCAAGTTCTTAGTTTGACTTTTCAAATGTCTGTGGTGTTGCCATATTTTAGGTATAAACAGCATAATGGTTGAAAAAAAACACTGATTACATTGCTATCATACACTGTCATAATTTGAATATATATTTTCCAGGTTCTCAGGCAGCAGTGTCGACTAAGAGTGTTGCTGTGGGTGACCCAACATTCCAGCTTCTTTTCCTACAATTTTCAACCTCACTAAAGCGGAAAGCCGTAGCTGAGAACCCACCAACAAAGAGCCCTCACTTGGAGTGTCCAGCTATTCAGGAGTCTGAACCTAGTGTGAACTGATATTATATTTAGATATACACTCAAATAAACAGTAATTTGTCTTAATCATTTTAATTACACGTATTCCATTCAATTCCATTGCATAAATTCTGCGTAAAGGGTCACATCTAATGCAGTTTTTCTATCATGTTGCGTCAGAAATGCATCACTTGGTCTGCATTAATTTGATATAATCATACAAAGACATTTCATTTATTTCCGTCGTCTCCATGATGAAATGTGACACTTGACAATTAACTTGTGTAATCAAATTTGACAGGGGATTTACTTGATGTAATTAGTCAAACATTTTTAAGTGGTCTGTTGCGCTGCTAGTGAATTTCACCTGGGATCAATAAAGTTTTATTTGAATGTATGAAGACATTTTATTTATTTGTTTTATTATTTATTTATTTTCCTGCAAAGGTTAGGCCATAAAAGGATCCAGACTTAGACACGACTTTATTAATCCTTTTGGGAGGTTCCCTCAGGGAAATGGAAGCTTCATATCACACACAGCACTGTTAAATATACATATTCATAAATAATATAAAATAACACTGTAAGAACAGACATAACACAAAGAAACACAGGCAAAGGAAAATCCCCCCAAAAAAGGGAAGAAGAATGCACGAACCTGAATGTGGACTGGTTCCAACCTTTCAAAAATGCACCTTATTCAGTTGGAGCCATCTGCTTGGTCATTTTGAATCTACCTCGTGAAGACCGTTTTAAGGAAGTAAATATGATTCTCGTTGGACTAATACCTGGACCAAAAGAGCCATCGCTTAACATAAATGCTTTTTTTAGTCCCCTTGGTTGATGAGCTTCAAGAACTTTGGCATGGCATGATTCTGGAAGAAGGCTCTTTCTTAGGACATCAGGTTTACAGAGCAGCTCTGCTTTGTCTTTTATCAGATATCCCTGCAACTCAAAAGTGTGGAGGCTTTGTTGGACATGGAGCATACAGAGGTAACTGAAATATTCTAATATTCTTTGCTATATGAAAAGTGGGATTTTCGTCCGTAAGTGGCACTGTGGATTGTTTTGGTAGTTCATGTTTACGACTGCACACGGCAATTTGCAGGCAACACCGAAAACTGCTGTAAATTGTTGGAAATTGACGTGGGCGTTGCTTGGCAGTTGTCCCCCCATCACCCTCTTCCCCCTCGATTCTAGGGGAGGCTTTAACATGTAAATGAAAATGCTGTGAGCTATACGAATGCAGATCAGGGTAGCAGGGGGAGTTTTACCCCAGGTGACATTTTTCTAAAAGGTATTAACGTCATTTTAAGAAAATCTCTGGTATAAATAGATCAGGCCCAGTTTTGCATGTCTGTCAGGATCATCCATGATTGCCTGGTGGAATGGAGAAAGAGGCACCACTGCACAGTTTTCTAAGAAGTCTTTCTGCTGACACCAAAACACAGTGCTTCACATAAAGCATATCAGCCGTGACACTGCTTGACAAAGTCCCCACCATTGGTCTTCCTAAAACACTGGCAAATTCAGCACCATATTCACATGTCCATGGCATATGAAGCTGTTTATATGATTGCCTCATAATCTGGACTTCACTTGTCCCATTGTTATTAAACTTTCCCAGTATTCTATTAAAACGCTCAAATGAAAAACACCAAAAAGAATAAACTGGTTTATAATCCAACGTGCACTCTTTCAAATGAAGCTGTAGATGCATGTTGGGGGTGCAGTGCAATGGGCCAAACAGTTCAACACATTTTGAGAGAAATGTCTGCAGGTATCCATCTGCTACTTCCAGTCTACTAATGGATATGACTCTGGGGTATGATACAAGCCTGCACAAAGTCAAACCACAGTGTCTGTTGTTGAAAAGCCCCTTCAGACAAAACAGTGAGTAAATGGTTGTCCATTTTTTCCACTGATCTGCTGAAAATCCTGTAAAGCTGTAAATGCTTCCAACCTCATAAGGTACTTTGATGTTTTACACTCTAGCTTGAAGTTCATCAAGGCTTTTTGTTGTTAAAATTCCTAGTTCTTTCCACAGTTTGAATACATGTCTTGCCGTATGCAAGGAGAAGGTTGTGCATTGGATCTATGACTACAAATCTGATGGCAACATAGTAACTCAAGCGGAAAAGTTCTGACCATCTAGCTCCATACTTGCGTTCTATTATTTTCTGTTCTGCCTTCGTCCTTGTCCGTTTGGATAATCCAGCACAGTGTTTGTGATCCTTTGATGTGCGTGGCTCCCACTAAAAAACCGCTCAAATCCTGAAAAGTCCATTTTTTCACCAAATTCTTTCTTGCTGAACGTCTTCAAACACTTGTGGCATCCTGCAAATGTAAGTTAAATGCAATATGTTACACACATATTTATATTTGAGCATTCAATGAAACAGACCAACTGCTATCCATTAAAAAATAAACAATGTAAACATTTACATATTGATTTTACTGATTCAATGATCAATATCAATGTTTATTACTGCATGAAAAGCGGGATTTTCGTCCCCATAAACGCCCGGAAAGGTCCTTTATTTTCGTCAAATAACGTCAATTTACAGCCTGTGAACGTCGCGTTCGTGTGTGCCACATATTGACGAAAACTAACCATGACGTATGTGGAGCTCGCGGAGGTGCGAACGACTCCAATTAGCATATGAATAGCAACGACACCACGCCTGGCTATTCAGTATTTGGATGAAACCACTTACTTACACACAATGGCGTCATGATCAGCATCATGTAAATCTGGACTTGCAGACAAAGCTCCGAGCTAATAGGAGGTCAAGGCCACGTTATGAGGCGAGGTTTAGTCTGTGAAAACAAAATGCTCGCAGCGATAAACCTCCGTGTCCCTCTGCGGCAGCGAAGCGCCCTCCGTCGGCGACACTCTCCGCAAAGCTCCTCCCGTCAGCGCAGGCCTCCTCTCGACAATGACCGTGCCGCTAGCCTAGCTCCTGTTAGCTAGCCTAGCTCCTGCTAGCTAGCTCAGCCGAACTCGCTTCGTGTCCAATAAAACACAAACACTTCGACTGCGATGGAGAGTCCAGCTCACAAACACACAGCACGTCGTCCGACAACAGCTCACAGCCTGTTAGTTAGTGATAAAACACGACACTGACGGACACACACAGTCCACTGTCAGCTGCTCTACGCCATTAACTCTCTGCTCCTTCCTCGTCACTGACACTCCGGTCAACCCGGAAGTGTAAAATCTCTTAAAGGTCATGAACTCTCACACGTAATAAGAATTACTTTAACTTCTTTTAAAACATTCAGAACCCATGAAATTAGATTTTTTAGAAATTATTTATTCATTTTAATATCTTACTTATCTCAAAATATTTCATGCAATATCTATCTCTTATGTAATATTTATCTTTAACTTGGTCCCAGGAGAGAAAAAATAAAATAAATGTGTTTTTTTTTTTTACATAACATTGGCCATTGCTAATGACATACACTAATTAATCTAACATACTCTTATTAAATTAATCAATTCAAGCTAAAATTTAGAGTCTATAATTAGGCTATACTGGGCCTGATCTATTTATATCAGAGATTTTCTTAAAATGAAGTTAATACCCTTTAAAAAAATGTCACCTGGGGTAAGACTCCCCCTGCTACCCTGATTTGCACTTGTATAGCTCACAGCATTTTCATTTACATGTTAAAGCCTCCCCTGGAATCAGGGGGAGGAGGGTCAAGCAAGGCCCACGTCAATTTCCGACAATTCTCTGCAGTTTTTCGGTGTCGCTTGCAGTTGTAAACCTGAACTTCCACGACAATCTACAGTGCCGCTTACTGACGAAAAAATCCCACTTTTCATGCAGTGTCGGGAAACACTAGACTATAATAGCCAAATGTACCGAAAGTAGTTAATACAAGCTCCACCTCATCTTGACAAATCAGTTTGAGATCTCTGAGCCGTCTGGAGCTGCTTTTTTTTCTTTTTTTTTCAAAACAAGTCGGCGGGCACTTTAGTTGTTCAGGAGAATATTGCAAGTACTGTTTTGGTGAACTTTTCCTTTAAAGTGACTATAAGGCACTTTCAGTTTTAGCTTTATTCTAGCGGCCCCCTTTGACAAAAGTGGTACGACACCAGCGCCTGCTGTTGTAAAGATCTTTGCTAGATCGTGCCGGCGGTGCGTGCACTTGTTTTTGAAGCGAGTGACACAAAGACCGCAGGATGGATTGTGATGTATTCATATTTGATTTTATATGTGATGTATGTGATCGGAGCACAGGCATTTATAATAACTACCTGAAAAAAGCCAGTCTTTTCGCTGATATTCTCTGTTGCTGATCATTATAAACATCAGAGGAATCACAAGACTGTTTCATGAACACTTAAAAGTTCCTCTTAGACACTTTAAATAGAAAGAGGTAGCACAACAATCTAAAAGCACTTCCTGCATTCAATGTGAAAGTACAGAAGTAAACGCACATGTAAACTTGGCCCGCTTAAGAGTCTACAATAAGTCAACAAGCTGAAACCAGCAAACTTTATTACATACTGCATGTCCTTTTTAGCATAACACATCAATTATCAACATCAGAATATATATGGCTCTGACTTCAAGGTACATAAATCACTCAACAAAATACCCTGTTTGGACAAACAACCGATACAAAGTGCACAAATAAAGTTGCTTCAAGTCGACTGCATCACATTACAGAACTGCCGTTTGTGTTTCTTAGAAAGGAAAAGAAAAAATTAAAGCTTACATTCAGAAAAACCTTGGGAGGGTCTGTTAATCGAGGATAGCTTCATGGGACAGTATTAATTATCTCTTTAGTGACCAATGCATCATATTCAAATGGCGCACACACACACACACACACACACTCACTCACACATTGTTAATTATAAACATATTTGGCACCATATTTTAGCATAGAACACAAAATACAACTTGCAGTACAACGTTGTTCGTATATGGAGGTAATATTTGATTTTGGCACGTTTACAGGAACACTTAAAAAGTTCATGTACTCCTATTCGTCACATGCTCCGTCCTCACTGAAAAGTATTTCTTTTAGAGTAGAAACCTACTTATAGGATGAATTCCTCAACATTTAAATGGTCTTTTTCTAATAAAGAAGAAAAAGAAAAATCAGTTTAGAGATCCTCATGTTGTGTGAAGTCAAGCAGCGTACGCTCGATGACGAGGAAAGCACCGTTTTTTTTCCCCTCGGTTGCAGTTCTTCAGCGCCGTAATGAGTAATGTAAACAAATAAGTCGAGTATGACTTCTGTAAACCCTTAAAGCCAAGGTGTCACCAAATCTAACAGACATAATCATATATTGCACTCTAGAAGGAATCATAAGTCCTTACTGCACAGAAGGGGGGACGTCCTGGCCTGTTCAAACCATCTTGACAAAGAAAAAGTTGGTATATAGATATAGAATTAATAAGGTATTCAGTAATACTATGTTTATTATAACATCTCCTGTATATTAACATTGATATATAGATTATTTCAACATTATGATATGAAAGATACATATTTATAAATTGCTATGAATATAGGCGGTTGCCCCCGTTGAACGGACGCCGCGCCAGTTATAACATAATAACTATCCTATGATTACGTATTTTCATCCAAAACGAATACAAATAAATGCGTCCACACGAGGCCCGCGGAGGAAGCCGATGTGAAACTCCATAAGTGAATATGAATTGAAGCCTCCCATGCACAGAGAGGGTCCAATACAGGTCGAGACTGGTTTTCAAACAGGCCAGCGTGAACCTTTGAAAAAACCTCAGCATGCATGCTAAGTAAGTACGACGGCGAGTCTCCGGCGGACGCGTAGAAAAAGTGTACGTTCGTGGTGCCTTATTGGAAAAATCAGTGAAGAGCACGTTCAAAACACGAAAGGGTAATCTGCGGGCGGTCGGTGACGGCCCGTAAACCTACAACAAAGTCTAACAACCTCTGGTTATCTCAGCCTCTCAGCCTCCACACACGTATATATTTGCACCAACATATATTATTAGATTCACATCAGTAGTCTATCTCAGAGCAGCAGAAACACATACGCACTGTATACTGAATGGACAGAAAACAAGGAACGGACAATTCCTTCATTTCGTGGAATCTGTGTTAACCTTAATCTGTGGTGGGGCACAGTACTATGTGTTGAGATGTGAGCTAGTGAGCATATCCTGCAGGAGAACTCCATGTATGCTATGTATGTTTGTCTGTCAGAGAGTTCGATGCCTCAGGCTTGACTGGCAAGCTGCCCTGACTCCTTGGTAACTCCACTGTATCTTCCACAGATGTACCAAACCACCGATCAGAACCACCAACCCCTAATAGGAACAAATACGCAACACTAACTTCTTTACATGTAAAATAGCCTGGTTCCAAAAGACATGCAGGCAATGTCCACCATCACGGATGGCTAATTCACTAACAAGTTGAACAACAAACGAGGAACCTTTTTCGTGAAAGCTCGGTCGAAAATAAGGAGCGGTTTTCAATGCTTCATTAAAAACGCCGGCGGCATGCACTCTGCGCTACGAAACGAAAAAAGAAGCCTGTAATCTTATTCATAACATAACTCCACGTTTGTCTATGCAAATTCACTCGACACTGGAATTGAGAAGCTCACAATATCCACAACCTGCAGGGGGAAAAAAAAAGCCAAAAAACTGCATCAAGCCATGCTCTAACTCTATTTTAAATCTACTGCCAGCTTTTCTACAGCCACATCAGAACGATCGACTATCTGTAATCTACAACCCTGTTCCGGGACATCCCGCGTCGGAGATTCAAAGAAAAACCATCCACTCTTTTCACTCCATCATCGGCGTCTGCCCGCGCTGCACCGGCGCTCCTTTAACTGAAAGCCTACTGCGTGTGCAACAACTGAAGTGACTTTAAAACCACCATGGGAGTGGCGCCGTGATGTCGAACACAAAAAAAAAGTTTTGCACCCAAAATGTACTGCAATGACGGTGGTTCTCGCGAACAGACCACCGGGTATGACGATGCCAGCGCCGCCTGGACTGCAGCCACATGCAGTTGCAAGCATGTCTGTCTCCCTCGAGCTGCAGGGGACAGTTAGATGCCTGGACGGAGCCCTAAAGGGGACCACGACTGAGCCAAAATGAAGCCTTAATGGTCACAGAGCTGCCTGGTTGCCAAACTGCACCACCCGGCGGAGCCGCCTAGAGGCCGGTGAGGTCCACGATCGCCTTGATGAAGATGGTGTCGTCGCGGATGTAAGAGTTCTTGGCGTCGAGCTTGGAGAGCGGGCAGAAGAGCGGGCAGCCGCTGGCGATGTTCATCTCGCTCACGGGTCTCTGGAAGGAGGAGGAGGTGACGTCGGGGCGGAAGGCGTCGATGATGTGCTCCCTGTTGCTCTGGTCCAGCAGCATCAGAGTCACCTGGGAAGAAAACGGACGAAAGAACTGTGTTTGTCTACTGTTGAAAGGGACAGTCCGAACCAAAACCAAAAAGTAAATATTGTTCCTCCACACTACTGGTAGTTTTATTTCGGTGATGCAATAACAGGATGAAATAATCCAAAGTTTTAAATCTTTTCTGCATGTTACAAACCACCTTTTAAGAATTTAAATGCATTGTTCTGTTTTTCCAACTGGACTTCCTGGATCACATTTCATGCCTCACTGTCAGTTCCTTCAATATAACACCGCCACCAACTCAGCCCTCTCTGTTGTTTACACACAAGGCTGTTTTTTGGTCCCAACACCTGCTACGTCTGTCGCAAAATCTTCAATTTAATAAGACTGCGGATGTCGAAGGCACTTTTGGAGCTACGTGTGCATTCACCCTGCAGGAGTCATGATATATGTTGAGGAAATAACAGGTAATGTCTTGAGCTCAACAATAAGGTCAGTGATTTACTGACTCATGAAATAAATATAATAATATAAGGAATACTTAATGCAACAATACTAAACTGTTACTGTTACCGCACGAGATATGAGCATTTAATGATTAAATTGAGAACAACTGCAGGTTGTCGCTTTGCTGCACTTTTATCTTGTGTTGTTCTGAGCAGACAGCTCGGGTTACGTAACTTTATAAATCATTTTTAATTTATTGCCCTAAAACACACAAATGCAGTGTTCACTGTGAGATTAAGGTCGTCTGTTGTTTTGTTTGTCCTTCATAAAAATGTTTAAATATTTAATGTTTCTTTTTAACTTTCATTTTTGGATCATTTTGGCTGTATTCATGCATACTGCCTTTATTTTGACAAAGGTGTTTGTTTCATTTCTATTTTAAATTTCAACCTCAGCTCATTTAATATGTCTATAATGTCTATTTTTTCATCCCACCATCACCACAGCACAACATTTTGCTGCCCATGTTATCAAGCTTTCATTCTGCGGTCCTGGATGAGTTTTTGTAATATTGCAATTCTTCACTACATATGGCAAATGACCTGTATGTTGGCCCATAGACCAAATACATGATATTTCCCTTGTGTCCTATAGGGGGCTTTGCCTCATAATAAAACTTACTATATATTAAGTATGTGGGAAATAACTTTTTTTGGGTGTTTTTTTATTTAGAGGAGACATCATGTGAACAAACTGGTATTTAAAAGGTTAAAATTCTGAAAATAAATGAATATTTGGTGTTTATTAAGTATATTAAGTAGGTTGAAGAATGTTACCCAGTGAAAGTTGAAAATAATATTAATATGAAGTATTGTTGTGGCATTTTTTGACATGTAAAATTTTTTGTACTAAATGTAAAACATTTATTTTGTTATCAGTGCTGTGTATCTACAATAAAAACATTATTTTTTTAAATAAACGCAGGCGATTTACTATGTCAGCAGCATCTAAAAAAAACTACAGGTGCTTTACCTTCTGGTTGAAAGGCCATTTGAGCAGAGCGTCACTCAGTCCTCTCATCACCACAAAGAACAAGGACAAGTGGCTGCCGCGCCCCGTCCCATCTCCATTCAGGTAGATCCGCAGACACATCTTGTAGCCGTACTTACTGGTGTAGAAGGCTGAACGGGGAGAGAAACTCAGATTCAGTCATTTGCAGATAATAATCTGTAAATTCAGACTAGATCTGACTGTCCTGGAGTGTCTTTTGTATTAGAGATCTTATTTCTTAATAACATTCAACAGGTTGGATTCAGTCGGGATTACCTGGTGAAAACATGGCGGGGGCTCGACCGGCGATGGCGTCTTGCCTCTTTTTGGCGAAATCAGAGATCCTCCAGACGAAGACGCCATCGAACGTAGTGGCAGACATTTCCCTCAGCCGACCCTCCATCTCTGCGACTGTCAGGTCCTTCAACCCCACCGTCCTCTCCAGCTGACGCACCTGAGACATAAACACACACTCTGTTCAACTTCTTGGGTTGGGCTACTTGGAAATATCTTTTTTTTTTTAAAATAATTTGAGGTTTTTACTAAGCTTCATGCCCGCAGGGTTGTCAAAACATCAGCTGGTATTCTGATACCTTGTTACTCAGAGCCTCGATCTTGTCCTGGTCCAGTTTGTGCTGACGGTTGCTGGCCTCCATGGTGGTGGCGAACCTCTCCACCTCTCTGTTCAGGACGCACACCACATTTTCAAACGTGCCGGCTTTAACTTCGAGCTCCGTGCACCTGCGACCCAGCTCGGCCACCTTGGTCTTCTCGCTGTGGAGCTGGAGCTCCAGCGCCGCTCCCACCGAGCTGGGCAGGGGGGTGAAGGAGGTAGACACAGACAGAGTGGGAGCCAGGGTGGGTGGAGGAGGGAGCGGAGCTGAAGCGGGTGGACCAGGTGGACCGGAGCTGGAGGATGAGGAGGAGGCGGCGGCAGCTCCCTGCACGGGAGGCCCAGAGGAGGTGGTGCTAAGCTGGGAGACTCTGGCCTCGAGCTCCCTGAGGGACTGCTGGAGCTCCACCAGTTTGTGTCCAGCGAGTTCCAGTCCCTGGGGCTGCAGGCCCTCCATGCTCACTTTCATGCCCATGATGTAGTGCAGCAACAGGTTGAGGTGCTCGTAGGCGTAGGCGCGCTCATGGTCGTGGATCTTTTCCTTTTCCACCTACAGAAATAAACACAAAGAGTGTGAGAAACACATTTAAGGAATAATTGCAAAACGTGTGGATATCAGCCTCAAACGGTTTATAGGAAAACCAGACGTAACCCTCCGTCTTCTCTAACCTTCTCTCCCTCTCATAATAATCTAAAAGTAGTTCAAGTAAACATGAAGTACTTACGGACATGTCACATCCCACGACATGAAATCGACATGGAGTTCTGAATTTGCTGCAGAACTTAATGTGGTCCACGTACTGAAAAAGAACACAACAATTAAAAGTGTTACTAGCAAACGTAGCAGTAAAACACGCTCAGCTCTGTGACTTGTCTGTGATTTCGACACACGAGAGGCACAAACTGATCTGGAGCAGCTTCGCGTGACCTTTTTTTTTTTTTTTTTTCCGCAACAAAATGCTTCCTCTCGTCCGACACGCTGTTTACAGATTCACCTTTTCTCGGGGTATTTTCTTCTTGGCGCAGCCTTCACAGATCATCGGGTACTTGGGACAGATCTCATCGTGCGCCTGAAAGAAAACAAAATGTTACACAGAGAGCTGCCGAGACGCGACGCTGCGGCCCCGGACGAGCCTCTTAGCATCCTTGCGGGTCTAAATAAATCATGTCCAACCTTGATGTTTTTGAAGTGAAATGGCTCCTTGCAGTACTTGCAGTTGAGTGTTCTCTCCGGGCACTCGCGCTCGTTATGGCGCTCCTGCTCGTTGAAGCGAATATGTTCTTTGCAGGAGGGGCAGGGGATGATCATGAACTCGCACTTGCCCTCGTGGTTCATCTTTAAAAAAGAAAAAAAAAAGTGGAGCTTAAGTTGTTACAACAGGCTCCGTGGTGTGCTGCACGAGCTCAGCTAAGCTGGCAAAATGTAGGAAAATGAGTTAACAGACATCAGGAAAAAAACTGCACATTTACATCCAGCTATAAACAATAAAAACGATTGATTACCGACCTGTTAAACAAACGGTAGAGCAATAAAGAAGTCATGAAAGTAGGTCAGACGTCGCCTCACCTCGTACTCTTTGATGCTACCCTTCCAGGTGCAATTTTCATTGATACACACGGCTGAAAGGTGTTCGACTTCCCTTCGGACTGCGTTGTCAGGAAAAGCCTGAAAAGAAAAAAAAAACAGCAGAAAACAAGGTTTCCTTCAGCGTGAGCGTGTGGGAATCATGAGAATAACGTTTCTCCTGCATGTCTGCTCACACATAAAGCAAGAAGCAGCTTTTTTTTTTCACCCTCCAGGCCAAAACTCAACCGCAGGTCAGCGAGCCAGCAAATGTAGGCCGACACTCATCCACTGTGACAAGGAATGGAAGAAATTTCGTGTCCAGTTTGCACATGGTTATGGAGAAAATGAGACTAATAACAAGACGTTAATTCAAAGCGACAGTGAAAATCAGCCTTTTACTCATCACAGAAGATTTTGCCTGATTTTCGTGGTTCCTCTGCAGCAGCGGGAGCTCGAATACAAACTCATACTAAGAATATTTATCTAATTTCTGGTCAAAATATCAAATTACACTTATTATTAATTATTATTTATCATTTTGTGAACATTTGTTTTATTTACCTTCTAAAGGATTTGCAGGAAAACGTCAACAAATAACTACCGTCATGATACAAACATCTACGACAATTAGATAACTAACGGGAGAACATAAGAAATAAAATAAATATTTTTAGTGCCATTTTTTTCCAGGGTAAAAGAGAAACATTCTGATGTTTTGGATAAAGAGACACTCAATAGATTACTATTTACAGGTACCAGATTTGAATATTACCATTTTATGCTGCGATTTCTATAAATTCTGGTGACATTTCTGATTGACATTTATAATAGGAAAAATACATATAATAGGCTAATAAAATACAAAAAAATAATTGTGTAAGATTGAACCAGAGGTTTCAAAAAGAAGGTGTGGATAATATGATTCTTGTTATTTATTGTTGCTTTTACAGATTCTGTGGCTTTGTTTGACTGGAAGCTGCCGTCCGACTAATGTGACTTAAATTCAAAGATTAAATAAGTTTTAGCATCGTTTACACCTTTATGTCCCTTAATGAGTAACAGTTTTTTGTTTTTTTGTATGCTGCAAAATCTTTCATCAGCAGCGGGACCGACACACCGGAGGAGAAAACATCTGGAGTTGTTACATATACAGAAACATCTGCGTCTGTTACTGTGCAGAGACGTCAGAATGAAACTGAAACCGAGTGAAAAAACAGGCCAAAACCAAACCTAAGCTGGGAGTTGCCACAATTTGCTCAAAATGAAACTGTTAAAAGTCGTCGTTGCTGCATCAAAAGGCTCAGCAGTGGTGGTGAATGTTTAGGACCGAACAGCTGTTTTTAATTCGGCCCTGAGACATTTCTAACTACGTAGTTTAGGTCAGACTCCTGCGCAGTGACACCTCAGCGCACGTTCAAACGTCAAATTTGTTGTATTTGTTGTATTTTGTCTTTGTCTTGTCTGACGTTTGTTCCTTTTACTGTGTCACTGTCAAACAATTCTGCACAAATACAGTTGGTATTATTGTTTACATGCATATTCAAAGTAAAATGAAAGATAAAATGACACACATCGTCGATTCGTTCACCTCATCTGACTGTAAACTGAATGATCTTTTTGGGCTTTTAGACTGTTGGTCAGATAATTCAGCTTGGACATTTATAAAACAAACAACTGATCATTTAAATGGAGGAACGACTCCAGAATTGTGAACACTTTGACTAGAACACTACTGGAGCGGCCGCGGTACCAATTAACATGAAAGTGACTCTAATTTAACAAAAAAAAAAAGAAAAAAAAAGAAAACACTTTAATACTCACACATCCTTGTTTCAAAATCGATGTAGGATCCTCAAAGATATCCTCTTTAATGCAGGCGCCACATTTCTGGGGTCCATTACTGCAAAAAACAACAACACAAAACAACATAACACATCAGATACACTGAAAATCTCACATATTATCACGTCAGATACGCTTTGGTGGTCCTTCATCATCAGATCTTTGGACCTCGATTTCCCTGTATGGTTCTTTAGAGGTTCTCTACTTGTTCTTCAGCTTAACTAAGTTGAGTGTGGAGGGGGAACATAAATGACATGCAGTGTATTCCTGAAGATAACATGTTCCTTTTGTCCGTTGGTAAATTAAGAGACGTAGGCTCTCCTTTGTGGTAACTCCAGTCAGTCGGGTCACCAGCACAGGAAGCGGATGTTACCGGGCTTTAAACTACGTCGGACCTGTCCTCACCTCACGGTCCTGTTGAAGCAGTAGGAACAGAAGCGATGTCCACACTGGGCTTGAAAGGGTCGTCGGAGGATGTTGTGGCAGCAGTTGCACAGGTGCTTGTCCTCCAGCTTGTTGCCCAGGATCTTCTTGGGGAAGCCGGGTTTGTTGCTCTCCATGGACGAGGGAGGGGACGGCTCCTGTGTGGCCATGGTGTCTGTTCACACGTCACACCTGAGGACAGCAGAAGAAGAAGAAGAAGAAGAAGAAGAAGAAGAAGAAGAAGAAGAAGAAGAAGAAGAAGGAGGAGGAGGAGACGTTCAGAGACATGTGTGTGATGATGAGGAGCAGTAATGGAGGCAGAGCATCACGGGCCAGCTGAGAGGCCCACACCCTTTGTTTACATTCCCACTCTGCATCCCGGCTCCTGGCGCTTCCACTCGGCACAAACTGACGAGCATCCTCGCCGTCTCTGTACTCACACGATCCGGGCTCGGCTCAGCCCAGCCTGCTAACGACGCGGACAAAGCGCACATCCATTGTGTCTCCTCCGCCTCCTGCTCCTCTTCCTGTCGCTGTTGCTAAGCTATCAGCATCCTTTAGTCGGAGTGGTACCCAGCACGCCGCCACGCCCCTTTGAAATCTGACACCGTTTACTGGAGACGCTGTTTTTTTTGTGTGGTTTTCTTTTTCCCCCCCCTTACAACCAGAGGAGTTTTCACTCACCAGCGGTTTATCTACACTGTCATGGTGTGCAGCCTGTCTGGATCACCGGTGCTGCTCGCCCGCTGCTCGCCCGCTGCTGGATGTGGTTCGGCGGCCGACTGGAGGGTTTTTCTTCGGCGTTAGCCACATAATATAGATGTGGTCCCCGGGAAGAGATGGCTGTTATTGTCCAATATCGCCATTGCACTTTCAGACTGGGTGTTACGTCATGCAGGGGGGGACGGACACGGGTTGATGGGCAGATGTGATGCAGAGGCGCGCCTGTGATTGGCTCAGAACTCCAGAGGGGGCGGGACGATGTGAGGCGGAGGCCCAATGAGCATCCAGTGTTTGTCAATTTGACTGTGAGACCTGGAATCTTATTATTTTGACCCTGCTAACTTTACCTTGAACATACTATCATAATAACAATAACAGAAATCATATTTTCACTTTTTCTTTTTAGAACCAAACTCACTAATTAAATATCTTAAGCTGATAAATAACAAAACATGATACATTTAATTTAATTTCTGATTTGTACATATATTCATTTGTATTCCTGTTTGACGTCATTATGTGGCTTTATTTTCACTTTGATTTGTTTTGTGTGTGCTACTGTTGACCTGAAGTCTTTGTAAGTTGTTCTCTTTACAATTAAAATATTATTATTATTATTATTATTAACAGAAATAATTTTTCACTTTTTCTTTTCAGAACTAAACTCACTACTTAAGATCTGAAGTTGATACACACACCCGATGAGTTTTTCTACTCTCTCAACCAAAAATGTGGTTTATTACCATAATAACCCAGCACTCGTGATTATATGAACAACTTCATCATTCTCTCATATTATAGTAACTAGTGACTAACGTTAGCAGTGGAGTGGAGATGAAGTATGAGGAAGCAGAAAAAGGAAATACTCATGTAAAGCACACAGAAATTGTACTTAAGATCAGTAAACTGTATTTAGGTTCATCTCATCACTGGTTGTTCATGAATTTAGACATAAAGATTTGAATTTTTACTTTTTTTTCAGTCTCCTTGATTTTTAATAATCGTTATTGGCCCTTAAAAAGACGTTTTGGTCGACCCCTCGTGTAAATCTCCTGCACTTCTTCTCTTCTTCTGCTTCTAAACATAAACTCCCATCCTGCAGTGACTCACTTCTGGTCGTTTGCACTCATTTTGTTTGTGCCCTGCAGGTGCGTCCCCTCAATGTGAAGAAATCTGGAGGACGAATAAAAAAATGCTCTGGAAGCAAAAACTGAACCGACTCTGCAGGAGAAGAGAAATTTATTTGGGGACTGCGACAGACACAGCAGTTGAAGGCACAGTCTTTCATCTAAATGTAAACAAAGGCTTCAGCACACACTCACTCCTGAAATGACTGACTGCTCTTCTAACACACATCAAACGACTCAATGTCGGGAAATGTTTAAAACAGGTCACATTTTTAAATCACGATCAGCTGAGAAGCTCCTCAATAAACCTGTGTTGTACATGGTTAGAATTAAAGATTGGGACAGATTTATTTACAATAAAAAAAAAAACGTTTAAACTCAGTTTACTTGCTCTCATTTTCTTTAAATACCACACATTGCAAGAAGAAGTCGCCAATGAATGTCATCAAAACATATGATGGCAGCATCCCCAGCTGAGTGATTTAAATACATCTCATAAATACAATTTATTGGCAATTTAATTCTCACAATGAAACACTTGACCTTTGACCTTTTAAGAAATGTTTGGAAAACACTGAAATAAGACCTTTGGACATTAAAAAATCCCACTATTTTGAAATGCAAAATAAGAGATAAATACTTCACACAAGCTCCTAATAACTTCTAACACTAACACGCTGCTTCAGTTTTAACATTTTGTTCAGAAAGAGTCCTGAGTGGAAAGAGGAAAGAAGCCGATATTGCACAATTTAAGTTAAAGTTCACCATAACTTCCAGAAAGCTTTCTGTCTGAGCTGTCCGCACTTTGGCAACAGATCCGTTTCCAAATCTGATCACTGCTGCTCTTCAGCGATCAGGTCTAACGACAGGTCCCGCTTCTGTCCGGACAGACGACAGTCTTCTTCTCAAGTCTCTTCAAGTAGCTTCCGCAGATTTCTTTGAATCTAGGATGAAAAAAACGTAAGATATTAGTTTCAGGAGAACGTCCATTCTCTTTTAAAGGAACAGTTTGACATTTTTGGGATATTTGCTTATTCGCTTTCATTCTAAGAGTTGGGCAGAAAGATCAATACGGCTCAAGTCTGTCACTTTTTTAACGGTTAGCTGGCATAAAGAGTGAAAATCAAAGATCATCATCGACATTTTGGCTGTTTGGAGCCAAAAGTGACCATATTTGGACGAGAGGGAGACACTGGGGAGAATACTGACTGGATCTGACCGAAGACTCGTGGACACGCTGTGGTAGCGACTTGTTAATCACGAGCTTAGACACTCCCTGAAGAATATCGTCTATTTTACTCTAAATAGGACCGTAATTTAGAAAATGAACATCATGCGGTATTGAAGAAGACTCTAAACTAGAGACTGAGATCATAAACTCATCATGACACTGTTTACTGAGCTAATAAGTCAAGTGAGAATTAGGGTCATTTTCTCATAAGCTTACATACAATCAGAGCAGTGGAATCGATCTCTGCTGGCTCTTAGAAAGAATTCATGTTTAAGGCATTTCGGCGTTGGCTTCAGGATGAACCCCAGAGCCAGTGTTAACCATTGCACCACCATGTTGTAATTCTGTCATTTCCGGTCTTGTTAGAACATTTGAAAATTCCTCCAAATAAGTTCATAAGCAATTTGATATGTTATGCTGCATTCAGTGTAAAAGACAGGTGAACTGTCAGCAGGGGGGAAATAAACAACTAAACACAGGAGGTATTTCAGTCACCATATTTGCTGTCCAGCGCATGAAAACAAACCTTTTCTAGCTTGAACAAGTTGGTCGACAGTTCTCCATAAATCTCGGCATTTATTTCGCTCTGGGACCTGGGGCTCACAGCATTCCTGCAACAACATTTCCAGTGACTCATCAACCAAATAATATGTCATGTTTCACTACCAAAAGCAATAAAACAGCGTGAGTTTATTTGGATTTGCCAACACTGGCTTAATGACTGATCAGTTTAGCTCTTACTCATTATGAATGTGTTCCCCCATGGACACCAGCGAGTTCAGACGATGCTCGA
This sequence comes from Diplodus puntazzo, assembly GCA_963678695.2. NCBI lineage: Eukaryota > Metazoa > Chordata > Actinopteri > Spariformes > Sparidae > Diplodus > Diplodus puntazzo. The sequence continues at coordinate 22,243,030 of OZ023173.1, read as the reverse complement.
GAGCCACTATCTTGAAAGCCATGTAACAGGAGGACAGGACGAGGACACTAACTCTGTGAAGACACAAACACAAATGACAGATCGACAATTGAAAACAAAACCACACAGAACAATCGCCAACACGCCCAGATAATGGAAATGAACTCGTCACAGAAATATGACTATTGTCTTGTCAGGTCGTTCAGGCTTCTCGTATGACACGCAATGAACGGTAACTCACAAAAACAGGTAGATAAGGAGGATGGCATGCAAAGACATCGGCTGGGAGGATTTGTCTTTGAGCATGTCTCTCCGGGTTGGTTTAGCAGAGCCTACGAGGAAGGGCAAAAAGAGAAATACTGATTTGTTAGATGCTAGTTGTAGTAACACTTGATTTAAGGGATGTGGACTTTGCGGTTTCTTGAAGACATTGCACCTCTCATCCAAGAGGCCTCCTCAGTTCTAACTAACTGGAGAGGAGTTGGCAGGTTTTTAAACTCTGCGTGGGTGTGTCCTTCCACTTGCGGATCATTGACCCATTGGCCTTCGTGTGGGTTTCTAAGGCTAGGTGAGCCCAGGTTGTTAAGCTGCCTGGGGAGAGAACTCAGTACAGCATAGTAGGTGGGTGATAGGTAACGTCTTAGGCCACCTCCTCTGTTCAAAGACGGTCGTTCCGGTTTGACATAGATGGATTCCTTCACTCCTCTTTCAAACCAACTGTCTTCTTTGCCAATATGTTTACGTTTTTGTCCTCAAAGGAATGATTTTTCTCCTTCAGATGAGTCTTTTGTTTTGTCTCCCCAGTGTACAAATCTGCGCATTCCTGGCTGCATTGATTGCTGAATGCACAGATTTGTACATTGGGGAGACAAAAACAACCTCTGAAGTGCCAGTTAATGGCCCAGAAATGTGGCCCTAACGACTCTGAAACTCAGAGCTCACGTGTCCTTAACGACTCCGTAAGGTCACACCCACAAAGAGTTTAAAAGCAACCGTTTTTGAGAAACTGGAACAAATTCAGTTGCCTACGACAAGCATTTACCATGACCTGGATGACTGAGATCCTTCATCAACATTATTGGAACACATTTGCTGCAACATTGAAGGACTTTTTTACAGGAACGATGCTCATTTTTTTCATGTGATATGATAAGATTGATACCACTCTTGTGCCAGTATGTGTATATGAAGCAGGACTAAGGAGACATTTAGCGTAGCTTAGCATAAAGATGGGAAACAGCTAGCCCGGCTCTGTGCAAAAGCAACAAAAATCGGACTACCAGCACATTACAAGCCCACCAAATAACTCAACATTTAGGAATTTTCCTGTTTTTTGCTGTTGATTCTGGCGGGCCCTGTGGACAGAAGCGTCATGAGCACCACCAATTTATGTCGTAAGGATTCTGATCTGGTGAGCATTTTGTTTTTGAAAGGAACAATATATTTTTAATGCTATTTTTTTTAATTTTGTTCAAAAGCTGAAGTTGTCAACATTTCTTTGTCACGGTATGTTTTCATAAAAATAAGCCTGCAGCAAGACGGTACGGTGGTCGACAATTGCGAACTTGCTGCAACTTTGGAAAGCACATGCAATCATCAATCTGTCTAGAATAGTAAAACATATTTATGTATACACAAATACAGGAACAACGAAGAGGCAAAAAACGAAAACCTTAAAAACATGCAACAGAAAAACGCTGCATATCCAGTTTGTTATAAAATTAAACTGCAGTTAACTGTCAACACACTATGTTCCTCTAAAGAGAAAGTCTCAGTCCTGCTGTGCGTTAAACTCAAGCTATTAGCTCTGTTAGCTGTTAGCTCCTTTAGCCAAATTCTCACCCTTGTCAGCCACCATAATATATATCTCAGTAGCAAAGCAATAATAAAATATTACTTTATAAGCCAGTTGTTCTGCTGGCTTCTGGCAAGAGATACAGAAGTATCCACTACCGGTCCACCAGACAACAGAGCCACTTCTTTCCTCAGACCTGAACTCATCCTCAGCACTTCATCATAACAGCCAGGCAATCTTCTCACTGATTTAATAAGTTATACCTTGTTTATTTGATCCTTACAAAGAGTAAAAACCAATATGTTGTGGTTTTACAGGGATGTAATGTACTTTTTGACAGAGCAGCACAGCTGTTTCCTCCTGTTTCCACTGTTTATTCCACGCTAAGTTGAGTAGCTGCTTGTGGACTGTAGCGCAGTTTCACTGTTCCAGAACGGACATGAGAGTGGTATCGATCTTTTGCATATTTGCTTCAATCAATCTTAGTTTATAACAGATGATTATACTGCTTCTGGATTTCTACCTCAAAGCATTGGAACCCAAACCTACAGAAGTATTAACCAAGCTTCTTATTAGATCCAGTGTAAACTACCGTTCTTAAGGGCAGCTCCGTGTTTCGGACTCGGAGTCTGGAGGTGAATGTCTGCGTGGACTGAAACCTCTCCGCTCTTCACTGCACTCAGAAATGTGTCTGGCAGGCCGGTGAAGTCTGCTCAAATAAACAGAGAAGAACCCGTGATTCCCTATGGGTAAATATTATCAATGGACGCACAAATATCCTGACAGAGGAACATGTCATCTACGGTAGCTTGTAAGATTTAAAACAAAAATCAAAAAAAACACAACAACAACAGAAACATACTGACACAAACAACCAGACAACTTTGCATTTTCTGAAAAAAAGTTGTGGGATTGCTGCTCGCCGCGAGCAATATGTAAACCTGTGCGCCTGGTTCAAGCCCCCCGGGGAAGAGCGGCATGCTTTGAAGCCAGTTTTACAAATGAACATCACGCTTGTTGAATCTAGCGACCGAGAGAACAAACTCACTGGGAAACCTCTTTTTGCAACCAGTGAAGTCACCTCCCGACTGACTGTTCCCACAATAATGTGTCTTTCTTCTGATAATACATGGGCGGCTTTGTTAGATGAAAGAAAGAATGAGTTGTGCGGTTTTGTCTCGTAGGCAATCCAATTAAAGTGAGCCTGAAAGAAGAATATAGCCACGGAGTCCTGCAGGATACAGCGCATTGTTGCAGTTAAGTCAAAGACACGGGAGTATCTGTGAGACTAAACATATAATCTTTTCAATAAAATAAATAACAAGCTGGTTAGTGCCACGGCGAAGGGCAAAGGGCAAAATTCAAAGAAAAGATGTGTCAAGAACGAAATCTAGGGTTTTATTCACTTACGGAGTGTCTCAAATGTATGAGTATAAGTGCTAAAGTAGCATTGTGAAATGTTTCCACGGTGAGATCGAGATTGTAAATCAAAACACTGCTCTGATAAAGACAGAGCATGGATCAGGGCGGCCAAAACACAACATTAAAAAGGACGATAGCATCACGATGCAGTCATGAAACTTTCCAGGTGTGTGTAGTTGAGACAAAGGTGAAGGCAGAGCTCAAAGATGTGTGTGGTCTCATGTAAGTAATGACTGCTGGTAAGTGTCACGCTATACGCGCATGTTCTTATGTGGTTCAGAGGTGCTGTGGAGTTGGTGGCCGTGGCTTTCTGGTGGCCTGAACGATGGCTGATCACATTTTACATACATTACTGTACATCTACTACATACTACAAAATGAAGCCATTTGAACAAGAATCTTTGTTTTTATTATTAAAATCCAAATGTTAATAAATGTGCAAATCATATCCCCCCCACCACGAGGAAACCTACAGCGGCATGGGGAGGACGTGTTAACTCCACAAATCATATTCTCCTCCTCTGCTGTGTGAGGTAATGGTGATATAAAGCCCCCCAATGCTCAACCACAGATGACATGTGGTATCTACTGGCTGTCCTGAGCAGAGAGATCCTTGGTGTTGATGTTTGATGGAGAATGTGACAGCTTGAGCTATTGGAGCAATCTTACTTCTTCCACTTTTTTGGTTTCCTTAATCGGAGAAAGTGACGGGTTGTCTTCCAGGCAGATTCTTTTTAGTCTGTCTGAGAAAGTCTCCTTAGAGACTTGAGTCACGACCACAAGTTCAGGGGCCAGTGCTGTAGCGATGGACTCTTGCTCACACTGCTTCTCCTCGAGGACTTCAGCTACTTCCAAGCTTGTTTTTCATCAATCCCGGAAATTTACAGGCAATTTTCCAGACACATTTTTTTGGTTTGTCTTGGAGATTCTCCTCTGGGACTTGAGGCACGTCAAGATGTTCAGGGGCCGGTGCAGCTTCTTTCAAGGCCTTAAGCTCTGTGGAGAGCTTCAAGTAGACAGAGAGCTGAATAGCAATCATTTTGTTCAGCTCAGCCACATGTCATATCGTTCCACCTTCTCCAAGGTGTCTTGCTGCAGATCATTGATTTCCTTGGTCATCCTGTGACGGAGGTCATCCTGCTCAGCCCTCAAGTGGCTAATCATCTGCAAGTTGTTCGATACTGTGTCTGCGTGAGACTTGACTCTTGCTGAAGAGTATCAGCCTTCAGTTTCATACCTTTGACTGACGGTTGATCTGCTTCTTCATCTGGAACACAGCAGTGAACTTCTCATGGCTCAAAGGTTGTGCCATTTTCCAACTATCCGGTTGTATAGCCTGTGAAGAAATGGTGGATTTCTGCTGCTCACACAGCTTCTTCTCACGGACTTCGGCTTCTTCCAAGGCCTTCCAAGCTGTTTGGAGAGCTCAAAGTTGGGAGAGATCTGAACATCAAACTGATTTTTTAGCTCAACCAGTTTGTCTTGGAGAAGGTCGATCTTCTGCTTCATAAATTAACATCTCCACTAGTTCTCATTTTCATGCAACCAAATGTTGGTTCTGGTGGTTGTATTAATGTAGTTATGTCACATTTAGAAGTTATTTGGAAGCGTTTTCCAAAAAAATCATTATTAAATGTTTCTTTTAATCTAAATGGTTCATGATTTAAAATGTTAAATGCTTAATAAATGACCTGGTGGTGCTATTGAGCACATGCTTTAATATGTTGAGTAATTTTCCATATGGCACCTGCGTGTCAAGTATGAATACTTTAGCATTGTCATTATAAAAAGGACGATTGCCAAAAAAATTAAAAGCTGATGGAAGTAATTTACTTGGTATATGAAAACTGGAACACTGTTTCAATATGCAAAAGTGTACGGAGGAAGAAGAAGAATAACAATAATAGAGTCGCCTCGCTGCAGCAATCCCACAATCAGCTGAAGATGTCATTCATCATTCAATAGGCCCATCACTGTTTTCATGCCAACTGTCTTTGCAATAACAAAAGCCTCCATGGGTCACATTTCACCTGGCTGAACTCCAGCTATTTGCAAACCAAAGAGTGTCTGAGCCACAGCGTCACCTGACACGCCAAGCACATTTGTGGAGGACGAGAAAAACACTACAAGGTGTGTACAGTAGATTATACTAAGTAAAGGGCAGATGTATACATAAAGGTAAGGACGGTGCACACACCAGTTATTTTGTCATAATCTGGAGTTTGAGACCCAGAGCTGCTGCTCTCCATCATCTCCTGCCGTCTTTGTTGCACAACACCATCGAGGTCGGAGAAGTCTCTGGAAAAGTCCTGCAGCGCACATACAGGAAGATATACAATGGATACCACATAGTGGGTGAGCAGGTATTGTATGACATGAGAACAAGGTTTCTTCAGATCTTTCATCACAATGGAAAATGTGAAATAAATATATACGCCCTGTATAAAAACGTCAGACAAAGACCCACTGACCAGAGGAAGAGACGATGGGCATTTCGCTCTGAAGCTGTTTTCACAGGAGGAAGTGACAGGGCTGTTACAAGTTTTATCCACCTGGAATCACACAGGACACCCGTTCACAAGCAGAATGAATATATAAATATTTCTAAAGCAGTATTTATCCTTTTCTGTTTTTTTTTGTTTTTTTTGCAACTTTGAAGATAAAACGGAAATGTTAAAAAAGTTGTTATGGCTAGCATGTTATCTATTTCAACACCTAGCCATTACAGAGCTGCATTTGCATCCACTTGTTGTGACTGTTAAGTTTAATAATAACTCTAACTTCTAGCTCTGCAGTATCACTTTTTTGGACACGTCAAACATTAAACCCAAATGTTATTGCCTGTTAAAGTAGTTAAGGCTAACGTGTTAGCAAACATTTACCCATTTTGTCTCTCAACACAGTCACAGAAGAACATTAACATTCATTGGGTCGTGTTTCTGGACACTTGTGGATTTTTCAGGTTTAGTATTAACTCAGCTTTCAGCTTTGTTTTCACTGCCTGAGAGAAACAGCTGTCCCTCTATAACTAAATGCTCCACCGTCTTTGCTAGTAGCTAGTAAAGACAAGGGAGCATCTCTGGCTAATAGCTTGTGGAGTATTAGCTGCTACATGCTACCAACTTCATTTTTTTTGTAATGTTTTAAAGCAGACATAATACTTTTTTTTGCAGCAGCAGTAGAACAAGCTATAGACACAACCCTGAAATATTATCACCTTATATAGTTGTTATGGCCAACATGTTAGCAGTTTTTACTATTTTGACAGCCAGCAGCTACAGAGCAACGTTAGCATTCATTTCGTCGTGTTTATGGCCACTTGTTGTCTTTTAAGTTCAATATTAACTCTCTTTTTCCCTGTTAAAGCAGTATTAATTGATTTTACCACTACCATTTGGCACATAAAACTGAGATTTTATCACCTTTAAAAGTTGTTATTGGTAACACTTTGACACCCAGCAGCTACAGCGTAACATAAGTATTCATTCAGTCGTGTTTCTGGCAACTTGTTAACTGCTCAGTTCAATATTTTCTCTCCTTTTCCCTCTGTTTTGGTCCCCTCCACCTTCCGAGGGAAAGACCTAGCACTAGCAGCTAAATTCTCGACTGATTTTCTAGCTACTAGCTGGTTAAGACAGTGGAACATTAGCTGCTAAAGACTTGTTTCTATTGTCTGCGGACAGAGCCTAGAATAGCTTGTCCTGTTTGTTTCCATTTTTATGCTCTGCTAAGCTAACAGGCTGCTGGCTGTAGCCTCATGTTAAGCATACAGACATGAGGACGGTATCAATCTTTTCATGTTTACGGCTAATGGTTTATTATTGAGCATCAGAAAATGGTGCAAAATAGCCAAACATGATATAAAATAGAGAGATTTGGGAAGCTACTAATTTTTTTTTTTACAACTTTCAAAGTCGTCGCCTCTCTCAATCTCACAGTTCACACTAAAACAAAACAGGGAAATGAAAATAGAAACCACTGGGCTCAGTAAGGTCAATTAAGTATTCAAAGAAGATGTAACTTGCCTCTAAATGAATGCAGATGGACTTCAGCAGTTTGTAGGTGGTGTTTCGAGACAGGAAGGACACAAAGACATGCTGGAAAACAGTTATCAAGAATCACTTTCATGTTGACGTCAAAAGTGGGAAAAGCTGATGATCTGAACTTTCCTCTGACCTGATAAGTTGTTGTTTCAATCACCAGAGCGTTTGGCACCAGTAGTGCAGTTTTAGTTTTTTTGATAAATGTCACAGTCATGACAGGGATTGAAATCTGGAGATGAGGAAACACCACCATGTTTATACGACAGAATACAGCCACGACACATGAACCCGGCACTCGATTAGCGTCTTTATTATCCTACCTTGGTATCTCTGCCAAAGACTTTGGAGTGGAAACAGATCCAGTTATCAGAGACAAACATTTTGCCCTGATACAAAATGTCTCTCTGCAGGGCACAAGTGTAACCTGTCGGTACAAAGAGTCCTTCACATTCAGATCAACAATCTCACAATCCTTTGCCTTCATGGGAAGAGACGGTCTGAAACTTACTCTGTTTGAGTATCTCATCTTTGCTGACCTCCTTGAACAACTTGTGATACTGAGCGTTCGTCTTTGATAACTAAAAAAAGAACAGAAACAAGATTTGTTTTCTTAGGAAAACTGCAAAAACGTGTCAGATTTGTACAAAGTTTGTTGTAAAGCTGTGTCCCTACGTGGCTGGGCTGGGATTTCTTCCTTTCAAACTTTGTCTCACAGTCGCTGGGACTCAGCATCGGTGAAAGCTGCTCCACAGGTTTCAACCTGGCAAATAAAGGGTCGGTGTTTATCTTTAAAGAGCAAGGCAACACCTGAAGAGAGGACAGGTAAGACTTACTGATGAAAGCTACAAGCTACCGTTTGACATCATCTCATCTACTGATGCACACTGACTTTATTATTAGCCAAGGTACACGTCCTTCATTTGGCTTTGTGTGTGTCAGCTGTGGTTATATGAGGGCTGCTTACACAGCAACAGCTACATCTGTAAACAGCACTTTGGCCGTGCAGGTGCAGTGAGGTGGAATCACAGACGACCACAGTCAGTGTCTGCTGTCGGCTGCAGTGACACGAATTAGAGCTCCAACAATTATTAAATTAATCGCCATCTATTTTGATAACAGAGTCATTGTTTTGAGGGATTTCTTCTTTTTTTTAATTCTTTGATTCCAGCACCTAAACGTGGATACTTTCTGGTTTCTTTCCTCTGTGACGGTAAACTGAACAGTGCATGAATGTGCGAAGAGCATAAAGTTACTCTGGTGGTGATGTGCCGCCAGATGGCCGATTCTACGACCTTTAAACTGTTTATATTTCCAACTCTACCTTGAATAAATAAACAAATCAAATAAAATGACCAATTATTCTCTCATCACTTCTTCAAAAACCGGCGAAAAAAAATCTGGCAGGTTCTCAGAGACCACAGTGACGCCTTTAGATGTCTTGTTTTGTGCGATGAAGAGCTCAAAACTAAAAAGTATTGAATCAAAAGTGATGGAAAACAGAGAAAAAGCAGCCAATTCCACATTTTACAAGCTAGACCGCAGAGATTTTTTGTCTTTTGTTGCACGAAAACTGACTTGAACAACATGAAAACTGCAGCTGACTGACCACAGCAGTAGTAGTTGTATAATAACCATCATCAATAAATGTGTTAGTTAATTAAACTTAAATTAAAGCTTTTTATATAATTTATCGAGCACTGCAAAGGTTTATAAAAAATCAGCTGCAACTTTACAACAATTGTTTAATCAATTGTTTGTAAAACAGTGAAATTACTCCTAATTAAAGTCCAATTAACTGTTAATGAACCCTTTATTGATGATGCTTATTATGAAGTGTCATCTGGTTTCATCGTGCAGCCACACCGTAGACAGTAGGACCCTCTTCACCTCATGCTGGCTGGTTTCTTCCTGCTCTCTGACGGCTCTGGCTCTGCGTCCAGACACAGCTGGAGGTCTGCAGGTGACCGTCCGGACCTCTTCTGTCTCCTCTCACCTCCATTCTCCGCCTCACACCTGAACACATCACACATCAACAGAGTAATCTATCTATCTATCTCTCTCTCTCTCTCTCTCTCTATCTCTCTCTCTCTGTCTTCTTGCACAACACTCTCAGACGTGTCTTGACACATAAAAAAACAGCAGAGGAGTTTTGTCTTGTAAAATCAACCGTATCTGCGCCGGTTCTGTGCCACGTACGCGTCTCCTGAAGCCATTAAAAAGTCCGCACAGCCCTTTAATTCAAATGGCAGGACGTGCATGCAAATAAGCACAATGCATCAGGCCTGGAAAGCAAACCGGGCCCTTCTTCTTCTCCATCTTATCCACACTTACGCGGGTCGGTTCCCTCGGGAGTCCCTGTTGGAAAGTTGCTCCGGTGAAGATAACGGGGTCAGAGGTCTGTCCGCCTGCTCGGCCATCAGCACCATGTCTTTTTAAAACTCATATTCTACTTCATCTCTGCCTCCATCGGCTCAGTCCCGCATATAAAAGCAGAAGCTTCAGGAAGCTTTGGCACGGAAACTTTGGAAAGATCGCTGTGAGAGCCGAGAGGTCGGACAGAGGAGGAGCCGGGAAAAGGGGAGGGAGCAGCAGGGAACAACATCAGGAACTGCAGGGAGGAAGCCTTCTCCTGCTGCTTGGGCTGACTCTTGATCATGGGTTGCAGATTACAGTTAATAAAGCAGGGAAAGTAGGGGAATGTAAGCCTTTAAAACACGCAGTACATCTTCAAAATACGCGCGTAAAAGGTTGAACTTCGGAAAATCTGTGCGTAATCGTCTCCAAATCGCCCTAAAGTGCCAGTGTATGAGTAGCTTCTTGTTAACGCTCTTAATTAATGTTGTTTCTCAACTTCTTGCAGTGAAAAAAAGTTTTCAACAACTTTAAAGATCGTTGTAACGACGAGTGTATTTGAGAGGGATCTCCAGCAGGGGGCGGCAGAGTCCTGAGCTGGAGGAAGAATTCACACTGTTTGGTTACAAGTAGCACGAGCACCAAGTGAAAGGCGCGCATTCAAGATCTGACTTAAATACAGTTTGATATTTTACTTTCTACTCCATTACTTTAGTTACTTTGCAGATTCAGACTAATGATCTAAAATATCAAATAAACTAAAGACACAAGATGACATCACTCTTTTCAAAAGCTACACAGAAGAACGTAAAATAGATCAAATCAGCTTCACCTTCACCAGCTGCACCGTTAAAGTGCTGAACACATGTATGGACCGATAAGTATGATCCAGTTATATGATAATATTTTACATAAAACACATATGATATAGATTATAAAAGACAATGTAGGCTGTTTACTGTTAAAGAATAAAAAGGTGATACTCACTAAAGGAGCGTCTGGATGAGACACCGTGTCACGTTTCAGAAGTCTGAGAATCGCCTGAAATGCATAAAACTATAAGAATGATTGGTCAAGACTTTGCAGCAGTAATAAAGAAGATATTTATTTAATAAACTCCAGAAGAACAATAGTGTGAATGCAACCAGCTCCACTTATAATGTGAGTCACAGGGACCATTTTTCTGCACATACTTGAACTCTTCCACACATCATTCTGAAATGATCCATTCAGCACGATTACTATTTTTACTTTTGGCACTTTAGATAAATTTTTCTGGTAATACTTACTGTACTTTTACATTTACGTATCGGCACTTCTTCTTAAGTACTTACCTACTCTGAAGTTGCATGAGTGGGTTAGGGTTACATATAGCTGGTTCAGTTTGGGTTGATTTTGATACTTTACATGGGGTTTGTAAAATCTATCACATATAATAAATACAATGGACAACTGTAGTCGAGTAAAAGCTTCATATAGAACTAATACGACTGAAATACACAAATAAAGTCCCCTCAATAATTGTACTACTTGGTACATGAACACCAGCGCGCAACCGGATTTTCAATTATTCCAAATCTCTGTGTTTTATGGCTTTTTTTTAAAAAAAAAGTCCCTTGATCTAAAACTTAAGTTTCTTGGGTTTGAACAGTGTTATTCTGCACGGCACTGATTTGATTTAGCCCATCCGCAAACTTATCTGTGATTTCTTTATTACACTTCTGTCTACAGCAGATGGAGCTGTTGACCTTTACTGCCAAATCAAGAGAGATTTGAGGATGTCTGTAAAAAAAACACAATGAACACCTACACTGTTGGATTGAGGACTGATACCTGCACCCTAAATGACTAAACCTTACATGTCCCTGTATTTTATGCAGAGACAATGTTGTTGCATGTACATTATCATAGTCAGTGTCGTGTCTGTGCTTCCATCTATCCACCTCCGGGTGTCGCTGCTGCAGCATTCACAGAAAGCATCACTTCAGGAGGGAAAAGACTTGTCAGAGTTCATTAAGTTTCCAGGAGACAATGGCACAGCCGGCAATGCAAGCTAGCAGCTAGTTAGCCTGCCATTAATCACGGCTGACAGGGAACAAGGGGTTAAAGGTCGGAGAGCTGCCAGAGACTGTTTTTGTACCAACGGCTCATTCAGAGGAAAGGGGAGCCGGAGAGCGTGTTTGTTTACTGGTTCATATCTCTAAGTAACAGCGGTGGAAGAAGTGCTCCGTTTATTTGCTCATGTAAATGTAGAAATACGTCCCTGTTACAAAAAGAAGCAGTAAAGTCACTCAGGTAAAAGAGCAAAAGTGTCTACGTAAAAGTACTTCTTCAGGAGAATGGTTCCTTTTAGACGGTTAAATTATTATTGGAATATAATTACTGATGATTTAACACAGAATACCTTATCATACTGTTGGAAAGTTTAAAGTACTGCACAGTATGATATTTGTATATAAATTAATTTTTTATTAATTAATTAATTGAATTAATAAATTAATCATATATTTGTAAAAATCTGAATCTGTGAAGTAACTCAAATAAATGTAGTGGAGTAAAAAGTACGATACTTCCCTCTGAAGTGAAGTCGAGTAGAAATATAAAGTAGCATAACATTAAAATACTGGAGTAAAGTGCCTGCGTACTTAAGCCAAATCACACAAAGTAAAAATTTTGGCAAAATGCTGCTTTAAGGAATAGTTTTACAATTGATGCCACTCTCATGTTCTAAAAACTACAGGTGGGAGAGGGTTAGCTTAGCTTAGCTTAGCATAAAAACTGTGGGGAAACAACTAGCCTGACTCTATCCAAAAGGTAAAGGAGGGTTAAGAATTAAGGAGAATTACGTCACACTTTGACAGAGCCAGGCTAGCTGCTTCCTCCGATTCCAGTGTTTATGCTAAGCTAAGCTAACCCTCTTCCTGGCAGTAGCCTCACATGAGTACGCCATCACCCTTCTCGCCTAATTCTCGCCAAGAAAACTGAATAGGCATTTTTCTGCAACTACCCCCTTTAAAGCCTGGTGAAAAGGGGTTCGATTATTAGATTTAACGAAGCGTTAGCCACAGATTTGTGTGTATAAAAGATGCCTTCGCCTTCTGAGAAACATCTCCTCCTTCGGTAGGCAGAAGCCTTTTCACTGCCTGTCAGATATTTCCACCACAGAAAGACAGAGAACAAGGAAGGCATAGAGAAAGGAGGGTGGTGTGTGAGGGAGAGTGCAAAAATGGTACTTGTGACGGGGGAAGATTGAAGTCCTGTTAAGTGCTCTGCTTGAAAGCATGTCTGGCCTCATTAGCTGTCAGTTGTAACAATACTGAGCTGGCAGTGAAGACAGGTTGGAGTCTAGTGGTCATAAATCACTCCTCGACAGCTGCCTGACAAGCTGGGAACCGGTACACAGGCACGGGCACCCTCTCAGCCTCGACACTGCACAGGCACACAGCCGTGCACACAGTAATCTAAGAAATCATCGCTCTCGCCCCTGAAATTACACGGAGCCTGGAAAAGTGGTATTTTGTAGGAGGGAAATTGCTCTTATTTCACATGTATGCGCTCTCGTACGTAACCCCTCGCCTCCTGTGCCTCACCGAAGCCTGTGTCCATTAGCTAAATGAGTGCAGCGACTTCTGTGGGGCGGAGGGGGGGTAAAGAGCAAGGCCTGCAGGTCATTAATCACGGCCCCTGACATGCAGAGCAGGAGGCCAAGGCTCCCCTATGCATACAGCTGCCGGGGCCACACTCAATGCACAGGCGATGTGTTGACCCTCGTGCGTCCCCCCGGCCTCCAGCGCCTGTGGCTCTCATCTGTCCAACTCCCTCAATGTTTGTGTCAGTCATTTGTGCTGTCAGATGCCACCTCCTCCAAACCAACCGCAGCAATCTTCAAGCTGACCGATGAAACTGTGTTCAGGTTTTTAACTTCTCAAATAACCCTGATTAGACAGTGAACACAACTAGATTTTTAGCCCTGCTATCGACATGGAGCACCACTTTGGTCCAGATAATGCTTCAACAACTATATAGGATAGATTGTCGTGAAATTTGGTACAGATATTCATGTTCCCAAGAAGATTAATCCCAAGGATTTTGGCGATTCGCTAACCTTTCCAACAATAATAGCAAGTCAAAGTTCATAGTTTTTTTAACCAGCAGAATATCTCAAGATTTATAAGGATTAGAAACAAAATATTGTACAGACGTCCATGTTCTCCAGGAGATGAATCCAAATCGTTTTGTGATCCCTGACTTTTCATGTCATGGCACCATGAGATCATGGCTCAGTAGTTTTTGGTAAAATGTCTAGAAAACTATCAGATTCATTGCCATAATGTTAGGTCAAGACATTCGTGTTCCCCAGAAGATTAATCCTAATGATCTTGGTGGTCACTGACTTTTCATCTAACACAACAAGCAGGTCAAAGTTTTTCGGACGCCCAGGAAATTATCTGCTAAACAGATTTTTCAGGTTCCCCAGAAGATTAATCCTATGTACTCTGGTCATACTTTGACTTCATCTAACACCACCAGCAGGTTTACCAGTTTTTGTCCAGTAAAATATCTACAATACGGATTAAAGCACATTTCTATTTACTGACATTCACGTTCCCCAGATGATTTATCCGAATGACTTTGCTGATCCATGACTTTTCATCTTGTGCCACCACAAGGTTGACTCTGTGGTTTTCAGTCAAATCTCTTGACAGATTCGACTGAAGATTAATCCCAATGATTTGGGTGATAATTCGGTGACTTTTCATCGAACATCACCAGTAGGTCAAAGATTTTTAATTTTCCAGTAAAATATCTACCGACCAGACTGGGATAACATTTCGTACAGATGTTCATGTTCACCAGAAGATTAATCCTAATGATTTTGGCGATCCTCTGACTTTTAATCTTGTGCTACCATGAGATGTCTGTCGTTTTCGGTGAAATGTCTCGCCAAATTGGATTAACTGCCATTAATTTTAATTTTGACAAGGCTAAAAGTTTTTCAGTTGCCAAGTGAAATATACCAAACAGATTGGAACAAAATTTCCACATAGATGTTCCTCAGAAGATTGATCTACATCATTTTGGGGATCACTGACTTTTTAATCCTGTGTCTTAAAAAACTATTGGATTTATTGGCGGGAAGTTTGGTACAGATGTTCATGTTACCGAGAAGATTAATCCTGATCGGTGATGCCCTAAATGTTTTAACAGCACCAGTAAGTCAAAGTTTTAATTTGTCCAGTAAAACTAAAACTAAAAAGCTGGTTAGTTGTCTTTGAGTTAAGATTCCTCCGAGGTCAAGACACAACTTCCCCCCTCGTAATAATAAATAGCTGCATAGCGACTTCTTTTGTGCTTCGCATCCACATTCCTGTGATTCCACGTCATGCTTCAGCAAACACATCCAAATCCATTAAATATACAAAGACACAAAAATGTAAAAACTAATGTACCATCCCATTCGCGTTCCCATCCGCTGACATGACGTCACCCAGATCTGCAGCTGCTTGCATAATGATTAAAGCCAGTCAGGCTGTGAGACGCGGAAACAGTGTTTCATCATTCGCAGCTACTAAATCACAGAGTCCAGGCACAAGACATCTGTTGAAAACTGAATCCTTATCAGCCTTCCAGCATGATTTGGGGAACATCTGGAGTTTCTGAGGAGTTTGGCACGGTACGGGCTACAAAACTCAAAAAGACGGCTAATTTTCTAGAATGTGTTGACACAGACTGTATTCAAAGTGATCAATGGGAGCATAAAATGTATTTTTAATGAATGTGGTGCGCATGAAGGAAACCAGAGAAAGATGTCTGAGACTGCTTTCTTAATTAAATCACATTTTGATATTGAACATTCAGTTCAAGTCACAACCCCTGAGCTTGGCCAGCCTACAATGGTAATATTAATACTGCTTGAAATTCGTTGATGTAAATATTGGAAACATTGGATCTTGGATTTCAGAGAAAGTTGATAAAAACAGCTAATGACTGATGCTTACGTTAAAGTAGATTGACACTAGTTCCTTGTACTTGACTGTTTTAGTCTAGATCTGTAAAAGTTACAGCAAACATTTGATTACTTTCTAGTTGGCAGACATGCTAGCGATTGAAGCCTACGTTAGATTTACACACTTTTGCTCTCGTGTTCGTCATTCTTACATAACCTTTAAAAGTCACCTCAAACTAATTCAGTTAGTTCATGAAATGTTTCTTGGATTGGCAGTAGCATTGATTACTGTAGGTAACAAGCTAGCTAGCAAGACATGCTAACAATTGATGCTTACGTTACAGTAGATTAACAGCAGTTCCTCACAATTTTTATGTAACTTCTTACTGTTACCCCTAATTTTAGTTAATTAAATGTTTCTTGGACTTGGATTTAATATTTGAGTAGCACTGTAGGAAACAAGCTAGTTAGCCAGACAGTTGACACAAGCTTACATTACAGTAGATTAACACTAATTATTTTAATTTTTACTCTGGTGTTGTTTATTTTTACACAACCTTTAAAAGTCACACCACACTAAATTTAATGGGTGTCGGACTTAAGAGTAACATTCATCCATTATAGGTTACAAGCTAGTTAGCCCAGACATGCTAATGATTGGCTCTTACAATACAGTAGATTAACAGTAGTTCTCTTCACTTTTACTCCTGTGTTTTTCATGTTTACATAACCTTTAAAAGTTACCTGACACTAATCCAGTTAGTAATTAAATGGGTGTTTGACTTAAAAGTAACATCCAATCACTATAGGTAACAAGCTAGCTTAGCCCAGACATGCTAACGATTGAAGCTCATGTGACAGTAGATTAACACTTGTTCCTGAAACTATTTATGTAACCTTTAACAATTATCCCTAACTAATTTGATTAATAAAAATGTTTCTTGGACTTAATATTTGATGAGTACACTAGGAAACAAGCTAGTTAGCCAGGCATGCTAATGACTGAAGTTTATGTTGGAGCACTAGTTCAAACTCTTTAAAAGCTGATTATTGTTCTTATTACAGCCTCAAACACACAAATTAAACGTTGAGAAATACCAAACTTGACAGTTTACAAGAACAGAGATATGACTGGACAATTGCTGTTCGGGGAAAAGGGTTCAGAGAACAGGCAGTTTTGTTTTCTGAATGGAAACACTTCTGCCTGCTCACTTAATTATGATTAATTATGACTTCAATAACACACAGCAAACAAAGCAGGTCCGGCTGAGTACTGTCTAAACAAGTCTACACGTACTAAATCCCTGTTTTAAAGCCCCTGACTTCTCCAGCTTTAGTCTGTAACCTTTTTCTTCTAGCTTTTCTACATTTTTTAGTGATTCAACACACACACTGAACACACTAAACACACTCACACACATCCTGTCTGTTCTACGTTTGTGGCAGAGATCAGGTCTGCTGGTTAGACTAAACAACAGCATTTGAGTGGATTTGCTGTCCCTCATTAATCATCCTGACAGCATGAAAAACAACATTTCCTCCTTAATGACTGTATTTGAGTAATCATGTCTGCTTGTTTCCATGCAAGCATCTCTTTTTCCCGTTCTGCTTTGTAGTTTCTTTTCTTTCGGTCGCCATCCGTGTGTGTGTATTTTGGAGCCTTCTCTCTGACCTCCCAAGTCTGTGGCGTGGCGTCTGCACTGGGTCACGCCGTCCAATTACAGCGGTTACATTCATGAAGAGGGTGAAAAACCATAAGGAATGAGAGAATGTGGCCGTGAGGATCCAGATGCGGAAGGCAGAGGATAGTGTCACCCCCCCTTGTGTGCGGCTAACCCAGCAGCACCCGCTGGCCTCCAGGCCTCTGCTGGTTGCTGCCAAAGCACGTTTTTCCGTTAAGCACCGGGTCTGTGATGCATGAGAGCTGACAACTGAGCTGGGAGCCCTCAGAGCACAGCCAGATCAAAACCAGCTGGGGCCATGCACATTAGCAACGAAACCATAATTGCGTTTGCCCTCTTGTACACCACTAAACTCTCTCCGTCGACGTTTTTTAAACAACAGGGCTTGAGACATGAGGAAAGAGAGGTGGGATAGTGCCCTTTTCAACAACGGAAATACCTGCTCAAGTGGAGACCAAGGACGTTATATTAACGGAGCCCTGTTCATTCCCACGAAAGCTGCTCAGTGGCGTTTTGAAAAAGGTAGAAAACACCAGGATCTTCTGTGTTGAGCATCTCTGTCTTTCCGTTTTCTACCCGGCTAACTTGAATGGGAAATTAATTGAATCGTGCGGCTTCTTCCAGACTTTCCCAGTTTTATTGGATCGAATTTCTCCAGTTGTGACAGTAAAACGAGTAATTTCTCAGGGGTTGTGAAATTTACCCACCATTTTACAGCTGCTTCTTTCACAATGTAAGCTTATGGGAAAAGGGATTTGGGCCCAAGTACATCATCACGTGATGTTGTAATTACACAGTTTGGTCACCTTTAGAAAGTTGGCTTCAAAGCCTGGCTCTCTTCCTGGGGGCATGATGGAGACAAACCTTTTGTTGGATGATGTAGAATGCAAAGGAACAGGAAATTAAAAGGTAAAATGAAAAGTCGATCATCATTCACTCACCCCTCATACTCTTCAACATAGCTTGAATCTTGACCACATTGAACCTTCTTACATATATTTCTTTGTATGTTTTAGAGCTTGTTGAAGCCGGTTTGCATATAAGGTCACATAATTTAGACTGTTGCAGCAAAAACAGACCCAAGTCCTTCACAAAGAAATCCTCAGTCCAGCAGTAATTAAGAACTTAGACAGAGAGGGTCTAATTTCTCATATCATGTCACTATCCGCTCAAATATGGCCGATAAAAAGCAAAGCAAAAGCAATTTCTGTCGACATGAGGATAGAGCAGACGACTACATTTCCACTTTTGTGTGAACTGTTCCTTTAAAAAAAAAAAACAAGCGCGTGGGAGTCTCAGCGTGTTACGTGCAGCTCAGTTTTTGTGGAGTGTTTTTTTTTCTATAGGCGAAAAAAAGTGTATTTTCGCCCTTTTCTCCCGGCCTGTGGGTGAGCGTAAGTTATGGGTTTACGGTGGTTTAGAAACATCAGTATAGCATGGCTGACATCTGTGTCCTCTTTATTTTTGGACCACTTGAAAAGCCCACATAGTCGGATGATGGATGAAGTGATAAAGTTGGAGAGAGGACAAAATAAAAGCAGAGAGGAATCTATTTCTGGGACGCTGCCTGCAATCCGTAACTCACAGACAATCCAGAGGAAGCATTGGGGCAGATGTTCGTGATTTCAAGCTTAATGATTTAATGGAAGAAACAATTCACCATCTCTTTTTTTCTCTTCTGGCCTTTTTTTCGCACTGATTTAGGCTGATAAAGGGGTTAAAGCCTCATCAAGTGATGGAGGAGCAGCTCCACAGTCTGTCATCATTAATCACCGGGGCTGTCAGGCTGTACCCTGGCCTCCCTCAGACCGACCGGGGAGGCGAACCCTCATCTCCAAGAACAATACCAAGAGACTTTTTATACATTACAGAAAAATATGTCCTCCAGACTCTGGGTTTAATTTAGAGTGCTACATAAAAAGGGCTGTGGTAAGCAAGAGATCAGGGAAGCAGAGTTGTTTTGTGACGGATGGAACCCCTGGCTGACGGGGGGAGCGTGGGTGGGGAGCAGTGAATAAGTAATCCCCTCCCTTCAGTCGTCTTTTGGCCCTCGCTTTTCTTTGTCGCTCGATGCTGGGCCTCTCTGAGGTGTGAAACTAATATAACTGATGGAAAACAGCATGACTCAGCTCGGCTCGTGTATAAATGAGGGTCGGGGGCGGAAAAGATTAGAAACAAATGGAGGAAATAATTGAGGCCCGAACAGAAAGAAATCATAAATATTGGCCGCGTGAACGAGCAATGACGAAGAGGCTGGATGAGAATTAATGAGGTGAGGAATGAGGCTAAAGCTCATGTTTCATCTTTTTTTTTTTAACAAGTCTCAAAGTCCACAGCCATGCTAGCAGCTCTGTTGGAACCTTAAGCTAAATGCTAACACGCCGCACTCTGGACTACTCAGAACTCTAAGATGTCCGACCTCCAACGAGAATAAGTTTATATGGAACAAAATCAAAGTCGGACTTCCTACTTATATTTGTATTAGCCTGGTAAATATAGTATTCATATATATATATATATATATATATATATATATATATATATATATATATATATATATATAGAAGAAAATGATTGCTCTAGTTTAGCATGTTAGCATGCTAACGTTTGCAAATTAGCAGATAATATTGCGGATATTTTTACAGCTCATGAACATTTTTACCTCCTGATGGTGACAGTTCAGTTCTTAAATTAAACTTGATGTGTACAAGTTCCGAATTTATTAAAAAAATGAATCCTGGGGGGGAAACAAATGAATATGTAGCATCAAGTTCATCAACATTCAACAGCATGTTTTTGTTATATTTCATATATGGCAGATCGCACCTGTACTGTATGAATCAAAGCCATCTTTTAGATTAAACTATTAGATTTTCTACACAGACATCAAGCTTCAAAATGAAAGAATTTAATAAAACAATACATCTTGGAAGCTAAGATAAAAAAACACCAATACCATTACCCTCTTTATATGACTGTATGCTAAAAAAAAATAGATCCTTTCCCTTTTTCTAAACTTTCCCCAGTTATCAATATACAGTTCTTTATACATTTATTTATTTTAATTTATCAGGGACAAACCACATGGATAAACATCAGTGGGATCTACCTGGGCAGGTTGATAGAGTATATTAACAGAAACAAATAAGACAAACTCGAGTGGTGATGCTTAAACTGAGATGTTTCGCCGGTCACCAATAGGTGGCATCCCAGTCCAACACTCTACGTCCGCTCTTCACCTTTGTTACAGTGAACACAGCTGACTGGAAATACTTGAAAAGCAAAAAGCAAAGTGAAATCCATCCCATAAACAATAAAAAACCACGTCTGTCTGAAAATATCCTGTAAGATTAACCCCCGAGATTGGAAGGAGGAAAGCGCATGATGACTCCTATGTTATAGTATCACTTATAAACTAAGTGTGTCTGTTTTCTGGGACATATCGGTGGAACGTGAAACCTCCAGAGTGGGCCTTCAGGATCTGATGCCCTCCTGCCGAACTCAGACACCCCTACAGCTTCTCAGACCACTGAAAGAGGAGCGCTCTCTCTTGTTACAGCCGGGACAGGCTGTTTTGACCCCTGTGGGTCTCTTGTCAGAGTTGTGAGTGACCAGCGTGGGTCATCTATACTTCGCCGAGGGTGTCACAGTGTCATGTTGCGAGGAAATGGCATATTACCGCTGCCAATCACGCGGCGGCCGCGGTAACTCGAGCGAATGTCAGGGACTATCATCTCGAACAGATACGAGAAGCGGCAGTCTGACTCCGATGCTTATCAGGATCTTATACATTACAGCCAGACAGGTTTGACTCCAGCATCCACTGATGTCGCCATTTTCTGTAAAACAATCCAGGAGTTTAAATAAGGATGCTGTTGCTTTAAGGTGACACCGCAGAGCAGAGGAATGTGAGCCGTATCCATGCGGTCTGCTCATGAGCCGCTGTCAACACAGTGAAATATTAGCAGAAGTAAAGCACACCTCAAGTTGTTAATCACGCGATTCTTTCACCGTAAAAATAGCTGGTTGTACAAATCAGACGCGAAGTCTGGCTGACGTGGACATGGACAAGTTGACATCTTCCTTTCACTACCTCACCTCCTTTCCCCCCCCAAAGGCCGTTGTACTTTCCATCAGAGCTAGTTTGTACAAACGTTTGTTCTGAAAACGCGAAAGTGATCCTGGAAGACGTGCACATGGAAACTGACAGATTTAGTTGTGTCAAGAATGAAAAAGTAGAGCCAGAATAAAGTTGAAAACAATAAGTTTAGACAAGTGCTGCTCAGGGAAATATTTTGGAGATATTCCTCCTTCCCAGAGAGTTACTGTTCAAATCTTTCTGACATAGAAACTGTTCATACAATAATTACTCATCAAGAAACATCAGATTGTGTTTGTGGAGGGATTATTTCAGTGAACAACCACGCCCTCTCTGCACAAGGGTCAAGACAGTTTGTTTATTCAGTTATGGAAAAAATATTCACCAAATAAATATTTTTTGTTTGCACTGCCACCTTATTAATATTGTGAATATATCTTATTCTGAGTTTGGATGTCTTTCTGCAAACCTCATGGTGCGCCTTTAAACTCACACCACTATAAGCCCATCGCAAATATGTTGGCAGTTAACATTCCGGCTGCATGTTGACATTTCTACAACAGGTGTCTTATATACTTCACATTACATGTTCATTACCTAACAGGTGAGGTGAGAAGGCTGCCAAGCCAGTGACCGCAGTTCAAGACTGTGTTTCAACATTTCTAAGTGTGAAACCAACAGATTTTTGTGTTGGTGGTAATAAAATAGATATGTTGGACGTGAAGTCGGCACATCTTCAATATTTTAAGACAAATATTACATTCTCCAAACCCTAACCAAGTGTTTTTGTTTGCACCTAAACATAACCGGAGTGTAAACAGCGTTGTTAAAAGTACACAAACAAAATACCTGAGAAAAAGTAAAGATATCCTGGTAAAAGTGAAGGACATCAATATGATTGGGTAAAAGTTGAAAAGGCTTTGATGTTAAATATACTTAGGCATCAAAAGTAAAAGTAAAATATACAAACATGTATATAAATTTACAAGTATGTCTATACAGTACTAGCGATTAAGCGATTACCAGTCTGGAAATTATCCGATCTGATACTCAGCATTTTTGTTGTTGTATCTGAGCCAAAAATGCTACTTTGGCTCTGATACAACTTGTAATCGGCAAAATCACGACTACAACTACTACAATATCAGCAGTGATAATCCAAAATACAGTGAGGAGGACGTATAATGGTTGCAGAAAACAGAAACACTCGAGCACAGTACGAGCACTTCTGGTCGGACTAAAGTACTTCAGTTAATGTACTTAGCTACATTTCATCGATGACCATAAACACAGCACTGTCACAAGATTAAATAGAAAATTGAACCTTAAGAAAAGTTTCATCATATTCATTTATATAAAACATTTATTTTAGTGTTTAGGCCCTGAGAACTGCAACAGAACAACCTCTAGGAACCTGAGATAATCGCAAAAATCACATATTTTTAGTCATTATCACATTTAAGGAGTGAATGAAACCATTTCAAATTGAAACTTTTTTTTTTGATTGATCACTTGGATGAGAAACTGACAGCGAAATGAAGACGACAGTATAAACAGCTTCAGTGTGATTTATTTAACAAAATATGACCTCCCCTTTAACTGGATACCACCACACGGTATTCCAATTATACAAAAAATATCACATCTCATTTTTCATTGATTTGCTGTGAGAATAAGAAAAAGAAAAAAAGCTGAGGAGTTCAGAGAGAGAGAGAGAGAGAGAGAGAGAGAGAGAGAGAGAGATGTGATTTCAACATTCATCATTCTCGCAAAAGTGTTAAGACACGAAATATTAAACATCTGTCATCCGGCTTCCCACATGTCTGCTCAGAGGACTGTAAAATGAGAATAGATGGTAAACATGAAAGCCAGATTCCTGGTGAAAAATAAATACAAGTTCTCAGTAGGAATAAACAAAACATAAGGAACCAAAACAAATCATCACAAACCATCAGGGCTGAATAAACAGTTACGTGTGTTCGCTGTGTCGAGCTTACATGCATCTCTCGCAGGGAGAAAGCGACTGTGGCCAGACTTCGGTCCACGGCTGCAGCTTATTGCCATCCCTGTCGCACAACATTTCTCTGCACTACATCATCACCATCGTTTGAGAACCCTGAACATCCAAGTGCTATCACACAGCGTCCAACCATCGATTCGTCACCAAAGGGGGGCCAGTCGCATCCGTTGCAGACGTATCCGAGTATTGTGCAGCCATGCAAGAGCCACATTTGTCCTCTGATCTGTAGGAGTGGGGCCTGATTAGAAAAAAAACTCTTATATAATGTAGAAACAAAGAGTGAAGATGTGCTCAAGTCAAGATCCAGGACTTGTTCTCCCATCCCAGTTCTACTTGAATCCAGTCTGAAGTCACAGGAAGCAGCAACTTGCAGCGATTGAGTACAAATTTAAAGTTATAGCTCAATATTTTGTCAAATTAGCTGATTATCTTTGTGGCGGTACATTAGATGAGAAGGATAATACCACTCTTGTATCTGTCCATTAAATAGCTACATTTTAGCTTAGCATAAAGACTTGAAACCGGTGGAAACATCAAGCCTGGCTCAGCCCAAATGCAACAGAATCTGCCCCTTTGAAACTCATAAATCAACAAGTTTTAAGTCTTTATCGCTGTTCACATAAACATTTGTGATAAGTTAAGTGCAGGGATTCTTAATTATTGGGATATTTGTGAATTTGTGAATATTGTAAATCTTCATTTTAGTGATTTTTCGAAATATAATATTGTTCCCTAACAAAGTTGATTGTTTGGTAATAAAACAAATTAATAATTTGTTTTCTTTATATGTAAAGCAAAGTGATTGTAGTATGTTTTAGTGCGATTTAAAATGTTTTGAGCAGATTTTTAGGATTATTGGGATAACGTTGTGAATCGCAATTATTTCAGCGAGGAAAATAATGACATAAAATCGTCATATAGTCCCATTCCTAACATCAGCAAATCTAGCTACTTGGCTCATGGCTCACATAGCCGTGGAGCCAGTGGCAACCTGACAGGGAACATGGTGGTCACAGTGGTTAGTTGGACGACTCGGGTAAGGAGGCGATTTACAGTGTGGAAAGAAGTGCCATCTTATTCGCTGAATTGAGGATAAAATCAGAGGTGATTGTGTAAACACAAACCAACACTGTTTTGGTGAGTTTTGCTTCTGGTTGATTCATTTTTTGGATGCTTTCAAATAAAATTCTGGCCCTTAAAAAAATGCTCCTTTAATCATACAAAAACTATAAAAATGGTCAAGTCGCTGTTTTAGATTATTTCTTTGCTGAGAGACCAAGAAATAATTTACCCTGATACTTCAGGGAACTTCCTGTTTCCCTCTGTTTCCAGTGTTTTTGCAAAGCTAAGCTGATCTGGACTGTGGTATCATATTTCTCATCTACCCCACTGCCAGAGAGTGAATAAGCATATTTCCCAGAATGTTGAACTATTCCTTTAAACATGCGAGCAGATGGTGTATCACGGGTAGCCCAGAGCAGATGCTGATCCGAGTCTTTGACTGTAGAGGGCGTAATGAGGGTAGTACGGGCCTGTGGTGGGCAGAGAGTGCAGGGAGATGGAGGAGGGTCCAGGGGGTAGATGGACTTTACTGTAGGGGTGATAGCGAGCTAAACCCAGGCTGGGTGGAGCCCTGAGGGAGAGGGAGCTGGGCATGGAGCCTGGGCTGCTCTGGTGGGGGAGGTGGAGGTGGCAGGAGGCAGGTCCAGAGGAGGAAACCGAGAGCAGCTTACTGTCCATCCCCACAGGCAGGGACGTGTGTGTGCGCAGGTGAGCCAGCAGCTCCTCCGACGTGGTGAAACGTTTGTCGCAGGGCCCCCCGGCTGACACCCAGTTACAGGCGTGGGGCAGGGGGTCGTTGGGGAGCATGAAGCCGTAGGTGTAGAGGGGGTGTGAGAGGGAGGAGGACACGCTGGAGCTCTGGTGGAGGGAGTGGAGCGGGTGGGAGGGATACACCAATGGGAAGTTTGATTTGAGGGTGGAGGAGGGGTCGTGGATGCAGGAGTTGCAGTTGCTTCCGCCGAGATGGGATACACTCGGGTAGCTCAGGCAGTAGGGGTCCCTGCACAAACCCTGCATGAAGGAGGGAGGGGAGGCACCTGTGAGAGGGCTGGAGCTCGGGTGCTTGCCAGGAACTCCCATCCCTCCCATGCTGAGGCTCGACTTAGTCGGATCCAACCCGGGAACAAACTGAGACGGGTAGCCTGCGTAAGCCCCCACTAAAGACCCGTGGTAGCCCATGTTAGAGGAGGGCAGGGGGAAGAGCGGCTGGCTCGTCTTGTAAGGAGAAATTGGCGTAATGCGTCCGGGGCCGAGGCTCGGCTGCGTCGACTCGGCTTTACCTCCCCCCTCGTGGTTGGAGCCACCATCAGAGCTGCTGTTACTGCAGTTTGTGCTGGCTCGAGCGTGGCTGGAGTTAGCATCGTGTGGACCGTCTGAGTTGTTCTTATTTACATCCGCGTCCTTTTTTGGGTGATTGTTATTGCTGCTCGTGCTGGTCGGACTGCCCCGCTCATGTGCAGCGTCTCCATTCAGAGTCTGGGAGTGTGACTGTCCACCAGGAGACTGGCTCTGTTTGTGAGGCTGCTGCTGAGTGTGTCCTGGTGGGGTGGCTCTGGAGCTGGGTGAAGCAGAGTGGGGCGGATACGACTGCTGGCCAGTGGTTGAGTTCCCATTAGTGTTGACGTTATTGCTGGGTACCCTGAAGCCGACTTTATCGCTGCTGCTGCTGGTGTTGTTGGAGCTGCTGCTGGTGACTCCCTCCCTGCGACCTTCTCCAACACCTTTGTTGTAGGGTTTGAAGCTACACTTGTCATCCATGGAGGGACGGTGCTCCCCGAGCTTCAGGCTGGAGACGGACGGCCGACTGCTGGGCTCCTTGTCCCCCTGGCTGCTGGAGGAGCTCAGCTTGGAGGAGGACGGAGGGTCTGGTTTACCGATCTGAGAGCATGTCTGTGCCAGCAGGGCCAGGGGGCTCTTCTTGGCATCCAGCTACGACAAAATACAGATTCTGATTAGCTCCTTTTAACCTTCATGCTAAAAAATGTACAGTCCTCTTAAGGCCTGAGTCATATTCTAAGAAATTCTCTGAGTATTCTCTGATTTCAGCTTCTTAAATGCAAATGATTTCTGGTGTCTTTCCTCCTCTGTGACAGTAAACTGAATATCTTGTTGTAGACAAAACAAAACATTTGTTGTTGTCATCTTGAGGCACTTTTTCATAATTTCCCAACATTTTAAGGCCCAAACAACTAATCGATTACTCGAGGAAAGGATCGAGAATGAAAGTTGAGGATATCAATGTGACAATTATGTTCTTGACTGAACGTTTTCTTTAAAAATGTACTTAAAATACAGAAAAAAATACATGACATGAATTCCCAGAATCCAAGTGGCCATCTTCAAATCGATGTTTTTTGAGCTCAAACTTTTAATCGACTAATCGTTTTATCGTCCAAGAAATAAACGTTTTTTTAAAAAGCCAAATATTCTCTGGTTCCAGCTTCCTAAATGTAAAAAAATGTTCTGGTTTCTTAACTTGTCTTTGACAGTAAACTGAACGTCTCTGGAAAAAACAAGATATTTGAGGAGTTCATTTTTTATCATTTCCTGATGTTTTATTGACCAATCAACTAATCAATTAGCCCTGGATTTAGCAAGTGATGTAACAATTGTTTTCTTGATTTATCTTTTCATCTAAAAAAAATAAAATAAATACAATAAATATACAAAAAACACCAGATGTAAATTCCCAGAATCCGAGGTTAGGTCTTCAAATTGCTGTTTTCGGAGCTCAAACGATCATTACGAAAAAAATCCTCTTACAAGCAAAAATCATTTTTCAAAAATTCTCTGGATTGAGAACAAAACAAAACACTTTTTTACATCATCTTCAGCTTTAAAGTAAGCTGACTTACATCTTACAGACCAAACAACTGATCGATTAATCGAGCAAATGTTCGACTGAAATAATCATCAAAGGCAGAGTCATGTTTTTTTTTATTTAAAAAAAAAATTCTTGATTGATCTTTTTGTCTTAAAAATGACAAAATACAATTCCCAGAATCCTAAGGGGGGCATCTTCAAATTGTGGTTTTCAGAGCTCAAACGATTAGTCGATTAATCGTCAGTCAACAAAGAAATAAACCATTTAACTGTTTTACGGAGGATTTGCTGCATTTCTTTGACATTCAACGGGTTACACAGAGAATCTGTGAGGTTTGGGACTTGATCAAAAGAAGACAGTTCAGCTCATGTTTGGCTCTGTGCGCCTGTGAGGGACATTTTTTCACTTTTCAAACACATTAACTGACAAAATAATCAGTAGATTAATCGATTAGGAGAAGTAGTTGCAACCTCCCTTCTTGTGTCACGTCGTTCATTTTCTGCAAATTAATGGGTTAATTTGAACATAATTAAGTTGTCATTACTTGAGTGTGTTAATCTGATTTAGACTGTAATTGATCTGATACTTTTAATCAGTATGCTTCTCTTCTGGGTTTTTTAAATTAAGTCTCTTGTCACAACAGATGACAGTGGGACACATTCATAGCTGTCTTTTCATTTTCACCACACCTCAGCAGAAAATGAGGCGTTTTAAAAGACATAAATTACCTCGATGCTCACTGGTGCGGACGTCAGAGGCTGTAAATACTCGGGGTGAAGCAGGTGTCCAGTGTGCGCAGTCAACATCTTGATGACTCGGATAGGAAGCCGCTTTGCCTGTCGAAGTGGGTCCAGAGGGGTCAAGAGAGAGACCACGGCACCGGGACGAGGCTTCGCACTGTGGCTGGTCTCACTGAGCTCGATCCGCTTACTGAGTCGATCCACAGCGGGGAGATATTTCATTGGAGAGAGGGCGCTGCGCTCTGGAGATCGTTTAGTCCAAACGGTGCGTAAAATACAAAACGGTGCGTAAAATACAGACGACGTTTAAATCCAATCCATGCAGACAGCACATATGTCCCAGAGGCACACAGCTGGACGTCCTTAAATGTCCCGAAGGACGGAGGAGCCTCTTCTCTCACTTCGTCTGAAGCATCTTCACCTCCGACACACGGATCCAAACCAAAAACCAAAAAGTGAGAGCGTCGCCGCGCGTAAAAAAAAATGGACACAGCGTCTCTTCTGCAAGGTCATAAAATAGCAGTTTACTTTATAGATCCAAAGTGTTGAGAGGAAGCGTCCCACTGCGTGTCTCCGCTCCGGACTTCAGCTGCTCACTGATCTCAACAGGCAGCAGAGTGTCCGCTGGGTGGCCGCCTCGGAGATGAGGAGGGCGGGGAGGACGAGAGGGGAGGCGGGGCGACGGGGGCCAGCCTCCTAGTGACAACCCTCCACATCCATCACATCCAGTGTTGGAGAGGGCATTCACATATTTCATTTAAAGGGTAGCTCCAACAATTTGACACATTAAAGTGTGTTTACATGTTTTAAAGAGGAAAAACGTAGTTTAATGTCTCCAGAGGACGCTGCACGTAAGAGAGAGCCGAAGTCACACACAGAGAGACAGAGAGAGATTATTTGTTTTTATTCTGCACCACGATCTACACATAATGATGTTTGTTGATTTAAAAGATGATTTTCCAAGTCAAGAAAGTCGCAGTTCATTGCAAATAAAGTAAAACATCATCTGGGTTTGTGTTTAATCGCTCAGTAAACTACACCGTCTCGCTCCACACAAACATGGCTGCCGCCTTGGCACAGAAAAGGATTTTTAAAAAATCTTAAAAAATCGTAGAATAGACGCTTATCGGATGTGACACCCTGTTTATAGCCTAGCATTATGTTTTTACTGCTAGAGAAACGAATAACAGTGATAGACTCTTTTGTATTTTAATGAGCGTTTATCGTGAACATGATACCTTGGACAAATCTGTGGTTTGCAAAAAAACGTTAAGCTGCAAACGTTTTACCCTCACGACTTGGCTGCTGCAAAGGCTGCAAGGTAATCCTTTGAGGCAACTCCGACAAAGTTACGTCCATGAAATGGGCTGAGGTTCTTGTTCTAAGTGTCTGACGACACTACGAGAATGATTCGAACGGAGACGGACCTCTTTGTTAGATAATAAGATCCACAAACATATGTTTGTTCATGTCTCACTCTGAAATCTCACGAGATATGAGCTGCAAGAAAACAAAACAACAGCGAAAACGTGAGTTAGAGATGTGGCGAGGAGTTTACTGAGAGGAACTATCAGGCAGAATTTATTTCTAAAGTCACGGCTGAATATTTAGCTGATCCTGAAAATACTGCAACAACTCACCATTCAAGATTTCAGAGCAATAAGAGGAATTGTTTCTGACATGTTGTCAGACTCTTAGAATAACATCCTCAGCCTGTCGGTGGCACAAGAGGCACTTTTAGTGGACGTAACTTTGGCGGTCGCAGCCGCGCCAAAGGATTACCGTCACAGCTGCCAGGCTGGAGCGACCAATTCCAAAAACCTCTGGTGAGTATGATTCATGTACACACCCGTACATGCAAATGCCAGGCCTCGGTTTAAAAAATGCTGAACTTCCCCTTTAGTATGTTCTCGCCCTGGAACAAGGACACATCCATAAATCACACTACTAACTGTTGTGAAGAATAAAATACAAAATCACCACTTTAAAGATCAAATTAAAGGCCAGAAGAATTCCAGCAAATCATTTATTCACGTCCGTGGGAAAAGTAATCAGAATGAATCTTTGGAAAAATGTTGTGGCCTGAATTCCAGGTCAGACTGCTCGCTTGATCACAAGGCGCAGAGACAAAAAGCATAAAATTGGTGGGTATTTGCCCGTAATGTTGACATGATTAATTTGCTTTGGCTTCGCAACACAGATGAATCATAAATCATGCCTGATAAATCACAAGATTCAATCTCAGAGTGGCCGTTTCAAGGAATTACACATCAAATGTTTTGACGTATGACCACACGGTATTTAAACTTTACGGTAAGTCTAAATGAAACCACAGGATCGTGAATATGTGGGAAACTAAACTTTACTCAAAATGTCAGATGGAATCTTATAATTTCCAGCTCGTGAAACACAGATCTAAGGCACGAAGCAGGAACACGCTCCAAGAAGAGCTCGCTGTCAACTTCACAGAGAGGAATAACTGTGAGCGCGCTCGGATTGCGGTGCGTAAACCCCTTATTAAAACTAAAAATGCACTTTTGTGAGTGAAATGATGCAGGGAACAAAGTCAAGCGAGCGGTGGAAATAAGTCATACGGCCCCGTGAGTCATCCTTCACCCCGCTGTCAACAGGCAGATGAGTAGACGCAGGGCGAAGCACCAGAAGGGTTTCGCTGTACGAGTCCAGATGCTTGTTATTCAGAGCAAAGGGTCACGCTCGCTCTGTCAGGGTGCAGTGAGTAGAGAGAGTGAGCTGTGATTTGCTAGAAAAAATGTAAAGTCATAACTCGGGCTAATCTGAAAGAAACAAAAGCTTGATGCAGATATTTTCTCTAGTATATCATTATATCCTATATCCGCGAATAAACGTCCGTAAATCTGCCTAGAAATCATGGAAAAATAACTCCAGAACTTGCCTGACAACCATCAGGTCCTCTAAATAAATGGTAACACTGAGGTTGCAATGTCACCTAAGTTTAATCAAAGATCAGCTATAACGACGGGTCACTAGTTACAGGCCACAGCTTACTCACTTGACTATGCGGCAACATTACTTCCTGTTTACATCCCGCGAGGTGCCCAAATTATAGGAAGTGTATTTCCAAACACTTCATGTTTATGCCCCAAGTCTTAAAAAGATACGATCTAAATCATTTGGATCCATTTCATTCCATCAAACGGTTGTCGAGACAGCCCTGGAGCCGTTCAGCTGCCAACGTAACAATACCAACATTTTGGCTAAGAATGAAACAAAATTAAATCTTTCACAACCAAATCAAAGAAGGAAATGTTTTCAATGTTGGTTTCTATGATGCTGATGCTTATTTTGCATCTTTTGCTAAAGTTAAATTTTCCGTTACATGTTGTGATGATGCTTTGTTGATGCTCTGATTAGGTTTAGGCATAAAAAATCACTCGGGTTGGGTGACGTGGTTTTATCACCAGAAAAAAAACTGATGGAAAACGTCCCAACGTCTCGTTGAAGATATTCCGTAGTTTTAACACTTACAAATATTGGAACGCTGGCGTGGCAGCTTTTTCGGCCAGCAGTAACACCAACAGCTCCCAAAATCAAAGCCAGCTCAAATACAGTTAATGTGAACGTGATATGACCCCGTTTCACAATTGTACAAATGTTAATATGGTAGCACATACAAATTTGAATGTATTCGGGATTTGCTTAAATAACAGCAAAAGCGGGGCTTGTGCGACAATCAACACTACAAAATTCTCCTAAAAAAAAAACTACAAAAGCCTTGAGAAAGATTGCTTAAGACAACTGTGAAGTCCATTAAATCTAAACCGAACTATGTGACAGCTCATTGAACGTCATGTTCCATCATCTCTGTCTCTGCAATGTTTCTGTACATTCCTCGCTGATCCTTAATCGGTGACATCACAGCACGTGTTGAGTGTTGATTCCCCCTTTGAACAGGGTGAGAATTCTTACAAACTTGTAACAGTCGCTGCGATTATACGTGACACGAACCACTTTTCCCCCCACATTACGTGCTGCAATGCATGTACAGTATGTTCTTTCACACTATGTACAACGCGGAGCGAATGGGAAATGACATAAATGTAGTTGGAAGAAGCACAAACAGGACAGGTCGCATATTTCCTGTAATACTGATTTCTGAACCTTCTGAAGATCACCGACCTGCTCGCGAAGTGGCTCACATCGAGTCACGCTGAACACTCACACCAACGCGGCAATTTGGCAACTTGTCAAGCGGGAACACATCAAGCAGCTGTTTGCTGTTGAGATGTGGAGCTTATTAGAACATCCTTGATGCAGTTTTAAAGTCATTGTTTTATTATGTTAATGTTTGAAGAGAATTAAGGGTTTTATTTTGACCAAAGCAGAGCTGGTGAATGTTGGATGACTGGCGAGACAAACGAAGATGATTCAAGTGAGTTTTATATTGTTTTACACTGTAAAAATAACTGTTTGACAGGATTAGCATGAGTTTTTGGACACAAGAAGAATCCCACTCTTCAACAGGAGGGTCTGTGTCTACAGGGATCTTCTCTGTAATGATGTCAAGCACTGTAAAGTCTTTGCGTACAATAAAGAAGGAAACTGATTACCTTGAAATGACCAAGGTAAAGTACACTGATAATTTTGAGTTACAAACTTTTTAGCTTGAACAACTTAAATTTTGTTCTGTTTCATTTGGTAATTCTGAGGTATTCTGTTTCCTGACTTTCTTGAATTAACGTCAACTTTTTAAATGTACAGTGTAGAATAACAATCTGCACCTGATAGTGGCAAGACAAACTTATAAGAGTTTTTTCTCCCCCATGTGATTAAAACGTATATCAATAAATATTTTGTTTGAACTGCCGATTTTGTCATGAGTGCTGAACATGATCTTGAAAATGAATGACAATCATTTCTCGAGGCTTTTGCACTGGGAATTTGCATTTTTCTTTCAAGAAAATCTGACTTAGGATGTAACAACAGATATACTGTTACTGACAAGGTGTTGTTGATTCAAATCCACCAGAACTATTTTGATAAAAACAGGAATTTCACGTTGTACAAAAATAAGAGTTGCAGATTCAAGTCCCTGCTGGTGTGTCCGTGTCGTTCATTCATCACATCCTAACTGCCAAAATCGTTGTACCTATTAGTATACGCACCAACATATGTGAACATGTGACCCAGGTTTAAAAAACACTGGAATTCCCCTTTACAAAGGCCAACACATGCACACACCGCATTTATTATCCACTTTGTTTCAGGTATGCTTTGATTTGTGACGTGTGGAGTGACGGATCACTTGTCTTCTGGCTTTCGCTGTGAGCACACACACAAAAAGAATCAATAAAGTATACAGAGCTTGTCACCAGAGTCTATTTTCTTTTATTAATTTATGCCATTTTTACCAGGGAAGAAAAATGTGATAAAGACAGATCACCTCTGTATTAATGGGTCTATAAATCTGGAATGTTAATAACTTTATTGCATTACCGCCTGCTGACTGACTTTGCAATGAGCTAATTTTGTTAACCTAATTATACAATGAATTGGTTAAAGTACTTAAAAATTACGGCTGACAAGAACTATTAGCAGCAGCCCAAAATAGTCTCTGTCTGAGGGGCTCTGATTCTCTGAATCCTCTGCCGCCTCAATCGAGTGCGAAATCATTCCTAATCCCTCATAACCTGTGGGCAAACGGCTGCATAATGCGAATTAGCTGACGGATATTTGTACATATCTCGCAGGGTCCTGCTTAATCTTCAAAAGCAACGTGAACATAAAGGGTGACACGTAAATACTTATGTAAAAAAGCACAGATTATTCGATGATTTCTTCATAAACGTCAAAACATTCTGTCGAAAATAAACCCTCGTTAGCGATCCTGAAATCAGCATGCGGTCACTCTTGAAGGAAAAAAAAAAAAAATCAACATTTGGCTAAAGTAACTGTCGCCTCGACCTCACGGTCTGGACGGCAGAACAGCTACTCGCAGCCATCCGTCAATGTCCCGCTGGTGATAAGAAGCAAAGAGCACGAGCGGCTATTCATCAGGAAACAAGGTCACCGTCTGCACCGGCGGCGAGGAGAGACGACCATGTGGCTGTGAGGGGAAACTGAAACAGCTGGAGTCTTATTGAGTGTCGGCGCAGGACAGTTACTGTTATACAGGCCTAAAATATACATTACATCATTCAAAATATCTGCTTCTGCGACTTATGGATTCATAGCAGCTGTGGCTCAGAGGCACAGACAGCGTCTTGTTATCTGAAGGTCAGTGGTTTGATTCCCCTGGTCTGCATGTCAAAGTGTCCTTGGGCAAGAAAACCGAACCCCAAACTGCTCCTGATGAGCTGGTCGGCACCTTGCATGGCAGCCGCCGCCATTTAAGTTGCGGTTTGAGTGGTACCAGAGGCCATTTTCTGATGAAGTTGCTGCTCAATTCACTCGACATAAAACAATTCTTATATACCAAATTAATCGGAAAGGATCAAACCAAAACGGAGTGATTTGTTATGGTGACGAGGTTGTCGGCTTCATATTAAGAGTCTGACGTCAGCTTTGAGCACCAAGCGTCAGTGATGCAATTATATTTTCCCTCTCATGAAGAAGATTAAATGAGGACTGACGAACACTCATTCAACTGTTCAAGTCTGGTCGCCTGCAGGTGTGGATCCGAGTCTGTGGGAGACGAGAGGAGGGGGGAGCCCAGGAGAAGCCAAAGAAGGTCAAATACTGAGAAATCAATCCACAATAAACAATAGAGCTCTTCTCTTTTAATTCTCGTGACTCGCCTTGAAGTCGGTCGTTAACAAGCAGCGGCGGAGGCGCGTGAGGGATTCCTGTTTCCTGTTGTTGCTTAATTTGAGGTGGCTTTCCTCTCGTCGCCTCATCTTAAAAGCATAATGAAGGCAGCGACACGTGGAAAAACAATGGAGCCAGTTTTGAGGGATGGACTAAAACCAGTGCTACAGAGGACTGTGTTTGAATTCATAGTCACTTTTCTCTTTGATGTGTTGATATAACCTGTGGAGAGTTAAATATATCACCGAACCCAAAACACCGGATGTGTCCTTGTTGCACCATTTGGTCTTTTATTCTGAAATGTGAGTTTTTTCAAGCTGCTTCTGAAACACTCAAGCTGCACAGCTGCTACGCCTGTAAAGCTTCCATTCTAGTACGATACGTATGAAGTTTACAATATCTCTGGAAATTTGCGATCTTAAATTTCAAGTAATATTTGATGCTTAATTTTACACCAAAGTACACAAAAGCAGACTTTTCATTTCTAGTTGATGTCTGTGGATCTTCTTAGCTAAAATGACGACTATTGCTAACTGATTTTATCAACTGCAGCTAGCCAATAAACACTAGAATTATGAAAGAGTACGTAGAAAAACTTAAAAGGAGAGGCAACAATGAGGTTGGGCAAAAGAAACACTATCCCAGGAAACCCAACAACCACAAAAGCAGGACGGAGATGCTTCCGTTAGCCTAAACTCTGATGCTGTGGCATCTTGTCCGGTCCTGAATTGTGATAGTTCTTGACCTAAAATCTGAGTCGGTCGGAGTGAAAAGTTTGCGTACGGAGGAGGTTGAGGATGGATGGTTGGGGTTAAACAAGCACAGGACTCTCAGTCAGGAGACCAGAACGTGGTGAGTCCCTTTAACTCAGTAACGGACTAAAGTAACGTAATGTAACACACACTAACACAACGCACGTTGGTCGACGTACGTAACGTCGGTATGTTTGTAATGGAAGTTACCGAAGTAATGTGACTTAAACCCGAAATGCAAAGTTTTCCTCAACCTAACCAGTGACCTTTAGACGACGGTGATATATGATGCTGACAACTGACCCATCACGTCATTAAAATAAAGGATGTTTTCTGTATTCCACCAAAAAAGCTTGTGGTAACGTCAGCATCTCACTGAGAGCCAACATCTAATGATCCTGCATTAAAAACAGAGTATTTGAATGTTCTGTCAAACATTGGTACATCTCATTTACAACATGTTAGTGAATTAAAGACACACTGCCCTCCTTAAATTGCTGAACGCCTCGGGTTTGTCCAGTGATTAGGTCAGCCCACCTCTATAATCAACTTTCCCTCATATATTTAAATCATTAGCTCATTTGTACAAACACTCACACACACAGAGAAAAGAGCTCAGACACACAAAACCACAGTGTCTCAGCACAGATGCACTTTTCATGTCCTGTGGGTGGAACGATCCAGAGACATCAGGCTGCCAGAGGACGCCAGCCTGCAATCAGATTGTACTGTGCTGTTCAGTGAAATTTCATCTGACATCAAAGATGTTTTTTCACACCCCTCTAGATTTGGCTTTTTGTAGAACATCTTATTCCAAAAGCTCAGAACTGCCTGCTGGCTAGTCTGCTTTTAAAATCAAGAGGTTGAAGCACCAATAAAAAAATGTCTTGTTTTAACTGCTTTAAAGGCAAAAATATACACTGTATTAGTGGAGCTTTTTATTGAAATAACATGTTATCTCTGTCTACTTAATGCAGTGAAAATAAAGCATATCTTTAAAGGCTCATGTGTAGTGAGCAGTAATATACATTTAAGATAACAGTGGTGAGTATTTTCTTATATTAATTTTTTTTATTAGCCAAAATCAAAAATAGAAGAGCAAGGATGTTTAAAATCCAACAGAAAGGGCATTAAGCATTGTGTTCATCTTCCCCAACATAAGCTGCAAAAGTTAGCATTACCCAGCTAACGAGCTTACCAGTTGTAACCTAGCACTACTACCGAGGTCAGGGAGCATAACTAGCGGTACTTAAATATGAATTTCCCATGTTACGTTAGCCAAGCCAAGATGCTATATCACAGTTAAGAGAAATGTTAGCATCTCTGTACTGCTTTACAGTCCAACAAATAGCTAATATATTTACCCTAGATAGTGTTATTAAAGTGTTACAGTGAAACTGTCAATAAAGTCATAAAGTGCATTTTTAAGACTCTTATGGGGTTATCTTTTTAAACAATCCAGCCAGAGACATCATACACAAACCCACAGATATAACTTTAGCTACTAGCTAGATACAGTTGATGGAGGCAGCTATTAATGGGCAGTTGCTAGCTAGGAAAGTGAAACACATCACTTCCTGTTTAATCAGCAACTGAGAAGATGACAATGAAAATATAGAGGGACATGTCAAGGTAAAACATGATGCATGATAACCTTTTTACCATTTCATTACATCCAGTGTCGTAAGCTAGGAAGTGGCTGAAAGCTAACGTTAGCTGTTGTTTAGCAGAAGCTAATGGGTTATCAAATGTGTTGTTTTGCCTTGAAATATGGCCCGACGTCCCTTCAGATTTTCACAATACATCATCTTTTCAGTAGCTAATAAACCAGCAAACTGTGAAATGATAACTAATTTTTAGATTCTCTATTTACCTGGTACAAAGCAGAACAAAATGACATTGTGCGCAGTGGTAAGCTAACAGGCGGAACGTGCTGAGGTTTCAACGTACACCTCACGTCTTCCATTTAAAGTATACAGATTTGACATTCACTCTTGTGAGAATTACTTATTACTTTCACTTTTCGGAGTATTTTAGTGATCCAGTCGACCGTTTCTCGGCTGCTGCAGGGAAATTGATCGTGACTGCACGGCCCCGGAGGCGCTGAACAAACCTTTCCATTGCTCCCTGTAGCCGTCACTCCGCACAGTAGCTCGGCAATCATTTACCATTGATTTCCCTTCTGTTTGAAACACTTCAACAGATGCAAAGAACAGGCCAGGCTTATCTCATTTGTCAGGGCTTATGCCACAGATTTATCTAAAGCTGACGTCCATCATACGTTGGGGAGAATCATACAGAGTTTATGAAAGAGCAACGATAACAACCTGCAACACATCTTTATCGAGTATATAGAACCAGTTAAATGAAAGATTACTGCTGATAAAAAGACATTCCTAATAGGTTCTATGAACTGTGGCCAAAGTTTGGAAATTGGTGGAGCTCAAAGCCCAACGAAGAGCTGATTTAAGGATCGAGCTGAGACACTTAAGTTTGAGGCTTAAGGTCAAAATGGTTTATTTATTATGGGTTGTTTCTCTAGCTAATATGCTTATTGAAATACCCATAGCATTGACAAAATGTATTGTCAACAATCATTTTATATGCTGAGAAATGGTTATTAATCCATTAGTGTTGTTTTGATTACCTTTGTGTCGCCAAACAGAGGAAGCAAAAATATGACTAATTCATAAATGGATTTTCTGATGTAATGACAAAATGTTTATTGGACCCTTGTCAAAGCAAACTGGGAAGTAAGTTCCTTTGAATAGACACTTTAGAGATCTTGTTTTGCTCTACGACATAAAATATGGCAGAGAATACCTCTCGTATGAATTTTAAAGTGTTTACGTGTCTTTACAAGGGGCTGTTGCTGGCAAGTGGCTAAATTCAGAGGTTGTTGGGGACATTAAACATCATCACATCGAACACGGAGAATCACTCACACGTCTTTAGTATAACTTTACAACTTGTACATTGACCAATTTATAGCACCAACCGTTAAAGCGAGACACAACCACGGGACAGGAGCTGAGGGGGTCAGTTTGATGTTGGCAACCGAAAAGTAGAGGCGTCCGCTAGTGGTTGCATTGCTTAACATACGTGCCAAAGATAAGGAGGACACATAGAAGTGTACGGGCAGC
This sequence comes from Diplodus puntazzo, assembly GCA_963678695.2. Lineage (NCBI taxonomy): Eukaryota > Metazoa > Chordata > Actinopteri > Spariformes > Sparidae > Diplodus > Diplodus puntazzo. Next base: position 22,204,384 of record OZ023173.1, on the reverse strand, counting down.
GACAGTGATATGGTTTGGAACTGACGTGTCTATTTTCGTACATACAGGGAGCGTAACTGAGGCCGAGTCTACAAACGTCATCTCGAACATATCGAAGCATTTTGACAAGAGAGAGAAAAAAAACAAACAAAAGTGCGAGACGAAGTATAAATAATCTTTAAAACGGCATGAATTTGTGTAAAAAATACCGTGTACTGTCAGACATTAAGTGCACTTTGCATAAATGTGACTAACCCTTTCACAGCGCTGCAGGTTCCCACACCAGTAATATAAAGGAAATGTGCCCTCCAAGAGCCATTCTGTGTTTTCGTACAGATCCCCTGCCGTTAATGAGAAAGAGGGCGACACAGAAGTCAATTGCTCTCATTCTGTATCCCCATTAATCCTGAAGCTGTCTATAAAATCAAGGAAGAAGCAGTTAGCTGTAACAGGTCACCGGACCAGGACGTATGTCAGGCATCGATTCACCCTGTTCAATAAGTTACGCTGATAGAAATCCCTGTGAGTTATTCAAACAGAGCAGCAGAGGGAGGGGGGGGGGGGAAAAAAAAGAAAGAATGCAGGAGGAAGCAGGGAGGGCGACTCTTTGCTCCTCGCACGCTCCCCCACGCTTTGATGGCTTTATTTACTTAACCCTCAGAGCAACCCTCATTCATAAATGTCAGGAATGAATCCACGCACCATTTGGAAACCCCAAATGCGAGCTGCACCAAACATAGGCCGTGTTCCTGCGTGCACACAGCCGCATAATCACCGGTCAGCTGCGAGCGTTTCAGCCCAAAACACACCATTACTGAGGGGGAGATGCATTTCAGAGCTCGTCCCACATCTGTCATCGCTCTGCACACACCACACGCCTCCTCTGCTCTCCCTCAAGACACGCCAGCAAAGCAAGACAAAGTCTGTCATAACACTTGACTTGTGGCTTAACAGACTGTGGCAACACTGGAAGGTGGTAAATGAGATTGCTTTCTGTATTTGTATTTCTGTCTTAGCAAATAAATCAAACCCGGAGCACGCATGTTGAGCAGCTTCCCCCCCCCCAGCTGCAGAGCTGAAGAAAATCAAACCGTCCGGCAGTAACTCTGTTTTCTAAACAGATGACGACGTTAATTTTCGGAAATTCTGCGCAGACTTTTAGTTCGTCCCCGAGGGCGAAAGGTGTCCGGTTTCAATCTCGTGTGCAGTCGTGACAGTGAAAGGGGAAGCTGAGAGGGACGAGGGCGACCATATTGCACCTGTCAGTCACAGGAGAGGGGAGAGAAAGCGCTGTTGTCAAACCACTTGTCAGGCTCTGATGTTACAAAAGGACGGAAGAGCTCAATTAAAAGACCATTATTGTGGAAGTAAATCAACGCCGCTCAGCCACGTCGCTTCACACAAATGATCGTCACCCGCTCGCCCCGGTTCTAATACGTTGTTCATGCCTGATACTTGACTGCAGAGATCGAGATGAAGGACGCAGTTCGTGTTACCGCTCGGCTGTGTCGGGAGAGGATGAGGAATTATTTCAAATTAAAACAGTGTTTCGTCTTCCTCTTGTTTGTGCTGATTTTTTTTTTATCAGCTGATTCTGAGGATCACGTGCGTCACCCTGTTTCCCCACGATGCTCAAAATGTTAAAAAGGTCATGAATTATTCTGTTGATCACCCGACACACCTCCCCATAGTTTGTGATGACAAAGTGCTCTATTTAGGAAGTTAGATTGAAATGTCTGGGGTCTAATTTATCGCTCCAGGATGAATACATGAATGTGAAGTAGCGCCATATTTCACACTCCGCCCCGCCCTCGCGTGGAATATTATTACCGCTGCCCCAGAAAGTTGCGGAGGGAACCGTTTTTCACCTGAACAAGCATTACAGTGTCATGTCGAACATTATTCACCGTGTGCCGAGCGGCCTGACATGCCGTGAAATATTTCCTGCGCTGACCTCAGATTTCTGCTGAAGTAGGACAGTTTCCCCTCCAGCTCCGAGTGCTTCGACGAACTTTAGAGGGTGAGATAATGTCACGATTTTCCACGGAATCATAAATATAGATTACCGCTGATATCTTTGAAGTGTGGATTAGTCTTTTTTCCACCGTTCACCTCCTGCTATTTCACTCCCACTTGCTCTCGTGTTACTCATCCGTATGGGATGTTGACTCAGTTATTTTCTCCCTTCATGTGTAACTCAGCTTATTGGCAGCGGCACTGATAACTTCTGCTCGGAGGAACATCTGGTGAAAAGATCACACTCTAATGCATTCAGTCGGTTCGGGAACATCTGGAAGCTGCATCTCAATAAAATCCAAAATAATACTAATAAAATCAATGATTAACCTTTCTAAATGTGTATTATTACAAATAAACCTTAGTTAGGCTACCATTTTGAAAATACTCTCAATTTGGAAAAACGTGACTTTTCCTTTTCGTAATAGCAACCCAGTCTCACTACTGTCGCCTTTGACATGTAGCTATAGCCTCTGTGTTTTAGCACAATCATTAATGTAGCAATGAGCTGAATATTTCAAACCCCTTCATGATTTCTTGTTTTAGAAAAAGTCAGCCAGAGACAGAGTTAAGAACCATCTGGCTAAATTTGCAAGTTAGATAGCTGCAGCTGAAGCTAGCAACCCCCCCCCAAAAAAAAGATGTTTAGGGAGTAAAGTCAATGAGTTCTTGTTTGAAGATGAGTAAGTCAGACACAGAGTTACCAAACAATGTCATGAGCTAGCATTAACATTAATTTGCTAGCTAGCAACAGCTGAAGCTAGCCACATTCCAGCATTAAACTCAGGTGGTAAGTGTTCTCTTTACTTGAACATGTAGCTTCAGCCTCAGTCTCATTAATGTAGCAAGAGGTGAATATTTTAAACCCTTTCCTGACTTAACTTAACGTTAACTTAAATTAGCTAGTTAACTATCTGCAGCTGAAGCTAGCAACATTTCCCCCCAAAATAGGGTTTTTAAGGTGTAAAGCATTCCCTTTCATGGTGTCTCGTTTTTTAAAACGAGTCAGATGGAGGAAGAGATGCCAACCATCTCTCTGAGCTAGCATTAATGTTAATTAGCTAGCTAGCTACAGCTAAAGCTAGCAGGTTACCACAATTAATCTTATTTTCTCCTGTCTTGGTAGCTTCAGAGTCTCAAGACGTGAATATTTTGGACTCACTTCTGGATTTCTTGTTTTTGAAAGAGCTGTGCTATCAACCATCTCATGGAGCTGATTTTACATTGCTAGCTAGCCACCTAGCTACAGCTGAAAGAAACCCCAAATGACATTTGTGCAGTAATGAAAAAAAGTCGCTGGCTAGAAGCCCGACACATGTGGTAAAAGACACTTAACACTTCGAGGTGTTATTTTGTCCAAGTTTTTCTCCTCACTTCCTGCCGACCGCTGCTGTAAATTACTCGCAGCGCGGCCACATGCAACCCGCATCACCGTCTCATGTGTCCGCGTACATGTGTGTATACATGTGGGTGGTGTTGGCGAGAGGTTGCGGCGGATTGTCACGAGGATAACAGAACTAAAAGCACTTTCCTCTCCTGTCGTCCGTGATAAATGGGTTTCAGAGCGAGCCTGAGCATATATTATATCACCTGTAAGGTGTACTCACTGCTGAGACCGTAACTCTCATTCTTCACCAGACGAAATGGAAGTATGGCATTGTATATTTCTCCGCTCGACACATTTACAAGCCCTCCCTGTTGTATAAACTCAGTGATTGGTATTTCAAAGCACCTTGTCAGACGGAGCACTGAGCGCTGCCAGCTGCCTCGGCTACCTCGGCAAACAGTGGAAGCGTTTCAGAGAGAGAAAGTAAGACTTATTGCCTCTGCAAAGTTGAGTTCCTATTAAAAACTCTCTCCTGTGACTGTAAATTTATAGTGTTTGTGTTCACTGCTGTTAAAATCAAAACCATGGCCTGGCCGGGGTTGTTCATTCCACTGAATACAGTTGGGAAAAAAAACTTCTGCCTTATTTCAGGAAAGCCCCCGAATGTTGGAAAACAGTGGCCCGACAGGCAAACGCTGTAATAGCTCCTCAAATAAAGGGGCTTTTTTTCTGTATTAGCCTCGACAGATATGATTAATCATCGAGTCAGAATGGTAGAAACTCTGACTGTATTCTTGGCCACACATGTTTGGATTTTACCCCGAAGCTTTTACTTCTTTTTTTTTTTTTTTTTTTTTACGTCGTCTCGCACTGTAAGCCTTGTCACAGTCTGTTACAGCCGATCCGGACACTCGCAAATAATTTATTGAAGCTCGAGCCAAGGAGAATTATTGTTGTGTAAATCTCGCCTGTTTTCAAAAGGATCACAGTCCGACACGAGACGCAGTCTGCTGTTCTTCACGCACTTCACTCGAGTCCGACAACATTATACGGACAGAACGGAGGAAAGACAAGAATGTTTCATCGGAGTCCAAACATTTAAACTTCATAACGTCTCTCGTATGTTACTTATGGATGCCGACAGAGCCAGAAAAACAGATAGAAATAGAAATAGAGATGGTAAGTTAATATTATGGGACAGTCGTGTAAATGGTGAGATCAAAGAAGAATCCAGTCATTCAATATCCTTCAAAACCTGTTCATCCAATTTATGATTCTTTTTCATCGCTCTATTGAGAAAGAATTTAAAAGCACTAATGAAATTTGGGTACTAAATGAATCTTTTTTTAATAGAGTGCGGCAGGGGTGATGTGTTCTTGCAGGCTAACGCAGAAGTTAGCATCGTGCTGGTTTCCTTGACAAAAAGCCTACAAGATTCTTTAAATTGGATTTTGGATAAACTCTGAAAACGATCTCGGTTTCAAACACAAGATTATGATACTTGCATGTTTTGATGTCAGTTTTCTATGAACTGTACAATCTGCAAGTTGTAACGTCAGAAGAAAATCTTTAAAAAGGCTCAGCTCTACGTCCAGTGCGCTCCGCTGCCCTAGCTAGCATTAGCCTCGTTGACGTTAGCTACCATTAGGATGTGCAACAGACTGGAAACCCCTTGAGGAGGCAGATGATTCAAACAACAGCGGCGCTGTGATATGAATGTTTACATTGTCACATTTGTTATTTATTAACAGTAGCATATTAGCTAACGTCAGCCTTGAGGGGCTAGAATGTTTGCTGTGGCCTGGAAACATTGGCAGCTGTTGTGGACCGGCGCTGCAAGCAGTGATGTCACCATCCATCATCAAAACATCATGTGTTCATGATGCTGCACCAGTCCAGACTCAGACTACTTGATCAATGAATGAATGTAACTTCATCTTTTTCCATTCTCTGACTCAGGTAAAACATTTACTTAGTAATTTTTGTCGTTTTTTTATTCTTTATCTCCTTCGTTTCTCATGTAATTTTCTTATTCTTTGATTTTCTTAGATTATGTTCATATTTGTATTTATTTTCTTGTCAGAAATGATCTTTTCTGTAGTTATTTTATGACCCCAACTTGTTTTTGCTTTCCTTTTATTCATGTAAATCAGAGGAGCGGGGGGGATCCACGCAGCACAGTCGGCCTTGAACAAGATGTAAATGGCTCCAATCATCAAATGAAGTTTTTAAATTAGGCTGCCACCCAGAGCACACAGAGGAATATTATTTTGACACTTCATCACCCTCTGGGGGGAAACGGACCTTTTTGATGTGTGATCCGCCGAAGCCTCGCATCGGCTGGCAGATCTTATCAGCAAACAAGACAGGCAACGCGGAGCGCAGACTAAATAAAAGGGGGGTGAACGATAAAAATGTCAAGGATTATCTTCACTTTGCGTGGCGCTGTGATGTCGTATCAAAATGGATTTGGTGGAAAATGATTTGGCAGGAGGAGAAGCAGCGTTGGGAGGAGGGGGGGGAGGTGTGCACAACAAGAGAGGGTTGTGCTGTGTGTGTGTGTGTGTGTGTGTGTCGCCTATTTGACTATTCAAATTGTTCCATTCGTCCTGACAATAATCTCATTATTGGGAAAAAATACGTTCACAGAAACATTAAGCCTTCAACGTAAAGTATCAGTCCGTGATGGCACATGGACTTTTGTTCCGTTCGCATAATTGAGGGGGAAACAGACAGAGGGTCTTTTGTCGGCGTGTAGGAAACTTACATTCCACTTCATTTCACTGTTGACCTCGCCGACTGTAACGACCAGCCGTGCATCCTTGTTTTGACATCTGAACTCGTGAATTCAAATTCTGTCAAACTTTGGAGCTGTGGATAAATCAATCCACTTCTGTGTTCGTCCCTCAGACAGAGGCGCCGCTTGTTCCCCGGGCCGCCTCCTGCAGGGATCCAGCTCCAGCACCAGCCCCTCAGCCATCTTTCTGACAGGGTGACAAATGAGGGTGTTGCCTCTGGCACATCAGCCAGTGTGCAGAGTACACAAGGTATTAGGGAGCTGTGACTCCCGGCACCGGGCGCTTTACTGGAATCGTTAAAAGGTTTTTATCATTCCCAGTCGGCTGCCAGTTCCAGGAAATGAGCTGCAGTCGGGTGAGGACGGAATAGTGCTCCAAAAAATGATTGTGTGAAGAGTTTTGAGGTGTGTACAGCAGCCCAGTGGAGGAAGAAGTAGTTCTGACAGGGAGGGTAATATTTTGACCTAATGAAGCAGAAACGGAGGTCGAACGCTGACAGATGCCAATTGGATCACCAGTACCGATCAGTCACACACCAACCACAGCTATTCTCACCACAAGGCGGTCCGTTTAAATATGACTTCCTTCTCATTCACATCCCTCCAACTCAGACGCTGCCACACACTGCTGCCCCGGCCTCCAGCTCTCTACTTCAGACTCCTTTCAGGGCTCAAGGTTGGAAATTAAAACTACATTTACCCTCTTGCTTAGAGCTCGTTGTTGTATACCCGGCATGGTGGTTCCACACTGCCGGGTCAATTCAGGGAACATCTAAGAGCGGAAACATCAGCACCGAACATAACTGTGTTATGTAAAGAAAGAGTCCGATACCAAATCAAACGGGTAATGAGGTATGAGGCACTAAGTCAAAAATATTGATTCCAAAAGAAAAACTGACATGTTCTGTCACAGATGTTTACATACAATTTTCATAAAAATCACAAGTCAAAATATTGATTTAACAAGCCAAAATAACGAGATACTAAATCAGTATTGGTTTACTGAGGTATAGATATTAGAGCACTAGTCAGAATTATGAGTCTCTAAGTAAAAAATAATCAATCAACATTATTGCCTTTAAAAGAAAATGATGAGATAGTAAGTCACAATATTGAAGTTAAAAGTAGAAATATAATATGTTACGTTCAAAATAATGACTTTAAAAGTTACAAATATGACTTACAAAATCAGAATTAAGTCATTTAATAAAAAAATTAAGTCACAATATTTACTTTAAAAGTAAAAATGGAGGCACCAAGTCAAAAATATTGATTAAAATAGTCAAAATTGAGATATTTAGTCACTAATGTTTACATACATTTGAATAAAAGTCATGATACCAGGACAGAATGTTGATTCAGTTAAGACATAATATGTCAAAATGCTATTATTGACTTATATAGTAAATACTGAGATACTAGTAAGAACACTGATATACTGAGTCACAATTATGAGGCACTAGTCAAAAATCACAATCAGAACTTTGACCTCCAGCCTCATAAATCTTCTTTTTTGACTTATATTCTCATAATGTTGACTTCTGGATTACCGTCAGTTCATTTATCGCAGCTTCTTCCTCTAAATGTTTTTCATTAACTCGTAGGAGAGAAACAATGGATTCCAGGTATGTTGAGATTTGTTTTTCCTGTCACGTCTGTGAGTCGGTCTCCACTGGTGAGACTCCACCACTTCAGGGTGTGAAGGGAGTGTGTGATTATTGTTTTGCCGCTGCTGCTGCTGTTGTGTGTGTGTGTGTGTGTGTGTGTGTGTGTGTGTGTGTGTGTGTGTGTGTGTTGCCTGAGGACTGTCATTTTGCCGTCACCCTGCCACTTAACATTGAACGCTACTTCCCCCTCCTTCTATCTGTCCATCAGGTTGTCACAGAGTCTGACAGCGAGGATTAGAGCTGTTGACGCAAAGAATTGCGCGGCAGCGGCAAGACAGCCTTTGTAGTCCTCACCCATGACCCACATTTCTTTTCTTTTTTCCAACGCAGGGCCCCGAGGCGAACGGGAGGTTTTTCAGGTAATATGTGGCAGCGTGTGTCAGTGTGTCACTCCAAACGCCCGTCATGAATCCAGACTGCCTGTGGATTATCGCTGTCATCACCTGGGAGGAATGCAACTCACTCCCATTCTGTCATGTTCGCTAGTTTTTGATCTTTGAAGTGCGACGACGTTGACGGCGACGGCGTGGCCTCAGCAGAGCCGGGCGACCGGTCCAAGGCCCCGACGCTGGATGTTTAGAGGGAAAGTGGAAGTCGCAGTGAGAGGTGGAATTTGCAGGAGCTTCGCCCCGTTTGTTTGATTTTCTGCTTCTCGTCCTTCTTCGTGAGCCGCTCGTCCTTGCTCAACTTGTGCACCCCCCCGGGCTGAAAAACATAAAGACACAGCACAAGCCCCGACAAAAGACGGGTACACGAGGTTAGAGGAGGAGGTGAGGAAATGAAAATAAACCTGAGAGCAGAACCTGTTGACACGCCTAGCGGAGGTATCGCATAAAAGTGGAGAGCACATTTTTGAATAACACCTTTGATGTGGAGAAGTTAAGTCACACCTTTCACTCACAGGAGGGCGAAGAGAAGCGCAGGCCTCGCTGCTGTTTACAGTCAGACATCTGGAAAAGACGTCTTCGACTCTCTTCCGTCTTTATTTCAACAAGACAAAAAAAAACAAAAAAAAAAACACACACACTGTCTCTCCAGAGGCCGTCGGTGCACTGACAGCAAATATTTACGGCAGAAATCTCTCAGGTCTTTTCGGGTTGTGTTTTTGCCTGCGAGCAGCCGCGAGAAAGACGAGGTGGCGACGGAGACGACTCAGCGGTTGTCGGCGTGTTTGTCAGTTTGGATGGCGGAGGAGGACAAAGGAGGTGCGGAGGGACGAGGGAGCAAACAGGAAATTGTACGATTCGTCATTTGTCATATTTGAGCTGACACGGTGAACTCGTGGGAAGAAAAAAAAAATCCTGCGTTAACGTCGCCAGGAAAACACGCTTGAGCTACTTCCAGGCTCGCGAACCTCAAGTACCGACCAGGATGTGACCGCACGGCAGATCCAGATGCTACGAGAGGATCTGATCTTTGTGCGCCGTCATTTGAACAGCAGCGACGCGACATGAACTTGGCCTCACTGACCTCTTCCTTCCCTTCATTTAGTGTCTCTTATCTTCTTAATTCCTCTGCTCCCTCGCTCTCTGTTTGGACTCTAACCCGCCCTTCATGCTGCCCTGCTGTCCAGGCAGCACTTCAATAAACAAAAGCCCTGCGAGCGAAATGCTTTTGAATGGGCGCATCCTGCTGGCAGGGATCTGAGCCGGCTGTTTACAGAGGGGCTTGTCAGCTGTTACCACTGCGATGTTGCAGCATGTGGAAACAGTGGAGAGAATCGGCCTTTGATGCCTCCGCCCCCCCGACTCGGTTCCTCCCGCTCCCTTCTTCTTCTTCTGTTCTCTCTTTGATGGAGTTTCTGTGAAGTGTTCTTCAGCGACAGGAGGCCGACGTATCAACACCCACACAGGAGAGGAGGGAGAGTCGAACACACACGCTGAAGCCAGCCACACACATTTCGTCGCACACCTGTTTAGCTTCATTTTTCACTCCATGTATTTGTCTTCTCGATGTTCTTCAACAGCTTTAAAAAGGGGGACTGATGGATGAAGACTGGGTGGCTCCTGAAGGCCTAGATGGAGAACCACAGCTAGCTGCTAACAAGCTAACTGCTAACAAGCCACAGCCAGGAAGTACTAATCAGTCAGAAGTAATGTTTACAGTCGCTCTCAAAGCGAGTTAGCTTAACAGTCTCAGGCGGCTGTGGCTCAGGGGTAGAGCCAGCGCCTTGTTATCGGAAGGTTGCTGGTTTGATTCCCCTGGTCTGCATGTACTGAACCCCAAACTGCTCCTGATGTGCTGGTCGTCACCTTGCATGGCAGCCGACGCCATCAGTCTATGAATGTATGAATTACTGTAAGTCGCTTTGGACAGCAGCATCTGCTAAATACCCAAAATGTAAATGTAACTTAGTACAAGTTATGTCAGGAAGTATAAACGTCAGGGGGGCTTGAGTATTTTCTTTTTAAAGACATTAAAGAAGCATCTATTTTCACTTTTAACTTTACTATATTTGTCTGACAGCTTTAGTCACTTTTTAAATACCAGTTTTAACTAAGTATATATACTTCATAACTATACTTCGGTTGATTTTTCAGGTCTCTGTACTTTACTAGAGTATTCATTTTTCTCACAACTTTTGACTTTGACAACACAAAATGTGTCTCTCTGACGTCCTGGGAGTGACAGTCAACAATCAGCCATCTTTGCGGTGCCTTCAGGGACAGCTGGGACAATTCCTGCTGACTCTAATGTTAAGTTTGATCGTCTTTGAGTTGTATTAATATGACGTGAGCTTGGAGCAGAAAAGTCTGGTAGAAATGTTCTTCAGAAGGAAACTTTTCACTTTCCTACTTGGAGCACATTTATGAGCCTGTACTTTATCACTGTCACTTGAGTCACAAGTGTTTGTACTTCTGCTCGAGTAAAGAATGTGTGGTGAAATGTCACTTAGTGCAGAATAATTTGAGGGTTTCATGTGTGTTTGAGATAAAAGATGCAACCCTACAAATCCGTGTTATGAACCTGACAGACGGAGCCACAGTGAGCATTAAACTACAGAGCAGAGCAGAGAAAAAACTGTCCCTCAGTGACTGAACCCTGATGACATTAAGTGCTACAGACTTGGACTGATGTCTGAGCTGACCGACTTCTCTCGAACTTCCCATTTATTCAGTCACAACATGTTTGAATTATGGACGCTTTCAAAGCCAAGCGACAGAATCTTGTCAATAAGGAAAATAACAGCGTACGATGCAGTAAATGAAGGTTAAGAATGAGCTGTTTGTGGAAGATGAAGGGGGAATACTTCCTCAGAAAGAGGCCGACACTGTTCTGTCACCAGCGCAGTTTAATTTGACATATTAATGCGAGCTGCTGACGCCGACGGCTCGGGTCAAACGCAGAGCAGCTCCACATCCCAGCACATGTTCTCAGTTTCTGCCTGTAGAAGACCGTAACTTCCAGTCTTCTCATAAAACGTTTAATTGGACTCTGAATGGAGCAACGCTGAGGGTGTTTATAAATGAGAGCGGCGTCCGGTGTTTTTCATCTCCTCGTAAAGCTGTGAATGACATCGCCGAAGGGAACGAGCGCTCAGATCTGGACCGGCCGGACTTTTCATGCTGTTAATGCTAAATTGCTTTTTGTGTGCGTGTGTGTTTGCGTGTGTGTGTGTAGCTGCGTTAAAGGAATAGTTCAACATTTAGGGTAATAGCGTTCATTGCCACTCTATTACCTGCCCGTCCAATATGAAGCTACAGCCAGAAGCCAGATGCCAATTAGCGTAGCTTAGCATAGAGACTGGAAACAAGGGGGAACTGCTAGCCCATTTTTAGCCGAAACATCTAACAAGGCCTCTAAAGCTCACTGATTTATGTGTTTTAGCTTCTTGTTTTAATCTGTAAACTGCATGTTTGTTTCCTGGGGGGGGGCAGCGACTAAGTAGTACACCATCATCTTAATCTGTTTCTGTTCAGCCAATTAAGGCTCAATTCCATTTACCATTTATGCTATTTTACCCGTAGTTGTTGTTTTCGAGTGCTCCCTCTGACTTGTCCTTTCACATAACTGCAGTTGTCAAAATGAGCAGATTTATTTTGATTTTCATCTTTTTTCAGTATCTTTTCTGAGCCGAGTTGGCGGCCATGTTGGGCATTGGCGACGTATGTTGAGCGAGGCGAAACTGAACGACACTAATTACGACTAACTGCGACTGTCTTTACTTGAAAAAGCATCTTTTAAATTGCCAAACATTGTTTCATCTGGCAAGTTTTTCTGACATAAGGTCCAGAAGGGGCGCATGTTCGACTCTCTATTCTACCCAACGCATACAACCAGTGGGACCACATCTGTATTCACATCTAAAGTTAACTTGACAGCTCACAACCTCCGATTCCAACCAACAGTCGAGTTCTGACAGCTAACAACAGAAACAGGTTCTGATTCAGGTCACTTGCACGAACACTGTTTCAACAAATCTAATCTTACAATTCTGAGAGAAGCGACGTGCTGTCCCGACATGTTCAGTCGGTCACGTTTCAGACACACAGAGCGATGAACTTCTGTTAGCGTCTGCGTCCCCGCGTGGATCTTCGCCACTTTAAGACGTGAACTTTTCACCCGTAGAGAAGTGAAGTGAAGTGAAGTGAAGCTGCACCCTGAGCAGCTGTCCCATCTGGCAGACGAACACAAAGCCAGCTCATGGTTCGCGTTACTGCAGCGACTTAAATCTGAACGCGTTTGACTTTTTCTTCGCCGCTCTCATGACGCTCCAAGGACACAAATCGAAACCAGCGAGGGGAAAAAAAAAAAAAACCTGGAGGCTGAGACGCGACTCCGCCGCTAAACTGTCGAGGGCTTGATTGGACTTCAGATATCAGGGGCTGGAAATGACCACAATCATCAACTTAACAAGCGTGTAACTGACTCAAGTGTGCAGAAAACCCCCTTCAGCTTCAGATCTCGTGAAATCAACCAAAGCAGACGCTGGAAAAAAAGAAAAGGAAGATGAGATGAAGGGAGAGAGCTGACTAAATCATTAGGACAGCACTGTACCGGGCGAACCCTTGAAGCATTGTGCGATGAGAGCCGAGCTCAACACCTGACAGAGGCGGAGACAGATGATTTTACTCCAGATTAAAGAAACAACAGATGCATTGTTCTCTCATCTCTCTCCCTCTTTTCTCTCACCCCATTTATCCCCCTCAGCGAATCATTGATGCCATTCATGCCCCCTGAAATGCTACGCCGTTGTGATTTTCTTCTCCTTCTCCCTCCCTTTGTTTCTGGGCTCTCTCCTTTTTTTTTTTTTTTTTCCCTCCCAACCCCAAGCGCTCCCGGGGCACTCGGAGGCTCTCCTCTTAAGTTTTTTTTCTTTCCGCTCAGATTAAGTGTGACAGATTGGCAAAGGGAGCACATGACAGGAGTTCAGATGGCAGACAAGAATAAGATCAGACATGTGATGCGATATTAAGAGGTCACAAGAGATGACGCACACACACACACACACACACACACACACACACACACAGATTTTTACCATATGATCCGCGGCCACATTATCAGAAAGCACATCGCCCTCATGGACAAGCTCTGGCTGAGATCTTATCTGAGGGTTTTATCACAACAACAACAAAAAAAAAAGAAGGCGGTGGGAGCAGGAAAGTGCACGAGGCGTCAGCGGCCCGAAATGTAAAGTGAAGGTTTGACATCTGCTCTAACGGCCATAATTTGATTAGACTTGGGTGACATTCTTTCGCACAGCTCAGGAGGGAGAGAGCGGCATCTGCTACTGCCAAACGCATTAACTCCTGTGAACTCGGAGACAGGAAGAGTGAAGTATTGTTTGAATCGACTCCCTTTCCATTTGGTCAAACAACAGGCATTTTAATGCTTTCAAGACACTCATGACAGCTCCGCGCAAGATTTATAATGCTGGAGAATTGCGAACACATGTAACGGAGGAGGGTTAGATAATGTTACCCAGAGGAGATACATGGGTAACAAGAACCTTTAATAGTAAGTATGCAGGGGGATTTTCTGCTTGCTGGGCATTGAGGTTTTTTTTCTTTACCTACACAGTTTCACCAGTGAAACACGGCAGTTCACATGTGATGAAACGACGCAATAACTTATGTTCCATTTGACTGTTTTTAAAGGGCAAGTTCACTCAAAAAAATGAACGTTCGGTCATTATGTTCTCAACCAGATACCGATAGAAAGTCTGGTGATGTTTCCGGCTCGAACATACAGTGCCGTTGTTCCCTCGCATCTGTCGGCCTGGATCGACTTGGTTTGACTCGGCACATTTACACCACAGCTGGGCGAACTGCTCGAAGGTGTTTCTCATCGCACAGATCCTCGTCGTACCACCGAAGAATCACGGCTAACAAAGTGTCCCAGCTAATTCGGTTACAGACAACTTCTTCACAGTAAAAGCCACCCACGTTATTGAACCATTTCAAAACTTTTATTATGAAGCAGCATCACAGGAAGGAGTCACTACACACGAGTCCTGAAACAGTAAAACACAGCAGCTGTTTGAAAGTACAAACAGGACGAGAGAAACTAAAGAGATTCAGTCAGAAGCTACAAAAAGTACTGAGAGCTGAACTTGTTAAAAACGTCTCTCTCAGGTTTCCTGCACAGACATGAGCTCAGTGTCAATTTGCAACACACACTTGTTTAAGGGTCAGACGGGGGCTTGTTACAGGTTGGTCACAGCCGCGAGACATCACCTGCTTGGAAGCGAGGCGGGCCTGGCTGGTCTCTAGTCCGGAGCAGGTCCAATCGCGGCTCCGCTCGGCTCAAATCAGCAGTAAAACTGATGATAGAGAAGAAAAAATTATGTTTTCTTTACTTCTGATACACTAAGCACCTTTTTTCCCAGAAAATTACACACATAAATTCAATATAAGGTACTTTGATTGTCATTTTTACTTAAGTAATATTTTAACACAACATCTCTACTTTTCTCAAGCTTGACTTTTGGGTACTTTGGGTCTACTGGCAGTCGACCTGTTCAGTCCTTTTGTTATGAGGATGCTTTGTAAGTTTCGTGGACCAAAACATTTCTGATGTTTTCTTTTCATTTCAGACGGGGTGCACGCTAACGCTTTTAGCTCAACAGCTACGCGATGATCTCAGCTTTAAAAAGGTGTAAGTAACGTCTTCTTCTGGACTCTTGGACTCTCTGTGGAGCCATTTTAGGCGTTTTTGGGAGAAAGCTCCAGAAATGTTTCACAGAGAACGAAACTTCACCTGACTTTTTTCCATTTTCAGGAGATAATTAATGGATTTTCATGCTTGGGCGAACTTTTCCTTGTTTTGTTTTTTTCGCCAAAAACAAGAGCAAATCCAAAGGGGTTTTTTTTTACAAAGAAAACCTGGTGACAGCAGTGAAGGCTGGATAAAAAATGGCCTCGGCAGCAGGGTCCAGCAGGAAATTCAATAAAAACTCTTCAAAAGGCCGGGCCCTGACATTGAAAAATAGCGAAATTATAACATACAGCAGGGTAACGAAAGAGAGGAGTTATTGTATTTGGCACAGGATCGTGAAGAGAGAGCCCAGGGCCGCCACGTCAAATGAGCCGTCACTGACGGAGGGAGTTAAGCCTTGTGGTGATTAAATATAGGCCTCAAACCTGCTGGCTGCCAGGCAGGCAGACAGCAGACATGTTTGTGCACAGGCAGCAAAATGAACAGAAAACAAAGAGGGAGAGAAACTGAGGAGGAGGAGGAGGGAGGGAGAGACTCTAGCAAAGAACAGACAGCTAATATCTAGGCTGAGATCGAGGAAAACAGTGTTCAGGGAGGGTTAGTATTAGATAAGACGGCGAGGAGGAGATGGAGCCAGGATGTCATGAGTGGAGACACAGCGGTGGAGAGCCGGAGGGGGAAATTTAGAGCGATTTCTCAAACGCGTTTATAAATCTGTCAGGATGATGACTCAGATTCTGACTTTTATCCAGCTACCACTTTTTCGTGACATATTTTTCACACGTTGGCGTCCTTTTCACGCCGCCCGGAGCGAATACATTTGAATTTGCGTCTATTTGCGCCTTTCGGTTGACACCATATGTCATCTATGCGTATGAATAATTCACCTTGCGTTTGAATGCGCCATAAGTGGTCGGAGCAAGTGGCGTATTGGGATTTAAACACTTAAAAGCGCTGTTTTGCACAGTTTAACCTCGAACCGCAACCAGACTCTCGTCGTCTCTGTACTGCAAAAAGCAAAATCTTCTTTCGATCTGGCTCCCAGATTTTCACGATCGCTCTCCTCTCGTCTTTCGGCTTGTCTTTCTCAGCGTTTCCGTCCGTCTCCCTCGCCGTTTTTTTGTCTCCGGCTCACACTCAGCCCTGACGAGGGGTTACTGGATACTGTGTCAGAGTCTCTAAACTCCACCTGACAGGGTGTCGCTCGGAGCAACACGGCTAATGTTACAGCAGCCAGACAAGAGAGAGGAGGGCAGCAGGGGGGTGAGAAATAATGAAGGCTCACATTTGGTGTTTGACATTAAAGATGACATCTCACTTATTTTCCTTCTCCTTTCATCACGTCTCACATCTCTCGATATTAAAAGGCTGACGGGGTATCCGTCGCTCAGGCTGGTCGGCAGTCTGCACACATGTGTCAAGGAAAAAAAAAGCGGGTAAAGACGGGCAAAGATGGGAAGAGACAAGCATGCGGCGTCGTACACGAACACCAGTTTGGGGTTCGCGGCTCAAAGCAAGAGAGTGTGACACCGGCAGCAGAGTGTGTTGTTTGACAAATCTGCGAGAGTGACAGCCGGGACAGAAAGCGAAAGAGAAGAGGAGTGGAGGAGCCTTTTGTGCCTCCGAAAGCTTCTTTCATCGCAAGCTTCTCTCATCAAAGCTCCTCGAGTCTATCTCGCCCTCCTCGACTCGTGGAATTTCGGATGATAACCTTTGAAGAGCGGCTCGGCGGCGAGGACGAGGAGGAGGAACATCTCTCTGTCAGCACCGGCGTGATGTGAAAGGCATTAGAGATTCCCGCAGCGTAATTAATTCAGAGTCGTCTTATCTTCGCCGGGAATATAAAGACGGATAACGCAGACAGGGACGGCCTCCGATGGCATTGTCAAGCGTCTCACCGCGCCACGTCTGAGCCAACATGTCTACCCGTCTGTCTGAAGGGCGCTGAACCGCGATTGTTTGGCTGATTTGAGCCAGATGATCCTCATTGTCACACCCTAAACTGAATCCTCACATGAACATGCCCTGAGGGCGAGGGAGCAATTTAAAGGCCGCAGCCCGTCTCTCAACTCGAGGGAGGCTTCACGTGGCCTCGCTCACGCCTCGGAGGAGGACGGAGGAGAGGGACGACGGGGAAGAATATGTCAGAGGAACGAGCCAACGGATGAAGATCTTTTTTCATACGAAAGTCCAAACAGGACAAGAAGACGAATAAATCCCTTCCACACATTTGCATGATTTTCCCTGATTTTTATTAGCTTGTGTTGTGGCTTTACAGATGGAAATGTTCCTACGTCTGGTCAGTTCCAGACGTAACTATTGGAATAATTACCGCAACATTCTGTCCAGACGTTCAGGATGTTTTTCAAACCTGCGCTTTGTTTGCTCTGGTCCACATCACGAGGTATTAACGTGTTACGTGTTCCCTTTGGTTCAGCTTGTTTTCATTCAGACAAGCAAAACTCAGCAAAATGCTGAACAAAAAAGCCTCGAGAAGGTCAGTGGAGAGAACGTCTCTTACCTTTACATACCGTTAGAGAATCCCTTCCTTCCGTCGCTGGAAGAACATTTTGAACACCTCGCTGTTGGTCAGTCTATGATGACGTCACAGCTGAGGGTGCGCGACGGCGGTTTTTGTATTGATTTGAACGGCCGGGATAACTTTTATCTAATTTTTCTTCACGACAATTGACAACAATGTAAGAACTTTTTGCACAACAGCAGGAAGCTAACCTAAACTCTGACAAACTATAGTCAACAACAGCAAAGAGATGAAGAGGAAGGGAAAATTCCCAAGACTCCTTTTTAAAATTGCCCAATTTTGTGAGTTGCAGAGATCGGAGAAACTTTATAAACTTTGTGAAACTCTTTCCAAGACAAATTCTCAATTATTTGGGCCTTCTTGTAAATTTGGCTTACGTTTTAAATTAGTTTCTTTGGTTTCTTGTACGTTTATCCCAGTGATGTTGGTTATTTTTGAGGATATTTTCCATCTTTGGTCATCATGGCAGCAAAACCGTCTATACGTTGAGATCTTTACCAGACGTTTTTGTGCCGATACAACCCGGTATTTTAAACCAAAACATGATCTTTTCCCAACACTCACCATGTGGTTTTGTGCATTAACCTCAGCAGAACACAAGTGTTGTCAAAAAATACATACTGACAAATGAACATAATGAAATGCAAAAGCTCTCTTCTGACATTTATTCTTGCGATGAATTGCGGTTTAGTAATTCCGGTCCACACCTGTCCGACTCATCCAGACTAGACAACGCCGGTTTGAAAACGCCCTGTCTGCTTTCGTCCTATTCAGCCTGACCTCACTTTTTAATTTCCAGATATTCTTTCACCGGTTTTAAATCAACAGTCGAACAGCCAAACACATAACTTTCTTCTTGACAGTATCAAGTGAGCACACGCTCAAAGGAGCGAGCAGCATCACAGCAAACGATTCCCTGAATGATGAAGTCTGCAGAATTCGGTTGGCCTTCTCACTCGGAGCTGCCTTGGCATCAAAATCAAACGGAGCATTGATCTCGATTGAGCCGAGGAGCTTTTTGTGCCGTTCTACTTTAATCAGATTATGCTGTTTCGAGCAGATCGCAATAAATTACCGTTAATAAAAGCTGTGTGTTGTAAATCACTCACTGCAGCTCAGGACACTTTGACAAAGGAGCAGTTAACACAGTTTACTATGGTGCTTTGAGTTGGTCAAAGGTGGGACGAAATCCAAGAGACCTCACAGCGAGGCAGCAGGTGTTGCCTTAGAGCGAGCGGAGCAGATGTGGGACCTTTATCTTTCACCACGTCCACACTGACACTGATAAATCTGAAAAGGCATCTATTGGTCGACTCAGCCGGAGTCTGGACCACAAAGAAACATCAGAAAATTCATGGAAACTCATGATGGATGATCTCTGCTCGGTAACCTTCCACGCTTAACGCAGCAGCAGCAGTTGGAAGCTGATGTCGCATCACCTCAGACTTCACGCCTACACATCTACCTGAGCGTCTCTTTGTGTTGTTGTAAAGCGAATCAACATGTCTCTGTCTCAGCTGCAGCCTCAAGTAGTCAAACAAAGAATTGACAAACAAAATGTTTAACACACAAAAATACTTCTCACATTTGTCATCATCACCAGTCTTCATTTTCTCTACAGGTCACTCTTTACGTTGGCTTGTCGCTGGCTGATGTTTGCCAGTAAAGGGCGATCTAGTGTCGTTTATTTTGATCCCGCAGACGTTGCATTTGGAGAGTCTTTAGTGTTGGCGTTTGTAAAACAGGAGAAAAGGAACGACGATCAGCTCACCGGACATAAAACAAAGATTGTTCACGAGTTGCGGATCGCAAGTCTGAGTCAAGACTCGAGTGTCTATGTGTGGCGGACGTACAGTAAGTGCGACTCGAGTACAAGTCTCAGACTCCAAGTCCCCGTCCCTGACGAAGAGTTGCTTATTCACACATCCAGCAGCTGTGGGGAAACTTCATTGTTCATTTGAAGCCAAATTTATTTCCACTTGATGACTTTTCACTCTTTTTTAGCTCTGTTTTTGGTCTCCACCAGTCTCTTTAGTTGCTAAATATTCCACTATGTTCACCAACTAGTCGCTCCCTGTGTCTGAAAACAACACCGTGAGAGTGATGACAAGTAGTATATAAACCTCATTTCTCGGAGACGGGGTTTCTCAGGCGACAGATCACAGGTTTGATCAGAAGACTAAGAAGAACAAGTGAGTAATCAGCCATTTTTGACAGCAAAAAAAAGCTTTTCCGCTCAACTGCCACGAAGCTAAACAGAGAAGTTTAGTTGTTTTGTTTTCTGCCTTTCTGCTGATTCAGACCGGCTGTAATCTAATTCCAAAGTGTGGAAGGAAAACTCCTGAAGACATAAACAGCGAGTTAATCTGTATCTCTCTGATCTCACCGCCTGTCTGTCAATCGAAGCACAACAACACAGGTATAATTTAGCATGACAGCCTTCTGTCGGCAGCTGGGGTGAAGAGTTCACCATGTGTGTGACGGAGACCAGGAAACATAAAGCGGCGGCTGGATTTACTATATGCGGACTATATTTATATACGGCGGTACAAGTTTTTTCGCTGTAGCAGTCGAAGCATCTGAGAGTTTGACAATTTTCAAAACAGGGGAGCGATTGTTCGCAGAGGCACGGGGAGGTCAACTCACTGCAGCACAAGCTCGTCTATTCAAAGCCTTGAAAAATCAAGTGTGGCTTCATCCAACAAAACTTCTTTTATTGAGATCCCAACCCTGTTACATTGCATCTACTGTCTCTTATTCTGTGCTCTGACATTAAGAGAATGTCTTTTGACAACGGTGAACGGGACTAAAGCGGAGGATGACCTCGAGCTGGGGCAGCACAGACTAGACAGGCTGCTCGGGGGCCCCGGAGGCAGACGCTGTGGATCCATGACAGGGCCGAAGAAAGAACAGAACGGAGCCGCAAAGAGTACGGGTGTGATAATGGATTCCCACATTAGGTCCATCAAGGTCTGATGAGAAATGGGATATGGCAGCAGCTTGGCACTGGAAGTAGAAAATCTGGTTTGAAGAGAGGCGTTGAGCGGGCTGGTGACTCTACGCTTGGTGGCAGGCGCTCGGGGCTTGTGCTGGGGATTTTGGAGACTTCCCCGGGTCACAGTGTGGAGTGGAAACACATGGTTTCAATGTGTCTCTCATCTCCCACACTCAGGAGTGCGGCAATGTCCACAGCTTTGCATTCGTAACTCTGGAATTACTTACGGTTAGTGAGGAAATAGACGACAAGTTTCTGTGTGTGTGTGAGTGTGTGTTAGCGATGGAAATCCCAAGATTTCATCATTCGCTCGCCCTCCCTCCTCCGGCTGTGTGGGTTCCTGCAGAGTTCATGGGTAACGCTGGCTGAGATCCTGCAGGTTTTTGAAAGACATAAATAACCTGACAGGGACATGAAGACGCCAGCAACCACAGAAGCTTTACCGAAGGCTTCAAACCAGCAGGGAGCAGCAGCATGGATGATGGGTCACTCCTCAGTCAATCAGACAGTTGTGACAAAGACAGATGGTGGAGAAACTGTGTGAACTTATTGTGCCACGCTAACAAACTAACAGTCGGTCAGTCAAATTCTGAGAACAAACTGCTCAAAAGATGCTCAAAGACTGATTAGCGTTCCCAGCAGGCTAGCACGTTAGCTTGCCAGCTACAAGTTGTCACTACATCACCAAGTTTTTGTCCATCTTCTGTTTGACAAAGACACACAGGTTCGTTTTTTCTGCGTCACTTCCTGGTGATATTTGGCATTAAAGTGGCCCCGCCCATTTTTGCCTTCTGGTCCAATAACAGTTGAGCAAGCTGAGCACCAACAGTCTTGTAATGTTTTCGTGATATCAATATGGAAGCATTTCATTTTATAAGTGAGACATTTAGATTTTTTTCGCCCAGTCCGAGCATTTATGAATTGCTTTTCTGAGGAAATTTCAAAATACAAAGACACATATCATGTTTTACGATATTATTTTATGGTCATACCATCCAAAAAAAGACAATATAGAAATGCAACAGAATTTCTCCTCTGTTCAAACTATTTCCATTATCTTCATCGGAGGTTCTTCACAATAAGATTCTCTCTTCCCGTCAGTTTGCAAAAAACACTCTACAACACAAAAACACAAAGAAACACACACATCTATACAATCACAATCACAAACACGCACTCTTATACACAACCAAACAGGCACATACAGCACTGAAGGGTTCACGTGTTCACAGAGGGCGCGAGGGTACAAAATTAGATCCAGGTGGATGCACGAGTTTTCATTTTCTTTTGCTCCCAGCAGGGTGTTCGCACACACACACACACACACACACACACACACACACACACTAGGCTTAAAACGAGAGTACAGAAAGGCTGACCTCTGACTGTGTTTGTTGGTCTAGACCCAGGCGTGAACCTAAAGCCCCGAGGCATGCTGGGAGTTTAACCAGGGTTCAGAGGTCGGTGAGACGGTCAGCCGAGCGGTCGAGGGGTTAAAGAGAGTAACAGAGAGGAGCAGCTCTTTTATTTGCCCCACGATTATTTTACCCTTTAAAAATCAATCATGAATCCCTGTTAGTTATTTTCTTTACATTACATTCTTTTGAAACTCTTTATTTTAATCTTTGTTTAATATTCTGCATTTTTCTCACCTCACAGCAGAGGAGGCACAAGTCCACACATTCTTGCAGTACAAGTACTAATTCAAGTTCTGTACTCAAGTTAAGGTTAGAAATTAAAGGCTGAAATAGACTTGAATTCTGACAGTACTATTATTATGTTTTTGAATTTAAATTGCATTTTGAACCGACCGCACAAGAAGTAAAAATGATACGTTACAAGGAAATAGTGTAATTAGCACCAAACAGGGATTTATCAATAAAATATTCCAGTTTTAAAACAAGGTACACATGCTAACCAGAGGCTAATAACAGGCTAACAGGGCTACAAGTGGCTCAACCAGGTACACATGCTAATAATAGGCTAAAAGGCTAACATGCTAACAAACTAACAACAGACTAACAGGCCGAAAACTGGTCTCAACTAGTTGCACATGCTCATAACAGTCTAACAGGCTAGACAGCTAACATGATAACATACTAAAAACCGGCTAATAGGCCTAAGTGCAATATGGTTTGGTTGATATGCTAATAACTAAAGATGCTAAAGAGGCATCACATTGTAATTTTACATCAAGATACTATGTTTTCAGTGTAAAGTTGTGTATGGGTTACTGTTGTAAACACAGTACATAGTTATGATTTTCATCTATATTACTGTAAAGTAATGACAGTATAACACCATGAATTTACTGCAATTTATGAGCCAGTAATTTACTGTAAAATTACAGTAATATTCTTTTTTTTTTTTTTTACAGTGTACAGATATTTGTGTTAAAATAGGGAGTAAAAAGTAAAAAGTTAGGTTAGTACAGATTACCTGAAAAATCTAACCAAGTAAAATAACAAAGTACTTTGTTACTTTCCAGCTCGGCTCAGTTGTCAGTCTGTCCTCAGTGTTATTGATCTCTGACGTTAATCTTCTTCCGGAAAAGACAGATATTCACTGTCAGTTCCTGTGTTTCTTTTTTCCTCTCCTGTTTTAAAAAATGTTTGACGGCAGTGAGTTCTGGGTGGAGGAGGGAGCTGATGGGTAAAAGTCTTTAGGGCAGATCCACCTTGAGAAAAAGCCAGAAGGCCCCTCTGACACGCTGACAGCTTGCCATGAGTGACGTGTGATCTGTACAAATTTCAGGACTAATAAATCTACCTGTCAGAGGAAGGAGACTTGAAAGCGCCGCTGCCCCACGGCGCAGCTTAAATGCAACCGCCGTTGATGAAATTCTGTAGGCTGGAGAATTACAGCTGTCAGGAAAAAACGCCTACATCAGATCTGACGGCTCGCCTGGCTCCTTTTTTTTCTAACCTGTTCTCCGTCTCACACAGCCTCTCGCCTTTCCTCCTTTTTTTAAATTTCTACAGTCTTTTTTTCACTTATTTCCTCTCTCTTTCATTTCTAATCCAAAATATGTGTGACGAGAACTTTCAAAAAAAAAAAAAACAGGCGTGGGAAATATTATCTTTCTCCGACGAGCGGCAGGAAAAATATTCTTTAAATTTACTTGTTTGTTCTTTTCTCACAACAAGACACACTCTGTGAGGAACAAAGCTAAATCATATCACACACAGCTGGTTTGCTTTTCCATTACGGAGCGGCTCTATTTTCTTATTGCTTTGAAGTTTAGCTGGACGGCAGCCAGTAAGAGACATATTCACTGCTGGTCCGTGACAGCTATAAACATCAGCTCACCCATTCCACCGTCTCAAGAGAGAGAAAGAGAGAGAGGCATAAACCAGCTGAGCGTGTTGCTGTATTTATGGGTAAACGAGTGGAAAAGCCATTGCTCTCTCTAATCTGTCATAAAGAGGATTTATGGGTGTGTGATGTGAGGACCTTGTTCAGACTGTGTATTGACTCATCTCGTGCAGGCAGACGCCGCGAGGCCTGAAGCTAGCCACATTCCACATCGGCGGACACGGAGATCGAACACAGAAACGATCGTGCACCAAAAACTTTATATTCTGTTTTCATTTAGAGGGAAAGAATCTAGTCCGTGCTCAGAGACCGGCTGTGCTTTGAGCTAATGCTAACATGATCACAATGACAACGCTAACATGCTGATGTTTAGCAGGTAACATGTTTACTATATTCACTATCTTCTATCTGGAAGTCAGGAGGTGCAAAGTTGATTTGAAGAGACGTGAGTTGATAATGACTGGAATTTTGTTTTTTTGGGTGAGCTTTCCTTTAAGTACATACGACTTTTACAAAAGTTTTATCTGATAGGTGACCACCAAAGTCATATTTCACCACGTAATCTTAACTTTTACTCGACTTTTTTGTAGTCCTTTTACAACACTGATTATCAGGATACTGCGATTAGTATCAAAGTTGATGGATGTTTGCATGGTTGTACAATGAATCTTCCTTTAAGGCAAAAAAACTGTTATTTAGCAACCTGTCGATTTGTTATTTCAGTCATTTCAACATTTACATTCACCTTAAACAGCCTGTCATATTACCAACAGAATTATGGCCCGAAACGTTGAGAAGGAACAAAGAGAAGAAGAAGAAAAATCACAAGCAACGGTTAGAAAAAAAACGAAAAGAGCAAGACGGAGAGGGAGAGAGAGCACTCCTGGGTCCGTCTTTCAGTTCCACATCTGGCCCTGATATTTCAGAGTTAATTAGTCATGCAGGGGTTGTGTGTAGATAAATCTATCATCCCGCAGTGCACAAACCATTTGAGAAATGAAAGGAAGTGAGGAGATATACACAGTCGGAGCTCCTTCATAAATCACTGGCCCAGATTAAAAACAGGCACTGCTGTGATGAGAGGGTGGGATCAGGACGAGGCTGGCCCTGGACTTTCTCACACAAAAGCACACTTTCATGCACGCACATCAGCCTACAGTCACAGGATACGCTGTACAGTATGATACACAGGCCTATGTATAG
The DNA here is from genome assembly GCA_963678695.2 of Diplodus puntazzo. Taxonomy (NCBI): domain Eukaryota; kingdom Metazoa; phylum Chordata; class Actinopteri; order Spariformes; family Sparidae; genus Diplodus; species Diplodus puntazzo. Next base: position 22,179,382 of record OZ023173.1, on the reverse strand, counting down.
ACTCTTTACTGCAGTTTTTATCAACTAGGGGTACTTGTGCACCAGGAGGGTAATTCTGTGGTTGCCAGTAGGAACATTAAAGATAATTTTCTCATGTAATTTAAAAATAAATGAATGCAAAATAGAAGTTATGATTTGATTTCTAAAAATAAATCCACATATAAACCTCACACCACCTGTTGCAGTTGTGAAATTGGTTAGCAAGCAAGCAAACATAGAAATTGAAACAGCTTCAAGTCAAACAGTAATACCGTTCTAACAATTTAGCAATAAGTAAGCACGTTTTTAGTGTTTGAAATAGTTAGTGAAAGTAGAATAAACAGCTCAAATAGTTAGCTAAATATGATTACAGCTAGCCAAAATATGTGTTCGACCGACACAGTTTGCTAAATGTTTAAATGAGCTAGCGAAATGAAAGCTAATGATAAACAGTTAGCTGAGTAAGTCGTGAATAAATGGTTGAAATAGATACATGTTGGCTTCTAAGCTAAAAGCAAATTAATAATTTAAAGGTTTTCATTAATCTTAGCTGAAAAATAGCTGAAATAGTTAGCTAAAAGTGGTTATAGTTAGGCACACGCAGTGTATAAACAGTAACCTGTTTTGCTAAATGTTTATATGAGCTAGCAAAAAGAAGGCTAATGGCAAACAGTTGAAATAGTTACCTGAAAGTAGGATACACAGCTCAAATTGTTAGCTAATAGTACTGAAAAAGTGGCTGAAATAGATAAATGATTATATACTAGAGCGAACAGTAATTAATCACCATTGGAGGAAAAGCTAATTGTAGCTGTGAAAGCTAAAAAAAACAGCTAAAAATGATAGTTAGCTAAAAGGGATTATAGCTACGCTAACCACAGCCAGTTACATAATGTGATAAATGTTTGAATGAGTCTGCAGAAAGTAGGCTAATAGCTAAGAAACAGCCTAAATAGTTAGCTCAAATTGAGATGAACAGCTGTAATAGTTAGCTTAACATAATGAATAAATGGCTGCAAGCAAACAATGTAAACATTGACATTCAATTCCTTTAAATTTTGTACATTAAAGCACATCCACTTTTAAGTTTATCCAAATTAACTCTCTGGGAACATGACAGGTGATTTCAGTAAAAGCTTACTGGGTCTTCAACAATAAGAAAACTGTAACGTGGACTCCTCTCTCAGCTATTCTTTGGTGGGTTTTCTCTTCCACTGACACCATCATTAGTTGGAGGAGCTGTTGAGTGTTTACACAGTAAAACAAACGTACCCAACAGCAGCAGACCGCCTCGTAAACGTATGGCGGCCGCGCCATCTGCTCCCCGTCCCTGCAGTATCTCACTCAGCAGAGGAAGCAGTGGGAGGAGAGGAACTGACAACAGGGGAGGACAAGGAGCTGAGAGACCGACAACAAGGACATGTGCGAGAAGAAACGAGTGAAAAGGGGGGAAAAAATAGAGCGGTAGGTCACGAGGAAAAGGAAGAGGATTTGGAGTGAGAAGAAAAGCCACTCGAGCTGTCAGTCGTTGTGGGACAGAAGCCCGAGGGCACACTTTGGTCTTATTTTGACAGGGCTTCATTAAGAGCTGTCCACCCGAGCCTCAGTGAAAGGCGTGGGCATGTTTGCATATACTCACAAATAGGGCGGACAACATGGTCAAAATACTTCATCTTGATTTATGTCCAAGCAGCTCTGGAGCTGAAAAGTAAAGAACGATGCAGAAGTGCCCAAAAAAAACTGCAGTTCCTCGAATGGCCACTTGCGGCGACTCAGTCCCCATAAGAGCCCATTTTACAGCAGAAATGCAAACATTTTTGCAGCCTGGTACAACAAACAGGTTCGGTCTTTAAAGCTCTAAAGGGTTTCACTTATTTGTTTAGGTTATATTAAAGCTTAAAAGTCATGCATAATGTAGGGCGCTGCCACTTTGACTACAAGCTAACTGCGAGCTGTCAGCGACCAGGCTCCATTTGGCCTGACTCAGGATAAACTGGGACTTAAAGGCTCAATATATAACATAATTAGATGAAAACATGCAGATAATTAACAACAATTAGCAACAGAATGTGCAGAAATACCAGTTTTGACATTGTGACTGATCTTTGTATTGTGTTGCAGAGATATCTACAGAGGTTAGCATGCTAACTAGTCCACCTATCCTGATCCAAACTATGCTAGCACCATAAACACCAACACATTTTATGTTCTGTTATTCATCCTTTCTCCGTATGCTCGAGTTCAGTGTTTTACTCTACCAACCGTCTGTCCGCTGACTGACACAGAGAGAAATCAGAGTCTGTCTCCTCCAGGAAATGATGTCTCAACAGCGTGTTGCATTACAGATGTTACTGTCAATTATTTTACATCTTAATTAAGGCCTTTTAGCTGTCGCGGTAATATCAAGACAAAAACAAGCATCTGTACAACAACAACAACAAAAAAACCTAATGCTGTTTACACCACAACGCTGGAAACGACATGACAGGTGAACTTTAAATCACCTCAACCTCTAATTTAAGGTTTAGGATTTATAGGTTTGGAGGATTTACGGCGAGGTCGAGGTCGGGGAGGAGGTGAAGGTCAGGAGAGGGCCGAGGTCAGAGGTCAAGGCGGGGAAAGTGCTGAGTGTTAACAGGAACGTGTGTCAGGGAATGTGTGTCAGAGAGGGTTCAGGAGGAACTTCAAAAAGTCCTGGAATAATGAAAAATTCTGTTTGAAGTATCACACACACACACACACACACACCAATCTCCAGTCATTTATTCCAATATTTAAAAAAGGGAGAAATTCGCCTCAGACCGCGTGTTACATAATTCAACATTGCTGTGATTCTTTGCAGATCAGTTTAGATTTCTGAGTGTGAAACAAGCGAAGCAACAGCTTTCATCATCCTGATTCAATTAGCTGGATGTGACAGAGAAGAGGGGAAACTGACTCTGAGGACGCTTTTGTTTTATGATTCATGGCTGATGATTCAAATAATCGGAGAGAACAAAGACGTCTTCAAAATCATATCATTCATTCGGCTTTTACTGGCACGGCAGAATAGAGACTTCTCTGGTTCAGCTTTGAAAAGTTGTTGTTCATAATACAGATATGACATTTGATTACGGGTGATAGAAAGTTACACAGCGGGCTAATTAAGTACTGTGCTCAAAGTAAAGTTTATAAAGTACTTGAGTATTTCCATTTGCAGCTACTCAGTGCTGTAAAAAAGTACCCAAATGTCATACTTGAGTAAGAGTAAAGAAATCAGAATCAGCAAGACTTTGCTGAGGAAATAAATTAATTTAAAAGTTCCAACACTTTGGCCATGAAGTAACCAGAAACTGAAGGTTGTGAAATGGATGTCATAGAGTAAAAAGTATTTCCATTTTCTGCTACGTTTTACTTCCACTCCACCACATTTGTAGAAGTAAATATCGTACTTTTATTCGACTATATTTCTTTGGTAACTTAAGTTACCAGTTACCAGTAGTCAGAGCCAACGTAGTGCATGTTAAGAAGCCGCTACAAAAACAGACATTTTCTCATCTCCAAACTTATCAGATTATTTCCTTTTAATAATTGTTTGAGGCCAAAGGAGGTTAAACTATTCAATATTTGACAAAAATTGGAGAAATGTCAAAAAAATGAATGGAGTTTGGTGCAGCAGAACTTTTCACATTTCCTCTCTGATTAATCAGCTCAGGAACTGGGCTCAATTACGAGTACTTTACTTTTAATAAGTACATTTACTGATGATAATTTTACTGCAGTAAAGGATCTTGATATCCGCTGATGATACCCTACATTAGTTTTGGTTGTTTTTTTAATAGTTATTGTTTTCATATATCTGTTCGAAATGCCGGAACACAAAGTCGTGATCGCGGCCCGACGCTCTTGTGCGTTATTTGTTTCCACGTTCTGTCCTGCAGGACCAGAGCGGACATGTAGGCAGCTGATAGCCATCTGACCGGGAAACACTAAATCACAGATGAAACAGCAGGGGGGGGAAGCTGTAAATCACACATTACAAAGAGCCCGTTGAAAGCACAGGAACATTGCTCCGCCATGACAACATCCCTCGTAGCCTGCCTTCAAAGCCGGCACAGGCAGGAAGCAGTCATTCCCATTTCCTGTCTGCGTCACTCCCCGGGGGGCGATGGCACAACGGAGGTGTGAAGGGAAAATCTCATATATGTATTTTCTTTTTTTTTATGTTTGGAATCATTCTTTCTCCCAAGGACGTCGCAAAAAATCCATTGTGATTGTGCCCGCGAGTGTTTCGCCCGAGCTGATGAAAAGAGATTACAATGGCACAGGAATCACATTTGTACGAATGTGAACTCTGACCATGACAAAGCTGTTGTCGTGGAAACACTGATGATGGGTTTGTTGGTGTCAGGGTTGGTTTGGTTGAAAGTTAAACAAAGGAAGACAAAAGGGACGTTTCCAAACTATAAACACCCGTCTTATCATCAGGGCGTGGGCTTGTTTTTGTATATTTTGTACATAATCAGTGTTTAAAGCGCCAAAAATCACTCACTTTTCTTGCGTGTCTGTCTGACTTTTGCAAACATTCCTGCAGAGATTTGAACTAAAACACACACGACAGCACATTCCTGAAGATGCAAAAAACATTTCCGAGCTGCAGATGATTCACCTCAAAACGAAACAGGAGTACGCGACTTGAGTAAATGTGCCTCTGTGACACAAACTCCAAATAAATCACGCCGTAGGATTCGTGTTCGAATGAGCACAGTAGAGTATGTGAGCAGACTTACTGTACTCTCCTAGAAACCCTCCTGTCCTGAAAACCTGCATATATGAAACATGCCCACGGTAAAAATCTCCAGCTCCCTTCCTCTCTCCTCCTCTCTCCTCCTCTCTCCTCCTCCTCCTCCTCCGCCAGCATCTTCCACCCAAACACAATTTGTACAGAAAACAAAGTGTTTCCCGGCGCTGACAGGCAGAATGGATTACTTCCATTACGCTCTACAAGAAACACATTCTGTTGAGATGAAAGGGTTGTAAATTATTGCAGAAGGTGCTACCGCTAACACGTCTGGTGATCCGGGGCTAATGGGGTTCACATTCACTAACTGCGTCCCGGCAATGTGACAAATCAAACGCACCCTAAATGAGCATCATCATCATCACCGCGGCCACAGGATCTGCAGCAATCCCCCCCGAAAGCCTCAACACAACGTAATTGAATCAAGCCAAAATCCTTAAAGAAGAGAAAAGTAACAAGAGCTTTGTTTTTATTTATTTTATGTTAATTTGTTCCCTTTTTCTTTAACCGTCAGAGGAAGAAGACTGAATGATTGACAAGACAAATCGCTGCGGTTGAACTTAGCAGCACGACGCCGGCGGTTTCACATTGCTGTGTCGGGATGTGTCAGCTAGCTCGTCATGGCAACCGCTGAGTGACAGACAGCAGGTGAGACTGAGCTGCACGTCAGCTCCTTCACCGCTCTCACATATGTGTAATGAGCAGGTTGCTGCCGGAGAAATAACAGCCCACTGGGACTCAGACGACCCGTGTGAGCTGTAACGATCCAGGTGCTCAGGCACTATATTCTGTTTTCCGAATAAAATCACAAAACATCACTTTCCCAATCGATCTCCAACATCAAGCTGGTCAAAAACCCCGGGGTGGACAGGACTTGGATGTACACAGCCAAAGCTTTCATCTGTTCTCGCTCCAACGTAACCCCCCAAATTGTGGAATAAATCCAGTCATATCTGTTTTTGGGAGCAACCCAACTCTGAAGCCACTCGCACTAAATCTTCCTCGAATCCAAGATGAGCTTTGTTACATTTTCAAACATCTGTGAGAGATGTTCTTTTTCTAGATTTCGACACCAGTAAGACTACATGTCTGTTTCTAACCAGACAAAGGACTAATTGAGAAACTGAGTTATTAATCAAAGAAAATAATAGAACATGTGTAGATCTGGGTAACAATGTTTTCTGTTCTAACTGTTGATAAGTGAGGGCTCTTATCAAAGTAAAGACTATAACCAACTCCACCTTTCTCGACCACAGCGCCACCTTTAGTTTAGGAAACGAACAGCAGATCAGACGTGATGTGAGTTGCAGTCTCCCCAGTAAACAAACCGACCTCTTCAGAGATCTCCTTCTTTAGGTCTGTCCTAAAGATGTGTATGTGGATCTTAATGTAAGAAATCTGGTGTATTTAGGTGTCTGGTATCTGTACTGTTGGGTCTTGGCGGAGGTATACGCTCACTACGAACAACTCCCTTTACAGGACACAGTCATTTCATCCATCCACATAAAAGCATTGATTGGTGCAGCTTTAGGTACATCGGGCTGGTCCCATTTCTGTAAGAATGCTGGTATAAATTGTGCTGTAGCAACTTTTATTGAAGTCAAAGCGCTGATAACTTCTCCAGGCTACATAAATATAATCTTCTGGCGGTGGTGTAGTTGACTCTGACTCTATTAAACTGCCCAAAGCGTGCGTAAATTGATATCTGTGAACATTTTCATTTAGATCAGTGAGTCCAGAGCACGTATAGTAAAATGCAGTGTTAGCAAAGACTATATTTCAGCTTTCAACCTGATTTATAATCTCACAATTAAACAGTGTTTGTTTACAAGAGGAACATGTGATTCGCAGTCTCCGTTTCTTTTCCCGGCGAAACTTTATTTTTATCCCAACTTTCAAACAGAAGCGCACCCCAAAAACAACAATCCATCTTTCACCCTCACCTATATATCTGCACACCCTCCTCCTCCTCCTCTTCTTCCTCACTCTCCCCCTCATTCCTCTCCCTCTGTATCTCCCTCAGCCCCCGCAGTCCCCTCCATAAATCCTGGGACAGCAGCGCTTTAATGGATAATTAATTGATGCCGCTGCAGCACTGTAATAAGACAATAAATTACGACACAGGCCGGTGTGCTGTGTCAGTGTGTGTTGCTAATGGCCCTTCAGGGCTGGGGCAGGAGGCTAATAAATTAGACAGGTATTAACTGTTGTGTGCTAAGTAGCCCTCCACCGCTGACTGCCAGGAGAGGAGAGGTGGAAATAGAAAGACGACAAGGGGGAGGACGAGGAGAGAGAGGGAGGAGGGGGAGGGAGGTGATCACATTATTTCATTTAGTGTAAAGTAGGACTGAGCAATTTATTTATATTATATCGTTATCAGGATATGAGGATATATATCCTCCTGGATCTTGGATGTCATCGTCTCATGATGTGACATAAGCGTTTTCTCTTCCGGCTTTGAAGGCTGTGATGTTGAAGGTGAAGAGACAGAAAGTCTTTAATCGCTAACAGCACATAAACAATGCTGGCATTTTGAAAAATGGGAAATGGGTCCACATGAGGCTCTACGGGGATCTCAGTGAAATGCTAACTTTTTATGCTAACATGCTCTCTGTGGCTGTGTCCCAATTCGGAGGCAGTATCCTTCGAGTGCTCGACAAACAGCCCGACAAGGACGTCCCATTTCGATGGCTCCTTCAAATGTGGCTCTCCCAAGACTATTTGTGTGTTTTTTCCAAAATAACCTACATCATTTTTTCATTAAGACGGGGGTCTGGTCTCGTTAGCCCAAAATAACAGCCCAGTGTTACTGCAAAGATGGCTGCTGACTTGCCTAAACGGACTTTGGCGGTCACAATAACTGACGCACTGGCGGCACTTTCAAGGCTATGGAAGCGTGTGTTTGTGGTTTTCACCGTGTAAAGTCGCAAACGTAGATCTTCATGAATGACTAAGACGTTGTAGTGATCGCTCTAAGAAAGAGGATTAGCGTCTTGTTTCCGTGGAACATGCCAGTTCCGGTTCAGTTACACGATGCGATGGTCAAGCCTATAATTCCCGCAAGGCATCATGGGGGCAAGGAAAAAGCTGCAAATATTGACCTGTTGCTGACACAAAATAAAAAGTTAAGGGGACAATTCATCCTCAGGGGAACATGAACGATTGCACCAAACTGAATGGCAATGAATGTGATAGTTGTTGAGATATTTACCAAAATGGTGTTAAAGCCCAAACAGCATCTTTTCGCCTCTTGTGATCTATAAATTATTATCTTATCTTCTTGACAAATCTGTCAAAAAGCAGTTTTATCCTCTTTCTAAACATGGAAATTAATATGCACTATAGTCAGAGTATGATTATAGTGTATATATCACACAGAAAGTAAAGGAATATTACATTACTAAATGAACTGGAGACACAGATTGATAACAGATTTACAGTACGACACCTTCACCATTAGTGAAACTCACGGCGGTCTCAAGCTCTCATCATGTCGAGTTTAAGGGATTGTGTCGCTTTCCAAAGAGGAAAATCGCAGATTAGTAAACAAGGAGAACATCTCTCGCTTGAGAACGTGGAATTTCAGCAGATACAGTCTCTAATCCCATTTTAATGGTTGTCTGATTAAGAGGTGAGAAGGATTAGGGTGCGAGCGTGAGCACGCATGCACACATCCTCATGTAAAACACCGCCACATGTGCCTGTTGGAACGGCGGCTGGTGGAAAAGAAAATTATTAATACAGGAAACAAAGAGAAAAGAAATCGCAGAGATTAAAAGTGAGCAGGAGAAGAAGAAGAATGTCGGCTCGGTGACGTCGTTCCAATTAAAAACGCTGCAAATCTCTCATCCGCTAATGTTAGCGCTAACGAGCGCGGCTTAGTGGCAGTTATGTAGATAAAAACTCTTTCTGATTGATTCCAATGGCCCATTGAAATTTGTTTCACTCCACCTTATTGATCACAGCCCGCCGGTTGAAAACTGCTAATTAATAATGATAATAAAACTGCCACAGCTCATTAAAATCAACCGCACGAGGCTGAACCGCGGCGTCTTCAACCCTCCGCACCACTCTCACTTCATCTGGCCCTTTTTTATTATGTTTCCATCTTCAGCTGACATCTGAAACATCAAATGTCATAAATATTAACACTCCACTTGCTATTGCACTTAATGTTATTGTCTTTATTAATTCGCTCTGGTGCTGACACATAAATGTCCTCGCTCATCACGTTTTGGGTTTCTATGCGTGACATTCTCCGCTCTCTGCCTCGACTTTGAAGGGGTTGGTTCACGCAAATTACGATTTGCTTACATACCTTTCAGAGTTGTTTAACTCCACAGGGAGAAACGATCCTTATGACAACAGATTTTATGGTTTGAATGTAGTTTTTCCTTGTTATTTGGGTGGAAGCGATGTGGATAAAATCTAGAAGAGTGAGCCTAAACAGTAAAGTTGAGGGCCAGAATCCAAAACAATGAGTTTAAAGACACTATAATGCCCCTTTCCATCAAAGTAACTCTGGTTCTTGAACTGGTTCTGTTCAGGATTAGGTGAATTTTGGTGCTATCTGGCAAACCAGCGTAGTTTCCACTAATTAAGAGCAGATCCACGTGTCACATTTGCTTTGCAGTCTCACGCACTTGCAGACTTAACGTGATGACAGTGAACACATCACCGTACATAAACTAAAGTCCAGGACGGCTCAGTCTCTCAAGTCCAGAAGGCGGGTGGAAATCTGGATTCTCCACCAGCTTGGCCTCCACACCATTACTTTCCACCCCACAATCATACAAAATTGGTTTTAATACCTGGAGATGCTGTGCCATGTAACCCTCTTCCTCGTGCTCCACACGTATCTGACAGAGGTGAGAGAGGGTGTAGTTGCCTGGATTGAGGTGGAGACAGCAGCAGCAGCAGTAAAGCGGTGCTAACAACGACTGTGGATGATGATAAAGCTGTTTGAGTGTGTCACAGGCAGCCCTGCGACTACACCCGCTCTGCAGAGAAGTGGAGCGCTTAATATATTATCAGTGGACACGACTGACACCGCCAAAGACAGAGTGCCCTGCGCAGCGCTCTCGCAGCCCGGGACCTGAAACATTCCACCATATTTTTCGCCGGCTGTCAGGTCGTCTAATAAAGCGGGACAAAATGAAGGGACGGTGCAGGAGCTGAGGGTGGATGAAGTATCTCGCACTGATGTAATATGGCTTATAAATCTAATTTAATTACCCAGTGTGGGGACAGGCTGTAGAAGCCATGACTGGATTTATTGTGTCTTAACTTGGCATCTTAACGACTTTGTGCTTTTAATATCATTACCCTGTAATTTATTCTTCCTCATGCTCGCGCACACACACACACACACACACACACACAGACACGCAATGCATAACCACAGCAGCCCGACACCCACGGTGCAGTCATAATCTTTTTAAGCAGGCTTTACAGATCGTAGGACTCCTGAGCAGCGACAGCTATTGATCCATAAACTCCCACTTTGACTGCCGTCCCTGCTGTATGTCAGCGAGGTGACATCACTGATACAAGCTTCATTTAAGACTTACACTTTCATTTAATCACAGATAAGTTCGATAAGCTCTACACGCTGAGGGCAGACCGTTAGAATGCCGCTGTTAGCGTCTACTGTAATACTGGATTTTAACACATAAAAGCTTCCATGTGCGTAAAATGTGACTTCACACAGATAGCCGAAGTCACGCCCCTTCCAGTGGACCTCGTGGGGCCTTACTTCATAAGGAAATACTGTACAGTAGTCAACAGGCAGAGAAATACATATTTGATCAAGTCTGAATTGTGCCAAGAATCACACAGATGATGTTTAACTCAATAAAGTCGCAGTTTGTCGTCAGTTTGGTGTTAAACCGCTCAGTGATCTACATCATCTCGCTAAACAAATGTCACTAACAACAACATGGCCACCAACTCGGCACATAAAGGTACTAAAAAAGATTATTATATATATGTGACAATGAGAGTTGGTCAGTGTTGTGAGCTGCTAACACACAGGAGCAGCTCTACAATGTTTAAGTTACTGGCTTTGGTGACCTTTCAACAAGATGACGTCACTCACGCAACTGTTGGCTGTGAAGTCTTTACAGTCTTACATTTCATTAGTTTTCTGACAAACCGCGACTTCTTTGACCTGGAAAATTAATCTTTTAAATTGACAAACACCTGTAGTTCACACCATGAAGCCTGCTGGTGGAAACTGTCTGAAAGTGTGCAGCAACGTCCTCGTTCACCTCTAAAGGTAAAAGTAGAAGGCGCAGAGTGTTTAGAGAGACGTCAGGGAGGCAGCGAGATGACGAGGCCCTGGTGGCAATTCAGTGATCTTTAGCTTGTTAAAGCGAAACACTCATCAAAATGCAACCTAGGCTTTTTTGTGAATCAACCCGAGTCAAACCTTTGTGTAAAAGCACAATTACGAAGAAAGAGGCACTTTTAAGATTTACTGTATTTTCATTTTTGGGTTAAACTTATTTTCAATGGGAGTGCATGAGGGCACTTTTACGATAGCGTGAAAATTTTGTTGTAATTATCCTTTTACACAAAGGTTTGACTCAGGTACATTCACAAAAAAAGCCTAGGTTGCATTTTAACTCTCACCTTAACTGTCCTCCAGGTTACGTCACATTCGGAAATCGACACTTCTCGGCTGACATGACGGCAGCTAGCGGAGCAAGCTACTGCTAATGTGAGCTGTTCAAAAACTCTCTTTTTAGTAAACTCTGTGTACACAAACAATGTTCTCAATGCTCGTGTTCGTGTGTAGAGACCCTGGTGATACTACGAGCAAAGTTTCATGTTGTGTTGAGCCTTCTTAGTGTTTGAAGAATAGCAATTTTGATGCTAGAATAAAAGTGCCCGTAGCACTCCCATTGAAAATGAGTTTGACTGGAAAACGAAAATAAGGTAAATCTCAACAGTGCGTCTTTCGTCGCAAGTATGCTTTTACACAAAGGTTCGACTCGGGTACGTTCACAAGAAAGCCTAGGTTGCATTTTGGCAAGAAAACTTTATTCACACTTGTTCAACTATAAATCATGATCCTCGTCACAAAGCTCAGTACGCTAGAGAAGCCACTCCGACATCACAAAGGCCTTCATCTGTACACAAACACAGATGACTGACTAAAAAGAACTCCATACTTTTCACTTAGCACTGTTCTACTCTTTGTTTCCTCTCCTCCTCCACGTCCTCTTTCCTTTCATTGCCGCTCACCATGCTGCTCGTCTTTATCTCATTTCATCTGTCTCCTCCCTTCTTACACTGTTCTCTCATCCTCATTCCCACCGGCCGTCCCACGCCCTCCAGTTCAGCCTGTCGGCTTAAATAAAACAGACAAAAGGTGGAAAATAGACAGAAAGAATTAAGAAGAGATAGAAAAATGAGGGATGAGAGAATGAAGCAGCTTCACTCCTCCACACTGCCTCCCCCTCCGCCTCCCACCACGGCACACAGTTCCCAGAGGCCCCTGTTCCACATTAGCTTAGCTTGCAGCTGAGCCATCGACTTAATGCAATCCCCTAAATGCCTGCTGTATGGCCTCACCGACAGTGACATATTTGTTTTGCAGGCTTCCGCAATCTGATGTCTGCCACCGTACTAAAGATCTGATTAATGCCTCCTCTTTTGAGTCCTGTAATTGGCTCTAACTCCACTGGCAAACAGTCACAACGTCTTTCCTGTCGGCTGGCAAGGTGCGAGCCAGAAGTTTGATTAAACCGCGCTCACAAACAAGTGACACAGCGTGACAAACAGCCAATCAGTCAAAGATCTCTTGTCGCACATTCAACTGACTGGTTGGAGTCTGACCCCAAACCATTTTTTTTTTTTAGATCTGTCCACAAGATGAAACTTGAGCTGCGGGTCTCAACACGGTGAATACTTCAGCTACAAATTACTAGTTCAGTGCTGTTCAGAGGTTCAGAGGAATGAAGACACGAACCTGCTTTTCTCTTCCCTGTTTTACTCTTTTATTACAAGATCTCAAAAACATATATGTGGAACTGTCCCTTGTGAATGTTCGTGCCTTGTTTCATTAGCTTGCAGTCCTTTCTGTTTGCCGCTGCCTTTCACTGAAGCAATTTCAAGGCTTTAAAGCTGCACTGTGACTATTATTTTCTCGTCTCGTCTCCTTTAAACCTCTATTTTAGCCGACCTTCCTATTTCTTAACTTGTTTTAATGTTTGGTTTCTTGATGTCTTCCTACTTTGTTTTTAATACCCATGTAAAGCGTCATGGCACTTTGGATTGGGGTTTAAAAGACGTCGGTGTGGTGAAACCATGTGCATGCTCAGTAGAAGTATAACATGTGAGGAAAAAGGCATTTCAAACCTTATTTTGAGGAGAAGTCACCAATCTTTTAAATGACTCTTTAATCAGATTTGACTGGCTTGTCCACACGACCATTACATGTGAAGATCTGGCTCCCTCCCTGTTCGGTTAAATAGGAGTACGGTCTTGTTAGCCTGGAATAACTGCCCCGGGTTGCTGTCGAGATGGCTGCAAGACTCGCCTAAAAGGAGCTGATCTAACAATTCAGATCTGGATACAGCTTCAGCAGCGGAGCCCGGTTAATTCCTACAGTATGAAAGCTGCTCAGTCGCACATGAAGCCAACAAAGCTCGACTTCCTGGCTGTGAAATTATCTGGATCTTCCGTGTTGTGTCGCCCAAAGAGACTTTCATTAAATCTTGCGGCTCTTCTAGACTTCCAAAATATTAACTAACCAAACGGCTCAAATTCTGACAGTGAAACAGTTCGCAGGGGTGTCATGGTGGAGTTTTGCTGCACTGAGCTTCTTCCTCTTCCCCTTCGAGACGAGAGGGGATCAGTACTTCTTTCTCTGTGGCTGCATTCTGGAGGGTGAAGGAGGCGAGCTGGAAAGACTACGCTCTGCAGATTTGAACTCGCGGCCTGTGACCCGGCCCGACTGGTTCACATGTGTTTGACGGCAAATGGAGGAGAAGGTCAAGAAGGGAACGGTTGACCCAGATTAAAAGAAGGAGAGACGAGCAAACAAGGAGCAGGAGAGGAGAAACTGAAAGTGATGCCTGCTTCAAAATCATTTCATTTGTCCTCATTTTAAAAGCTTTTTATTTATTGGATGCGCTTCATCTCAGCAAAATGGTTCTCATATTTCTTTGGTGCGTTTAAAAAACAAACAAACACTCCCCTCATGCGCACATGTAGCTGAAGAGGCAAGATGGATCACATGCAACTCGATTTACGAGGCTCTATCTTAAGACCCCTCAGCCCTAATGGGATTTATTCATTCTCTACTTTGTTCTTTAGTCTCTCGAGATGCTGCTTGTTTGTTTTTTAATCCGAGAGAAATATATCTCAGCCGCGCGGTTTCTCCAACTTCTGCCTCGCCGTTTTCTCGTTTATTACTCTCACACATACACAATACATGTGACACTTCGGCGGCACAATGCCCTCGACTGTCTGCAGCATCGCTAATGTGAGTCACATTCGCTCCCCTCGCCGCTGCCTATAGGGCTGTTGTGTTAAGGTTAAATATGACCCCGGCCACACTAATTTTTTATATCCTGTGCTTGCTGTAAACAAAATGAATGAGAGCCAGCACACTGATCACATTAAGGCCCGTCATATAGCTGCACCAGCCGTTACAGCACTCTTTACATTCATTACACATAACAGGAGCATTCACAGAAGCTTCTGCAGAGTACACATGATTTGCAGCAAATTAAACGTACTATTATTATGGTTTTACACATTTCACAGTAGACTACCAGAAAAAATTAACTATTTTTTAATAAACAAAGTATGAAATGACTTGTGAGAGGTGTTGCTTGTAGTGACTGTGATTTCCTCAGCTCTACAGAGCATTTTAGCATCCTTCAGCTCTTTGTTTTGGTTTTCAGACATAACAGGCAGCTGTTTTCAGCTAAAAAAAAAAAAAATCTAATGAACTCAGTGTACACTAGCTCAGTACCTACGACAAAGAAAGACAAAGTTAGCAACAAGCTAGTTAACATTGTAAGGCTTTTAGCGGTTAAGAATCCGGGTGTTTCCCCCCCTGAGGTGGGTGGAGACCAAAATCAAAGCTAAAAGGATATTTGGACGTTGGACTCAAGCACATTAGGTGTCCAGAAACATGAATCCAAATGCGCCATATCTGCTGGTGGCAACGATTAATACGTTTGCCCTGATAACTGCATGTGGTCATAACATGTATACAACTCGAAACAACTCAAATAAATGTACTTCAAGAACTTTAGAGTGGTCACAAAACAGTTTCAGTGAACTGATGAGCAAGAAGACTGATTATTTCTGTAGAGCTGAAACTATTTTCTCAAGGTGATACTGGAATGAATGGAGGATTCTCACAGCCTGAGGAAAGAAGCTGCTCTGTAGTCTGGTGGAGCAGAACGACTGGCTTGTTACATAACATTTAATTTAGCTTTTTTCACTGTTGGCTTGCTGTTGTGAAAACATAACATTTAAAGGGATTGTTGATAACTTTAGATCCACAAAATTACAGAGCAACCAAATCTGTAAGATGAATACATGCAACCCAGGTTTACGAACGCTTATGTTTACGTTGTTTCACCCTCGTCAAATTACATTTAATATCTTTAAAGATAAGAAAAGAAAAGAAAGAAAAAATGACAAATTTCTTTCACTCGCTTTCAAAACAAAATCAAGCAGCGGTGGTGTTCATACAGCTTCTTTCTCCAGGAGCCCGAACAAACAACAATATAATGAAACTTCAACAGTTAGTTTGGTGAGTACAATAATCAAATATTATAAACAAAAACTACGTGAAAATAAGATGTCACAAACTCACACTTTTACTGTCCATAACTGTCCAACAGCTACATTGAAAATACACATATTTTTGTCTCTGATTGAGGGATGTTTGATGAGCTCAGATGTAATTTTATAATAGTTTTCAATATAACGATTGTCACTTTATGAAAAGACATCATCAATAGCATGGAGATCTCTCAAGAGGAGCAACAAGCCCTAAAGTTTAGAAAGTTATTCACAGGAAATGAACACTTTTAGGGTATTTTGGCACATGAAGTCTCGGGCGTACGGCTCCTGCAGACGTGGAACGATATAAAACAATCACAAGGATATTATGCTGTTCTTTTCCTGATCATTTCTCTTCATATTCAGATGTTTGTCATTACGAATATATGTGTTTTTTTGCTGCAGAACAAAGAGTGCTCATTATGTGTAATGTTGTGGATTATAGGTAATATTCGACTAAAGAGCGCTCTGGGTAACAGATGTGATGCAGATGAGTTTTCTGATTGTTGTTGAGCTCCGCTGTGTCGGAAGGAAGGCAGATATCTTTACGGCCAACGTGTTAACTGCCTTCTAATGGTTGTTTGTGTTTTAAAAGAAAAAAAAAACCTCTTTAAAGTTTTCTTTTCTTGGACGAGTACATAGGAAAACAGGAATAGTTTGTACAGTACTGTGTGCTTGTATTCTGTGTGGTTAAATTCGGCCAAGTCTCCCAGGATTCAGTATAAATCTTGGCAGGACTGAAAAGCCTGAACCAGCACTAAACGTCTCCATTAATATCCATCTCAGTTAAAATAATTTGAGGTGTATATTAGCAATGAGGTATCTTATGTGCTACGGACGAAAGCCGTTGAGTCGTTTAATTAATCGTTTCTGACCTTAATAATCACTGAAACAACAATAGAACAAAAAAAAAGGACGTCCTCCAGTGAAAACACGGCTGCAGACACTCCCTGACCTGCCCGGCAGCCGTGGTCAGCGCGTGGCTCGCTGTCAAAACACGGCGTGCATGTCGGCGCAGAGGTCAGGGCCGGGCGAGGAGGAACTGGCACTCCTCACCCTCTCTGGGTGGGGGAGAGGAGGGAGGGAAGCGGGAGGTTTGGGACTGACGGAGCCCACAGGGAGGGTGTCGATCGGCCTTGGCTGCGGCGAGAGGGGAGGAACAACCCGGCAGCTAAGTTTTACTGGACTGCGAGAGGAAAAATCCAAAGGTTACGGGAATATTTGGTCCTTATTTTCCCTTCAACACACACTCTGTGTTTTTTAACTATGTTGATGCATGTGGACAGAACAAGTGAGCCAAGCAGCGGAGGAAGACGTGTTTAGATCGTATAGGAAGATGCAACAACAAAGTATTTAAGTTTAACCACGTAAGTACGATGCAGAAAATTTTCCTAAACCAAACTGCATGCCAAAGCATACGAAACGGATACTTTATTTTGAAAATCTTACATTTGCGGTTGAATACTTTTTATTGTGAAATTGACCTAGCAACCCTAAACGTGCAAAATTAACTTAAAAGTGGTAAGTAGAGCATTAAAGTTTGAATTTCCCGATTTATATACTAATTAATTTAATCTGACGTAACTGTATCTGTTATATAAATGTAGTGATATAATAAGCAAAATTATGTAACTCTGATATAAAGTGGAGATGAGGCAGAAAAGGGAGAAACTCAAGTATAATTACTCTAATATCTTACAATACTCGAGTAAATGTCGCCAGATGTTCAGACGTTTTTAAAACAAGCTGTAGGAGACGTGTGTTTTCTGTCCACATGTGGATTTCTGTGTGTGTGTCTGAGTGTGTGTGTGTGTGTGTGAGTGTGTGTGCAGCAGGTGATTTATGGCCGCTGTCTTCCTCTGCCAGCAGTTTGTCTCTTGTAGCATGGAGGATGAATGGCCCGCTGTCAGCCCTGCCTCAACCCCTTCCACTGGTCTCTCTCTCTCTCTCTCTCTCTCTCAAATTACCTCCCTTCTTCTCCTCCGTCCTCCCCTCTCTTTACTATCTTATCTCCCCACATGCTCTTCTTCTGCGTGCACCTTGTCATCCTCACTTCCTCTTACCCGTCCTCTCTCCTCCGCTCACTTCGTCGATTTCATCCTTTCTCCACCCCCCGCCGGTGTTTCGGTGACCCCGCCCAGCTCCATCTGTCACCGTGGATCTGAGGAGAGCTGCGACCAAATCATGACCTCTAATCTGAGCTCAGATTTCAGGGAACACTTCGTTCGAACGCAGGACAGATAGTCCGCGCCCGTATCTCCTTCTCGTAAACCGTCTGACGTCTCACCGACTGGATGCTGAGTTTGCTTTAAGACGAGAGAGAAAAGTGACACCTGACTCTGAATGTCAGTCGATGGTGTAGAAAGCATTCAGATCATTAACTCAGACGCTCCACAGTGAGTTTAACTGATTATGAAACACTCTCATTTTCAGACTGATGCCTCTATATGACCGAGACCATCAACAAGAAGATTGGCTATTTCTGTATAGTTCGTATAAGCTCATCGCCTTGTATACATGAAACAGCTGTGCCAAAAAGAAAAGGTAAGTATCGCGTTATTCTTTCACTCGCCTCAAAAACAAGATCTTTACTTGTGGTGCTCATACCGATTTTATCCACAGGGGGCGCCGTAACTCATGAACTTTTAGTCCTGCATTTACATTTTGACGTATGTCAGCGTGTGAGTATAATCAGGAAAATGTACAAGTCCTAAAAGCAGTAAGATATCCCCTGTTGCATTAATGTAAAATCAGCATTCGACTGTTTTGTTTGGTTGAGTTGGAAGTTATTTTTAATTATGTTTTACAAAAAGGCAACTAATGATAACTTTCATTATTGGTGATTTTTTTTAGGGAAGCACAATTGATTGACATGTGTATTATCTGTATCGACCAATAATTAAGTTAAATAAAGCTGATAATCTGAGGCCAAAGCACCCCGGTGCAGCGGATGGCGGTTCGCAGCTTTAAAGTTGGTTTGTGATCCGCTTGTTAACACAAAGAAGAGCCCGACATGTTGATGCCGGTGTGGATGATTTTTACAGTTTGAGAGGAAGACGACATATTTGCAACACATGTTCCACAGAGGTTCAAGGAGGAGAGAAGACCTCTGACAAGTTTTAACACAACATTTCTTATGAGAGCTGTGAAGCCTTTCTTTCACTCAAGAATGCTGGAAAGCCAGTGACTGCTGTTCAAGACTCAGTTTTTAATATTTGCACGTGTGAGACCACTGGATATTTGTAATGAGGAAACACGTTTGACACCAGTGGAACAATTTCTAGCAGTGTTTTATGCACATCTAGCTTTGTGGAAGCCGAACCAGGTATTTTAAGCCAAAATGTGAATTTTTGGGCCTAAACCTAAACAGACAATCGGCCGAGCATTGTCATAACACATCCGTGGTTTTCAGAAATGTTCATTACCAACATTTATTCTGGTCTCTGGCTATAGGAATTACCTTTAACAGCATCAAGATACTGTACATCTTCGGCACCACTAACAGCTGTGATATGCCAAAAAGCCTGAAGAATAATGTCTCCCGGTGTCATTAATTGTGCTGTCATTATCATAATTTAACATCCTGCTCACCCCTCTCCATCTTTATCACCGCTTGTGCTGTTCGGTCATTAATCAGGCTGGAAGAAGAGCGAGGCGGGCGGCCAGACAAATGAAATTTTGAAAAAAATGACCTCTCTATCAATCCCATTTCCAACACATTAGAAAGGAAGCACTTTTTCTTCCTCTCCTCCAGCACTCAGCCTTTCCCGGGCTAATGGTAGATATACAGTGACATGGTAATGATCTGGCCACGGCTGCAGAGCACAGGCCGTATTGATCAGTGGCTGATTTATTGCAGGTTACGGCTGATTATTGGGCCATTAATCAGTCTAGGATTACCCTATCAATAAACTGCTTACGTTTGTTTGTAAAGTGCTTGCCAGGCCGCAGGGAAGGGCAGTGCATGTCCGAGCCCCAGTGACACACACACAGCTACTATTTCAGCTCAAAGATTAGCTATTTAAAGAGAGATATTCTTTACCATATGGGCTGAAAGCTCTGCTGTAGAAGTAAAGAGATGAATCACTTTATTCATACATGTTTCTGCCGTTTCTAAAGATTTATCTACAGTCCATTTTTGAAAAACTAGGCCAGCAATACTTATAGTTGACTGAATAAAACATTTTTCATCACTTGCCAAATCCACGTGGGACCATTTTTGATCTGGTAATCCAACCAAAAGGAAAATACATATTTCCATTACCAAAACAATTAAAAGGAGCATTTTCAAGACTGCCACCTTTATGGTTAGGGATAGGAACAAAATAACAATTTTAACCTGAAATGGCCACATGAAAAGTCAAATTTTGGCTTTTTTTCAGCTCCGTTTTTGGTCTCCACCACCTCGTGATGGAAATATTTGTCTCTGTAGCCAGACATTATAAGAGCGAGACAGATCACTGAAGGCATTTTGAAGAGTCCAAAACGCAAGATATGGCAAGTGTATGACACATCCTGCGCTTCATCCTTATAGCCAATTGTCTGATATCAAAGATAAAATATTAGCCAAACACAACACCATGAGAGCGGTGTGAGTTAACCAAAACAACAAAGTTGTCTTGTACGTCTTGTACCATCAAACTTTGTTGCAGCAAAGCCGCCGCCATCTTCCCGGATCTCCGTCTGTTGAGTACGTCACCATCACCAATGACAGCTAGAACAACCATGCGCGTCATAATAAACTGAAATGATCCTTTAAAGCTTCTGCACTGACGCAGTCCCGACAGCCACAACTCTGGCATTGCTCCTCATTTTTCTTCCTCCTGTGTTTGTGTGTGTGCACGCCTCAGTGTGGCTGATGATAAATGAGCGCAGCAGATCCTGAGAAAGCTCGCGGAGGAAAGAATAATGGGTATTTAAGCACACTTGTAAATTACCAACACATTTGTCTTAGACTGTCCCCTTAGGGACGTCTGACAGCACAGCACACAAAGTATATAAAGCTCACATACATCTGTTCCGCGTAGCCTTATTGGATCTGCTGACATCACTTAAATACAAACTGTCATGCCGTGCACCATAATTCGTACTTTGACAGAGCTCATAAAGAAGTCTTTGCTGTCTTTGCACCTGCATTCATGTGTGTGTGCGTGTGTTTATATGCCAGAGCCTGTCTCAGCAGGTGTGTGCCGGGTCACGCAGAGTGCACGCCGATGTTTATCTCTAAGTACCACAGACAGGCATGCTGGACCGCCTGGTGGGAAAGTAGGATTACAGCTATCTGTTCCTCCGCAGCCTGCTGAGCGCCAAGCCTGTGATTCTGCAGTTACATGTTTCCATCAGCCGCACACATGCTGTCTGACACTCTGTTATGCAAAGGTGTTTGACCCGGCCAAAGTACGGTGGCCCGGAGGGTTGAAACACAACAAAATTTGACAAACACAAAAACATTTTGGAAAACACAAGGTTTTAGAAAACTCGACAACAATTTGTAAAACACAACAACATTTTGTAAAACACAACATTTCACAAAACATAACAACAATTTGTAAAACACAACAACATTTTGGAGAAAACAACATTTTGGAAAACACAACAACAATCTGGAAAAAACAACAACAATTTGGAAAACACAACAACATTTCACAAAACACAACAACATTTTGGAAAACAACAACAATTTGGAAAACAACAACATTTTGGAAAAAACAACAACATTTTGGAAAACACAACGACATTTTGGAAAACACAACAACAATACAATTTCAACAACATTGATGGTTTTTATGTAAAATGTTGTGTTTTCCTAAATGCTGTTCTGTTTTGACCCTCCGAGCCACCGTACAAACCAGCTGGTCATATGAGCGCACGAGAGAAGGTGACAGTGATGATGAAATGTTTGGCGTGTCGAGTCGGGTGTTTTTCAATATTTAGACGGTGAGATTAGCGAGAACGATCTTTATTATCATTAATTGCAGACTGAAAGATAAATCAGATAACTGCTCGGCTTTGAACTTGATGACTTTGCTTTGACTTTTCGTTGGACTGCATCCTGCGAAGCACAGAGCTGTTTTGAGTCGCCTGCCAAAGTTTGGATCATAACACGGCTTTGTGATTCTCCAGCCGCAACCTGCTGAACGGCCTCCAGAAAAGGCCTCCAATTCATCATCCGCCTTCATAAACAGTCATTAATGTTTATGGCAGGTGTCGTGACATGTTTACGACAGCATTATGTCTGCTTTACGAGACCACTGTCAAGTCAGGTTTTACGACTGCGGCACTCGGAGGCGGCGAGGGGACTGCTGGCAGCCCGTTCGCGAGGTTTCTGGTATGTTTAATCAGTTACTTGAACACCGACACAAATAAAAAGAGAGAACAGCGTTTGGCAGGGAAGTCGGCCTGTTTGACGGGGAGAGCCATCAACCCTTCTCATTAAACTCTCTGCATCCAGGCTCCCCTGTTCTTGAGGGCTTTTATAGGAAAATCACTATTCTCAATTTGCTAGCTGTTGTAAAAGTTGTGTTCCAGGTTGTGGTTGTGGGATCTGGTGGGGGTTGAACAACGCCACAGAATCCCCCCGCCGGACCGCTTTATGGCGCGCTGTAAAGCTGTTGGCAGGCCGACAGAGGCAGTTTCTTTTTATCTGGCTGCTACATGTAATTTAAGGAAGGAAATTAAGGTTGTAATTTATATTCATGTCAATGGCTTTTTTCGTATTTGTTGATACCGCCAGAGTGTTGTGTGTAGAAACTACAGAACTGCTCTAACTTGTTTTACAAAATTCTTGTTAAACGCTTTACCTGAAGTTAAATAGCCACGATTGGCTTTATTCAACGGATTATTATTAATGCTCTATAAAGCATTAGACATAATTAACAGGGACTTTTTGGGTGCCAGGTTGAAAAAAATCCCTTTTATTTTATGAAAAATAAAAACCTTGTCAAGGAACAGTTCACCCTAAAATGAAAATTCACTTAATATCGACCCTCAAGTCAGCGGAAAGGGGTGAAGTTTCGTAGCCCATAAATCATTTCTGGAGCTTCGCAGCAAAACAGCTTTGCAGCATTCTCCTAAACAACTGAAGTAGATGGAATGTTGTTTTAAAATGTTAAAAGAACAGGAAAAAAAATATACAATATATCCATACAGCACATCCTCAATAACACTGACATCCCTAACACTAGGTAAAGTTAACATCTCTAACGCCACCTAACATTGACATGGCTAATGCTAGCTGATGATAACATCCCTAATGCTAGCTAACTTTAACATCCCCCAACTAGCTAACATTAACTTCCTAACGCTTGTTAACATTACCATCACTATGGTTCCTAACATTATCATGACTAACACCACCTAACATTAACATCCCTAATGCTAGATAACTTTAACATCTCCAACAATAGCTAACATTAACTTCCCAATCACTAGTTAACATTACCATCACTACGATTCCTAACATTAATATGACTAACGCTAGCTGACATTAACATCCCTAAAGCTAGCTTACGTCAATGCTAGCTGATGTTAACATCCCTACACTTACTAATGTAAATACCTAACACTAGTTGACATTAACATCCCCCAACACTAGCTAACGCCAACATCCCTAATGCTAGCTAACATCAACATCCCCTATCACTAGCTAACATTAACATCCCTAACGCTAGTTAACATTAACATCACTACGGTTCCTAACATTAACATGACTAACGCTAACTGACATTAACGTCCCTAACGCTAGCTAACGTCAGCATCCCTAATGCTAGCTGATGTGAACATCCATACACTAACTAATGTAAATACCTAACACCAATTGACGTTAACATACCAAACACTACCTTACGTAAAGACCTAACACTAGCCAACATTAACATCTTCTAACTCTTATTTTTCAGAAACAAATAATCATTTTGGACGCCACAAACATTATAGAATTATTTATTCACAATCATAATAATGTTTTTAGAGAGAAGAGAGATACTTCTCTGTAGCTGTCTCATGTTTTTTTAAAATGATTTGTCTACATAAGAACATTATCAGTATGACCTTTGGATGAGGCCATGTGGCTTTGACGTCATTCAGTCATCTTTTCTTCCCTCCGCTCAGTCCTGAATACTTTTTTTGGGATTCTCACCGCAGCCAAGCAAACAACCCTCCATTGTATTCAGCGCTTTTGTCATTGTGCAGTAAGCAAATTGAAATGTATGATGGCGTGACAATGTGGCGCAAAACACAAAACACTTGCTGGGCACATCAATCACTGCTGCACGGAGGGATGACACTGTTTATAGCGAGGTTACAGTAAATCACACAGTGACGGTTTAATCCCAGGGAGAGTTTTACAGGAAGAAAAGGGGGGATTCAATTTCCTAGCATGCCTGAGCAAAGGTATGCTAATACAACACAGGCGAGGATACAGAGAGAGAGAGCCGCCGCAAGACTAGACGTGGGCCGGGGAGGAAGAGTGTTTTCTCTGGGGTCTCACACCTTTCATGCTGTTCAGTGAGATTACATTTCAAAAACGCCACAGACGAGACAGACAGGATAATCAATCACGTGAGCATAAACCCCACACACACACACGGACGTGGACGCGGCGTGCGCGTTGATGTCTGCTGGCTGTGTCTGTTTGCAGGAGTCATAAATCAATGCTGGCTTGTCAGAGAGTCTAACATGAGCCGGAGAGGGGAAACAGAGCAGGAGTACAGTCTGATCCACGCTCGGCTGACAGAGGACAGATAACGCTACGTGATCTGCTGTGTGTGTGTCCTCGCGGCCGGCAGACAGCAAACTCATTAATGTAACACAGTGGCTTCACTGCTGACCTCGTTATTCTTCCCCCCCCCCCCTCACTGATAACAAAGTGCCGCCTGACCCTCTTTTCAAGTGTGTTTTCACAGTCATGAATCAGCGCTAACTGACGTCACACTGTTTTGATAGCAGCTCTCCTGTTTAGCTCAGTAATTATGGCATCTGTATCGCTCCAATAAATCCCTGATAGAAATTCCAGCCAACGAGCATCACAGGAAAACACAGGTGAGCACGGACGAACAGGGAGAAGATGAGGATTACTTGAATATGTCATTTGCCAATGATTTCCAAACAGTTCATTGTACCTTAATGTGTCCTGTCACAATCTGCTCCTCGGGTTCCCCTCGTCGACCACGTGAAGCTCAACCGTGAGTCTACAGAAGTTATATCACAGACATACTCTGAATCGAGGATGTTCGTCGCATGTCACAACGTTGGCGCCATCAAGCTACAACATTGTGAAAGGATGGTATAGCTGCCCGTAGAAGCCACACGATACTAACCTTGTTATGGAGGAAACATGTTTCATTTGCAGTATCACGATCCTTAAGTGTAAGAGCGACTTCTTTAATCAGTGGTTACCATGAAAATCTTTACCGCGACCGCTAACGTCATGCTCGCTAGCAAGGAGCTGCTGCCGTGATCGGAATATTTACGTTACGTTTGCGATTTCTCTCATTTTCGCATTTTAAGATGAGGTGACGCTACAAGTCGGGCCATGCAGGAGTCTTTGTGAGTTAAAGGTTCCAGACCCGCTCTACTGACAGCACGGCAGTTTATTCTACAGCTTCACTTACTGTCGAGGTGTGGAGCAGCCATCTTGGATTTGGAGGTCGGAGATGGCAAGGTTCCTCCGTCTTCGTGAGTCCGACATCCAGCTTCAGCTCCTCGTCGTGCCGCTCCTCACTGTATACTCTGAACTACCTCGTCTGTTAACAAAAATAGAACAAAAATGAAACTCTTATAAGAACAGAAAACTAAACTAAAACGAGCAAAAGCTGTAATGAAACCAAACTTAAACATAAAACTCATGAAAACAGGAAACTGTAACTGCTGTGTTGCTTTCACTGATGGAAATGTTTTCCCCACGTTGCCACCAGTAAGGGAGGAAATCATTTCCTTTGTCATTTCGTGCGACCCGGTCCTTTAAGACCGTTCAGAGAAACTGCCACATGTTTTTTAATGTGAGACGTTCGAGCGCTCGCTCTCCGGAGTAAGTGCATGTTTGGGCTGTCAGGGCCGCGATGCAGACAGCTGAGAGCTGTTGTAAGAGGATCTGCTGCTGATGACGGTGATGATAGCGCGGCTTATTGGCCTGTAACTCCGCTGTCTGCTGTAATAGCAGCGCTGACAGATACAGACCACCCACTCTCCTCTGGCCAGAACACATTCATCATACTCTTAACTTTTCTCTTTTTTCTCCTCCCCCCCCCTCTTCCTCCTCCTCCTCCTCCTCCACCACAACATCTGAGCCTGAGGCAAGAAAAATATATATTCAGAACAGGCGATCCACACGTTCCACTTTTGAAGCAAAGGGATGTTATAGATTTGCAGGACGGCCAGAATAATAAAGCTTCGTGATTTCGGGTATCTGGTTCGCATTGAGGAGGCGACCGCAGCGCAGCGGGCCAGAGCTGTGGTATGAAATGTGGGCAGGAGAAGAAGGAGTTACCACCTCACTTATTACCCTGTGTTCTCTTTCCTCCCTCTCTCTGAAACGTCCAACTGAAATTAAATGGCGTGCTTTACTCTTCTGCTGCAGATCATCTGCTCTGTAAATCACTTGTCTCATACTGTGACTCTCCGAGTAAAACGCTTTGGTTTTTATGATGACATTTTGGATCCGTCTACGTCGACGTAGCTCCATGAACACGGCTTGTTGCTGCCACAGCTCTGCGACTGATGAAGATATTCAAGTTGGCTGTTCGGTAGTGATGATTTTTTTCGGGTGGGACTTTCTTTTAAACTGTGTCTGTTGCCGTCTTTCCCACTTTCCCCTTTGTGTTTTTGTATCTGGTTGAGTTTTCTGTATTTGCAGATTGGTTTTCTTCTACAGGCTGACCACTGCGTTGACAAATGAATCACGATTTCTTAAATGTTTTGTAAAGTTGCAGTGTGTTGAGCTCTCAGGGCAGCAACGTCAGCGTCCCATCATAGACTGCAGCGTCAAAAACAAGGACGATACATTGAAATCTGGAGGCAGCCTTGGAGACGGAGCTCCGGTCAGTCCTACGTAAGCTGCTCTGAATGGCCACGACTTCCTGGCTACAGAAATACAGCTAACTGCTGGTTTAGCGTCCAGCTAACTTGGTTAGAGATAAAATGACTTTATCATGCATCTCTTCTAGACTTTTCAAATATTAACTGACCGATGGGCGCAAATTATGACTGTCAAACAAGTCCCTCCTCAGCTGGTGACAGCTGCTTCTTTCCCAATGTAAGCTTATGGGAAAAAGTCTTTTTTTGGACCTCAGTGCATCACCGGACGTTGTAATTACATCGTTGACCACTGAGAAAGGTAGCCTCAAGCCTGGGCGCTCTTCCCAGGGGGCTTGGTTAAACATTTTGCAGCTTTCCAAAGCTATTTTTAAGACACTATAGAAATAACTTTTCATTTTATGATTTTAAACATTCATGTAACGTCTGCTGTGACGGTTGCTTGCTATCAAAACACAAGACGTTTGTGGAGTCTTGTGATCTTGGAGTTAAAATATCTACTTTCCATTTCGTATCGTAACGTACGTGACGTCAGTTACGTAATTTATGTGTGTTACTTACGTAAATCAAAGACAAATCACTCTTGACTCTTTATAGCAAACCAGATGTGAACCTTAGCCTTTGGAAGGAAAGTCCTGCCAAGGATCCGTCGAACCACCCGAACCATCTGCTAGCTCAGACTTCCTAGCGACACTAGAAGGTTATGAACAGCGTCGAAGGCGAGTCTCTGCCATTGGATCTGATGCGTTGGGACTAAAACAGGTTGTGAAGTTGCTCTTGAATCTCTCTGATCTGTGATTTCTGTATCTGTGCATGTGAACATTGGGTCTGATAAGCTGCCTCTCCCGCTGGACTCTAAACATTTTCACGATACATAACTCTTCACGAGATATTCGGAGCCTCTGGAAGCTGCTCGACTGGCAGTAATTCAAAGCACAATCCATATGTCAGAGCGCGATCCATTCACTTCCCCTCCCTTTTTTTTTTACAAGGACGCCCCTGCTTCAACGACTCCGAGCACCGTCAGCGCTCCGTCTCGGGGAGGATGTGATGTCACAGCCTCATATCAGCAACAAAAGCGAAGGCTGCTGAATAGGTTGATTCATCTCATCTCTGGAGAGAGATTCCTGCCATGTCTGCTGCACTCCATCTCTCGTGTCTTTCATCCCTCTCGTCTCTCCCGCCGCCATGACAGTGATTAATGACCCTCAGCTGCCGTGTGCCTCCTCGCTGACACTCCCATCTTTCTTTCTCTTCCTCTCTGCGCTCACAAGAAAGAAGGATTAAAGTGGGAGAATCGGGCCAAAGAAAAAAAAAAAACGATTGATGCCACATGTTCTCAGCGGGGGGGATAGGTTGGAAAATCCCTCTGACATTGGTCAACATTTTAGATTATTCGTATAAAGCGTTCATACCGACTACACGACTAGACTCACGTGTCCGAGCTGTGTTGAGACCGTGTGAGGATCAACAGGTCGGTCTGAGCACGGCATCGCTCCTGATCCTGTGTGTCGCACAGTATCAGAAGACGTCAGGAGGGGAAAGGAAAGAAGAGGTCAACATTCATCCAGCCGGAGTTCACTCAGTCAGGACTGCCAAGTTTATAAAAATGTTCAAGGAGGCTGACACACATGAGATAAGAGTAAATGGCACAAACGTGTCTTTGCAGTAAACTGTGTGACCTTGTTGTTGATAGCGGCCAAGCTAGCAAGTTTGCTAACTGAATTTTAACTTCAGCTTAACTCTTTTTTTTGAGGAACTTATCCCAACAAGAAAACCAAGAGGGAGAATACGTAAAAGTACATCAGCTAGTTGGCTACCGAGCTTGCTACTGGCGAGTTAGCACGCATGTTAGGCAACAACTTTTACATCTACAACTGTTAGTTTGCCCACCAATTAGCTTAAAAATCATTGTTGAATAAAGTGGTCATAAACAAAAACAAACAAACAAATACAAGGATGGTTAAATGTAACAGTACAGAGAGCTATGAGCTAGTTATCTAGCGAGCTTGCTACTGGAGAGTTAGCACGCTCATTAAGTAGGAGAGATCTTCACTACAAGCCCAAGGAGGAGTTAACATCATAGTAGCCTACAGAGAAGCTAGCTAGCTAACAAGCTTGAACTTGTTAGCATGCATGTTAGCTTGTAGAGATTTCTCCTTCTTTAACTCAACTCTTCTTTTAAGGAAATGATCCCAACAACAGACACAAGGAGGAATAAACGTACGAGAATCAAACATCTATTCATTTATCAATCAGTTTATTTATCTAACAACTTTTACATCTACAGCTCCGGAAGGTTATTAATCTTTCTGATCAACGAAACAGATAAAGACAAAAAACACTAAAGGGATTTTTCACAATCTGGCAACTTATTAATGCCTTATTACACATATGTTAAGCCATAATAGGCACAACCAAATAAAATGCATTATACCAGGCCCAGTGTCAATCTAAGAGGTGAGCCAGTGTTAGCGTCAGTAGCAGCAGGATGCTAACGGCACGTAGTTACACCTCGTTCTTCAGAGTGACAGTCTTCATTTGGATTGTTCCTCCTTCAGTGTCTGAACTGTTCACGCTCAAACAAGAGGCTTCCTCACAGGATGTGCAGGTGATGAGAGGCAGAGAAACATCTCTCACCCGCCGTGTCACTTCCTGTTTCTCTGTCACTCCGTTCCTGTATTTGTCCTGACGCGTCTCCGTCCACCTGATGCCCAGGTGTCGGAGCGGAGCGTCTCCTCCTCACTCAGCGTCCTGACAGGTGACAGACAGCCGGCCAACGAGGACGACACACCGCGCTGTTTATCCGTCTTCTTCTTCCTTTTACAGACGAGCCACAGCCTCCAATTCAGCTGAAACCATCCCTCCAAACATACTTAAAAATGCAACAAAGGGTTGGGAGGTGATGGCTCAATGAATCTGCGCCTTACAAAACTGTTTTTTGCGTTTGGCTGAGGTGGAAAAGTTCTGGGAAATTGAGTATTTTTCACATTTCTTTGACTTTAGAGACTAAACGATTAACTGATAAATCATGAAAGTAATCGGTACGCAGCCTCAACATACACAGTCATGTAGTTTCACATGTAAATGTGAGCATCAGCATGTTATTTATTTTCTTTTTTCACAGATCTTTTCTTGATTTGCGTGGGAAGAGGGTTCACTCTTGACAGATTTGAGAAACTGAACTTTGTTCTGAACTGAGTTTCTCGCTTTTGTCATGGTATTTCTTTTGTTTTGAGAACTTCCTGCAAAAACCCACAAGGATAAAGTCGAGCTGTTGTTGCTAAATAGCGCTATATCTTTAAGTAAGCATTTAAGAAAGATTTGCACAGCTGTCAGGGCTCATAAACACTTATTAAATGTAAAAACAGCTGCCTAGAACTACATTCAAGTGTTTCTAAAACATTCATGAACAACATAAACCTCAAAGTCTTAAGGAGACACATACAAGCTATTTTTTTAAAATAAAAATACCAAGTGTCAAAGAGAGGCTCTATGTGATTTCTGGGACGTCTCTCTCGTCGGATCAGGAGAGGCCAGAGGGAAAAGGTTTAGGACCGGACGCTGGTATCACCACCTGCCTGTAGTCCGACACACGCAGAGACAACTCATGAATAAATCATCCAGAGAGGAGATAAGACAGCTGAAACAGACCGTGGCCTCGGTATTATTTCAGTTTCAAAGCTCCCAATCAGTGTGAACAAGCAGTTTTGGGGAGAGAAAGGAGTTCAGAGGAGATTAACCTCTGATCGCGGCTGCATGTCAGCTGAGATAGCATCACGTTCGCGACATGTTGTTTCAGTGTTGCATAATACACCCGATTTATATGAAAGCTAATCTATTATTTCTGCCTCCCGCCCCCTCGTCCTGGTCCTTCACTCTCTCTCAGCTGTTCAAACACAGCTCTTCTATTTATATGCATTAGCCTGAGAATATATTTACTCAGGTCTAATGAAGCAGTCCGGTATAAAAGAGCACCAGTTCAGCTTGTCAAATTACCCTGCGCCCGCTCTGCGCCGCCTGCTAATGACAGATAATTGAGCTGCTGGCAGGTTCGCCCGCCTGGTTTCTACGTCGAGTCCCTCGTCGCATCGCTGCGACTCCGAGGTCGCGTCAACACAAACATGCTGATGAGTGTGTGTCAGTCGGTGTGAGGACACGGAAATGAGCATTTGTTTCTCCGGAAGTTAAAGGAATGGTTCACCCAAAAATGAGAATTTGGAAGTAGATGGCTTTATACTCCTTAGTTCAGCATAAACCAAGGATCCCCAAAATGTTAGAAGCTTGGAAAATCTGTTTAAAATCCTTCTCATTGTGCAGCAGACAAAATATTTGTCCTTTCACATGGTTAAAAGAGCATTTGAGGATCTTGGAAATGTCCTTAGACGATGATAATAAAGATCCTCTGGGTTGTTTAAAGGTCACCGGGTATTGATCTGCTGATGTGTAATAATATTAGAACGTGCAGGAGTCTGTGTCTCTGTAGTTTTTTGTGCACCGTTTAGATTTGCTGTGCACCTGCAGCAGTTAACCGCCGTGTTCTCAGCTCTCCACCTACACCAGCGAGGCCAGCGGAGGCCAATTTACGGTTAGTTTGCACGATACATCCACTGTAATTTAATTCATTGCGAAGAACCTGTGAAAAAAGGTAAATGGTGGTAAAGAACGAAAAAGAATTAGCGATACCAGAGGAGATTAGAAAGGCATTAGGATGTGGGAGGCTCGGCCGCGCCGCTTAACGACTCCTCTGTCCCGAAACAAATCAGTTTTACTACGCAAAGCTGCTCTCAGCAGAATTACAGCCACTGTTATCCACTCTTATTGCCTGCCCCCATTAACTGGGCCCTACCTGAAGAGGGATCGCTGGAATAACACCATCAATTCAGGCCGCAAGTCGGTTTCTGGGAGAAGTTTTCTGCAGCAACAAAAAAACAAAAACGGCGACATTTGGCTTCATTTTTTCGGGGGGGGGGCTCGAGCTTAGAAAAAGACGTCTTTAACAGCGTCCGATCAACCACTTTGATCCTGATTTGATACGAGGGTGGTGTCAGCTGACGGGTGGGTGAGGGTGGAAAACACTGATTGTACTATACAACAATGCTGAGGTACTTGTTCTTTACTTAAAGGTGCAATCTGTAAGAAAAGTGGATTTTTAAATCTCATTCCAAACTCCTCAAAAACTTATCTTTTGGATTATAGGACGGGTTGGCCGCCATCCAGAAGGTACATTTACATTTAGGAGCATTTATCAGACGCAACTTAGAGTAATTCATACTTACACTGATGGCGGTGGCTGCCATGCAAGGTGCCGACCAGCACATCGGAAGCAGTTTTGGGGTTCAGCATCTTGCCCAAAGACACTTCAACATACAGACGAGGGGAATCGAACCAGCGACTTTCCGATAACAAGACGCTGACTCTACCCCTGAGCCACAGCCGGCCGCCCGTAGAGGTATTTTTTATAACTTTCCTCCAGTAAAATATCTTCCATCTTCCATAACTCTCTCATAACTGTACTTCAGGTTAATATCAGGTGACATTTAACTGCGGTCACTTTATCCCCCTGTAACAGCAGAGAGGTGCAATTTCATATAAAGTGCATATTCACCTAAAAACACATTATTTGTACGGCTTGAATTACACGTCGGTGTCGGAGGAAATAAACCATCGCCATCGACGTTTCACTCTGGTCTTGTTCCGCGTTTCAGGTGCAGCTGCGCCACCTTTAAAGGGCTGACGGGCTCGGTTTCCTCCCATAAAACCTGCTGCAGAGAACCAGACGTGAAAGAAATACAGTGTAGAGTAACAGAGGAGGGAGGAGAGGAAGGAGCAAGGGGGGGAGGAAGAGGGGAAGGGGTTGGTATTGATCATCCGCCAGGTGTGATGGATAGTGCAATAAGTGGCAGCGGCCAGCGGAGGAGAGGAGAGAGTGATTTCTGCTTTTCAAAGTCCTGATGAATGTGAGCGTCTGAGGGAGGCCGATGTCCAGAGCCCGGCACATGATGGACTGTCGTGTCAGGCAGAGAGAAATTGAAGAAGAAAGGAGAGGTGAGGGGGGAAAGGATGGAAGACAAGAGGAGGAGGAGGACCAGGAAGAGGGGGGGGGGCGACGGGAGATAAAGGATATCAAGGAGAGTGTAAGGAGAAAGGTGAGAGAGATGGGAGGAGGCGGGGTGAGATTTTTGGGAAGAGGTTCAATAAAGTGAAAAGGGAAAGGAGGCAGACAGAGAGAGAGAGAGAGAGAGAGAGAGAGAGAGAGAGAGATGAGGGCAGCAGCCGACAGCAGAGTGAGTTCATCTTTATTAATGGCCAAAGAGCAGAGAGGGAGTTATTAAAAAGGAGAAAGATGAATGAAAGAATGAGTGTGAACGAAGGGAGGGGTGACGAAGGGAGATGTGATGTATGCCCCCTCCCGGCTTTCCGAAATCCAATAATAACACTGAGGAATGGGCCAGCTGGTGGAGAGAGGGGAGGAGGAAGAGGAGGAGGGAGGAGAGGAGGGAGGGAACATCGAGAGGGAGTGACGATCAGAGAGGGCAGCAGAGAGCCGGAGAGGCTTAGACATAAATAAAAACACGTTATTTTGATTTGTTCATTTGATTATATGCCGACAGCGCACTGAAAGAGAAGTTATAACCGATCAACGCTAGTGAGGAATAATGTGAGGCTGCACTTGAGCTAAATGCTAACGTAGCCATGCTAACATGCTCAAAATGACAGTGATAACTGAGAGCTACGTTCTTTCGTGACTGGTCCAACACACTGAAGATTGGTGTTTCACTTTCCTCTAACTTGTATATTTATGAACATCAGACGAAATAAGAAAAAGAGATCAGAAAAATAAATAAATCACAGTTTGAGTTAAACAGTCGACCGACCCATCCACCTGCATGTCGTCCCTCATCCTTTGCTAAAAGATGAATATATGTACATACCTTAACTTGAATAATAACGTAATTAGCATTAGCATATTTTAACTTAATCCATGATCTTTTCCTAAACCTAACCCAGAGGTTTTAGTGCTTGACCTCACCAAACTGTTTCACACTAGCGTCACGTACGTACTCCATTCTCATCGTGTTGTCACCAACAGATTTAACTCTTAACTTGATGACAGTTCACAAACGTAATGTGAACGTTTTCTGTGTTCTGTACAGCTGCTGGGAATGTTTTTAGTTATGCGGGCATGTGGTCATAAACCAAAGTACCGGACAAATGAAACTTTTGACCTGATGATGACGCCAGATGAAGTTAGAAGATTTCACGACGAACGCGAATCTCTGCACCAGATTATATTAAAAGGGAGACGTGAATATCTGTAGTTTCCAGAGGAAGTGAGTCACACTGGAGGCCCTCAACACTTCTACTTTATGTGAACACAGATCTCTAATTAGGTGGTAAGGAGACTTCAAACAGTGATGGTTGTTGAAGTTCAACTTCCAGGATGTGCAATCCTATTGTTATACTTAGTGACACTGACGTCTGACTGTCTACAACAGCAGAACGACTGGTTTTCCATACAAACATATACATCAATAAAGTGTTTGCAAGTAACTACAGAAGTAGCAGTTGTAAGAGTTAAAGGTTGCTTCGTGATATTGATTTACAGCCATCCACGTCTAATGTCTCTGCTGAAAGTCTCTAATGTATTCATGAAAACTCGACTGGCTTGAGTCATTATTGATGTTTGAGAGCAAAAGACCCTCCAAACATTTTCAGATATGTACTTGCAGACAAAATTAAGGAGTGTCTACAAGTTTGTGAGAAACTGTTATAAGCTGTGTACTTGACAACGATGACTTGCATCATTAAGAAGACAAAATTTCAGCAGTCTTGGGAACGGGAGCAAATTAAAATCGAGTACAAGCTTGGCAAGATTACCGCCGATTCCCTTGGCACCCAGAAATGTGTTGTTGAAACCAAACAGAATGTCATCTTGGAAGACCCTTCAGAGGAAGGACGCTGCCTCCGTCACTGCCTCTAATTGTGAAAACGTGCAGCCCAGAAACTGAACTCAGAGTGAGGATCCAGTCTTTACAGATCTGTAACCAGAACGTGCCTGAGCAGCGAATGCTGAAATCACTAAATTCCTGCATCAAGCTCGACTTGAAACATGGCCTCGCTCTCCACAGAGGAGCCAGTGAAGGATGACAGCTTGTCCTCACATTGCCAAGAACTGACAGACAGTCCTGAATCACCTCCAATGAGATGTGACACAAACTGGCAACAAAAGAGTGCTCGGCTCTGGCAAAAGAATAATAATAAAATAGCGAAGGAGCAGTGCATCACCAGAAGATGCCTTTGCAATCAGTAAGAGATGGAGGACGGAGCTGAAGAGTACAAGTTAGAAAAAAAAAAGAAAAAAGAAATGTGGGTTGTTGAGAAAAACATCAGTTTACCAGACTTCTGTAACCTGCTCCTCGTCTCTGCTGGAGGCTAACAGCTCGAGGCTACATTAGCTGCTACTTATCTCAGTCTGGACTGTTGGTTGCATAGTGGATAATGTAGGTGCCAGTGGCGTCGTTACAGCCATTTTCTGTTTGAAATCAACAGCATAAAAGTCAATATATTCTGATTAAAAGGCTACACAAACTTACTATTAGAGAAGCTAACAGTGATGTTAGCCTGTTGGTGAAGCTACTGATGTTAGCTTTTTGGAAAAGATAACAGTAATATAAGCCTGTTTGGGAGGCTAACACTTTTGTTTGAGGCTAACAATGATGCTAGCTTGTTGGTGAAGCTTACACTGGTGCTATCCTTACTTACTAACATACTTTGCCGTGCAAATCATTGTGTTAGTATGTTAAAGACAACATCCATCAAGATTTACTCGTAGTCTTTCAAAAAATGCTAAGCTCACAATCATGCCGCTGTGTCAAAAAACTGGTTCTGAGGCAGGTTATAGTTAATTGAGGCTACTGACAGTAGAAACACTGTCATCGGTTCGCTCATATTGGTGCAAATTGTGAAAAAAAGAAGCTTTTTGCTTCCAAGAAACTGACAAATGTTGATGTATTTGGTAGCTGGAAATACCTCGAAATGAGCTCGAAATATCTCAATGAGACATCACTTTAGTGAAGATTAATACACCAATAAATATCAAAATGGCTCCAGGCAAAACAAGTTATATCATCAATCTGTGTTTTTTTTTTAAAGAGCATTTTAAATAGTGTCTTTGGATGAATGTTCCCCTTAAGCCTCACTCCTCTGCGCTGAGAGAATCTGGCATCCTGCTCTGCCGGTCTTTATGTATCCGTATCCACAGGACATCATCCATTATAGCTCTGATTTCCAGCCTTTGATTCCCTCACATGTCTCATAAATCACTGTTTGGAAGTCGTTCTGGGCTGGAATGGCACCAACGCATAAATACAAAAAGCTGCAATCTACCAAGCACAGTTTTTAAAAGCGGTTCTGGATGAATCCTCAGCAGGTTCAACTTGCCAGTAGCTCAACTTTCCAAAGTGAAACTCTCGCCAAAAAGCAACCAAGGCTTTATTTGCCATTAAATATGAGTCAAACCTTCGTGTGAAAGCATAATTACGACGAAAGAGGATGTAGTTTCATTTTTGGGCAAGCTAATTTTCAATGGAGTGCAGGGGCACTTTTATGCTAGCATCAAAATCGCTATTTTTAAAACACTAAGAAGGCTCGACACAACATGAAACTTTGCTCGTAGTATCACCAGGGTCTCTACACATGAACATGAGCATTGAGAACGTTGTTTGTGTACACAGAGTTTACTAAATGAGTTTTTGGACAACTCATGTTAGTAGCTGCATCTCCAGCGCGTCGCCGTCATGGCAGACAAAAAGTGTCGATCCCCGAGTGCGACCTTGTCTGCCATGACGGCGACTCGCTTGAGGAGCAGCAGGAACCGTGAGTCGTTCAAAAACCTTTTTTTTCGTAAACTCTGTGTACACAATGTTCTCAATGCTCGTGTTCATGTGTAGAGACCCTGGTGATACTACCAGCAAAGTTTCATGTTGTGTCGAGCCTTCTTAGTGTTTTAAAAATAGCATAAGAGTGCCCCTGCCCTCCATTGAAAATTAGCTTGCCCAAAAACGAAACTACGGTAAATCTTAAAAGTGCCTCTTTCGTCGTAATTATGCTTTTATACGAAGGTTTGACTCACATTCAATCACAAAAAAAGCCTCGGTTGCTTTTTGGACGGGGGTTTCACTTTCTAAGCACCAGAGAGCTGCACTGGTTTGTCTTTGTGATGACGCCATTGTTCTTCATGTTAACTCCATCTTTACACAGCTGCAGAGCGCAAACAGATCCTGTCAAAGAGGTGCAGACAAGTGAGACTGCAGCATCCTCGTCAGACAGTCCCTCAGGGCGGCATCAACGAAATGTTCCATAATCAAAGACAGATCAAATGACTGAGAGGCTTGTAGTGATGAAACCTACGAAGGCTCGAGTCTTTTCTGTCGTCCAAGGAACAATAGAAAACGTGTTTGGGGTGAGCAGAGATCTTCCCCGTGACAGGAGGAATTTCTATGAAAAATTGCCTGTGATGTCTTAAAATCATATGACGATTAAACTTACTAATGACAGGAGACACACCCTATTTTTCTCTTCATAATGCCACTTTGTAAACAACAAATTCATGTTGAAATCGGCCAGTTAGCCGTCTGCAGAGCCCCACAGTGTGTGTGGCTAACAGAACTCACAGCTAATGGAACAAATAGAGCTAAATGCTGACGTAGTTAAACAAGGAGCAGGACTGAGTGTTTCTGTTCAGAAGAACATGTGAGCTGCAGTTAAATGTCAGTTCACAGTAAAGAGATTGTAGGTAAAAGTACAGTAAATGCTAATATTTCACTTCTGGACTGTTAAAATTATGCCTCTGGGAAAATGCTACATCTAGAGCCTCAAAGAGAATTATCACCCGACTTTTAAATTCCCCTCAAACCTCAACATTTCAGTATATTTCAGCTCTTTGTTTTGGTCCAAACTGTTGCTGTTTTGGTTCACTTTCGCTGCTCTCATCGGCGACGTAAGCACTAAAAAACCCACTGTGCTCTACCTTCTTAGCTCCAAAGCAGACAGACATGGTTAGCAACTAGCTAGTGAACATATTAGAGCATTTAGCTGCTAAGTACTCCTCATCGCAAGTTGCTTATGACCAAAACGAAGGCATAGCAACAACCTCCAAGCTAGCATCCTACGATCTACAGGGTGGAAATGTCAGGTTACCCTAATTTTAACTTGGTTGTTAACGGTACGGACGTAAACAAGCTAGCAGTTTCTTTTGCAGGGATTTAGCTACGTTAATGCCAGGGCTCGCCTCCCCATGTGCAAATGTTCCACCAAAACAAGTTCTTGGTGCGACCCAAGACAATGGTGATTTGTTTAAAGGGTTAGTTGGTATTCGGACCCAAAATTCTGGTATTTGATGACTTGGGAATGAAACTCGACAATCAACTATCTTTGTCCAGAATCGCCTTCCCTCCCTTTACATAGGTCCCGTAAGGGAGTTGTCTTCTTGTAAACAAACAAAAGTTATGTTTACGGTCATAGGTACTTCCCACAATTCCATGATATCTAAAAATGCATCATTTATGTCGATCTTTACAAGCTTGAATTATCAATAAGTACCTTTTTTGCTCCTCCAACTGTCCAAGAAAGTTAAATCATATTTGTCTAAATTAAATCTGGTTGCGTAGAAATATTAATAGATTTGCATTTTTGCTATTTTTTTTATGAAGAACCATTCCCATCATCGCTGGGTTACACTCGACACCATCCTCATAAACACAGTGTAGCTGCATTATGGCCTCAGGAAGTAAATGTAGAGTAAATACCATCACATGCACAAACACAAACACACACCGGCTCATGCACATGTGCAGAGCCGCACTGGCTGATGAGGTGTTGCGTTCGGGATCCTGTGGCTCATACATCACCTCTTGCGGGACACGTAAGGTGACTCCTGGCAGCCCAACAAGAAGTGGCACCACATATATCTCTTAATAGAGTCACTCACGGCTCCTCCCTCCTTCCTCTCTTATTTCTCTCCGACACACAAACTGCTGCGCAGCTCGTTTATCTGCTCTTCTTAAGACGGATTAGCTGCTCGGTCTCGGCGGCAACCACGCATCCACCATCATTACCTGAGCAGGTTTTTACTGCCGTCAGAAATCCACTGACCCAGCAGAACCACTCCACACTATTACACACAGGCTCTGGTGGAAGTACATGTACACAAGTAGTCAAGTACAAATCATGCCGCTTTATACTTCTACTCAATCTTCTATTTATTAGGAGAATATTTTATGTTTTGGTCACAAAATATACCTGGCAGCCAGTTAGTTACCTTACTGATAAGATTTTAAATACCAAACCATGCAGAAATGACAAACATTTAATGGTTCCAGCTTCTCTGGCGTTATGATCTGCTGCTTTTTTCAATGTAACTCATTTAATTTACACTGTAAAACTTCACAGGAGTTCAAAGTAATCAACTACCAGTAATATTTGGTCTGTAATATGATTTAAATATAACATTTTTATTCATTTAAAGTTGATTCAACTTAAAATATCAACATTTTTTATTTTCAGTCCACTCAAGTAAAAGTAGCAATATCACAATGAAATGCAATTAAATACATTAATTCACTCGTGTGGGTGACTTTCAGTAAAATTTTAACACAACATTTTTACTTTACGCAAGTAAGACTTCTGGGTACGTGCCGTATCCACTGCCCTCCACTCAGTCTCCACACAATGGAATTACTTTATATACAGCTGGGTTGATTCACAGTCAGTAGTCTAAATCTGTAAAGTAACTAGTAACTAACGCTGGCAAATTAATGTAGTGTGGTAAAAAGTACAACTGAATTTAATGTAATTTTTGGTGATTGTACTTATTTACAATCACCAGTATTTTCATTTTCGGCTACTTTATACTTCCACTACACTCCACTTTGAAGAAAAATACAGTGTTTTTTACTTGCTACCTGTGTTTGATTACTTTAGTCACTAGTTATTTTGCAGACTACATGCTGCATCCGAGCCAAAGCATCACATTTTTAAACTATTTTATTTTATTGACGAAAAGATTTTCAAAGAAAACAGTGATTCGGCCAGGCAGGTAATCGGTCTGCACCAGTGACGGAATATAACTGAGTAGATTTACTCATGTACTTTATTTAAGTACAATTTGTAGGAACTTGTACTTTACAGGAGGATTTTTATTTTCTGCGACTTTATACAGCCGCTACAGTCCAGAACACGACTTGTATCACCACCTAAACAGAGTAGAAGTCTGAGGCTGCTGTCAGCGAGAAGAAAAAAGCTTTTCTACACGCAGACGAGTGGCGTGAAAAGATGGAAACGGTCAGCTGAACGAGGGATGAGGAGTGTGGAAGAGAAAAGAAGGAGGAGCTGAAGCCAGACAAGCTCATTAAAGAGAGGGCAGCGGTGTGACAAATGATGCATGGAGCTGGCGGCATCGATCCCCCTCCCACCCCACCCTCACCCTCCTCAACAGGGGGAGGAGGGTGTCTGGGCCGGGAGATGCATGGAAAAGTGTGTGTATGTGTGTGTGTGGACTGAGAAATACTCAGGTGCCACTGCCCTAATGGAGAGGCCAGAGCCGGCAGCCTGTTGACAGATGACTTGTCAGAGGAAGGGAGGAGAAAAAAGAGGAGAGGAGAGGTAGTGATTAGATAGTTGTGCTAATGCTTGACCTCTGCTAGCCCGGCGCCTGTCCTTCATCTCCACTGAAGATGGGAGTGGAAAAGGAGAGGGAAAGAATGGAGGAGGGAGAGGATGGAGTGATGAAGAAAGAAAAGAAAGAGGGAGGGGAAATGCTGAGGTGTTTGGCTTTGTTGGCACTACATCAGCACATTGTTCAGAGTCTGAGAGCTGAAATAAATTACATTTTCAGGGGTTTTTGTTAAAGTGACAGCAGGCACAGCTTAGATCTCGACTAAATCACCCGACATTACATCCTGTCTCATGCTTCTGTACCTGGAGGTTTTTGTTAGTAATTCCTGGGAGGAGCGTCAAAGGTAGAAGAGGATTTTATGAGACTATCACCCCAAAAATGATGACAGCAAGGGCCCCAAAACGTGTATATATTGAAGTGCAAAGACTTCGAGCAGCTGTAGGAATTTTGATGGTTTCCAAGGAGGTAGTACTGTGACAGTAGGTATAATTGTTGCCTAAGTTTCTCCTTTAACCTAAACCATAGCATTGTCGCATCAGTCAACATTTTATTTGTCAAAAAAAAACAAAAAAAAGAGTACACGGACAAACAATGTACTCAGTTGTTAATTTGGAGGATTTATTGGGTTTTCCCAAATATATAATATACAACATTTCTGCATTAAAAACACCAAAAACAACAAGATGTTTGTTGTATATTTTGTTGAGTTGTGAACCTACATGATCCCAAATCTTTACAACAATGTTCAAACCTTAAAAGTTAAAGAGATTTAATTTACAGCAGCTAGTATCAGGATTACTGTGTTGTTGTTGTTGTTGTTGCTCTTGCTAACAGAAGTTAACTGGCTAAAGCTGCTGGCAGTTGTTGAACTTGCTAGCTTAAATGAGAGAAGGTTTCAGGCTACATGGCAGAAACACAACGAACATTTGACTTATGTTGATTTATCACGTGTAATTTGTTTAATTTATTCATACAATTATTTACCTTAAACAATTTGTACAATGAAATCAAACACATTAGCCCCGCAACATATCCATTTTGAAAGTCTTTCTTTCATGACGG
Source organism: Diplodus puntazzo (assembly GCA_963678695.2). NCBI lineage: Eukaryota > Metazoa > Chordata > Actinopteri > Spariformes > Sparidae > Diplodus > Diplodus puntazzo. The sequence goes on along the minus strand of OZ023173.1, from coordinate 22,138,040 downwards.
AATCACCTCAGTGTTTATCAAACTGTGTAATGAATCCTGAGGCCGTGCACTGTGGAGTCCATGTGTTTGTGCTGCATGATATCATAAGGTATACCTCAACTGCAGCCTTTAAAAAAATGTGTGCGGAGATGTACCAGGCACGTTGCCACTGTGGTTGGCTAAGAGAAAAAGCGGAGCAGGCTCACTGTTGGCAGCGCGACGAAGGCAGCTGCTATGATTTTCTCCAGAATATCTAAATGTTATCAAAAATCAGTTAACATGGAGAATTAAAACAACAATGGAGCTGATCACAGAACAGCACACTTTACTTTAACACCTCCCATTCAGTATTCATATGCAGTGAACAAGCTCGTAGGCCTCTTGAATGGTTTGTAAACATGTCGTAACACATATAAGAAGATATACAGATATAAGAACATTTACTATTTATCAAGTTATATGCATTTAAATTTGTATCTACTACCTATGACAGCTGAGCACACTCTGATAGAGCAGGAAGATACCATCATCCGTAACGTCTGCCTCCTATTAGTGGCGTACAGAAATATAATGTGATTATTGAGTGTGTCTTGCCTAAAAAACATGATGGGAGTGGTAGTTAACGTCAACCCCTTAAGTTCTTTATGTACACAGGCTTGTACCTTGAAACCGGACTTTCTAAACCAGTAGTTTCCAAACTTGTTGTGCCCAAGGAAAAGCCAAAATCTCAAATCATAGTTATGCATAACAGCCTGTACTGGTCCAAAATCTCCTGTGCTAGCAATGTAAATGACAACACTCTCCCAGTGCTCCCAATCCGGGCCGCTAGCTGCAGAGCTAACTGAGCTAACTAGAAAACAGCAGCTCTCGTTGGCTGATGATTAGCTGTTGTTTTTATTATGAGTTCTACAGGTGGCCAATTAATTACACAATGTACCTTTAACTGGAAAAGTCCACCCCCGTCCTCCCTAAGCAGCCTTTGATACTACTTCGCTGACTTCCTCCTTTGCCACTGCATTTTTTACTACTGCCACTAGAGGTCGCCCCCTAACAACAAATGTAAATATGAGTCATAATAAGCTGCTTTCACAGTCGACTTACACAGTTGTTTTTCTGATGAGGATGCCACTTAAGATGTTAGACAGCCAGTCAAAGTCCTTAAAAGTAAATTGTGTTTGATGAAAGAGAAGTCTGAGGATCAGCTCGGAAATTTGTCAACACAAGTTCGCAGCGTACACTTACGCCATACAAGACGCTGGGATGACAAAGAATATTAAATACAGCAAACAACAAAGCGCTTCCTCACAAATGCGCTGCAGAAGAAGCCTGTACTGCGCTCTTTTTAAAATAACAACTGCTTGTCAACTTTCAACAAATGCACCAAAGAAGCTCTAATTTACTTAAATCCGCTGACAACTTGCCACGTAGTAAACATGACTGTTTAAAAAGGGTTTGTCAATTTTATTATAGGTTGTCCAGAGAGGCAGTTTTATGTATTTGTGTGGGTACGTGCAAAGATGCAAATGCCTGCGTGCATTATTGGGAGACGGGCCGAGTCACAGCAAGGACAAAGTAAAAAGAAAAACAGTTTGCAAAGGAACGGCGGTCGTGAAGGGAAGGAGGGAGGGAGGAGAGAGAGGGAGGAAGAAGAAGAAGAAAATAAATGAGTGGGTTTGTTGCGATTCAGGCAGCCACACCGGGACTATCATTACCATACATCAGGACAATGAATGAGGCTTTCAGCAAGCGGTAATAAGAATTTGATAAATCATGAGCCGAGAATTAACTAGACGTCAAAACAATGAGAGCACCCTGATAGATGAAGAGAGGATGATGGCATAGATTAGTCAGAGGAGAACACAGGAAAGGAGAGAGGGAGGGGGAAGGAGGAGAAGAGAGGGAAATAAAAGGTCCGCACAAGGTCAGGAGAGGTCTGAGACAGGGTGAGGACGGGTCGGCAGGAAAGTACACTGCGGTTAAAACCGGAAAGAGACGGAGAGAGGAACCAGAGACGAGGCTGATTGAGGAGGTGACTGAGAGGAAAATGGGTGACCGAGTCCAGGTTAAGGAGTGATGCAGCTGGACAAAACCTGGACAGGTTTACTGACTGGATGATTCAGTATCTGCACTACCCCTCAAGAGATTAGAAATTAAAATCTTGCTCTATCAGTTCTGCGTGTTGGAGCTGCAGATGGTCTTAACGACCGCCGACCCGCTGCGTGATGAAACTAAGAGTTTATAGCTGCTGGTGGCTCTGAGAGGCTGTATACTCTGGCAACTTTGAGCTAAATGCTAACATCAGCTACACGATGACATTGTTAGCATGCTGATATTAAGCAGATGCATTGTTTCCATGTTGGCGATGTTGCTATTTTTTTGCTAACAGAGTAGTTTATTGCTAGAAAAACGGCCCTATACATAAAACTGGGCTGTGAAGTTGGTGCTACATGACCGGAGAGAACAGAGAAAAGGAGCTTTGGTGTTCCCTTTGCTCAAAAGGTAGAGAACCTACAACAGAGGTTTCAGAATCGATGCGCCACACCGGACCAATAAAACCTCCCGCTGATGGGTGACGTACAGCGAGTTAGGCGGTGTTTGGTTTTGGCTTGTGTTGTGAGACAGGAAACAGTAAGGCGGCCAGCTGCTAACAAACAACACTGTACGCCAAACACCAATTCTGAAATATGTTTCTGAAAACATTTCAGAAATAGACAAAGGACAGGATCGTGGTTCATGTTTGTTTCAGCGTGGTGCGACGTCTCTGATCAGTGCAGGCATGCAAAATGTTGGAATAAAAATCTGTATTTGATCCAGAGTCCTGAAGTCTGACACATGAAGGGGGCAGACAAAATGGATATAAGTGTATTATGTTCATTTGCATAAACAATCAACATCGTAGTGAAACAAAAGCTGATTGAAAATTGGAAAAGTTCCTGTCGGACTGCAGCTGTGGACGATTAGTTTGGCAGATATTTGGTCGTAAATGAAAGAAACCGAACAAGAACTGTTAACAGGATAAAGGTTCTGGTTGAAAAATTATTTATAAGAGTAATTGGTTTAGCAGTGCACCTCCCACAAATTCCTTGCCTCATCTTGTTCCAGATATTACAGTAATCAATCCAGGAGTTGTTGAAATATACCTGCCTTCACCCACTTAGTCATGTGTAGCTTGATATAGTCTAAATATGTTGCAATATTATTTCAAGAAAACATTTCCCAGCAGTACATTTAATTGCTAGCCAATCCATAGTCGATGTTTTCAGAAGAATTTGACCCGCTGTTGGCGCTAAAGTCAGAGGATCATTACACTTCTTGAATCCATCATCTTGAATATCTGTATTACATTCAGTGACCATCCACCTTATAGATGTGAAGATATTTAACTCTGATCCACAAATGTCAACTTCATGATGCATCCTCTGGGGATCATGAATGTCGGCACTGTACTAAATTGTGGGCCAATCCAAAGGAGATGTCTAGAGGACCTGCTGATGGCGGGAGAAGATGGATCAGAGGATCACCAACTTCACGGTGTTCATCAGGGTTTCATCCTCTGGGGACTATGACTGTCTGCACAGTTTGATGTCGATCCATCTCACAGCTGTCGAGACGTTTAACTCCGCTCTCCCCACAGACTGACCCCGAAGACTGATGTCAGTAAAACACCGCCACACGTAATTCTGCAGCGTCAAGCCAAATTTTGCAACTGATCCGACTTTGATTGACAACTTTTTCATTACGTTCCACTTTATTGTCTGTCTCACTCATACCTCATCTCCCTTCAGCCCTCCTGCCCCGGCTCCTCCTCTGCTGGCCTGGTGAGGGATGTGACAGGAGGATGTTTATTTAATGAGAGCAGTCTGGAGGGGGTAATGAAATCTACCCTAACACCATTAACAACCAGGCTTATCAGCTCCCAGGACACACGTCAGCACGCCGCTGCCTTTTGTTCTCTGGCTCGAGGCTGCTGCCGACCTAAAGGATGGATTAAGGATTCCCTGACCGCCGCTGACACCTAATCGAGAAATTAAAAACTGGCCGCCAATCTGTGTTTTGAAGTTACTCTTATCAATTTTCACTCAGCTCCATATAAACCGATACGGAGGGGCACTAAGGAGGCAGTGTGTGTGGGCAGGTGTCTCACAGGTACATGTAAGGGATCTGTAGAGTGTGTGTGTGTGTGTTCAAGTGTGGGAGGTGGTTGGTTTGTTACCTGACCACACAGACACAATCAATCTGCCTCCATGTCTCCGTAATTGATGCTGATGGATGGATTCTTTCTCGAACACACACAAACAGGAAGTCTGTGTCGTGTACGGCAACAAGTACAGGGACACTAAACCTCTTTCTGTAGCTCCCCCGCCTCACTCAGGGCCGTGTTTCTGCCGATAAGCCCGTTCCCGGTCCCGTTCCACCCCTGAATCGTACAATATTTGGTGAAAGGCTCATTTGCTGAGCGTTACATCAGAGCGGAGCCGCTGATGGCCACACAAAAGCCATGTAAATGAGCTGTGAGAGAGGCCCATCAGTCATCGGGCCCGATGCGCTCTCCCATTATTATTTATGACCATAATTGGCCCGTGTTTCCTCGGGCGATGACTCTACACTGATTGATCTGATGATGACTCCTCTCAGCACGGCAATCAGGAAGCAGTCGGGAGGAAGAGAGAGGGCAGAAAGTTTGCATGTGCAGGAGGGACGTGTTTAAAGGGTAAGACCGCCAGTTTTTCCACGTTAAAGCATGTTTACAGGGGAGTTCGACTGCATATGTGGAAAAAAAAGGCATAAAGACTTGTGTGGCTCCAAGGGAAGCTGCATGTAATCTGATAATCAATCAGTGGCTGGGTTGGATTGTGGGTAATGTAGGTACCAGGTTTTGGTCAATCAGTACAGTCCTCGAACACCGTTGGATGATCAAATACTAATCAACATCAATACAGCTGAACCAGAGAGTATAAAGTATTTTACTATCAAATCAACACACGTACAGTTTCAAACAGTTTCAGGCAACTTTTACTTCAAAAAACACATTTCCAACACCCGTACAAACCCTTTTTTTTAATCAGGAAGTTATTAAGGCTGAGCGGACCAAACTGCTCTCAGTCACCATTTAGGAGCTCAGCTGCTTAAATCTACTGATCCGGTCGGTGACTTTGGTGATTCAGTACAGTCAGTTCAGTTTAAAGATTCATGTTAAAGATTTCTCCCTAAATGCAGCGAGCACCTCTGCTTGTTTGAGGCTCTGACACAGTGCGATGGCAAAATCGACTCCCTCCACGAATCATCCATCATTCAGGGCTGATTTAACCCTCCTAATAAGAGTCAATACGGGTTGTTGTGCAGTCAGCGGCGATCAGGAAAACAGTTGGGGAATTAAGATATGGATTGTCAGGGGATTGATGTTGGATGTGGTCGGCGGACTCGAGGATTGACAGGCGGGGCTCAGAGGTCGTCGGGTAAAAGGTCTATCGTCTCCTTGTCTCGGATGTGAAGCCGACCTCCTCTCCTGATCTCCGTCTGCCCGGCGTGGAGTTAATGACTTTCCGTTGAGGCTGAGTGGAGTTCGTCTCACGGCTGCAGAAATGTTGCGTGTCAAGCTTTTTGTCGTCGGTCATCACAGATGTGTTGACAAGTGCTGTCAGTCTGCCTCCGGCTCTTCCAGTTGGCAGGTAGACTCCACGTTGGCAGGTCTATTTCCCCCTTGCTTTGCACTGAAGGGCACCGCGTTAGATTAGTGCGTGCTCTGTTGAGTGCAGGTGCTCTGAGTATGCAGATCTCGTGTGACTGTGCCAGGCCGCCTCAGATAATGTGTTTTTCCTTGTTCATTTGGCTCAGAAAACCGCTGACCTCCGTAACTGATGATCGCCGTTTCCTCGAGGTTTTTCCCCTTTTAATGTTTCAGTCCGGCTCGAATACAGAGACACAAAGCCGAGGATCTGCTCATCGCGTGCAGCTTGTAGTAACCTCTCTGACCTTATTATTACACAGATGACTCAGGTGAAGAGTGACTCAAACAGTTACAGTAACTCTGTCCAAGGACGCTGCAACAACAAACTAAAGGGAATGTCAAAATGGATTCGTGCCTTCTAGAGTTTCATAGTGCTGAACCAACATATATAGAACAACACAGATGAAAGAAGCCATAATTGTCCAGTTGAGACTAAAATTACATTATTTAGATGTGTGAATGATCCCTGAAGGAGGAATCCACCCTGCTGACACATTCAGAGGATATTTTGCATTCTCATTTTGGGAACCTGCTGGTCGAAGCTGCTGTATTTACAGACTTGAGTCACTGTTTTGATGACTTGAGACTCGACTTAAACCAAGGAACCTAAAAAAGAACGAAGGGTCATTATGTCACTGAGTCTCGCTTTGGTTCCAGACTGTGGTGCCAGTTGTATTAAAGTCAACATATCAATGTCGTATGACTTCTGATAAAGAAATGCCTCCAGAAAATGAAAGAACACCCATCAGACGCTAGGTTAATGATCATTTTATTCATCAACACGTTCCTTTTTATCATATTTGTGCAGGAAAAGCTCCTGTTTGCGGTGTAAGTGCAGCGTTATTTTAGATCGCACTACCTTCTTTGGCCCACTACATCTTGCCCATTAAGTAATGCATATGTGAAACTCTCACCGAAGACTGATGCCTCACTCCGCAGCCAAAACAGAGCATTCAAGACACCGTGTGAACTGAATTCTATGTTTTTTAATGACTTGACATGCCCAAGAAAATATGACTGGAAACTGTCAGCCAACAAGCTGTGAACACAACACTGACATGTCACCTTGTCAGCACTCGCCTGTTTACACATTCAGCAGTAATGAACCAAGTAGCATCAGTCCAATATTCACGCTGTTCTAGCTCTATCTTTGATTTCTTACAACTCCTGGGAACATTTCTGGCTGCTAAATGCTCCAACGTTTTCTCCAGCTAGCTGCTAATTTTGTCCGTCTGTAGTTTAGTGCCGAGCAGATAGCTTACAGTGGGTTTTTTAGAGTTTTTCCTCTATAAAACAGCTGCGTCTGTAAATCTGTGTGAGAGGAGTGAGAGTGAACCAAAACAGTAAATTTCGAGGCTGTAAAAACCAAAACAAGCCAGAAAAATGCCACAAAGCTCCCTGTGGGGAGGCTGCTCATTGTGCAATGACAGGCTGAAACCATCCTGTTGTTCACGGGAATACGTATTAGCTTACTCCGAGTATTTTCTGTGTATTGTGCATTTATCCTTGAACAAATGCGGCATTAAAGGATGATGAAAGAAATGGGCAATGAAAGAGTAAAGAAGATTAATGAACACAGTCCTGAATAATGAGATGTGGGAGGAATCATAACTGAAATAAAACAGCTGTGATGGGTGGTTTCCAGATGATGTAACCTGCTCTCAACACCAAAATATGTGTTGCAAAAGACAGTCGAAGGTACAGTCAGATCACAGCCTGCGTGTCAGTGGCCGTACATGATCTTCGGAGATGGTTTTTCCGTGTGGATAATGTGGACTGACAGAGCTGGAAGAGAGCTGTCATCAGTGTGTGTCTGCTGCCCGGCGCTGACAGACATGCAGTCATTGTCGGCTGCATCTTGGCTGCTTCCTCCTGCTCAATCATATAATGAGAGAGACGGACGGAGCTGACTCGGCCATGAACTTCACATTCCACTTGACGTGTGGTTGTGAGGATTGTTCAAACCTAAAGTTTGTCTTTCTGTCTGTATTTACCAAACTCTTTTTTGAGACATGCCTGCAGCGTCGAGCGACAGTCCTGGATGTCGGCCCACCACGTCGGTTCAGACTGAAACTCAAAATAATGAACGGATTACCGTTAAACTTTGTACAGACGTGTGTGTTCCCAGAAGAATTCCTAATGACTTTTAGGGGCCGTTTTGACTCCTTAACTTTCATCGTCATCATTCTTTTTATTGGTATACTTAATTAATATCTCAATTAGTGAAGCTGTTATTACTGATTCCATTCGGAACAGATCAAATATCCGACGAGGACGAAGAATGCATGATGTAACATCACTTTTGCTCATGTCACATAGTTGTTCAGATTAACTTTGTTGTTGCATGTATCCCATCCCATGTAAACGGACCTAATATCTCCGAGCAGAATGAAGAAATAGTGTCCACGGAAACATAACTTTGGAGACATTATACCGGCTAACATCAGCATGTTAGCAAAGTCATTGTAACGTGAGGTACAAAGAAGTAGTTTGCCATCTAGACTGCGCTATCTAGATTTTCTAGAAAGGCCTCAAGGAAGTCAACTAAACAGTAAAGAGAAAACAGAGAAGCTAATAGCGCTTCCGTAACTGACTGAGTTAGCGTGTTAGCAGCTAGCGCGCAGCTGCAGCAGTTCACCAAACTTGTAGACCCAAACATTTTTCCACTTTCTCATATGAAGAGGACTTTTTTAAAATCAATATCGACCTGCTTTGCAAACATTTCCCCCTCTCTCCTCCTCGCAGCCCCCCTCTCCCGTCTCTGTCACACATCTCTCAGGCGGCGGAGGAAGCCTCTCTGTCACAATGTGCCTGCTTCTTCCTTCCAGGAGAGGATTGATGCGTCTCCCGTCTCTGTGACTGACAGACTACATAAACAGCTCAGCACGGTGCTGAGAGCTGTCTGGCAGCCGGGCCCCCCCGTGCAGGCAGAGGCTGTGCTCACTCTGATGTCCTGGGGGCCTGTGAGGGAGGAACGAGGCCGGGGGCTGGCACCGTTCTCATACGCCTACACCCCTGATGTAGAGACGCAGTGTGCAAGCTGCTATTCTGAGGAGTGCATATCATTTTGGCGCCATGTTCTCATGGTATTAACTTGTAATCTTAATTAATTCATGAACATTTGGACACATTTCGGAAGCATGTGTGATGTTTCCAGCGATATATCTCGCAGCGAGTGTGTAATTTTCTGCTTTGCGGTGCCCAGAACGGAGGGACGTAGTTCCAGCCAAATTATGAAATGCAGCTAAACACCAAATTTTCTTCTATATCAGTTAATTTTCTACGCAGATATATATTTTTTTTTTTTGCAAAGTAAAGAAGTCTGAATAGATCCTTTCATACGCTCCAACTTCTCCACTGGTGTTTGACTGAAAAGCTTTGTAAAACCAGTCCCCCTGCTGGTCAAAGAGCAGGATGATGCCTCCATCTGCTGGTGAACATCTGTACATCTATTAACTCATTAAACAGCAGAGCGAATGGCTTCAGCACTAACAGGAATACAAAGGTTTCAAACTGCTGAATTTGACTTTGCATCATCATTTTAATCAATCAGTCAAACTTTATTCATATAGCACTTCAAAGTGTGGCAGTGCTGGCAGGAAAATGCCTTAAAAAAACAGCCCAAAACCACAAATAAATATAAACAAAAAATAGATTTAAGGGGAATGCTAGAAGTCACAAATACTTTGCCAGTTATTTAAATAAAAAATCTGAAATAAAATGAAACCACTATATTTATTCGATGAGTTTAGTTACTAGTTACTTTGCAGATTCAGATTATTCAGTGTTTATAGGCTATTAATCGTGACGTGTTACCGATCAGACATTGTTGTGTGTGGGACGCGTGGCGAGAGGATGTTGCACATTTTTAAATCAGTTTATTTAAGCAGCATCCTGACCGAAAAATCTCTGATACCGGATTATTGGAAAACAAACTACATAAGAAATCGTTTGAGCTGTTTGTATCTGCTGAGGGAGCAGGTCCTCTTTCACAGAGTCCACCATGTTTCTACAGGAGCCCAGAATGGACAAACTTAACACCGACTTTCACCTGTTTTTAGTGGCCGTGGGGTACGGCGAGAGGTATCACACACACTGGACCTTGAATTCTTACGGGCTGTGTCATCTGTCTCAAGTGAATTTGTTTAGATATTCAGTTTAAAAAATAGAATCTTTCCAAAAATATATTTTATTTGTAGTTCTTTTCATGAGTGTGAACATTTAGCATTTATATAAAAGGCATTATGATGAGTGCTCCACTACAGACTAGGTCATCTATACTGTGTTACTCTTATGGCAATTGATTATCCTACCATACCATCATCCACTTGCATAATATAACATAGAAATGGTCAGTCACAAACTGTCAGTGATTCATATTAATCCAGATCTGATCAGACAACAACCTGCAGGATTTCAACAGCCTTCTTGAGTTTGGATTGGCTCGAGTCCGACTTGTTACGACCTCCTTTCTCCGCCGTGCTCATCTTCTCACAGTGCTCCTGCTGACCGCTCTGCTGGTGGCCGAATTCAAAGCTGATCCTGAGCTCTCCCATCTGACAGCGAGGGAGAACGTCGGGGATCCACTCGATCACAAACGGACTGGCCTCCTTCTGATCTGCCGAGCCCGGTCCTGCAGAGACGTACGAGGGTGTTAATGCATGTGTGCAGACGGGAGTTCTTGGAGAAGAAGAAAAAAACGAAGAAAAAAAAAAAAAACAGTGACTTACCGACTTTGAGGAAGGTGCGAAGCTCCATGGGTCGTATCGCCTGCGGTCGATCTGTCCTGAATCCCTCTGGTAGCTCAGGCTCAGGCGGAGGGTCGGGGCAGTGAAAACGTGAGTAAGAGCCGTCGGCGTTCTTTACAAAACTCTGGTAGAGCTCCAGAGGCAGCTGTTGGACAGATGGGAGGTGGATTTAGACAAAGAGTGCAACTTAAAGTGTAGGTTTATACATATTTATGTAGTAGAACATAGTATACAACTTATTATAAAGAGATATTTATTTCATCCTGTGAAACATGATGTTTTCTTTCATTACGTTACTCTGAGGGCACGTTTTATTGATAAAATCAACCAGAAACTATAAAAGCAAAAAACTATTTAAACTACGTCTCACTTGTTAACTACTGTTGCCAGTGGAGATTTCACCTTTACATGAGAGAGAGAGAGAGAGAGAGAGAGAGAGAGAGAGAGAGAGGTGGTGTTTACCTCTGGAGTGTCGAAGATGCGTTTGACCTGCATGGGGTTGGTGATGTGCCAGGTGTACTTGGAGAACGAGCCGAGAGGAAGTCCATCGTTTCTCACAAACGCTGACGTCCACACAGAGAGACAAAGAATGAAAGAGAGAGTCTGTATTTGTTCACTAATTTGTTCAGCAAGTGGTGGAAGACGCACCCAGATCCTTTCTAACAAAGTAAATGTAGTAATTCTAAGTGACATATCGTTGCCAACTGGACTGAAACCACTTGGATGAGATGTGAAAGTCCAGTTGCCAACAATACGGCACTGAGAATTACCATGACCTGGATGACTGCAGCTGTTTTACCTGAGTTTAAGGTCAGAATGTTACATAATGTTGCTTTAATATTGATGCATCACGTATTAAGTTGTATTTTTCTGTTGTAGCGAATTTGAATGATTTTATATAAACGTAGATAGATTATTCTGGTGGTTCTGACGTGAGATGATTAATGAGGATTGGAAAGAAGAAAATGTTTTTTTTGGACAGTTTGCAAAGATTTTGATGTTGTGGGAATTATTGGATAGTTTTATTTCTTGGAGATTCAAAGAACTGCTTCAGTGAAACGATCTGAGAAGTTTTGAGGGAAGGAAATGTCTGTTTGTCAAAGTTACTTTCAACTTCTGTGTTTAGCTGAGACTTTTAGCTCCAGATTTACACAAGTGTTCCACCTGTTGTGAAGTTTGGCAGCCTCTTCTTCTTGGAGCCGAGCGACAGTCGATGCTGCAGAGCGTTGAAGAAGTCCTGGGGAATGTGGTACACCAGAGGTTGTGGCTTCCCTGACGGAAAAACAAGCAAAAAAACAGAATTACATTCAAAACATTTGCATTATGGAAGTATTTTTACTTAGCGTGTCAGACTTTTGGACCCTACAATTTCTCTTCTAGTTGAAAACAACGTGCATCTTTACCATCAAACTGGTAGTGCATCGTCTGGTGGATCCTCTCTGTGACGCTGGAGAGCCACTGGTGGAAGCCCATCGTCACCGTACACTCATCCACAGCCTGGTTACTCCCTGAAACAATCACACACACTGATTAGGCGATCGAGCGACACGACAAACACTCACTCAGTAACTTCTTTGTCTCGACGTGGACCACCCACCCGTCAGATACTTAGTCTGTAAGCTTTTATCTGTCACATGTAATTAACAAGGCCTGGAAATGTTTCACTGATGAAATGTTAAAATATGCTCTGTGTTCTCTGCAGTGTGACCCTGTTCTTTTTTTAATGGTGGATCAGGATTATCGCAGCAGGATTAGATGATAAAGATAGAGATAGCTGTCTAAGACAATGTGAGGCTCTTTAAAAGGCAGATTGAGGCAGCAGGAAGATGAAAAGGCAGTGAGGAGGGGAGGGAGGGAGGGAGGAAGGGAGGGAGGGAGGGAGGGAGCACCTGGAGCCTTCAGCCCTCCAGCACCAGGGCCTTTCCTCTGACCAGCTCTCCTCAGGCCGGAGGCCGACACTCCCTCTTTCCCCAGCCCAGAGGGAGAGGCCACTGAGGGGGCAGGAAATTAAAGAAAGACAGGTTGGGAAAGATAAAGACAGAGAGAGAAGGGAGGACGAGTACAGACAAATATGCTTTAGAGAATCATCCTGTTTTAATGAGCGATAAACGTTTCTAAGAAATCCGTCAGGATGTGTTACGATGAGCCCACCAGAGAGAGAGTCATCCAGGCGGAGTTTCTTTGTTTTATGGTGCGAGTTGAACGTTTCAGCCTGATGCAGAGGCTTCTCACTGGGGCTGATGACTCTGCTGGTCGGGCTCTGCTGTGCGCCTGAAAGGAAACCATGAGGATGTGAGTTATACCGGGTTACAAGTTACTAAGGTACACCTCGCTGAAACTAAGTCTCACACAAGAGACCTGCAATAAATCCTCCCATCATGAAGGTTATAATGTTAAGTTATTGTTGTTGTTCCAAAATGTCAAACTAATCCTATAAAATAGCTCCAAACTGTTTGAGTTACTGTACCGCTGGGGGTGTAGCTAATGAAAGCAGCGAACTCTGAAGCCAGTTTCTCATCGCTTGCTAAGGCACACACACAGGCGTAGAAGTGAAGGCAGGGCTGTGATGTCACCGCGCTGGGAGGAGACTGAGCGTTGGTGGCTCCTCCTCCTCCTCCTCCTCCTCCATCAACGCCACCTTTACTCCTCTTGCTGCTGACCTGACAGGCGCAGTGGAAAACGCCGTGCTGCTGCTCTCTGCTCCGTCTCTCGCTCTTTACACCCTCGGACAGACCGCCTGCACCCACGGTGAGGTGCAGCAGCCCCAGAGGATGCTGGGAGTCTGTGTGGCACTTCACCACCAGGGTGTCTCTTGCGACCCGCTGCACCAGGGGCCCTGGAGACTCTGTGGCCAGCCTCCACAGCTCCTCCCTGGCCTGGATGGAGGCCTGTAACCCCTCCAGGACGGAGCTCTTTAAGGTCAGCGGCGTCGCTCGGCTGTTACAGTCTATGGCTTGCTTGATGTGGATGCAGAGGCTGTCAGACGACTGTTGTTTGGAGCTTGCGACCGCCGATTCGGACTCATTTTGGTTTGACCTCTGACCCTGCCTGCATGAAGGCACGAAGCAACGCCCTAGGTTGATGCGGGTCAGCAGGGTGGCTCCGTCACCTGTCGCGATGGCAGTATCGGTGGGGACGAGCTCAACAAAGCCCAGCTGTGTAGCTGTGGCTCCTCTTCCTCTGTGGCACACTGAAAACACCTGCACTCCTCCACCTAATCCACCGGCCAGGACTCCTCCTCCGCCCTCCCGCTCCTTCCCTCCTCTCTCCTCACTGTCTATTATCACCTTCACCACCTCCACTGCACTCTTGCTGCTCCGGGCCGCCGTCGCGGCGTTTCTGAGGGAGATCCCGCAGGCTTTGTTCTTGCAGCTGAGCCCGCGGGTGCCGTTGTAGATGCCACACTGAGGACACTTGCGGATGCCCCGCAGCGTGGCCCGGCCCAGGTTGGAGAGGAAGGCGGGAGTCGTGGACGTGGTCTTTCTGTTGTCTCTCTGTTTCGCTGCAAGGTTGGCCTGGGTGGTGGAGGAGGAGGAGGAGGAGGAGACCACGCTGGATGAGGTGGACACCGTCACTTCCGCTTCCATTTTTGGGTGTCTTTAAAGGTTTACCTGGAAAACTTGACAAAGAGAGAATGACAAACATGAACATGAGGAAAGGTAACGATATGATTACAAAGTCTACTTATTTATTATCCTGGATATGGCTGGGATGATAAAAGATTCTATTGTGGGTCGCAATAAGAAACACAATAATTTTAAAGAGAGGAATTTTGATTATTAGGGATTATCATGAATATCCTCACATGAATGACTTGAAAAAGCTGTCTAGCTCGCTGACTGCTGTCCAATACTGGTTTCCTGATTATCTTGAATTGCCTGACCCTGTCACCATGACTGAAGGCAATGCTTGGACATTGTATCCCCACACAATTAAATTATTGATGCATGGCACCGTTTATTCATCCTTTACTTGTGCAGGTGATTTTCTGATTAATTGTTTCAAGAGTCTTTGAGTTGTGTGTATGTGATGCAATAATAGTGTTTCTGAGCAAAACTGAAACGTTGGATTGATTCTAGTATGTTTTAGTGCGATTAAAATTTTCATTTTAAAGTTTTATGGATGTTTTTGATGATCACGATAATACAGTGAATCACCACTATGTTGGACAGGACGATCATGATGCCAAATACTGTGTATGTGCATGAAAGAACAGTTAAATGAAATGTGTTGTGTTATTTTTGGGGACAAAAATATTCACATAACACAAACTAAATATTTTGAGACAAAATACAATCATGAGGTGAGCATTGAGAAGCTGTTTACCAAAGTATTTCATCTGTCAGCCTCCTGTACTCTGTATTTTCTCTGTCTGTCACATTGTGACTGTTATTCTGTGGTGGAATGTAACTAAGTACATTTACTCTAGTACTGTATGTAGGTATAATTTCGAGGTACTTGTAGTTTATCACAACTTTGCTTCTGCTCAATTACATATCAGAGGCAAATATTATGCCATTTACTCCACTACATTTGTCTCTCAGATTTTGTTACAAGTTATTTTCAGATTACATTTTTTTCCACTACTTCCTGTCCAGTGAAAAATACATATCTCCAGATGTGTTGATATTAAATGTTAAACTAAAGGATGTGTTGGGTCAAAAATACACGAAACCACAAATGTCCCACTTTATATTTAATACATAATAATACTGAGTATTTTAACAGTATATTGAAACCGAACTTAAAATGGCGCCGGTTTTTATTTGACAAATCTGCTCACCTTAATTGAAAAAAAGCACATAGTTTTCTTAAGTTTGGCTATCAATTACCGTTAAACCGTTTTCTAACAGACACCGTGTGTGTGTGGCGGCCTCGCTGCACACACACGCCCTGCCTCACACATGACAGTCCTGTGTGTGTTCTGTGAAGCTAATGTTCAAACTACCTGAGATCCGCTTCTGTTTGGTCGAACTCGGCTCGGCTCTGGCCTCCAAAAACCGTCTCGACCGTCGCCATTCCTCCTTACATCCCGACAACCGCATTGCGCCTGTAACGACACTCTCCATTGGTCGGAGGTCGTCACGTGGGCGAAAAAAGGGGGCGGCCTCTCCGGGAGCGCTGCATCATGGGAGGTGGAGTTTGTGCAGATTGGCGGGTAGGGGCTCGATTTAGGATTTCTACTTCAGTTTTTGTTGACATTTTTTAACAAGTATAAAAACGTTTTTCTGAAGCGCCAACTCTCAATGTGTTTGAACTGTTATTAAGGTAAATTGTATGGGATTTAAAGCTTCAACTAATGATTATATTGATTACTGATTACTTTAGTTGTCTTGATTTATAAAATGTGAGAAACGGGTGAAAAATGTCAATTTGTTTGTAGTAAAATCCAAGATGGCGTCCTCAAATGTCTTCTTTTGTCGACAACCCAAATATATTAGGTTTACTGTCATCAAGGAGGAAAGAAACGTAAAATTTTAAACATTTAACAAGATTTTTTTTCTTAAAAGATTACTCAAACCTATTAATTGTTTGGGCTAATTGTCGCAGTTCTGATTAGATTACATTTAACCAGCCTTGTTGCAGTGCTGGGATGTACATTTACTCAAGTAGGTTGCCTGTACTGAAGTACATATTTCAGGTACTTATAGTAATATTAAATACTTATATTCCACTACATTTCAGAGAAAAATACTTAACTTTTTACTCCATTAGATTCACCTGACAGCTGTAGCAACTTAACAAATTAAGATTTGGCCTGCAAAATATACAAACATATTTTGATAATTGTCATTTTTTAAATGTAAACATTTAATATTTACAGTTTCGCAACCGTCTGTTTGTCGCTTTCCCATCAAATTATTTTAAATTGTAGCTTAAATCTAGTTTCGGAAGTTTTACAAACAAATCAATTAATAGATATAGAAATTAATCCATCATGAAAATAATCAGTAGTTACAGTCCTATACAAAATAGTTCAAAATGAGCTCCACCTCAACCAACTACATTAAAACCCTGCTTTTACATGAATGCATGACTTGTGATTATCCACTAATATCTATAATAGCACTACAGTTGCAAAGGCCATTAAGTACTTTTACCTTCATTACTGTAACAACACTTATTATACTTGTATACTTTTATTTTAGTAACCATTTCAGTGCAAGACCATTACTTGTACCAGAGTAGTTTTTTACTTAAGAATCTAAATACTTCCTCCTTTTAGACATACTGATGCCAGACACTGAAATAATGTTCAGCCTGAGGTGTGCTTTGTGTTTACGGCATGTCAACACACTAAGTGAGGTGCTGAACATGGTAAACATTACAACTTGACAACACTAGAATGTCAGCATCATTGTGGGCATAGCATTTATCGTAAAGAACCACTGTCCCCTTGGTACAGCTTCACAGAGCCTCAGTGTGGCTGTAGACTCTTGTTTTAAATGTTACATTTTAAGATTTACTGATTAAAAACAATAATCAATAAAATATCAGTAAAATGGAGATGTTCCAAGAGTCCAAATTGATGACATCAGATGTTTTGTCCAATCAGACAGTCCAAATCCTTCAAAGTGATTACATTAACACTGATAGAACAGAGAAAGACAGCAAATACTGAACTTTCTCCAACCAAGTCCAACTAAAATAACTGTCTCACAGCTTTTGTCTCCATTTTTCCCCAGCGAGAAGTACCAGATTACATAGATTTGTCCAGGAAACTTTTAAGCATCAGCATTTTAATGGGACAAAGCAAAAACTCAAACCATGTTACTGAAGCATCAACAGAACTTCCCTTGCCAAAATATAGGTTGAAAACATTCTTAGGCACCGCCTACTCTCAGATGATTTTTGGTTAAATTAAAAGTAACTCACTGATAATAAGGCAACACAATGGATTTTCCAACTATATTAAAAATGATGGTGGCCACAGTGCAAAAATCTGATCCTTAGAAGTAGAGCTGCAACCAGCAATTATTTTCATGATTACTCATTTAGTTAATAAAATGTAAAGTGATCTAACTGAAGTCTTCACTTTGCTTCTTTTGTTCAACCAACAGTCCAAAACCTAAAGACTCTTCATTTACCGTCATAAATGACAAACAAAAGCAGCAAATCCTCACATTTAAGAAGCTGAAACCAGCAAATGTCTGCTTTAAAACTGACTCAAACAAGTAACGGATAATCAAAATAGTTGGTAATTACATTTCTTTCGATCAACTTATTGTTGCAGCTCAACTTTCTAGGTTGTTTTCTTCATCTATAAAAACGATTGTTATTTAGGTTTAAAACAGAATAACTTATATTATGTATTATTTGTCAATTGAAAGGCTTCTGCATAGCAATGCCGCTTGTCCTCAGAGCCTCTGGAAGAATCAAATGTTGCACTGTCTCTACTGTACACGGACCAGCACTGGACAGAGATGCTACTGTCAAAGAGCTGTTTCTGGGATCCATTACTCCAACCAGAAGCAAGCAGTCTTGCTTAATTAACATGTTGTCTTTATACAGATTCAGTACAATTGAGCAGACTGTTACATGAAACAGACTTCCAAAGGAAATTACAAAAGAACGTGGAATGCAAAAACATAAAAAAAACAAAAAACAACCCTAGTATTTCAAATTTTGTGAAAAGATAACCTTAAGTATTTGTGCAATATTTGTCTGCCTATAAGTAAGATACGAGTGGCAGTAATCCCTGCAATTGGTTTATTTGAGATATTGAAAATCTAATTTTAAAAAATAAAGTTGACAGTTGACAGCCACGTAATGTTTTATAAACAAACATAAAAAGGTCTCACGTGTGACATGATTCGATGGTGTCACTGCAACATTTCTTTATAAGACAGTCCCGAAATCAAACACAAAAAGGCAAAAGCTCTTTATACAATGTCAGCATTTTAAAGACGGAAGATGACACTTGATGAAGATGAGGAAAAAAAAAAAAAAAGATGGCATAGTCCTTTTTTTTGTTTCAGGAAGTGATGAACTGGACGTTGTGTGTGTAAAAGCATCAGAGTTCATGCACACACGCAAGCATACACACATTATCCACAGACTGGATCCTCAGTCCGTTCAGTCCGTTCCGGGGAGATGAAGTGAAAGAACGCTGAATTTGACCTGTTTTGTTTGTCTGCTACCCCTCGACCCGCTTACTTCTACTCAGTGATTTCCTACGTTTCACAGAATGACTTGACAACACCCTGAGAACTTGCTTGGACTTGTATTTCACTTCAACAGGTGGACAGACCAAAACCGTGAGAGTAAGAGGTTCCAAATTGAGAAAAAATAAAAATCGCACCCTTAACGATGGACTTGAAGGTTGGTGGCCTCGGCTCCCTGTCTAATTGTTTAACATTGGTATAAAATCCTGCCCTTCCTCTTTGGCTCTGAGGGGCTGAAAACAAACAAAACCTGGAGTTTTTACTTTAAATTTCATTAGTTGAACATTTCTTCCTTTTGAACTAAAATGTGGCTGTGCTAGAAATGTCTTGACACGGTCGTATATTTACATTTGGCCAGTTATCTGCAGGCATTACAAAAATACGCCAAACAATAAAATGGGCCCAGGAATGCAAGGTGCATTAGCAATGGCTGTTTGAACAGTGTTGAAGTGTTCTGGAGTGGACTGTTTTCATTACACTTGCAGATTTGGGCAGTGGGTGAGGTTATGGGTTGGTGAGGTTGATAAAATGGCAGACCAGCCTCACTAACAGAATAACTTGTGTGTGGTAACAGAGAGAGCACATCTAATGCGCTCCTTCCCCCAGCAGAGTATCATCCTTGTGGCCGCGGAGGCTTACAGAGGGCTACTGTGGTCAGCGATCAGTGGGTGTGGTAGCCAGCAGTGCTCATGCCAGCCTGGTTGGTTAGCACAGTCCCGTTGACTCCCTGCCCGGGTTCCACCATGCCCCCGTTGCTCACAGCGCCCACGCCTGTCCATCCAGCACCAGCATGTAAATGACTGAAAAGAGCAGACAGAAACAATATGGTTTAAAAAAAACGTGTCAGACTAATTTTACTCTTGTTACTTCAAGCATGTTGAAAAGGACTGGACAGTTATCAGATTTCAATAGAGCTAAGTGGAGCCTGACCGATCTCCCAAGTGGGTTGTGGCGACATACCCGCCCCCCCTAAAAAGATAGTGTGTTGCAAGACTCAACTCTCTGTCTGAAGTATTTGGCATAAAGGTTTAGTTCCTCATTTAATGACTTTGCCATTACATAATATATAGGGACTTTTATTGTGAAACCCTGTTAGTATGGGCAGTGTAACTAAAGCATTTCTGATGCCCCATTTAGTGTTGTAGTGACAGTAACTGGCACAGAAAATGCCATGACAAAGAAAAAGAACGAGCTTCCGTGAGGGTAAACAAAGTATTTTTCCCTATACTCGTGTCCTGCTCGTCTCTGGTACTCACTTGTAGCCCTGCTGATCCCAGGTCTGTCCATAGACTCCATAACTCGGCACCTGCCATCCATTGGGCACATACTGACCAATCTGCTGCGTGTTGCTGTACCACTGACCCCACTGACTGTAGGGCTGCGCTGCGAAGCTCACCGTGTTCTGCTGACATACAGAAGAATATTTCAGGACGCAGAGGATCACGTTACAGCGGCATCGTACAGCAGAACAGGATCTCACAGTCAAATAAACGAGCAGTCTAACAGTCCATCACCAGGGATTTAATTTAGATTATAGACAAACAACATGTTGTATTGAGACGATCTTGGTCCATACCTGTGGCATCTGTACTTGCTGTATGGGGCTGACCATGTCTGTTGTTTCTTTGCCCCAGTAACACTTCACAACATAGCCCTCTATGGATGTGCCATTGACAGATACGATGGCATGAGCTGCTGCTTCATGGGAGCTGAACCTGCACACAGAAATTAGATTGTTTAATTTTATCTTACATTTACGTGAAATGCATCTGTGACAGTTTAGCCTTCAGTGCATTAAGCAAACAGCCATCAGGTGAGTCAGAAAGTCAGCTTACCTGACAAATGAGTAGCCTTTGTCTGGGAAAACACGTATTTCCATTATTTGGCCGAAGGGTGAGAAGGTCTGTCTCATAATTTGCTCTGCAAACAAACAAAAAACAAAACGTATAATCCATGCGCAGATATTTATTTTAACACTTCAACTTACTACTGTCGACAAAGTAAGACTCACCTGTGAGACCCATTGTGACTCCCCCACAGTAGACGGTGCAGTTGCTGGGGCTGGACTGGTTGACCACCTCATCAAAAGATAACTGCTTGCTATTGGATGCTAAAATAACAAAAGTTTAAAATCTTTATTTTAAAATATGAAGAAAAAAAATTAACCAACAAACTGTAAAATGGATGAATGAATGAATGAATGAATGAATGAATGAATAACTGGGCTCTGAACAGCACATCTAGAGTAATCCAAGTATCTTGACTGATTTGAAAAGATGTTGAACTCACTTTCATTCGCAGTTTTCGGAGCAGGCTTCCTCGTGGCCCAGTTGGTCCGTATCTGCCTCCCTCCCAGCCACTGTCCACCCATCTGCTGGATGGCGTTCTCTGCATCCTGAGTACACAGAGGAAACAAACTGCTGAGTCATCAGCTGAACATCAAATACAAAGCATCTGACTGTAAGCCCTGTTCTCAAAAATCTCAACCTCCTAATGTTTTTCTCAGTCCTCTAACATGGGCATCACTGGCACACTTACCCATTTGTTGAAGAAGGAGACAAAGCCATAGCCTTTAGATTTACCTGTGGCCATGTCTTTCACCACTCGACAATCCCTGTGGAACAAATACAACACACAGTCAGTCAAGAATTTATCATTAATCAGGTCTCAATAAAGATGCTGACATTATTAAATATACTTCATACATGACTGATAATTATTACCAAACGGCACTCACGATATTTTCCCAAAAGGAGCAAACGCTGCTTTTATGTCATCTGTGGTTATTTCAGGACTTAGATCTCCAACAAAGACATGGAAGTGACCTAAAAAGCAACAGGTAAAAAAAATATGTATTCATTGTCATTAACATGATTACAGTTATGATTACAATTCTGCATTAAGATGTTGCCAATTTTCTTGGACAAAACTACTCAACCCACTCAAGTGAAAAACAAGTCATTGGTGAGGTTTAGAATAAGGGGATGAGGTTCAAGAAATATTTTTTAAAAAATCACAATTAAAAGCGTATAAAAAAGTTAAATGGAGTACAGCTATAGGGTTTCACAGTCCAATGAATATGCATACCTACTATGTTTATGTACTATATTACTGCACAACCTGACAGAGTTTAACATCTCCACTATTTTATGTCTTGGATTCCTTTTTTGCTTTCATGATTTTCTTTACACATATATTTGTGTGAGCACTGCTGCAGGGAATCCGTGACCTTAGAATTTCATTGCCAAGAACTGCTTTGCTACAACTGTTGTACAGATGAAAATAAAGAACATGAACTTGTCTTTTTTGTGAATACTGTAGCCCAGACAGAATGCAATATACAGAGTATTGTGGATAAAGAGAATTCTGATCAATTCTACCTTGAAACCCCTTGGTTCTTCAAGGAGAAATAATGTAGGCATGAGATTTATTTCTACTCACTGCTTGTGTCTTTCTTTTGGCTGGTTGGCGTCGTGGCCCAGTTGACCTTGACTTCCTGTAAGAGAAACAGTTGTAGAGACGAGGAAGAGGAGAAAGGTGAGAAGTGAAGTACGCTTGCAGAAGAGAGGATGGTGCTTTTTCTTTGATTAGAGGTTTTGTCACACACCACTTTTACAAAAGGTTATATTTTGTGATTGAGATAGTTTTTTTTTTTATTAAATAAGCTGGTCTCTGTATGCCACATTTGGGTTCTTAAACCACCACTACAAATTGATTCATCCATTGTTAATATCTAATTTTACAAACCTTTGCATTAATAATCAAACAGTATAATACAGTGGAGAATATAAAGGGATATCACCTTCATAATCAGGAACATTTCAGTCTCAGTCTAGTAAAAAAATTTGGAGCAAAACTGTAGGAAGTAAGGTCCAAATAACAAGGGACTTACAAACAAGTGATTTTTACGAACTTGTTATACTCCTCAAATGGTCCTTCAATACCTGTTGAGGATAAAATATTTTCAACTGAATGTATTTCTCTGGAAGTTGCTCTTATGTGGATTCTATGTGGAAATAAGTTTGCAAAAAGAACACATAGCAGTAAAGATGTAGGGGCACAGAAGAGCATTAATTAAAGGAGATCAAAGAATGTTACACGTAGCATGATTACACAGCAGGGCCATGTTAAATCAATTCATACACATATGGCAAACTCACTTAAGGAAAATCTTGATTAAAGCAGAGACAGCATGGTGCATGAAGTGACAGTAAAACAACACTATTCACACTTGAGTAAATTCCTGAAGTCAGTCATCAGTTTATTAGTTATGCCTGTAATGTAATCCAATACAAAAGCCTGCAACACCTGCATTTAACGCTTACAATGTTCAATGTTTGTTATAACAATGCACACTTAAAAACTATTCAACTAGTATGGGGACAACTTACCCTAACAATACACAACATGTGTTAAGTCAATTTAAATGTTCTTTTTTTACTTAGTTGCTCAAATGTCTAAACTCTAGGGGTGTAACGGTACATAATCCCAAAAAGTGACGGCATGGATGTCATGGCTCTGTGCAAGAAGTCATGTGAAGAATACATCTGTCACATTATGGTGAAATCATGTAAGTGGGATTGAGCATAACCGTTCAGATCCACGCTACAATCCACTCACCACCGTCAAACAGCAAAAGCAGAAGATGACGAAGCAATTAAACAAGAGGAAGAAGAAGACACCGAGACTGATACGCTGCGGCTAGATAAGACACCACTTCTTACAAATCAGCAGTGTGGTTGAGTTTTGGGCGGCGTGCTGGTGTTGCTTGACAGTTGTGTGAGGAAACACATCAAATACATGTATTTAAAAAAAAAATGTAGTGCAACAAACTTGCTCTACAGTCTGTCAAAAATAAATTAAAAGAAACCTACATTTTGATTTTTGGTATTCTTTAGTTTCTTTTATCCCCCAATGTACCGAACCTCGACCCCAAAATCGTAGTACGTACCCAACCATGACTTCTGTGTACCGTTATACCCCTAATAAGCTCTGTAGAAAGGTTATATCAATGTTGAACTATTTTGATAAGCAAATAAACATTATTTCAGGTCATTTTTTAAGCAAAAATCCCTCCAAAATGTAATTGTTCCAGCCTCTCCAGTGTGAATATTTGCTGGTTTTAACCACCATCTCAGATATTAAAAACTAGTCTTTGGTTTTGAACTGTTAGAGGAAAACATTAACTTTTTCTATCTGTTAAACAATTGATTATCATAATTTCATTATTAGTAGCAGTAGTTACTAGCTGCAGCCCAAAGGCTGTGAAGTGCAAATAATGAAAATTCTGCTTATTGTGGCTGCTCAAACCTCGATTATATTGTGCCACAGATCATAAATTGTGCAATAATGGTAACATTGTTAAAAGACAACTATAATTGGAATTTTTCAGTCACGTAAACAGGCTGCATACGCTACAACAATCTCGTAATTCATTGACCCTGATTACTCTGTATACATTAAGGCTTTCATGCTTTGAATCCCTACCATGAGAATCCAGGAAAAATTACCAACAATCTCACATTGTGAAGTATTTAAATATTAAAATGACCCAAGTCATTTGAGATTGTGCACAGAAGAAAAATGTGCACAGGGGGAATAAAACAAATTAAATGAAGTGGAGCAGGAAGATAAGGTTTAACACGATACAAGCTTTTTTCAGCTGCTTCATTTGAACCCTGCCCACCCAGCCTTGCCCTAGTTGACTCACCCAGGAGAATTGATTGCTTACCTTACCCAGAATTTTCCGACCATTCATGGCTGCAATTGTGGCAGTGGCATGTCTATGCTCATAGAACTCCACAAAGCAGTAAGGATCATGACCTGCTGTCTGTAGCGGACACAAAACAAACATTTAACTGAAATGTCACATTCAGTCATCTGCTTTTTTAGTCAGAAATGTCATTAAAAGGTTGAATAAAAGACATTTGCGGGAATGTCAGAAATGCTCCTTTTTGTCTCAGCCGGCAGGGGAGGCGTGTTGTTAGTAGTACTGAAGAGTTAGATCAACGCCAGAATGGAAGGGTATATGCATGTGGCAGATGAGCAGCTAACATGTATTCATGTTTGTAGTTTCAGATCGTTTTTAAAAAAGGAGCAAAGGACAAGCGATTTATAGAGCAGATAGTGTTCTGAAGCCAAAAGAAAAATGCAAATGATCACTGTGGCCACTATTCAAATTAAAGTACATATAATGACATCAGCATTTGTTTTAAAAGGCAGGCTGTATAGTCCTGGCCACTGGAAAAATTGAGAGGAAGTGATCACAAGCAAAGCAAAATGTTAATGCATGAGGCCTGTTGTGGCCAAAGCATGTTCTCAAGAGAGAGACGAAACCGCAACATGGAATCAAAAAAAGATGACAAACTTACATCTACTATCATTTTACAGCTCTTGCAGGGTCCAATCTGGCCAAACAACTCCAAGATGAGGGCCTCTGTCACATCCCTGGACAGATTCCCCACATACCTAAATTGTTTTTTTAAAAACATGGACAGAAGACACAGACAGTACTAATGAATGTTTTGTGATGTAATAGCTGATTTTTGATCTAGTGTGGGTGCCGAAGCAGGAGCAAGCTTTTCCTCCAATTATATGAAAATCCAGCCTGGGAGAGAAACACCAATGGTGGCCTGTGACTTGTTAGGCTGTCCCAAAGGAACTGTATCAGCAGTCCCTGGACAGGCTGGTTTTTAGATTGTTTTTCATTACTACACAGGCCTATGCACTGCTACATACAGAAATATTTGCTGTCTGGACTACAAATAGATATAGGGGAGGTACGAGTGGAGCAGCTCTGCTCATTTTTCCCCAATTGTTTTGCGTTTGCGTCTCTATTTCCCTAATTTTCCCTATAAAGATTAAATGGCTTTATCTTTTTGATTAAAATGGTGTTAAGTCTCTTTTGTGTTTTAGGGTTGTAACTAGAGTTGCAACTATTTATCGATTAGTTTTCAGCTATTAAATTAATCGCCAAATATTCTGATAGGCATTGAAAGGTCAACTCGGATTCAAGCTTCTCAAATGTGAATATTTACCAGTTTCTCTTTCAGTTGTCATCTTAGGCCTAAACCCATTTTAAAGACCAAATACCTAATAAATTAATCAAGAAAATAATTGACCATTAAAACAGTTGTAATATTAAACTACATATTTAAATAAATAACTTTAGTGTCAACTCAGCCTCCTTTCTTTGAGGTAATTTTATGCTCTAATCAGCAGTTGCTGTCACAAAGGAAAGGAATTATCATGGATATTTTACCATTAGAAACTTGATAAAATCAGATATCAGCACCCAGAAATAGGCAGATTTCAAGTGCACCTTCAGTATCAAAGGCAGTTAAATCTCAAGGCCGTCCAGATAAATGATCTGGAGTCTGCACTTAAGAATAAGCTCACCAGCCAAACATGAAGTGCACCTCAGGACAACCAACATCATTGATATCCCAGCTATTGACCTTGTCCTTACATCACTGCTGGCTTTAAATAGAGTGAAGTTCTGAACCCGCTAACAAAAATAACCCAGTTCCCAAATTAACATCAGCATTAGCACGTTACTATTTATCGAGGTTTCTGCTAACAATACAAATGTTCCTGGGCCTTTGCCATAATTATTCTCTCGCCCGAGTAACGCTATGGAGGTGATTGCAGACCAATCTCCATAGAAAAAACAGGCAGTTTAGTGTTCTCCTGCTCGTCGTCATTTTTGCTTGCAGTATATCACAGCGTCTGATATGTTTGGCTGGTATCTCTAGGCCGCTATTTCGTTCGGCATATGCGTAACACACCACGCGTTTCATTTTATTAATAATCCTGCTTTCACAATTTTCTTGACGAGCAGTGTGAACCGACGGGTTAATTTAACTAAGATGTTTCTGGAATTAGCTTGCTAGCATTAACGCTTCTGCCGGATTTTCCGATGCGTTTGTGTTTTGTTAAACCGCGTTAGCTTTGAAGAATACTGACGAACGATTATTCATTTTGTAATTGAGCGAGAGGTCCAGTCTTTACACGCCAGAGAAAGGAACATTTTTGGACTGAAGTGCGCGCTGGATAATAGGCTGCCAGTGGATGTTAGCTAGCTACGTGACGAATACAAGCGGTTAGCTAACGGGAACGCAGGAACACACACTTACAGGGTTTTGGGCTGGTCATCGTCCATTCTGTTGAAGTTGCTGGCCGAGAACAAGTCGCGACCCTGAGAGCAAATCCACGACTGTCGCGGGCAGCTGCCTTTGACACCGTCAAGTTATTTTATTGCGCAGTATGAACTGATTTACCACCGCTGTTAGCTCCAGAGTGAACAATGGGTAGCCGACAAAGATGGCGGAGCGACCGGGGCCGACACGAAACACGCATGCGCAGTGGCTCAACCAAGGGCTACTTAACTAGCCATATTACAAAATACAGTCGGATGTAAACATGACACGCACGTTTCATATGAATAAACGAGAATTCACCGATTAAGTCTCTTTTCTCAGTTTTTTCTTGAAGAATACGAGCAGTTCTTACAGATATTAAATCTCATCAGCTGCTCGTAATGTCGAAAACGTAATTTTACTGGTCGATTTCAAGATTTAAGTCTATTTTGCTTCTAATTAAGGAGGACAACACTGGTGAAATAAATAAAGCATTCAATAAATAATTTAACATGTTTTCTTTTAAACTAGTCGAAAGAAAATGTTCAAAATACACATTTAGGTGTTTTTAGTTTTACACATTTATGCAAATTCGGAAACTTTTAATTAGATGGCCTCGTTTGCATATTAAAACATGAGCTATAAGAAAACATCTCTATTTATTTATTGCTCTTGCATATTTTAACATTTCTTTCATTTCTTTTTGTCATTTATTCAACCCTCGTATTTACATTTCTGATTAAGAATTATACTGAAGACAAAAACATGTAACAATAATAAATACATAAAATTAAGAAATCATAAGTTTAACACTGTATTTCCAGCCATGTTTAATAGTCCATTAAACTGTCTTTTATCAATTATGACCTGCAAAAACATGTATTTTTACAGCTGGTAACTACTGCAGGTAGAAGTATTCTATATTTTTGTATCACTATACACACTACCAGTCAAAATTTGACTCCCTTTAAGGTACAAATTTTCTACAAGAGACAATCTGTGTTATTATATCAACATTTCTGAAAACATCATGCAGATGAAATGTTTCACTTCACTATGATCTAAAATTAAAATGTTGTCTTTGCCCTGTCCACTGTACCTCAGAGTGTTTAGTTCATCTTTTATAAAATGTTCTTTGCACTATTACTCAGTGTCTTGGTATTCTTTCTAAAATGTTCTCTTTGCACAATCCACTGTCAGTGTTTAAAAACAATTACCTGCCCGGTTTATAATTCAATGAGTTATAACATAATCACGTTTTTTAAAGATATGAATCATTTGATTTAGTTCTCAGCATCTGAAATGGCAAATTAGATACTTAGAGACCCAACAATAAAATGAGAAAATCAAGATTTATTGTCCATGTAAAATTTATTGAGATGTTATTTATGGCATAGACGATTTTATGCAGACAGCTTTAACTTAGTTTCTGTGTGTAATATCTGATAAAAAAAAAAAAAAATTCTTGTAGGCCTGCAGCCACATTTATTGTATTTAAAAACACGACGGCTAAATTGTACTTTACTGTGTATTACAAACAGCACAATACAACTCAAAATTGCAGCTTCACTGTTTTCCTGCTTGATTGTGTGTCTGGTAATTTCATGGAATATCATGTGTTTTAGAGGTATTTTTAGTTTGTGACATATCTGAAAGAACATTTTTGCTCAATAAAAAAAGACATCAGCGGAATCAGCCCTTCCAGATGTGATCAGCTGGAGCCACAGAGCCAATCACAACAGAACCACCATAGTGTTTATAAAGTCTAGGGAGGAACAATGTAAACATAAACCTGATTTAACTTAACATCATCTTTAAATTATAAATTATATTATCTAAAAAACAGAAGACAAAACTCCCATAAGTGCAGAGGTTTCCATGGCGGCACCCTGACGCTGCTACATGCTGCTCTGATGATACAATCCTGTGCAGTGTAGCCAGCTGTGAGGACAGAGAGGAGTCGCGCCCAGTGTCTCTGCTCTGTCCCTCCCTCATCTCGGGGAGATGTTGTGGTCACTGACCAGTTTCTCCATCCTCTTTATCTTGCGTTTGTTCTTGGGCATTGGTTTGTCGTACATGCCGTTCTTCAGCAGATGCTCCTTGCTGTGATGGATCTGAGCGCCGTGCTGCAGCTGGAAGGAGCACAGTGCTTTCAGGGGCCTCAGCAGAACCTGGAGGACGAAGGAAGAGCGATGACTAGCTAACTCAAAGTAATGAACCTACAGGGATTTGTTCCTTTCGGCGCTAAAGAACAATGTAGGGTCTTTTGACTGACTGATCACGTTACCTCTTGGATGTCATCATTCCGCTCCAGGATGGACAGGGCGACAGCAGCACATTCCAGCGTGGACAGACAGATGTTGGAAGGTTGGGTGCGGATCACATACTGACTGGACAGAGTCCTATTCAGCTGCACCTGTTAACCAGAGCACAGGTGGTCAGTAATGTGGGTGTGGCAGTGGTGTTTATATTGCATTCACATGTACGAGGGATTCAGAGGAAAGGAGGCATACATGTAATCTAGCTTTACTGTTTTGAATTACTCTATCAATCTGATACAAACAGGTAAGCACGTCTTGCGTACTGGTTAATTTAAACAATTTCATTGGAAGCAAGAAATTGTTATGATAAATCAGCCAGCTGGAGCTAAATAAGTAGTTGTCCACAGTGTTCACTTGCCCACGTTTGAGAGATATTTTCTTTTATTTTTGCTTTTAATTAGTCACTTCATGTGGGGGAGGCAGCTTTGCCACCAGTGGGTGTAATCGAAGAATTTATAGTGTCTCCGGTGGACAGGGCACTCTTCTCGGTTCCAGTATGATTTTTGTATTCAGGGTGAAACATAAAGGCAATTTTATCATATAGAATCTTGACTAAGATATATGTAAATAGCCTCAGTGACTCAATGGTTAGCAGTGACTAAAAAAATAAATAAATCTTTTTTCAATTCCTGTTCTCTTTGCATCTAACCACAACCTCTTGACATGTGACAAGACAGTTACGCAAACCTGTTTTGGCAGGTGGAACAGGCTGTTTTTGAGGAACATGTTTTTCGCCTGGCTCCAGGTGCCGTCTATGATGATCACATTATGCTTCACAGTCCCTACTTCCTGGTATTGCACCAACTCCTCCAAGTTCTGGGATTTGGGGCCCGGATACAGGATCAGCGTTCTGCTGTCCCGACACACCGCAGCCAGCTCTGGGTGCCTGAGAGGAGGAAATAATGAGACAAAAATTATATATATAGGAGAATTCACTCACAACATTTGGAAATCATTGTGTTAACAAGATATAGAGCTTACTTTTCCTCATTGAACCTCCTTCCAACTATAACGTTGCATTTTCCTTGCGGCAAACAAGCAGCAAGTAGAGGAACTGTGCGAAGTACTCGGCTCTCCTGAAAGAACAACAGAGGTTAGAACAGTTAATTTAAGCAAGAGTCGCTCATAAAGGCATCATTGTAATTAGCTGGCATGTTTTTAAATAGAAAGTTTTTAGAAGGCCATACTCACATCACCAACCACAAAAATAAATGTTACAATCAAAGACTTCTAAGACTGAATTCACCTGTTAATTTTTGGGCGGAGGAACACTATCCTGCTGTGGCTTTTACTGATGCAGTATTCTTATATTAAACTCAAATTACTTAGCGTCATCTTTAATAACCCGACTTGCTTTGCCCAAAACAAAACATCTAAGGACTTGACTGCATGACTTGAGTGACATATCTGGTCATAACTGAAGGTGACTTAAATGAGTGTGTAACAATTGTATCTCCTGTCATTTATCATTTATGACTGAATGGGGACAAATCCACAGTTATCTATCTGTGAATCACACAAAGTCCTGGCCACAACAAGTGGTCTATGAATAATAGTCTATGAACACTGAATAATCTTAAACGGCAAAGTAACTAGTAACTAAATTAATCAAATTAATGTTGTAAAAGGAGATGGGGTGTATAAAGTAGCAGAAAAGGGAGATACTCAAGTGAAGTAGCACCAATTTGTACTCTTAAAATCATTCTTAGGATTATTTCATCACCGGTTGTTCTAAATTTGGGGATCAGGAAGTAATATCTTAATGGACATGAGGAAATATTAGAACAACCAGAACTGTTAAAATGGACAGTTTTGGAAACCTGTCTTTTGTTGCATATATGACATGGTTGGAATTGCTGTCTTGCTTCAGGTTTATCGATAATACACTCACCTCTGCGGGGTGCTGCACGACGTACAGACATGATGACACCTCCAGGGGTTGTGATGGAAGAAACGGACAGAGACACACCTTCTGAGGGCGACTACATGGGAGGAAAGTTGAAGACGTGAAGCTGTGATTGCCCACTTATACTCCCCCAGCCTAGCCCCATCTCTCTGTTTCAGTTGGTCTTGAGCCTTTTTCTGTAACGTTATAAATCTGTAGCCTCATTAAAACATGCCAGTTATTTGAGGAAGAGGAGGATGGGGAGAAGGTGGAGGACGGGGGGGGGAGAGTCGAGGGGGTTTTCTTTCCTGCCTGGTCCAGACAGTCTAACTTGGCTAGCTAGCAGCATTAGCTTCACTTTAATTCAGCTCACCGGCACCGTAAACACGTCGGTCTTCTCTCACCAACCTCCACCGGGAGGGCTGCCAGGTCGCCGAAAGCGTCCACTAATCCATCTTCCGTCGAGGAGCTGTCGCAGGTTTCTGTCCCGTTCTCTTCAGGAGTAACTGACGAGTAGAGACTGTGGACATTGTCCATTGCGGGGTTAGCAAAAAGCTAACTTATCGTAGAAGTCAAACAGAGCGCCGGCTAGGGAAGCTTCGGCATAGAAATAGACTAGCTAGAATGGCCGACAACCAGTATTATAAGCCGAAGGTCGTTAGCTATTATTTTAAAGTAATGTATTTTCCTTACGAGGCTCGAATTATTTATTATTCCTTTGTCTTTATATCGTATAACTCGAATCACCGTCAGCTAACCACTGCTTGCAAATGTAACGCAGCTACACTGAGATATGTTAGCAATTTAAGCTAACTGTCAGTTAGACTAACATAATTTTGCTAACTTCCGTTAAGTTTCCAATAAGCTTTGCTCGTATCTTATTAGCAATTATTGGTCACCTCTTAATGCTTAATTGCGAAAACGTACATTTATTGGCTTTGTGGATTGGCATAACTGCTCTATCTGCTGTATTTCTATGACAGTGCGACTTCTTCGTGTAATAGTTAATGGCGAACTCAACTCACTGCTGCCACCTGTCGACGTGGAGGACAAAAGTCATTTAAAAGGTTAGAAAAAAAGGAAAATGCCGATTTTAACACTATGTGTCGCCATAAACTTCTCTTAAAAATGATTTGATTAAAAATGAAAAAGTGCACTGGTAGAGTGAACTTCACTGAGAATTTTAGATTAACAAAATGACTCCAAGCATCTTTTTCCACTTTATAATCTCTAAAATAAGTTTTCATATCGGCGCATATCAGACAACTATACACCGATAGTGTACCAATATATCGCTAAGGCTCTAGTTTAGGATAAATACTGCACTGTCTGGCCTAAAAACAGCTAATTTCCATTGGCAAAAATAAATAAATAAACATGGTCATAAATCTTTGTTCTCTACCTGATATTTGATGTGGAGCAGATTGACACATGTTTCAATTTGGCATTAATTTTAGTGATGGCAGTTTTAGAAAACATATAAGTAACACATGTGCATGTTTGCATATATTATACACACTTTTTCTGGCTGTTTACAAGAGAGAATATGGTACACAGACTTCTGGTTGAGAGTCAAGATATCCGGTTAACAGCCAGAGAGGCTTATTTATAGCTGAAGATCTACCCAAACGTTGCACAAACAGACACATGCACTCTCACACTTTTTTATTCACACTGGTGACCCAAACCTCACCTTTCAAACAGGATATGATTCATGCACAACAGCCAACCTTCTACACCGGAGAGACTCGGTTAACCCTCAAAGACATACAACGCATTTTTGGGGGCTTTAACTTTCAGTCTGGCTCATTTAAAGTCACAGTTTTTTATTGATTTAATTTATAAAAAAGAAAAACGTCTGTCAAATGTATTTATTTATTTATTTATTTTACTGTGAACTCATACAGAGCCCTGGGAAGTTTAGCTTTTTATTTAAAAAGATGTGCTTGGATGCTTCAGAAGCTGCAACCATCGGCGCAGGTGAAGAAACTACGTAGGTTTCTTTAGATCAATGTCAAAGAGCACGCAATGGCGTGATCACGTTCACTACGGAGCCCCTGGATGGCCAAACAAGACACGTGTGATACCACTGAAAAGCCGAACGACTCAGCTTTCCATGAGTTTTGAAAGCGTATGGAAAACGGTCTTTGAGGGTTAACCTGGAGAAACAAAGGAAAACGTCCTCCTCTGGATATCTGATCAGTGCGAGTTTTGAATGCATGCAGTCTGAGTACAGGCGGGTACAAATGAGAGCAAATTATAAAAACTAGACTGAGATATACATCACACTCTTTTTAAGAATTTATCTCAGTTGGTTTAGCTTAATTCTGCTGTGATTTTAAGGCACTTGATATTAAACTTAAAAATACCGCTGCTCGCTTAGAGTATTATACAGTGTCCTTTATCTTTAGCTGGTTCAGTCGTTGGGACAGTTGAACTATCTTCTGTTTTTTCTGGATCTGTTTTACCCAAATCTGCTGACTTAACACCTGCCTCCTCTGGTTCAGTTTGTTTTGGAGATACCTCAGTCTCACTTGTTTTCCCTTCTTCTACTGCTTTAGTGTCCTTCCCCTCAGCTGGTTTTGGTTCGCTGTTTGTGACAGTTATTTCGCTGTTATCTTCTAAACTTTCAGTTTGTGCGGCCAACACACTCTCAGGCAGAGCAAACGTTTCCTCTCCGTCTCCGTCTCCCTCGTCGGCGGTCTCGGCCGGCGATGCCGTCTCTTTCTCCTCCACCCTCTGCTCCTTCCCACCAGCCTCTTCTTCTTCCTGTAGAGCGACGTCAACCGGAGTCAGAGGTGTTAGGTCCAGGCATGCCTTAGGAGAGGAAGTCGCCTTTTTTCTTGGAGGGGCGACTGGCTTTTGCACCTCAACATCTTGTTTCCACAAGTCTTGATCTCCATGCCTGTGTTTCTCATCCTGAGCTGTTGGAAGATCATCTGAAGTTCCCCAGTCGAGTTCATCCGGGGGAAAGTCGAAGCTTGAGATGCCGAGGGGATCGACTGGGATTTCAGCAACATTTTCAACCTTGATTGAAACAGTTTTGTTTTTCGTGCTTTTGCTCTTCGTCACTGGTTGGATTTCGTCCTCTTCGAGTGAGCGAACAAAAGGCTCTAATTCACACGGAGAAGAATTGGCGCTGGATCTGAAGAAGTCTGTGACTTCCTCCTCGGAATTTGGGATCTCAGTTTTGTCAGGCTTGGACACCATGCTAAATTCATACAGATCTTGAGTCAGCACTCGAGGACCTTCTTCTTTTTGGCATTTTCCACTTGCGGTTGGTTCCATTTCCAGCACGGGAGTCTCATCTATGAGGACATACTTCTCTAAATACCCCCTGGCCTCTCGGTCTGAATGCCTGCTGTGGAAAGACTTCTCAGAGGTCAGACTCTCCGTATCTTCTTCTTTTTTACGACTGCCGATTGCCTCCTCGTACAGGTCCGTGTAAAGGAACGCCATGGCTTTGGGCTCCTCCAGCAAAATTTGGTCGATGATTTTGGGAGGTCCTTCCGGGAGAAAGATTGGAGTCAGGATTTCCTCTTGGCTTCCGAACAAATTCGAACCGCTCGGTTTTGAGGGAAGTCTTGAGCGTGCACCTTCAGCTT
The DNA here is from genome assembly GCA_963678695.2 of Diplodus puntazzo. Classification (NCBI taxonomy): domain Eukaryota; kingdom Metazoa; phylum Chordata; class Actinopteri; order Spariformes; family Sparidae; genus Diplodus; species Diplodus puntazzo. The sequence goes on along the minus strand of OZ023173.1, from coordinate 22,103,471 downwards.
CTCCGCCTTCTTGACTTTTCAGGTAGTCTTCTGTACCTCCGTAGAAGACTTCATCAAGAAGCTCACTGGTGATTTCCTCTAAACTGATTGTGTCTGACTTGTCATTATGCACAGTTGTCGTTGCGGTGTTGTCTTGAGTTTGCGCAGGATTCTCGATGTCCTGGCTCTCAGTGGTAACCTCGGCTTCTTCTTCTACCTGTCCTTGCGCGATCACAGCAGGACTTCCTGGAGCTTGCGCATCAATCAGGGTGAATGCCTCAAAGTAGTCCACATTTCTAGGAGCTGCTCTACCTGGAGGTCTCGCCACCGGAGCTCCTGGTGGATCCATCAGACTCCAAGGCGAAGGCTTGACTCGGTCACTACCCGCTGCAGCTGATTCTGTTGTTGAAACGATCAGTTCGTAGTCATTCATCTCTTCAGTCGCTTTAGGAACAAGGCTGTCCTCCAGATATGAAAGATTGTCCGCCATTTCTTTGCTTTCCTCTTCGTCAACCGTTGCCAGTTTTGGTGGAACAACAATGTTGAGGATTTCAGAGCCCTCAGACACCAAGCTGAACAGCAGCTGCTCTTTATCTTCCAGCGGATCGTTGGCTTCTTCGTCTCCTTCTTCGTTTTTCACGTTCGGCTGTGAGACTCCGACTAGCTCCGGCCTTCCTGAGATGTTCTCAGAACTGAGAGCCAGGACGGCTTTGCTCTTCACTCTCTCTTTAGTTTTCTTCCGTCTTGAAATCAGCTCCTCATCCATGACGAAGATAATCTTTCCTGCTGGAACAGACCCAGGTGTTGCTGGCCGGACTGCAACCGGAGATCCGAGGTCCACGGTGGAGTTTCCAGACTCAGATGCCCAAGGCGTGTTGCATCGACTAGGAGTTGTCTCCCACGCAATCCCACTGTCCTCGCCTTGCATCGTCACCATGGAGAAGGAGGAGTCCATCATCAGGCACTGCATCTTAGGACGCACGTTGTCGTCATGGACGGCTTCACGTAAACTGAAGGCACAGTGAAGGAGAAACAAAATGAAAGATTTACAAATCCATCTTGATTCCAGATCTCAGAGGCAAATTCAAGCCATTGTTATTTAATCTTTTTTTTTTAAAATACTTGTATAATATGGAGGATTAAACTGGACAAAACAAAATATATCAATATACCATTAAATGCACTAAAAAAATGAATGGTATTGAAAATAAGTTTAGGCATTAACTGATTTATAAAATATGACATAAATTGATATTTCTTCTTTAATTTACCTCTGTTTTATGAACCTTGTACTATTTATTGACTTTTACATATAACTTTTCATTTTTTTAATGAATCTAATTATTGTTACATTTAGTTATTTATGTTCTTATTTATGTATTTTTTTCTCATATTCCTGAATTTCATTTGACATTTCCTTATGCTTTTCTGCCTCAAATTGCAAATTGTAAAAAATTGTAAATCAATTTTATGTCACATTTCATTTAAATATAATAATATAACGTCTGTTGAATTTGATTGAATATATATTTATTTATTTCACATCAATTTATTCCTGTATGTATTTTTGATTTTGGCAGCTCCGAACCTCCGTAGTTAAAACACCTTCTGAACAAAACGGCTGAATTTTGTTTTTGGGTGAACTGGTCCTTTAAACTACTTAAGAGAAGTGTCGGATGTAGTTTGTGCTGCTGTTGAACTGTGTGGCATTACACAGAGAGGTGCCCGTGGGGTGGACAAAATAACAGAAACACCTCTCAGTATAAAACAGAAGAATTCAATATCACTAAAACGACATCGTACAAAATGATCATGAAGTTGAATCAACAGCTCTCTAAAACACTTTCAGACAACCTGCATGAAGGTAAACAAAGTTGGTGGCTCAGAGGGAATTTCATCCACTGATTGACAGTTTGATACGGGAAGGAATCCAGTTTATGACTGTAACATAAAACTGTTGCGCCTGAGCAGCTTGTTGAAGTTAAAATACTGGACTTCACTCTACTTTTATTAAATCTACAAAGTGAACCTCATTGCACAGAAAACGTTGGCCTTGACGCTGAGCTTTACCTGTTTCGAAGGTGCTCCACTTCATCGCTGGCCTCCAGGTTTTGTTCACTATCTTCAGGTGTCAACGCCGTCATCTCGGCGTCCACGTCTGGCACGGCCGAACCTTCTGTCACAGTATCCATTGTCGTTATATCTTGATGAATTTGTCTTAAGCCTCTCAACACGACTCAGTGCTGCTCTGTTGATCACATCCTAAGCAAAGCGTGCTTGGGTTCACTTTTCATACTCAGCGTTATCTTGAAATAGAAAACTGGTCTTCCTGTGTTTCATGTGAAGCATTTGCAACATGTTGGGAGGTTATTTTGTCATCTGTTCACACCGGGTGAACCCTTACACTTGACATGCAGTAAATAAGTTAATCTGAGTTGAACAGTTTCAGCCTGCGACGACTTTGAGCTGTAAAAAAAATGCAGCTACACGAAGTTATTGCCTCCTCTTATTTTATTCTTGCCAGGTCTAAATATAATGTTGTGCTGGTCGCCTGTATCCGGTGTCAGGAGTCTGTCTGTAGGAGGCAGAGAAGAAAGTTCAAAGTGTTCAGTCTGGTTTTTACACAACTGATCAAGGATCAAACTGGTCCTGTATTGAGCTTTGACATTTGACAGGGGAGTGCTGAGGAAAACAAAGCATATAATAAAAATATAAGACATTTATAGGGTGATGTACTGAACGTATCTTTAAAAAAATGCATGTTGTAGTAAAAAAATCTGCTTTTCTTGACTCGACTTGACCCACACTTCCATGAAAATGTCAACACCTGTTTATGTCCATCACTCAGATACTACAAGGAGTTGGGGAGGGTTGTTTCTTCTAGTCAACAGGTTGTATCTGGGCAAAAGTCGTCCTCATATGTCAACTAGTCTGTTTACCTTTTGTAAACCATAAACATGCACAAGGAACATGGAGGCTAAATATGTACTGGAATTAAACATGCACTATTAAAAGATAATTAAGACATTTCAGTCCTTGTCAACTTCTCCTGATAAACTGAAGAAGAGGGAAAAAAAACAAAAAAAAACAACAGAAAATGGCTTCAAATAGCTTGTGCGACATAATCCACGTCTCCAGAAGCCCCAAACTACTAAACAGGATAAACGTGGTGAAACTGAGAACAACTGGAAATCATAGACACAATAGAAGGACAAACCAGAGTCTGATTGTATACAAGAGGTCACGAGCAAAAACAAAGGTTGAGAACTCATTTTTTTTATGTTAAATAAATGAAGTAAAGTAAAAACAATATTTCCCTTTGAATTGTCAAACACTGAGGCAGGAGTTGGAACTTGTCTTAATTACATTACTTGAGTAAATCTAGAAAGATAAAGATATCATGTTAAAAGTCACCCACACATATATTTACTTGTATATACTGTATTCTATGTATCTGCTGATTATTAGCCTGATTGTCAGAATCAGTGATTTTATTCTCAGCGCAAATAAAATGTGCCGCTTTGGCTCTGATGCAACATGTAATCTGCAAAGTAACAAAGGTTATCAAATACATGCAGTAAATAAATGTCAACATTTAGTGGAATGGAAGAATAAAGAAGCCGAAGATGCAAATACACAAGAAAAGTACAAATACCTCACAATTGACCTATATCAGAGTACAGTACGTGAGTAAATATATTTAGTTACCTTCCATCACTGGTAACTAAAGCTGTCAGATAAATGCAGTGGAGTGCAAAGTTCAATATTTCCCTCTGAGATGTAGAAGAGTAGAAGTATAACGTTGTGAAAAGTACACCACTACTTAAGTAATTGAGTTAATCACTGGTTATTAGTTACTTTCCACCATTGCAGTTCAGACACAGGAGTAGTTAAGTGCCTAAAGAAGACATCAGCTGTTGATGCATATTTTCATATACGTTAACGCCACCTGGTGGCTCTTCTACAAACTATACAAACAAAGTTGAACATAAACTTAATTCTTGTTTTTTGTAGTTGGACAGAAGATATTTTTACTGATTCAACACACACTTCACATGGTATTATGATATTATTAATGTATATTTGTGTGGCTACATATATTTCACTACTTCCTCAGCATCATCTTAGATTGATAACAGGTTCTGATCAGTGAAAGAAAATCACACGAGCCAAAATCGATCATATAGCTTCATTTATTTCTAACACAAAGTCCAGACTTTTGTCACCATCACAGGTTTTTCACATCACAACAGCGTGTCATTTAAAAATACAACTTTGTCTAATAAAGTAATCTCAGGCCCTCTCAGGGTTCGTGACGAGCTCCACGACCAGCATGAGAGCATCGCCTGAACTCCACAGCCTCTTTTCTTCTCTACATTAAATATAACAGCCTCATAACTTAACTTGTTTAAGAAAATAAATATCATAATCACTGTATAATAGGCCTCTTTTGAAATGTCTCTAACACATATTTCTCAGGGAAAGTGAACTAAGCAAATCACCCTAAATAATAACAATATTAATATCATAACATAATATTTATCAACCCGAACCCCCTTCTAAAGCTCTTGGCGTAAAAGGTAATTATTGTGTAACGATCTGAGTAGAAAGCTGCAGGTTTCAGTGTGCATACAGTGTTTTATCTAGTTCTCAGCTTTAGCCCCTCCCTCCAGGCCATCCACGGATCTCTTCCTGGCGAACAGGTGGGTGGGGTCTCGGCCCCTGAAGCCCGGTTGGATGTTGAACACGGGCATGTTCCTCCAGCTGGACGGGTTGTTGAAAGCGCCGGAGCTGGAGCCGGTGGCGCAGGGTTTGTTCTGGACCAGCTGGAGGAAGGTCTCCATATCGGGGCCTAACCGGGCCACGAGGCCGGCCCTCACCGCCGCCACCGTCTGCTCGTCGCAGGCCTGCAGCGACTGCAGCAGAGTGCTGTAATACCTGGACAACAGGACAGAGCAGGGAACTGTGAGTCCACCGTGAAGCGTTGTGAAGCTGGTGTGTTTCCTTCATTTTATTTCTTCTGAATAGTGCTTTTATTGTGAAATGTTTGCAGGAACATGATGGGAAAAAAAATAAAGCCACATTTTGGGCTAAAACCTTTTATAAAAATTATTTATCATTTTGAAGTTAAACTTAAAAGGGAATGTTAAGCGATAAAAATACAATGTGTCACAGTCATCATGATGGACTGTAATGCTGCTACAGCCTCACTCAGGGGCTCTCGTTATGCTCCTGGTACCATTTGACTATTAGCGTGCTGATGTAAGCTGTGTAAGTCAAAGTACATTCTCACAGAGCTTCAACCAGGGCCTTAGTTTATTTATTTTCCCATATTATTATGACTGCGGTGTGTGGGACAGGTGTGTGTGTCCTTACCTGTTGGGGAAGTGAGTCGGCACCTGCACCACCTCTCCGATGGCATCAGGGTTGGTTCGAGCCACAGTGCAGATGTCGAGGCTGGTGTAACACTCTTCCTGCACCTTTAACACGAAAAAAATAAAATAAATAAATAATAAAAAAAAAACTCAGTGAGTGACGATCAGAGAGGAGCGTCGTGGCAAAACTGAGAGTCTGGAGTTCACAAACCTCAGCGATCATCCTCTGGAAGATGTTGCAGCGGCGGATAGTCTGGAAAACCTTGGATGAGATTCCCTGAGAGATGCAGTGCAGACTTTTCTTCACAAAGGTTTTACCCTGGAGGGAAACACACACAAACACACAGGTGAGACAGACAGATGGATGGACAGGTGGATGGAGTGATGGATGGACAGACTGTCAGACCCACCTCCGTGTTGAAGGTGGCAGCAGTGTGGAGGAAGAGTTCACAGATTTCATGCATCCCGTCGGTGTCGCAGGTCGAGTTTTCCAGACAGGAGAAGAACCCGCAGCCCACGGCAACAGCTTCGTTCAAACATCTGGCCACATCAGCTGCAAACAGACACACAGAGTATTTAGCAACTGATTCGTATTTTCATTGGGGATTGATCTGCAGATTATTTTCTCCATTAATTGATTGTGACACCTTCATTAAGCAACAGTCAAAATCTCAAAACCATTAAAAATGATCAAAATTATTAAAATAATTTGAAGGAAAAACAGCAGCTGCTCACATTTGTCAAGCTGAATATGGAGAACTAAAATAGATTTTAAAAAAATAAAGAAATGGCTCAATAAATGTCTTAATATGCCTTTAAATGCACCAAAAAATAAAGTAATTGTTTTATAAAAACAACTTTTTTAAACTATTTATTTCATAAACTATTGCTTAATAAATTATTTGAAATAATGTTAGATCAGTTGTCTCCTGAAGCAAAAATGCATAAAGGAATACAAAAAGATAATACAGAAATAAAAATGTCTGTCAAAATAAATAGGGGGGATAATGCAAAAAGGGGCAAATAATACAGAAACAGAAATGTAAATAAACAAATTACAAACTGAATAAATTATTAGATAAAATTGGAAACTAAATAAATAAGTGAATTGATACAAAGTTAAATGTCACATTTACAAAAAAACACAATGTATACAATTTTTTATTTTATTTTTGGTGCATTAATTGGCATTATAATTAACTTTACTGTATTCATTTACTGTATTGTATTCATGTATTGCATTATTTCTTTATTTTGGCAATTATAGTCCTCCATAGATAGAAGTGGAAAAAAAAAATCTCAAAATCTACCAGTTGTCTCAGCTGCATTTGTATCAACTATTGAGTAGTTTTGTTTGTAAATGAACGAGTAACTAAATCTGGCAAAAAATAACATTTCCTAGTAGAGTAGAAGTAAAAAGTACCAAAAAAGAAGTACTTCAAAATAAAGTACAGTACTTGAGTAAATGTACTGAGTTACCTTCCACCAAACCACAAGAAGAAACAATGACAAACAAAACTGAAGTTTTCCTGAGAACCAGACTCAGAACAGTAAACCAGACTCAGAACAATGAAAACTGATCCAGAACAGAACCGGGACTCACTCGGGCTGTTGGCGGAGAATCGTGCCCGGCGGGGAGCAGCTGCCTCCGGCAGCATCTCGAAGCAGGCGGCGGCGCTGAGGCCGAGGAGCAGCAGCGGAGCGGAGCCGGGCAGCATGGTGTCTTCTCGGGGTGCGGAGGACGGATGAGGTGGCTCTGGTTCAGGTCTTCAGTCGTCCTGGTGGTCCTGCCTGGTCTGCCACATCCCTCCACACCTGGTATTTCTATCATGTCCGGCCGGGACCGACCAATCAGAGAGCACCGTCCCCGCGCGGGGGGGAGCGCTGTTAATGGATTATTCATGAGTGTAATTAACCCACACAGCTAATTGGATATTTCCACTCATACCGCAAGATACACGAAGTTTCCGAACAGGAAGGAGGATAATTTTAGATTCTGTCTCGTTTTGAAGCACAAAACAAAAACTAGGAGAAATATATTCCAAAAATAAAGAGAAGTAAAAATTAGTTATACAAGTTCGGAACTGAATCAGACTGAAAAACAACACAAATGAGTCATAAAAAGTGTCCTTACAGTAAATTGTATTGTTATCGTAAACATGATTCTCTCCAGCTGCAGCGTGTTTTGTTATGAACAGGTGATAATAATTTGGTTTATTTTGGGTTTCCTTGTTTTTGTTGTTGTTGAACTTTCTTAAAATAGCAGGACGAGAACGAAACAGGATGCTTCAGTTTCTGATTCCAGTCACGTCTGTTGTTTTTCCTGTGAAGTCGATCAGTCGAGTAGAAACAGCCGATGAGTGTCTGTGAACACAGAACACAGCAGGATGAGTCAGAAGTACTCAGATCCTGAAGTAGAAGTACTGATACAACACAGTTTAACAGCTGAACTACAAGTCAAGCTATCATTACCACAACTTACCTAAAGTATGAGAAGTCTGCAATTATGCTCCAGATGTTTGAAGTTATAGGAGGGAGTGGCAGGACAGTATGGAAGCCCAATGATGCCAGGTAAAAAGAAAACATCTGATAAAAATGTAGCCTTGATAATGTATATACCCATGGAAAAGTGTAATTCTGAGCTAAAAGTCAAATTATCAGATTAAAACTCATAAGTAGGAGTTAAAAAGTCAGAGTTCTGAGATTATACATTGTAATTACGATAAAAAAAGTCCAATTATGAAAGAAAAGTAAAAATTATGAGATAAAAATGTACAATTGTGCGCCAAAAAATTCATTAAATATGATGAAAATGATTAACTATGAGATAAAAACTCAAATTATGAGAATAAAAGTGATGAGCATGATACTGCAAGTCATAATTACAAGATAAAATGTAAAATAATTACATTAAAACTCATGAGTTATAAAGTCAGAATTCTGAGATAAAAAATCAGAATTATGGGATAAAAATGTTTATTTGTGTGCCAAAAGAGTCATAATATGAGACAGAAATTCATCACTGTGGGACAAAAAGTCAAATTATGTGTTAAAAAGTCATAATTATTAAATGAAGTGACACCATTTAAATCAGACTGATTACTTTCTTTGTTAAACGAAACAAGAACCATAAAATCTGTGATGTCAGAGGGCTTTTTCTTTTTTCAAAATAAGAGCATATTGTTATCTGAGATAACTTCATCTCAGATGAGATTTATAAATGTTCCTTTTTTTGGATGCTTATAAAACAAATATCTACTCTAAGTACTGATGCACTGATGCAATATCAAATTATAATGTATTTAAAACTTCTATTGTTCTTTTTTACAAACAAACAAACAACACAAACACACTGAGCCAGTTTTCAATGTGACTTCGTTTATATTACTATTATTATTATCACCTGAAGGGAATTAGAATCAGATTTGCACACTGATGATAATAAGCACCAACATGTTTTGATCAAAGACATAAAAGCAACATACATACATCGATTTATAAAAAATAAATACATAAATAAAATGTTATAAATACACAAACACAGGAATAATTGCAGGAACACACTGATGATGACAAAAAGACATTTGTTTCAAATAAATATAAGTACACATAATAACTATTATTACATGGTTTATAAAACACTTTCTGGCCATGTGAAGCAGATATAAGGAGATTTTAGTTAACGAAATTGTCGACAATTATAGAAAACAGTTACATGTTTCCCAAAACGTTTCCTTTCAGAATTGAAGGTTTTTATCCAAGTTAATTATAGATCAACAAAGACTCTGCTGGCTGTTTATGTCTCATGATTTAGTGTTAGCCAGTTGAGCTAACGTTCTTCCCAGTTGGTTGAAAGCCAGCTAGCTGTGTTGTTGTGGGGAAATGTGGAAAAATCTGTGTGTCTTATCATCGCGTCGGTTATCAGCGAATAGTGAGAAAGTCGTTAGTGGCGGCGGCTGCGTTTCCATCACGGCCCGCTTCACCACAGGAACCAGTGAACCTCACATGACTCCGCTGACTCCATTAGCCTGGAGGTCAACGGGCTGATAAACATCTCCCCGCACTCACGCTTTATTTTTCATTAACTGCCCCTCCAGCACTCACTCAGCTCCCCAAACCAGAGACATGTGGGGGGAAACATAAAGTGTGCTAACTCCATTTATCCACAGGTACGTGTTGATTCAAGCTTTAATGAATTCCCTGATTCAAAACCAAACACAGTAAATCTGCTCATGAACACGACGTTCAGTCACTTACATAAAACCACATCCAAGGCCATGTTATTGTCACTGCGAAGTCACTTTTTCCGACTATGTTTTACAATTAAATACCGCGCAAAAGTATAAATAGACATTTAAACCACATCCAAACGGAAGTGAACAACACAGAGAGACGAACTATAAAAGCAGGACTGCGGGAAGCAAAAGGAAACAGTCAGTCAGAAAAATCGTCTAAAAGTGGAAAGCCGAGATGGAGCTTGAGTCTTCTGCGGTTTCCGTGCAAAAATACTTTTTGTTTAACTGTCAACAACAATAAAAACACAGAGGAAACACAAACCAGAAAACACACGAGACAGAATATGAACAAGCCTGTTCTCCCTTTTTCCAAAAGTCTGTTGGAGGTTTTAATTTATGGTTTTTGATCAATCTTTGTTGGGACATTTTGTTAGTTAAAACAAAGAAATGTGTGAGCTAAAATAAAGCCACAACATTTTGAAGAGAGAGACACTTTTATAGTGTTTTAGAGTTTCATATGTAACGTGACAAGAAAAATTAGACGTTCTCATTTCTCTCAGTTGCAGACAAGGACATTACACTAAATCTGGACACAGTGTTGGAGGCGGAGCCTCGTTTAGTCCTATGAACGCTGCTCAGCGACGGTTAGAAGCCAAAACAGCCCCACTTCCTGGGTATAAAAATAGCCCGTAGAGCATGAGCATTAGAGATATAACAACGACTGAGCTGGCTAACTTAATGCTTTTTCTTTCCTTTCCTTTCCTTTATAAGCGCAAGGCTAACTTGAATAAAGATAAAATAATTGAATCCAGCGGCTCCTTTAGCCTTTCCCAATTTTACCAAATGGCTCAAATTATAAAAGTCAAACAAGTCGTTTCGCAGGGTTGTGAGGAAAAAAAAAATAATGAAAGCAAACACTTTTTTGTTGCTGTAAAGCCCCAGAAATGATGATTTTCAATCGACAAAGACTTTTTAGGTGAATTGTTCCTTTAAATTATGATCAGACGATCACAGCTCGAGGACAGACTTCCAGACACATTAGTTTAAGGAAAAGGTGACTCACTGGGGACGGAAGGCAAAGGTGTCATGAGTGACAGCGTTACATTGAAAACATAATTGGAAAGTACAGAACGAATCTCCTTCCTGTCAAACGCTGACCAGATTCTTCTTCTCTCTGCTCATAAACGCCACATCTCGGTTACCTGGGGATTAGAGAGGCCCAGCTGTCCCTGTCATATTTACCCCTGTGGGTCTATTGCTCACACCGAATCAACCTTGACGGATTATATCCCAGCAGACCTTGTACCTGAAGGCAGCATAATGCTCTGAAATGATGTTGATCGTTTTGGTCTCACTCAGGAAAGAAAATGGTTCTGTGTTGCTGTTTCTTTAAGGCACCTCATTCACATCACAATACATGAATATATAAATCATGAGGAAAAGCTTCGACGGACCACAATCTCACAAACACAGAATCTGTCTGATCCGGATAAATTACTGTAAGAAGCATTATAATATTTTCAACAGGGCCAAAAGAAGAAGCAACGCTGTGTGAGAAAACTGTATTTCAGCCTTTCAAAATAAAGCTACAATGAAACCGCTCGTCTTCGGATTGGATGGAACCTAAAAGCTTGGAAGAAGCCATCCGGGGAAAATGTAGTGTTTAAAGAGAACATACAAAAGTACTTTGACTTTATGCCAAAAAGCAAGTTATTTCCCTCAAATGTATAAAGGTCTGAATCAATTCTCTAAATGTTATTTTTTAGCAGAAATAACAACTTTATTCCTTTGCTAATATCATTTTTCTCTCAGGGTAGTATCTTATTTCAAACAGATTTCAGTTTCTCAGAATTTTTTTTAGTAAAACTTAATTCTTGAGATATGATAACTTCTTTTTGAATGTAGTGGGACTTAATTCACTACATAATTCCACCTTTGCTTGTTGAATTCTAACTTTATTCTGGTCATATTTCTCCATCCACAAAGTAGTTTGACTTTATCCTTAATCTGTTTATTTTTCTTAACATATTACTAAAATGATAATTTATTTGAAATTATTACCTTTTTTTTAATATCCCCACTTTTTCTTGAGATATGTGTGAAAGTAGTGGGACTTTATTCTCTACATAATTTAGATTTTTCTTGTTGTATTCTAACTTTATTACTCTTTCCACAAAGTCGTATGACTTTATTCTGAATTGGTTCTGATAATTTTCAACATGTTACAAATTTATTCTTGTTTTGAATACTCTTTGAATTAAATACTTAGATTTGACAGTGTCTGTAATACTCCGTCATTGTGATCATTGACTATATTCACTGTTGATGTCGTCTGTTTGTTCTTGGCTTTTCACGTCTTTGTTCTCTGAGTTTTGGTGCAATCATTGGTAAGAAATAAAAAGCTTGAACTCTTCTGTTGTGGATTCACTCCCTCGTTCTGAAGAATCCTGGTTTCACTGTTGTCTTTGTTGAGCGAGCTTGAAGACGATGACCACCTTCTGCTAAAACTCGAGGTCCCAGCCGGACTCATCGTCAACGGGAGGGTCTTCAGTGTCCTCTGGGAAATAGTCAAAGTTGCTGTTGTCCAGCGGTCCCTCCACCTGATGGAGGAAAACAGGACGTTAATGCTGTCGTCTGTGTGCTGTCGGCTCGTAGAGACGCTGAAGGACACCCACCGTGGGCGTAAACGGAGAGTCTATGGTTCCCTGGCGGAGGCCGTCCCAGTTGAAGCCCTCAAACCACCTGAAGGACAAGGACATGTTGCCATGACTACAGGCTCATCTCCTACAGAAGAGCGAAATCTCATGAAAAGCATCTTCACGGTCTCACTTGTGTTTCTGTATATCTTTCACTCCATTCTTCTGATTTCCCAGCCTCTCTGAAGGGTTGTCCCTGAGAAAACACGGACGATAAAAACAATTACGAGGACAAACAGCACTGTGATTATGTACTTTATGTGGACACTTCAGGTGGACTGAAAACCTGCAGAGCCGTTTGATGAGGTTGGCGGCACTCTTGGTGATCTTCTTGGGGAACTCGATCATGTCGATGCCTCTCAGGATGATGTTGTAGGTCTTCATGGGATCAGAGCCTGAAAATGGAGGACTGGAGTTTGGAGAGGAAGACGAAGTTCAAAATGAGCTCCAACTCATCCAGTTAGTCATCAATACATGAGTCATTATCACCTAATAATATCTTATAATAGTTTATTAGTCACAGGTGTACTTTTACTTTGAATACTTTTGTCCTGTTTATACTAACAAACTTTAACTTAAGGTACATTTTCAATGCAGGACTTTTGCTTGTTACAGAACATTTTTTACAGTGTAGTTTTAGCAGCATTTGTAACACAGTTAACTTTTGAGTCTCACTCCCGGCTCGGACACGTCGGGTTGATGACCGATCCGACCTCCCAAAATTGATTTTTTTCTGTAGAAATAACAACTTTATTCCCAAGACATTATGACTTTTTTCTCAAAAGAGTTCATTATTAAAAAATGTTGCATAAAATTACAACTGTATTACATTACTTTATGAAATTATGACATTTTTTAAAAAGATATTCTGACTCTCTGTCTCTAAATATGATTTTTTTTGTAAATTTTACAACTTTATTTTGTAGATATTAACACCTTTCCTCCAGATATTAAGACTTTATAAAATAAGATCATTTTATTCTTTAGATGTTGTGACTACTTTCTGAAAAATACCGACACAAAGCATCAGTATTTAAAAAGTTGCGGATAAGACGCAAAAATTAACTATATTACAAACAGGAGCTTTAAGTGAAGGATCCTAACACTTCTTCCACTGCTGCCTTTAAGTTCGGTGACTAGTAATACAGCCTGAACGTCTGTCTCTCATAGTGTGTTCCCATAGAAAGCAAAGCAAATATTTCACACGCAGATGAGGATATAAATTCAGTGAACGTAATGTATAATATCCGTTGTACCTGCCACTGAGCAGCTCAAAGACCAGTATTCCCAGAGACCAGCAGTCAGCTGAACTGTCGTGGCCTTTGTTCAGGATGATCTCCGGGGCGACGTACTCGGGAGTCCCACAAAATGTCCACGTCTTCTTCCCCAGACCAACCTTCTTAGCAAAGCCAAAGTCAACCTGAAAGAAAGAAAACACGCGTCGTGAGTATCTTCTAAGAGCAACCTGATCCACATTGTTTGAAACGTGTCCACACCAGCTTGGCGTATCCGCGGCTGTCCAGTATGATGTTCTCAGGTTTGAGGTCTCTGTAGATGATTCCTCTGGAGTGCAGGAAAGCCAGCGCCTCGATGACACAGCCGGTGTAAAACCGAGTGGTGCCGTCATCAAACGAGCCCCTGAAAGGTTAAAGACTGACGCTGAGGATGTCTCGTTCTTTAAGAATCAAAAACATAGACACACACACACACACAATCACACACCTGTCTCGCAGCTGCGTCCACAGCTCTCCTCCGAGGCAAGCCTCCAACAGCATGTAGAGATATTTGGAGTCCCTGAAAGTTCGATACAACCTGCAGGACGACAGAAGTTAGACTAAAGGAATAGTTTTGTTTTGCACCTGTATAAATCCTCGCGGTCCTCAGAGACGTAAAAACGCCGTCTGACCTGATGATGAACGGACTGTGAGCCTCCATCATGATGCGGCGCTCCGACAGGATGTGGCCCTGCTGGCTGGTGTCCAGGATGTGACGTTTCTTCAACACTTTGAGGGCGAACGATCGGTTGGCGTCATTCTTTAACTGCACCTGAAAACACACAAATGTCCGTTCAGTACAGACAGGAAGAGAGCGTGTGTCTTTACATTATCGGCTGCTGCAGAGCATTTTCACACACTCACCAGCTCCACTCGACTGAAGCCTCCCATCCCCAGAGTGCAGATTATATTGATATCGTTAAGTGTCACGCTGGAGAAGAAGTCGGCCTCTGCCTGCAGCCTACAGGGAACAGAGGAGGACACAATAAGAAGATCAGTGAAGTTTCCTTCTGAATATACATAAAATCAGCAAAAGAAAATGTGATTGTTTGTTTCCATCCATCGTGAAGAAGAAAAAAGTGCACTCTACTCATAGGGAAGAGGCCCAATGCGTGTGGGATGTCCTCCTTAACTGAGCTGTTACTTTAGCTTAGTTAGCTATCCAAAGAGACAAGATATATTCTACTCTAAGAACGACATTCCTTCATGTATAACCTTTGCCGAATTACAAGAAGGACCAAATAATTAAGAATGTGTCATAGACGGAGTTTCACAACATTTAGGAATTTCCTCCTAACGCCTAACTCACAAAATTGTTACATTTTCAAAGGGAGTCTGGGGACTTTTATCTCAGGCAACAAAGAAGTAGCCTATATTGGTTACTGAACTTCTCCTATATTTGCATCTCATTTGTTTGTTTTGACAGGTTGTTTTTTACACAAAGAAAGAAATTCCTTCATGCAGAACCTTTGCCGAACTTACAAGAAGGCCAAAATAATTAAGCATTTGTCACGTTTGTTTATAAAGCTTCTCCGAACACAACAACTCCTAAAATTGTGCAAATTCATAAGGGAGTCTTGGGACTTCTTCTCGGGCGACAAATAGGTCACTTACATTGTTTTAGGCTAACTTTATTGTCATTATATATTTAAATGCTTGTTTCAAGTTCTGTTCTAGCATTTCTGTATGTACTTCTATATATTTTGTACTTCTGTGTCTTATTCGCCATTCTATCTGCTTCACATGTTGCTTCTTTATGGATGTGTTTTCATGTTCCAAATTTCTGAATGTCAGCTGACCTTGTGATGAGGGATCCTGTGATCGTGAGGCATGAATGAAACCGCTGACGCAAATCATACACTACAAGCACAACTGCAGTGCTCTTCCGAACCAACACTCGGTCAGTCAGTTCAGTCTTGAGTCGTGTCGGCAGCGTTAAGAGGAATGTTAACGGATGCGACCTTGTGAGATTTCCATTAACTCAGGCTTTTATTCAGAGGGAAAACGGTAGAAAAATTTAGACTTGAAATGTTGTTATAATGTTCATCTGAGCAGCTCTTACATAAACCTCTACATGCACAAGGACACTTTCCCAAAATATAACGATGAACTCACTTTGCCTTGACCTCATCGCTGTCATACTGCTTGTTGTTGACATCATCCAGCCCTCCAATCAGTTGTTTGAAAGATCTGGGAAATATGTGCAAATGAGCAGCAGAGCAAACAAGCAACACAAAGATTTCTTTACAGAGGAGAGCAAAGTGAGCCACAGACTGCCCCGGCATATAAAAACTGATGTTCATGCTTAACAAAGATCCTCACTGACTCTCTATCAATGACCAGGCATGTGACATCTCCCACAGCGGTGGCACTGGCTGTGCGAACGTCCTCTCTGCAAAAGAGACAAAGACGTGAGACACGAGTCTGTGAATTATTGTTGGGCTGATTTTTGCACATTCACAACAAAGATTTCCAGGAATCCATTATTTTCATCACGAAAGCCTCGAGGGGAGTAAACACTTGGGTGAAACAGGGAGTCTTAATAACGTGTCTAAGTTGAGATTGAACTAAGTGAAGTGCGAACAAAAAGTAAAGCCACTTTGACAGGATTTCTTTGCTTTTTGACAGCGTCTTTTCAAGTTTTGAGGCGTGGAGAATCGTTCTGTGCCTCCTCCGTTAACGAGTAGGAGGAGATGGAACTTGAGGCAAATTTTAGAGGCGGCAAACTTTTCCATCACCAGTCTATCGCCAGTTTTTAGCTCAGCTGTTGCGGAAATGTGAATCCCCGCTGCGCCGTGTCAAACCGAGTGGAGCCTGGCCGGTAGATGTGATGGAAAAACAGCCAATCGGTTCACACCTGGTGCTAACTTGCGTCTAGCGACCACTTGTGATCGGATTTTGCTTTCCAGCTCTGTAGGCAAACAAACATGTAGATCGCTGAGACAAACATTAGAGATGATCTTTTTTTATACTAAAAAGAAATATCTTGATGTCTAACATTTGCCGAATTAACTACAAGGAACAAATTAATCAGAATTTGTCATCAGCAGTGAGTCACAATGTTCCTAAAGTTACCCCTGACTCAACCATCATAAAATTGTGTGTTTTTTTTTTAGGGAGTCTGGGGACTTTCTCCGCCAACGACTATGACACGGATGTCTGCACAGTTGCTTCTTGGACTGGTTCTAATCAAGAAATACTGCACAAACAGTCGAGAGGGCAAATTCCTGAGAATGATGAGAGGCTAAAAATTCATACTTAAAATACCTTCAGAAGTTTTTAAGGCAGTATAAATAACACTTTGCCCCTTCAATCTTTGGTTAAGATAACAGACAAAATACATACGGACTCTAGACGTCTCAGGTACAACAAACACTGTAGCTCTCTGCTTAGATGGTGGGGAATCATCATCATCATTACGTAGTAATGGTAAAGTATGAATGATAACGAATGATTCTCAGGGAGATTGTGTGTTTGTGTTTCACCCTTTCAGAGCTTGCTCTCCAAACCAGTCCCCTTTAGACAGAGTCTTCACAGGCACCTGCTCGTCACTGCCTGAGTTCTGCTGGGAGATTTTCACCTGTAGAAATCACAGATCACAGCCTCTGTTATCCTTTGTCATTGAACAGTACAGCAGTTAAGAGCCACAGTGCCACAATGACCCTGTTTGACGACGGACCTGGGACCAATTCGAACAGACTGAAGCCTTGAAACCGTCCCATTTTCCCTCTCTTTCCCTCTCTGCTAATTGCTCTCTGTTCACTCATTGTCATCCCTCTTCCTCACCTGTCCTTCACTGATGATGAAGAATGTGTCTCCGGTAGCTCCCTGACGGATAATGTAATCACTGTCGCTGTAATGAGTCTGTGGGAGAGCAGAAAGATGTGAATCATGTGCACACAATACTTCAGATTACTGAACAGAATGTTTCCAGAGATTTGTATTTGTCAGACTGGGGGAACAGATGGCAGAAACAGATACTGTACGTCCGTGAGCGAGTGCGAGAATGAGAAATTGTTTGGAGAAAATCGTCACCTCCTCCAAAACATCAGCCAGTTTGCTGAGGATGTCCTCGGGTAGCGACTGAAACGAGGGAACGCTGGGAGGAGAGTTTAGAGTGAGAGACGTGAGTCATTCTCATGTGGTGAGAGCTAAAAACGGTGAAGTGGGGAGCATATGTGTGAGCTGTACCTGCGGAGGAAGTCAGTGTACTGGGAGAGTTTGATGAGACCAGTCCTCATCATGATGGTCTGGAAACCCTGACGGTCGATCGCCCAGAGCTTGATGTCCGTCAGGGCTACAGACACACAGAGAAGAAGAGTGTAATAAGGGTAAAAGTAAACTTTCTCTTGTCTCCAATGACCAGGGTTATCACAAAAATTCATTAAAGCTTTTTAAAAATGTACATAAATAGACATGGGTCAGTGAAAGTAAATCTGTATATTATGTGTCAGAGTAGAAAGTTCTTGAAGATATTTTGTTTAAGGCTACATCTTGCTAACTGCATGGAGGTATGTTTTTTGCAGATACACAATAAGAATGGCGCCTACGTATGTGATGTTACATGATGTGACGTATGTGACGTTACATATGTGACGGTACCTATGTGATGCTGCGTATGTGATGTTACATATGTGATGTTACGTATGTGATGCTGCGTATGTGATGTTACATATGTGATGTTACGTATGTGATGTTGTATGAGGTTACGTATTTGACGTTACATATGTGATGTTACGTATGTGATGTTACTTATGTGACGTTGCATGAGGTTACATATGTGATGTTACATGACGCTATGTACATATGTGATGTTGCGTATGTGATGTTACGTATGTGATGTTGCATGATGCTATGTATGTGATGTTACATATGTGATGTTGCGTATGTGATGTTACTTATGTGACGTTGCATGAGGTTACATATGTGATGTTACATGACGCTATGTACATATGTGATGTTGCGTATGTGATGTTACGTATTTGATGTTGCATGATGCTATGTATGTGATGTTACATATGTGATGTTACGTATGTGATGTTACTTATGTGACGTTGCATGAGGTTACATATATGATGTTACATGACGCTATGTACATATGTGATGTTGCGTATGTGATGTTACGTATGTGATGTTGCATGATGCTATGTATGTGATGTTACATATGTGATGTTGCGTATGTGATGCTACGTATGTGATGTTACATTTGTGATGTTCCGTATGTGATACTACATGACGTTATGTATGTGACGTCACGTAGGTGATGTCACATGACCTTACCTATGTGCTGTTAATTTGACACTACATATGTGACGTTACATGACGTTACGTCTGTGATGTTACATGACCTTACGTATTTGATGTTACATGACGCCACGTATGTGACCTTACATATGTGTTGAAATAGGAGACATTTTGTGTCTTATTGTTAAACTTATTAATTGAAAATGACTTGCATATTCATGGATTTTTTAAGTGAAGGGAAGTAATTCTGGGATTTTTTAAGAAGGTAATTTTCAGAAAAAAATACATTAGTCACAAATAGTTAATCATGATGACAAAATACCTTAGTTAACAATCTGCTCTCTGTTGGCATGCCTGATGTACATTAATGGTCATGAGTAATGCCTATGTCAACATGGACGCTGATGGAAAAAGGTGCTAAAATGCCCATCTGGAGGTTTTTTGTTTGAAAACTGTTTTAAAAAATACTCAGCCTAAAACTAAACCCTAACCTTCAAACTCTCCTTTGAGGTAGCGAGGACCGACCTCACTCTGCAGAAATGTCCTCACAACAATCATCTTAAAGTGAAATTAAAATTGAAAAACACACACGTAAAACATCAGTGGTTATCTCCCTCTGATAATCCCATCAAAGGTTTAATTTTACAACCTGTTTACATCCTGCTGCTCTGCGTCACAGCCGGAACCAGAACACATTATCTTACAATCTTCACCTCAAAGGACAGGAAAGTGTTTAAATCCGGCAGGGCAGGTGACACTTTTCAATTTCCTCCATGTTTCTCAGGCATCACCGTCTCCTCTGTGCTGAACATCCATCATGTTTATTTACATGTATGCTCATCACCCCTGGCCCTCTCTAAACCTCCACACTCGGCCTCGTCCTCCACTATTCTCATTACCACAATCTGTATGAACACACTTCAGTATGGAGCTCCTCATCCACACTGAGCATCAAGTGCTTTTCAAACTGCTCATCCTACAGCCTCAGCTTCATTTTACATTTTAAAGGAGCACTCCATCAATTTGTCGACAGTTGCTCGAGAACGATTTTTCCTTCTGTCGGAGAAAATAGCCCTTAATGATGTCTTCATCATTATCTCGGCATAGATTCAAACTAGCAGCCCAGCGGAGAGATTCAGCCTGCAAGACAGTTTCGGAAGGAGTCCCACATGTTTAGAATTTATTGTTCAGTACAGACAGAATTAAATTGTGCCTTTTTATTTTTCCCTAGTCTTTTATATTAAAGTAATCATTACAATTTCCAAGAAAGTTGCTTATTCAGCGCATGAAAATTGGCCCTTTAGTGCACATCTATTATTAATCTGCAGGAGACTGTGCACTCTGTCAACATGGGGACAGTTGGTTCACTTTGAGCCAAATCAGTGAATACGTTCAGCTCATACTTGTTTGCATCAATGGTACAAATAAAGGTAAATTATACATACATTTACATGAATGTGTATCTTGTATCTGATTATTTGACTGTTTATCGGACCTGATTTTCCAAGCAAATGATTTTTTTCTACCTGACTGCCCATAAAATGAATTAATTTAAAAATGTGCTTCCTTTTTCTGAGGCAGAATGCAATCTGCTAATTAAGTAGTAACTAAAGTTATCAAATAAATGTAGTACAAAGAGGTGGAGGAATGGAAGTACATATAAAGACACAGAAAATGGAAATTCTCAAGTAATGTACAAGCGCTTCAAAATTTAACTTAAACTTAAGTTCAATATTCTCAGCAAGAATGCTAAAATGTTGTACTATTCCTTTAAGTTTACCTAGAGGACTCATTTAGAAACAGTTGCCTCATGACAAATCCAGTAACTGAGAAGCAACATGATTCATTCATTCATGTTTGTGTCCTCCAGATGAACGGAAGTCCAATATTCACTCTATTTTTGCTCTGTTTTTGGTCTCCACCACCCGTCTGGCAGGGAACGTTCTGGCTCTTTAGCTGCTGAACGCTCCACTGTGTTCAATTTCTAGTTTTTATCTGTCTGCTGTGCGTTACCAAACACAACTATCTGCTTCTACTGGAAACAACACTGATGAGCCATAACATTAAAGTTGTGTCAGAAAATACACCGGAGAGTCTGCTTCTGTCCAGTCAAAGATTAAAAGTAACTACAGATAAACTTTGTAACTGCTCAGACTTGTGATCGAGAGCCTGATTTCTTTGGTGATAATTAATGTGCTTTCTCTCTTTGTCTCACTTGAATGACATTGAACAACAACAAGGACGCTGATTGAAATAGAGGAGACAAAAGGTGAACTTGGCGCCTCACTTAAAGATAAATGGGGTTTAAAGAGCTGTCTGATTTTTAATTTTTTTTATACCTCACACAGCCAAGGGAAAGAGCGCTGTAAACAAATTCTTGCCAAAAACACATCGTTTTATCAGTCATGGTCTAGGCATCCCTCCAGCACATCAAAGTGATACACACACAGATAAACACACCAACAGAAAAACAGACCGACACCACATTTAAAGCCAATCCATCATCTAATGCGCGACCGTCAGCCAGGAAAATAAAGGGATTTAACTTGCAAAAGCGACAACAAGCTGAGTGTAATAACATCAACAAGCGAGGTGAAGGAGACGGAATGAAGAGTGACAGGAGTGGAAGTCGAAGACATCAAGAAAGCTCATCAGTAGAGAGTTTTCTCCTTCAAGATGCATACAAATTGAACATACTTTACAGTTTCTAGCCCTGTATCCCTGTGGTAATTACTCAGGTGTAAGGTAAGGTGAAGAATTTTGGATTATCTTTCCTATAAAAACATTTTTGATGACGTATCTTGAACTCATAGACATTAATTTATCACTGTATTCAACACGGTTTGGGCCCGTCATATAAAACAACACTTGACTGTTACAGGGAATATAAAGTTATTCACTTTCTTGCAGAGACTTTGATGAGAAGTTGATGCTACCCTTGTGTCAGTATGGTGCAGCCGGTTGGCTTAAGGGAAACAGCGAGTCTGCTTTGTACAAAGATAACAAAATCTATCTAGCAGCATCTTTAAAGCTCACTTATAAACACGTTATATCATGGTTGTGTAACAGAAAGAAAAACTGTTCGAAAACGATAATTCGCCATTTTACGTGGGTTCTTTCTTGGCTGCGACCAATAAGCTTCCTGGACTCTCTGACGGTTGCCTGGCAACTACTCAACAACCATCGGCTCATCTTACAGTTCATATTGATAACACTGTTATGAAGACGGATCATATTTTTAAAGTAAAACCTTTACAGAGCTTGTAGAATGGTGCAGAATAAAAGTATGTCTTCTCCTTAAAAACATTATTTTGATTGCGGATACATAATATCAAAATGATTGTTAACGTCAGCTAGCGTGAGCAACATTAGCTAGTGCACAACCTGGCAACCACTTGGGTGGGGATTCAAACATTAGCGTTTCAGGGCGATGGGATGCCAAATTTTTACCAATTGTGAAACAGATCCTGGCTATAATAATCACACCATAAGCTGCATCAAAATCACTCCACCGTTTCTCTTTCACGACTCTCATATGATCAACCCTACATGAGATGGTGTTTTACACAGAACCATCTGGGTCCCATTGGTAAATCAAACCCTTACTGAAGCCAATCAGGAGAAGAACAAAAACATGTTTTTACATTGAGAAAAGCCTTCAGTGGTTCTTTGTTCTTCCGTCAATGAAGTAAACTCTCCAGTTCTGATATAACTGATGCTATAGCAGCTACGCTAACCTTGCTGGTCGTCACATCTAAACCACGGCGGGACGCTAACCCTAACCCTAATATTGAAATATAACAGCATGAAGCCCCACATTTGAAAACTCAGTACGTCTTTCCAAAAGAGAGGAATAACCAAGAGGAATATGTTTTATGTGTGTGTGTGTGCAGCAGTATTTTGAAAGAGAGGGTTAGAGGCTGTACAGGGATGATGATTGTGGTTGACCTTCATCACAGCTTCAATTTGCCAGTGCATGAATAAATGGTAGTGCACCATTAAAGCACTTTCACATTCTGAAATCATTTCACTTCCAGCAGCACTGATGGATGTGGTGGCCTTCACCGGGACTGTCGGGGTCACATGTCTGTGACACTGACTGACAAAATCACGAGCCATTTCCGCCATGTCTGAACATCAAACTGCTCGAGGATAATGGGCTTGTTGGTGGGTGCGGCTGCTTGCTACGTCCAGTGTGTAGTAACTGTGTGTTTTGTGTGTTTACCTGTTACAGTCGCTGTGCGAGTGCAGTTGTACAGGATAGCCAGCTCCCCAAACACTTTTCCTTGACCGATGGTGCAGAGTTTCTTTCCTTGTTTAGTCACCTCAACCATTCCCTCTGTTAAGGACAAAGCAGTGATGTCAACCGAAGCTAATGTCAACAGGCTCACAAGACATGCTAATATTCAGAAGATAATGCTAACTAACTAGACATTTGTGTTCCCCTCAGGATAAATTGCACTTTAAGGATATTCTGACTTGTTATTTGCAGCATCATCGGGTCACATTTGACATTTTTCCAATACTTTGGTTTATAAAGAAATACACACAAAGCTTCAGATGTACTACAGTAGATACCCTTACCTATGATGGTGAACATGGTAAACATCTTACCCGCGAGTGTTAGCATTTAGCTCAAAGCACCGCTGTAGCTTATCTATGTACAATTCCACCTGATTGCTAACATAGATGTAAACTTGTGAGAGTTGACAACACTGTCTTCACTTCACTTCCAAGAGACACTAAACAACCTAATGTTAGCTAAGCGTGGCCAGCTAATGTCGCTAATGGTGATCTAAGATACTGAGGTGATTATCAAAATGATCAAAAACTCTGTATACAGATAGAAAAAGGTAAATGTTATAAACAAGATGTATAGCACAGCTCTTACCAAGTGTGAAAAAGAGCCATAGCAACCTAATGATAGCTGAGATGCTGACTAGCTAACGGTAAATACTCTACTCAACTAACTTCCTTTGTCTCCACGTTACCGTCTTTTCATTTCCTTCACTTCTCAGTTAGTTTGCAGTATTGTTAACAGTGCAAATAGGGATTATGTTTATAGTAAAGTAGTTGAGATATCCTTTTACAGCCATATAGTTAGTGTTTCAACATTCCCGTATTCACACGGCATGCACAGACTGGCAATAGGCATCACAATGAGAAGAAATCCATCCTAACTAGACCCCTAAGGAGAGTCGTGAATTCAAAAGAGAGGATTTAGCTTCTGTTAGAAGCTTAAAGAGACTGAACGGAACGACTTGGGCTCATCAGGGGCGTTTTAAACAGCTCTTAAAAGAGACCGGGGAGCAACACACCGCAGCAGTGCTGCCTTTCAGCCGCAAGTGTGTGAAAGGCTGGTTGTCCTTGAGAGGGAACAACAATTAAGACTTTGATGAGAGAGAGGAGTGAAAGTGTCAGGAACACATGACTGAACCGGACTGAAGCCACGACTCAAGTTCTCTGTGCTTTTTATTCATGCAGTATGTGTGCGAGCAGTTTTTTTTTATCACTCCACACACTAAAACATCTCCCAGACAATGACCTCACCATGATATCACCTCACCTCCTGGCGTAATGTTCGTCTCCTCCTGCTATTTTCTCCACATTTTACATCGTGTCACATAATGCCTCTGATGGAGCTTCTGTTTACTCCGGCTGATAGAGGCTATTTTGCAATCTTGTGCTGCCCGCGCTCAGAGTAATGGCCTGTCCGTCCATATCAGACCAATTCAACGCTTCACCTTGAATTACTTTAGTCCCGCTGGACAGAACAGGCTGTGGTCCACAGGGAGGATAGTTTATCTTGATAGTAGCAGTGTTGCCTTGTCTTTCCTCTTATTTGGACCAAATTTAGATGTAGGTTCATGTTCCCCGTAGGATGAAACAGTGAACTTCTTCCTTATATTTTGAGGTAAAGAACTACTTTTCACGGCTAGTTGGTGAACTACTGTAGCTGTAGCATTTTGAAGCCTCGAGTTTGGTGTTTTGGACGCCGCCTACGTGGTTCTTTTGAGCAAGAAGTGACCATATTTTGACAAGAGGCTGGAGCTGGAGACGATGTCCCGACTGGATCTTACTGAGACCCGGAGGACACGCCATGGTAGAGACTTGTCAATCACAAGGTAGCCTCACCATAAAGTGTTTCATCGTCTAACTGGGAGCGTCGTTTACAAAATGAACATCACGCTGTGTTGAGATTAATTGAAACTAGCGTCCGAGACCGTAAACTCACTTGGAAGCTGTTTACAGAGGTAAAAAAATCAAGTGAGAAGTAAGGAGATTTTCTCATAAGCTTAAATACTTGATTGACCAGGCTTACCCTCCAGAACGTAGACCATGGAGCCGTCGTCTCCCTCCTGGATGACACAGCAGCCCTTGGCTAAGCTGGTGGGATGCATACAGTCCATGATGGTGAGAATCTGCACACATGAGCCGACAAATGAGTTTGTTTGTTTTTTTAAAATCACACGTACGAGACAGAAGATGATGAGAGAGGTGTCATTACCTGCCCGTGTTCCAGGTGTTTCATGAAGTCGTTGTCCATTAGAGCCCTCTGGATCAGCTCACTAGACCTACAAAAACAGGAAAAGGTCAGAAAGGGGTTCATCAACGTGTGTGTCCTGTGTGTGTCCTGTGTGTGTGTGTGTGTGTAAGTGTGTGTCTGCTCACTCTTTGCTCTTGGAGTAGCTGGTGAGTGTAACGTCGGTGAGCTGGGAGGGGTCCAGCGCTGTGGGCTCAGCGGAGATGGCCTGCCTCTTTGTGCGCTGAGGCTCATCAGGTGCTGCTGGAGGCTGAACCGCTGCTCCACACAGACACATGAAATAGGACATTCATTCATGAGCTGCTGGGCCCCATTAACCCCCTCGTTCCTCCCCATATCTGCTGGAATGTGAAGTCTGATGAATGTGCTCAAGTGGCGTCACTTAAGTCGGATGGCAAGTTTTCAAAATGAAACAAATTTGCTGGTGTGGCGTTAGAAAGATGTGAGCTTACGCAGCTTGCATTGTGGGTAATGTAGGCACCGGATTCTGACAAAGAAGAAGAATGTGTGGAATACAAAAGATGATATTTCTGGTTTTGCTGCATCAATTTTGATCCTGTTTCAAAAAACTGACGATCGTGACACTGTTAGAGGAAATAGGCGATCACGGGGGGGATGATTTACCAATGACTGACCAATTACATTCAAGGTAAATTATCCCACATAACGCTACTCAGCCAAATCAAATCTGCGCACGGTGGCTGCTGAAATCCCGAAAACTCGAAAGGTATTCTCCAGAGCCTGTGTTTTGTTTGTCCTTTCTGGGCTGCTGTAGAAACACGGCAGCCTCTGTGGCGGAGGAGCTGCTGCCTCTGTAGAATAAGCCGATTATGGCTTATTCTAAGTTAACAGAAAAACACAACGATTCTTCATTTCAGATAATTAGACACAAATGAAAACATGATGCAGAATATTATCTCCACGCTGGACCTTTAAGCACGATACTGGAATAATGAACAACACACATCATCAGACCGAAGGCGTCCCGGTGTCCCAGTGGTTTGGACCTTTTTCATATAACCGGCAACTTCCTGAAGTCTGAGTCTGGCCAGAAATCCTTTGCTGCATTATTTACCACGTTTTCTTCTTGGTTTCTTCTCCTATCTATTGTGTGTGTGTGATGTGCAGATCAACACAATCAATCAATCTCTCTCCTGACAACACAAACTCCAGTCGCTGTCACACAATATGCCTGGAGCTTCAGCCACAGTCTTCTTTCACTTTCAAGCTGCAGCTCAGCAACATGCAGCTGCGTTGGAATTACACAGGAACACAAAGGATCCCTCCTCCGATCACACATTATATGGTACATGCAGGCAGTGACGTAAAATTGTTGACGCAGATATCGGTCATTTCGTCTGATAAAACAGTTCTCGCAGTTTTGTCCTTTTTCCTCGCAGCAGCTGCACGTCAGTGGGAGAGAAACCGAAGCGAGTGACTCAATAAGCGAATATCTTCTAAATGAGAAAATTACATGTTGTAATTATATTTTGCGGTCTTCCTCCAGCCGGGGCCTTAGAGGTCACATCCTCTGGGTTTTTTCCTGGAATTGCAACAATCTGGGGGCAGTTTAAGTTCAAATTCAAGTTGATTTATTGAAGTATCAAGAACTGGGATGTCTTGAAGAGTAGGATGTGAAACAAACACAATAAAATGTAATGTGTGGGATCTTTATAAATATATAATAGCAAACATTACTGGATATCTTTAGGCAACGTTGTTTTTTGCTTTTTGGGACTGAAAAACAAAACAAAAAATGCTGATAAAGACATATAGAAGGAGTATGGATATTTAAAGATAATATAAAAAATCAAATAATTTGGTGTCTGATTAGCAAATTATGTTATTTTCTACCACGAGGGGTCTCTAGGCTTCCAGCTCTGGAGGAGAGCGTCAGGTGCAGAACCAGACCTTCTGGAGGAATAAACACCCAGAGTCACATCATATTCTGCTCCGATCTGGAGACCTCAGAGATTACCTTTTAACTTTTGGGATTAAAAAGTGGATTTATCTTCACTCCTGTTTATTAACCTGACTGCAGCAGTGATCCACGGAGGTGTAGCTGGTGGTAAAATGCTTTTACCTCATGAACGCAGCGTTAGAGAGAGGAGAGGGGAAGAAGAAGGGAGAGATCAAGAGTCTTTGGTGAGCGATTGACCTGAATTGTGCCGTTGCTCACTATCTTACGGCTAACGGACAGTAAACCAGTGTGGCTGTTTGGGGCGAATAACCCCAAACGATCTCACTGTCAACCTCGTGTAAGTAACGCAACGAGAAAATTGCCGACTTCCTTCCTCATTCTCTAACTCTAACTCTAACCCTTGAAGTTAAAGCGACCAAATGAAACACGCCGTAGTAAACATTTGGGAAAATGTGAGTCTTTAGTCATCATCACAGACTTATTTCATATCACATCTTTAACTGTCAGATGTTGTTTCTGCACTGACTCACCTGTGTTCGCCGCCTCCCCGGAGCTGACCGCCTGCTGTGAGGCGCTGCGGTGTCGGTCCAGTTCTATCTGCAGCTGCCGGATCAGATCGTCTTTGGTGTCCAGCTCCAGCTCCAGCTCGTCGATGAGAGCGTCTCGCTGTCTGAGCTCCTCGATCTTCAGCTGCAGAGCCAGCTGAAGATCCCTCAGAGTGCCGGTGCTCTTAGAGACAGCCATGTAAAAAAACAAACTGGAGGAGGAGGAAGAGGAAGGAGGAAGAATCATGTTACATAACATTTTCTCATGGACTCTACTTAAGTAAAGTTTGTTGTGCTTATTTGTTACTTTAGTGTTTCCATTTTTTGATACTATTCCTTTTTTCCTTTGCAGGTTGTATCCTCATGAGTCATGCTTTACTTTCCCACTTCCTGTCTTTGTCTTTTTCCCGCGTGATTTCAATGTACACCTGCGTTTTTTGTTCGCCAATCAGCCCCTGTGGATTTAATCGTGCTTTCATGTGCTGTAGGAATAATCTTAAAACGTCAACCAATTCACATGAACAACTCGGCGAGTCTGAGAATATTTTAGTAGACATGTTGCCAAGTTGACGCTGAAACACGGTGGACGAAAGCAAACATTGGGTTGATGGTAACGTGCATCTTTATGAAATATATTTGACATTATCTGTCTCCTTTGCTCTTCTTTGTCACTCAGTAGCAGAAACAGCTGTCAGTGTATTTTTTTTTATCACTCTGAGGAATGAAATGCTGAACATCGTTCATGTTGTTCCCTCACTCCGACTTGACGCAACATAAACCGATGTTAGAAGAACGAGGACTATCTGATGAGCTCTTGAATACAACAGAAGTCTGTGTTTTCTGCTTTATTCTTCTTCGTTGGTTTCCTGTTCCCCGGTCCTGCGTTCTCTCCTTTTGTTGCCATTGGCTTTCAGTTGTTCTTCCTCAGGTTTCTGTATTACTCTTTTCATTTTCTCTGATTTTACTCTGCCTGTGTTTCAGTTTTATTGCCTGCATTTTGGATATTGGACTTTGGCTTTTTATGTCTTGCGTTTGGGTCCTTTTATGGCCTAACCTTTGCAGGAAAATAAATCAAACTAATAAAATAAAATGTCTTTTTATACATTCAAAAAACGTTATTGATCCAAGGTGAAATTCACAAGCAACACAACAGGACACTGAAAAAAAATAATGATTTGCGTTAAATGATGACTTTATAGTCGACGTAAATAATTTAAATATCTTTGTATGATTATATTAAATCAATGCAGACTTGGTGATGATTTCTGACTCAACATGATAGAAGAACTGCATTAGATGTGACTCTTTACGCGGACCTTGTGCAGCAGAATTATATGGAATATGTGTAATTAAAATGATTAAGACAAATTGTTTCTTTCAGCTTATACCTAAATATAATGTTATTAAACTCAGCTTCATCTGTAGCAGTAGCAGCATTAAAGTCAAATGTAATACAATAATATGATAAATATCTATTATTCTGAATGTCTGTCTGCAGAATGAGTATTTTTTTTTTTTTTACGATTTTAAAGCATTTTTTAAGCAATGAATGCAGGATTTGTATTCTACGGAGTATTTTAAGGCTTCTTTCACTGAAGTTAACACGTTGTTTCTTTGTCTTCCTCTCTACTTAACAAGCCCGTTTGTCTCAGTCAAAGTACCCTGTTAAGATCTAATTAACACCACAAACACAGTGAATATTTATCCTGTAGTCTGAACTGATTTATCATATACTCACTTTTTCCAGTCTTGAAGTGCGGATCGATGAAACGCTGTCAGTCGGAGGAAGAGGAGGAGGAGGAGGAGGAGGAGAGTCAGTCCTCGGTCGGTTCTGCCTCTTAATTTCCGTGCGGGACGAACAGATCAATTAATAAAACCATTCAGATGTAACTCAGTGAATGAACACGTCCAGGCGACGTCATGGTTGTGGACACAACAGCAGCGGTGGACCGGAGAGAGACAGACTGAGCTTCAGAGGACAGAGGAGGCGCAGATGAGCACAGCTGGGGTTGACAGCACTACTACAAAATAAAAGTCCAGAGGAGTGTTCACATCAGTACTCCAGTAAAAGTACTAATAGCACACTGTGAAAATATTCAAGTGACAGTTCTGCTTTTAAAATGTTGCTGAAGTGAAATTGTGGAGGTATAATCAAGAAAATGCACTTCAAGTATTAAAAGTAAAAGTACTCTATGTGGTAAGGGTATTATATATGACATCATTGGATTAATATGACTCATGTTTTAATGTAAAAGAAGGACTTTACTCTTGTAGTTAGCTGAGGTGGAGCTCATTTTGAACTATTTTGTACAGAACTGCAACTACAGATAATTTTTATTCATTTTTTAAAAATATTTTCTTAGTTTATCAATGAATTGTTGTTTTGTACAAATTGTGAAAATACTACAATAAGTCAAAACCTCAGCAGCAATACCGCAATACATACCATATTCTATAAATATAATGAGATAGGCATAGTAGGTCCCCTATAGCAAATATGATTATGTATACAAATTTAGTGTGAATAATATAAGACGATGTGCAGAAAACTCAAAAATTGAAGAAGCAAAACACACATAACAAATAAACAGATCAATGTGGTGAAGTAAAAGCAGAACACCCCTCTGAAATGTGCAGTAGAAAAAGGAAGTGGCATCAAAATAAAAGACTCACGTAAAGTAAAAGTACTCAGTGAGAGTCGCACCACATTTAATAGCAAAGGTCTGAAAACTTAAGAGATGCTGCTTACATTCAAGGACCTTGCTGATAATACGAATGACTTCTACTTAAGTGTATATTTAAACTTGTATCTTTAAATTGAGGTTTTGCTACTTTTACCTTATTCTTATTTAACTATATGCAACACAAAGCCATGTTATTAACTACATTTCAGGACAAAAGCCTATATCCTAAATATGAACGTGTGTAAGTGGTAGTATCTCAAAATAAAATCGACCAAATCATATTTTATTATACATTATTATTAAGCTGTCATTTTTTAAGCAGATGTAATACTACAGTCCGCCGTTGGGGGGCGGCAGCGCGCCGTCACTGTCTCTGTTCCGTTTAAATCTGTGTCTCTGCCGTAGAAGAAGAGAAGATCAAACCGGAAGTTCCTCTTCTTCTTCAACACAACAAGCAAGATGGCGGCGACAGACGGAGGAACAAACCAACTGGAGTTGTATCCTTTAACGTCAGCGGTACATATTCATGTATCTGTCGTATGTGTGTTCTTTAAAGAGCTATCTTTATGTTTATTTAAGGCGCCATGTTAACCGTTAACCATTAGCTGAGCGCTACACGTCTATGACGGCTAACCGCCCTCCTGCTGCCAACACTGGGGGAGCCTGAGTGAGAGGCGCCGCTGGGTGTCTCCGGAGTGAATGTCTGTCAAGTAATCGATTAATAAACAAAATAATGGTTATGAGATAAATGTAGTGGAGTAGAAATATATTATTTGCCTCTGAGATGTATGTATTTATTGATTATAATTTGTAAATATAACTGCAACATAACTAGTGATTAAATAAATGTAGAGAAGTGAAAAGAACAACATCGAATGAATTTTAATCTAAAGTAGCAGAACATTTTAATCCTCTAATCAAAATTGCACTTGAGTAAATGTTTTAGGTACTTCGCTTCACCTCTGACAATATATATGTCTGCATATATTGACTTCACCGTCAATGCCCATATACAAATAACAAAAGAGAATTTTCTTTTTAGACAACACAGTTTGGATAGAAACATTTGTCACAGACGTTTTTTAAAGGTGTTTCCCATCAGTTAAAGGAATATGCTGTAGATGTGTTTGATAGATTCCTTAACCGTCGTGCAGCTCTCTGGACGTTCCCTTCCCGTCGTCTCGTGAGGCCGAGATCGCTCTGCGCTCTCTGTCGCCAGACCGAGAGCCGAGGAAAGGCGGCATCAGCAAACAGCTCACAGTGTCCGGCAGCAAGCTGTCTGTGTGAGAAAACACGGCTTCAACCCTCCTCTGCCTTTATCTGACAGCCACAATGTTGATGTCTGCTGCTGAACTTCTTCTTCGTGTGTTTCAGGAGATGGAGCGCAGATGAGGCTCGGATCCTCAGAGTGTCTGTGAACTCATTCCTGGATCATCTGTCGCTCGTTCTGGAGACCATGGAGATGTTTGGACCTCCTGTTTCACAGTGAAGCCTGACAGATGTTTCAGGACTGAACTGATCCTTCGTCCTCCACAAGGAGCCGACTCCAGGGGAAAAACAGGGAGTGACTCTGAGGACTGGCAGCTTAAACTGTGTTTGTTTCAAGCGGGAAAATCTGATGTCTGATTGTTTAAGTGGGACTAAGGAGCCGGTGGTTTGACTGCAGGTAGTAGTTTTTATTTTAACCACCTTTGTTAAAGGAAAAAGGCTTCTGGTACCTGACAGACCAGAGAGATATCAGTGGAACTGGATCTCAAACCAGCTCCAAAAACTCTTAATACTCTCTGGCTGCAGCTTGTCAGATGGGAGGATTTTCTGGTTTATGTCTTTACAAATCAGATCTTGAACAAAACAAGTCATTTGGAGACATCTCTTGTTCTCTTGGCAACTGTGTTAAACATTTTTGACAGTTTTCGGAACATTCTATAGACAAAGCAGTCAATCAAAAGAAAGACCGGCACTTGATTTTAAACCCCGCTGTTGAGGATTTATAAGCAGTTATCATTTAATAAATGGTTTAGTAAACTATACTGTAGTTTTAAGTGTTTATTCATGTATTTATATAATGCCTGTGAAACCTCCATAATTGTGTAAATTACGTGATGAACACAGTAAAACTTCATCTGTTGACACATTTTGTGCCTTCATAGATGCTGAAAATCACCTTATATCTGCTCACAGCTACATTATAGTGTGTTAGAAACCATTTAGAACATGTTAAACACTTGTAATTGATGAATGGGGCTCAAAGTTTAAAAAAGATGATGAAAACAAGATCTGGTGGTGTAATGAATTTTTACTGTAGCAAATTTCAGTGACTGTGCTGTACAGAGTTTTTTTTCATTAAAGAGAAAGTTGTTAAATATGTACGCTTTAAAAGATTTTAGTCATTGACTCTCAGTACCTCCTGCAAGGTGGTTATGTTTTCGTCTGTGTCCGTATGTTTGTTGGTTTGTCACCAGGACGACACAAAAACTACTGAATGAATTTCCACAACACTTGGACAGAGGACGGGTTTGGGACCTTTGGGACGTATCCAGGAGTTTTTTTCCCGCTTTCTTTAACATTGACAGATTACTCTCTCAGGGAATAACGTATAAATCATAATGAAAAGAAAAAATCGGGAGTATTTGGATGGCTGGTATCTGTGAGTGAGTACAAATGGGGGCAGAAGTGTTTGGTCTCGTTTCCCCTCCTGAGAAGTGGTTTAGAAAGTGTGACTTGTCCTCTGAGACTACTGGTGGACTATGATACCTTGAGGTTGATATTGGTTCTTGAACAACACTTTTTGGAACCAATTTTATTGAATCAATTTTATGGAAAGATAACAACACACTTACTCGTGGTGAGCCCCGTATTGTTGGTCAGCACTCAGCCCTGTCTGAGACCACATCAAGACAACCTTCTTTTCAGCAGACTTTTTGTTGATTGTAGTCTTTCGATTATGAGTTTGTGATGAAGTTGCTTAGACCCGGCTGCCTGTGGATGTATGCTTTCTGCGTGGTGTGTGTATTTGAATATTTCCTTTCTTGTTCGACAGATTATCTTTTATTTACAGTGCTTTTCCATTTTCGAAGTACTCTCTTCTTCAGTTTTTACAAGAGTACCCGACACAATTTCTATCTGTAACACAGCGCAACCAGTCATCTCATCATGTCAGTCAATCTCTTTCTCTTTCCTTTTGGTGGAATTTCTGATCTAATGGAGTTTTTAACTGTTACGAAAGTTAAAGGGACGAATGAGAAATGTGTGATGTGACGGGGCCTCTGGCAGTGATGAACCTACAGAGAATCATCACTGATGGTTATCCAGCAGAGGGCGCCACGTGATCAGACATTCATCACCATGTTAGTATTTTTTTTTCTTCATGATTTTGTCTCAGAGTAAAGTCTCTTTCCTTTCAGGAGAGGAGGAAATAAAAACACTTTGTTAAAGCAGTCACACCTCTCCATCAGCTGTTTGTTAAAACGTTAACTGAAAACATTAATTTGCTCATTCCTCGTCATAAACACAGTGAGGTAAACAACTTTCTGCCCCACTGACAGGATGACAAGTGGAAGAGCTCACAGTGAGAAAGGAAATGAAGCTCTGCAGTGATTGACGGATGTGTAATGAAACTTCAGACCATCAGACGTCTCACCGACTCTGTTCTTTCCTTTTTCACAATAAAAGCATCCGCTACTCTGAGATGATAACAGCAGTCTGATAAATGCAGATATTTATAGACGCACGCGAAGCAGATCTGATTCCTTCATCTGTTTCATCTTGGTCAGCTGGAATTACACTGAATAAAGATGTGCCGATGTGCTTCCTTTAATCAAGAAAATAAGAGTCTATAATTGGATACTTTGGTCTGCACAGTTTGAGATGAATCAAAGAAAGAGAAAAGATGTTGATGTTGGAAAATCCTCAATAACACGTCTGATAAACGGAGATGGAATCTAACCAGGTATATTTACTGACCTGATTGTCCTCACGTCACTCTCTACTTCCACTCCACTGCACTACAGAGGGAAATATTGTACTTTTAAATACACATTTAACTGATAACTTACTAGGTACTTTACAAACTAAGAGTTTCACACCTGTAGTTTGTGTTTTAGTTCCGGTCCGGTTCCTGTTCACATTGACATTTTACAAACAAACTGAGAGGAGTAAACATGAAGTCACACATACTGACAGGAAACACATTGATTGGACAGTTTTGGCATTTCCTGCTTCATCAGGATCCACGTGAGGAAGTAACTTTAATCCTCCTGATGTGTATTTATGTTCCTTGATGTCACAAAGAGCTCACAGAGAGATAACGAGGCTGATCATCAGCATTATTAGTATTTTTAGACTGCGAATCAGCCTCATGTTGAATAATGACAGACGGGATAACAGGGATGAGTCTTGTACGGTAACGAATATACAGGATCAGTCACACAGTTTTTACGGAC
Organism: Diplodus puntazzo; assembly: GCA_963678695.2. Lineage (NCBI taxonomy): Eukaryota > Metazoa > Chordata > Actinopteri > Spariformes > Sparidae > Diplodus > Diplodus puntazzo. The sequence goes on along the minus strand of OZ023173.1, from coordinate 22,068,532 downwards.
TTGTCACATAAACTGTCACAGTATGAAGGACACATGAACAGCAGTTTTATCAACCTTTGACCTGTTAACAGTGGAAAATACAGCACTGAACACCTCATGACTTTACATTAATACGCCGCTTGGCGACAGATCAATAACATCGGGTTTGGTGCAGGTCGAGTGCAGCAGACAGACGAGTTGGTAATGAAAAGCTTAAAATTGTGCTAGAATCTAAAAACTGCTATCATAAATCCAGTAATTGGTTGGCGTGCATTCACAGTACAAACGAACCGCAGCAGGGTCCATCGGAAGCAAACCATGAGCCGCTGTTTCAAGTGGTATCAGTCTGTGCAGTCTTACCTGAACCAGACAGGTCAGGTGTGAAAGCATCCTGAGGTTCATGCGCAAAAAACATACAGAGAGTTTAGAAAAACTGCTTTGCTTTTTTTTGTAAATTGAACTGTTCAACAGTTTTGTACAAAAACAGCTAAAATTATTGATTAATCAATCAATCAATTGTACTTCTTTAGGCGATTAAAGCCTTTGTCTTAAAAACTAAATGAAAGATGCAACAAAGGTCCCCAAAGTTCATGTATGTTTTCCTCTGTTGATACAAATTACAAGACATGAATGTGTTTCTGCAGTAATATGAATCAACAAATAAAACTTTAAATGATATGTTTTAAAATTTCCCCAGAAATTGTCAGGAAAAAAACATGATGAAAGTAATCACAGCGCTGTCACAATCTGCTGGCATCTGTAGTAAAACAGGTTTTTATTTCATCATGACAGCTGAGGCCACACACACACATTAAAAGAGCATTTTTTTGGGTTTGTTTTCATCCGAGTGACTCATCATCGCTGACATTTAAACATCATCCCACTTGCACAAATGACAAGTGCCTGTAAAAGCGCCTAATGCAAACGGCTGCTGTGAATCAACAGGAGCTGAACCCGGCGATCAGATGTATCACAGTAGATGTGAGGGCAGGGGCGCGAGGTTAGTGTTCGAAACGACGCCGTGGGATCTGTTGCACAACTGCAGGTACAACCGGTTCAGGGCAGTATGGCAGCAATCAACGACGTGCGCTGCTGCATCTGGAGGAACATCTGGAGAACAAACATCAGCTGGTTCCCGACAACATACAGTTTGATCACCGGTGAGGAGGGAGGCTGAAGTCATTTATGGTCAAAGAAGATCTACTTTATTTGTTTTATAGGTATTATTGCCAATGCCAAGGGGGTTATACTTCCTCCTGTGTGCATTTGTTTGTTGGTTTGTCAGCAGGAGAAGATAAAAACTACTGAACAGAATTCCATCAGACTTGGGCGGAGGATGAGTCTCGGCCCGGAATAGACCCCATTAACTTTTGGTTTGGATCCAGTTAAAGGATCGATACATACTTTTACTTTTATGACGCTGAAATCGCTTCTGTCCTTCTTTTTCCCTTCACAGTGACGTGACCTCTGGTGTTGCTCGGTCACGTCTGAATGCGTGCACCTGTTTAAGCTGTTTACCTGAGCAGACGGTTGCTTTCCTGTTTAGGTGAGGTGGACAAGATAAAATGTCAACAGCTGTTATGAGGTGGCTTTTGTTTAGCTTTTGCAGCTTTCTTCTTCACCTCTGCTGCGTTGACTCCCTCCTTCCGTAAATCGGTTGTTCAAAGTTGAGTTGTTTTTTTTAAAAACACAATATTCCCTCACGCTGTCCTCTTCACTTGCAATCAGGGACAATTTAATGACAACTTTTCAGTGCACGGACCAAAATAAACGTAGGTCTTTGCACCGAAATATTATAACATTTTCCTGATTGTAAGTGAAGATGACTGTTTGTTCAATCGACTGTCAAGTATTTTTCTGACTCCAGAGGATGCCACAAGCTGCTGCACAACAACATCATCCACCTACATTTAAAGCTGCCATGCCAAAAGAGGCAAACCTTCGTAGTTAAAATGGCTGAGGCATTTATGGTGGATTTTTGGATTACAGATGAGCAGCATGCATGTACCGCAGCTCAGTTTCTAAGGACGCCCGAAAAACACGTCAAGACTTAACTGAAACTTCTATAATCTCCCTGTTAAAAAACAGTAATCTGTGGATTTGCACATGTAAGCTGCCAGAGCGACACAGAGAGTTAACTAATGCAGACACTTTAGTAGAGTGATGGAGCTTAATAGAAATATTTAAGAGAAAACAAGACTTTGGGAACCACTTCAGGAGAAACTGTATGGTGATAAATGAAGCTTTGAAATAATTACATCTGACATTAAAGCGAAGCCGGCTCTTATTGCTTTATGACTCATTTAGAGTCAATGGAGCGATCGCTGCAGTAATCACAGTTTAACTCTGATCCTTACCCACATTTTTATAACATTTACTTTCCTGCTAAGTCAGTGAAATCGAGTTCACACAAAATCAGCAGCGTGGAAGAATAATATGGGGCTGTTAACCACCTCAAAGCTGGACTCTACTTTGAATTATTTTTTTTAAAAACTGTGAACTCAACTCAAAGGCAACACTTCCCTGTTTTGCCCGTGTCACTGAGAGGGTGTTAAGTTTTGGTGAAGGGACAGTGTGCTGTGCTGCGGAGTGTTTTTGTTAAGATTCCCACAGTCGAACTTCAAAACAAAATAATTTGTGTACTCAGTTTACCGCACTTTAATCTGTGGGTTTTTTGGGCCTGTTACTACGAATCTTTCTAAGTAAGTAAGCAAGTAAGCTTTATTTGTACAGCGCCTTTCACAGACCAGTGTCACAAAGCGCCTTAACAACAAAACAATACACAGTTAAAAAGTACATACAAATTTAAACTTAAAAGGCCAAGACAACTCAGTGACAATCAAAGCAGCCCCAAGACAATTAAGCAAAGGCCTGCACAAATAAATAGGTCTTAAGTTGCCCTTTGAAGGAGTCAACAGACTCCATCGAACGCAGAGAGAGCGGAAGATCGTTCCAAAGCCCGGGAGCAACGGCCTGGAAGGAGACCTCAGAGCCCGAGCTGGGGTGTAAGGCTGGATCAGATCACTGATGTAAGGTGGAGCCTGACCATGCAAAGCTCTGAAAGTTAAAACCAGAATTTTAAAATTGATCCTAGAGGAAACTGGCAGCCAATGAAGAGCTTTAAGAATGGGGATATATGTGTCCTCCTATTAGAGCAGGTCAGAATTCTCGCTGCAGAGTTTTGCACTAACTGCAGGCGAGACAGCTCCTTCTTGTTCAGACATGAAAACAAACTATTACAATGGTCTAAACACGAAGACACAAAAGCGTGAATGATGAGCTCCAAATCTAATGGACACTAAAGGACACTGATGTTCTTCGGCTTGCTGCAGCCGGGCTTTATGATATCAGCTGGTTTAATATAAAGCAACACTTTGCTGCACTGTTAGGCCCAGTGTCCACATAGAGTTTTTTTTTTAGCGCCAGTATTTTTTTCCAATTGTTCCCAATGTGGAGTGAACATCTGTGGCAGCAAGCAGCCGTCCAGAGACAATGTGCAGCGCCCAGTGTCTTTTTCCGCCTCGGCTGCTGTTGAAAGTCTTTAAAATGTTCAAAAAGGCGCCGGTGATGTCACGTCACTGTTTTTGTCTCCTACGGATCATGCACCGACGTCCTCCTTGGTCTGATGTCAATAAAGCACAAACAGCGTCGATCCTTGAGTGGTGGCTATCAACATTTTGTTCACATAGACAAGATGCACGTGCAGCATATTTTCTCGCTGTGCGCTGAACGCTTCATTTCAGCGCTCCTGAGCACACAGCCAAAAACTGCTGTGTGGACACGAAGTTAAACAATTCAAAGCTTTTGATAGAGCTAACCACAGCATTTTGTTATATAAGCTACATCCGTTTACTGCTGTTTAAATCGTCCTGGTACAGATCAGGCTATTGGCGTAATGGTTGATAAAGGTGTCCCACAAGGATTAACACTTGGCCTCATGTTATTAACGCCATACATACTATTTATTTTAAAAACAGAGCTTTGCAATGTTCATATCTATGCTGATGATGCTGTCTTGTATGTCATCGGATTTACTAAGAATACAGTCGGTTATTGACAACCTCCAAATTTCTAAGCTTAGCTTGAAAACTAGAACTGGTAAACCACCGTATAACTTGATAGAGCGTTGGAAATGGGGCTCTGGTTCTTCCAAAGTTTCGTTCCAAAGCAAGCTGCTCAGCGAAGACTAAAATGTTTGAAAAATTACCTAGATTCTCTACATAGCCTCTGCATCAGCCCCTGGCTAACTTGAATGGAGATAACTTGAGACCTGGAAATGTTATCATACTTAATAAAATAATTAAAAAATATCCTGTTTTTGCAGTGTGAGTTTGTGGGATAAAGTCTTTTTGACCCCTTTGCTTCATGCAGTGGTGTAATAACATGGTCATGAGCTGAATTTTGGATTACTGCAGCATGTAAGTGTCTCCTGGGGCTCCAGCACTGCATTACATAAATTAAACTTCAACTTTTTTGCAGCTCAAATTTTGACAAAATACGTAAACAAGTCATGACAAACACCAGGGATTCTTAAACTGATTTCTTAGCAAAAACACATTTTAATTTCAGTTTCATTCAAACTAATAACCTCTCATAAATACAACCAATCACTTATCTTCCAAGGTTTACGTGTATTTGTCATTTAAGTTTTTTTTTTTCAGTCAGACTCCAGATGCAACAAGGTTATGGGCTAATATAAAACTGTGTTTACATTGGAGGCTGTAATACAACTGATTACCAACACAAACAGGCCTCAGTATAAAGTCGGTTTCTCCACACGTCTCTGATTCTCTGTCTCGGGACATTTTCCCATCTGTCTCCAGAACACAACAATAATCATTAACTCCAGTTAACTTTCATTTGTCATCGTTGTCCTCCTCATGTTTCCTCTTTGTCCTCGCATCCTTGTCCTTCCAGTAATGTCTTTGAACTGGCCTCAGAAGTCATCATCATCACATATATCCAGATACACATCGAAGGCTTCTCGGTTGCAGTTTCCATCGGGGGTGAACACGTACTTATGGAAGGTCCCGTCCACACATATGGCTGCAGGAGGGGAGAGAAGATAAATAACATCTTCAACGATGAGTCGAATGCTGTGATACAGCGATGTGATTAACACATTCTGGAGCATTCTCGTGTCTTAACAGAACACAAACAACTATTTGTTGGCACAGAGCTCTGTGATTGGACCGGCCACAAATGAACGTTGCCATCTGAAGTGTGGCAGCACTGAGGCGTTGGAGGATGACAGAAGTAATGTGGACACAATAAAAACAAACAAAGGTTTAATTTGTTTTTCTCCTTCAACTGAGGAAGATATGAAGTGGAAGATTTCATTTGAACAGTCAACAAGGAGCTTCTAACTGGCTATAAAACAGTCTCAATTTAATATATATAGGACCTTTATAAGCAAACAAGACCAAGAGCAAAAAGCTATTTCTGTAAAGCTCTTATAGCTATTATTAATGGATTTGGATTCATTCCGACTGCAGCGCGTGCTTTACTGTGGTGCAAACAAGACCTACAGAATAAGAACATTAACCTGAATAATAATCTGTGAAGTGCATCCTGTGAATTCTCAAGTCATGTCCAGCCAAACAAATAAACGCTTGTTGATAATAAACATGCGGTAAAACACATTGAGAGCATCTACTGAAATAGTTCACTTAGGAAAATATGATGTGTAAGGGCTGCTAAAGTATAAAAAAATAAGGAAAAAACAAAAACATTCTGTGTGATTTTCCTCACCGATGACAGAGTTGACGTTCTTGGACGTGTTCTTCCCAAAAGCACAGATGCAGGCGCACTCGGCGGGCACAGTGAAGCTGGCCAATGACCATTGGCTGTCCACATACTGACCAATCACAGGGCCCACCTTCCCAACACGAGCAAGTCTGCGGGAGACAGAGGAAGAAACATTCACAGATAAAAAGTTCGTTTGTGGGTAAAAGAAATGCGACTGGAGGTCAGGGTTCGGTCTTACGCGGAGCGACGGTTGAGTTTAGTGTCTTTGAGTGCGAAGATGTGAACGGTGCCTTTGTCACTGGAGGCACACAGGAACGAGGAGTCATGGCTGAAGTTGATGCTAGAAAAATAAACAAAGCAAGAGAAAAGACTGTGAGAGCCTGAAGCAAACTTGAACACAAATACCCGTTTTCTAGAAGTGTGGAGACACTTGACCAGAACATCGAGTTGTTCTATTTAGTTTTCTTTGCTTTTCACTCCTTGAAACAGTTGTTGTACTTCAGTGTATTGTATTTATTGTGCACCAGTGAAGCACAAGGTTTTAAGAAGACTGAAAATAACTTAAATTGATCAACCAACAAAATACTGAACAACAGACCTGCTTTCACTGAAGAACAGCATCAATTTTAAAGGGGCACACTTACAGTTTTCTCTTATATCACTTGTTTTGGATTCACTCTATCTTTCTATTTGTCAATGATACTGACACTCACACACACACACACACACACAGTTCACTACTTGAGCGTGTACCAGTAGAGGGTGGCCGGGTCAGTTCCTCTGCGCAGCTCCACCAGCTTGTCTCTGGTCGTCGTGTCAAACAGGCGGATGAGCGTTCCTTTACGCGAGGCTGAAGCGGCGACGCTGCCGGGCTGGTTCAGCGCCACGCAGGCGATCTCACTCTGGTGGGCATTGATGGTAAAAGGTGCAGACGACGTTCCAGGTTTGGTGTTGGATAAGTCCTGAAGCAAACACCAGTTCGTACATGACCGTCACTTTAAACAACGGATTAAACGGTTGATTTATTTAGAGGTTTGCTCTGTGTGTTTGTAACTTACAACCAGCTGCAGGCTGCCACATTTATGACCTGGAAAGACCAGCAGCTGTTTCTCCAGACTGGGACATAAATCGCACAGGCCTGGAGGACAGAAATAGTTGTAATTTATTCAAATGTTGAACAGAAGGCCGTAACGGAAGAAAAATGAACAGAACAAGAGACGGACTCTTCACCTTTGGGGTTGTCTCTGGTGTCAAACTCAAAAAGTTTAACGGGGTTGTCTGGAAAACTGTACACATAGATCCTGTTCTTTAATACAATGATGATCCTGGAGAGGAAAGCAAATAACTACAATTAGTACACTTAAATGATGATTATTGTGTTGTATTTCACGCAGCTGCACAGGTGGAGCGAGTGACGCGTGAAACTCACTTGTCATGCCTCATACGAACGGCCAGAACAGGTTTGGTGAAGGTGAACTCCAGCACCAGCTTGTCTTTGGGGTCTCGTGACTCCCGAGCATCATCCCAGATCAGCACTGAAATGAAACAATCACCTGCTAGACAATTTGGTTTTTTGAACAAATCGTCATAGAGACAAGACGCACTTTTCAAATGTTTTAAGATGGATATAACTATAGATCACTTAAAATCTTTTCAATTTGTATAAATCAAGTTTAAAGAACGACACCACAAGGAGTCATGAAGTGACTTGGTAAGTCAGACAGCTGGTAATCTGTTTAGAGCGCCTGCATTTTTAATAAAAATATCAGTATTTAGCGCCAGTGCATCAATAGCGTGTCACAGGTGGAGGCCATACGATATGTTGCTGTATCGATATTTTGTCCCACCGCTACAATGAAGGTATCACTTTACAGCCAGTATGTGGAGGAGAACAGTTTGCAATATCCTCTTTCATCATATAAATGACGTGTGTGTGTGTGTTGTGTTTAATGACATTATGTGATCGAACTCACTAGATATTTCTGAGAACTTGGGGTTGACTCCTCCTCCAACTACAGCCAGCAGGTTGGATCGATGCAGCATGGAGCACAGGGCAACACTGCCTACCTGCTCGTGGTCTGGGAACACACACACACACACACACACACACACACACACACACACACACACACACACACACAAATTAAAAATTAAGACTTAATATTACAGGTGGGGGTGGATAATTAAATATTTCACCTCCTCCCCTGTAATAGAAGTCATCAGTCTGGACAGCATTTTAGCCACTGACAGCTGGTTCTACAATGATCCGCTGCCACCTTATTAATTTATCTGTACCTCAAGTATTAACATACCCAGCTGCCAAACTAATTACAGGCGTCTTTCTGAGAGTGGATTAGGCTGCTTTAACAATCACAGAAAGACCTTTGGATAGAACAAGGTAGACAAGCCTGCCAAGTCTAAATTCATTTTTTTTTTACTTTCACCTTCATTATGAGTTGACACATGTTAATGAACTATATAACAGGTTTGTAAAAACTCTTCTACTTCTTCAGGTTCCACACGTCACTGAGCTGATAAAACTGAGTAACAGCAACGGGAAAAATGTAATTTTCAGAATGTGAAGCTGTCTTTCCACGCTGGACCTGACAGAACTATTTAAAAAAGGATTTTAATGTCAGAATTATTGTGGCTCCTGGGCAGCTGGTGGAGCAAACAAGTTCCTCAGAGCCAGGTTTTCTCTGTGTGAGCTGGGTTGACAAAACCTTAAACTTCAGTCAGAAATAACAGGTACCATGACAGTTTACTGTGTAATTGTGTATTCTGTAAATTAAATTACACAATACACAATTACACATTTGCTGCAAATAAGGTGTGCTAGCAGAAAATGACTTACTGTCTTGTATACATCTGCAACAGCACTCTTAATGCCTGCCATTTCTAACGTGACAACTACACATTATAGAGCGCTCAAACTGTTAATTTGAGCATCAAGGATAGTCAAATACTGAAGGAAACGTGGATATCATCGTTTTTTGGCCAAATCAAAGTGAAATTATTTGTGTTGACTGACTTTTATCAGTGATAAATGCCAACACCCTAAACTAATCTTTAAAATCTGTGTGCTTTTACTCTGAACTCTTGTGAGGTGAGTTGTTACAGTTGTTGCCTCATCTGGATTGTTAAAATCAGTTAAATATTCAGTCATGACTTTGGAAAAAATTCTTGCAAGCAGTCCATTGGAGGTAGAATCCAAAGGCCTCTCTCCAACCTTCTCCACTGTCGTCTGCCTGAAGCAAGACTTTTCCCTGAATGTATTTCTGGTTACAACAATTATCCAACTGTTGAATTAGAATCCTGTCGGTACTGTGGTCAGACAACAACCGCAGCCCGTCAGTGACACAAAAAAGCACTTTTAGTAGATATAACTTTGGCAGCTGGAGTAGCCAGACAGGATTAGGATGCAGCCATTGCTGCTGCGTCTCGGCTGCCAACAGAGGGGATCAACTGGACTGATTCCAAAACATCTAAATATAGGGCCCGAGTTTCAAAATACCAGGATTTCTGTTTAATCTTCATAAATTTGCATGACCAAATTAGTGCTCTTTGAAAAGATATGAATATATTTGAAAGGCTGAATAGACTTTAAAACAGTACAGGGTTTGTTTTTTTGGAATAAAGATTTTTTTGTTTCTTTGTCACAGAAAGGAGAATAATCAACAAGATAAAAACACACAAAAAAGCACTATTTTAAACATCATTATCAACCCAGAATTTCACAATCCCACCATCGTCACTCAGATAGTACTATTGCTACCAATGAAACAGTACTGATCAGTATCAGATCAGAATTCCTTTATTGCCCCACAAACAGGGACATTTGTTTGCCACAGCAGCCAAAGGACAGGAGTATTTTAAAAAACAATAACAATAGTAAGAAATAAACAATATAATTAAAAGGTAAGAAATATAACAGAGTAGAATAAACCCCTACGTTCATAGTAACATAACATTAACACAAAATTAAATGATGATGTAATTATAATGTAATTATACAAGATCATTGACCAGCACAGGTAAACTGAATTCACCCACATTCCCCTTGAGAAACAAATCCTGACCGGCTGAGGTATTATTTGCGTTTTCAAGAAATACAAAATAATCTGACAGAAGGGCGGTTAAAGGCACTCACCCAGGTGGCCTTTCTCCATCAGGGGCTCCACATTGTAAATCCTGACCCCTGTCTCCATAGCACAGCAGAAACAGCCTGTGATTCACAGAAGAATAACGAAAAACTTTATGTATAAAGCACCTTTAATCTGACAAACAAGCAAAAGCATCAAACTGTATTATCACTCAACAGTCAAAACAAACACAATGAAGCCGGAAGACAACATCACAAAAAACAAATAGTTTACTAATGATAAAAGCAGTCATTAGGAAGAAGAAGATGTAAAGAACATGTCTGTGTGCTGTCTGTTAGCTTTCAGCTCACTCTGGTCCTGGTTGAACTGCAGGCTGTTGACTCCTCTCTGCTGAGCCATGGCTGCTGAACTACCGTGATGTTACCGGGGGAACTACAGCTTCAGCTGGACCCAGAGGACAACCTGTGACCGGGGAGAGAGAAAAACACGACGGCTGCTCAGTACGACACAAGTAAGTTTGCTGTCTTCTTCTTGTTGTCCTCAGCTGACAGCTGGGGAACACTGTTGTTAGCTACAGTTAGCTAGCACACATTAGCATCAGACAACAGCGGTGTAAACGCGGCTGCTGTGACGTTCTTACGTCGAATTTTTGAAATGTGTGCAGTCTCACAGTGAACATGTAGACTCGAGACGGTGTGGATGTTTACAGAGCAGTAAACAAGACAGACGGGGATAAAAACAACACAACGGAGATGTTGCAAGACGTCGATTTGTTTTTGTTTTTCTAACAGTGACGTATGCGGCATGTGCTTCCGGTTTACTTCCGCTACCGGCTCCTTAAAAACAACAACTTTTTTTTTTAAGAAATCGAAGTAAAGACGAAGAATATTTAATTTTAAAACGACAGAAAACTAATAACTTAAATATAAAGGCGTTTTATCGGAGACAATTTAATGAATATGATTTAATAGACAAGATAAAACGAGCGGTAAGAATATCATACTAAACTATTATGCGATCTCCACTAGAGTGAAAAGTACATCTTACAACATATGTGTAAATATCCGATAATAAGAACAAGGAAATAAAACTCCTCAGCTGATGTACTTCGGATGCCCAGATGACTCAAAAATATTTTTTTTCATCTCATTTGCACGAGATATAAAGATCTGGTTCGCTCTGCTATTCTAATGGATTTAGTGAAAGAAGTATTCAATCCCTCTCATTTTGATTAAATATACAAATATGTGATCCAGCAATTAAAAAAAAAAAATCCTTTGTCCTGCATTTTTAATAGATTTTCTACACGATTTGCAGGTAAATATTGACAAGTTACCACCATCAGTATCATAACAGAATAACAGAATACACCACTAAAAAATGAGTGAGGGGTATTGGGATATGGGTACATACAGTGTGTGCATGTGCATGGATATGCAATAAAAGTCAAATTATATGTGCTGCATTATTTCTGAAAGAAATAAAAATAAAAATTCAGATATGCCACAGAATAAACAAACAAGACAGTATAAAAAGACAGTAACATACACCTGCAACCTTTGATTGCTCTGCAGACAATACGAGAATTACAAAGGTTTAAAATCAACATATGCATGGTTTTCACTGGACAGGAAGGGTACTGAGCCAGAGAATCAGTTGAATCTATTTACTGCAAAGAACTGATGAGGGGCTGAAGGTCGCTGCTCCGGAGAGGTTTCCTGTGGTGTTTGGGTGAGTGTAGATCTAGAGCAGAGTAGCAGGGATTGGGAATGAGAAGCAGACTTCTGTAGATACGTAAGGGGAAAGGAAACGGGGCTGGAATCAGGGGAGGCAGGAGCAGACAAAAGAAACAAGGCCAATCACAGACAAAAAGTCAGGAGGAAAAGAGAACACTCAGATATTATGGCCTGAATGAGGCAGCACTGACTGTGGGTGCAACGGCAAGACGGCTCAGCAGAGTATTTGAGGAGGTCTTGATTGTGTAGATGAGGTGCAGCTGGTGGATTCTCCCTGAATCCAGCACGCCTGCAGACAATCATCCATGTCTGTGTGTTATGTCGAGTTCCTCTCTTCCATCTATCTAATGGTAAAGCCACATTCCATGATAATAATATACGGGTTCAGTTATAGCCAGGATCATATTCATCTCCCTCCTCTATATCTACTCTGCCAAACATCAGAAAGAGGGAGGGGGGGAGAAAAGTCGAATAAACATAATATTTTAGAGATCTGTGCTAATCTGCACTGAGGTGACGGAGGCAGACAGAGAAATAGCCGAGGGAGGCGGCTGAAGAAAAGCTCTTTGTGACGGTGGTTTCAAAGCAGCCGCTGAGTCAGAGGCAGACAGAACGAGCTGCACAATGCGGCACATTTTGTTAATTAGGTCCATTTTCACCTTCACGAAATACGTGGGCAGTGCTGTTCTATGAGGGGATGAGAGTCTGGAACATATGAAATGCGTGTGTCTGTTTGTTCCAACCTACTGTGCTACATGATGAGATTTGAAGTGGGGACAGAACATTGGGGGTTATTTTTGATGCACCCACAAGCTCAAAACGTGTATTTTCTGAATATATCATGTGATGTCACCCTCTGAGTGTATCAGCGTCATTTTCCTCCAAGTTTCAGTAAGTCTAACTCCACAATACCACGGTTTTTAGATCGACCTACAGTATGGTTTACTTGAGTATTTCCATTTTATGCCACTTTACACTTATACTTGTTCTGCTACAGTTCAGATTGAAATACTTCACTTTAACCTTGAACAGCACGACACAAAGACAGTCAGTGTGCGATAAGAGTTAATATTTTACTGAAATCAAACGGCAGGAAAAAGCCAGGTAGACCGTCAAACACATGCGCACTCGTTCAGAGAAATAAGAATCTGTGGGTCAGGCACAAGGCTGCTTTAAGCTGATTAGGGAAAATTGGAAGCAGGTGAGTCAGTGGGGAAGGTCGGGAGAGGGGAACAGAGAAAAGAGGGGTTTACTGCAGGACAGGGTGGCTGGAATAAAATCAGAGTTAGTATACGGCAAAAGAAAAACAGGGCAGACTGAAGAATGAATACAATGAGCTGGATTAAGCTATGAGACCGTCGATTTAAACTACATTTATAAGTCGGCTTTAGTTGTTACTGAGATTTTACATGCACAGGAATAAAGAAAAACAAACTCCACAATTTAGCTTCTGCAGCCAGACGTCTCTCCATCAAAACAGACTTATGCTGCAGTCACGTGCTCCTCAGATTCTCCATTTTCCTGAGCTGGGAAGTCGTTTTTCCAACTTCCTGTATTCATGTGTGTCATGTCGGAATGCAGGAGCAACATGAGCGCCGATGAGTGGCTGCAGGCGACGTAAAAAGCCTTTTTATTGTGTTTTTTTTGTACTGATGTAATTTTACGACAGACAGATTGAAACCATCATGCCCTGTACTTGTTATGAGATATGACAATACTACTTCGAATGATGCGTTTATTTTTTTTTTTTATTCGTTCCCGAGTCTGTTTGACACTAGTGCTGCAGCTGTAACATCTGCACCATGAGAATGCGTCTAGGAAACACATTCATATAATAAAATGCGCAAATGTGATTACAGTCAGATCTACTCTAATGACATTAAACAGTCAGCGATTGTCTGACAGTTGCCCTCCACATGTGAGCGCGCTAACGGCTACATGTGGAAAACCTGTGTTGATTTATCGAGTTGATAACCGGCTTTGTGTGGCCGCTCGGCATGATCGCGACTGGGAGGTAAGGTTAGTGAAGCCGGATAACAGAACAGGACTGTTGAACTGGCTTCAGGCTCCAGAGCTGAACTGACAACTGTGTGTCCTATTTGACCTATTAAATCTCTAGTTAAGTTTCTAATTTTTACTTTTCAACATCGACTACTTTACTCATAAATGCGAGAGAGAGAGACTGAACTCATCAGACAGAAAGAGGACGGGGTCATTTTCCATGTTTGGATCAGACAGTTTGTGAAAGGGGAGGTCGTCAATTATAAATTCAAACGGAACATCGCCATTATTTTAATGACATCCAAATGGCCTGTGTCAGAAGACTTGACAGACTGCTGCTTTTGCACCAGTAAAGCTCTTTTACCTCTTGTAAAATGCCCAATAAAAATGCCCTTCGGTTGTAGAAGGCTCAAATTGAAACAAATGATAAATATCAGGACATTTTTTGTGGTGAAGCTGCAGCATGGTTGGCCTATTCTCCTGGTTTATTATAAGCATGGAGGCACTTAAAGGAAGACTTTTGCTTATGAACCCTTTGGCCCGAGTCCAGACCATAAAAACTATATTTAATCACATGAAAATGGACGGATTAAATCAGTGAAACGTGACACTGTCAACCACAGGACATCTACGTGTGCTTTAGGTATAACCACAGGTTGGAGTTGATCTGCTGGAGCTGCCCTCGGCTGCTTGATAATGTGATATCAAAAACGTCTCTCCATCTTTGTTCATGATGTCCCCGACACTCTGACAAATGATGCTTTAATACTTCACCTGTCAAGGTCATAAAACTTTCTTTGGTCTCACTGTTAGACGACTAGCTTATTCATAATTAACAATGCTTAAAACCATCCAGCTTATAATCCATTCATAGACCATATCTGAGTGATGTCAATGACGGGTCACCAGAGCTCAGAGGACTTCGGGGGCACGTCAAACAAAAAAAAGGTAGCGAACCAGCCGACTGCCGGACGCTGGATCCACCTGAAAAACAATGCGTAGCTGCCCAACAGTGAAGACAGAGCTGTGATCAGTGTTGAAACCAACATAAATGGAAAAATGACATCACATCTATTCTGATCTCATTGATTAGTATTTTGACATTTCAGCAGTCACCGCTGAACATTTTAAAGCTTGCTTTCAATAATTTCACCTGTATTTTTAATTGCCACAGGACTTGCTAATCAACACTTACAGTAATGATTTATGTGGTCTGTCTCTGACAAAACGGTGAGTAATAAATAGGAAATACAAAAGAAACCAGGCCTTAAAACTGGCTGTACGTTTACTTTACGTCAGTGTAAAGACTGCTTCTGTCAGTTCTTTGATCCAAACCTTGACAGGTACGTGACGCTCGGCTCATGTTCTTGTGTTTATCGTTCACATGGGACTAAATTAAAGCTGCGTTGATGTATGCGCTGCTTTATAATGATCTGAGCAACGTTTGAGGTTGCTGTCATCAGCGTCTGCTGCAGATTTGTTTTCATTAGTCTGCGGTTCACTCTCGATATATGTCGGCTCGGTTAATGAATGTTTTTGGGGTTTTAATTGCTTTTATTGCAGCATGTGCAGTTTGTTTAAACACGCGCAGGGTGCAGAAAGGACGGTGCCGTGTACAAACATCCGCTGTGGACGATGAGGAACATCGGCTTTTTGAAGAATATGCTGAATAATCACATACAAAGTTTTACACCGTTAATTAACATCCAGAGAACAGAGCAATGAGGCTCGTACGAGGCAAAGCTCGAGACTCATCAGATACGGACGGAGCATCCTGTCCATACTTGTTCATCTTGTTTGTTTCTCTGCACGTTTTTGAGACTGATTTCACTCTGAGCGGCGCCCTCTAGTCAGTATTTTTCTTAAAGTCCACGACGACGCTAAGGGCGCATATATGCGGGCCGTGACCCCCGAATTCCACCAGATCCGTGTTCAGTCCGTCTCCGATCTGATTTCACTCTCGTCTATGTGTTTACTTCCACTCTGATGCGTATCTACTCCGTTGCAGCTCCGGCAGTCCAGACCCGAGCTGTGTATCGCTGTCGCTAGTGTCGCCAGGTTCACGTCTAACTAGCATGTTAGCTTACAGTAAGCATAACTTAACGTTCACTGTGTTACCAAGCTTCTAGATATATTCAATGAGGACAAACAACAATCTTTGCTGTGGTCCTTTATGGTACTATGACTCAAATAATACAAAAACAGGCCCAATGAAAAATAGAAACCTTTGTGCTCCGGTGGCACAGACCTCCAGTAAGAAGATCGATGGAAACAATTCTGTTGTGAGCTCCAGATAAATCCCTGAAAATCTTGTCAGCGCGATGACAGACACAACAAACACTTCTAATAAAAAAACTGAGAAATCCTGGATTAAAGTTGTGCCTGGATTACCAGCTCTGGCACACACTGTGCTGCTGCATGCCTTGTTTGAAATAAGCATAAACGTCTGGCTGCCAACTCAATTAGGAAGATCAAACCTTCCGGGACTAAGCTAATTGCTTGGACAGACTGCATTTTTGGCAGATGATGAAAGCTTAACGTTTCTGTGATAAGTGTCGAAAACAAACCACACTACATGCATTAATAAAATGCGAGAAGTACATTCGGGAAGCAGGCAGGCTGCGGACAGGGACTGTGATTGGGTCCGCCATAACATTTTGGCAGTAATGTACCTGGACATGCAGGAAAATGAGACGGGAGTCATTAGTGTGGCAGGAAGTTTAATACATTAGAAGAAAGGAAATTTGGAGATGATGACAGTCGCATTAAAATGAGGACTAGAGGAGCACTCAGCTTTTCAACTCAACAACTTCTTGATTGACAGAACATTAAGAGGTGTGAAACACAGAGGAACGAGGTTAATTAGTTAGCCTCGCTGTCTGACGGACAGGGGGAACATGCTAATACACAAAAACAGGACTTTGGAAAAAGTCATTTTAAATCTGAATTTTCCGACAGTGTCGGCTAGATCAGACAAAACTGAACATCACAGACGTACAGAAATGGTTCTTTTTATTATAAAACATTTGATTCATTCAGGAATGTCTATTCTTACCTTTTTTTCGTGAAAGGCCATGAAGTACGCCACCAGCACTAACATGGCCGCTGCCTCATCACAGAAAATGTACTAAAGACGATGGAAATCACTATGAAACTGGCCATGTTGACAACTGCAGTTTTGTCAAAGGAGAGTTTGTCTGTTCTTTGAGCTGCTAATATACAGGAGCAGCTCGACAAGGCTTAAGCTACGGGGTTCAGGGGCTGTTACTGATTTCCTCGGAAAGTGGCGAGCTAACCACGGCCCACTGTAGCTGCTTTTTCGTTGGTATTGGCTAGCCAGATTAACACAAGGATTATTTACCTTAATTGAAGCAACAACAACACATAGGCCCGGCAATAACTGTGCTACTTACCCCATAGAAATACCTGCATACTGGATCTGCTGCACACAACAAGAGCAAATAACAGGGAAGCTGATGGGTGGAGGTGGTTGAGGTGGGAGAAAAGTGGAAATGGGCCAAAGAGCACGTAAGCTAAAAGAGGCAAACGGGGTCTTTGGAGCTAAATTGGTGTTCGACGATGATTAATGCTGCAGAGAAAAGAAATAACACATAGCACTGAATAGACGCCAGAAGTTGAATGTGTCTGTATGCTCTGATCTCCCATTTAGAAAAGGCAACAAGAATCTTTTTTTATAGTCTTTTTTTTTTTTTCACCTCCTCCTCTCTGAGAAGCGTTCAGTTAGTCCAAGGTGTTAAAGGTCTCTGCAGTGATGGAGGCTCATTTGACAAACTGAATAATAATTCAGACAGAATCACATTTTCAAAAGATAGTGTTGAAACCAGAAGGCCCCTTAATTAACTTATTGTAATGCTTCTGATGATTTATTCTCGTGCATTTATTCAGTTATTCTAATTTTGCGACCCCTGTGACCCTTTTTTATACTGTCCTCATGACACAGGAGAGTTTGTCTCACTTAAAACAGCATCCTCTCGACTCCCGACTCCCTTTGTTTTCATTTCCGCAGCCTTTTTCTGTCCGACAGAGAGAGTTCGCCTGTAGAGGCTAACTATTGAAAGCTTTTTACTGAAGTACTGCAATGCTGAGGTTCTTTTCTTCAGTACTTTTCATTTTCTGCTACAATGTACTTCCACTCCACTAAATGTATTTGTCAACTTCAGATTCAGATTCAGATTACTCAGTCATTGAAAGGATATTACTTGTGACTTGTTACCAATCAGATAGTGGTGACTGCAGGCAGAGAGAGAATGTTGCATCAGAGACAAAGTATTGCCTTTTTATATAAATGTATAAAGAATTCGATACACTCAAAAAAACACAGATGCCAATAGTAGGAAAAATGCTGAATATCGGCCTAACCCTATCTTTGTCACATGTTGTCCTTTAGGCCGGTTTTACTGTGTGAGGGTTGTAAATAAACTGTAATGGCTCGCATGGCTACCTGGCTAACAGCTGCAATTCACACGGAGCTTTTTAGCAATCAATCATTCATCTCTGTCATTAAGCAGATTTTTCTTATTTCCTTTTCCACTTAAAAAAACAAAGGCAAAAAAACTATACTGAAAATTATTTCCTGTCTGTCCCTCTCAGATTCTGCTTAATTCAAAGGAGATGGGCCAATTAGCAACCTGATGGGAAAAGTAGATTTGTCTCACTTCGTTACACATACAAATGAATGGTAAAGTGGAAAAGATGCTTTGATTTATGGTTTATGATTTGATATTTTGAGAAAATGCACTTAATTTGCTTTCAGGCATTGAGTTCATTCTCTTATGTCTCTACTCTGAATATAAAGCTACATGCTTATTAGCATAGCTTCGCAGAAAGACTAGGAACAGATGGACTGGCTAAATTACTAACTAACTATATCTTGTTTCTTTAAGCTGAAGAGCTAAAACAACAGTTTGCCATTTTAATTTGTGTTGGTTAGTGGACTTGGATAGCATTACACAGCTCCAGGCAGTAGTCTTATATGAGCTGTCTGACCATCTAGAAGATAGCAGAAGCCAAATCACATCACTCAATAATTACAATAACGCACTATGTATTCTGTAAAAATGTATTCATGTGGTATGTGGTATGTGGTATGTATCTCTGTTCAGGAGGCCTGTTCTTTCTACCACTGTGAAACTCTTCCTTTAAGTAAAAGTACAAAAGTGTTATCTGCAAAACTTACTTTAAGTAGGAAAAATAAAAGTATATATTATACCATCCCATTTTGCTGGGATGGCCATTAAGGCAGGAAAATGCTCGAGACAGCGCGTCTAAAGGAACAAGTGTATATAGCTGCTGTGAACGTCCACACTTGAAGGCACAGTGAAAAGCCTTTGTAGAGAGCCGCGAGGCGAGATTGAAATGGGGATAAATGAGAGCTCTTTCAGAAAAAAGTCTCTCCTGGAAGTCATTCATAGCTGCACTCAGTTCTTCACGCGAAAAAAAAGTAGTAGTTGTTTAAAGAATGAAAAAAAGAGAGAGCTTCTCTTCAGGATCGTCTGTCAGTCGTTCAGTCTGTCCGTCTGTCCGTTGCCATAAAGTTCAATGTAAATATTCATGGTCCCCTGAGGAGAATACCTGATGAGTTCGGTAACCCGTTCGAAGATCGTGTCAAGGTTTCCATTTGAACCCTGGACACTATGGTCCATGTGCAGGTATCATGGAAGCTAATGGCCATATTTCTATGTACTTTGCTGTGGATGTACATGTTTGCCAAGGGACCATCCTTATGCTATGGTGGCCCCTTATTGACTTTCCTCTAGGATTAACATCAAGTCACAAATCCTATTAATATTCAATTATAATCCTCAGTGAGCTTTTCGTTTACACCAGACTCATTATTTATTCAGGGAAACCCTGACCCTGACCCTGATGACAGCGGTGACGGTGGCCAGTAGCTCCTTCGAACCACGCTACATTTTTGTTTTTAATCTTTATTTTTTCAGCCTTAGTGCTGTAACACATACTTACCGATGACAAGGAAGCGGAGGCTTTGGATTAAGAGCAGCAGAGTTTGAGACAGTTACTGCCCAACGGCATCTTCGGACCATTCACACCAGGAGGAGAGGAAGAAAGTGGGATGAGAGCCATGCTAACCCAACTACTCCTGGCTATCTAATGGTCACAGGAAAACAAAATGGACAAATGGGACTCAGCGATCATTGTGTCCACATCTTTACAGAGACCTGTGTCCACCCCATCTCCAGAGACTGTTGTGCAGACAACCTGTCTTCACCCCATTTCAGGGGATCACCTTTATTAATTCATCCTGAGGGGAACAATGATGTCTAAACCAAAGGTTCTGGCAGTCTTTCAAATAGTTGTTGACATATTATTTAACCCTTCCTCAAAATTAGAAATGTCAGTGGTGCTCAAGGAAAGGACAGGACGATAATGTAACCATTAGGCTCCATCTTGGGGAGTGTCTGAACAAAATGCTGTACCAATTCATCAAGTAGATGTTGAAATATTTCACTGGATGAATGAAGAATCTGACCTGCTGGTGTCAGTCAGAGGATTATAGACATCATTTGGATACATTCACAGAATTGACTGGCAATACATCCAGTAGATGTTGAGACATTTGAGTCTGGACTGAAGTTGTGGACCAACTAACCAACACTGCCACCAGAAAGGAAATAAAACTACATTTTCTTCACTATGACACAAATCCAGATCAGTGAGCAACAAAACCTGCCAACCTATTAATACAACCAGGTGTCTCTGTCATTGCACTGAGATCAGTGGGATAATACACTAATCCTTGTGGTGCTTTTTGGGACGTAAATAGGAAGTATAACGTTACCATGTCTTTAGTTACACAGTTCATTTTCTTTAAAACACATTGCAATTGCCATTTCTTATTAATAGTATGTGAACGTAGTATCCTGGAGACGCGGTTCCTCTTGATCCCCAGCGGAGGAAGTAATAAGTGTTGACTTTCAGAGCCGCAGCTGCTCAGGGTGACAACACTCGGATAAGAAGGTACGATCAGGGATTAAGTTGTGGTGTAAAATATCGGCAGACAATCTTATTACATCTCCGTATCGCTCTAACAAGCGATGATGTCACCCTCAATTAACCTTTTGATCTGGTTTAATGTGATTTTGGTGCTCACAGGATATCTGGAGCGCGTAATAAATGCTGCAAACGGGAAGGCTTCGCATTAATGTAAATAACTCATCCAAATGGACGCACACTCACGCAGACAGTTATGCACCGGCAGTGTTGGCGTCTGGCGCCAAGCTCTTATCATTACTACAAATCAGTGCTCTTTTTTTTTTTTTTATATGGCAGATCTACTGTATTTTCACCCATAGTGGCCCGCTGTGTATTTCCCCAGTGATGTAGAAACAGGCCGGCTGGTTAAACAGCTGCCCTCCATCGCGGAGCAGTGATGCCATTCATCCTCTCCCCAGAGCATTAATTGGTGTTAATCACCTTCACAAATATGCCTCAGTGCAGGAAAAAAACCCACAGGGCTCTTTTTTAACCGTTACATGACAGGAGCGACTGACTCACACAGTCTGAAAAACCATGTTGTCGAAAAACAATGGAGTGTCCTCCCACTCTTTCTGCGCAGCCTGATTTGTTCAGCCGGAGCTCCGTCAACCGGTTCTGCTGCTCTGCCCCAGCGACTACGAGCTCAGGCCTACGGAGAGCGCAACAATGAAGCGCTCACAAAGACGGGAAGACAGTCGCTTTTCATCCACATTCACACATTAGTGATTCTGTAGGACCTGTTGTTGTGTAAGCATATGACTCACATCCCTGACAATACGATGGAGTACTGTATATTTGTTGAGTGGGCCACTTCAGAAACGTACGTGGCAGCTCTTTTCCTTTCCGCAGGAAGCAGGGAAATGTTTGGTAATGTGCTGTGTAGGTGAATTAAGAGCAGAAATAGATTCACAATGTAAAAATACTATCTGGGTGCATGGGCATATTGACAATTAACATTTGAAGTTTAAAAGTTTGTGTAATGGCCTCTGTCGATCTGGAGCAGGGACGACATAGTTGTTTGAGTTTGTAGTTTGTGTGTCCTCAGGTTTTTTTAACATATGGGAACTATCTATATGTGAATACATGGAGGACAGTGTTAGTGTTGTAGGAGTACAACACAATGTTCATACTACCAGCCCAAATCAATTTTTTTGGAATATGCTGATTGTATCCAGATTGATTTCAGGAAGTCTAGAGAGCAATAAACTCCATGAAAAGCGATTTTTCTTAAACCTCCAAACCACATTTGGAGATAAAAAAGATTTCTACGATGCATCTCAGTCTGAACCTCAGACACACACACACACAGTTAAGATCCGTACAGTTCGACTGTTTGGATCAAAGCTGTGTGAAAGATTTTATGCCAGAGGCTAAAACTTGAAGTCTGTTTCCTCTGGAGAGTTTCCTCCATCCTGTCGAAATGTATAACTTCAACTTTTGTTCTGCTGCCTAAACGTGCTACAGTATGTAGAACAGGGACATTACTGCCTGCATGGAAACATTAAACATAACTGAAAGCAGCCTAATCAAAGCTGAATGTACGCGCATTATGATCTTGGCTGTGTAGGTGCATCTTTACTATCTAAATAATGCGCCTTTTCAGTTAAAGGGAAAATATTGCGCCTGCGACTTCAGACCAGATCTTGTTGGTCTATGTGGCAGCAACTTTCTGCTGCCTCAAGACAGCAGTGCGCCATCACCGAGCCTGACCACACCTCAGTTTAACTGTGCGTTCAGGCCGAAAGCGCACAAAGAGGGAAATACGCCTTGTCCGCCTTGTCCACTCCACCTAAGTCGCTTATGTGGCTTTTGTCACCCTGTTCGTTCTTGCTTCTAAATTTAAAGCACCCGCACGCCACTCGTGATAAACACCACGACGCAACTACTGCTGTAGCAAAGCCCGTCCAGTTACCAACATCGCTGATCACAGAAGGTTACTTGATAACGTCATTAAAAACAGAATTACTCCACCATCATATTTACGGAACGATCATCCAAAATAAACACTGATTTTGCCGAATGTATGACGAAATTGTGTGAGTTGCAACGTAGCATGCTAGCATGCATCCCTATACGCCAACAGGGTCAAATCGTAGAGGAACGGGTGTTCTGCTACGGCAGCAATCAGCATTTCCAGTGTCATCTCAGCACGAATGTTTGGTAGGAACCAAAATTACGCGGGTTGTTGGGACCGACCTGAGCGAGGGACGACAGCAGAATGAGACATCCCCATTGGTTATCGCATGGCTTTTCCACCTAGACGCGTAGCTCATTACATAAAATTGGAGGATTTTTTACTTTTTTTTTCCCCTCCTAATCCGCCTATTCCACCCGCCTCCACCTTTTCCACTTTTCCCTCCTTCTCCGCCTTGCTCCCAATAGAAGGTGAATGACTTCCGGGATCATTTTCCTCCTTGTAGTACTTAAGTACTTTTAAACAAAGTGGGCGCTTGGCAAGCAAATGACAACTGGGGCAGCTGTACTACAGAGCAGGTTGTCTAGTAATTGGAAGGTCGCTGGTTTGAATCTCTGGATGCTGTATGTCGAAGTGTCCTTGAGCAAGATACTGAAACCAAAACTGCTCCTGATGAGCACATTGCATGGCAGCCTTAGCCATCAGCGTGTGAATGGGTGAATGTGACAAGTGTTGTAAAGTACTTTGAGCGGTCTGTAGACTGGAAAAGCACTACAGAGCCCTTTGCAAGTCCATTTAACTGTGTTGGTCCGAAAATAGAACTTTTGTGTTTAACCTTATCATCAGTAAGTGTGCCTATACATTTATCACAGTGTGATGGTAATGAAAAACTTTACACTCTAGGTTACGATGTGCACGATTTAAAGTATACTATATTAGAGGTTTACAGTGTACTCATTAATGTATCACCACTAAACTACTTTGATACTGAAGAAAACTCAGTTCTGGAGTTAAAAGGAGCAACCTCTTTTCTACGATTCCTCGTCGAATTAATGATGTTTATTCATGACGGACATGAGAGGTAACGATATCCTCAGGAAGCGTAAGCCGCGCTGAATCTAAATATCATATCTGCGTGGAGACTTGATCGAGTTATGACTCTAAAAGAGCTGCTTTTTTTTGACACAAATTTGAGTAATTGGGCTGATGACCTCACTGATGTTCTCAAGCGCTTGGAACTTGCCTTAACTGGCAGGTTTGGGTGCAGCCCTTCTTTATTCATTCACTCGGCAGCGTAGGTGTCACAAAACCAGATATCCTCTGTAAAAGAGGAGGCGGAGAAAAAACAGACTGTGATGGACTATAAGGGAGATTATTGATCGGCAGAATGCGACCAGGTTTAACGGCGAGATGCTGAGAATTCAACTCGGTATCATTTTGTAATCCCTTTATAGCTACCTCCCGCAGTTAAAGGCAGATCACGCAGAGTGCAAACACTAATATTATCTTCATTTAACACGAAGATGTGCCCCAGGCGTCATTAATTAATGTTCCTCAGCTCCTTTGTGGCCCACTTGAGAGTTTATACAGGGATTTTCAATCTTATTAAATGCTGATATGACAGAAACACACATGAGCGAAGGCACATGCACACACATTATGTCACTTTCTGTTCCATTAACAGCTAATTAAGATGTGAATGATCTCCTTGGGGGGAGGAAGTGTTCTACTTAACTGCCTTTCAAGGGGCTCCTCGTCCCACATTAATCTCTCTCCCCAGGGGAACGTGGATATCGATCTGCTTTTCCCCCGGCATCAATCTCACTTGGGAGAGATGAACAAGATTAAAGTGAGATGGGCATCACATCCGGGAAGGGAGGTGACGATGACCTCGGTAACGCCGCCACATAAGAGAGTTTTCTCAGGGAAACTGACTTCAAATTTTACAATTAGTACATTTTAATTATATGATATATTGAGAAACTTTTTTAGATGTTACTAAACCTTTCAAGCACTCCATTTTTGGATGCCACGTATACAGATTCATGCTAAACTTTGAGGCAGTGGGGGTTTGATTTCAGACACGCAAAAGCAGCTTTTATCAGCTGTACTTATAGGTGGGAAGTCCATTTGCACTACTTAAGTTTGAATTACTAATACTTTGACTTCGACTACATCTCGGAGGGGGATGATCTTATAGAATATGATGCATTGCTGTAGATTAAACCAGACAACAGTGTGTAAAGAAGTTAAAATGAGCTCAACCTTGAACATCTACAGCAGCAATATGCACATCAATGCAGCAGTAATATCGCTTTTTGTGATCATTTGACGCTTCAGTGCTTCGTCTCTCAGCTAGAACCTTCATCTACAGTCTCTGTGCTCTCTGCTCTGTAAGTGGCTCATACAGTAACACTTGAACACTCATCTATCTGCTCCTCGTGGCCGGCCTCTAACAGAACACTTTGGTCGGTGTGTTGATGCGGTCTGGAGCCAAAGTTAATTACATTCTCCAAACAATGGGAGAAGGACCTGCAGCTCATTTTTCATTTTTCTTTCTACACACCTTCATTCCAAGTATGACAAAAGACAGATAGAGTCTATAAAGCTGAAGCTGCTCAGTGAGTAATACCTTGACAAGGTCGCCTCTAAACAATCACCAGATAAAAATTGTCTCGCGGCTGAACTGTTGGCCGTGTTTTAACTGACTAGCTGGAGCTTTGTTAGTTCTGTGTGACAGCTGAAAGTACAGGAAGCCATTTAGCAGCTCCAGCGTGGGGCCCATGGGTCCGGCTGGCATGCTGCGGAAAATAATTGCAATCAAAATGAATAACAGTTTAATTGTCCAGAAGACACCTTAGATGAATTCACACCAAGACCAGAGTGCTTCATATACGCCAAACAACAAAAAAGTCCATAAAAACAAAAGCAACCCTTCAGACTAAATCGTGAATCACCATTAAAAGATGTGGTACAAGAAATCTGAATAAATACCTTATGAATAATCTATCCATCAAAATAGAAAACTTAGCGACACTGACGACAAAAGTAGTGGACAGAGCAACCGTGACGTCACCCATAGGACTGAAGAGACAGAATAAAAGTACGAAGTAGCATAAAATTCGAAATACTCAAGTCAATAACAAGTAAATGTACTTTAATTTTCCCACCACTGCTCACAGGATTTAAAAGGCCAACTCATTATCTGCCTGATTTGCTGGAAAGGGTTTCACGGTTTGAGACAAACATTACTTGGTAGCCATTGTGGTTAACCAAATTGCTGCTTTAATGTTTGAATACACTAAAATGGAGTACTGGGAATTGAGATCCGAGTATTTGTACCATAAATTCTCTCTAAATGTGCTGCAGCTTCCTGGCAAAAAAATACCCAGAGGATCCGGTGGTTTTCAGTGTGTCTGTGCTTACTGTCTGCATGCTGCTGTCTCTGGTGGACTGAGACGAAGCCTTTCTGAATCTCATTAAAGAAACATGCCGTCATATCAGTCGAGAAATGGGCTGCGAGCACCGTCAAAGTACGTCCACCCAAAGTGTTTGTTTTTTTTGCCACTGATTGGCTCAGAGTGCTATGCTCTGTGTGTTTGACAACATTATTGAAAGGATCCAAACTGAGATAGACGTTTTTTTTTTTTAAAACGTCTTTCTCATCTGAAAACAGCCGCCATCGCTTTCTGCGGAAATATGTGTTTGACCAATGAAATCCTTTGTTTCAGCTGATGTCCTGGTCAGAATGGGAAGAAATGGATTTGCTCTCACAACATCCATTGTTGTATGCTGTACGACAAACACCACAACGACTGCCTCAACAAACAAGTCGAGGACAATAAACGGCTTGAGATCGCCCAGCAGCTGTGATACTGAGATGGTTATGTAGCTCACTTGATTACGCTACACATTATGTTGGTCACGGAAAGGGGGCTCAGCTATTGGACCTCATTCACAAAACTTAAATGACCATATCTGATCATGAAGTGCGCTTATTAACGTTTCCACAAATGGAGAGAACATGGGCGAAAATGGAACACAGCACCACGGATAATTCGCACAAAACCCCGTGTGCACAGCTGTCTCTTCTGTATTACCGCAACGCATTTTCCACATCCTACTGGTGGGAAACAGCTTTTAGTCGACCAATAAAACACTGACGACGGCTGACTAGTCCAAGACTCAATGCAAAAATAGGTTCACAGATGCTCACTGATGACTTGGACATTGGCCTTGTGCGTCAGGGCCTTGACAACGTGAGCCCATCAGTGGCGAAAACGAACTCCTAACATGGATGTAATCTGACAGTATGCAATTTCCTGCAAGAATTACTGCCACAGCTGCCGCGGTCTGGCTTAATGCTTGACCAATTTAAAAAAATTGTTGTTGGTGTTACTGTCCACACAAAAAAACGTGGAAAAAACAGGATCCAGGTACGTTTAAGATCTGAGTTTGTCTTCCACTGCTGCTCAGGACTCAGTACTGCAGGACTGCCGTGTTAATCCTCATCAGCTGCTCATCTGTCCTGCGTTCGGACGAACCATGTTGGCCGACGAGGACACAAGACACATTAAAATATGTATCACACACACACACACACACACACACACACACACACACACACACACACTGCATTAACATAAATATAGATGTTACCAAGCAGTGCTGTAGTGGATCATATACTTCTTATTGTGTTTGCACATCTGTCATGCACACAGTCACTTACTTTTAGGCAGCAGTTATGATAAGAGACGTATGTGAACATCCAGGTGACAAAGATGATGGCAGGATCGTCAGTAAACCTCTCTCTAATACACGCGCACACACACACACACACACACACACACACACACACACACACACACACACACACACACACAGTGTCTCAAACAAAAAGAGGCACAGAACAAATAAAATGTGCTGATTAAAGGATCATATTCTTTAATGAATATCACTTTCTGTCCTCATCAATGTGGCTGTGTGGGCGAAAATGAACCGCCGAACGTATATTAGTATTAAATCGAGTTTATTGAGTTTGGCTGCAGAATTTTATACCGCCTCCCTCCATCACCACGCAGACTCTGCTCATTGTATACCTGTCATATAGCATCATCTTCCAGCTCTTTATGAGACGAACTTAATGAAAGCGGGAGATGATGGGATGAGTGGGTATAATGATGATTTAAAGTATTAATACGCAGAAATTGTTCCGTAAAGGGTTTCTGAGCAGTGGAAAGCTTAATTGCCACCCTAAATATCATACATCTGTCTGTCAGAGGCCTTTTTTATAGTGATAAATGTGCCTTCGTGTTGTGTGTGGGACACAAATGAAGGGAGAACAAGCGAAGGGCGGAGAGTGAGATAAATAGAGACCTAATATGGCGACCTCCCTGAATAAATGAAGATATGGACATGCAGTATTCAGAGGGTTCAGCGACTGCTGCTCACCAGTCCAACTCACCGCGTCTCAGCGTTAATGATTCATCAGCCGCCACCCCGGGATCGAATATGTGATCCGTGTTTTATATATCGCCCTCTAAAGCTCTCCAGCAGAAGAGTTAATGCGAAATATTTTAAAATGAACTTTGTGTGCCTCCCCGAGGGTCCATTTACTACATTTAATGCAGCGCCAACCGTAATCAGCAGGGTTCGTTTGACCCAGCAGACACGGCGTCCACTGTGAATCACTGGGGTGTCAGAGGCTGAAGACGGGACCAGCAGGGGAAACCCCGACACCTCATCTGCTTCTTGCTGTGAGGGGACGGCAGAGTCCAGCACTAGGAGACCTGCTGACCTGGAGGAGGATCCAGAGACAGCAAAGCTAAAAGTGGATAAATGTTCTTTCACACAACGGGGACAGGATACATCATTTCAACTGCCCCCACGACACATATTAGATTTTCCGGTCTGATGCCCGTTTCAGTAAAGTGGCATCATTTGTCTGGATTCTGAAATTGTTTGATGAATGAAACTGTTTTTTAATCTGACACCATTAGACTGAACCTGGTAGTTGAGTTGTGACCTTGGAGAAAGACGAACAGACTAAGAATCAGTCAGTCAAATCTCAACTACTGTTGGATGGATTGCTGTAAAATTTAGTTCAGACATTCACGTGAATCGTTGCAGCTTCGTTGATCCTCTGACTTTTCATCTAGCGCCACCATCAGGTCAACATTTGAATGCGTCCCACACGCTGGTTTGTAATCTAATACCAGCAAAAAGTTTGTACCATCAGCCTCAGCTGCACTTTTCATTTACTGCTAATTCGCCAGTGATGGATTGAAACTGAGTACAGTTACTGAAGTACTGCCATGTACTTACAGTTATCCATCTTATACAACTTTATAGCTCAACTCAACTACATTTTGGAGGCAGTTACTGTAGCTTTTACTCCATTAATTTACACTGCTCTAAATTAGTTAGGGATATTTTAGTGTTTCACTTTGTGTTTCTTCTGTAACATATCTGAATTTTTAAATATTTCTTGTGACATGGACATACATATATGCACCCATATCACAATGACCCTAACTAATTGTGAGTTGTGTATTTTATCATTTTAGTTACTGGTTATTCTGGAGGTTGCATGCTGCACCGGAGTCAGAATAGAGCGCTTGTATTTTATGTTATTGCTAGTTGGATAAAATAACACCAATTCCGATAATTGAAAAAAAGAAAATCAGGACACATTAAGGCAGAAAATAAATGTTTCCATAAGGTTTCTTAAAACAGCCAGGAGAGTACTTACTCCTGCAGCAATGAACATTTCACTTGTACTATTCCATCTAGGTCTCTTAAGTAATATTCACAAGGCATCGTTAAAAGCTACTTCAAGTGTCTGTATCCTGTGTTTTACTAATTTAAAACATTTGTGCATTCTGTGTGAAAAATGATAAATAAATGATTATGATTCATCAACACTACTCTTTGGAACCTGCTTCTGATACAAAAAAATGGACTCTGTTTTCAGGTGTTTCTGACACGCTGAGGTTGGATTTTATTAAACCAGGATGAAGCAGGCTCATTCACAGTGCCTGTTTGTATGACACCAGGGACAACATGCACATAGTAAAGCTCCATCTTTCCCGATGATACAAGACCTCTGTGGAAAGAGGGCAGTGAGCATGAAAGCAAAGGGGAGTGTTCATATTTCTTCCTTTCTCATACCTGTCCGTACATTTATATTCCTTATTTTCTTGTGGAGGGTGAGCGGAGCATGGGAGCACAATGGGGCTGTTCTCTGCCACGCATGTTAATTTAAAATGACTTTTTGCCTCCATCTCTCCTGGTGACATGGCATATGTCTGTGGCCACGGAAAAGTCATGAATAAATGGAAGAAATGTAATATATGTGTTGCAGGAGGGCAGCCTGGGGAAGAAAATAGTGATCAAACTTCCCAGCAAGATTTGTAATATGTAGACAGGCTGTCAGGCATGCCCTCCCTCATTTCATCATTCGCAGATGATGACAATAGTCATGACTCATGCAAATGAAGACCTGCTGCATAACGCAGAAACACTCAGATGATGACAAAGACAGAAAGTTGAAAGTGTTTGTAGCAAAACTAAACTTCTCTCACTCGTAATCGTCTCCACCGCGACCCCTTTTCTGCTTCCATCTCCCAGCACACTCACCTCCTCACCCGTCAGCACGGATCTAATGATGACAGACACCCACGCCCGCTGCGGGTGAGACTTCCCACGTCTTCACTTTTTGCTTCCCACAGCTCTGTCCATCAAGCAGGTATTGATCTGACGCATCTTTTTTTTTCTCAGTGTCAGGCTGGGCTACAATGGCTACAGTTTCCTGCCTCCAGACTGACTTTGTGCATCCTCGGTCATCTCAGACGTGGAAGTTTCTCTCCGCAAAGATTGTATTTTCTTTGTGTTGCACGTGTGACAATTGAGGACTGCATTTGTTTTACATGGGCCAAGAATCAGAATGTGGATTAAAGAAATGGTGTCAAACATGTGAATGTTAAATATGACATACACTATCAGATGTAAGCAACATGTTTTTTGATGATATCTGGAGACCTTTTATGTGCTTTTTCAAGACGTGATGTGAACGTTGGTAAAAATCTCCAGCAGGAAAAACACCCGAGGAAGTAGAATACCCTTATAATGTGGTAGATTTTCCTGAGAAACACCCGTTAATTTATTCCATCTGATTATTATTCATATTATTTCTAGCAACTCTAGAAATACACTTCTTTGCGCTGAGAGTCCGCGTACCACGTCTGGTTGACAACATAATCTGTTAGTGTGAGTGGAGGAGGCCAGGGCTTTTAACCTGCCGCTGATTACCTCAATCTGCTGCAGGTGTGTGTGATCAGCCATCGCTCAGGCCAGCAGGAAGCCACGGCCACCAACTCAGCACACAGCCACTCTGAAACGTGCAAGCACAGAACAACCACCCAAAAAACAGTCCAAACCAATAAATGCATAAAAAGAAAAAGAAATAAAAGCTATTAACCAGGCAAAATCACAGAAAAAGAAAGACAGAAATAAAAGCAATGCAAAAACATAAATTCACGATATACAAAGAATAAAATCCAATAAAGAACAGCAAGAAGACGACATCAGACTTTAGTGCGTTTGAACACTCACATTAGTTTAATATGACAGCTGAGGCTGATGGGAACACCTCTACTTTTGATATAATGTATTTACAGACGGTCACTTAGAAACAGGTTTGAACCAGAGACTGTGTGATGGGATCACACAGCCACGATGCCCGTCTAGCGTGAGACTTCTCAGTAGTCATTACTTACATGAGACCACACACATCTTTGAGCTCTGCCTTCACCTTTGTCTCAACTACACACACCTGGACAGTTTCATGACTGCATCCTGTGTGGTCGTGACGCCATCACGCTCACAAAAGCGCATCATTTTCATGTCGTTATCGGGGCCGTGTTTTGATTTACGATCATGATCTCACCGTGGAAACATTTAAAAATGCCACTTTAGCACTTACAAGGACATTTAAAACACTCTGTAGGACCCAGAACACTGATCTGTAGCATAAACACATCTGAGTTCACAAAGACAGCCGTCAGCAGGCTCGACGATGACAGCAGGTCACCAGGAACCTTTAATCAGACTCACCTTTTTGGACTTAGAAAAGCCGGCGCTCAAAAAAAAAAAAAGGTGTCTTCACGGAGGTAGCGCTGCAGCTCTTCAAGCCTGCTCTTTGAAAGCCACGGAAATGCCAGCTTGTACCCTTCACTCAGAAGCCAGGGGTAATTCAGCGGAAATTGTCAACCTTGCTTTGTGTATTTGCAATTCGCACACATCTGTTACCGCGGCGGAGGGGGAGTGAATGAGACCAGGGATGCTGTGTGCAATGTGTGCTGTTTTTAAAGTGGATTTTCCTTTTTTACATTTTAGAGCAGATTATTACCAAGCATAAAAATCCAGCAGAGCACAATCGAAAACGCGTCTTCGACGGCGCGCGAAAGCCTCCTCAACTATAACCGTGATGACGGATGATTAACCGATCCAGAGAGAAAATCGGAGAGGCTTTGAGATGAGGAGGGAAACGTAATATTACAGCACCTTATCTCTGAGCTCGTAGAAGAGCGATCGCTGTGATGAAAGAATAACTCAAGAGGAAGCAGTGGGTGAGAAATAGATTCCAAAGATGAGGAAAGAAGACGAGTGAGGAAAGATAAAGGGAGATTGAATCTATTCTTCAGTGATTTTCTTCGCTATATGCCTCCGTTAGCTAGGTCAGCAGTCTCTGTAATAAATGGATGAGTCTGATCATTTTTCATGTTGCTCTCTCCCTCCGAAACATTTGCACTTTTCAACATAGTTGCAGGGAGATTATTAGCCTCCGACTCCAGCGGCGTGATGAGGCGAGCGACTGTGGTGTTGTGGTTGGGTAATGGCTCCTGCACTTCCCCTCTACATCGTCCTCTGTCTTCCCGTGGATCTGAGTTGGTAGTGATGGTGAGGAGGGTAATTGCCTCTGGATCAGTGTCATTAAATCTTCTCCTGTTCAGGCTGGTAAGCAGTGTGTGACACTGGGTCATCGCCTGTCTTTGAGTCTATAAAATATCTCTGTACGACCACAAATATTAATCCTGCTTCCTGTAGCACACATACCAAACAGCCTCGTTACTTGCGACCGCCTGCAGTGATGGGCACTAATAATATATTTAACCAAATTTGAGCTACATGTTTGTTACTGGAGTATTTTCTCCTTGATGCTACTTTATATCTGTATTTGTCCGACAGCTTTAGTAACTTCACCTTTGATTTTTCCATCCGATTACGTCGGACAAGCAGGTTATGTTGTCGCTTGTTGGTTTGTTAGCGGGATTACACAAAAAC
The DNA here is from genome assembly GCA_963678695.2 of Diplodus puntazzo. Taxonomy (NCBI): domain Eukaryota; kingdom Metazoa; phylum Chordata; class Actinopteri; order Spariformes; family Sparidae; genus Diplodus; species Diplodus puntazzo. Next base: position 22,035,689 of record OZ023173.1, on the reverse strand, counting down.
TACTGAACAGATTTCCATGAGACTTGGATGGAGGATGGGTCTTGGCCCAGAATAGACCCCATAAACTTTTGGTGCTGATCCAGGTAAAAGGACGGATAATGTTGGAGCTTTTCCTCACCTTCTCTGCCATTGCGAGGTAGCGCATCTAATATTTCAATGCTATTTCCAGACATTTTTTAAACTTCTTCTGCGTGTCCATTGTCCCGTGGAAGGTGCGTCCTCACCGAGTCCGAATACACATTACACATGACCAAGTTGGTTTTGGTCCGTCACGTTATAACTTTGGGACACAGTAGAAGAAAAATGTAAAAATTGCCCACGGCAGCACCCGTTGCTTGCTGGGAAATGTAAGAACGATACGTGCTTTCACTTTCAGTCTCATTTGGGAGCGTGCCTATGTTCCCACAGCCCTATGTTCCCACATTTCTATGATTTTTTTTTTAAAAATTAGGCCCTATGTTCCCATATTTCCTTAGGGTTAGGGGTTAAGGAAAGGAAATGTAGGAACACAAGGCCTAATTTTGAAAATGTCCTAGAAATGTGGGAACATTGGGCCTAATTTTAAGAAAAATCTTAGAAATGTTGGAACGTCGGGCTGTGGGAACAAAAGGCTGACCCCATAACACCAAGAAAAATCGCATTTTTAAAAAAAGAGTCGCTAGAGGGGTCTGAAAACTTGCTAAATGTAGCGACCAAGTCCCTAAGTTGGCAACGCTGTCTATGTGTTAATACTTCCACTGGCTATGCTGCATTGCGTATCTACTCTGTTGCAGCTCCGGCATTCTGGAACGTTACGTAGCGGATATGCTAGGCTAGCAGTTCAGCCAAATTCAGCACAGAGCAGGAGGGAAGTCACACACCAAAACAAACATCCAGATAATTTTCATACTAAACACTCCAGCATAAAAATCTCAAGAAAGAGACAAATCCAAGCACTTCTTCTAATCCTTACGCACAAACGTAGTTCTGTGGTCACGTGTGATTCTGTAGTTGTCGCGGGAACTCCTATGTCTCGCAAATCCAGCTGTCCGTCAACACTGCGCTCAAAGTGGAGCCGGTACGGATTACCGGACGCCGGAGCACGTGGCAAACCGTTACTCCACCTTTGTTAACATCGCCACAAAGTTGAATGTGACTCTTGCAGCGTTAATGATGTACGTCTCTAACGAGCAGTAGTTTCTTTCAGGTGGACTTGAAGCGTAGCTGAAGTAAATATTTTCAGAGGATCAAAGTTTTCTTTTGTTCTCTTGAAGACGACAAATCTCACTTTTGTGCTGCGTCTAATGAGCTCTGATTGGCTTTTCGGGGGCTTTGCTCAGTGACCTGCTGCTAATCACACAACCAAACACACATGAGAGGAGTTTCGCTGTCATGATGATAAACAGTGACTGAGAGGAGGCGAGTTCTCAAAGCAAGTCAACGTCTCCCGATATTTTGTGAATGGTTTGAAAGTGTTTTTGAAGCCCGACTTCGAAGATGAGCGCGGGCCGACCAATTACCGCTGCATACTAATGTAATAATGTTAAGACCACCACTAAGTCGTCGATCAGAGCGAGAAAATGTTGACGCAAAGGTGCCACCACAAGTTTTTAGGGAGCCCCCTTTACTTCTCCCTCATTCTCTGTAGATGGAGTTTAGTTCCAGTTTGTTCTTTTCACATATCAGATTTTTTTCATGGATCACTGATCTCTCTCAGCCGTATCAGAGCTTAGATAAAGTTACTGCCAAGAAAACAGCTGAAAAGCTTCACTGAACTCTGCTGCTGAGTAAGAATGCGTGGAGATAAAATAAACACTGATTTCATATGGCAAGCTCTATTTATTGTTTTGTTATTATTAGTTTATATTTTAGAAGATTTTGTCTCTGAATATACATGCAGTAATCAAACATGCAGGTGAGGAGAAGTCACAGACACCAAATGATATGAACAGAAGTTTAGATTCATACTTTATGGGCAGTAAAAGAGGCTGAAGACTAAAACAACAAAACTAAATTGGGCTTAATTTCAGTGTATTTTTCAGTATAGTTGTTTAATCAGTTATTATAATGTTTCGTGTGTGTACGTTGATTATATGGATTTTATTGTCTCCACCAAGCCGTTTGTTTTCACCCTTTGCACGTTTGTTGGTTGGTTTGTCGGTAGGATTACACAAAAACTACTGAACGGATTTTCACAAAACTTGGATTGAGGATGGAAATTGGCCCAGAATAGATAAATCTAGGATTTGTTCTCACTTTCTTTAAACATTACTGAGGTTGTTTTATTTTATTTTATTTTATTTTTTTCAATTTCTGAGGGAACGCATGGATCTTGATGAAAAAAATCTGGTCTGAGTAGATGGCTGTGATCTGTGATGGGTCCTGTCTACTTAGTGCCATATAGTTTATTTATTGTGTATTGAATCTAAATATGGAAGAGTTAGGGGGTCACAAGAAACAAACAACTAACCCTTTCCTGCTGTTGTTCTTCACAATAAAAGCATTCCACTGGAAAATCAGTGGGCTGCTTTTATTAGTAAATAAATGTTTGTGCTTTTATTTGTGCTCCATTAACAGCACTAATTCTAAAAAAAACATGTTTGATCGAGCAGAAATGTACATACTCCACTCCGTGAGGTAAACTGATATAGTACAAACAGAGACGTCTTCAGACGCTTCATCAAGATAAACGACTTTACCTCGCTGTCATGATGCCGGAACATGATTGTTCGTCTATGTTATGAAAGAATGCATGACGTTTTAAACATGTCAGCATTATGGAGCGTGACCTGTACCAGAAAACAAGTCAACAAGGTCAACAGGTCAACGAGCAAAAGAGTCAGGATGTTTAATCGTCTGCTGCTTTGATTAAGTTACTTTTTTCTTGCACTAAGCTGCTGAAGCGGTTCCTTTCAAAATTGCGTGAGCTTTGTGGAGGAAATGCATCATTGCTTCAATGTCACGCTTCTTAAGCGGCCCCGGCCATGTCAGCGGAGGTGCATGCTGCGACCGTTTGAGCATGGCTCCCTTAAACACGCACATTAGCACATAAGTAGCTGCAGATGTAGCCTGAGGAGTGAAAACATGTGACATCACATGAATAAATGATTACACCAGCCAAGTGTTTTAGTGCGCACAATGTAGATATAAAACCGCATTCAACAACAATGTGCTGGAACATTAACTGAAATATCGTGCGATGCGAAGGCAGAGACAATAAAAAAAAAGCAGACAAATGGAAGCGGTGAGAGCGTTTTTCTGGTTAGAAGCACTCAGACTTCACAGAGGGAAGATACATCCAGCGCGAATTTGTCGCCTTTGACCTGCGATTGCTGACTTTTTTTGTTCCAGAAAGGGTCCAAAGTGCAGCTGGCAAATGACAGGAGTGTGGGAGAGGGAGAGAGGTGAGCTTCGTAGGAAGTGTGGCGAATGTGTCTGTGAGATCTAATACCACGGCCGCTGCATAGCGCATTCGTTCACCTGCGCTTCAGTAAACTCCGTCACCTCTGCGTGAAGAGGCAAGTCAGTTATTCAGTTCCTTGCATCGCTCACTTTCAGCTGAAACACTCCATCCATTAGCTCCACCACACAGTGCACACACAGGGGTGTATCGATGCGTATACGCTGCTACGAAGACCATATCCACCTCTGTGCAGGGGGAGTTACTGTATATGTGCCTAAAAATAGAGACAGACACGTATCAGTGCATGTATGGTCACAGCAGGAGTGAAGAGGAAGACATTTCTGTTCATTCCAACCAAATCACAGCAATCAGCAGATACGGATCAAACGCTTCATGATTTTATCTGCCGCACTGTCGACGCATGGCCCCAGACTGGAACAGATCCGGTCACTTGTCACGCTCAAATCGGATTCATCATCTGAGATATAGTCCCCTCCATTGAGGGAAAACTCAGGGAGTAAATCTCTGAATGTGTTTACTTCCTATCCTGCAAGCTTCATAGTTAGTTTATAGGTAAAAGTCTAGAAATTTTTTTTTTAAGGGAGTCTGGTGACTTTCTCCATTTTTCTTCTTTCTCCAAAGTTATTGTTTACTGTAAGTATAATTTCACGTTAACCCTCAATACGTTGTATTCTTTAATACATTTGGGTGTAAATGTTGAAATCAGTTGAAACAGTGTGTTCAAACAGCTGCTGAGAGGTACGACGCACGCAAGCAGAGAAGGATGCACGAGAAACGTGGAAAAGTGGCTTTTTTACGTGATGCCACCACAAAAACATCCAAAGGTGATCTATTTCATGCCAGATTTACAAGATGGCACCAAATGTTTTAAATTTACTGCAGCTGTTTGTGACGTTTCTCATGCAGCAACTCCTAAAGTCACTTTCCTAAGGCAGTCTGGGATATCGCCGTTACTAGTGACGTGGTTCCTCTGAAAAAATACTTAACATTTGCCATTTTTATTTTAAAAAAAAATTCAAATACTGTTTGGTTATAATGTACGAGTGACCCTCAACAGATTGGAGATTTGACAGTTGGCTCACACAATCTAATATCACCCGTTATGGAGAAATTTCAGGATTTTTAATATTATATTATTGTATTATTGATGCATTCATGTGTTCATCACTTACAGTAAATGTTGCAGCTTGTTAAGGTGGAGGCTCATTTTAATTACTTAAGATACAGCTGGGTAGCTTTTCAACTGTACTCTGGAAAACAATAAAGTTTGGTCTTAAACTGTAAATAACACACAGTTATATTTGGGGGGATTATATTTCAGATTATGAACGTGAATCTGCACTAATTTTCTATGCTGGCAAGCAGTAACGTATTACAGTGCATCATACTCTATCAGATAATAGTAACTAAAGCTGTCTGCTGTCCACATGTGTGAGTGTGTTTGAGGTGAGCGTGCCCGTGTGTCCTCAGGTGTGTGTACGCCACGGCGGCACCGCGGCTCCTGCTGCGCGTGTGCCGGCTTTGAATGGCAACAGCCGGGGGTGACAGTGAAAGACAGCAGCACAAAGGCTTCCCACAGCGGAGCAGAATGATTAGCACCCACGTAAGGTCCCGCAAGGGGAGAAGCTCACAATGTAGGAGTCCTCCACAGGCGGGTGTGGGCAGTGCTCTTAACGGTGCCTTATTAAAAATTGCGCCCGTCTTCCCGGTGAGTGAATCATTTGTCTGACGGTGTCAGCAAGCGCAGGGGAGAAAAAAAAAGGGCATTTGTCAGCTTCTGCTTCCTGAAGACAAAAGACAGGGTGCAATAAAGATGGTCTACATTATACATAATTCATAAATCAATTAAGATAAACACACGGAAAAGTCGATTTGAATTCTCTGAGGAGACGATCTGACACGTGTCCTCAAAATCTCCCATGAAGAGGTTTTATAAGGCTGTTTTCCAGGACGTAAATTCACACGTATAGTCCAACTGGCGTGAGTGTGAAGGGTGCTCTCAAAAAAAAAAATCTAAATTTCAAATCTGGGAAGAACCATGCCAGAACTCTCCTCATAAGCTTGGCTGCGATGATCAAGTGTGTTGTTCTGCGTTAAAGTTGTGAAGTGGATAACCCTCGCACCCTCCGCCCACAACACCTCCGCCAGATACTCTAACAAAAGGTATTTTCTCGAAAAATATTGCACAAATGGATTGTTTTTCACAACAATTATCGTACACAGCCTGAAAACTCACACGGTATGAAACAAACACTGACATTAGGCGATTTTCGTGCATTCGTGTTGTCTATTCTTCACGTCGCTGATGTGTAAAGTTCTTTAGTTTAAGACGATTATACACTCGCGAAAACCGATTTTGAATATTATACACCAGTTCTGCACACAGATCCTCATAAATCCTGCACACTGAACCTTTAAACTAAGAGTATGGTTCGGTTACATTAACAGGTTTCATCCAGTTGCATCCATTCGTAATGCAGACGTTTATTTTTAATGCTTATTCGTTTGCTTAAAGTAATAAATGACGGTAAGAAAAGATGATTTTTAAGTCTCATTCTCAGCTCGTCAAAATAATGACGCTCTGGGATTGTAAGACGGGTCGGCTGCCATCCTGAAGGCAAAGAGTCCAGTTGGGAGATTTGTTTTATAAGAAGGTTGGTCTCAATAACTCGCCTCACTCTGCCTGACTTGAATGAGAACCATTAATGTGGATTATAGATCTGGTGATGTTAAATTACAGTTGAGGGGAGAGGGCTATCGAATTCGACACTGGATTGGGCTTGATTGAATTTAAGAGGACTGTTGGGTCTTGGAGGAGGTATGTATGGAGATGCAATACTTCATTGCTGAAGCAGCGATTTAATAACGCTTCGACATTTCTGGCTCTGGTGTAGCTCGCGGTTAGGCTCAAGAAACAAAATCATCCAGCCACAAACCGAGCCTCTGCTGGAGAACTGAGATATAATTAAAAATAAAGACGGTGAAGTGGATCTTTAATTACTTTAACATTTTAATTTGGTCTCGTCAAAAATAATAATCCCCAGGGCCGAGAATGAGCTGTAATCATCATCACAATTAAACAGTTTGTGCCCTCACAGTCGAAACGATCCACTTAAGATTGTTTTACTTGTCTCTTTTCATAAAGCGATTTCTCAGCACATCATCAGAGATCTTTGCCTCAGTTTCATACATTTCATTACGCACTCTATCTGTTGTAGCGTCCTATTAAATCCATACCGCACCGCCTACCTTTCATCCTCTTATTTTAGGTCCAATTTTCAGTCATTTTTCACAGCTGACTCCCCCATGTTTCACCTCTCTTTTCCCTTCACCCGCCTCTTCCTCCGAATAGTTCACCTCCTCCTCTCAATCTAATGGAGCCGGAGCTAGAGCTAATGTTTTTTGATTTTTTTTAACTTTGTGATTTATTATAATTTTTTTTTTTTTGCAGGGAAGCTTCACGGAGAAAAGAAAGATTTCAGTCGCCGGTGTACCAGAGGTGTCTGTGAGGCGCGTGGAATAATTACAACCCACAAACGACTTCAATTAGCTCACGCAATCGGGTCTTACAAAGTCAATCAAACAGTTTTTTTTCTCTGTATCTGCAGTTCAGAGCAGAAATAATTGTGTTTGTTGGCGAGTGTGTTTGTGGCATTTTCCCTCCCTTTCATGACAGATCCCACTGTGGTTAATAATACTGCCGACCGCTTTCATTTCCGATGTTGACTAACCTTAATGGATGACTTTTATGTGCTCTGTACAGTAATCTGAAATTAATGGATATCATCATTTAAATGTTTTTCAGCCATTTTAGTTTGCCAGTGTGTCTCTTGGCGGGGGTCATATGTCTGTCTGTGTGTGTGTGTGTGTGTGTGTGTGTGTTGTGAGCAGATGGAGGACGATTGTCTCGTCACATGATGCTGATCCCGTCTGTCTGTTTACCCCCCCGTTGTTCCTGAGGCTCCTTTATATTCTGCACAAGCAGACCCTGGAGCAGAGGTAGCTTTTAGATTCTGCAGCCTCAAGTGTCAAATAAAAACAACCCGCATCTCATAAATGTCATTTATATTTAAATGGCTACGATTGGCTTATGATGAGATGCATATTAAGATTAAAATGCCACGATTATCTGCTGAAAATACCATAAAATACGCAGTCGAACAGTCATGCACAGACAGATCTTAACCAAACTGAGCGTGATCATCAGATCTTTTTGAAGACAGATGTTCATTACACATTTGTCTCAAGATTCAGCTATTCTGTCAAATAAGGGCCAAAAAGCAGCTTCAAAAATACACTTAAAAAAAACCCAAACATCATTGATTGTGCATTAAATTAACGCCATGTGTACGCAAGATTCAGTAGGAACAGTGTAGCACCAGTGCGGGGATGTGAAAGGGTCAAGAGCAAGGACATTATGTTACATCTGGACACAGTGTCGGAGGTCGAGCCCCAATCATTGCTTTGAAAAGTTGCTCACTGGCGTTTTGAAAAAGCTCGACTTCCAGGGTATGAAATTACCCAGATCTTCCCGTGTTGTACGGCCCACAGAGGACGAGATCTAGAGGCTCCAGCTGAACGAGCCGGCTAACTTCTAATTTAGCTCCTGGCTAACCTGAATGTTGTTAAAATGTTTCATTTGTGTGTCCCTTTCTGGACTGTTGGGACCAAATGGCTCAAGTTACTACAGTGAAACGAATCATGTCGCAGAATCATGAGGAGGTGAAGAGAAAAATGTATCCACAGTTTTGCAGATGCTTCTTCCACAAAATTGGCTTTGATACAATTGACCCTGCTGGTGGCTTTGGTCAGCAGTCTGGAATTAATTTGGGCCAAAATGTGACTATATATTCATTATTTATTAGAAAACTATTTACAGAACAGCCCCAGAATTGAGGCTCTGATCACCAGACGGAGAGAACTATTTACAGAACTGGGCTTTTTTTTTTTTATAAACTTGAATAATTAAACTTCAGTCAGCTTCCCAATGAGGGGTTTTATTCATCAAGAGTACAAATACTGACACGTTTCACTCAGATGATCCTCTTTACAACAGTTGGTTGAACATAAAAGCCATTTGAAGATATTTATTCAGAATCTGGGAATTAATTATGTTGTTTATTTTTTGAATTTGAGTTAGAGGATAAATCCGTTGAGATGCTAAATCTGCCTTTTCAAGTCGGTCCTCGGGGACAAAAAAATGGTTATTAGCAGACATTTAAACACAAAATGAACACCTAAAGAACAAAAAAAAACAAGTTAATTTTGCAATCCAACCACACATAACAATAACAACAAAGTCACATCAGCTACCTACTTATAAACGGAGGTAATGTTTGACGTAATTGAAGTCACGAAACAAAGAAACAGATCTGAGTGAAGGTACTTTATTCCCGTCCGATGGTGCTTTAAACGTATAAAACACGTCTCTAAGGATTCATTACCTTCTAATGTGTAATGGGAGTGAGCATTAGTTGCAGCCCTGGTTTCTGTCTTATAAACACACAGGTGAGACTGTCTGTGTCCAACAGTGTAAAGAGGCAGAGTGATGCAGGACGGTCAGGACTGAAGAGGACAAAACAATCTTTGAAAATCTTATATATATGGTGATGTAGGTCGGGGTTTTCTTCTGTGTAACACAAAAATGGAGAAATGATTGGACGGTTAAGATGCAACAACTGAACAACAACAGCCCAGTATTGTGTGTTTCACCCTGGATTGAAAATGTCGAGGCTTGTGAACGACACTCGAGTGTTGTTGCGGGCGGGGCAGAGGTCGTCGAGGGTAAAACGATGTTCTCCCGACTACTAACAGGACACAACACAGCACAGCACGAACGCTCAAGAAAAAAAAAAAAAAGGATGGAGCCTCACCTCAAACTCCACTCCACTCGTTTCCCTGAAGTGTTGGCGACTAGGACATCGCTCCGTCCTCTTTACGCGTCGACAGAAATAACACAGAGATGATTGTTGTCAGACGGCGGCCATCGTGGTCTCCAGGACCGCCTACTTGAAACTGGCAATCAATCAAAAACATCGAATGACAACGTGTGACTTTGACAGTATATTAGAATAGAAAAACCATATCACGCATCTTCAGAGTGTGTAAATGATTCATGCTTACCAAAAGTGTTGGAATCCGATTGTTGAAGTTACTCACTCTTAAAGTGCTTTTTTTTTTTTTTTTACCACCGATGGTCTGAGATTGTTATTGTAGGTCTTTGACAACATTATGGAAACAATAAGCTCCTTTTTGTGACCAGAATCACCACAAAGTCTCGCTCTGAAATCTTGCGGGAGTTTGACCCAAACAAGGCGATCGACGATTTCAGTCGGTGGTGACGTGAACGTGACTGGGTCACGTTTCATGGGTCATCGCTTCAACAGCCGTTGAAATATTTCAGTCTAGACGGACTTGGCGAACAGACAGTCACGCCACTATCATGGCTACAAACATGACTGATGTAATGAAAGATATTTTTCCCCCTTTCGCTCCGGCAGAGTCCAGGCGCGGGGCCAGCAGTGTAAAGCATGACGCTGCAGCTCCTTCAGTGGCTTCGTAAACAAACACCAGACAGCACTTTTAAAGTGTAATTCGAGCCAACAGATGAAGCAGTCTGCAACGCTTCTCGATGATTTGAAATGCCTCAACTCGGTTGTTCCTCGGCCGAGTCAGAGACAAACTATAACAGTCCAGATTGTAAGATGAGTAAATCTTCGACGAGAGCGGGGCTTCTTCTGTTTGTTTAAAAGATATTAAGGGTTGAGTTGTGGCTCCCGTACGACAGCTGGATGTTTGAGATCATTCGCAGGTTCTTTTAAGGGGCTTTGAGGAGAGAAGAAACGGTAACACCTCATAAGATTCGAACAACAGGGCTCTTATTTATCACACTTCAGATAATTACCCATTAAAGTGCCAAGCGGAAGGTAAAGAAGTTGAAGAAAAATCACATTTATCAAATGACCCCCACCCACTGACAGTGAAGTGTAGGAATAACCTTTAAGATGATGTGATTAATCACACGTCTGCTCTGAGCAGGAACAACCGATTAGACATGAAGATTTAAAGCTGAATATGGAACTTTATCACACAAACGACAGTCTTTTTATAGTCACACACTGCTGATTAAGGCTTATCCCACCAGATAAATCTCTCTGGATTTTGTAGTATACCACAGTTTTTAGATTACGCGTCCCGGCACTGACACACCTGTATCTGCATTTTTTTTAGTAGAAACTCTAGAACTTGAGGAGCAGAGTTGTTGTTTTTCCACCAGCACGTTTGACGGCGGCGAGTCCAACCGAGCCGCGCCGGTTTGCTTTTCCATCACCACCTTTGCTGCTCAGTGGAGCCAATCAGCTGCGGTGACGACTCGCGACTGCGGCCAACTCGTGACAATCCCACGTCTCCCCCTCAAACTGAAGCTCAACTCGTGTCTGTGCGGGAAACCTGAGAGAAAGATGTTTTTAAAAGTCAGTGTGTTCAGCTCTCAGTAGTTTCGTGGCTTCAGACAATTGACCGATCCATTACTGATCGTTTTACTGATAACAAAACATGATATTTCATATGTCTTCATATGTTTCGTGTGTTAAAACGTACAGTACCTCCCTCTGAGATATGCTAGAGTGGGAGAAGAAAGTAGCATGAACAGAAAATAGTCCAGTATCTCAAATTTGTGGCGCTTGAGTAAACACATTTCATGACATTCCACCTCTGTCGAAAGGAGCAAAGGCACTGGTTCTGTATCATTTCTCCTTTCAAACACGTTGTACTTTTATCTTTCATTTAAGTCCAAATTTGCACTCCTCGCAATTTCAATAAATACAGACTCTGACACATGGTTTCTGAGCCAGAGGCGCAGCAATGAAACACTCGTTTTGTCCGAAGGCTGGCGACAAACGCTAAAAATCAGAGGGAGCGCCGTCTCCAGTCAGACCAAAAACAGCTCTTTATATTGGCAAAGGAGCTCGAAGGCAGCGCATTCATGAGCTCTGGAAGCAGCGATAGCAGCGGTCAGAGGCTACGTTTTTTTTTTACGAGTCTGACTGTGGCTGAGGTGGAGGGAGGTGGTTACGCATCACGACCTGGAGGAGGAGCAGGGCGCCAAGGATGGAAGGCAGGATAAGAAGACATCAGCAGCGAGGAGAGGTGCCCCTCAGATGTGATCAGCTCCTGCCTCCGAGTGGAAAATAAAATCCTCAGTGCGAGAAGAGAAAAAGAGGAACGGAGCTGACGGGAAAGGAAGAAAATTGTTTTCCGGGGGCAGGCGATTGGATTTGAAAATGGTCGAAGATTGATGTCACATCAGTGACACCGGTGGAAAAAAGGTGGAGAGGAGAGACTGATGAGGACTCGTTCCACTTTCTGTTTTGTAAAAAAAAAATCACAGTTCCTTTTCAGCGACTCCTCAAACCTACACGACAAAAAACACACAAAAAAAATGTCTTTGCCTTCCAACTCCTACGACTGTCTACCACACATCGATTGGGGTCAGATGCCACTTTCATTGGTGTAGTTACGGGGTTGTACTCTGTGACTTCATTAATATTCTGTTTCTTTGGACAGATGGCAGACGGAAGCGATGACAGCCAGTCAAGTTGAAAAACTGCCAAACAATGTAGAAAAACCTCCAGAGGAATGTGTAAGCAGAGTGCAGATCTGTGACCCTTAAGAACTCCGGCGTAAGCAGAAAAAAACGCCTCGCAGAGATCGCTCGGCTCGCCAGCAGCATCAATACATGACTAACAACTGGAGCCCTCGGCTCCGCGGGGAGCGGCCGCTCATGCAAATGTCCACGCTGAACCACGTCCCAAAATCAATTATGTGCTCCTCTCGATGCCGAGCGGCCCTTCAGCCCGTCCTGAAGTCACGCACTCCAACACACACTCCAACCACTCGGCAGGTTTTCCAGAAACTCTCTCGCATTGTTCGGCTAAAAATATTCTCTAGTGGCGTCCCGCGGCTGTTCACATCCCAAATCTGTTATTTAACACCTGGAAGTCAGTCACCGCTGCAGCTAAAGAGACGAGTTGACGTGAATTTCATGAATATGGAGATAAGCGGCAGAGACGCGGAGAGAGTTTACCTGTCAGACGCCGCCGATAAAAGCTCCCCCGAGGGAACCGTGAAACCTCCTGAGAACCCAGCAGACTCTCTTTGTTCGTCTGGGCTTTCTGCAGAGATTAAAGAAAAACTTCCGCTGTAATCATGTTTCTTTCTCTGCCAGTCTCTTTTCTGTCCGTATTCAGAATGAGCGGAGTTTACACGGAGTTACTTTATGCCAGGATCTGATCTGGATCGATCAGAATCTACCAAATTGTAGAGTTACGTATATATCTGCTTTACGAACAGCACGTCCTTTTGCTTCTGGTGTCAGCTCTGCAGTACACGTCTGCAGTCGTCTCACTGCTTCTTTACCCACAACTAAGTTAAAATACTTCACTTTTCATGGTTCATTTTCAACAATGTTCTGCCAAAATCTCTGTATATCTCTATCTGTGTGTGTGTGTGTGTGTGTGTGTGTGTTTGTGTGTAGCTTTGAATGTGTGTGTTTGAGTGTTTTTCCTCCGGTCTCATCCTATTAGTCTCTGCAGAGATGGGGTCTGACATTTAACCATGTCACAACAGACCCCCGAGCACAACGGCTACTTTCTAACAGGATAACATCCTTATTTGTTTGAACTGCACCGAATTGGATTATTACACACACACACACACACACACACACACAGACACACACGTTTCTCTCCTTCTGGTTGGTGTTTTCCATCTTTTACTTATTCTCTTTCTCATGTTTACATTCAACACAGAACAGATAAAACTTAACTTGACCCCTGAGGAGAACTTCACATGTTAGAGCAGCGGCGAGGCTCAGAGCAATTTATCACAATGAAATAACCACAAATAAAAAAAAAGATATTAAAGAAATGCAGGGATGGCAATAAAAAACGTTATATTGCAACATGTTAGACCACATATGTGAATTGTAGAGAAGTTCTGTGGGGCAACAGGAGCAGCCATGATGTGTGAACGAGTACAATACACATAAATATATATATATATATGTACACCTTTTTTTCAGTTCGTAGTTAAATTTCATCATTTTTTATAAAATTATTTGTATGCATATTCGAAGCCTCATCAAATTCTTATTTTTTATCAGATTGACATTTGATTAGGTGTCCCCGCACTGGGATGAACTCATTTTTTAACCAAATGAAGAATCTATCATTTCTCAAATGTCTTCAGATAAGAACCAATGTGTGACTCTGCATTGTGCTGATATGGTAACATAACATCTGGAAATGCCGCAGATCTTGCTAAATATCGCCTCGCTGTAAAAATTAGCACTCCGTCACCGAAAAAAATTCAAATGAAGTCATCATCTGTTTATTCACATGTTGACGGGAAGTCACGTGAAACTCTGTAGTCCACAAGACATTTCTGGAGCTTCACAGCAAAACAGCGTTCAGACTTTCTCAAGTAAAAGTGCAAAAGTATTTCCTTTAAAATATACTTAAAGCAACAGAAGTAACTACTTGTTACACAGAATGGCCCTTTTCAGAATTATGAACGTTATGTTATTGGATCATTCATCACTTAAATGTTTCACCTGGTAAATGTGGATCTGATTTTAATCACCTTATATACTGTTAAGTAGTTTAATTTGTACAATACGTCATATTTAACTTGCTGATAGTATTTTGTAATAATGACTTCAATCTGCAAAAGTAACAAGTTACAAAATCTGTTGTATAAAGTACAATATTTCCTATAATTTGCCGTGAAGTAAAAGTACATAGGAGCACACAATGGTAGCCTGGCACTCCAGCACATCTGCCTCAAAACTGTAATTATGTACTTACATAAATGAGTGATGACATTTGTAATATAATGGAATAGAAAATAAGTAGTGTTACTGGTCTGTTACTACTGGTAATATGTCATCAGGGACTACAGTAGGTGCAGGCGTGTTGTTGTAAAAATATGAAAATGTATTTATCTTCACGCTTTTAAGTCGTTATTTGCTTCAGGTCTGACAGATACACAAGTCATTTACAACCACAGTGTATATTATTCATGTTACAGTCGCTCCGTGACTGCGAATCGTGTCAGAAAATCAGAGCGAGCGTCACCCCGGAGTCACCTTACAGCACTTACAGCCACCACACGTTACACCGCCGCCCTCCCCCCGGTCGCCTCCCGCTGACTCTCGTCACTTATCTTGAGAAGCTGTCTGCGGTGCGAGCTGTCGCCCGAGGCAGAGGTAGCTGCCTTGAGAGCACCGGAGGCAATGAAGGAGCAGAGGGAAAAACAGCCGGGCCGGGAAGAAAGAAAAAAACAGCAAGAAAAACAAAGCAAAAGGCCAGCGGTCACGGTGTTTCTTGTTGTTATTCCAGTGGCTTTCCTGCTGGTAGCCGCATGCTGCGACTCACAAGCCACCTCATCCATTTCCAGGGCAACAAGGTGCACATGTCACTGAAAGTCAGGTGGCATAATTCATGAACATTAACTGGAGCTTTAAAGGCGCTGTATGTAAGAGCTGACCACCTGTTGATTTTCATACTCCGAACAAGTAACCCTGGAGTAACACCGGGATCACGGCTAACTGCTAACTGTGTTCTCTTTAACCATCCATGATTGGAGCAGCCGTTAGCTCAGTTAGCCGTGCAGCTAGCCACACCGCCCGTGGACAGTTGGTCTTGTTTACACCACGAGCACAGGAGGGTTTTTTTTAAGGCAGGAATGCTGGCGGGGAGCGACACCAGCTGCCTCCCAGCGACACGGCCAAACCCCAACCGAATACAGCCTCGCACGAGAAGACACAGCAGGCGGGGACGGAGGAGACGCGAGGGGAGGATTCAGAATATGTTTGGTTGTTTGTTCCCGTTTGATGAGGAAAAAAGGTGCAAGTGTAATTTTCTTTCTTACCATTTAGTTAATTTATTGTGTTAATTAATAAAGTGTAGAGAAGCTGGGAAACATATTGAATATCCTGCTGATAACTTCTGAAACTAAATTTCTCACGTAATACTATAAAAAATTGGGGAATCACCAATGAATGGATGTCATTCTCATGTCTGAGTGTTCGGGGCTGGTATCAGGACAGGGTTAACTTAGCTTAGCATAACTACTGGAGGATGAGGCGACACAGCAGTGGCTGAAGTACATTCTGCATTATGCTAAGCTAAGCTAAACACACCCTGACAACAGCGTTGTACTTTACACGCAGACATGAGACTGGTATCCATCTTCTCATCTCACCCTCAGAAATAAGACAATAAAGAAATGCCCCAGAATTTACTTCTTTATTTACATGAAGTGAAATATTCTGTGTTTCTCCTCTTCTCTTCCTACAGATTATCTGAAAGCTGCACATTGCCTCGTCTTCTTGCATTTCACTGAACCGCAGAGGCTCTCCGCTTGTCTTTTCATGTAAATCTTATTCCTTATTAAACAGACACAGTCGTGCTCACACGCAAACAGTCCAAACAACAACAACACAAGTAACTGAAGCTCCGTGCTGCCTTGTTATGACTCACGCTGATCACAGCTCAGCCGGGGGATTGAAATGAGCGACTGTTTAAATGTTTTCCATTATACAATTTTAAATAACGCCCCCTACATGCATTGCAATCTTTATGACCAAGCGGCATCAATATGTAATCCGGCTGAATTATTCACAGCACTTTGCCTCCCATGTAATCATGAGTTCAGTCAGGTGTGACATAAAGTGACCGAGTCTGTGTGCAGCAGCACGCACATACAGCAGACACAAGTGTGTGTATGTGTGTGTGTGTGTGTTAAAGTAAACTGTGGCTTTATGTTCCTGAAATAAATATTAGCGGACAGATAAATGGACCGCTGACCTGAGGAACGTGTGGGACGATTACACACCAACTCACAGTGCCGGCAGAGGAAGTGGTTACAGAGACAAAGCGTTTCAGACAGAAGGCGAATAAAGTGCTGAGAAAACTGATGTTTTTGAGCATTAAAGCATTTAAACCTGTTCCAGCAGTATCCTAAAAACAAAATGTATGACCCTGAAAATGAGCATCGTATGTCTCCTTTAACTCTCCACTGTTTTCCTGCATGAAATGAAATAGTTTTTGGACAACAGTGGAGCTTGACGGCAAAGAAGAAGAAGATCTAACAGACTTGTGAGGTCTGAACTATACTGTAGCTGCTGAGTACAGATACTGTAAAAAAAAAAAAAAACAAGAATTTTCAAAACACTTGTCAGCGTAATTCATCATCGTCATCATCGTCAATTTATCATAATTAGCATGAATGTCTCCAGGTGGTCTTACGGTGGGTTGTCAACATATCACACTGAGCTGTCTCCAGCTGCAGTACAGTGATAACTGATTCATGAAGCGTTGCCGAACATCGTGACTGACAGAAACAAACGACGTCACGCTGCAGACGCTTAATATGGCATCATAAAAAAGACATTAAAAATCCAATACTATAATGCCTCGGAGCCATGAATGTACAGAGATGGATATGTTATTCTAGTCTTTGTAAAGTTTCTCTGGAACAGTGTGAGATCGTTTGACAGCTGGATGGACTTCGTGATACTTGGACATTTTCACCAAAAGTTGAGTTGTTTCAGTTCAGAGATTAGACACTTTCTTCATAGCAGTTCTGACCCACTGATAGTGTGAAACCTTTGACTAAAAACACAATTACCACAGTGTAGAAACACTTTGTTACAACTCCTGCATTCACAATCTCGTTTTACCTTAAAATATATTGTCTAGTGTCCCTCTAGATTTTCACTATCTATCATCTTTACAGTCGCTGATCAATCAGGAACAGGGATGTAATGATACCAGAACCTCAGGGTATTATATAATCACAATAAATAGCCTATGATGTTTATCCCAATATCATAAAAACGAAGAAAAAGATGACTTGTCCTTGAATAATAAATCTGATGTGTCCAGCATTGATTATTCATACAGTTTTAAGTTTAAGTACTTCTGCTTTGCTGCTAGGGTAAAATGAAAGTAGCCGGACCTGACACAGCAGATTGTGAGCATTAGTTTCAGCCACCGGCAAACACACCCATCAGTTTGGCTGCCACAGTAGTCGTTTTTATACTGGGTAGCAAGCCACCAATATGACTCCTCAGAGGGCACACTCTTTTCCACCTCCATTGCTATCTAAATCCAAGCCGTTGATGTGCCGGCAATTGCGTGAGCTGGGCGGAGGTGTCGATGATGTGCGCTCTTGTGCGACCCACAGCCGGGGAGTTTTAAAACCAGGAAACAGCTGATCACAGCAGTCAGTCCATCACTTCATCCGCGGACGTCAAGATGAGCAACTGGACAACCGCTGAGATCCGGGAGACACTAGCGTCTCCTCGGTCTCTGTAGCTGTCTTGGTTGTCCGCTTGTTGTTGTAGTGGCAAGCTACTAACGGTCGCTACTTTCAAATTAAAAGCCCTCCGCTAAGAAGCCAGTTCTAAACTCCAATGGGGTGCAATGTAAAGCCCTTATTTTGACCTGCTTCCTGTTAGCTGTCTGGTGCTTGAGGCAGCTAACAGAGTGGGCGAGGCGCCACACCCATGATGAGGCAGTGGCCGTTCATGAATATGCTGCATCCCGCCCACCTTGAGCAGGCAGCTGCATAGTAATTATGACTGAAAGTGGTATTATGGGGCTAAATATTCCTCCGACGCACATGTTGTACTTCACTGTTCGCGCCCAACGTCGTGCTTCCCGTCACGTCACATGTTTACGCCTACCCTAGTGGCGGCTTTTTGGAAAAGAATGACATAGACAAGGTGGCAGATTGCAGCCTTTACCTGGCTGCAACTGTGCCGACTTTTCTATCTAAAAGAGGCTAGTATCTCTGGGCTCGTCAGGTGGAGCGGACAGGCCTGGTGTCGTAGCATCAGCAGCAGGGCAGCCAGCCTGTTGGCTCCACCTAACAAACCCAGAGTTACTCTCACACCCCTGGAGATGAGTCAGCAGCCACAAAGTACCAAGAGAGAGGAAAAAGAGGAAGCTGTGTCATTGCGATGAGGTCGAAGTGTTACTGCAACTCAAACACCACCAGAAACAGAGCTACTGTGTGAGTTTCGAGTTTGAGTCAAACAAGGAGAATACAGGAATCAAGAAAGAAGTGACTAAATAAACACAATCTGAACAAGTCAAATAAGCTTCGAAAGTGTCGTAATTTGCCAGCACGTAAGTATGATCCTCGGGAGCACGCAACTCGACAAAACATACAACAAGGGTCTAGTAGTTTTTAGACGTTTTAATGCAGAAATGTTACATATTCTGAGTCACCAAACTCCAAAGTGTTCACATCCTTACACGTGGATAAATAAAAAGAGGTTTATTTTAGCTCCTGGAGACCGAACATCAGCTCATCAGGAGGCGATAAGAGCTGCCCTAATTACACTAAATTATACCACTGGAAGGTTTAAACACATTTCATTACATTCTAGTGAGTCTTTCACTGCAAGAGGTAAACAACGCATTCTGCTTTTGGCTTCCTGACAGCTCGTAGTTGAAGGGTGATAAACGGGTCTTGTTCAGTCAATTATCACTTTAGTTATCATCAGTTTATTTTTAGAAGGTGTGGTATTTTCTGTGTGAACTGGGTGTGAATGTGACAGGATTAGTTTATTCTCAGCCTTACTCCGTCTCTTACTTGAATTTGTATCTATGTTCGTGTCAGTCTGTTGTGATTTATATGCTGGTCAAAGGTCATTAGAGCAGACAAAAGTAATTCTCATAAAACACTCTTGACTGACAGAAAGCAGCGATGGTAAATTGTCTGATTCCATTATTCGTCGCTCTGTAAGTGCTCACAGTCGATCCCACCCGCTCTCCTCTGACACAACAAGCAGCATTTATAGTCTCACCATGTCCTTTATTCAACCCTTAATATGAAGCGATTTCAAAATGAAGGCAGAGCACTGGGACACAACAGCACAGCAGCAGAGATAGAAAGATACAAGTCGATACAAGGCAATACTGAGTGGTACTTTGATCAATACTTTAAACTTAAAGTCCAGCTGAAATCACAAAATTGTTCTCTTTTTTTGCAGGAAAATATGAGTTATTTATAAATTATATTTAATGTTCAAAGGAAAATAAACTTCTGAGATTGAGATGTAAAGGATATTAAAACACACAGAGGCTTTAAAAACGTCACAGTGAAATCATTTTACAGAATTGCCGTGATCAGTGTTTTTGGAGTAAATCCACACAAATCCGTTTGCCGTTGACTAACAACAAATCTTCTTCACAGTACTGAGAAATAATCTTAAATGGTGGCTGCTTTAGCTTCTTACACTTTGGTTTATTTTAACCTCCTCTGTCCAGTCTTAAACAGAGACAATAATACAAATCTTTTGTGTAAACTCACTTCCTGTCCTTTCACCTGTTCAGTCATTAAGCAAATCTGTTAACTCACAGAGCTCTTGTGACCTTGATGGCAACCTACTAGCATTAGCAAGTTCTAGCTAGATAGCTTGTTAGCAGTTAGCTTGCTGGCTACTGCTAACACGCTATCTAGCTGTGAGTACATCAGCAAGCTTTGTAAGACTGCCTATTTAAAAGGGACACATTGATGAATGTTGTGTTGCGTCATGGTTTGTAAACAATGTAAACATTTGTCTGTGAGAGAAGCTAGTTGGCTAAGAGAAAGTGATGCTGGCTAGCTAGCATGACACAGAAGCAAACCCAAAAGATAAAGACATTTGGGGTTAGCAGCTTTAACTCAAGTTAACTTTAACCATTTTTTTCCATTGTCCATCCATGACTGACACAATGTTAACAAACCTTTACTGGCAACTGCTCAAGCTAACGAAAGACACTCTTTTGTTAACAGTGGTGTTGAGCTAAGAACTACAATAGTTAGCATTTTAACTGAAACAGGTGAACTGGATGTGGAGAATTGCTAACTGATTTCATGGTTTTAGGAGTCATTACACCATTCTGTCTGAGGACAGCAAAAAAATGACTTGCTTGAGACTCGGACCACACGGTATGTTAATATTCTGATGTTAGCATTAGCAAAAAAGCATCACAGAACTGCTAGCATGCCTGTAAACTCTGTTTAGGACGTGTTGTTAACAGGGCAGATCCGTAGCAGAACAAAACATGCAGTTTAATTTCAGTTGGACTTTAAAATAATAAGCATGAATACTGTTTAAGCTAATACTGTACAAAAGCTAATTCCAACACCAGTGTTATCTTACATGTGTATACAGTACTGGATGCTTCGTTCGAGCAAATTTCTATTGGCTTTCAAAAGATAAGAAGTGCATTTTTGAAAAAACATGCAACTGCAAACTCAATCCCACACACACACACACACACACACACACACACACACACACACAGAGAGAGTCTTCACACACACCCAAAATCAGATCAGTCCAGAGGAGGAGCGTCTTCATCAGGGATTCTGCTCATCGTTGGGGTCAGCGCCCAGTTCAGATACAGTCTGTATTGCTTTGGCAGCGAGAAACACTGAAAAGGGTACAAAGCTTTCTGTCCATCATATTCATTAAATACTGCAAATAAATCAAAATCTCGACTGCAACAGCGTCCGTCAAACACAAGCCCTGACTCCCCCTGCGCCTATTTGAGTTTACAGGAGCCAAAAAACAACATTAAAGCGGAGGAAAGATAAAAGGAAGCGAAGGACGTGGACGAGCGGCTCGCTTTCACATGTGGAGTTTCTGTCTTTCATGCAGCCTCTGCTTATTTTTCTCAGCTCTCCTGCTCTAGTTTCTCCCTGTTAAAGCCTCTGGCGATCACCTTAATGAGCAATTCCCAGTGAGAGGTGTAACATCCAACAGTTCACAGAGACTAGGGAATACACAAGGAAAAAAAAAAAAAAGCTCAATCCGTTATAATACAGATGTCCCAAGTTACAGCTTTAGATGGAGGAAGAACCAGAAGAAAAAGAGTGAGAGGCACAGAGAAGAGGATGCTCACATTTTCCCTGATCTTGTGTTCCTTGAGTGCCCATTTTATCTCCGATAAAGGACACTTAGTGATATTTGTTCTCTTCCAGTCAGACCCCTCAGGCGACTCTCCTCTACTCCCATGCATACGCTCACACACAAACACACAAAAACGCATTGTAGTTCTGTTTGTACTTTAAATTACTGAACACAGACCCTGTATCCTCCCAACTTCCGCTTCAAAATATAATCAAATCACTCTCCTCCAAAGTCATTGAATATACAATTACACTGTATTCTTAAATAACATTAAAGATAATTGATTCAGCCACTTGACTGTGGCTTTCTGAAATCTCCTTTGTCAGTGCGGCTCTGACTCAGCTAACAGCGTTCACTCGAACACAAGGAGAGGAGAAAATGGATGCAATTTCCCCCTTAATGCTTAAAAGTGTTTATGTTGATGCTGAAGAGGGTCAATCCCGGGCAAACACACACACAAAAAAACATTTTTTCATCTTCTAAGATAAACGGTCTTTCTGTCCGCCGGCAGTTCAAAACGTAATACTTCCCATTCTAGAAGAACGTACCCTTTGTGTCCCGGCACAGTATCCTCTTGAAGGCCTTCCTGAAGTCATTGTTGAAGATGGTGTATATGACGGGGTTGAGGCAGGAATTGCAGTAGCCAATCCAAAAGAAGAATTTAAACAAAGGTTCTGGGATGCTGCAAGTTTCAGGGCACACTGCTTTAAGAGAATAAGAGAAGAAGAACGGGAACCAGCAGATCACAAACACTCCCATGACCACAGCCAACACGAAGGTGAACCTCTTCTCCCGGTTCACCATGGCCTTGCGGCGGGACATGGGCGTCCCTTGAATCTTAGATGATTCCTCGGGTACCAGTTTGGTGCCAGAAGATGTGGCCATGGTGTTTTTGTATCTGCAGGCCAGGTTCAGCACCTGGACTTGGAACCCTTTGCCTAAAGTTTGCTCCTCAGTCTTGTTCGTCTCTTGTTTGCCGTCAGCTCGGAGATCACCCTCCTCGCCCATTTCCAATTCGGCGTCAGAGGCAGAGCTGGAGTCGGGAAGCGTGTCACCTCCTTCGTCAGAATGTGCCTGGGACTTTTTGTGGGGGACAGCTGAGAGGATCTGGCTTTCACGGTGGGGGGTTGAAGCGGGGGATGATTTTTGGACTGGAGCAGTACTCGGATTAGGCAGGTAGTCCTGGCTCGGGGTATTCCCTGGTGGGTTTTTGAATGGGGCATCCGAGCCAGACATTTTGGACAGCCCTTTTTCTTGTTGGCAGTCAGTTGTATCTCCTTGATCCCCGTTCTGTTGAGACTGCTCTGATAACTTCACTGGAGGCTCACTGGTTGCCATGCTGGCATGTCGTCCTGCAACCACTTTAGGCTTCATTCCGAGCGGGGAGCGTGTGTGCTGCTTAGCAATCTGATAAATCCTCACATACACCAGAATCATTATCACACAGGGGGCGAAGAACGAGCCAACGGTGGAGTACAGAATATACCATTGCTCGTTATTCAGTTCGCACGCCTCTTCACCTCCTTCGCTCTTGTCCAGGGTGAGAAGAGGAGGGAAAGAAATGACCGCGGAAATCAGCCAGACGACGATAATGGCTGCCTTGATACGTGCAGGAGTGCGCTTGGTGCCGTAGGACACGGGCCGGGAGATAGACAGGTAGCGGTCCAGCGCTATTGCGCACAGGTGCACAATGGAAGAGGTGCAGAAGAGAACATCCAGTGCCAGGTAGATTTCACACCAAATGGAGCTGAACGCCCAGTAGCCCTGCAGCTCGTTCGCCAACGAGAAGGGAATAATAAGCGTGGCCACTAAAATATCGGCTGCAGCCAGAGACACCAGGAAGAGGTTCTGAGCCCCCTTCAGGGATCGTGACGTCAGAACGGCAATGATGACCAGGATGTTCCCGACGATGGTCACCAGCATCATGAAGGTGATGGCGATGGCAAAGGCTGCGGTGGCTTGCGGTGTGTAAGGCGAGGGCCTGACGGTGCTCCGGTTGCAGGGTCGGGTGCCAGAGATGAGGCTGATGTTCCTGTTGGGGAGACCGCCAAGCTCCGACAGGCAGGGGGCGTCTGGAGCAGCTGCCATGGTGGTTACAGGAGGGAACTTTGTGAGCGGTCTCTTACAGACTGAGAGACAGAAGACGGGTGTTTCTATGGGGAACCATGGAGAGGCAGGATTTCCCCAGTAAGAGGAGAGACTGAGGGGCTGGATGATGGTCGGTCAAGGTGAAGCCATGTGATCGTTGTTACGCAAAGAGGATCTACAAGAGAAAGACACATTTTATGGTCAAGATACAAGTACAATCATCACATCATAAAGGTGCAATGTGTAAAAACCTGTTGAATTAATTCTCCAAACCAATGGGGGGCGGCATAACACGTGGTTAACTGCTGATTGTTGCTCGTTAGCTCAGTTAGCCATGCAGTTAGTGGTTGGAACTAGGAGTTAGAAGCAGTGAGGGAGTGTTGGTGTTTGCACGACTAGCTCAGGAGCTTAACTTGTTTTAACATGCTAACTTCACTGAGTATCTTTGCAGCAATAAACAGACGTCACAACATCAAAACTGTTTGTTTTTCTCAGTCTGTTGGTAATTACATTAAATTATTAGATGTTTTCAACAACATTTCTAAAATATTGCACCTTTAAGTAAATGATTTGACACTTTGGATAAAGGCACTACATACTGTTAATGCAGCCGTTTAAAGATTATTCTTTAGGGGGGCTTTTCGTTTTCCAAATCCAGGGTCTAAAGGTGAATTCACATCATCGCCTTCTCCATTGTTGTGTACATATTGTCAATCTCCTCTGTGCACTCGA